>LR990187.1:1207500-3607500 GCA_905147325.1 Notodonta dromedarius
CTTTTCCATAATTTGCTCAGGTCTGCATATAATTATCACTTGCATACGGTGAAGGAAAACATCGTGAGGAAACCTGCATTTTTTAGAAAATCTAACCAATTTTCGGAAGACATGTGAAATCCGCCAACCCACCCTGGGCTAGCGTGGTGGATTTCGGCCTGAATCCCCCTCGTAGTGAGGGGAGGGTCCGTGCCCAGGAGTGGGACAAGAAAGGGCCTAATTATTATTATTATTTTTACATATAATAGAGTTCTAGCGACCCGCCCCGGCTTCGCACGGCTCACAAATTGTCGGTGTTTCTCTACTATATTGCATGTATTATACATATAAACCTTCCTCTTGAATCACTCTATCTATTAAAAAAACCGCATCAAAATCCGTTGCGCAGTTTTAAACTCAAATCAAACTCAAAATTGTTTTTAATCATGCAAGCCAACAAAGCATTTATGAACAGTCAGTATCTACCGCCGGCTCGGAATGCCGCTTCCACTGAAAAGAGCCGCCGAGAAACACAATGGTTACTGTTTTCAATGAATACAAGATGGTGTACATTCTCAGGAACAGCAACAGAATATGAGCAGGCAGGAACACCATTGCCACTAAAGATCTTAAAGATCTAAGCATACATAGGGACAGACAGACAGCGGGAAGCGACTTTGTTTTATACTATGTAGTGATACTCACAGTCTTATAATCGATGTCGCAGTATTCAATGAAGAGCGCTGTGAGATTGGTACAAGTATACTTGAGGTCCCTCATAAGTTTTGTGGTGAATGTGAACTGGGGGCCGGGACAGTTGCTGGACCGCTTCGACCGCTGAGCCAGCGCCGGTTTGCTCTTGGACGATGCTAAAAGAGACATAATAATAACCAGCTGAGCCCGCGACTTCGTCCGCGTGGAATTTAACTTAACCGCTCCCGCGTTCTGAGCCCGCGCGACAGGACGCATTTGTTTTTTTTTGTTTTTCTAAAATAAAAATAGCCTAAGTTACTGCTTATAACATCAGCTACATGCCAGTGAAAGTCCCGTCAAAATCGATCCAGCCGTTTCGGAGATACTCTTTGATTTCACGTGTTTTTATTTTTTTACGCGGAACCTTAATTGTTTTTCTAAAATTAAAGTAGCCTAAGTTACTCCTTATAATATCACCTTTCTGCCAGTGAAAGTCGTTGTGAAAGTGAAAGCCGTTACGGAGATTACCCGGAACAAACACACAGACAGACAGACAGACAGACAAAAAAAATATTGCGTTTTTGCTATAGGTGTCGTATGTACTTACATATAAATTTAATGAAAAGGTGTTATTTTGATATTGTTGCGACCTAGAAACTATTTGGTCAAATACCTCGAAGGATCCTTATTTTATCAGCTTGATACAAAAACGCATTGTTATTCTAGATGAACCCCATCGATTAGTACGAAGGATCTCTAAAAATTGAATGTTCGAGACTGTAGGTATGTAGGTATAAAGTGAACGCGTTATCGGCGCGACGGACGGCGGCGGCAAATACCTACTCGCGAACGAATACAAAGGGAAGCCGACAATGGGTCTCGAGATCATTCGATTGGGATTATTATTACCTACATACCTACCGAGAATGTTCAGGAAAACACCAGCTCGCATCTTTATTCGATATATAAGGAGTCAACGACGGGCAGCGAGTTAGTTACTTCTTGGAAGCGACAGTGTACGGATCTCAAGTAAGCGAACGAAGAGTGATATACCAGTGACCTAGGCGATTATATTGGAATACTGTGAGACTGCTAAGTGATTCGGAACAGTGTTTGTTGTATGTAACTAGTGATAGTCAACTAGTGTAGTACTGTGTATTTGTCAAGTTTGTGGAGAGCGGAATAAACCCTTTATACACAGGAACGGCATTTAGTGTACCTACCCCTAGTACCTAACAATATTACAAACAGACACTCCAATTTTATTTATTTGTATAGATGTATAGATAATAATATCGCCAAACTGACACACCAACTGCACGGTCCCAAACTAAGCGACGCTTGTACTATGGGTACCGTACAATGGACCAGGGGTCGAAACTGATTGCCATGGTAAAAATACTGACTTTACTGACTTGAAGACTCGAAAATACTGACCTTTTACTGACTTTCAAAGTAAAAGGGGGGTACGGACAATGTTAATAGGTAAAAAGTACCCGTTTATAGAGGTTTTTTTTTTTTTAAGTAAAACTAGACAAACATTCTAGCATTTACCTAAGATAGCTGTTGTTTAAGCTAGTGTTGAAGCTTTGCCCACAAGTGCGTCCGCGTTGATAAGAAAAGCCACATTGTATTATTATGGCGGTCCTTTAATTATAAAATCTGGCTAAGCGCGTGTCGGACTACGCATACTATAGGTTTCCGTAGGCATTCCGCCTCTTTTCAATAATACGGAACCCTACTAATGAGCATAATGCTTCATTTTGATGTGAAACGTAGCAAGTTTTTACGTACGTTCAGTGGCGTGTGGGTTCGAAACACAAGATTTTTTTTTTTAGTTGTCGATTACTTGTCTCAGTGGTTTTAGCGTAAACTGCTTGGCTCACTGCACCGGGTGGTAACGGGTTAGATTCCGGTGGGGCATAATGAAAAAGTCGGGCGATATTTATTTATTGTAATATCGCCAGACTGACACATCAACTGTATGTTCCCAAACTAAGCAACGCTAGTACTATGGGTACCGTACAAAGGACTGGGGGCGACTCCAGTCTAGGACACAGACTAGGGAAAATTACGAAAAGGCCACGAAAAGGCCGAAATTTGCCCCGGCGCGCGGCGGAAATCAAATCCGCACCCACCACTTGCAGTGAGCCAAGTAGCCTACGCTCAAACCATTGCGCCAAGAGGTCGGTATTTAAAAAATATTCTTATAGGATATTTAATTTATAAAATTATTGATATGTTTTTTTAATAAGGAATAATTTATTTCCTTTAATAAACCATCTATGTATGTAATGTAGTTCAAGAGTTAGAGGATGAATCTTACAACACACATAAAAAGGCCACTTTGAGGCTCAATAATTTCGTAAAGGGGAATTAATTTTGAAAAACTGTCAATGAAACCTCAAAATAATTGTTTAATACTTATCGAAAAATGAGTATCTTACGAGGTGGTTAATAAACCATTATTTTTCACTCCCCTTCACATGTACGGGAGGTACCTTCCCTAGAAAAAAATTGCTTTCAATTTTTATATAAATTTTGTAGCGGTACCGAAAATCTATTTTTGTTGCAATTTGCAGCCCTAATATTCTGTGAATAAAGTGACTGACGTCGGATGGACGGACATGACGAAACTATAAAGGTTTGTAGTTTGACTACGGAAATCCTAAAAAAACAGTGTCTGTACATTAAGGCTAAAGCGCCTGTCTAGCCCGCGAAGTTCAATTTTTTTGAGTTCTTTTAGAAATTTTTCAAAATCTGACAATAATAAAAGACAAATTTTGTAATTCGCGAAAAAGACCGTGTGCAGTGCAATTATTAATATATCCAACTTACTCTAAAACATTTCAAGAACGACAGCTATCCAGATAATCTGCCAATTTTTGTATATTTAGTGATTTACTAGTATCATATCTACCGTGATAATATTTAGAGTAAAATAAATGTATTAATAAACGCACTGCATACTCTGTTTGTCGTAAATCACAAAATGTTGTCTTAAATGTTTTCAGATTTTGGATAAACTATAAAAATACTCGAAAATTTTGAATTTCCCGGGATAGACAGGCGCCTTCACCTTAAAGATAATCTATAAGTAAAGAAACAGCCGGGCTAGAGTACTAGGACTTAAACATGCCCCAAAAAAGGTATATGCGCGCATTACGAAAAAAATACCGAATTGATTTTGATGCGGTCTTTACCATTTGGTAGCTTGGGGTCCAATTTGAAATCTAAGCCACATTTCATTTCTTTCCGGTGGGATGAACTAAAGATACAGCTTCGCCATTCCGTACTACTAGTATTACAAGCCACACGACACTTAGGAAGTCATTATGGAGCATTGTTGAATGGGTATTTTAAAATTATTGTGGTTGCTTTGTCAGTTTTTCAAAATTATATCCAGTTTACGAAATATTTAGCTTCAAAGTAGTAGCCTTTTTACTTGAGTTGCGCAATTCATCCTCTAACTAGCAAACCACATTAATATCATTTTTTTTAAAATGAACCATCACATATATTATTATTGTAAAGCGGCGTTATGTCTACGGAACCACATAGTATGCGTGGACCGAACGCACTAAGCTGCTTTTTTAGGGTTTTATAATATTATAGATTCTATATATATACTTAGTGAAAGTAGCGTAGATTTAGTAAGTATCTAGAATACAAAAAAAACCTTTTCTTGAAGTCGAAAATACTGACTTTACTGACCATTTTTCAGAAAAACTGACTTTTACTGACCAATGTTAAAAATACTGACTTTTACTGACTTTACTGACCAGTTTCGACCCCTGATGGACTGAGGGCGATCCCACTCACACCCAGACTAGGGCAAATTACGAAAAGGCTATTTCCGAAATTTACCCCGGCGGGAATCGAGCCCGCAACCACCATGTGCAGTGAGCCGAGCGGCCTGCGCTCGAACCACTGCGCCAAGCGGTCGTCGTAAATATAGTAACAAGGCATTGCTCACTCGTTGTCCCGCCTGAAGGGGAGAGCATTGCATCTCTGCCTACCTTCCACGGAACAGGGGGGTGATGGTGTATTTGACGACCGCTTGGCGCAGTGGTTCGAGCGCAGGCCGCTCGGCTCACTGCACATGGTGGTTGCGGGCTCGATTCCCGCCGGGGCAAATTTCGGAAATAGCCTTTTCGTAATTTGCCCTAGTCTGGGTGTGAGTGGGATCGCCCTCAGTCCATTGTACGGTACCCATAGTACAAGCGTCGCTTAGTTTAGGACCGCACAGTTGGTGTGTTCGTCTGGCGATATTTATTTATGTAAAATCACTTGAGATCGGTTTGTATAATGATTTCACGGCGGGAATCGAACCCGCAACCACCAAGCGGTCGTCAAAAAAAAAAATTAATTATTACCTGGCATTGTCACATCCAAGGGTTCTGTATAGGTTTCATTCGAAACACATGGTTCACCATTGTTCATATTATTTGGTTCAACACATTTCGAAGAGCATGGTTCAACATTTATACCACTTGGTTCACCATTGTTCAAGTTGTCTGGTTCACAATTGTTCACGCTATTTGGTTCATGTTTTGAGCTGATTGTTCCACATTTTGAGCCAGTTGGTTCATTTTGTTTTAAATTGTTTGAATCCGCTTGAACCGGTCCCCCCGCACTGGAGTCTGCTTCATCCATTTTGTTTCGAGATTGACTCAAATTTGAGGTGTTTGGTGATACGTTTCCAGAGTTGGCTAGCTCGGCGCTGTCCGGCCACCGCGGACCCACTGTGTATCTGTTACATAAAATGTACCTTAAATACCTCAATCTGAGTGAGATTTGATTACTATTAACTTATTTAGTGACAATGGTGTCGCCTGCTCTCATTCTGTTGCTGTTCCTGAGAATGTACACCATCTTTTATTCATTGAAAAGAGTAACCATTGTGTTTCTCGGCGGCTCTTCTCAGTGGAAGCGGCATTCCGAGCCGGCGGTAGATACTGACTGTTCATAAATGCTTTGTTGGCTTGCATGAATAAAAAAAATTAAGTACTACCGGGGTACTACCACCATCTCACAGAAGATCTCAAAGTAAAGTTGCTATATAATTACAGATACGTCTCGTACGACGAGTGAGGGAGCCGGAAGAATTCCCCTCCGTTTCAGGTTGACAACGTGCGAGCAATGCGTTTGGTATTGCAAGCATCTATAGGCTGCGGTAACTGCTTAACATCGGGCAGGTCGTACGCTTGTTTGCCGACTTTGTTACATTGAAAACTCTAAATGAAAAAATTAAAAAAACCCCCGATGCGACGACTTTTTAAACTACAAAACAGCTGATAATTTTCCTGAAACATATCTAAGAACACTCTCGATCAGAATACCTTTCTAACAAAAAATGCTAAATTAAAATCGGTTCATCCGCTTGGGCGCTACGATGCCACATACAGACACACAGATACACATGTTAAACTTATAACACCGCTCTTTTTTCGTGGGGAGTCTCTTAAGGGGGACGGGGGACTCTCAAGGGCTGGGGGGGGGAGAGTATACACCCACCTGGGTAAGTTCCGCCTCATCAGAAGAGACATGAAGATGGGATTGTTCTCTATGTTGCACCTGGCCCCCTCGGGCACCGGACTCATGGTACCTAAATAAATATAAATAACTAGCTTATGAATATAAAATAAATATAGCCTATGATACTCCTTATAACATCAGCTATCTGTCTGTGAAAGTCCCGTCGAAATCGGCCTAGCCGTTTCGGAGATTAGCCGGAACAAACAAACAGACAGACAAGATTTTTTTCATTACACATAACTCTGAAAGTAGGTCTGAAGTTGCCGGAGGAGCGGGTGGAAAGAAATACTTTTCCGGCCCGGGAGAAACCCGTCTCGGGACTAAATAAGTCACTTTCACCCCTTGTGTAACAATGTACTATTTTTGTATTATCATATACATTTTTAGTAAATAGCTGTTATTTTGACATTACAAACAGACACTTCAATTTTATTTTTTGTATACAAGGTGAAACATAATGGGTATACTTTTTTTTTCAAAACTTAACTTTGTAATTCTAAAACCATCAGCTTTGGAAGGAACTTGAAAAACAAAAGGTGTTATAGGAATACAGCTGTTGATCGATTTCACAAGTCTACAAAACCTTTAGTACTTCAACTGTCCCACAAAGCCGATAGTTTGAGATTTACAAAGTTAAGTTGCAAAAAAAATAGTATACCCATTTTGTTTCACCTGGTATGTACAAGGTCTTAATTTGTTGACACGTTCATGACCGCAATAAAAAAATACTCAATTTTTGGTCTGAATATAACAGGGGCAAACCTATTGTTATTACAACAGGTATAACCCCCCTCAATGGGAGGGGGGTTCGGGCCATCAGCCACTACGCTGGCCCAATGCTGGTTGGAGAATGTGACGTACATTTTTCGATGTTTTCCCTTCATCATTCAGAAAGTCATTTCTCATTTTTTCTCGCTTCATATATTTTTCAAAAAAAAGTTATAACTATACAATCTATACAAATAAATAAAATTGGAGTGTCTGTTTGTAATATCAAAATAACACCTTTTCACTAAATGCATGTGAAAGTACATGCGACATCCATAGCAAAAACGCGATTTTAAAAAAAATTGTCTGTCTGTCTGTCTGTCTGTGTGTTTGTTCCGGGTAATCTCCGAAACCGCTGGACCGATTTTGACGGAACTTTCACTGGCAGATAGCTAATGTTATAGGAAGTAAATTAGGCTACTTTTATTTTAGAAAAACAAGATGAAAAAAAATGAAAAAAAGCGTCCTGTCGCGCGGGCTCAGAACGCGGGAGCGGGCTTTTTTGTTAAGTTAAATTCCACGCGGACGAAGTCGCGGGCTCAGCTAGTACAATATAATAGGCGCACCTGAAAAGCCGCAAAGGGCTTATATAGTGTATCGCCGAGTCGTTTTGTATATAAAAGGACTTAAGCTTAGTAGTTTTTGTTGAAAAAAAAAAATGTACACAGATAGATCTTTCAATCAAGTCTCTGAACATGCGTTAAAAACACTCACCCGACAAGTGATAAGGTAATGGCGACGACTGATCTTGAATGCCAAGACATCTGCGCAAGACAAAACAAAACCAAATTAATGTATTGTTGTAGAGATTAATTTAACATATTGTATAGAATGATTTAACCTGAATCAAACTCAAACTAAAAATTGTTTTTATTCATGTAAGCCAACAAAGCATTTATGAACAGTCAGTATCTACCGCCGGCTCGGAATGCCGCTTCCACTGAGAAGAGCCGCCGAGAAACACAATGGTTACTGTTTTCAATGAACAAAAGATGGTGTACATTCTCAGCAATGATTATAATCCACCCCGTGTTATGCTAATATAAGGTTTGATTATCCAAAAAAAATATAAATAGTAATAAATATCGCCAGACTGACACACCAACTGTACGGTCCGAAACTAAGCAACGCTTGTACTATAGGCACCGTACAATGGACTGGGGGCGATCCCGGTGACACCCAGACCAAGGCAAATTACGAAAAGGCCATTTCCGAAATTTGCCCCGGCGGGAATCGAACCCGCAACCACCATGTGCAGTGAGTCCAGCGGCCTATGCTCGAACCACTGCGCCAAGCGGTCAAATGAACTTTTAAACCTTGTATAGATTATTTCTATCACTTTTACACCTTGTATAAACTATTTCTATCACTTTTACACCTTGTATAAACTATTTCTATCACTTTTACACCTTGTATAAACTATTTCTATCACTTTTAAACCTTGTATAAACTATTTCTATCACTTTTACACCTTGTATAAACTATTTCTATCACTTTTACGCCTTGTATGGACTATTTTTATCACTTTTACACCTAGCATAAATTATTTCTCTTACTTTTAAACCTTGTAGAGATTATTTATATCACTTTTACAACTTGTATAGACTATTGCTAACACATTTTTACCCTGTATAAAATGGACATGTCTCACCTAGTTTTATTATTGACATAACCCTTGATCTTGAGCACGGTGGTGTCATCGCAGAGGCAGTGCGTGAGCAGCCAGCGCAGGCGCTGCGGCCCAACGCTGCCGTCGCGGCAGTCCACGCGCTGCCAGAGCGTGTGGTCACAGACCAGGGTCGCGAGCCGTGTACATGTGCTGGAGATAAGGAGTTTAGCAATACAACCAACAACCAATACAAACTCCTATTATTTCTTTCGATTAAAATCGTGCGGGATCCGAGACAATTTAACTTCTCCCCGGGACTCGCCGAGGGTCAAACCTTGACGTCATTATTGGTCACCATTGTCGATCCCGGCTTACAGGAGTTACAGTGGTGGGAAAGTGTGGCGGGACTAGTCCGATTAAAAAAAAAACACCAATTTAAAAGACCGCTTACATCTACTATTGTATGAGAAAATAATCGCTATATTGTATGATGAGCATAGGCTGCTCGGCTCACTGCACCGGGTGGTTGCGGGTTCGATTTCCGCTGTGTCAATTTCTGATATGGCCTTTCGTAATTCACCCCGGTCTGGGTGTCACCGGGATCGCCCCCAGTCCATTGTACGGTGCCCATAGGACAAGCGTTGCTTAGTTTGGGACCGTACAGTTGGTGTGTCTGTCTGGCATATTTATTATTATTCATAATGCAATCATGTAAAGGTGGCAGGGTATCGTAGAAGATGGCGAGTTTTGATTGGTTGAATAAATACAAAGGCGTCAATAGCCTAATGGTTAGAGGGGCCGCTCTCGTAGCTAGGATGTTCCAGGGTCAATTCCCGTCCCGTCCAATAAGCTATCAATGTGACAACCCACTCCAAGCACAAGCATTGCATTTAGCTTGGCAGGACCAGCTAACGGTAATACTAGTAATGTTATAAACTAACATATCTAGTAGTCTTTTAAATGGAAATCGCCATGTGATGGGGGGAGTGTACTTACAATCCCAGTGCCTTCAGTTCCCGTGGGGAGCAGTGTTTGAGTATGAAGAGCAGCACATCGTCGGACAGGTCCAGCAGTTGTGCCTGTCTCTTGTACCCACTCTCACAGACTGATGCTAGAACATCATTTAAATATTGAATACAGTAGACCCGCGGTAACCCAACAAACGTTTTGCAGGGCAGCATCGGACTATCGAATTTGTTGGATTATAGAGTACTGCCTAAGTCCGGATTTTTTTACAAAAGAGTACCTTGTAATCTGACAAATTACAGATCCAATATAAGATACTTCATTATGAATGTCCATTTTTATTAAACAAAGCAATCAGAATCAAATCAATACCTATGCGTCAAGTACCATAGTGGTGGCGCGTACTGGTTGTAACCTAATCAATCATGCATTATCTAAGTACATTCGCGAAATTTGACAAAGGGCAAAGGCCTCCCCTTTTTTCTTCCACACTGTCCTGTTCACTATTAAATTCAGTATATTGTTTATCTATACTAATATTATAAAGAGGAAAGATTTGATTGTTTGTTTGTTTGGCTCTGAAACTACTGAATCGATTTGAAAAATTCTTTCACTGTTGGTAAGCTACACTATCCCCGGGTGATATAGGCTATATTTTCAAAAAATTTAGGGACCCTTACTAAAACTCCAATAATGTAACCGTGTGAACCTGGGGCCGCTAGCAATATATATATTACTAGCTGTGCCCCGCGACTTCATCCGCGTAGTATTGGATTATTGGGTTAAAAAGTATCCTATATGTTAATCCCGGTTATAATCTATCTGTGTTCCAAATTTCATCCAAATCCGTTCAGTAGTTTTTGCGTGAAGGAGTAACAAACATACATACATACATACATACATACATACATCCACACTCACAAACTTTCGCATTTATAATATTAGTAGGATATCTTCACACTGCAATAGTTATGTTAAAAAACTTTAAAATGTGTGTATTTAGGGCGGTATTCAATTTGTGTAAGGTACCACTGCTAGCTAAGGAAATAACAACATACAATTGGTTCATGTGAGGAACAAAAAAATATGACATAAAATAGTCTATTACATGATTTCTGTGGCCTCTACTAGTATAGTAAAGGGTAATGTAAAGAAAAAAAGCAAGAATGCACGCACGTAGAGGAAAAACAAGGAAAAATGGTAGGTACCTACCTACATATACAAAATAATGAAGTGAAAAAATAACAAAAATGCATCAACTCACAGTCCTGTACACATCCACTATCGTTTAAATCTTGCACGGGAGCATTTTCAGTCTTAGATAAACTCATTTTTACACAAGATAAACTACTTTTTGTAGTGTAAATCACAATTTATAGGCGGTGATCATGTGTGGTTGATAAATGTAAATATCGCGAAGCAACATGGACGAAACAAAGAAAACAATGATACGACCCTCAATGTGTTTATAAACAGACACAATTTAATAATTTGGAACGTTTCCAATATTTAATTCGAGAACAAATAAGACAAAACCCACAATACGAAATCTCAAAATGATGTCAAAAATATAATCGAAAACAACTCGTTTAAAAAAAAACATCTTTAGTTTTTTTTTATAAGATACGGTAATTATGTTTTCACTTAGTTAAAATCGACTAAAGCCCAGGAGCCTATTGAATTTTTCATGGTTTTTACGAGAGCGAACGGCTGGCAATACGTACTACTCTATAGGTGAATGTTGCTAGTTTTATAAATTTTCTCCCAAATTATTTATTCCTTGAATAAATGTATTTTTCCTTTTCTTAACATTGTATATGTCCTATCTAGTTTGTACCTTCAGCTAAAAATACTAGTCCATGAATACTTATGAGTACCGCATAAATAACTGAGAAGTAATAATAGTTACGGATAAAATGAGACCTAGAATGATCACTTACAGATAATTTTATTTTTATGCCAATCAACACAATAACTTTGGTGAAAAATGTACCTACTTATAAGGCTTCTTGACTGGTTGCAATAACAATATTTAGTAGAATTTACTAGTCATTGTTCACAAACACTGAACGAAATTGACATTTCGTTCTTTAGCAGGCGACGTCAAAAAAGCACGTCGCACGTAAATATTTTTATTAAAATAATAACACAATGGCGAAGTCACTCAGGAGTAGATGGAAGCGCAAATGCAGGGCCGTCAAGCGCGAACGTTACGCTGTAAAAGAATTGGCGCGACTGAAGAAAATGCTGGGTATAAAGGAAGACGAAAAACCAGTTGTTCCAGAAGAGGTTATGGAATCGGATCAGGTCATATTTTTGGATGCTGGCGCTATAAACAAGAAGAAAAAGGAGAAAGAAGCTGCCAAAGAACAAGAGGAAGACGTGGAAATGAGTTCGGATGACGAAAAAGTCGTTGTTGATGCGGAAAATGGTAAAAAACGGGTGTTCAGTACGAAAACATTGAAAGACCAGAATGGCCAGTATCCAGTGTGGTTACACAAGAGGAAAATATCCAAACTGACTAGAGGAACCAAGAAGAACATCAAGAAAAGGTCGAAAAAGCGTAAACGATAGTTACTTTAATACATTAGTTATAAAAAAAATATGTTTTATTTATAAACGTATTTAGAACCCGCTGTTATTACAAGAAAGTTATACACGCGACACATAAGAGATTTAAATCAAGGTTTACTTGCAAAATGTTGATATAACTCCTATTTTGTTTGTAATGACATGGTCATTTTCATCCATCCCATCCACCTCTTCACCTATTTTTATTGTAGGGGCCAAGGTTGCTACGAGCCATGATTATTCTTTGATAAAAAAAAACACCATTAGTTATGCTACTCGTCACTAGATGGCGCTGCTAAAGTTTATTTCCGGGGTTAGTTCGGTGAACTCCCACATCATCTATGTATTATAGTACAGAAAATTGACATGTATTTTATTTCAACGCACCATTTTACGCGAAAATACAATTATTATACATCCATACCTCTACAAACTTTACCACAGATAACTATACCATGGGGTAAGAATTCCATACCATAGGCATAATAGACAAATTGTAAGAAAAAGTTAATAAATGTCACTGTCAAGTCGTAGTCAACCAAATCTAGCTTGCTACATCTAATTCTAATCTGTGACCAAATCAAACCGCAACGGTTTTGCGTGCGTTTTATAAATTTGTTTCAAATTTCAATTAAAAAAAATAGAATTTGACGATATTTCTTATCGAAAGGACTATAATTAATAAGACGAATACGGTAATTAAATAAAAATGGAGGCTGTACCTAAGAACAGTAAGTATCCATCCCTTATTACTTGAATTTCACGTCAAAACTTTATTGCCAACAAGAGTAAAAATTTATAAACTCCATGGA
This sequence comes from Notodonta dromedarius, assembly GCA_905147325.1. Taxonomy (NCBI): domain Eukaryota; kingdom Metazoa; phylum Arthropoda; class Insecta; order Lepidoptera; family Notodontidae; genus Notodonta; species Notodonta dromedarius. The sequence goes on from LR990187.1 coordinate 1,220,437, forward strand.
TCCCCTGAATATATCTTCCATGTATATCTGGGTATCATCGGGATCGCCCCCAGTCCATTGAACGGTACCCAGAGTACAAACTTTGCTTAGTTTGGGACCATACAGTTGGTGAATTAGTATAAATGAGTAAGCTTGTCTCCTATTACATTGGTACCAAAAAAGCATCGGCGCGAGTGCTCTACAATGCTCCACCAACCCCGTTTCGGAGAACATAGGTGTAATGGTGTATTATTTTTATTACAGAATTGCTAGATCTCCAACGAACAATATCAAAGATGCCTCTAGAGGTATTCTGCATGGCCGCTCTCCCGGAGTTCGGCCTGGGCTGGAGGGAGGTGGCGAAGGCCGTGAGGAACGCCCGGCTGCCGATGCAGCCCTCCAGCGTCGCCAGGGTGCTGTGCAGACACGTCTCGAAAGCACTGACGACCGAGGAGATCAACAATATTGTATGCAGACTGAGATTGAAGTGTATGTTATAGTTAGTTTTTCCCATATGTTGTGTAGATGTTATTTTATTGATGTCGACAACAGCACCACTTACCGGATCCAACTGTAGGTAAGAACAGTTCAGGTGGCCCCAGAAGTACCAAAAAATAAGTTGCCTACCCTAGGTTACTCACAAGGAAGTCGAGAGTGGTGGTTTGGAGGAGGCGTGAAGGCATGAGAGAGCGTCATGTCATTTGCCGTGATGGCAAACTGGTTGATTTTGCTGCCACAGTGTGCCAATAGATGTTTCACACCAGAAACTGAATAACAACACAAGTACACTGGAATTTTATGTATATATACATATATATAAAAATGAATCTCTATTTCCTTGGTGATTGCTTCACATGTGAACGGATGGAACAATTTCGCTAATTCTGTTTTTGTTGTGTTTATTATTGTCACGAGAAGGTACTTATAAAATAAAGACAGTTGAGCGGAACAATTCGAATTCAATATTCAAAGTTAAGACAGAACAATTTCTATCGAGTCAGCTAGTACGTTATAAAAAAGGCTGGTAGCTAGTAGCGAATAAATGAACTTACAAAATTATTGCATTGTTCCAGTGGCGGCCACACAGGAGCGGACATGGCATGTTATAAGACTGTTGGAGCCGGCCAGAGACGAGTCTGTCAGTGCCACCATCCGAGCATTCCCGGAACGCATCGCTCTCTGTGTCACAAGGAGTAAGAATAGGAGCATGAGGCCAGAGGTAGTCCTTGTTCCCAATGAAACCTCCCCTCCTATATCAGAAATCGACTGTACTGAAATCTTAGGTCCTAACTTGATGACCACATGGTGCAGTGGTTCGAGCGCACACCACTCGGTTTACTGCACATGTTGGTTGCGGGCTCGATTCCCGTCAGGGCAAATTTCGGAAATGGCCTTTTCGTAGTTTTCCACGGTCTGGGTGTCACCGGGATCGCCTCCAGTCCATTGTACGGTACCCATAGTACCAGCGTCTCTTAGTTTGGGACCGTACAGTTGGTGTGACTGTCTGGCGATATTTATTAACCTGAAACTTTGTTCAATCAATTTTGCCACACTGATGGATAGTTCCAACTTTGGGTGGATCCAGAATCATGAGTTGAATCCATGGTATCAGTTTTCGTTACGATGACCCCTACACCCTGTATATTTCAGGTCCAGACAATGCTCCTGGGTGATTTAATGTACATAAGTATCCAGCTAGTGTCTGGAGTCAAGGAAGGCTCCGTGTTGTATTTAGCCACTCCACCAGGCCAAGGCGTAGCTTTGACCAGCTCGCTGACGATGGTGGGACTCCTCAAGGCTAGCGTTGAAGGTACCAATCATCATCATCATCATCTGCCTCACCTTTTCCCATTATCTGTGGTCGGCGCAGTATGTCTTTTCCTTCCATTCATCGCGCTTTCCCGTCATACTCACATCCACTCCAACCTCGTTCATATCATTCTTGATACAATCCATCCATCATTTCTTGGGCCTTCCTCTCGCACTGTATCCATCCACATTCATATTCATCACTCTTTTAGTCACATGCTTCTCATCCCTTCTCATCCAAACCATTCCAGCCTCCTACCTCTTACTTTATCTGTTATTGGCGCCAAAACAAAGTTAACGTAAAACTTGGACCGTTGGGATATCAGAATGTGTTGCTGTTCCTGAGAATGTACACCATCTTTTATTAATTGAAAAGAGTAACCATTGTGTTTCTCGGCGGCTCTTCTCAGTGGAAGCGGCATTCCGAGCCGGCGGCAGATACTGACTGTTCATAAATGCTTTGGTGGCCAAAACAATTTTGAGTTGAGTTTGAGTTAACTTTTTCAATTTCAGCTCTCGGCTACAAGAATTATGAGAACGCGAACCTCTCCGGTCGCGATATTAACTCACTCCTACGCATATCGAACCGGCACAACGCAATCGCAGACCAGCTCACATCCATACCAGAATACCGACCAACCCCTGTGATCACCCCATCCGGCATCGACTATACCAATAAGAAATACGACGAGGATTACATAGATACCATACTCGGTCCAAATCCACCTATACTGACGAGTTTAGACATAAAAACCACCAAACCGTTCTACGATTGTAGTCAGTTGAATAAAATGATTACAGTGTCTGTGAGCTTGAAGAGCGACAATGTGGCTAAAACTTTGAAGAGTTGGGCACTGAAAGGCGCTTTGAAACCTACATCGGATCTATTCAAGTTATTCAATACTATAAAATCTAATAAAATTGTGTACAATAGGGAGGACTCTGATTAATTAATAAATTGATATATTATATTCTTGCAGACTTTTTTTTCCTATATTTTATTTAATACCTAGTAATAAAAACAACTTAATAGTTATGGAAGCAGTGATAGCCGATTGGTTAAGCCCGCGTCTTGCGGGGACCAGGTCCTGGGTTCAAACCCTGGCTCGTACCATTGGATCCATGGCTTTTTCGTAATTCGCCCCGGTCTGGGTGTCACCGGGATCGCCCCCAGTCCATTTTATGGTACCCATAGTACAAGCGTTGCTTAGTTTGGGATTGTACAGTTGGTGTGTCAGTCTGGCGATATTTATTATGATTTTGACAACAGAACACCCAACAGAGAGAGATAGAGCCAAAAAAAAAAGAAGACTGTGTATAATTTTTTTCCAGGTTAAAATAAGGGTATATGGAGAAAAATTATAATAATATATTTAGGTATATAATTCTTCTATTTAGTACAAAAGAGATTACATTGGATATATTTTATAATTATACTTATATATCTAACAATAACCAGAAGTCCGTTCAGAAGCAGCGCTGTCTACCGGATTCAATTGTGAATATTAAACCATCAGGGAGTACGCTCAAACAATAAAAAAAAACATCGATATCGGTCCAGGCGTTTAGGAGGAGTTCAGTGACAAACACACGTACAGACGAATTATACAGAGTGTAAGGGGCGTCGTGACGAAAACTTATACCATGGATTCAACTCATGATTCTGGATCCCCCAGAGTTTGGAATTTTCCGTTGATATTTTCATGAATTATTCTCAAATTCTTGTGCATTTTAAAATTTATTTTGACATGAAATCATTATTTCAATCTATCTCAAGTGATTTTACATAAAAAAAAATAATTACTATTTTAGACATAACCTGCAATGTAAATTAAAACCCAATAAGCTCGAGCGCACATTTTATGCTAAAATCAATTTAACAAATTTATGTTTTTTTTGCATAATTCACGAAAATATCGAAGAAAAATTCCAAGTCTGGGGTGTCCAGAATCATGAGTTGAATCCATGGTAGGTACCAGTTTCCGTTACGATACCCCTTACACCCTTTATATATATAAATGAACTGTCAAATCTGTCAAAAGTGACGTATTGCGAGTCGAACGTCAATCGTTAGCAGAGTCGGACACCAGTGGTTCTGCTCGCATCAGTCGCTGTCATGTCAACATTTAGTATACAGGAAAATTTGGGTCTATTATCTGTGCCCACGCGTGGAGGCCCCCAGCCAGATCTTTGACCTTGCATCTGTGTTCAGAGTCCAACATATCTAGCATCATTTTGGCAACAATCTGGGAGTCATTTCCGCGCCTGCACACAAACACAGCTGTAACAAACATTTTGAAAATTTAGAAAACCTCCCATGCAACGACTTTTTAAACTACAAAAGAGCTGATAATTTTCAAACGGCTGAACCGATTCTCATGAAACATAGCTAAGAACACTCTCGATCAGAATACCTAACCAAAATATGCGACATAAATGGCCGTATCTTTTGATTGTGTTGTCTTAGAAGGCTAATTTTTTTACACCTACAAGGGACCATGGCGTTTGATATTTGATATTAATTTCAACTTGATATCTCTATCCGTTTATGAGAAAAAAATTCTTGACAGACAGACAGACGGACAACAAAGTGATCCTATAAGGGTTCCGTTTTTTCCTTTTAAGGTCCGGAACCCTAAAAATGAAATCGGTTCATCCGCATGGGCGCTACGATGCCACAGACAGACACACAGATACACATGTTAAACTTATAACACCCCCCTTTTATTGTCGGGGGTTAAAAATAACATTACAAAGTCGCCAACAGGCGTACAAGCCGCCCGATGTTAAGCAATTAAGGCTGGTATGAATAAATCGATCTCAAATCTGAGAGCGATCCTGGAAATGTCATTCTTATGTCATACCAGTACAAAATGACACGTCAAAAGCGTACTCAAGACCGCTCTCAGACTTGAGTTTGATTTATAATAATACATAAATATTGCCAGACGAACACACCAACTGTACGGTCCCAAACTAAGCAACGCTTGTACTATGGGTACCGTACAATGGACTGGGGGCGATCCCGGTGACACCCAGACCTGGGCAAATTACGAAAAGGCCATTTCCGAAATTTGCCCCGGCGGGAATCGAACCCGCAACCAGCATGTGCAGTGAGCCGAGCGGCCTACGCTTGAACCACTGCGCCAAGCGGTCGTCAATTTATTCATACGGACCTAGCATAGCTTATAGCTGCTGGCAATACCAAAGGCATAGCTCACACGTTGCCAAGCTGAAGGAGAGTGGGATAGAGGGAGGCGCTCTCACTCCGCACGAAATGCGGCTAAAATAACTGCTTAAGGCTAAAGCGCCCATCTAGCCCGCGAAGTTCAAATTTTTTGAGGTTTTTTAGATTTTTTTCAAAATCGGACAATAATAAAAGGCACATTTTGTAATTCGCGAAAAAGACCGTGTGCAGTGCATTTATTAATATATCCAACTTACTCTAAAACATTTCAAGAACGACAGCTATCCAGATAATCTGGCAATTTTTGTATATTTAGTGATTTACTAGTATCATATCCACCGTGATAATATTTAGAGTAGAATAAATGTATTAATAAACGCACTGCATACTGTGTTTGTCGCAAATCACAAAATGTTGTCTTAAATGTTTTCAGATTTTGGATAAACTATAAAAATACTCGAAAATTTTGAATTTCGCGGGCTAGACAGGCACCTTCACCTTAACGCTGACCTTCCGTGTGAGGGTGGTACTATAGCTAGAGCTGTAGTCTGTAGGCAATTGGCTACATCTTTATAAAAGTAGCCATAGTTACTATTTATAACATCAGCTATCTGCTTGTGAAAGTCCCGTCAAAATCGGTCCAGCCGTTTCGGAGATTAGCCGGAACAAACAGACGGACACATTTTTTTTTTAATATAATTATCTACATATTTACTATTTTATTATGCATTTAGTTAAAAGCTGTTATTTTTTTCATAATAAACAGACACTTAAATGTTATTGATTTGTATGGATGGTCACCCATCTGTTTCCAAGCCTCACCTGCGCCGCTGCACCGCGTCACCAGCGCGACAAGCTCGTCGAGCCGCTCCGGCCGCAGCTTGTCTATGGGCCAGTTGGTGGCGCCCTCTATCCGACACATGCCAAACTCGTGTTCGGTTCTGACATCTATGAGTATATGCTCGGAGGTTTTCCGCAGCAGTGTTGCCAACTCTTGAGGAGTTATCCGATTCTCAGGGTTCAGTATGTGGAGGTCCAGCTCCTGGAATACACAAGAGAGTTTCAAACCGCTGGCAACACTAAGGCCCGTACTTCCAATTCCAATTTAGTTTATGGCTTCCATCGTTTATCGATGATTCCGCCAGTGTCAAGTAACAAATAGCAATTGCAAACAATTAATAACAATACAACACAAAAATGTGACCGTCCACTTTGGAAAACCAAAATGGATGAATGGCAAGCCCCGTACTTAAGGTGAAGGCGCCTGTCTAGCCCGCGAAATTCAAAATTTTCGAGTATTTTTATAGTTTATCCAAAATCTGAAAACATTTCAGACAACATTTTGTGATTTGCGGAAAACACAGTATGCAGTGCGTTTATTAATACATTTATTTTACTCTAAATATTATCACAGTGGATATGATACTAGTAAATCACTAAATATACAAAAAATGCCAGATTATCTGGATAGCTGTCGTTCTTGAAATGTTTTAGAGTAAGTTGGATATATTAATAAATGCACGGCACACGGTCTTTTTCGCGAATTACAAAATGTGCCTTTTATTATTGTCAGATTTTGAAAATTTCCTAAAAAACCCCAAAAAATTTGAACTTCGCGGGCTAGATGGGCGCTTTAGCCTTAATAAATGGATCTCAAGTCTGAGAGCGATCTTGGGAATGTCATTCTTATGTCATACCAGTACGAAATGTAATGTCAAAACCGTACTCAAGATCGCTCTCACAATTGAGATTAATTTGTCATTTTGACGTCTTTCAAAAGTCATTTCAACAATTTTAGCTAAAATAATTATTTTGATACTTATTTGACCTACCGACCATCAGTCACATAAGACTCTGTTGTTGGCAAAATCATTGACTACCCTACGATGGAAGCCATATTTTTAAAAAAGAAGGAGAGATTAATTTATCAATAGACTAGCTGTGCCCCGCGACTCCGTCCGCGTTCTGTTGAAATTTTTCCTGAATTTTCTTTGCTATAAACCTCACGCAGCCCGAGACCTTTCCAACGAATGCAAAACCTTGGAAATCGGTTCGTGCGTTCTGGAGTTATAGCGTCAGGAAGGAAAACCCGACTTATTTTTATATAGTAGATGGGTAGCTTAGTTTGGGTCAATCAAAACGAAATCCGTTCACCAGATGTCGCTTGGAGGGACTGGATTCCGTTTAACTTTTTTTATTTATAAAGATTACTACCGATCTGAGTTTGTTACATCACTAGTACTCCCGTTAGCCCCTCCAGCTAAGCTAATGCTTGCGTTAGGTGTGGCCTCACGTCGATAGTTTAATGGCCAGGATGGGGATCGAACCCGGAACCTCTCAGCTACGAGGACGGCCCCTATAACTACTAGGCTATTGACGCCTCAAATCTGTCATTACACATCTGTAAAGTGGCGCCGCCCTGCGGGGGTATTTGAAATCATTCGAATGGCTACCGGAAACTTTTAAGGTTGAAGCGTCGGTCGGGTTTATTGCAGTTTCTCTCAAGATGACGCTGTAGTCAACAGATTCTACTTATTTATTTTTTACGCAAAATTTGAGCATTTCTAAGATATAATACTATTGTTTGCGATTAAGACTTATTATACTGCATTGACAAACGCAATAATATCAACCTAAAATAATTCATAATCTAAGCGTTTTCCGATGAAAAACTTCTGTCACTTTTTATTGTAATACATACACGCACACATTGACAAAAGGTGTATTTTAGCCACTAGCCACTAGAGGGCGTACTTTTATATTTATTGCGGCCTTTTTATTTTATAATAAATAGCGAATATATTATTTTTTTGCTATTGTAAAATTCATTATTGTATGCGTATTCATCATTCTAAAAAAACGATAAAAAATATACATCTGTTATAGAATAATTTTATTGTCTGACTAGCTGTGCCCGCGACTTAGTCCGCGTGTAATTTAACTTAATAAAAATTTCGGGATTATTCATCCCCTCTTTTATCCCTTTGGGGTAAAATTAATCAAAATCCTTTCTTAGCGGATGCCTACGTCATAACATCTGCATGCCAAATTTCAGCCCGATCCGTCCAGAGGTTTGGGCTGTGCGTTGATAGATCAGTATGTCAGTCAGTCACCTTTGAGTAATATATTTAGATGTTACTAAATATAGTGAAAATATAACTGTAATACACTTGTTGGTGTATTTTCTAACATATGAGATACATTACTGAGAAATAGATGTGGTTTTCCATGTGAACATATTTTTATTTATAACAACAACAATAATTACAAGAAATCAACATAAAAAGAGTAGCGTTAGTAGTGTTTCCTACATTGAGACACTACATGGCCTACTTTTTTGCAATATGTACACGACACCTTAGGCACACTATTTACACTAGACGACGAAAAGGCACTAGATGTAGCAGAGGCATCTCGGCGTTCTTCCTTCAGCAGGATCGATGCAACCGAGTCTGTAGATATCGAGGTGCCGGAATGCTCTATTGCCATCACCATTGGCTGTAGCTGTCCTTGAGTCCTGCCAGCATAATCACACCAACAAGTTCATCTTCCAGACCAGCTTGATTGGCAATCAGTTGTTGTTGCACGCATGTCATTCACATAGGCTTCTATGTTCGAGTACAATACAAGTTTAGTACCAAGCTATTTCTTCATAAGTTGTATGCGTCGAGCAAGCCCGCTGTCAGCGTAGGCTTCCCGAAGTCGCTTCCATGTTTCCTTCGAAGTTTCAGCTGTCATGACGATGAAATATAGATGTTCGCTTAGACTCAAGCAAATCTTGGATCTTTGGCATCTTTGCGTTGAAAGTCGTCAACTTCCTCCGCAGGCTTCATGACGCAGTCCCATAGTTCGCTGTCGATCAAGTACATCTTCATGGCGAAGCTCCAAGCCGCGTAGTTGACGCTTCCCTTTAATTTTGCGAAGCTCAACGTTGTGTTGGCACCCACTGCTGTTGAAGAGCTACTAAAGACAGTTTGCTGTGGTTGTACCTTTGACGACGACTGTTCTGAGTAGCAGATTAAATAAAAACATATACGGAGGCCAGACAAGATATTTAATGTACAGCGTATTTTGACAGACAGAATAGAATTCTATGCAAAGAGAATACATTCTATGTAAAAACAAATGTCAATATAAATTACACGGAATTTAAAAACTAATTATTAACAGGCCAGTTTTTTGATGATTTCCACTACGTAGGTTGCAACAAAGATAATCTACTATATAAAAATAAGTCGGGTTTTCCTTCCTGACGCTATAACTCCAGAACGCACGAACCGATTTCCACGGTTTTGCATTCGTTGGAAAGGTCTCGGGCTCCGTGAGGTTTATAGCAAAAAGAATTCAGGAAAAATTTCAACAGAACGCGGACGGAGTCGCGGGGCACAGCTAGTCTACTATAAAAATAAGTCGGGTTTTCCTTCCTGACGCTATAACTCCAGAACGCACGAACCGATTTCCACGGTTTTGCATTCGTTGGAAAGGTCTCGGGCTCCGTGAGGTTTATAGCAAAGAAAATTCAGGAAAAATTTCAACAGAACGCGGACGGAGTCGCGGGGCACAGCTAGTCTTCTCTACTATATAAAAATATGTTGGGTTTTCCTTCCTGACGCTATAACTTCAGAACGCACGAACCGATTTCCACGGTTTTGCATTCGTTGGAAAGGTCTCGGGCTCCGTGAGGTTTATAGCAAAGAAAATTCAGGAAAAATTTCAGCAGAACGCGGACGTAGTCGCGGGGCACAGCTAGTAATAACTATATTAATTTAGCCCTTTTGACGTCCCACTCCTGGGCACGGGCCTCCCCTCAACATGAGGAGGATTCAGGCCATAATCCACCACGCTGGCCCAGTGTGGGTTGGCGGATTTCACATGTCTTACGAAAATTGGTTAGATCTTCTAAGACATACAGGTTTCCTCACGATGTTTTCCTTCACCGTAAGCTAGTGATAATCATATAGAAATTATGAGTCACACATAGATTTCGAAAAATCCAGATGTGCGAGCCGGGGTTTGAACCCAATACCTGGTGCCCGCAAGACGCGTGCTTTAAGCAATCGGCTATCACAGCTTCAGCTCAATCAAAATAATACTAATAAATAAACAAATATCGCCAGACAAACATACCAACTGTATGGTCCCAAACTAAGCAAGGCTTGGACAATGGATACCGTACAATGGACTGGGGGCGATGCCAGTGACACCAAGACCAGGGCAAATTACGGAAAGGCCAATTCCGAAATTTACCGTGAAGGGAATCAAACCCGCCACCACCCGGTGTAGTGAGCGTACTACTAGATAGTTTACTACCATCGACGATTGACGCGCCAAGCGGTCGTCAATCGTCGATGGTAGTAAAAGTAAAAGTAAAAGTAAAGGTAAAGGTAAAGGTAAAAGGAAAAGGAAAAGGAAAAGGAAAAGGAAAAGGAAAAGGAAAAGGAAAAGTAAAAGGAAAAGGAAAAGGAAAAGGAACAGGAAAAGGAAAAGTATGCGCGACACCACACTGTTCATTGCGAAATAGAAAGACGATACGAAAAAAATAATAACTGGCTTGCTTTCTATAAGGGAGAGAGAGAGACATACAGAGAAACACGCGCACGCCGCACATATAGCGAAAAAAGTGTCGTTACACATTTTTTGGTCTTAATTTGTTCCGTCTAGCCCCCTTTTCGCAACGCGCGATAAGGAACTTCATTCCAATATTTATTACATACTAGCTGTGCCCCGCGACTTCATCCGCGTAGTATTGGATTATTGGGTTAAAAAGTATCCTATATGTTAATCCCGGTTATAATCTATCTGTGTTCCAAATTTCATCTAAATCCGTTCAGTAGTTTTTGCGTGAAAGAGTAACATACATACATACATACATACATACATACATACATACATACATACATACATACATCCACACTCACAAACTTTCGCATTTATAATATTAGTAGGACTTACCTAGTACATGTGTACATATATAATACTAGCTGAGCCCGCGACTTCGTCCGCGTGGAATTTAACTAAAGCCCGCTCCCGCGTTCTGAGCCCGCGCGACAAGACTCATTTTTTTAAATTTCGTTTTTCTAAAATAAAAGTAGCCTAAGTTACTGCTTATAACATCAGCTATCTACCAGTAAAAGTCCCGTCAAAATCGGTCCACCCGTTTCGGAGATACTGTTTGATTTCATGTGTTTTTATTTTTTTACGCGGAACCCTAATTGTTTTTCCGAAATTAAAGTAGCCTAAATTACTCCTTTTATCATCAGCTATCTGCCAGTGAAAGTCCCGTCAAAATCGGTCCAGCCATTTCGGAGATTACCCGGAACAAACACACAGACAGACAGACAAAAACATTTTAAATCGCGTTTTTGCTATAGGTGTCGTATGTACTTTGAAATGCACTTAGTGAAAAGGTGTTATTTTGATATTACAAACAGACACTCCAATTTTATTTATTTGTATAGATAGTACAGTAGTATCTATGGTTTGTATATACCAGGTTCGGTATTTATTTGGCAAATACAGTAAATTTTCATTTTTATGTACCTATACGGTAATCCTAAGCCAGCGGCAACACTATCCTACCCACATATATGGATTTACATAGATAACGCAAATGTATGTACTTAGCGTGTCGGAAAACCCCGACCAAGCGTCAAGGTTGGTCGCCTATAACTTACAGTCCTTCACGACTACAGATATAAAAATATGAGTATGAGCGAGATAATCACTCGAGAGAATCGTAGCGGGCGGAGGGGCATCAGCGGCATCGGTGTCTTTGAATCGGTTTGGATTTCCCGCCATCTATGACGTCACAGTAAGTGTTAAAAATTTGGCACGCTTGGTTTCAATACAAATCGTGATACTTGCGTTATCTATGTAAATCTATATCTGTGATCCTACCTATAATACACTAAACGAAAAAAATATTTCCGACAACAAACGCTTTTATAATAGACATCCGACGTTGTCAAGTCGCCGCTCTCTACCAATTGACAACGTCGCGTCTGCAACAACGTAGTACCTCGTGTGGCGAATTGACGACCGCTTGGCGCTGTAGTTTGAGCGTTGGCCGCTCGGCTCACAACATCGGATGGTTGCGGGTTCGATTCCCAACAAAGGAAATTTTCTGAAACGGCCTTTTCGTAATTTGCCCAGGTCTGGGTGTCACTGGGATCGCCACCAGTTTAATGTATGGTAGCCATAGTACAAGCGTTGCTTAGTTTGGCACCATATAGTTGATGAGTAAGTCTGGCGATATTTATTTATTTATCTGATACCTATCATGTCAGCGATACATTCATTTATTTATTAGAAACTTAGTATTGTATTATGTCCGGAAAATATTAAAAATACTTAGCTCGTTACTTCATTTTTTTATTGAATGTTATTATTATGATAATAAAAGATGAAAACCCGGCTTCGCTCGGGTGAAATGTGACTCATTACAATTTTCGGCATGATGTGTTTACATCCAAACAAAGTTAATAGAAATACAAATACATCCGACAGAGAACCAAAGTTATCGACATAGCTCAAAGAATTAGCAAGCTGAAGTGGCAGTGGGCTGGCTATATCTCGCGAAGAACCGACAACCGCTGGGTTAAACGTGTTCTTGAGTGGAGACCTCGACTCGGCAAGCGTAGTGTAGGACGCCCTCCGACCAGGTGGGATGACGATTTGCGAAAGGCTGCAGGCAGATGCTGGATGCGGCAAGCTGAAGACAGGGCGCTATGGCGCTCATTAGGGGAGGCCTATGTCCAGCAGTGGACAAGCATAGTCTGATGATGATGATGATGAAAGTTAATCACTATGCAAAGCAAAACTAAATGAAATGAATACTCGTACGGAAACATCATGAACATTGAACACTGAATTTGTTTGTTCTGACAGCTTAAAAATATGGCCCACCAACTAAGAACACTGGCACTGTCATCACTGACACTGACTGACATGCGTCCATAGAAAATATAGCTACTGTGCCGAATATTATAATTATAACATTGTTTATCACGACAATCCGAATTTTGCGGATATATGTTGTCGACTCAAAATCATTATTTTTTTAAGTTTTATTATTCTGGTAACGTTTCAATCGAGTCAACCGTACCCTTTGACGGAATTATTAATATAGATGGCGCAATATAGGGATATACATATTTGCAATAAAAATTTGGTCACCACCATCTGTCATTTCAACCAGTACACTATTAGCACGCAGTTTACTCAAAGTACAAATTTTATGTTAATAATGGCCTAATTTAGTCAGATGGCGCTGACAAATTCACACACACAGGCGTAAAATTTAACAAATTATACGATCGATTTTGATTATGTTAATCTATTTTTAAATGCCTGAAATCATTAGATGCGAATACAATAATTTATTTAGAAGTGATAAAATCCATTGTTTTAAGGAAAAACTTTGTGTGTCTCGTATAAATTCGGAATGAAATATGTATGGAGAACACGACCGCCCCCATCACCTTAACATGCTTATTTTTGCCAATTTGAAAGCTATTACAGATTCAATTTCAATATTATTATTCGTCAGACATCTTACTGACAGTGGAAACAAACAATAATCATTAAGTCTTACACTGAATACATAAATACTCACGATTAAACTATTTTCTCGATATCGATAACGTCAGGGTATATTTCGGAAATGGCCTTTTCGTAATTTTCCCTGATCTGGGTGTCACCGGGATCGTCCCCAGTCCATTGTACGGTACCCATAGTACAAGCGTTGCTTACTTTGGGACCGTACAGTTGGTATCTGGCGATATTTATTATTATTACTAGCTGACCCGACAGACGTTGTCCTGTCTTAACTTTGAATATTGAATTCGAATTGTTCCGCTCAACTTTTCATAAGCACCTTCTCCTGACAATAATAAACACAACAAAAAAATCATTATCGAAATCGTTCCATCCGTTCACGCGTGATGCGATGACCAAGGAAATACATAATCTACTATATAAAAATAAGTCGGGTTTTCCTTCCTGACGCTATAACTCCAGGACGCACGAACCGATTTCCACGGTTTTGCATTCGTTGGAAAGGTCTCGGGCTCCGTGAGGTTTATAGCAAAGAAAATTCAGGAAAAATTCCAACCGAACGCGGACGGAGTCGCGGGGCACAGCTAGTCATTTTTATATATATAGATTACTAGTTCCTGCCCGCGACTTCGTCCGCGTAGACTTAAGTAAAGTATTCTATGTGTTAATCCAGGTTATAAACTATTTGTGTTCCAAATTTCATCAAAATTCGTTCAGTAGTTTTTGCGTGAAAGAGTAACACACATACATCCACACTCACAAACTTTCGCATTTATAATATTAGTAGGATACCTTCTCGCAGGCCTGCGCCTTGCAAAAGGCTTCGTAGTCCACCAGCTGCTTGATGGTGGGCGAGTCCGAGCAGGTGGCGCAGCGGGGGTGGCGCGTGCGTAACTTCACTGAGAACAACATAGTACTTCACTCTTATTAGAAACTAGCTGTGCCCCGCGACTTCATCCGCGTAGTATTAGATTATTGGGTTAAAAAGTATCCTATATGTTAATCCCGGTTATAATCTATCTGTGTTCCAAATTTCATCCAAATCCGTTCAGTAGTTTTTGCGTGAAGGAGTAACAAACATACATACATACATACATACATACATCCACACTCACAAACTTTCGCATTTATAATAATAGTAGGACTAGCGGCCCGCCCCGGCTTCGCACGGGTACATTGCGGTTACATTATTCGAGTTTTAGTAAGGATCCCTAATTTTTTTGAAAATATATTATAGCCTATGTCACCCGGGGATAGTGTAGCTTGCCAACAGTGAAAGAATTTTTCAAATCGGTTCAGTAGTTTCGGAGCCTATTCATTACAATCAAACAAACAAAGTTTTCCTCTTTATAATATTAGTATGATGATAGCAAATACAATTTTGAGTTTAAGTTTAGTTATTATGAGTGAGAGCCTGCAGCCCAAACCACTTCTCCTTCAAACTCAAAACTCAAAATTGTTTTTATTCACGTAAGCCAACAAAGCATTTATGAATACTCAGAATCTACCACCGGTTCGGAATGCTGCTTCCACTGAGAAGAGCCGGCAAGAAACTCAATGGTTACTCTTTTCAATGAATAAAAGATGGTGTACATTCTCAGGAACAGCATAAAAAATTATATGAGCAGGCAACACCATTGTCACTAAATAACTAATAAATTCAAATCGTTTATTTTGTTTAGGCCTACGGGGGCACTTACAAATTGTCAATTTTACATAAAAAAATATCTGATATCTACAACCGGATCGGAACGCGACCTCGACTGAGAAGATCCGGCGAGAAACTCAGCGGGCTTGTCTTTTTACATGTCATTATATTTTTTTTATCGCCAGTTGCTTATAATCAATAATTACAAAGGGTAGTAGATATTAATATAAATATTATAATAGCTCCAGTGTGTTGCCTTTTGATATTACCAAGAATCACAAATAATAGTAAATAATAATCAAATCTCACTCAGATTTAGGTATTTAAATAAAATTCTTCTGACCCACTCCCCTTAACGTCGGCATCGTGCGATCATTGCCTTTGGTATCGCAAGCATCTATAGGCTACGTATGCTTCTTAACATAAGGCAGGCCGGACGCTTGCATGCCGATTTTATTGTAAAAAAACCACCCCCCAGGCGACGACTTTTTAAACTACAAAAGAGCTGATAATTTTCAAACGGCTGAACCGATTTTCATGAAACATAGCTAAGAACACTCTCGATCAGAATACCTTTCCAACATAATATGATAATTTAGCCCTTTTTGACGTCCCACTCCTGGGCACGGGCCTCCCCTCACTACGAGGGGGATTCAGACCGTAATCCACCACGCTGGCCCAGTGCGGCTTGGCGGATTTCACATGTCTTTCGAAAATTGTTTAGATCTTCTAAGACATGCAGGTTTCCTCACGATGTTTTCCTTCACCGTAAGCAAGTGATAATCATATAGAAATTATGATTCGCACATAGATTTCGAAAAATCCAGAGGTGCGAGCCGGGGTTTGAACCCAGGACCTGGTGGCCCGCAAGACGCGTGCTTAACCAATCGGCTATCACTGCTGACTCTTTTGCCTTTCTAACATAAAAGAAACAAAATTAAAATCGGTTCATCCGCTTGGGCGCTACGATGCCACAGACAGACACACAGATACACAAGTTAAAGTTATGACACCCCACTTTTTTCGTCGGGGGTTAAAAAGTAAAATATAGACTTACCCGTTCTGAATGACATCTCGTGACCATCGAAGAGCATCATTCTCTCCACAAGCAAGTGTTTCCTCGTCATGCCAACTATATATTTGATAGCTTCTAAAGCTTGCAAAGCACCTGTTAAAAGAAGTAAAAACTCTAAGGACGTCTGGCAGACAGATGTGAAACATCGACACCATTTTGATATGGAAAATAGGCATGAAAGAACAGTTTATTAGAAGGAAATACATACGGCATATTCGATAACAAAGTATTCAGGTGTGCTACTCTTAGCAACGATAATCGATATATCGATTATTGTTGCTAAGAGTAGCACCCCTTATTACTTTAGAGAAAAAAAACACTGTAGTTCGAATAGAGTTTGTAACCCTACTGCTGAATTTTCACACAGTTTATTTACTAACTGGAGCATTAAAACGTTGACAAAATATGGAGAAATTATAAACTAGGTATGTATCTGATAGAGTCGCAGAGTTACGGGCGTTGCCACGTCTTTAGCCGGTCTGACCAGCCGCATTACATGTTTCACATCTCACACCTTTTATTCGGATCTCATATTTGGGTCCTTCGCCTCCTTGTTTGAACTAAGACATTATACATTTTAACGACCGCTTTGTGCAGTGGTTCGAGCGGGTCACTGCATATGTTGGTGCGGACTCGATTCTTGCCGGAGCAAATTTCGGAAATGGTCTTTTAATTTGCCCAGGTCTGGGTGGCAGTGGGTTCGCCTCTAGTCCATTGTACGGTACCCATACAGTGCAAATGTTGCTTAGTTTGGGGCCATACAGTTGGTGTGTCGTCTGGCTATATTTATTTTGTTTATATTTATACATAAAGCGCGGTTGAGCGTAATTTATTTTAATTTAAATTGTACCTAAAATAGTCATTATTGATTTATTTATATAAAATCACGTTAAGAAAAATTGATTTCATACTAAAAGTCATGTAATTCATGGAAATATCTAAGAAGAATTCCAACTCTGGGGGCTCCTGAGTCATGAGTTGAATCCAATAGTATCAGTTTTCGTCACGACGCCCCTTACACCCTGTATATTAATTTTTGCTGTTACTCACCGATCACCCCCGGCACGGGGCCGGCGACGCCGTTGGCGGCGCAGGACTGGACGGTCTCCGGCGGCGGCGGGTTGGCGAACACACAGCGGTAACACGGACCAATGAACACACTGTCCTGTACATAAATAAATCAATATCGCCAGACTGACACACCAACTGTACGGTCCCAAACTAAGCGACGCTTGTACTACTTTGATCACCAATTCGGGCCTCAACTCTGCTGACGACTGTCGCCCGATTCAACTCACAATCAACTAGCAACATGTCAAAACTGACATATATCATTTCTCTCTTTTTTGAAGAGAAGCTTCTATACGGACGTTCGGGGCGCTCGCCGCGCGGCCACTCTATCAGGGCTAAGCGTCAGTACCGTTACACGACATATAACTATATAGGTATACAGGGTGTGCACCCCGGCTGTATTTAACGCTTAGTTCCTACGCTTTATACTAAAGTGCGGTCGCGGAGCAGGAAGAATTTCGTACATTAACCTGTTATTACCTGTCTCTGTCACTCCCGCGTAAATCTAATACGTCTCGCTCACACAGTTGCCGTGACCGCCGTCCTCGGGGATTGTAAACCTTTTACCTGAGTGCTAGCTATAAGCTAGTATATTTTTTCCACTTGAAATATTTCATATAAACCGCACTTGATGCAAAAATGTTTGTGACCACTGTCAGTAGGCCAAGAGGTCATTGTACGAAATTCTTCCTGCTCCGCGACCGCACTTTATAAAGCTTCGCTTCTTTCGGGCGTTCCTAGACGGCACTGTTTTTTTCGTCGTCAATCGTTAACAGAGTTGGGCAACCGATCAAATTGTCAATCAAATCGTGTCGTGTGAAAATTATTTTAGCTTATTAGCTTCAGGAAATACGAACGAACCAACGATAAACTTACCTTCTCGTTTGGATTCTTGTCGGCTCTATATCCATACACTGTCAATTGTCCGTCCATTTTCAATGCACTACCTGATATCAAGGGCAGCTGTAATAATTAAATAAATAATAATACATATCGACATCGCTAACAGACTGACACACGAACTGTACGGTCCCAAACTAAGCAACGCTTGTACTATGGGTACCGTACAATGGACTGGGGGCGATCCCAGTGACACCCAGACTTGAACAAATTACGGAAAGGCCATTTTAGAAATTTGCCCCGGCGGGAATCGACCCCGCAACCACCAGAGAGCCGAGCGGCCTACGCGCGAACCACTGCGCCAAGCGGTCGTCAAATAGTAAGGACATTTTTGTGGTTAAAATATTTCGCTTTTTAACATATTTTGATGATTTTATTGTATAGGGTTTCCTGGTTATTTCTTAGCTATATTTAGACCCGGCAGTTGGCACTGTGGTCAACATACAGAAAATACAATACACGAGCGAAACTGCGGGAAAAATCTAGTTATTATATACTAGTTTATGCCCGCGACTTCGTCCGTGTAATATTTAACCTAAAAAAAAACTCGGGATTATCGGGATAAAAAGTATCCTATGTGTTAATCCCGGTTATGAACTATCTGTGTTCCAAATTTCATCCAAATCCATTCAGTAGTTTTTGCGTGAAGGAGTAACAAACATACATCCACACTCACAAACTTTCGCATTTATAATATTAGTAGGATTTCTTACCTTGGCTAATACACTAAGATCGCTGAGCAAGTACCTCGTGGGTACATTGTCAGTACAATCTAATACTATATCATATTTTGACGCTATTTCCATTGCGTTTGTTGAATCCAATTGAACTTTATATGGGGTGACTTTTATTTTTGAATTTATACTGTAAACATATAAAAATATAAGCTACTAGCTGTGCCCCGCGACTTCATCCGCGTAGTATTGGATTATTGGGTCCTATATGCTAATCCCGGTTATAATCTATCTGTGTTCCAAATTTCATCCAAATCCGTTCAGTAGTTTTTGCGTGAAGGAGTAACAAACAAACATACATACATACATACATACATACATACATCCACACTCACAAACTTTCGCATTTATAATATTAGTAGGAAATAATAATTTATATGTATATATATACGGCATATATAAGTAGCTTGATAGCCGATTGTTTAAGCACGCACCAGGTCCTGGGCACGGGCCTCCCCTCACTACGAGGGGGATTCACGCCCCGGCTCGCACCTCTGAGTTTTTCGAAATCTATATGCAAATATAATTATCACTTGGTGAAGGAAAACATCGCGAGGAAAACTGCATGTCTTAGAAAATCTAGCCAATTTTCGAAATACATGTGAAATCCACCAACCCGCACTGGGCCAGCGTGATGGATTACGGCCTGAATCCCCCTCGTAGTGAGGGGAGGCCCGTGCCCAGGAATGGGACGTAAAAAGGGCTTAATAATTTTTTTTTTTATAATAAAATAAACTATTTCACTTTAACTTTGAGTGTACCTCTACCTGCTAGTGCATTCGCAGGTTGCATGTGAAAAATCATATTATATAGGTTTTCATGAGTAGCCCTGCTACTGACATAGGTAGAAACTGTTAAAAATCATTGCAATGAAATCGCAAAGCGTTCGGTCCTGTCACGGTTTTCATACAAAATCATCGACCAGTGCCTTCATAGGATTACGTTTCACAGAGAAAATTCACTCCGAATAAAATCATTGAATGTGAAAAATCACAGATGAAATAGCAGTGAAGGAAAATATAATTTCACGTAATGAAAATGAATGGTAGGTAGCAATCATTTCCATACCTACTACCTAGCCGTACAGGTAAAACAGGCGTGACATTACCTCCTGAGCGTGTGGGCGGCTGAGTCCGCTTTGCTCATGTTCTTGTCAGCCTCCGTATGCAACACTTGTCTGTGTATATTCGTTATTTCCACTGTGTCATAATCCACGATACCTATTTCACCTGAGAAAAGACAATGGAATGGTAACAGCCAAAATTATGCCGGTAATCGAACCTGGTGTGCTACACTTAGCAACGATAATCGATATATCGTGACATTCGTATTGTCGAATCCTACTCTAAATTCCATATTTTTTGCCATTGTATATCGTCTGAACGAACGATAACTTTGATTTTTTTCTTTTTAATTTAGTTGGGTAAACTAACAGTGACACTACTATACTTATGGCAATAATACATGAATTTTAATATTATCAATTGTGACACCAACACCTTTTACCACATATTGTTCGTAGTAATCGATACGACGGCAAAAAATATGGAATTTAGAGTATGGATTCGACAATACGAATGCCACGATATATCGATTATCGTTGCTAAGAGTAGCACACCAGCAAACACCCGGGCTGGATCAACCGGCTAGTACCATCCTATCATAGAACATCGGCGTAAAGTAGCTATTATAACTGCGTTTCTTATGATAAACTAGCTGAGCCCGCGACTTCGTCCGCGTGGAATTTAACTTAACAAAAAAGCCCGCTCCCGCGTTCTGAGCCCGCGCGACAGGACCCATTTTTTTAAATTTTGTTTTTATAAAGTAGCCCAAGTTACTGCTTATAACATAAGCTATCTACCAGTGAAAGTCCCGTCAAAATCGGTCCAGCCGTTTCGGAGATACTCTTTGATTTCATGTGTTTTTATTTTTTACGCGGAAACCAAATTGTTTTTCTAAAATTAAAGTAGCCTAAGTTACTCCTTATAACATAAGCTATCTGCCAGTGAAAGTCCCGTCAAAATCGGTCCAGCCGTTTCGGAGATTACCCGGAACAAACACACAGACAGACAGACAGACAGACACACCATTTTTTTTTAAATCGCGTTTTTGCTATACGTGTCGTATGTACTTTTATATGCATTTAGTGAAAAAGTGTTATTTTGATATTACAAACAGACACTCCAATTTTATTTATTTGTATAGATGTAAGTCTAGCTCAAGCTCTCCCTTCTACTACAGTATGGACGTTCGGGACGATCGCCGCGCAGCCCCTCTATCCGTGCTAAGCGTCAGGCGTCAGTAGCGTTACACTATGTACGTACGCACAAACGGCCTAGAAAAAACCGTGGTATAGTACTATCAATACATAGTAGTAAGTACTATCAGTACATATCAGGTACTAGCTGACCTGATAGACGTTGTCCTGTCTTTTAGGGTTATGAAATATAGATAGTTGCCGATTCCCAGACCTACTAAATATGCATATAAAATTTCATAAAAATCGGTCGAGCCGTTTCGGAAGAGTATGATAACTAACATTGTGACACGAGAATTTTATATATGTCGCCGCCAACTAGCTTAATTCGCCGTTCAATTAACAGCCTAGCCACTTAACTAAACGGCGCCGTTCAACTAGTGGCCTGAATGATATTCAGCCATTTGATCAAACAGCTAGGCAAATGACTTGGATCGATGACGTTTAACTATTTGCCTAGCCGTTTAATTACCTGCCTAGCCTGTTCATTTCAATTTAGTTCTACTTTCTGCCACCTAGCGCCGAAACTCACCAAACTGTCAATATCTCTATATTCTATATTCTCTTTGGTCAATATGGCGTCGAAAAAAAACAACTTTGATGGAATCATTTTATTAGGTACTTAGGTTTTTTACGATTTTTTTAGATCCACTGAATCTATTTGCCGGGTGGGGTTTCTGTGGGGTCATAAAAAAAATAACCCTAACCTAAACCCATCCAGGTCGTTCTGCTTGGGTAGTATTTTGAAAAAGTTTTGTAGTACTTAAATGTCAACCAGTTGCCTAAGCATTAGCCAGCCAATTTATTAAATGTTGTAATAGACGATACGGCTGAATATCATTCAGGCCGTTAGTTGAACGGCGCTGTTTAGTAAAGTGCCTAGGCTGTTAATTAAACGGCGAATTAAGCTATTTGGCTGCGACATATATAAGAAGATAAAAGTTGTTGTTTATAATGTCAATAATACACACAGCCCTGAAAAGTTGATAGAAAAAACTGCTCACACTTTACCATTGAAGAATTAAACATATTCTGTATTCTGTGCATGGGAAAGACTTACCGACCCCAGCGCCAGCCAGGTACGCTGCAGCTGGGCATCCAAGCCCACCAGCTCCGACTATCAGGACCTTGGCTGCACAGATCCTCTCCTGGCCCAGGACACCTATATCGGGGAGCAGAATCTGTCTGCTGTATCTACAAATAAAAGTTATACAGATGTAGGGTACACGTCACAAACATACATTTAAAATATAACTTTAAATAAATAAATAAAATAATAAAAAATAACTTGAACGATAAATTCGTACAAATTATTTTTAATTATTTTATCATATATATTTTATAAAAATTTGACGACCACTTGGCGCAGTGGTTTGAACGTAGGCTGCTCAGGTCACTGCACATGGTGGCTGCGGGTTTGATTCCCGCTGATGTACATTTTGGAAATGGACTTTTCGTAATTCACCCTGGTCTGGGTGTCACCGGGATCGCCCCCGGTCCATTGTACGGTGCCCATAGTACAAGCGTTGCTTAGTTTGGGACCGTACAGTTGGTGTGTCAGTCTGGCGATATTTATTTATCTATACAAATAAATAAAATTGGAGTGTCTGTTTGTAATATCAAAATAACACCTTTTCACTAAATGCATATGAAAGTACATACGACACCTATAACAAAAACGCGATTTAAAACATTTTTGTCTGTCTGTCTGTCTGTCTGTCTGTGTGTTTGTTCCGGGTAATCTCCGAAACGGCTGGACCGATTTTGACGGGACTTTCACTGGCAGATAGCTGTTGTTTTAAGGAGTAACTTAGGCTACTTATATTTTATAAAAACAAAATTTAAAGAAATGGGTCCTGTCGGGCGGGCTCAGAACGCGGGAGCGGGCTTTTTTGTTAAGTTAAATTCCACGCGGACGAAGTCGCGGGCTCAGCTAGTATTTGACTAAAATATTGGACGTAAATTTAACTTCAGTGAAGGCTGCATCAGAGTTTTTTTGGTATTGCAAGCATCTATTGGTTACAAAAATTGCTTATAATCAGACAGGTTGAACACTTGTTTGTGGACTTATAAGTATATTAAAAACACAACTCACCTCTCTATGGCCCATTTGGGTAACTTATCATATTGAACTCTTAGTTGTCTACCATCTTTGTCAACATTTATATGTGTCTGGTTCTGTTGGCTCTGAAACTGAAATGCAATAGTTTGTGAAGGATGATCTTAGAATGAACATCAACACACTAACCCCAAACTGTATGGCCCCAAATTAAACTTGCTATAGTTCGTCGGGGGTCCCAGTGACACCCAGTCTGGGCCAAATTACGAAAATATTTTTTTTTTATATTCACCCTGGTGTTACCTCATCAATCCATTGGCCATCAACCATCAATGATCAATCAAATGTTGTTATGTGTAGAAACTGATGATCATGGTCAAATCATCTCAATCTAACATCAATTGACAGTCAACCATATAAGCCACTGATTGAAATGACTATATAAGCAAATGGCTTAAAGAAAAAAAAAGAAATATAACAAACTAGCTGTGCCCGCGACTTCGTCCGCGTGGAATTTAATAGATAAAGTTTCATACAAACTTTCATCCCCTATTTTATCCCCTTGGGGGTAGAATTAATCAAAATCCTTCTTAGCGGATGCCTACGTCATAACATCTACCTGCATGCCAAATTTCAGCCCGATCCGTCCAGTGGTTTGGGCTGTGCGTTGATAGATCACTATGTCAGTCAGTCAGTCACCTTTGAGTTATATATATTTAGATGTTAAAAGACAAGCCCGCTGATTTTCTTGCCGGATCTCCTCAGTCGAGGTCGCTTTCCGATCCGGTTGTAGATATAAGAAAAAAGAATATGTAAAATTGACAATTTGTAAGTGCCCTCATAGGCATAAACAAAATTTGAATTTGATCGATCATCGATCGAACATTGCTTTGTGTAGAAACTATCGATCGATGTCTACTCATCTCATTCTAACATCAATATATCATCAATTACTCAATTGGTCTGGTATCAATGGACAATCCATTGTACAGGGTGGTAGAAGTTCAAAAAACAAGTGTTATTTCGTTCGAGGGCTAACCATTTTATTTATGCATGGTTAGTATGGCGATATTTATTTACTTATTCTGAAGTTAAAGAATGTTTATAATGGTTGGTTATTTTACTAATATACTATACAATAGAGGGTTTTCTATTACTTCACAGTGTACCCCTTAGTTATATATCATACTAATATTAAAAAGAGGAAAACTTTTTTTGTTTGATTGCAATGAATAGGCTCCGAAACTACTGAACCGATTTGAAAAATTCTTTCACTGTTGGGAAGCTACACTATCCCCGGGTGACATAGGCTATATATATTTTTTTTTAATTGGGATCCTTACTAAAACTCCAATAATGTAACCGTAATGTACCCGTGCGAAGCCGGGGCGGGCCGCTAGTTAGATATAAAATGTAATTTAAATTCATAAACCGTACAATTCTATTAAAATTGTACTGAAAATTACCGAATTCCATTCTTTCTTCAACTCATATAATTCATCCTCTTTCGCTTGTAATAACTTCCGTAGATCCTCCACTTCTTTCTCTAATACATTAATCCTATCCATTGTGGTTCGAATATACTTGGAAAACCTTACTTTTCAGTAAAAATATGAAAAAGAAATCAATTTGCAAAATGTAAACATTGATCCTTTCCGCGTTCCTAGTGTATGTGTAGGCCATACAAATGTTACACCTTGAGCATTGAAAGCGAGATAAGTAAATTGTGTTTGTTGTAAATGAAAGAGACAAAACTTTATGCTATAAAACTCGCATTTAAAGATACACAGATTAAATATTCGGCAGGCATGTCTTTGCCAGCTGAATAAATAGGTACACACAAGTGCTGTGTAAAATAAAGGTCAATAAAATATAAACAGAAAGTAATATGGTCCTCTATTTAATTTTAGCCTTATATGTAATAAAATATTGTAAAAGAACATGTATCTCAAATGTATAACTAGGTATAATATTTTCCTCTCTATGTGCACGCCATCTATTGGGACCATTAACAATATTTTTGCTTTACTATGCTACAGCTACTCGGCAACAGATGGCACTGGAAGATATTATTAGATGTTATTCTTGGTGTTTACCTATTTTATTTATTCGTTTGCTACAGTAGGTTAGGTACCTATTCAGGGATTATTAAAACCGCCTAAGCCTATTGCCTTTACGAATTGCCTAACCGCCTTATGTGGCCATGACCAAAACATAAAATAGATAAATGTTTTTTTTCTATTAATGGCTTGTTTGGATAAATGTTATATTGTCGCTAGACAACAAAAATAGACATAACAACTGAATATAACATTGTTTTCAAAACTTCATCAAGGGGATTACCACAAAGTAGGGACTGATAATGGTCTACCATATAAAACCATGGGTCTAACTTGATTAAACCTTCCGTCTTCAAGGTACCCATAGAGAAAGAGTACGGAGTTGCCCGAAATATTAAATTGGGCTTCCCCTGACCATAAATCCTATAAAACTGACGTCCATAACAGTATTTCTTTATCATACTCTTTGAGTCTTTCATTAATTGATTATCTTGAAAATTACGTTCGATAACCTTTTTCTTAGAATTGTTCTGTTAAACAATAGTTACACGGCTTTTTACCAATAATGTTTTGCCTTTAACGTAATACCTATGAACATTTTAATATAACTACATGGATTTATACATTGCTGTATTTCGATTCGAGAATGGTAACGCAAGTAGGTACTTACATACATTCTAGTATGGGTAGGTACCGTACAATGGACTGGGGGGTATCCCAGTGACACCGGGGAGAATTATGGTAAGACAATATGTCCTAACGAGAAGTTAATGCAGTAGACCAAGATATGACACCCTTAGACCATTTAAAAGAGTAATCACACCCCATATTTAGGTAAACTTTTGCCTGTTAATTAGCCCTGATTAATTAAAATAACAGAATAAATAGTTGATTATTTATTTAGACAATGTTATAAATATACAAAATATAATCTTCTTCTTGTTACGAGTTCTGACAAAACCCCAGTTTGGCTACAACGTAGAGACGCAGTAGGCACTCTTTGAGTACTTACTTATTACATACCTATTGAGTCAAGATGCTGGATTTTATTTTCAATGAAATTATACGGAGGAATTTATCAATAACAGTTACTGGATGTAGCGAACGTAGGGTTTAGGCCTTGAACCCATATATATTGTTACGTACTAAGGGGTAGGTACACTAAATGCCGTTCCGGTGTATAAAGGGTTTATTTCGCTCTTCACAAACTAGACAAATACACAGTACTACACTAGTTCACTATCACTAGTTACATACAACAAACACTGTTCCGAATCACTTAGCAGTCACACAGTATTCCAATATAATCGCCTAGGTCACTGGTATATCACTCTTCGTTCGCTTACTTAAGTTCCGTACACTGTCGCTTCCAAGAAGTAACTCACTCGCTGCCCGTCGTCAACACCTTATATACGGAATAAAGATGCGAGCTGGTATTTTCCTGAACATTCTCGGTAGGTATGTAGGTAATAATAATCCCTATCGAATGATCTCGAGACCCACTGTCGGCTTCCCTTTGTATTCGCTCGCGAGTAGGTATTTGCCGCCGCCGTCGCGCCGATCACGCGTTCACTTTATACCTACATACCTACAGTCTCGAACATTCAACTTTTAGAGATCCTTCGTAATTATTCGATGGGGTTCCTCTAGAATAACAATGCGTTTTTGTATCAAGCTGATAAAATAAGGATCCTTCGAGGTATTTGACCAAATAGTTTCTAGGTCGCAACATTACCCCCCTCTTAGTCATGCTCGTCCCGAGCATCATTTGTTCCATGATACCGAGCCAATCTGTCCACATGGACTACCTTTGGCTTTCCTCGAAGTCCCTTCTTAATGCGATAGGTCACATCGTTGATCCTCGTAATAACTGTATAAGGTCCTTCCCAGCGAGCCTGAAGTTTCGGGGACTTCCTTTTTCTGCGAAGAGGATTGTGGAGCCACACCAGTGTTCCTTCTTCAAAACCGTTGGTGCACACACTTCGGTCGTACCGGCTCTCCATCTTTCCCCTGCTCGTTGTCTGCCGTCCTTTCACTGACGCACATACAGTGCATTTACGGCACCAGTCCTCGACTTCTTTCCGATAACACAGCCAATAAAACCGCTGTCGCACCTTAACCAGGGTTTTCTTGAATCCAAGATGCCCACCAGAAACACCATCGTGTATGTGCCGTAGAAGAGGGGTCACCTTACTCCGCGGCACTATCACCTGCATGGTTATTTCTTTGCCGTCCTTCGATTCCCATTTCCTATACAGTACTTCATCTTCCAGAGCCAAACTGTCCCATTGAGCCCAATAACCTTTTGTAGTTGAACTATAGGCGGACACGTCACTCCATTGGGGCCTGTCTCCCCTCCGTTTCCAGTGCAGTATAGGTTGTAGATCATCATCTGCTTCCTGCGCCTTCTTCATACTGACTCCGGTCCATTCATCGTCAGTTCTATGAGTCCTTATGAGCTTGACCTCTTCCCGGACTTCCTTCCTCTGACGATAAATATTACACGGGCGCGATCCTCGTAAACAGACTTCTTGATCAGGAAATCTTAGCACCTCTTTGGCTACATCCAATACACACTTCTGATTCTTCAAGAAATCCAGTCCCAAAATGCAATCATTAGTAATACTTGCAATTAACACTGACTGACGGTATACCCGGTTGCCAATTCTTAACTTGACATCTGTCTCACCGAGGATGGAAACTGGCTGACCAGTGGCTGTCTGCAGACGACACGATGGCGATCGCTTTTCCCACATTATAGTGCGTTTCAGTAGCTCTGGTTTCACAATTGTACGCGATGCTCCTGTATCCACAGTTAAGCCGCAAGGTTGGTCGTTCAAGGTGGCCTCGACGATCAGACTATTCCCATTGCAAACTTGCGTGATGGTAACGGTCGGCGCCATAACTTGACCTTGGGTTTCAGACTTGTCTGTGACCCTTCTCTTCTTCGAAGGACATTCCAGGCGAATATGTCCCTTACCACCACAACCATAGCAAGTTGGGACAAACCGAGGCTTCCTTTCCTCTTTCACAACCTCCTTAACCTCTCTGACCTCATTTAATTTCGTATCCTGCCGAACAGCTTCCACCTCGAGAGCATGAGCCAGTGCATTCTTCATGGTTTGGTGGTGTCCCAGCCGTACAAAGGTCCTGACTTCCGTTTCTCGAATGCCATTTATAAATAACTCCAGCAGGTTCTCTTCAATCATAGCTGGTTTGGATGAGTATGCACGGCGAACCAGCCTCTCCACTTCCAATGCCCATTGTTGGAGACTTTCACCAGGCTTTTGCTTTCTCTCGTGAAGTTGCGCTCGATAAACATGTTCCAGGTGTTTTTCACCGTAGCGTGTATCCATTGCATCCATGAGAGTCTCCAGAGTCCTTCCTTCCAGCGGCAGATTTTCCAAAACCATTAAAGCATCTCCCCGTAAGGCAAGCGCCAGGGCCGCAAAGGACTGCTCGCTGCTCCAGGAATTTCCAACTGAAAGTATTTCAAACTGGTACTTGAAGGCCGTCCACGAGGAAGTCCCATCGAAGCGCGGGAGGTCGAGCTTTGTGGACGGTGGCGAGGCTACTGTCACAGGTCCATGTATTTTCAGCTTCAAAACCTCCTGGTCTAGCGCTTCCAAGTGGTCTTTGACTGCATCTTTCTCTTTATTTAGCGCTTGCAGTTGGTTGTCGAGGGAGCCAGTCTTTAGAACGACTTCCTTATTGAGCACATCTACGCGGTCTTCTAGAGTCTTCACTTTTTCACCGAGGACAGTGATGCCTGCATCAATTTTACCTAGGACTGCTTCCTGATTGGCCTCTTGCTTGGCTTCCAATGCATGCATCATCTCCTTGAACTCCTGCCGGCTAGCCTCTTGATTGGCCTTAAACATTTGCTGCATAGAGGCCAGCAACGCTGCCATGTTCAGTTCCGTTGAGTTTCCTGCTGGTGCTGCCACAGCTCCAGAAGAACCACCGGCATCAGCCTGACGCTCTTCATCTTCATGGCTCCGTTGACGTGCGGCATCCATCTCGACTTGACGTCTGGTTCGTGGAGTACGCCCTTCTTCGTCTCGCGGTAGTAACGGCATTCCGCTTCTGACACCAATTGTTACGTACTAAGGGGTAGGTACACTAAATGCCGTTCCGGTGTATAAAGGGTTTATTTCGCTCTTCACAAACTAGACAAATACACAGTACTACACTAGTTCACTATCACTAGTTACATACAACAAACACTGTTCCGAATCACTTAGCAGTCACACAGTATTCCAATATAATCGCCTAGGTCACTGGTATATCACTCTTCGTTCGCTTACTTAAGTTCCGTACACTGTCGCTTCCAAGAAGTAACTCACTCGCTGCCCGTCGTCAACACCTTATATACGGAATAAAGATGCGAGCTGGTATTTTCCTGAACATTCTCGGTAGGTATGTAGGTAATAATAATCCCTATCGAATGATCTCGAGACCCACTGTCGGCTTCCCTTTGTATTCGCTCGCGAGTAGGTATTTGCCGCCGCCGTCGCGCCGATCACGCGTTCACTTTATACCTACATACCTACAGTCTCGAACATTCAACTTTTAGAGATCCTTCGTAATTATTCGATGGGGTTCCTCTAGAATAACAATGCGTTTTTGTATCAAGCTGATAAAATAAGGATCCTTCGAGGTATTTGACCAAATAGTTTCTAGGTCGCAACAATATATACCTATATGTCTGGTTTCGGCTTCCGTCTGTCAAAGCTATTTGGGAATTCATCTTTAGCGTGGCGATTGTGTATTGCTGTATTTCCTGTGTGTGTGTGTGTGTGTGTGTAAAGACATGATTATTCGCGCGAGTGTGCGCGCACGCAGCTGTGTGCTGTATACACCCCCACCCCCACAAGAATTGACAGAATAAATTCAGTTCATAACTTCATTGCTGGATACTCAATGATCTGTCCCAATTTTAATTTTATGCCTCGATTATCATCTTAACATGTATCAGATGTTTCACCTATTTGGTACGCGAGAGAGCCCTGTTTCAAGTAAGTATGTGCGGCATCCTGTCATAACTTGTACCATTTAGCTAACTTTAAGGGTTAAATTTTCCAGTGCGGACCAAATTTCTGATCATCTGACTTCGCCTCCAAGCAAGCAGTCTTTCTTTATTACAATCCTCCATCAAGACAACAGGCCGAAGAGTGCCTAATGGACTATCATCACTAGATGATGCACCAGTGCTCCTGGATATAGCTGAATTAGCCGCAGAAGTCTCTGAAGAAGTGTTAAGTCCCACAGATTTTGAAACAGCACTCGATTTTAAAGATGTTTTGGATGAGGTTGAAGGTGGAGTGGTTTTTAAAGATTTCGTAGACGCAGTACAAGATTTAGCCCCGATATTTATAGTTGAATTATTGAAATTACTCAAAGATTTTGAAATGTTTGCGGATAAATTTGATACTGTAGCCGTGTTTAAAGAGTTTGTTGTCAAAGAGTTAGATGTCATAGATTTTGTAAAAGCGTTAGAAGTAGAATTCATTCTTGAACTATCAACAGTTTTTGAACAATTTGAACATGAGTCCGTAGATGGCGTACCAGTGTCTAGGATGAGGCGTTTCTTCCAAAGCCTTTCTTCGTTCAAAGCTTTTTCTCTTTCGGTCAAGCGCCTCATGATTTGCGGCAACACTATTTGCTTTTCTTTAAATTCAGGCCCTTTGGTGTAGTTCAATTTTTCGCGATCAGTCTTCACTATACGGTTTTTTCTATATGCTTTCTCGTCTTTCACCATAGCTTTCACAATGAATGTATCGTTAAAATTGTTGCTGATTTGACTGTTCAAATGCGGATGTTCGGACGATTCAGTGAGTCTTTTTTCTTTTGTATTTTCATTTCCCACCTCTGCGTTTTTTAGTTCAATTGACTTGTTTAAAGATTTTGTGTTGTTTTGTAATTCACTTGTAGAGGGACCATTGTAAATTTGTGATAATATCTGACTTTCAATATTTTTACTCGCTATAAGTTCATGGATTAAGTCCTCATCTTGATCAGTGAAGTCCTTTTGTTGCTCGAGTGAGTCTTCCTGATCAGAATCAGGACCCAAATCGATCGTCGGCACTAAGACTTTCGCTTTGATATTGAAATTATGATTTAAATCTGTATATTTTGAGCTGGTCGGCTTATCTTCTTTTTCTTCTTGAGTATCGCTCCAGGAAATTTTCTCACCGGATTCCAATTTATCAAAGAATCCGCTGTAATCAATATTTGGATGTTCGCATTGATCACTTTTAGTTTCTTTCGTTTTGATCTGCTGCGGCGTAACAAACATGTTTTGAAATACATCAATTAATTCGTATTCTTTCGTTTTGTCCACATATGAAGCGTTTATGTCCGGATTTAGGGTTGAACTATTAGAATCATCGCTGAAATCTATAAGAGTATCTACATTGGCCTCATTGTTACTTCTCTGGGGTTCTAAAATTTCGTAAACATTGAAATTCTTCAATAAGTTAGGAGATATTGAGCTTGAATTGTCTTCGCGAGATGGCTGCAACATTTCTGATTACCTGTGCAAGAGGAAAAATAATATATTAATTGTCTCCTTTATGGAATCATTGATTCGATAGTATCTCACAGATTATATCGCGTTTATTTACTTTTTATGTTCCCCATGTTTTATTTCAATGTGTAGTATTCGCGTAAATATAAGAAAACAATAAGTATATCACAGGTTTAGTGTGGTTAGTGTAGCCAGCAAGTGTCTGCGACAAGTGGCTATAATATAACAGTGCAAACCTACCTACCTGTTTTGTAATATTAAGTCGTGACTTGTCTTTAATGAACATGATGACTATTATTGAATTTGGTATAATTATTATATTAATCTAAATATATATAACTCAAAGGTGACTGACTGACTGACTGAATGACATAGTGATCTATCAACGCACCGCCCAAACCACTGGACGGATCGGGCTGAAATTTGGAATGCAGGCAGATGTTATGACGTAGGCATCCGCTAAGAAAGGATTTTGATTAATTCTACCCCCAAGGGGATAAAATAGAGGATGAATAATCCCGAAATTTTTGTTAATTTAAATTACACGCGGACGAAGTCGCGGGCACAGCTAGTATAATGTACAACCAATTCTTTTTTTACAATATTGAGAAATATTTATAATAATCAACTAAGCTATTACACACAAACTTCGCTAGTTAGTAATTACTGTTTTCGAAACTTTATAGCTATTTCGAAAACCAAAGTAAGACATTATTTTATAATATTAAAATTATGATCCAAAAAAATTATAACATCCCACTAAGCCTACAATACTTCCTTATGTATTGTTATTAAGATTTAAAGGTGCCCCACATCATTATTATCAAAAAACTACCTTGACGTCCGCTTGTTCTAGAGTTCGCAGGCCGTTCGGCTCACAGAACCGGGTCCGAATTTCAGAATCAGATTTTTAAATTTGCCTAGACTCCAGGATCGCCCCCAGACAATTGTACAGTACCTGTAGTTGCTTAGTTTAAGTCCATACAGTGATCTGATAGTCTGGCGATATTTATTATTTAAGTACTAGCTGTGCCCCGCGACAACTTCCGCGTGGAATGTGGACCACCCTAAAAATTTAGGGGTATGAAAAATAGATAGTAGCCGATTCTCGGACCTACCCGATATGCACACAAAATTTCATGAAAATCGGTCGAGCCGTTTCGGAGGCGTATGGTAACTAACACGAGAATTTTATAAATAAGATTTCAACAGTTCTATTTTTTATTTTTTCAGTAAGACTTGAGATGCGGATGGCAGTTGCCGTCATCGCTTGACTCTCCATCTTCGTGATATAGCTACAGTACGTTTTGTAAGTTTTATGAATAATCAATTAGGAATTTGACGACCGCTTGGCGCAGTGGTTCGAGCGTAGGCCGCTCGGCTCACTGCACATGCTGGTTGCGGGCTCGATTCCCGTCAGGGTATATTTCGGAAATGGCCTTTTCGTAGTTTGGAAGTAAGTTAGCCGGGATCGCCCCCAGTTCATTGTACGGTACCCATAGTATAAGCGTTGCTTAGTTTGGGACCGTACAGTTGGTGTGGCAGGCTGGCGATATTTATTTATTTATAATTAAACTAGCTGTGCCCCGCGACTTCAGCCGCGTAGTATTGGATTATTGGGTTAAAAAGTATCCTATATGTTAATCCCGGTTATAATCTATCTGTGTTCCAAATTTCATCCAAATCCGTTCAGTAGTTTTTGCGTGAAGGAGTAACAAACAAACATACATACATACATACATACATAAATACATACATACATACATACATACATCCACACTCACAAACTTTCGCATTTATAATATTAGTAGGATTCTTCCTGAACTGTGATTTCACATTACACCGCTGACTACCCTTGCGGCGAATAAGTATAGGCGTGGCTGTATTAATTTATAAATCACTAGCTGTGCCCCGCGACTCCGTCCGCGTTCTGTTGAAATTTTTCCAGAATTTTCTTTGCTATAAACCTCACGGAGCCCGAGACCTTTCCAACGAATGCAAACCGTGGCAATCGGTTCGTGCGTTCTGGAGTTATAGCGTCAGGAAGGAAAACCCGACTTATTTTTATATAGTAGATTTTATAAGGATTTAACGTGCGAAGCCTTTGAAGAAGGCACGAACTGTTTTTGTTTTGTATGGCCCTGGCTTTTCGTATTCAGGCAGTTGCAAATTTTAAAGTTTGGTTTATGCGTCAAGCATATTGAAGGCCTTTTACTAACCTTAGTAAACCCTATCAGTAGAATGGTAGACTTATTACTGACAAATCACTGGACCCCTCGGAGAACCCGAAAAGTCAGATTTCACCACATTTGATCGCATATTTATGAATGCTGTGCCCGCGACTTCGTCCGCGTGGAATTTAACTTAACAAAAAAATAATTTAACAAAAAATGTACGTCATTTTTCTTTTTTGCGAGTCGATGTTTCGTGTTTTATATACCTATCGCAAAAGCCCGCATGCTGCCTGTCGCGCGTTCTGAGCCCGCGCGACAGGCAGCATTTGTGATATTATTTTTTGTTTTTGTTTTTCTAAAATAACAGAAGCGTAATTTACTGCTTATAACATTAACTATCTGCCAGTGAAAATCCCGTCAAAATCGGTTCAGCCGTTTCGGAGATACTCTTGGATTTCATCTGTTTTTACTTTTTAACGCGGAACCCTAATTGTTTTTCTAAAATTAAAGTAGCCTAAGTTACTCCTTATAAGATCAGCTATCTGCCAGTGAAAGTCCCGTCGAAATCGGTCCAGCCGTTTCGGAGATTACCCGGAACAAACACACAGACAGACAAAAAAAATTGCGGTTTTGTTATAAGTAACGTATGTACTTTCATACTCGTATGCATTTAGTGAAAAGGTGTTATTTTGATATTACAAACAGACACTCCAATTTTATTTATTTGTATAGAAGATTATGATATGTCTTATTTCAGCAATGCCTTATATTTTTATGGCACCTTAATAACAAAAAAAAAATCTGATAAGTTTATTTAAACTGCTGACCTTTTATTAAATCAATCTCTACCATCCAGCTATACCTATCAACCAATGGAAAATATTTATATCATCAGATTTTAGGTAATTCTTCAGCATTTAAGTACCAAGGCATTATGCAAAATATCGTGTATAAAAAGTAAAGCCTTGTAATATAATAATTGATATTATTGATAATTCCCACAAGTTTTGGAAACTAACAAAAACATAATATTTTTAGTGTATCACTTTTCCCCTTCCTGCCAAAGAGCCCTAAAATAGATCCCGGAAGTCAATAAAATAACTTTCGTAAATAATAGTGATAAGGGCATGAACTCTATCGAAGTGGATTCACAGGTTATATTATGATACAATCACCAATTTATGTTTACTTACATTGGCTTAAGTCCGTAATGACTTTTCAAACATCCAAACATAACTTAAAAAAGCGATATTAATAAGTAGGTACATCAATTTTATAAATGGACTCCATCAAAATAATAATAAGTACATGATAAACTCACCGAAAAAATATGTGTTCCCAATGTTACCTATTGCAGGAATTTCACAAAACTTGCGAATATAAGTACTTACTTACTTAACCCGACAAATGTCAACACACTAATAATTTTAAATAGTTTACTTCCTTTGACTCTGGGATATTGTTTTGCATATCTTACGCCCGAATGTTAAGTGCTAGGCATTGTATTACCTACTTGTTTCTTTGGGAATGAAACGTGAAAGCCCACGGAGCCCACCAATCTACAAATCAAGAAAGGCTACGCAATAAGGGATTGTAGTCTTTGCTACGCAACTAAATTGAAGAATTTATCTATATCTATCTAGTATAGCATATACCTTAAAAGACAGAGAGAAAAAATCAACGAAACAATACTACTAGTGTTGCTTAATCACTGATTATCTATCGATAGATTGCCAATTCTATCGCGACCTCGAAATCTAGTCATAATATGGATAACATTAGAATTTTACAATAGGTATTATTGATACTATTGATAGTATTATTACTCAATAGTAACTAATGATTATGATTTTCGGTAGATACTACTTATCGATATTATAACTAGTTTTCGAAGTCCGAGATCGATACATCAACCATCGATAATTAGGCAACACTAAATACATCTAGAACATAACCAAGTACAATACAAACCAGATAACGTTTCGCATATTTTGGTAGAAATATGAATGTATGCCCGTTCAAATTTAATTCATAATCAGTAAGAGATAAGATATAAAATTGAATTAACACCGTGTATAATGTGTTGCCATATGCTTGATGTTAAATTGTTTGTGGTGGGAATAATTGCCCGTGACCACTGCAGTTTTGTAAAAAAAGAGAAATCATTTTTGACAAATTCATCTCATAATGGAATTCATCGACTACCTAACGATGAACAGTCCCGATCCGGCCGCCGTCAGCGACGCACGCTCCGCGCCAGTCCGCCTCACCGCATCACGCGCTCGCACTCGCTCGACGCTCCGCCATCTCAGGGCTTTTTTCCTCGTATCTTGTGTTTTAGTCTGTTGTTTTTACGGCAGTCTAAACACATTTTGCCTGGGTTTAATCCTTGTTTGTGTGTTGTGTGTTTTTCAGCCGCAGTCGCCCCCACTTCGCCGCGCGCGCCGCCGCGCCACGGCGCCGGCCGCCACCCGCTCGCGGCCCCTTGCCGCCTCCGCCCACCTCGCCCCGTGCGCTCCGCTTGAACTGTCGTTTTCACGACAATCACTGTTTCTTTCGACAGAAATTATTTTTCCGTCAAGTTTTGCACCTATCCACGGGAATACCTAACGGTGGCAACAAGTGGATAGGGAGCGTGACCCAAGCGCTCGCCGTCCCCTCCTGGGGTAGGCAAACTTGGTTGGGCCTGGCACCACCGGCCTTGGGGTCTCCCCTAGTCGACGCCAGGTAACTCCCGCCCACCCTACCCTATCCCTAGTCCCATTCTCTGGGTGCTGTTTGGTGCGCAGTTGATTTATTGGCTACGTACCTCTGCCCCGGGGCTGTTAGACACAGTTAGGTGCTTAGGTACGCCGGTAGGCGTAGTTAGGTACTCACCCAACACAACCTTTGCCATTGCACATAGGTAAAGGGACACCATAGGTCTAGGTCACACCTAGGTACACACCCTACCCCTCCCTGCCGGCAGGTGGGGCGGGACGCTCTCACCACTTAGGTCCACTATGGACGTAACTTGTAACTTCACCGAGGAGCTCTTTCGAGAGCTCCTCGTCCTAGTCAAGGCGCAGTGTCCAGCCCTGCTGGATACCCTAGCCCGCCGACATGCCGCGGACTCCCCCGCGTCCCCCGACCCATCGCCTCTCTCCTCCCCTCTTGCCCCTACCCCTCCCTCCGAGTGCGACTCCGACGTCCAGTTGGAGATCGACATGGAGGTGGAGGCCCTTGCCCCCCCCTCCTCCCCCCTTCCCGCCTCATCCTCATCGGAGGATGATTTCATTCTTGTTGGCGGCAACAAGAGGGCGCGCAAACAGCGCGACCTCCCTCCCCCGAAGGTGAGCAAAGCTGCTCCCTCCCTGGGGTCCCCTGCCCCCTCCCCTACCCCCGCGTCCCCTACCCTCCGCCAATCTGGCAATAGCCCGTCTGCCTCGCAGCGGGCTTCGCCCTCCCCGCGCCCCGCGCGCAAGTCTCCCCCGCCCCCCCCTCTTGTCATCCATGACAAGAGCGCCTGGGAGCAAATTTCGAAGGCGCTTCATGAGCGTCATATCCACTTTCTCTCTGCGAGGTCCACCTCGCAGGGAATAATGGTCAAGGTGCAGACCTCGGATTCTCACCGCGCCCTATCCAAATTTCTAAGGGATAATAAAATCCCATATCACACTTACGCGCTCGAAGAGGAGCGCGTACTTCGTGCCGTTATCCGCGGCCTCCCAAAGGAGCTCGACACCGAGCTCATAAAGAGTGACCTTAAGTCACAGTCCTTCCCGGTGCACGAGGTGCACCGGATGTACAAGGCCCGCACCCGGGAGCCATATGATATGGTCCTGGTGGTGCTGGACCGCTCCGACGAAGGTCGGAAAATCTTTTCCACAAAGGCCGTATGCCTAATTTCGGGGCTCTCAATTGAGGCCCCTCACAAAAGTGGCACTCCTACGCAGTGCCACAACTGCCAACTTTACGGGCACTCTGCCCGTAATTGTAACGCCCGTCCCCGATGCGTCAAATGCATCGGGGATCACCCGACTAGTGAGTGCTCGCGCTCGAGGGAGACCGCGACCGAGCCGCCGAGCTGTGTCCTCTGCGGGACTCAGGGGCACACCGCGAATTATCGCGGTTGCCCCAAGGCCCCAAAGGGGAGCAGCGGGGTGGCGAGGCGTGGACGCCCTCGTGCGTCGGCACGGGCTGCCTCTCAGCCCTCTGCGCCCTCTGCGCCTCCCCCGGTGTTCGCACCTATCCCCACTGCGCCCTCTGCGCCCCGCCCCTCTCTGCCTTCAGCACCCCCCGCCCCCGCGCCCTCTGCGCCAAAGCCTGCGCTCCCAGCGCGCCCCTCCCCACACGCTAATGTATGGAGCAAACCGCTCCCATACACGGCCACCGCCTCCCTCCCGGTGCAGACTGCCCCTGCGCGCCCTCTTGCCCCCCGCCCTCGCCCCGCGCCCTCTGCGCCTACCTCCGCCACCAGCTGGGCTAACGACCTCGCGCTGGTGAGCGATTTTTTCAACGTCGTCAACGTTGAACGGATTCGCTCACTAGCGCACGAGCTGCGAAACGTCTCCTCTCCCTTTGAGAGATTAGGCGTCATGCAGTCGTACATGGATGTGTACGACTCCCTCTCCATTTTTGACTCCCGCTTAAACCCGTAATGGATTTACATATCCAACGAACCAAACCCCATCACCTATCCCTAGCGTTCTTCAACGCTTTCGGCCTTTCCCAGCAGAGGGATCAGGTTGGTGAATTCCTTCGGGATCATCAGGTTGATCTCTTGCTGGTGCAGGAGACCCTGCTTAAGCCGTCCCGTCGCGATCCCAAAATCGCAAACTATAATCTTGTAAGGAATGACAGGCTCACAGCCCGCGGGGGTGGGACTGCCATTTATTACAGGAGGTCCCTCCACTGCATCCCCCTCGACCCCCCTGCGCTCACGAACATAGAAGCCTCGGTCTGTCGTCTTTCCCTCACTGGCCATCCTGCCGTGGTCATAGCCTCCATCTACCTTCCACCTAACAAGCTTCTGCTTAGGAGTGACATCGAAGCACTCCTTGATCTGGGAAGCGCAGTCATACTGGCTGGCGACTTCAACTGCAAGCATGTCAGGTGGAATAGCCTCCTTACCACCCCTAATGGGAGGCGTCTTGACGCCCTAGTCGATCAGCTCGACTTTGACGTCATCGCCCCCATGCACCCCACTCACTTCCCGACCAACCTAGCACATCGCCCTGATGTCCTAGACATTGCCCTCCTCAAGGGTATTACCCTACGGTTGCGCTCCTTGGAAGTTCTCCAAGAGCTCGACTCCGACCATCGTCCCGTCCTCATGCAGCTCGGACCTTCCCCTCTATCTCAACCGACCACGCGTTCTGTGATGGATTGGCAAAAGCTAAGTACTTCCTTAGCGGATGTCTCTTCTCCACACCTCGCCAACATCCCTGAACCCCTCATGTCCCCTCAGGACACGTCTCAGGCTGTAGATGCCTTCTCCAACCATCTCCAGTCGGCCATCAGCCACTCGTCTAAGCAGGTCGAGGTAGGTGACTCGCACCGCTTCGTCCTGCCGGACGATATCAAAGAACTGGTCCGAGCTAAGAATGCCTCCATCAGAGCTTACGATTCTTACCCCACCGAAGCTAACCGTGTTCGCATGCGCGCTTTACAGCGTGATGTAAAGCGTCGCATCGCCGAGCTTAGGAACGCGCGGTGGGGTGACCTTCTCGAAGGAATCTCTCCATCGCATCTAGCTTACTGGAAGTTGGCGAGAGCCTTAAAGTCCGACTCCATTGTCACAATGCCTCCCCTATTACGCCCTTCAGGTGACCCCCCTGCTTTCGATGACGACGAAAAGGCCGAGCTTCTAGCCTCCGCTCTCGAGAACCAGTGCTCCCCTAGCACCCAATCCTCTGATCCCGACCACCTGGAACTCGTTGATAGGGAAGTCGAGCGCAGGGTTTCCTTACCCCTCACTACCACTCTCACACCGGTAACCGAATCCGAGGTAAAGGACTTGATTAAAGGTCTCAATCCCAAAAAGGCCCCGGGCTCTGACGGCATTAGCAACAGAGTTCTCAAACTCTTACCCGCCCAACTTATCTGTCTCCTAGTAGCTATTTTCAATGCCGCTATGACGAATTGCATCTTTCCCAATGCGTGGAAGGAGGCAATAGTCATCGGCATTCATAAACCCGGTAAGCCCCGCAACGTCCCTGCGAGCTACCGTCCCATTAGCCTCCTCAAGGCCATTGCCAAACTCTATGAGCGCCTGCTATTAGCAAGACTCAAAGAGTATATCTTTTCAAATCATCTTCTCATAGACGAGCAGTTCGGCTTTCGGGCTGGCCACTCTTGTGTCCACCAAGTACACCGCATCACGGAGTACGTTCTCAAAGGTCTCAACTCCTCCCCCGGTCGCCCCCTATCCACGGGAGCTCTCTTCTTTGACGTCGCTAAGGCGTTTGACAAAGTCTGGCACAACGGCTTGATTTACAAGCTGTACCTCTTAGGCGTGCCGGACAGTCTCGTGCTCATCTTACGAGACTTCTTGTCAAACCGTACCTTTCGATATCGAGTCGAGGGCACGCTCTCCTCACCCCACCCCATCAGGGCAGGAGTCCCGCAGGGCTCCGTGCTCTCCCCCCTCTTGTACAGTCTGTACACCAATGACATTCCCCGCACGAACAATGTGCAACTCGCCCTTTACGCGGATGATACCGCGCTTTATTTCTCCCATCGTAACAAGGCTCAAATCACACGCGTTCTCCAACGCGCTGTCAATTCTCTCGGAGAGTGGTTTAGGAAATGGCGAATAGAGGTGAACCCGGACAAAAGCGCAGCCGTGCTTTTTGCCAGGACCACCTCTCGACGCCCCTCCAAACGCCACACTCGCTCCAACTTAGGTACTGTCTCTTTGTACAAGCAGCCTATCCCTTGGTCCAAATCAGTTAAATATCTCGGGGTCACTCTTGATGGCTCCATGACCTTCGGTCCTCACATTAGAAACGTCCGCAATCGAGCCGCCTTTGTGCTCGG
Organism: Notodonta dromedarius; assembly: GCA_905147325.1. Taxonomy (NCBI): domain Eukaryota; kingdom Metazoa; phylum Arthropoda; class Insecta; order Lepidoptera; family Notodontidae; genus Notodonta; species Notodonta dromedarius. Next base: position 1,261,495 of record LR990187.1, read on the forward strand.
TCGCCTTCATTATCTCTTATACAAGCGGAGTAAAATGTCCCTTAGAAATAAGGTGACACTATACAAAGCTTGCATACGCCCTATCATGTCTTATGCGAGCGTTGTGTTCGCTCACGCGGCCAACTCGCACATTAGTCGCCTCCAGGCCATTCAGTCCCGCTTCCTTCGCCAAGCCGTCGGAGCCCCGTGGTTCGTAAGGAACGTAGACCTTCATTCTGACTTACGCCTCGATTCTATCCAGAAGCACTTCAAAATAGCGTCCGAACGCTATTTCAAGAAGGCTTCTGAACACACCAATGCCTTAATCGTCGCCGCCGCCGATTATGCACCTACACACGCGCCAGTTGCATGCCGCCGCAGGCCGCGGCATGTGTTGCTGGACCCCCCCGACCCACTCACCGCTCTCCTAGACTCAGATGTCGAGGAGAACGACACACGCACACTCCCCACCAGACACCGACCTCGCCGGCGAGGTCGACGAACCCCCGCTTCCGCTAGAAGGTGCGTCTACTTACCTAGACGCACCTTGGCACCCGACAAGCCCGCTGAGTTTCTTGCCGGATCTTCTCAGTCGAGGTCGCGTTCCGATCCGGTGGTAGATTTACCCTCGCCACCTCTCCTGGCAGCGGCCCAAGCCGAGGTCGTGTCCCTTGTGGCGCCCTTGAGCTAGCTGCCCCCCTGCCCCTCTGGCTGGAGCGCACTTGCGCTCGCCCTCTGACCGGGTGAAGTTGTTATGGCCACTCTGGCCAACAACATATAGTCAATTAAAAAAAAAAAAAAAATAAAAAAAAAAAAAACCTAACGATGAAAGCCATATTTTAAAAAAAGTGAAGTGAAGTGAAATAGGGCATGAAATATCATCGGGATCACGACTAGTATGAATAATAATATGTATAACATTACGTTTGCATTGGAAGAAACTTTTGATTATTTAGCTTATTTAGTTTGATGAGACACTTGGTTGGTACTCGGTAGGAGAGGTTTTACAGCCAACAAAATAAGATACTAAACATTTAGATCTGAGTATGTACGGTTGATTATACACTATTTTTTTTACAGTATAAAATAGGGACAAGATCATAAATCGGTGTATTGTATTATGTTTCGTCAGTGTAAACCAGGAATTATATTGCATGTGTACTACATAGTTCATGCTCCGTCTGTGTGTGATACAGTACCTAATAATAATAACACATTTTAATAAAATATGTATCTAGTAAAGATACCTAACATACATTACATTGGGTTACTTATTATATAGTATAGTGATGTGACATAATGATGAATGCTATGTTGCAGTAGATTTTATGTAATTAATTGTAGCAACATTAATTTTGGCAGATGCTCTTTCTCTGTCTGTCTAAATAGTGATTGCTTGCTGTCATTTTTTCGCATTGTCTGTGGTCGGTTGCTAGGCTTGTTGCGAGAAATATTGCAATAATAGTTAATGTTAAATCAAATCGAATAATTATGTATTAATACGCGTTATATTGATTGTGTAATTATATTAAGTAGTTTAACGATAACTTGAACTCATTTTACTTCCCTAATTGCCACTGCAAATCACATATTTGCACTGATAAATTGATGTAAGCTCTGTTGAAGATCGTATTTCTGTATTCTAACAATGTTTTGTTTGATAATAAACACTATAAACGAGGTGTTGTGTTCGTCTGCAACAGTCCTGTAACAATCAGAACCGACACAAGTAAGTTTTTTAGCGATTTCTAAGTTTTAAATATATTAACCTCTAGGTTACTTTTCCTGATTATTATTGTATTGGTATCCGTTTCAGCGTCATGGAAGCGTGCTCCTCTCGCTTCACGGCGGCGGAGGGCGGAGCCCGGCTGGCCACCGCTGCTGCCTCCAAGAACATCCTAGCTGTGGAGTATGCCTCCTTCATTCCTGTGCGTCTGCTCTATGAGAAGGCATATCAGATACGAGGGTAAGTGTATAAATAAATCTCTTTTGTAATATTAGTATCCATAGATTTAAATAGAGAAGTTTTGTGGCAAATTTTTGGGGATTTAAAACAAATAAAAATCAAAAGGAAACCCAAAGGGTTTGTATGCTCTATTGTTGTGTGGAAATAATCCAATCATCTGGCTGTCCAGTTATTAGTCCATCAATTCGTCCATCTGTATGTCTGTCTGTTGTGTCACAGACTTCTAGCTTCCAAATAAAATTAGGTACCCAGTAATTAAAATTAAGTAGTGGTTCAAGCGTTGGCCGCTCGGCCCACTTCACCAGGTGGTCTCGGGTTCGATTTCCACCGAGCAAATATTAGAAATGGCCTTTTCGTAATTTGCCCCGGTCTGTGTGTCACCGGGATCGCCCCCAGTCCATTGTACGGTGCCCATAGTACAAGCGTCGCTTAGTTTGGGACCGTACAGTTGGTGTGTCAGTCTGGCGATATTTATTTTAGATTCTATCGTCACTTGTATCATAACTTGGTCGCAGGTCACTGTTCGAGGGCCGCAAGCGTTCAGTGTACGTGACTCGGGCTTCGCGCGTGCCGGTAGTCGGCTACGAGTTGAAGCTGCTCACGGATCTGGCGGTGGCGCAGGCCCAGGGCTACGGCGACGTGTACGATTGGTGCGCCGAGCTGGAGACCAAGGAGGTATGTGGAGTCTGTCAAGAATGTCGTAAAAACAAGTGAGGGAGCTACAATCATATTATGTTACCCTTTTGAAAAATTATGCAACCCTGTACTATATTTTATACATTTCTGAATAAATAAATAAAATTGAAGTGTCTGTTTGTTATGTCAAAGACTCAGCTTTTTAATAAATGCATATGAAAGTATGTACAGAGTGGATTTTTTTACTGCAACAAAGCATTTATGAACAGTCAGTATCTGCCGCCGGCTCGGAATGCCGCTTCCACTGAGAAGAGCCGCCGAGAAACACAATGGTTACTGTTTTTAATTTAATAAAAGATGGTGTACATTCTCAGGAACAGCAACAGAATGTGAGCAGGCACCATTGTCACTAAATAAGTGAATAGTAATCAAATCTCACTCAGATTGTCTAAGGACAAGTCATTATTTTCAGGTGTTAGTATGCACCGCGCCGGTGTTGAAGATTCTCCTAGAGGAGGAACTACTGTCTATAGCAAACATTAATGTTCTAATAATAGACAGCTGTCACATGGTATATGAAGACAACAACTTGAAATATGTAAGTAGTTTATGATAAAAATAAATAAATAAATATCGCCAGACTGACACACCAACTGTACGGTCCCAAAAGTAAGCGACGCTTGTACTATGGGTACCGTACAATGGACTGGGGGTGATCCCGGTGACACCCAGTTCTGGGCAAATTACTTAAGGCTGAAGGGCCCATCTAGCCCGCGAAGTTCAAATTTTTTGAGGTTTTTAAGTAATTTTTCAAAATCTGACAATAATAAAAGGCACATTTTGTAATTCGCGAAAAAGACCGTGTGCAGTGCATTTATTAATATATCCAACTTACTCTAAAACATTTCAAGAACGACAGCTATCCAGATAATCTGGCAATTTTTGTATATTTAGTGATTTACTAGTATCATATCCACCGTGATAATATTTAGAGTAAAATAAATGTATTAATAAACGCACTGCATACTGTGTTTTACGCAAATCACAAAATGTTGTCTTAAATGTTTTCAGATTTTGGATAAACTATAAAAATACTCGAAAATTTTGAATTTCGCGGGCTAGACAGGCGCCTCCACCTTAAAGGCCATTTCCAATTTTTTTCCCAATGAGAAGCGAACGTTCAAACCGCTGCGCCAAGCGGTCGTCAAAAAAAAACAATTAACGAAGCCAAAGATTATAAACAACATAAAGATAAATTGATAGCAAGCTTTATTACGACGCAATAAAGTGCATTTCAGTTCGCATAGCGCTGCGTTCATTGATTACATATCCAATAGAAGCCTACCTAACCTATTATAAATATATTAATTTGTAATGCAAACTCTACACTCAACTGCCAAGCTCTACCCAATTAACTACGGGTCATACATGGGCTGGCTGTACTGAGGTAGTACCACTGAAGATCAGCGTGAATCTATACATCTATACATCTATACAAATAAATAAAATTGGAGTGTCTGTTTGTAATATCAAAATAACACCTTTTCACTTAATGCATATGAAAGTACATACGACACCTATAACAAAAACGCGATTTAAAATTTTTTTGTCTGTCTGTCTGTCTGTCTGTCTGTGTGTTTGTTCCGGGTAATCTCCGAAACGGCTGGACCGATTATGACGGGACTTGCACTGGTAGATAGCTGATGTTATAAGCAGTAACTTAGACTACTTTTATTTTAGAAAAACTAAATTTAAAAAATGGGTCCTGTCGCGCGGGCTCAGAACGCGGGAGCGGACTTTTTTGTTAAGTCAAAATCCACGCGGACGAAGTCGCGGGCTCAGCTAGTCAGTAATTATAGCTGTGTTTCGTATTAAAATGAGTGACAGAGCCGTAAACCTTTCCTCGATTCCCCTCGTTCTGTCCCACTTGCTTTCAACTGGCAACGTGTGAGGAATGCATTTGGTATTGCTAACATTTATAGGCTACGGTAACGGCTTAAGGGGCCGTCCATAAATTACGTCACACGAATTTCATGATTTTTTGACCCCTCCCCCGTCCTTGTCACAGCTGGTCACATTTGTGAGACCCCCCACCCCTGCCTAGTGTGATGTCACATATTTTGCAATTTTACGTTTAATTTAGTGTTGTTATACTTAGATATAAGATATTGTATTTTGAAAAACTGATGTCACAAAATTTGGGATCCCTCCCCACCCCTTGTCACACTTCATCGACCCCCTCCCTCCCCCTTAACGTGTGACGTAATTTATGAATGGCCTCTAACATTAGGCGGGTCCTATGCTAGTTTGCCGACTTTGTTACATTAAAAAAAGAAACAAATTTAATAATATAATCTTAGAACTTTCGTATCTCTTCTCAGCAATCTTAGATTTTGTTCAATTTTGTTCACAGATCATGCAGAAATATAAGCAATGCTATGTTGAAAGACCCCTCATACTAGCTCTTACCTACCCACTGTTCGGCTCAAACAGAAAAGACATTGAAAAACAACAAGACACGACACAAGACGACAACGTTTCCAAAGACACAACACAGAGAGACAAAAATTGCGAAAACGAGGCGTGCGAGAATGAAACAGAAGATACTGAGAAAAAAGCGAGTCAAAGTGAAATGGGCGATGTGGACTGCAAAGACACAGCAACAAAAGATGACACTACCGTCCCAGTGACCATAGACAGCGAAGAAACACAGATAAACAATGATAATACCATAAATACAGATTTGAGTTGCACAAAAATCGCAACAACAAACATTGGGAGAGATATAGATGGATCAAATGATGTAGAAATACAAACCACAGATGATAAAACCATAGACAATACAGTAAATACCAAAGATACAGCTACAAATGGTAATAAGAGTGAAATTGAAGCAACAAGTTGCAGAGAAAGAGCTATAAGAAATACTAACACTGATGATGAAGGATTAAATTGCAAGGAATTGGCAATAATAGATAGTGTACATGTGAAAGAAGAAGTAGTTATAGATAAAGACGACGCTATAGCTAAGAAAGAGACAGCAACGGTGTCTCAAAGCGAAATGGAGATGGGGTTGTATGAGAATTTGGATGATTTCAATATGTATGAGAAGCTGGAGTGGAAAATAGAGGAGTTGGAGGGAGAATTGTGTTGCCAGATGGATTTGGCTGAAGACATCGACGGAGGGAAACGGTAGATATTTTTGTTAAAGATTGTAAAAGCAGTGATAGCCGATTGGTTAAGCTCGCGTCTTGCGGGCACCAGGTCCTGGGTTCAAACCCCGGCTCGCGCCTCTGGGTTTTTCGAAATCTATGTGCATAAAATTTTGAAAATAAAATAAATTTTGTCTGTCTGTCTTTCTGTCTGTCTGTCTGTGTGTTTGTTCCGGGTAATCTCCGAAACGGCTGGACCGATTTTGACGGGACTTTTGCTGGCAGATAGCTGATGTTATAGGGAGTAACTTAGGCTACTTTTATTTTAGAAAAACAAAATTTATAAAATTAAAAAATGGGTCCTGTCTTGTGGGCTCAGAACGCGGGAGTGGGGTTTTTTGTTAAGTTAAATTCCACGCGGACGAAGTCGCGGGCTCAGCTAGTAATTTCTATAATTATGATCATATTTCTATATTTACCTAGACTAGTCCCAAAGCATAAAACTGCATGTCTTAGAAAATTAACAAATTTTCGAAAGACATGTGAAATCCGCCAACCCGCAATGGGCCAGCGTGGTGGATTACGGCCTGAATCCCCCTCCTAGTGAGGGGAGGCCTGTGCCCAGGAGTGGGACGTCAAAAAGGGCAAAATTATTATTATCCTACTAATATTATAAATGCCAAAGTTTGTGAGTGTGGATGTATGTTTGTTACTCCTTCACGCAAAAACTACTGAACGGATTTGGATGAAATTTTGAACACAGATAGATCATAACCGGGATTAACATATAGGATACTTTTTAACCCAATAATCCAATACTACGCGGATGAAGTCGCGGGGCACAGCTAGTTTTATTATTATTAAGATAACTAGCAATGTCAGTTATTTATGTAATATGTGTTTTTTCAGTCTGTCCGGGTCAGTGACGAAGCCGCGGGAGCTTATAATAGAGTATGGCGCGCGGGCGAGCGGCGCTGACCTGACCCAGGAGTACCGGGACCTGGACACCTTCATGAGGGACACCGTCCATGACGCTCTGGAGTTTATACACGACCATAGGTGCGTGTGGCCACCTCCCACAAAAGATAAATATCGCCAGACTGACACACCAACTGCACGGTCCCAAACTAAGCGACGCCTGTACTATGGGTACCGTACAATGGACTGGGGGCGATCCCAGTAACACCCAGACCGCGGCGAGTTAAGAAAAGGCCATTTCTGAAATGTGCCCCGGCAGGAATCGAACCCGCAACCACCATGTGCAGTGAGCCGAGCGATCTGCGCTCAAACCGCTGCGCGCGCCAAGCGGTTGTAAAAAAAAACGTCGCAAAAAATTAATTTAGAGTATACTAATATTATAAAGGGGAAAGATTTGATTGTTTGTTTGCATTGAACAGGCTCCGAAACTACTGAACCGATTTGAAAAATTCCTTCACAGTTGGGAAGCTACACTATCCCCGGGTGACATAGGCTATATTATATATAAAAAAAAAATAGGGATCCTTACTAAAACTACTATAATGTAACTGTAATGTACCCGTGCGAAGCCGGGGCGGGCCGCTAGTCATTCATAAGCTTATAAGCTCTTGTTTCTGTTTTCAGACATGACCCCACAGAGATATATGGGGACGAACTTTACGAGGAGTTTATCAACATACCGGACCCTAAGTTGGACCCTAAACAGATGTTCAACCAGTTCCTATATATCCTGGACCAATTAGGTAAGAACAATATTTTTGATGTTTTGAAACATCTATTGTCGGATTTTGGCTGTAAAATCGACCAGTTTGCCGTCACGGCGAGCGGCATGACCCTCTCGTGCCGTCACGCCACCTCTCCCCCGCCGCTCTCGACTCCCCTGTGTGTGCGCGAGCGCATACTATACACTACACATGTTTCACATTTGACAACTGACAACTTTTTCTGTAACATTTTTTTTTATTTCTGTTATTACTGAGTATCTTCTGCATGCGACGACTTAAGTCACGTATTGTATATGTTAATCCTGGTCGTAAGCTGTCTGCACGCAAAATTTCATCCAAATCTATTGAGGCGTTTTTGCGTGATTGAGAAACAAACATCTCAACATATTTGTAGAATAAACTTGTACTATGGGTACCGTATAATGGACTGGGGGAGATCCCAGTGACACCCAGACTGGGGCAAATCGAACCTGGAACCTCTTATCTTCGAGGGCGGCCCCTCTAACCACGAGGGTATTGACGCCTTATCACTTTTGAATATTACTATTTCAGGGCCGTACGGTGCCGATAAGGCTGCGTTCTCACTGCTAACCAAACTCGAGAAACTCAAAATCAAAGTGCCATACGAACGTCATTTCCTACTGCTCTGTCTGTGCACGTCCGTATTTGTTAAGATACGGTGCTACGCGGACTCCGTATTTGGCAGATACGAAAACGATTGGGACAAGATACGGGCATTTTGCACCCCCAAAGTGCTTAGATTCGCTGAAATATTAGAGTTGTTTCATCCACCCAGTATTTCGGCTGATAAAGCTGCTGGTTGCATCACGGATATTGGATATCCGTTGATTGGCAATGATAGTGGTTGCAAAGGAGATACTCGAAGTCAATCGGTTGCAACTAAAATGATAAAAGGCAAAGAGTTTGGTTGTGATGTAGATATTAACAGTATACCCAAGGTAGTAACTGTAAGTGGTGATGATATTAATATTGGTTGCAAAATCGATATTAATGGCGAGGATATTCCGAGTGTAAATATCGAAAATAATATTATGACTGACAGTGAAGGAGATATTAAAATTAGTACCAATAAAAATGATACTGTTAGTGACACAGATATTCGATGTGTAAATGAAGAAGTGAATATCAAAAATGATGCGAGCAAAGTGCGTATTCAAATCGATGCTACAACAAAAATGCTAAACGATATTCAACTCTGTGACTTCACAGCCCTAGGTAACAAAATACAAGACAGAGTCAACATTTACGAGGCCAACTTGAAGGATATTAACGATATTGATACTGGGAATATTTCATCTAATGTGACAAACGATATTAGTGACATCGATACCGGGAATATCGCGACTAAAATGAGAAAGAGCGATGACAATTTGAATATTACTGATACTAAAATCGATACTAAACCTGTTGACATGCAAAATGGGGCGTCAAATTCCACCAACAACACAGAAATAGGTACGAAATCAAATGTCGTGCAGAATATAGATAGTTGTGCGGCTCCAAGTGAAGTCCCGCGGGGGGCGGCGGCGCCCCCCCGGCGCGGCGGCGGGCGGGGCCCGCGGGGGGGCCGGGGGGGCCGCGCGCGCGGGCAGCGCCCCCCCGCGGCGCGCGCCCCGCTGCAGCAGCTCAACCCCGACGCCCTGTGCGGGGTGGTCTACATGCAGGAGCCGCTCATGGCCAAAATCATGTTCATGCTCATTGTGGTAAGTTTTTGTTTTATTATAATACTAGCTGAGCCCGCGACTTCGTCCGCGTGGAATTTAACTTAACAAAAACCACTTTTTTAATGTTGTTTTTCTAAAATAAAAGTAGCCTAAGTTACTCCTTAAAACATCAGCTATCTGCCAGTGAAAGTCCCGTCAAAATCGGTCCAGCCGTTTCGGAGATTACCCGGAACAAACACACAGACAGACAGACAGACAAAAATTTTATTAATCGCGTTTTTGTTATAGGTGTCGTATGTACTTTCATATGCATTAAGTGAAAAGGTGTTATTTTGATATTACAAACAGACACTCCAATTTTATTTATTTGTATAGACTAGCTGACCCGACAGACGTTGTCCTGTCTTAACTTTGAATATTGAATTGGAATTGTTCCGCTCGACTTTCTTATTTTTTTCTTTCATAAGAACCTTCTCCTTAGCGATATCGTACCATCCGTTCACGCGTGATGCGATGACCAAGGGAAAAGATATTAATTTTTATATATCATACTAATATTATAAAGAGGAAAACTTTGTTTGTTTGATTGTAATCAATGGGCTCCGAAACTACTGAACCGATTTGAAAATTATTTCACTGTTGGGAAGCTACACTATCCCCGGGTAACATAGGCTATAATATATTTTCAAAAAAATTAAGGATCCTTACTAAAACTCGAATAATGTAACCGCAATATACCCGTGCGAAGCCGGGGCGGGCCGCTAGTATTATATATTTTTTTGCTAGCGTGGATTTTATTTTATTGATGTCGACAACTGCACCGCCTGATGGGTCTAACTACATTGTGCTAAAATAATTGGGCATTTATAAATGTACTAGCTGTGCCCCGCGACTTCATCCGCGTAGTATTTTAAATTAGCAAAAATTTCGGGATTATCGGGTTAAAAAGTATCCTATATGTTAATCCCGGTTATAATCTATCTGTGTTCCAAATTTCATCCAAATCCGTTCAGTAGTTTTTGCGTGAAGGAGTAACAAACATACATACATACATACATCCACACTCACAAACTTTCGCATTTATAATAGTAGGATTTTAGTATAGTATTAGTAGGATTTTAGTATGAAGGCGTCAATAGCCTAGTTGTTAGAGGGGCCGTCCTCGTAGCTGAGAGGTTCCGGGTTCGATCCTGGCCATTAAACTATTGACGGGAGCCCACTCCTAACACAAGCAATAGCTTAGCTGGAGGGACTAATAGGAATACTAGTAATGTGATAAACTCACATTGCTAGTAATCTTTAAAAAGAGATCTCGAGCGTATTTTAATTTTGCGTACTTTTATTAATTGAAAAGAGTAACCATTGAGTTTCTTGCCGGCTCTTCTCAGTGGAAGCAGCATTCCGAAACGTTGGTAGATTCTGACTGTTCATAAATGCTTTGTTGGCTTACATGAATAAAAACAATTTTGAGTTTGAGTTTTATTGACTTTTAATTGACATTGCAGTTTATTTCTAAAAAAGCCATTATTAATTTATTTATTTAAAATCACTTGAGATAGATTTAAATAATAATTTATTTAATTAAAAAATCCTTAAGATAGATTTAATGCTAATAACAATTTCAAAATCAAAGCAAAGTTAAGTATAATTCATAAAAAAATCGACAGTAAATTCCAACTCTGGGGTGTCCAGAATCCTGAGTTGAATCCATGGTATCAGTTTTCGTTACGATGCCCCTTACACCCTGTATACATCTCGGTGTCGGTCCGGTGGTCTCAGGACATGTCCCGGTGCAACGCGCGGCTGTCGCACCTGTCGGCGCAGTACTGCGCGGCGGAGCAGGGCGCCGCCCCCGCGGCGGAGCCCCGCGAGTGCCAGCGCCGGGGGAAGAAGCAGGAGGACGTGCTCAAGAAGTGAGTTCACAATTCTTCTAGTAAACACTATTACCTCTGTTTATTTTTCTTTCGTTTTAGCTTATGGTTATCTTCATCATAATTATTATGAATAACTAGCTGTGCCCGCGACTTCGTCCGCGTGGAATTTAACTTAACAATCATCCTCTATTTTAGCCCGTTGGGGGTAGAACTAATCAAAATCCTTTCTTAGCGGATGCCTACGTCATAACATCTACCTGCATGCCAAATTTCAGCCCGATCCGTCCAGTGGTTTGGGCTGTGCGTTGATAGATCACTATGTCAGTCAGTCACCTTTGAGTTATAGATCCCACTCCTAGGCACAGGCCTCCCCTCACTACGAGGGGAAGTAATCCACGCTGGCCCAATGCGGGTGGATTTCATATGTCTTTCGAGAATTGGTTAGATTTTCTAAGACATGCAGGTTTCCTCGCGATGTTTTCCTTCACCTTAAGCGAGTGATAATCATATAGAAATTATGAAAATTTATGTACATTATCATCGATATATTTTTTTCTAAAAGAAGATTACTAGTAATGTGAGTTTATCACATTACTGGCATTCCCGTTAGCCCCTCCAGCTAAGCTAATAGCTTGTGTTAGGAGTGGGCTCACGTCAATAGTTTAATGGCCAGGATGGAGATCGAACTCAGAACCTCTCAGCTACGAGGGCGACCTCTCTAACCACAAGGATATTGACGAAATTCCTGTTTAAAAGCGTGTCTAAACCCACGGGTTCAGGGGTGCTACTCTTATCAACGATTACCGATATATCGTGACATTCGTATTGTGGAATCCTACTCTAAATTCCATCTTTTTGCCGTCGTATATCGTCTGAACGAACGATAATTTTGTATTGTTCGTTCAGTAATAGATAGTACGGCAGAAAATATGGATTTTAGATTAGAATCCACACACAGACACACACACACACACCCCCACACCACACACACAAACATACCTTCATACACAACACACACACATACAGATTATACACACCACTCAACACATACACTACACACACAATTTTGTTGATGAATTTGCAAGCTTATGTATAACCAACTACCTCTCCTTTTAATTATTTTATTTGTGTCCAACCTGTCGCCAATTTAATCTTTTAATTAGTTTTGGTCTCTGCGATACAGGCCCAGAGCCTAGTGTAAAGGCCGCTGCATAAAGAATATATTTCACTTTTATTTTTAATAAATGATTTATGATTATGATTATGAGAATTTGAAAATACGAATGTCACGATATATCGATTATAGTTGCTAAGAGCTCCCCAGGCTTCTTCAAGTGGATGAAGATAATACTTAGTTAGTTAGTATAGTGAATAGATATTGGGTGTTATGGTTAGGTTCCGGATGCATGAATGCAATCTACTGCTGGCGACGTCCGCGCTGGAGGAAGGCATCGACCTGCCGCGCTGCAACTTAGTGTTGAGATGGGACGTGCCGCCGTCGTGAGTACTAATATTCTTCTAAACAGGTTGAAACATAAAGGGTATACTTTTTTTTTCAAAACTTTTATTTTTAATTTTGAAACTATGAGCTTTGGAGGAAACTTGAAAAACAAAAGGTGCTATAGGAATACAGCTGTTGACAGATTTCACAAGTCTACAATACCTTTAGTACTTCAATTGTCCCACAAAGCCGATAGTTTGAGATTTACAAAGTAAAGTAAGTAAGTATGATCTTCAGCAAATTGGTGTGCATGAGCCCACAAAGGTTGCTGAGTTGGTACAACCAATATTTGACAGCGTAGCAACGCGCGCAGGGTACAGCTAGTAGTAAATCAATATCGCCACACTGACACACCAACTGCACGGTCCCAAACTAAGCGACGCTTGTAGTATGGGTACCGTACAATGGACTGGGGGCGATCCCGGTTACACCCGGACCTGGGCAAATTACGATAAGGCCATTTTCCGAAATTCGCCCCGGCGGGTATCGAGCCCGCAACCACCATGTGCACTAAGCCGAGCGGCCTGCGCTTGAACCACTGCGCCAAGCGGTCGTCCATACCTACAGCCATCAGTCTTGGCGCGTTGTGTAGTGAGTGGGTGGTTGTGTGTTGAGTGGGTGGTTGTGTGTAGAGTGGGTGGTTGTGTGTAGAGTGGGTGGTTGTGTGTAGAGTGGGTGGTTGTGTGTAGAGTGGGTGGTTGTGTGTTGAGTGGGTGGTTGTGTGTAGAGTGGGTGGTTGTGTGTAGAGTGGGTGGTTGTGTGTAGAGTGGGTGGTTGTGTGTTGAGTGGGTGGTTGTGTGTTGAGTGGGTGGTTGTGTGTTGAGTGGGTGGTTGTGTGTTGAGTGGGTGGTTGTGTGTTGAGTGGGTGGTTGTGTGTAGAGTGGGTGGTTGTGTGTTGAGTGGGTGGTTGTGTGTAGAGTGGGTGGTTGTGTGTAGAGTGGGTGGTTGTGTGTTGAGTGGGTGGTTGTGTGTAGAGTGGGTGGTTGTGTGTTGAGTGGGTCGTTGTGTGTAGAGTGGGTGGTTGTGTGTAGAGTGGGTGGTTGTGTGTTGAGTGGGTGGTTGTGTGTAGAGTGGGTGGTTGTGTGTAGAGTGGGTTGTTGTGTGTAGAGTGGGTGGTTGTGTGTTGAGTGGGTGGTTGTGTGTAGAGTGTGTGGTTGTGTGTTGAGTGGGTCGTTGTGTGTAGAGTGGGTGGTTGTGTGTAGAGTGGGTGGTTGTGTGTTGAGTGGGTGGTTGTGTGTTGAGTGGGTGGTTGTGTGTTGAGTGGGTGGTTGTGTGTAGAGTGGGTGGTTGTGTGTAGAGTGGGTGGTTGTGTGTAGAGTGGGTGGTTGTGTGTAGAGTGGGTGGTTGTGTGTAGAGTGGGTGGTTGTGTAGCGAGTGTGTGGTCCCGCAGGTACCGCTCGTACGTGTCGTGCCGCGGGCGCGCGCGCGCCGCGCGGGCCGCCGCCGCGCTGCTGGCCGCCCGCGGCGCCGCGGGCTCCGCGCTGCTGCTGCACCACCTCGCCACCTACAGGGAGCTCGACCAGGTACTCGCCGCCGGGGTGGGGGGAGGAGGGAGGGAGGAGACGAGCTGTAGCCACTTGACTATAGCGCGGGCTGGCTCGATATGGGCGGGCTCTATTGGGGTACTACCACCCTTACGCGGAGCAATTGACGAACATAGCATAGTCATATTTTGTGTATTTCAAAGACACTGGGGGCTGTGCTTTAGAAATTTTTATTGTTTTTTTTGTATAATTGGACTTATCACACACTCCCACCACCACTGTTACTCCCGTGAGCCAGGATCGACCCTCGACGAGTCCCGGGGGCAAGGTGAACTGCCTTGGAACCTGCACAAATGTGATCGAAAGAAAGAATGCGAGGAGTTGGAAGAGTTTTTTTTCCAATTCCCTCCGTTGCGAAGCTGCGGCACCAGCTCGCCACCTATAGGGAGCTCGACCAGGTACTCCCCGCCGGGGAGGGGGGGGGGGGTAGGAGCCCAGCTGTAGCCAATTGACTACAGCTCATATCGGGCTGGCTCGACGGGGTAGTATAGGTCTACCAGAATCTCATGGCAAATGGGGAAATAAAAATTTGTTGTGTGCAATACTGGGGAAATTGGATTAAACGATCTTGATACTGTTTAATTTTTATTTATATATTTAGTCATTAATTAACATAAAGTATACTAGGTATGTGTATGAAATTGTTGTTATGCATCGGGTTCTTAACATAGGAAAATATGACAAAAAAAATAAATCCAATCATATATTACTTTATGTACTAATTTATTATAATGTTACGTACACGTACAGGGGTAGGTACAATTAATGCCGTTAAACGTGTAAAAAGGGTTTATTTCGCTCTCCACAAACTCGACAAATACACAGTACTAGTTCACTACTAGTACACTAGTTCACTAAGACTAGTTACACACAACAAGCACCGTTCCGAATCACTTAGCAGACTCGCAGTATTCCAATATTATCGCTCAGGTCACTGGTATAATTGCTTTTCGTTCGCTTACTTGAGTTCCGTACACAAAATGATCAAAATGATCCTTTTTGATTGGCATTTAAAATATTCAAAACCTGTCTCCTTAAGTATAAGTCTGTAAAAAATAATAAAATTTATCATGTTACTGAAACGATAGCTTAGTCAATCATCAACATCAACATCAGTCTAAATACTCGTACGTCCCACTGCAGGGCACAGGCCTCGTCTTACGAGTGAGAAGGATTATTACTTAATATTTTTCTTACCTCAGAGATTCTCTCCCTCCGTTGAAATCAATTTCTTGTCGAAGAATTTTTAACAGTTTTATTTCTGTTGGAATTTCCTTCCGAACTGTATAAAATTCATTTACTTTATTCCTTATCAACTGTAAATCGAAACTGTCCAAGTTGATTTTCTTCTTCCCCGCTCTCCTCTTTTTACCAGGCGTGGAAAATACACCATCGTTCGATGTGCACTCACCTATGATTCGCCGTATAGTAGTACTGAAAACCCCTATAAAGAAGCTATAATTAAGTAAGATAAATATAAAATAAACTAAAAGTATCAAAACAACTCAGTCCAACTTACCGGTCAACTCTACGACGCGCTTTAAAATCAAAGATTGAGTTTGATTTACGCCTTCTTCTTCCCTTATTTTACGATACACATTGAAAACAATATTTCTCGCTTGAGATCGAAGTGGCTTTTTCGACATTTTCACAAAAACAATAAATTGCCAAGAAGATATCACAAAATCTCAACAGCGGTTGACAAACCTTGTACTTTGATTTGGCAGGTGACAATTGACATTGCCATATGAAAATCACATTTTTTTATATTTTTTTAATGCCATGAGATTCTGGTAGACCTATACCACCCTCACACAGAACAGTCGGCGTACAAATAAATAAATAAATATCGCCAGACGAACACACCAACTGTACGGTCCCAAACTAAGCAACGCTTGTACTATAGGTACCGTACAATGGACTGGGGGCGATCCCGGTGACAACCAGACCAGGGAAAATTACGAAAAGGCCTTTTTCGAAATTTTCCCTGACGGGACTTGAACTCGCAACCACCCGATGCAGTGAGCCGAGCGGCCTACGCTCGAACCACTGCGCCAAGCGGTCGTCAGTTTCAATAGTGGAGGGTTCTGTGGTGGTTCTTAATATATACACTTTTACATGTAGTGTAGGGTCTCGTATATTCTTAATTAATAATCCCTTACAAAGCTTACATTAAATCTTTATATACTAAATCAATACTTTTCCGTATTAACTAATACTTGCCCAATATCTAATTTACACATGGTCACGTAGTACGTGCATTTAGTTTATAAGTAAATATCGCCAGACGAAGACACTAACTGTATGGTCCCAAACTAAGCAACGCTTGTACTATGGGTACCGTACATTGGACTGGGGGCGATCCCAGTGACACCCAGACCTGGGAAATTACGAAACGGCCGTTTTATAAATTTTCCCCAGCGGAAATCGAACCCGCAACGACTGCGCCAAGCGGTGGTCAATAGCAGATAACTCTCAAAACGGGCTGAGTGTTTTGATAGATACACGATATAGGTTTTAAAAATGATTAACAATTCTCGAAAGATATGCAAAATCTGTCAACCCGCCCCAGTCGAAAGTGTTGGATTATGCCCCGAATCCCCCTCGCACTGAGAGGAGGCCCGTGCCCCGGAGTGCGACATTAAAATACTAATAACCATATTTGTATGATCTAATTTTCAGATTATAACCAGAAAATGCGGCTGCGGAATCCAGGATGAACCGCCCCAGGCTGAAGAGGATCATGCGGATGTATTCACAGGCCTAGTCAAACCTTACACGCCCAATGACACGCGCAAAAATAATGATACAACAGTTAATTATAGTAAAGTTAATGTTGATAGTAAAGAAAATGGTGATAAAGCAGCCAATGAAGCTGAAATTAATGATACAAAGAGTTTGTTGGGTGATGAAATTAAACAACATAACTCTCTTCTAGATGAGAGAGATGATGATTGTAAACAGTTGGAGGGAGATAGTGCTAGAACAATCAATATAAAGGAACAAATTAATGATAAATCAAATGTGAACAAAGAAACCGCCATTAAGTGTGTTGAAAATAATGAAAATTGCATTAAAAATCATATAAAAAAGAATGAAAAACATGAACAAAACGATGAAACAAATGACAAAAATAATGACACTGCCCATTTGTGTAACGAAAGCATTCCTAAAATCATTAAAAATAGTGAAAATAATATTAGTGAAACATTAGATATTAAGGATATTGATACTGATGTTCGGTGCAATAAGTGTGGTATTTGTGAGTGTTGTGCATCCAGAAGCGATATTAGTGTGAATAAAAAGGATATTAGTGTAGATAAGTGCGATATTAAGAAGAACATTAACGATACTGATACCATAGCGAGTGTTGATTTGAATACTGCAATTGCACTAATAAATAGGTAAGATAATATGATTATTTTTATTTGCTAAATTTAATTTTTAGGATGTCGACTACAACGCCATCTACCGGGTCCGTATTGTAGCTAAGAACCATTCAAGTGACGCTATCTGTCCAAAAAAATACATCAAAATCGGTCAAGTCGCATAGGAGGACAAGAATTTCGAACACACGCACACCGCAATTTTATCTCTAAAGATCACTGACCAATAAGCTACACCGTCCCACTTCTGGGTACGGGCCTCCCCTCAATAAGGAGGGGATTCAGACCGTAATCCATCACGCTGGCCCAATGCCGCGTTGGTGGATTTGACATGTCTTCCCGAATATTGTTTAGATTTTGTGAGACATGCAGGTTTCCTCACGATGTTTTCCGTCACCGTAAGCGAGTGATAATCATAATAATAATTATGATTCGCACATACATTTCGAAAAAACCCGAGGTGCGAGCCGGGGTTTGAACCCAGGACCTGGTGTCAGCAAGACGCGTGCTTAACCAATGTGCTATCACTGCTGTTAAAGCACTATACGCAAATAAGGCCGGTATTAATAAATCGGTCTCAAGTCCTAAGGGCAGTCTTGAGTTTGCTTTTGACATTACATTTTGTACTGAGATGACATTAGAATGACATTTCCAAGGTCACTCTCAGACTTGAGATCGATTTATTAATATGGGGCTAAGTGTATTGATTCATTAAAACATAAACGGATGGTCCGATTTGAATGCGGCTCGCGGAAATGTTGCAGGTATTGCGGCAAGCTGCCGTCGGACACGTTCACCCGCCTGGCGCCCCAGTGGTGGCTGGAGGCGGTCTCCCTGCCGGTCCAGGGTTCGAGTTTGACCCGCACCGCGTACATTTGCACCCTGAGACTCCCGCTCAACTGTCCTGTCAAGTATAACATCGTGGTTAGTAGCGTTCTCTGTGTGTGTGAGTAGGTATGCACACATCACTATCCAATGAGTCAGATCCAATGTGATTCTGCCAATGTCGACGTAGTAGAGGAGACACGATGGAGATTGACTGTACAATCGGTGTTTATTCCAAAGTGGACTATTTGTTTTTTTTTTTTGAAGCGAAGCTTCTTTACGGACGTTCGGGGCGCTCGCTACCCGGGGACTCAAACGGTGAAAAGCGTAACGCGTAACGCGTAACGCGTTATTTTTAATATAATTAATTCAAGTTGAACACCAACGTATAATGGTTTAATTACCATAGAAAAGGACGAAAAAGGGACAACGATATACAACTGCAGATAGGTACATCCACCAATCACTTTAGATGTCTGATATGGCTAAATAGGTACTTACTTACTAACAACAAAAGATGTCCCATTTCGTTCAATAGGTACGATAGCCTAGATGAAAATCTATAATAAGCTAGCGAGACATAATTCAAGGTATTTTTATGTTACACTCTGCCTACCCTGTTTCAAAACCCTTTGTTGGCCAGAGTGGCCATAACAACTTCACCCGGACAGAGGGCCCAGCCCTCTGGGCAGGGGGGTAGCTAGCTCAAGGGCGCCACAAGGGACACGACCTCGGCTTGGGCCGCTGCCAGGAGAGGTGGCGAGGGTCAATCTACCACCGGATCGGAACGCGACCTCGACTGAGAAGGAGATAGCTATGATCTGATGGTGTGGGATGTTATATATTTCATTAAAGTATTGATAAAGGGAGTATCAACAAGCATGAGGAGAGATTGGAAGTTAATAGGTCGGGGAATTTCAGGAAGGAGGATTCGTATTCACTAACTTGACAGTTGAAGGGTTACCAGTTTTTGAAAAAAAAAAGATTTGAACGAATACTGTACGAACATGCAAACTTTTTATTTTAAATTGAATAACTTGTCTAAACAACAAGAAAAATAATAAACGAAATTACTTTTATTAATCATTATTAATTATTCTTATATCCACCCACATCTTACATACGAATTTCTATTGAATTAAAACATTTTTTATCATTCGTTCTTTACGCAAAATCATTCACTACCCCAACACTATTAGTTTTAGTATGTTTATTATTTTTTCTTTTAACTGTCAAGTTAGTGAATACGGTTAAAAGTCGAACTATAAATCTGAGTGAGATTTGATTACTATTTACTTATTTAGTAACAATGGTGTCGCCTGCTCACATTTTGTTGCTGTTCCTGAGAATGTACACCATCTTTTGTTCATTGAAAAGAGTAACCATTGTGTTTCTCGGCGGCTCTTCTCAGTGGAAGCGGCATTCCGAGCCGGCGGTAGATACTGACTGTTCATAAATGCTTTGTTGGCTTACATGAAAAAAACAAGTTAGAGTTGCAACTATCGATAATTGATGTATCGATAGATCAATGAATGAATGGTTACATGATGAAATCGATTAAAAGATGCTGAAAAGTAACATCATTATTTGATATAAAAAAGTCGGTAAACGCGCGCGATCCGCTTGATGTTAAACAGTTACCGTAGCCTATACATGCTTGCAATACCAAAGGCATTGCTCGCACGTTGCCAACTTAAGAGGAGTGTCTCTCACTCATGGGACGAAACACAGCTATAATAATTATAGGAGCTATTATAAAACTTTTTTTTATCGTGATTTTGTATACATTCTTAATACCAGCCATAATTTATGGAACTGGAATTCAAAAAATATAAATTTGATTTTGATTTTGACTTTGGCTTCACCTGTGATACGAAAGATTTTGTGGGTATCAATGTAACGAAACCATAGTGCGAGCTAATTTTCAACTAGCGACATCTATCGGTGAAACTTTATACTCCGACTGATCACTTGCATATTTTAATTATGGCGCCTAATATATATAATAAAAAAATGCCAGACAATATTAAAAATAATAGAGTTCAAGTATTTAAATATAAACCCTTAAATATAATGCCTTATTAGTAGATGAATGTTACTAAAGAAACGCGACGACCGCTCGGCGCAGGGGTTTAAGCGCAGGCCTCTCGGCTCACTGCACCGGGTGGTTGCGGGTTCGATTCTCGTCGGGGTTCATTTCGGAAATGGCCTTTTCGTAATTTGCCCCGGTCTGGGTGTCACCGGGATCGCCCCCAGTCCATTGTACGGTACCCATAGTACAAGCGTTGCTTAGTTTGGGACCGTACAGTTATTATTGTGTTATTATTAGTTTCCCTATAATGTTGTATGCCAGTTTAAGGTAGAATGTATTGGCTTTTATTATACAACAAGCTGACCTGCCAGACATTGTCCTGTCTCAACTTTGAATATTGAATTCGAATTGTTCCGCTCAACTTTCTTAATTTTTCTTTCATAAGAACCTTCTCCCGACAATAAACACAACAATAAAATAATTAGCGAAATCGTTCCATCCGTTCACGCGTGATGCGATGACCAAGAAAATAGAGATTCATTTTTATATATAAATCTATATAAGCGTAGTGTAGGACGCCCTCTGACCAGGTGTGATGACGATCTGCGAAAGACTGCAGGCAGATGCTGGATGCGGCAAGCTGAAGACAGGGCGCTATGGCGCTCATTAGGGGAGGCCTATGTTCAGCAGTGGACAATTATAGGCTGATGATGTGATGTGTGATGTGATATAAATCTTATGTATAAAATTCTCCTGTCACAATGTTAGTTACCATACTTCTCCGAAACGGCTTGACCGATTTTTATGAAATTTTATGTGCATATTCAGTAGTTCTGAGAATTGGCTACTATCTATTTTCCATACCCCTAAAATACAGGACAACGTCTGTCGGGTCAGCTAGTAGAAGAGATATCACCAAAATATTATGTAACTATTTGATTTGAACATAAAATGAATAATTTTATCTTATTCTGTTTAATTGAAATAAAACTATTTTTCGGATTTTATCGCGTTTATTAACTTTATGTTCCCGACGTTTCGCGATAAAATCCGAAAAATTGTTTTATTTCAATGTGTAGTATTCGCGTAAATATAAGAAAACAATATTATTCTGTTTCGTCTAGTGCATGAGAGGTGTGTTATGAAACACCCTGTATATATTGATATGTTTGTGTCAGGGCCACCCGATGCCGACGAGGGTGTTGGCGCGCCGCATGGTGGCGCTGCAAGCGTGCCGGATACTGCACAAGTCTGGGGAGCTGGACGATCAGCTGATGCCCATTGGTACGTGCATTAACTACCCCTTTTTAAAGTTTGAAATCCTTTCTTGCCGCCCTTCCGCCTCGGGGGAGGCAGTAGGGGTATGTAGAAGTCACCCGCACCACGGAGGCGCATGGCATTCCCGCGTAATGCCGGGGACCCAAGTTCACGTGTGCATTAACTAGTCTTGCCTAGCCTTGCCTGGTCTTGCCTGGATTTACTTGGCCTTGACTAGCCTTAAATAGTTGTATGTATTGAGAAAATAAATAAATAAATAAATAAATAATAAATAAAAATGTCGGTGTAAACTCCACCAAAATTCTTATTCAATAAGACAGACAAGTAAAACCAAGTCAAGGGTTCTGACCCCGTCAGAAGAATATTGGTAGATTGGCCACAAGATTACTTCAAAAAACCTGGCTGCATTAAAAAGTTAGAAATAACTAGTGACCTCGTGGTTACTGTCAATTGGAGTCGGTGCCAATTCCAGTAGAGGTAGGTACCTAAGAACCTAAGAAGTAGTCCTAACATAGTGTAAACTCGTTTTTAGGGTTCTGTACCTCAATAGGAAAAAAAGGAACCCTTATAGGATCACTTTGTTGTCCGTGTTGTCTGTCTGTCTGTCAAGACCCCTTTGCCAAATGCTATGGTTCCTTGGAGATGTCCAAAAATTAGGCTTCTAAGTCAAAGCAATCAAAAGACACGGCCATATATGTCGCATATTTTGATACTTTTTGAAAATTTACTTATCTAAACAGCCCAAACCGCTGGTGTTAGAATCAATAAATTTTATACCATAAATAACCACTAGCGAAGGAATTTGGAAAATTTCACCCCTAAGTGTATTAAATTGGAGGATAAAGTTTGTATGGTTAAAAAAATCTCAAATCAGATCCTTAAAAAAATTTATTAAGGTTACTCGATACAAATATAAAAAAAACCCGCATTTTATTACATTCCATTCTATTATTATATTTTTTTTTTTGTGTCTTAAATAAGGGAATCCATTTTGTATTGGAGTCCCGAATTTGTTTAAACTGAATATGTGGCTTTAGTTAGGTAGATCTTGCTGTAAAACCTTGAATATTGTGCAGAAAATCTGGAAAAAATCTGGATACTAGCACATGATACAAAATTGCAATTAAAATTATAACATGAGAAATGGGTTCACTAAATGTAAATGAACTATAGCCGACCAAATTAAAGCAGAGTTGAGTCCCTGTCATTTGTGAATGAACTCAATACTGAGAGTCAAAAATCAACCGCAAGTACAACTTTGTTTCTTGTATTTCACTACTTTGGTTATAGATAATATAAATGTTCGTTACTGAAATGGGTACGGAAGCCTTCATTGTGCACGGCCTGACGTGCACTTGTCCGGTTTTTTTTGAATTCTGCAAAGTACAAGTTTTGCTTCTGCGAGAGTTTGCAGCGTTCTCCGATAGATGGCGCTAAGTGAAATTTAGCTCGCACTATGGTTTCGTTACTTTTATTTGATCAAGTTTTCGGGTGGTACTCGTCACGCCGACGGACGGACTGGACAAATTTCACCCCAGGGTTTTTTTGTCTGGTTAAATGTTTTTTTTTGGAAACTGCTCGATTCGAAATTGGAGCGGATTTATATAATAACTAGCTGAGCCCGCGACTTCGTCCGCGTGGAATTTAACTTAACAAAAAAGCCCGCTCCCCTTTCTGAGCTCGCGCGACAGGACCCATTTTTTTGTTTTTCTAAAATAGAAGTTACTGTTGTGTGTTACCTAAATTACTGCTGTTTTTCTAAAATAGAATAATCCTAAGTTACTCCCTATAACATCAGCTATCTACCAGTGAAAGTCCCGTCCAAATCGGTCCAGCCGTTTCGGAGATTACCCGGAACAAACAGACAGACAGACAAACATTTTTTTAAATCGCGTTTTTGCTATAGGTCTCGTTTGTACTTCCATATGCAATTAGTGAAAAGGTCTTATTTTGATATTACAAACAGACACTCCAATATTATTTATTTGTATAGATAACGTCTAACGTCCCAGTGCCATGACAGTCCCTTGACATGGAGCCTCCCCTATTCACATGTCTGGAAATTTGAATAGATTTTCTAAGGAATGCAGGTAGGGATTGCAGTACCGGTACTGAGGAGAGCTAGGCAATTCCCGGTACCAGGCTTAAGCCAGTACCGGGAAATACCGGGAATTTCGGGAAATTCGGTACCCAAAACAAACGTTGAATAGCTATTTAAAAAACACACTTAACAGCCTAATTTGTGCTTCTTTTAAGAAAAATTAAATCATTTACGTGAATATTAAGTATTTTACTGATTTAGTAAAAGAATCGGAAATTAATTTCGAAATTTCGGACCAAATTTCAATTTTCAATTGGCAGCGCAGCGTGTTAATTTCGAAATTTCGAACCTAAGATTCGGCCTAGCGGCAGTTTGGAGTGGATGTCGACACCAGGAACTAGATGCAGGGAGTGGAAAATGACTTCAGTGCCTTATGTTGCGAGAGGCGTCGCGTCGTTAAAAAGTAATAGGCTGGTGATTGATAATGTAAGTCATCAGTCATTACGAATGAAGCCGAAACTTCCACGCACAAGTAGACGCCTCAACAATATCATCGAGACACTAATGTTTTGCATCTCTCTCCTGGTCCTGTTTCTCATTTATCTGATTTTGAAGTACAGTAGAAGATCCTGTTTGCTGATTATAAAGCTAAATTAGGCAGACGTAAGTGGGCGATTTGACAAAATAACCAAAATGGTAAAGGTAGCCTATCTGGACGCAAACCACAAACATTCTCTTATTTTCCTTTTAATTTTATTTAAATGTGTATTATATTTATTATCACGTATAAGTACTTATATTGTTGTAATAGCTTAGTGGTTTGGGTAGCAAATGGTGTAGGTATGCAAGACAAGGTATGAGGAGGCTTTGGCTGAAAATCAGCGTTGGGGGAGATTTCGTTCCCCTCCAGCACATGTAGAGCCAAATGCCTTTCGGTACAGCTCACACTGTAGGAAATGCAGCTTACTGTCCTTAGGTCTATATATTTTACTTATTTTATAATTATGTGCTGATCTTTCCTTATGTGTTCCCTGTGCTGATTAAATATTTTTCATTTCATTTTCATTTCATTTTATTTTTACAAACATGATGAAGTGACGACATCGTGAAGGTAGCTAATAATTTGATTAATAGACTAGCAGGTCAGGACTGAAACCAATATTTGATAAAGGGAATGTTCCGATTGTTTTACTTCTCCTTTAACCATTTTGATTTGAACCAGCTGGCGTAGGTCCCCTTCAGTATCCTCCACTTCTGTCTCTTTTAGGACTTGCACCATCTAGTTCGATCCCGCGGTCGTCGTCTTTTAATGGTGCTGGAGGTCTCTTATCGGTTTTTTTTCTAATGTTCACCAGGCGCTATTCGAGTAGTGATAAGATCCCGCCTTCTAGTGACATGACCAACCCTTTGCAATATGACGCAAGCTACTCATTTGATGACATCGTTGAATTTGCCTTGCTCTCGAACGGCCAATCGTCTACCTTAACTATACGCTTAGTTAGTTTCCTGCCAATTACACCGATCAGCCGAAGTCATCGCCGATCAATGTTTTTCTTTTATTTATTTATGTTTGACAATCTTTGGAAAACGACTGAACCGATTTTAACGGGGGTTTCACTTTAAGATACCCAATGGTTAAACTTATAACATAGAGTTCATAATCATCACTCTTTTGCCTTTAAGAGTCGAGCTGCTGAATGAAATCTACATTTTCCACTAGAGAAACTGTTGGGAAAGTAGTTTCTTGTTAGTATTTTTTTAAGGTGAAGGCGCCTGTCTAGCCCGCGAAGTTCAAATTTTTTGAGTTCTTTTAGAAATTTTTCAAAATCTGACAATAATAAAAGACAAATTTTGTAATTCGCGAAAAAGACCGTGTGCAGTGCATTTATTAATACATTTTTTTACTCTAAATATTATCACGGTGGATATGATACTAGTAAATCACTAAATATACAAAAATAGCTGTCGTTCTTGAAATGTTTTAGAGTAAGTTGGATATATTAATAAATGCACTGCACACGGTCTTTTTCGCGAATTACAAAATTTGTCTTTTATTATAGTCCGATTTTGAAAAAAATCTAAAAGAACTCAAAAAATTTGAACTTCGCGGCCTAGATGGGCGCTTTAGCCTTAATTACAGTATTTTTGTTGCTTTAATGAAAATTACCGTTAAACGTCATTTTAAATTTTTTCTTCAGATTTTATATGATATTCCATGTCAAAATGTCCATGTTTCATGTTGTATTCATTTCGAAATTTCGAAACTGAATTACGAAACTGCACGTCCAATCCGTATTCGCTATCCCTGTGGTGACCTCGGTTATAACGAAAGTTGAAATGGTATGGAATATAGATATTTGAAAATATTCGATATGAAATTATGAAGTCCCGAAAGTTCCGAAATTCCCGGGAATTATTTTCAGTACCGGTACTAGATAGAAAGAGGAGAATACCGGGAATTCCCGGGAAAAACCAGTACCGGGAATTCCCGGGAGCAATCCCTAAATGCAGGTATCCTCGCGATGTTTTCCTTCACTGTAAGCGAGCGATTATGATTCGCACATACATTTTTACACATGATTAGTTAAGCACGCGTCATGCGGGCACAAGGTCCTGGGTTTACACCCCGGATCGCACTTCTGGGTTTATGGAAATCTATTTGCAAATCTTAATTTCTATGTGATTATCACTCGCTTACGGTGAAGGAAAACATCGCGAGGATACCTGCATTTCTTAGAAAATCTAACCAATTTCCCAAAGACATGTGAAATCCGCCGACCCGCACTGGGCCAGGTTGGTGGTTTACGGCCTGAATCACCGCTGCGTTCCGATCCGGTGGTAGATTTACCCTCGCCACCTCTCCTGGCAGCGGCCCAAGCCGAGGTCGTGTCCCTTGTGGCGCCCTTGAGCTAGCTGCCCCCCTGCCCCTCTGGCTGGGCCCTCTGTCCGGGTGAAGTTGTTATGGCCACTCTGGCCAACAACATATAGTCAAATAAAAAAAAAAAAAAAAAAAAAGGCCTGAATCACCCTCGTAGTGAGGTGAGCCCCGCGCCCAGAAGTGGGACGTCGAAAGGGCAATATTATTATTATTATATAAATAATAGTACATTGTTACACAAGGGGTGATAGTTCGAGGGACAAAATAAATCTTTCACCCGAGGTAAACACTGTGCTTTTCATTACGAATACAAGGAAAGTAAACACAAAAACAGGAATATTGGCTAAATAAATAATACAAGGAAGTATGAACAATACTCTACAACTCGAAAAAACAAATGAAGATCGGATTGCCGCCTATTTTAAAAGCCTAAAGTAAAAGTAAAAGTAGCAGTGTAAGTAGCAGTCCAAATAGCAGTAAAAGTAGCAGTAAAAGTAGCAGTGAAAGTAGCAGTAAAAGTAAAAGTAGCAGTGAGAGTAGCAGTAAAAGTAAAAGTAGCATTGAAAGTAGCAGTAAAAGTAGCTGTAAAGGCAGCAGTAAAAGTAGCAGTAGAAGTAGCAGTGAAAGTAGCAGTGAAAGTAGCAGTGAAAGTAGCAGTAAAAATAGCAGTCAAAGTAGCAGTAAAAGTAACAGTAAAAGTAGCAGTAAAAGTAGCAGTGAAAGTAGCATTAAAAGTAGCAGTAAAAGTAGCTGTAAATGTAGGAGTAAAAGTAGCAGTAAAAGTAGCAGTGAAAGTAGCAGTGAAAGTAGCAGTAAAAGTAAAAGTAGCAGTGAGAGTAGCAGTAAAAGTAAAAGTAGCAGTGAAAGTAGCAGTAAAAGTAGCTGTAAAGGCAGCAGTAAAAGTAGCAGTAGAAGTAGCAGTGAAAGTAGCAGTGAAAGTAGCAGTGAAAGTAGCAGTAAAAATAGCAGTCAAAGTAGCAGTAAAAGTAACAGTAAAAGTAGCAGTGAAAGTAGCAGTGAAAGTAGCATTAAAAGTAGCAGTAGAATTAGAATTAGAAGTAGAAGTAGGCCGGCCTGGTTTAATAGAAATGTCAAAATAGAACTAGTTTATTTTTAATAATTTGACAGCTGTCAGTTAAAAGCGATTCTCCCGGGCCGGAAAAGTATTACTTTCAACCCGCTCCTCAGGCAACTTCAGACCTACTTTCAGAGTATGAGTAATGAATAATATATTGTTGTGTGCTAGGTACTTATCATCTTTAGTATTTACTTATAGCGGTGCCGTGCGAAATGTCATGTCATGAGTTGTTTTTATTAAAAAAAAAAAGATTACTAGCAATGTGTGTTTATCACATTACTAGTATTGCCTTTAGCCCCTCCAACTAAGCTAATGCTTGTGCTAGGAGTGGGCTCACGTCAATAGTTTAATGGCCAGGATGGGGATCGAACCCGGAACCTCTCAGCTACGAGGACGGCCCCTCTAACCACCTGGCTATTGACGCTTCTAAAATATAAGACCTTTTTATCAGGTAAGGAGAACTTCAAGGCGGTGGAACTGGAGGCGGGAGGCGGGGGGACCGGGGGCGCGAGCGGGGGGAGCAGTGGGGGAGGCGGGGGGAGCGCGGCGGGCGACGCGGCGCGCCCCGGCACCACCAAGCGCAGACAGTATTATTACAAACGGGTCAGTTTGCAATACACTCTTTATTTTATTTTATTTTTCACCAGCTGACCCGACAGACGTTGTCCTGTCTTAACTTTGAATATTGAATTCGACTTGTTCCGCTCAACTTTCTAACTTTTTCTTTCATAAGAACCGTCTCGTAATAATATTAAAATAAATAAATAAATTAGCCCTTTTAATGTCGCACTCCTGGGCACGGGCCTCCTCTCCCTACGAGGGGGATGCAGGCCGTAATCCACCACGCTGGCCCAGTGCGGGTTGGCGGATTTCACATGTCTTTCGAAAATTGGTTAGTATTTCTAAGACATGCAGGTTTCCTCACGATGTTTTCCTTCACCGTAAGCGAGTGATAATCATATAGAAATTGTATTCTTACGGAGTCACGGATGGTTTTTAGGTATAGTTGGACCCGGCTGGTGGCGTTGGTTTCGAGTTTCGACATACAGAAAACAAAACAAAATGTACGCTAGAGTAGATGTGTGAAATAGTACATTGTTACCCTAGGGGTGAAGGTACAAAATAAGTCTTTCACCCGAGGTAAACACTGTGCTTTTCATTACGAATACAAGGAAAGTAAAAATATAAACAGGAATTAGATAAAAAAAATGAGTGAACAAGTATGAATAATACTCTACAACTCGAAAAAACTAATGAAGGTCGGATTGCCATTTGCCGCCTATTTTGTTTTTTTTCCGTTGGCATAGTGCAATAGAAATGGCAAAATTGAACTATTTCTTTTTAATAATTTGATAGCTGTCAGTTGAAAGCAATTCTCCCTAGGGCTGAAAAGTATTACTTTCAACCCGCTCCTCAGGCAACTTCAGACCTACTTTCCGAGTATGAGTAATGAAAAATCTAATAATATTCTAATGTTAACAGACTGCCTGGGCCTTCACGGATTGCCAGCCGGTGGAAGACACCAGCGACTCTGAAATATATCCTCCCGACGACCAGGCGAAGCCCTCACCCCCTCCGAGTACTGTGAAGGAAACCAAACCAGGTATGTCCCTTTAGTGGGAGAATCTCCCAGCATTTTTTTTCATTTTGTTTAAAAAACGATTCCTGCTAGCCCCTTCCAGCTAAGATAATTGCTTGTGATAGAAATGGGCTTAAGGTGAAGGCGCCTGTCTAGCCCGCGAAATTCAAAATTTTCGAGTATTTTTATAGTTTATATAAATCTGAAAACATTTATGACAACATTTTGTGATTTGCGAAAAACACAGTATGCAGTGCGTTTATTAATACATTTATTTTACTCTAAATATTATCACGGTGGATATGATACTAGTAAATCACTAAATATACAAAAATTGCCAGATTATCTGGATAGCTGTCGTTCTTGAAATGTTTTAGAGTAAGTTGGATATGTTAATAAATGCACTGCACACGGTCTTTTTCGCGAAATACACAATGTGCCTTTTATTATTGTCAGATTTTGAAAAATTTCTAAAAAACCTCAAAAAATTTGAACCTCGCGGGCTAGATGGGCGCTTTAGCCTTAAGTCAATAGTTTAATGGCCGGGATGTGGATCGAACCCGGAACCTCTCAGCTACGAGGGCGGCCCCTCTATCTATTAGGCTATTGACGCCTTACATTATGCTTTTTGATGTGAAACATGTGATGCGACATTTGATGACCGCTCAGCACAGTGGTTCGATCCCAGGCCGCTCGGCTTCGTGTGGTCGCGGGTTCGATTCCCGTCGGGGCATATTTCGGCAATGGCCTTTTCATAATTCGGTCACCGGGAACTCAATGTTAACTCTTTTCAATAGAATAAAAGATGGTGTACATTCTCGGGAACAGTAACAGAATGTGAGCAGGCGACACCATTGTCACTAAAATAATTGAATAGTAATCGAATCTCACTCAGATTTAGGTGTTTAAATTGGAAAGCTAGTTTAGTGAGGTGTGCATACCTACACCTCACACTTTTAACTGGTGTTTTTTTATGAGACTGGTCCCGCACACACTCCCACCACTGTAACTCCTGTAAGCCAGGATCGACAATGGTGACCAATAATGACGTCGAGGTTTGACCCTCTACGAGTCCCGGGGACAAGTTAAATTGTCTTGGAACCCGCACGAATTTAATCGAAAGAAATAAGATGAGGTGGAAGAAATAAAAAATCCACTTCCCTCCGGTGCAAAGCGGGAGACAAAAATAGCTAGTATGGGCTGATTGCCATAGAAGCAAGACTGTTACAGCTGATTGAAGACCAGTTGTAAGGCACCACGGATCGTAATTAAACCAATTGGACCTAAACTTGTGAGCTGATTATACTTGATCCGATTATATTTGTCCGGTGTTTCTGCCCTCCCCCCCGCTCCCCTCGGCTCCCCTCCACTCCCCCGGTGGGTGTGGGCAGGCGGCAAGCGCAACATGCTGTACGCGATCGTGTCGCGGCTGTGGTGCGCGCTGCCCGAGCGGTACAACACGCGCGGGCGGCGGCTGCACGCGCCGCAGCACGCGCGCCAGGCCATCGGCATACTGATGGCGCGCCACGAGCCCGACAGGTCAGCGGCCAGTGGGCGGGCGCCCTTAGCGCACATTTATTTTATTGTTAACAGCAAGAACTAACAAATATATACATACTAGGGGTACCATGCGCGCGTTGCTACGCTGTCAAAGATCGGTCGTACCAACTCAGAAACCTTTGTGGGCTCGTGCACAACACTTGGGTGTAGATCATGACATGATCAAATGCATAGTTTACGATTCTATAAAGGACATACAGACAAACATTCAGTAACAAAATTAATGAATTGTGAAATGTCGTCGAATTAAATGTGTTAACATCGATCAATGATTGATGAGATGAGTTGTGGTCGTTCGAAAGTTTCTACAGAGCAACGTTCTGTTATATGGGACCCGCCGCGAGGATTTTTAAAAAGCAATTATTTGATTATAATTAATTTATTGATTATTTAGTTAATTAAATTAGAATATAGTAGATTTGGTAGAATTAGGTCTTGCTTGTAAGACGGTTGGGTCGAGACTGAGAGTCCTAAGGCGGTCATCAGCTACTGCAGCCGAAAATGCTGAGTCGGCAAAACTGCACCTGTGTGGAGTTAGGTCAGCATTTTGGCTTACAGTTTTGGGATATAACAGTTCGATTTATTGTCGATCGATAACCAATCGATGGTAGATGGGATGAGTCTATGTCGTCCGATAGGTTCCATACGGAGCAACGTTCCATCGATTATCGATTGACGATTAACCGATGGTAGAAGAAATTCGCCGTCAATCGATGTTCGGTCGATCCTCGAACGACGGTCGATAGATGTTCAATCGATGGTAGATGGGATGAGTTGACGTCGATCGATAGTTTCCACACGAAGTAACGTTCGATCGATTATCGATCGACAGTAAATCGATTATCGATAGATGGTAAATCGTTTATGGATCGATTGTTAATCGATCATCGATCGACTATCAATCGATTATCGATCGATAGTCAATCGATGGTAGATGAGATGAATTGACGTTAATCGAGTTTCTACTCAGAGCAACGTTTGTACGATCGACGGTTGATCGATGGTGAGATGAGTCGCCGTCAATCGAATTTCGATCAATCATCGATCGATGTTCTCTCATCTACCATAGATTGACCTGCGACCGATTATCGATCGACGGTCAATCGATTTTCGATCGATTATCGATCGACGGGAAATCGCTGGTAAATGAGATAAGTCGACGTCGATCGACCGTTTTTACACTGTGCAATGTTCGATCGATCATCGATTGATGATTGATCGAACTCGATACATTGTTATGTGGTGTATGAACCAGCCACCATGTGTGTGTGTGTGTGTGTAGCCTGCAGATCCCGTCGTTCCCGGTGTACACGCGCTCCGGCGAGGTGCGCGTGTCCGTGGAGCACGCGCCCGGAGCCGACGTGCGGCTCTGTCCGCGCCGCGCGCGACGCGTGCGGAGGTATGTGTGTGTGTGTGTGTGTGTGTAGCCTGCAGATCCCGTCGTTCCCGGTGTACACGCGCTCCGGCGAGGTGCGCGTGTCCGTGGAGCACGCGCCCGGAGCCGACGTGCGGCTCTGCCCGCGCCGCGCGCGACGCGTGCGGAGGTGTGTGTGTGTGTGTGTGTGTGTGTAGCCTGCAGATCCCGTCGTTCCCGGTGTACACGCGCTCCGGCGAGGTGCGCGTGTCCGTGGAGCACGCGCCCGGAGCCGACGTGCGGCTCTGCCCGCGCCGCGCGCGACGCGTGCGGAGGTATGTGTGTGTGTGTGTGTGTGTGTAGCCTGCAGATCCCGTCGTTCCCGGTGTACACGCGCTCCGGCGAGGTGCGCGTGTCCGTGGAGCACGCGCCCGGAGCCGACGTGCGGCTCTGCCCGCGCCGCGCGCGATGCGTGCGGAGGTATGTGTGTGTGTGTGTAGCCTGCAGATCCCGTCGTTCCCGGTGTACACGCGCTCCGGCGAGGTGCGCGTGTCCGTGGAGCACGCGCCCGGAGCCGACGTGCGGCTCTGCCCGCGCCGCGCGCGATGCGTGCGGAGGTATGTGTGTGTGTGTGTGTGTGTGTAGCCTGCAGATCCCGTCGTTCCCGGTGTACACGCGCTCCGGCGAGGTGCGCGTGTCCGTGGAGCACGCGCCCGGAGCCGACGTGCGGCTCTGTCCGCGCCGCGCGCGACGCGTGCGGAGGTAGGGGGGGCGGGGAACCACAACACACTCTCTTACACATGATCTATAAATAAATATCGCCAGACTGACACACCAACTGTACGGTCCGAAACTAAGCGACGCTTGTAATATGGGTACCTACAATGGACTGGGGGCGATCCCGGTGACACCCAGACCGGAGACAATTACTTTGATTTTTTCCGAAATTTGCCCCGACGCGAATAGAATCCGTGACCACCCGGTGCAGTGAGCCGAGCGACCACTCGAACCACTGCGCCGAGCGGTCGTAATGATCGAAAAATCAGACCATTATATCAGAAGTTGCTAAAAAAATATGTGGTTTGGTTAAATGCGCCCAGCAATATTCACTAAGATAACTAGAAGATATTGTAAGGTGTTGATAAAATAAAAACTCTTTGTGATGCGGTTCGGGCTCAGGTTCATGCGGTTTGTGTTCGCGGAGGTGCTGCGCGTGCGCCGCCGCGGCATGCGCCTGCAGAGCGAGGGCGCCACCCACAACAACTACTACATCGTGCCCACGTGCAAGAGTGAGTACCCTCAATCACCAACAAACACTCCCACCCATACCCACACACACACACACACACACACACACACACACACACACACACACACACACACATTTTTTTCTTTTTCTAAAATAAAAGTAGGCTAAGTTACTGCTTATAACATCAGCTACCTACCAGTGAAAGTCTCGTCAAAATCGGTCCAGCCGTTTCGGAGATTACCCGGAACAAACATACAGACAGACAGACAATTTTTTTTTTAATCGCGTTTTTGCTATAGCCGTCGTATGTACTTTCATATGCATTTAGTGAAAAGGTGTTATTTTGATATTACAAACAGACACTCCAATTTTATTTATTTGTATAGATTTTAGTTTTTTTAAATACCTACTTGCCTCTCTCTCACACCTACAGCGATAGGGGAGGATGGCACTTCGAGGATCGACATTGACTGGGCGTTCTTAGAGCTGATATACCAGCACACAGAAATGCAGAAGCATTCGGAGCTGGAGAAGCCCATGTTCTGGCAACAGGACGAAGACGAGGGGGGCGGGGAGACGGAAAAGGAGGGTGAGTTTCACCACTTTAAGGGGGAGGGGGTAGTATTGTCATAGACTTTGAAAAGGAGGGTGAGTTTCACCACTTTAAGGGGGGGGGGGTAGTATTGTCATAGACTTTGAAAAGGAGGGTGAGTTTCACCACTTTAAGGGGGGGGGGGGGTAGTATTGTCATAGACTTTGAAAAGGAGGGTGAGTTTCACCACTTTAAGGGGGAGGGGGTAGTATTGTCATAGACTTTGAAAAGGAGGGTGAGTTTCACCACTTTAAGGGGGGGGGGGTAGTATTGTCATAGACTTTGAAAAGGAGGGTGAGTTTCAGCACTTTAAGGGGAGGGGGTAGTATTGTCATAGACTTTGAAAAGGAGGGTGAGTTTCACCACTTTAAGGGGGAGGGGGTAGTATTGTCATAGACTTTGAAAAGGAAGGTGAGTTTTTACCACTTTAAGGGGGGGGGGTAGTATTGTCATAGACTTTGAAAAGAGGTGAGTTTCACTACTTTAAGGGGGGGGTAGTATTGTCTTAGACTTTGAAAAGGAAGGTGAGTTTCACCACTTTAAGGGGGGGGGGGGTAGTATTGTCATAGACTTTGAAAAGGAAGGTGAGTTTCACCACTTTAAGGGGGGGGTAGTATTGTCATAGACTTTTAAAAGGAGGGTGAGTTTCACCACTTTAAAAGGGGGGGTAGTATTGGGTGTCATAGTATTTTTGTCTTATTTCTTTAGAGTGGGCTCCCGTCAATAGTTTAATGGCCAGGATGGGGATCGAGCCCGGAACCTTTCAGCTACGAGGGCGGCCCCTCTAACCAGTATGGCTATTGACGGCTATTTCCTCGGTCATCGCATCTCGCGTGAACGGATGGAACGATTTCGATAATTATTTGTTTGTTGTGTTTATTATTGTCAGGAGAAGGTAATAAAAGAAGAAAATAAGAAAGTTGAGCGGAAAAATTCGAATTCAATATTCAAAGTTAAGACAGGACAACGTCTGTCGGGTCAGCTAGTAGTATTATAAATGTAAAAGTTTGGATGTTTGTTGCTCAATCACGCAAAAACGTCTGAACGAATTGGGATGAAATGTAGTACATAGATAGTTTATAACGTGGATAAACACACATGATACTTTATTTAAGTCCACGCATGGGGAAGGACCTAGTATTCAAACATACATTTGAGGACCGCTTGGCGCAGTGGTTCGAGCATAGGCCGCTCGGCTCACTGCACATGGTGGTTGCGGGCTCGATTCCCGTCAGGGTAAATTTCGGTAATGGCCTTTCGTATTTTTCCCTGATCTGGGTGTCACTGGGATCGCCCCCAGTCCATTGTACGGTACCCATAGTACAAGCGTTGCTTAGTTCGGGACCAGTTGGTGTGTTCGCCTGGCGATAGTTAGCTAAGTTTTAATTTTGCAGCTGAAGAGAGAAGTAAGAAGGGACGCGTGAAGAAGATGGAGAACCCGCTTCTGAAGGCTGGTGAAACGTTCGTGTTCGACGCGGAGAAGTACAAGGAAGCCGTGGTCACCCCCTGGTACAGGAACCAGGACCAACCACAGGTAACAAAAGACCTATTCGCCCGTCCTATCCTTACTAATATTATAAATGCGAAAGTTTGTGAGCGCAGATGTTTGTTACTCTTTCAGGCAAAAACTACTGAAGGGATTTGGATGAAATTTGGAACACAGATAGTTTATAACCGGGATTGACACATAGGATACTTTTTATCCCGATTATCCCGAAATTTTTGTTAAGTTAAATACTACTCGGACGAAGTCGCGGGCACAGTTAGTAGAAAATATTATAATAACTAGCTGTGCCCGCGACTTCGTCCGCGTTGAATTTAACTTAACAAAAATTTTATTTAACAAAAAATATTTGTCTAGTTCGCAGAGTTTACGGAAAGTATTTTTTTAATAAAAGTATCTCACGTTACTTCTTATAACATAAGCTATCCGCCAAAGAAAGTCCCGTCTACTAATATTATAAATGTGAAAGTAACTCTGTCTGTCTGTCTGTCTGTCTGTCTGTCGCTCTTTCACACCAAAACTACTGAACCGATTTCAATGAAATTTGATACACAGATAGTCTAGAGCCTGAGAAAGGACATAGGCTACTTTTTATCCCGAATAATTTTATCCCGTATGCTCCCGTGGGACAATTATCGATCCTACTGAACGGATTTGGATGAAATTTGGAAACCAGATAGTTCAAAACCTGTATTACAACATAGGATACTTTTAATCCCGAATACTTTGTATCCCGATAGTATGTTCCCGTGGGACAATTATCGATCCTACTGAACGGATTTGGATCAAATTTGGAAACCAGATAGTTCTAAACCTGTATTAAAACATGGGATACTTTTTATCCCGAATACTTTTTATCCCGATAGTATGTTCCCGTGGGACAATTATCCATCCTGCTGAACGGATTTGGATGAAATTTGGAACACAGATAGTTCGAAACCTGTATTAAAACATGGGATACTTTTTATCCCGAATACTTTTTTATCCCGTATGCTCCCGTGGGACAATTATCCATCCTGCTGAACGGATTTGGATGAAATTTGGAACACAGATAAAAAGTATCCCATGTTTTAATACAGGTTTAGAACTATCTGGTTCCCAAATTTCATCCAAATCCGTTCAGTAGGATCGATAATTGTCCCACGGGAGCATACGGGATTAAAAGTATTCGGGATAAAAAGTATCCCATATTTTAATACAGGTTTAGAACTATCTGGTTTCCAAATTTCATCCAAATCCGTTCAGTAGGATCGATAATTTTCCCACGGGAACATACTATCGGGATAAAAAGTATCCCATGTTTTAATACATGTTTAGAACTATCTGTGTTCCAAATTTCATCCAAATCCGTTCAGCAGGATCGATAATTGTCCCACGGGAGCATACGGGATTAAAAGTATTCGGGATAAAAAGTATCCCATGTTTTAATACAGGTTTAGAACTATCTGGTTTTCAAATTTCATCCAAATCCGTTCAGTAGGATCGCTAAATGTCCCACGGGAACATACTATCGGGATACAAAGTATTCTGGATTAAAAGTATCCTATGTTGTAATACAGGTTTAAACTATCTGGTTTCCAAATTTCATCCAAATCCGTTTAGTAGGATCGATAATTGTCCCACGGGAGCATACGGGATTAAAAGTATTCGGGATAAAAAGTATCCCATATTTTAATACAGGTTTCGAAATATCTGGTTTCCAAATTTCATCCAAATCCGTTCAGTAGTATCGATAATTGTCCCACAGGAACATACTATCGGGATAAAAAGTATCCCATGTTTTAATCCAGGTTTCGAACTATCTGTGTTCCAAATTTCATCCAAATCCGTTCAGCAGGATGGATAATTGTCCCACGGGAGCATACGGGATAAAAAAGTATTCGGGATAAAAAGTATCCCATGTTTTAATACAGGTTTAGAACTATCTGGTTTCCAAATTTGATCCAAATCCGTTCAGTAGGATCGATAATTGTCCCACGGGAACATACTATCGGGATACAAAGTATTCGGGATTAAAAGTATCCTATGTTGTAATACAGGTTTTGAACTATCTGGTTTCCAAATTTCATCCAAATCCGTTTAGTAGGATCGATAATTGTCCCACGGGAGCATACGGGATAAAATTATTCGGGATAAAAAGTAGCCTATGTCCTTTCTCAGGCTCTAGACTATCTGTGTATCAAATTTCATTGAAATCGGTTCAGTAGTTTTGGTGTGAAAGAGCGACAGACAGACAGACAGACAGACAGACAGACAGACAGAGTTACTTTCACATTTATAATATTAGTAAGGATTTAGCCCTTTTGTCGTCCCACTTCAAAGCGCGGGCCTCCCCTCTAGCTAAAAATAACTAGGACTAAATATAACTAGCTCCCCTCTAAAGCTAGAAATAACTAGGGACCTTGTAATTTCTTTAATTTCGTGCCCCTTCGTTTAAATAGGGGTAGGTAGGTACTGTGACAACTCTTCATAGGGTTTACCGTGTATTAATAAAATCATTAATTCTTTATGTATAACATTTATTATATTTATACATTTATTTATATTTAAACACGTCTTATTACATCGGCAACCCCGTTGTCACTGCCAGCGCACCGCAGAGCTTTCAATTTCAAAACAATAATGTTTTTTTAAATTTATTATTTTCTCGTCGGCCAGGAACGCATATCGCTAGTGGCCAGTGCGCCGACATGGACCTTACATTCCTCCTGTCCTGGGGTAAAAAATAATTTAAAGCCAAAAAAATTTTTTTTCAAACCATAAAATTTTTGCACACCCTACCTATGGTTGGACGAGGCATATACATAAGCATGGCTCAAATTAAATCCTGCTAGGATTTAGTTATTGGAAGAGTTATATGTACTTCGAATAACTTGATAAGTGTAAAACCAACCGAAAATCACGTACCTAATTCAAGCCATACGGAAAGCCATTAAGGCTAAAGCGCCCATCTAGCCCGCGAAGTTCAAATTTTTTTGAGTTCTTTTAGAATTTTTTCAAAATCTGACAATAATAAAAGACAAATTTTGTAATTCGCGAAAAAGACCGTTTGCAGTGCATTTATTAATATATCCAACTTACTCTAAAACATTTAAAGAACGACAGCTATCCAGATAATCTGGCAGTTTTTGTATATTTAGTGATTTACTAGTATCATATCCACCGTGATAATATTTAGAGTAAAATAAATGTATTAATAAACGCACTGCAAACGGTCTTTTTCGCGAATTACAAAATGTTGTCTTAAATGTTTTCAGATTTTGGATAAACTATAAAAATACTCGAAAATTTTGAATTTCGCGGGCTAGACAGGCGCCTTCACCTTAACTACAGACTAAGAAGTAGTCCTAATGTAGTGTAAAGATAGTGGCACCGACTCCAAATTAAAGAAATGACAAGGTCCCTAGTTATTTCTAAATTTTTTGCGCACCCAGGTGATTTTGAAGTCGGTTCAATTTATTTTTTATCAATATCGGCTCTGTCCAAGACAGAATCCAAATGAAAGAAATCACAAGGTCCCTAGTTATTTCTAGCTATTTAGTGCACCCAGGTTTTTTCGAAGTTTAAGCGAAGCTTCTATACGGATGTTTGGGGCGCTCGCCGCGTGGCCACTCTATCCGTACAAATCGTCAGATGACGTAGCGTTACACGATGACGTCAGAGCTGTGGCACCCTACGCTGTATACTGTAAAGCTTCGCTTCTTTCGTTCGTCCCTAGACGGAACTGCTTTTTTTAACCCCCGACAAAAAAGAGGGGTGTTATAAGTTTAACATGTGTATCTGTGTGTCTGTCTGTGTCATCGTAGCGCCCAAGCGGATGAACCGATATCAATTTTGTTTTTTTTGTTAGATAGGTATTCTGATCGAGAGTGTTCTTAGCTATATTTCATGAAAATCGGTTCAGCCATTTGAAAATTATCAGCTCTTTTGTAGTTTAAAAGTCCTCGTATCGGGGGTTTTATAAGTTTTTCAATTTTAGTTATTTACTGTGCTATCGGCTCGGTCCAGTTCTTCCTCGTGGCCGAGATCTGCTGGAACCTGAGTCCTGAGTCGGCGTTCCCGTCAGCGACCCACGGCAGCTTCCGCGAGTACTACACCAGCAAGTACGGCGTGGCGCTGACCCAGCCCGCGCAGCCGCTGCTGGACGTGGACCACACCAGCGCCAGGCTGAACCTGCTCACGCCCAGGTAAACCACCCTTCACGGGTCCCCTTCCATCGGGGGGGGGGGTGTACCTACTGCCACCCTCTCGCAAAATATGTATCTTACATTATAAAGTACCCTTGAAAATTTAGTAACATTTAGTATTTGTGACTGTCATGTCACCCCTTGTTACCCTTGACACTTATGTCACGCCTTGATCATTTTGTCACCCTTTGACTATTTGTCACCCTTTGTCAACAATGTTACCATTTGATTCCAATGTCACGATTTGACCATGTAGTCACCCTCTGACAACGATGTAACCCTTTGACCATGTTGGCACCCTTTGACGACGATGTAACCCTTTGACCATTTTGTCACCCTTTGACCGTGAATTGTGTCCAACAGATACGTGAACCGCAAGGGCGTCGCCCTGCCTGTGTCGTCGGAGCGCACCCGGCGCGCCAAGCGCGACCGGCTGGACCAGAAGCAGATCCTGGTGCCCGAGCTGTGCCGGGTGCACCCCTTCGCCGCGCCGCTCTGGTTCGCGACCGTCGCGCTGCCCTGCGTGCTCTACAGGTACAGGCATACACCCGGGTGTCGCAGTACCGCCGGCTCCGCTAGCAACAGATCCTGGGTTCATCAGACGAGTCTTCAGAGATACAAGATAAATTGTCTGGGAACCCGCATGTATTTAATCGAAATAAAGAATAAAAGGAGGGTCTGAACTCTGTGAGTTGTGTGTAATTGGTGTAAGTGCGATCTGTGAACTAGTGCGTAAACAAACCATTTTGAACGTAAACGGCATTTTGTATACCCCGGAAACGTAACAATATAATTATATTGTGTAACACTAGCTGTGCCCCGCGACTTCATCCGCGTAGTATTGGATTATTGGGTTAAAAAGTATCCTATATGTTAATTCCTGTTATAATCTATCTGTGTTCCAAATTTCATCCAAATCCGTTCAGTAGTTTTTGCGTGAAGGAGTAACAAACATACATACATACATACATACATCCACACTCACAAACTTTCGCATTTATAATATTAGTAGGGTTTTTTAAAATGTTCCAAACATTGTGAATTTATCACATCACTAGTATTCCCGTTAGCCCCTCCAGCTAAGCTAATGCTTGTGTTGAGTGGGCTCACTTCAATAGTATAACGGCCAGGGCCCTAACCGTACTAGCTACTCAAATCGTAATAGAAAAGCAAACGCTCGCGATTACGTTCCAAACGCTCCGCTTTTGACGTTTTGCTGACACGAGCTTCACGATTTCTACTGACATTGATATGGTATGGTGTCAGCAAAACGTCAAAAGCAGAGCGTTTGAAACACAAATACATAAATACGCAAACGTATCACGATTTGTATTGAAACCAAGCGTGCCGAATTGTTAACACCTACTGTGACGTCATTAGTGACGGGAAATCCAAACCGATTCAAAGACACCGATGCCGCCGATGCCCCTCCGCCCGCTACGATTCTCTCGAGTGATCATCTCGCGCATACTCATATTGTTTATATCTGTAGTCGTGCGGACTGTAAGTTAGCGGCGGCCAACCTTGACGCTTGGTCGGGGTTTCGTACACGCGAAGTACATGCATTTGCGTTATCCTTATGTAAATCTATATCTGTTCCACTAGGCTATTGTAGCACAGTGTTATTCTTGCAGAATCAACGCGCTCCTGATAGCGGACGAGATCCGTCGCGCCGTCGCCATCGATGTGGGTCTCGGGGTGCCCAAGATCTCGGAGGAGTCCCTGCCCGGCTTCCAGTGGCCTCCGCTGGACTTTGGCTGGAGTCTCGCCGAGGTCAGTGGGATTCATTTATTCAGCACTGACAACCCGCCCCGGCTTCGCACGGGAGCAATAATTTATCAGTGTTTCTCTACTATATTATGCATGTATCTATATATCTATCTATATATATACTAGCTGTGCCCCGCGACTCTGTCCGCGTTCTGATGAAATTTTTCCTGAATTTTCTTTGCTATAAACCTCACGGAGCCCGAGACCTTTCCAACGAATGCAAAACCGTGGAAATCGGTTCGTGCATTCTGGAGTTATAGCGCCAGGAAGGAAAACCCGACTTAAAATAATAATTTAGCCCTTTTGACGTCCCACTGCTGGGCACGGGCCTCCCCTCAACATGAGGGGGGGAAAACCCGACTTATTTTTATATATATAATATATATAACTCAAAGGTTGACTGACTGACATAGTGATCTATCAACGCACAGCCCAAACCACTGGACGGATCGGGCTGAAATTTGGCATGCAGGTAGATGTTATGACGTAGGCATCCGCTAAGAAAGGATTTTGATTAATTCTACCCCCAAGGGGATAAAATAGGGGATGAAAGTTTGTATGAAACTCTATCTATTACAAATAACCGCATCTAAATCCGTTGCGTAGTTTTAAAGATCTAAGCATACATAGGGACAGACAGCGGGAAGCGACTTTGTTTTATACTATGTAGTGATGGCATAAACATGAAGGAATTATTTTCACTACGGTAACTAAATAATATAAGGCGGTTTGTACGCTTTTAGAGGTAATTGGAAGAATTAAATAAAATTGAACTATGTATGTATTTTTTTTCAGGTGCTAAACGCTGATTCCGAGAAGAACGTGAAGAAAAGAGAGGAAGAAGAGTCTGAGAATGTGTCGACAGAGATGCCACTAACGTATGTCGCTTAGTTTGGGACCGTACAGTGCGGAGGTTCTCAAACTTATGTCGTCCATAGCCCAATTTAAAATTATTATGTAGTGCCCCTTATTTAAAAAAAAAATACCACATATTAGAAATCACTTTTTCCATAGTTTCTTTAAAATACTTTTGTTGCGATTTAGTGTAGTTAATTTTAGATTTAAATATTTTTTATACTTTAATCACAATAATATGTAAACAACACATTAAATCAGCAATCGCCCCCCTAAACCGCTTTGAAAGCCCCCAATATTATCAGTTCCTTTTACCGCCCACCCGTCCGACTGTAATGCCCACAAGGGGGCGTTATTGCCCATTACTTTGAGAATGCCTGATACAGCCTTGCGATATTTATTTATATCTTTTTTTTCTAGACAAGAACAAGAGTTTGAAGAAGTAGAAAAGGTACTAGAAGAGACAAAAGAGAAGACTATCAACGATATATTACAAGAGAAAGAGGATGCAGAGAGTGTGAGTATTCTATTTCATTTTGCAAAAAGAAAAAAATAAATTTATATGGCGGGCTGATGCATTTTAGGGTTCTGCAGTAAATTTAGGAACCCTTATAGTTTCACTATGTCCGTCCGTCTGATGTCACAGTAATTTAATTCAGGGACTATAGGTCCGTATTAATAAATCGATCTCAAGTCTCAGAGCGAGCTTGAGTACGCTTTTGTCGTTAAACAGTGGGGTCCTTGAATAGTAGTAGGGTTTCGGCATTCGGCCTTCATTATTTATGCAAATGAAATGGCTCCAGAGTTTTGCTTTCATTAATTACCACACCCCCCCTACCCCCCTAGGGTTTCGAGATCGGCACGTGGAGCAACGAGATGGCGTCGTCCCTGGCGGAGGATGGGGACGAGCCGCCGCCGCTCCCGCCCAACATCACCTTCTGCACTTCCGCCTCGGGTGAGTCAACCAACGCCCACCGCCCACCGCCCACCGCCCACCGCGCACTGCCCACCGCGCACCGCCCACCGCCCACCGCGCACAGCCCACCGCCCACCGGCCACCGCCCACCGCCCACCGCCCACCGCGCACTGCCCACCGCCCACCGCCCACCGCGCACAGCCCACCGCCCACCGACCACCGCCCACCGGCCACCGCCCACCGCCCACCGCCCACCGCGCACCGCCCGCCGACCACCGGCCACAGGCCGCCAGTTTTGACAGATTTTCTGTTAGTCAAACTGTCAAAACTGACGTATGACTGATGCGGCTGCCCACCGAAAGGGGGGGAAGGAGGGACGGGGCTGCGGGGGGGGGGAGGTAGTGGATAATCATGCTCTTTATTGTAAACCGAACAATTAAATAAACATTAAACAATCTTAGGTCGAAATACAATCCTACTAATATTATAAATGCGAAAGTTTGTGAGTGTGGATGTATGTATGTTTGTTACTCCTTCACGCAAAAACTACTGAACGGATTTGGATGAAATTTGGCACACAGATAGATTATAACCGGGATTAACATATAGGATACTTTTTAACCCGATAATCCCGAAATTTTTGCTAAGTTAAAATACTACGCGGATGAAGTC
The DNA here is from genome assembly GCA_905147325.1 of Notodonta dromedarius. NCBI lineage: Eukaryota > Metazoa > Arthropoda > Insecta > Lepidoptera > Notodontidae > Notodonta > Notodonta dromedarius. The sequence goes on from LR990187.1 coordinate 1,305,291, forward strand.
GCGGGGCACAGCTAGTATTTATATAAAACTTTTGTGTTTTATATTATGAACAATATTATTTTGTTGAAATAGATTACGAGCAATGTGAGTTTGTCACATTACTAGTATTCCCGTTAGCCCTGCCAGCTAAGCTAATGCTTGTGTTAGGAGTGGGCTCCCGTCAATAGTTTAATGGCCAGGATGGGGATCGAACCCGGAACCTCTCAGCTACGAGGCCGGCCCCTCTAACCACTAGGCTATTGACGCCTTCAATCAAGGTGTTTTTTGATCTGGTTCTCAGGGGGCGCGAACTGGTATGATCCCGTGGAGAAGCCAAGGAGTCAGTTCAACCCCTCCAGGACTTTCTCCGTGGCCGATAGCGACTGTTCCTTCATATCCAGGTCAGTGCCGAAGCCCCACTACAGCTCATACACGAGCTGGTCGACTGGGGCAGTCACACAGAATATAATAAATAAATATCGCCAGACTGACACACCAACTGTTCGGTCCGAAACTAAGCAACGCTTGTACTATGGGTACCGTACAATGGACTGGGGGCGATCCCGGTGATACCCAGACCAGGGCAAGTTATGAAAAGGCCATTTACCCTGACGGGAATCGAGCCCGCGACCGCTATGTGCAGTGAGCCGAGCGGCCTACGCTCAAACCACTGTGCAAAGCGGTGAAACAAAAAGGGTATACAATTTTTTTTGCAACTTAACTTTGTAAATCTCAAACTATCGGCTTTGTGGGACAGTTGAAGTACTAAAGGTTTTGTAGACTTGTGAAATCGGTGAACAGCTGTATTCCTATAACACCTTTTGTTTTTCAAGTTCCCTCCAAAGCTGATGGTTTTAGAATTAAAAAGCTAAGTTTTGAAAAAAAAACTATACCCATTATGTGTCACCTTGTATATAGGTATACAGAGTGGCAGCTGCGGCGCCCTACGCTGTATTACTATAAAGCTTCGCTTCTTTCGGGCGTCCCTAGAGGGCACTGCTTTTTATTTAAGAATTGTATTCCTGTCTTATACTCTAGGTAATGTTGGATTAATATTGTTCCAGTGACCTGGATTCTGACGATTCCGACCTGGATTTCGACGGCAGCGACGAGGATACCGACACCAGCGGCTTCTGCAGCAGTAAAAATTCTAACGGTTAGTTTAAACGGCTCCTGATTTTAACCGCAATAGTTGAACCAGACAAACTAGGATGATTTAACCAATAGATTTGCAATCTTGCATTTTTGTCCTATATCCCGCTAACCGCGAACCAACAAACGATGTTCCTGCTTGTGGAATGCATCACACCAAACCAATTACAGTGGACCCGCGGTAATTTGACAAACGTTTTGCAGGGCAGTGTCGAATTATAGAGTACTGCCTAAGACCCTTAAAACCGGACTATGTTTTTTTTTTACAAAAGAGTACCTTGTAATCCGACAAATTACAGATCCAATATAAGATACTTCATTATGAATGTAGATTTTTTTGAAACAAAGCAATCGGAATCAAAACAATGCCCAGGCGTCGAGTACCATAGTGGTGGCGCGTACAAGTTGTAACCTGTTCAGTCATGCATTATCTAAGTAAATTAGCGAAGATTGACAAAAAAATAAAATATTCAATAATAATAGACATGTCGGATTAAAAGGGGTGCCGGATTACCAGGGGTCCACTTTATATTCTTATCCATCTCTGTTTTATTAATTACTAGCGGCCCGCCCCGGCTTTGCACGGGTTGAAGTTTTAGTAGGGATCCCTATTTTTTTCTAGTAATAATATAGCCTATGTTACTCAGGGATAATGTAGCATTCTAATGGTGAATGAATTTTTGAAATCGGTCCAGTAGTTTTTGAGTTTACTCGTTACTTTCTCTTTATGGATTATTTTGGTTCGTAAACATTAAAATTGGTGTAGTGTGAGTAGGTATGCACACCTCACTAAACTAGCTTTCTCATATTATTTAAACACCTAAATCTGAGTGAGATTTGATTACTATTCACTTATTTAGTGACAATGGTGTCGCCTGCTCACATTCTGTTGCTGTTCCTGGGAATGTGCACCATCTTTTATTAATTGAAAACAGTAACCATTGTGTTTCTCGGCGGCTCTTCTCAGTGGAAGCGGCATTCCGAGCCGGCGGTAGATACTGACTGTTCATAAATGCTTTGTTGGCTTACACGAATATTCAACCAGTTTGAGTTTTGAATTGGTGTGTTCTGTCTGTCTCGTAGCGGCCATGGGGGTCCGTATAGAGTATAAAACTGCTCACGAGGCGGAGGCTGTGGACCTTGAACGCAACAAGAAGGTGAACCCCGCCCCGCTGCCGGACCCCGCGGACGACGCTGATGACAGGGCCGCCTTCGAGCGGCTCGTCAGAGCCGGCACCGCTCCGGAGGAGGTTAGGACCGGGGAAGGGGCTTAAGTTTCTGAGGAATTGTAATTAGATGTATGACTTAAATTGTAATTAGATGAATATTAATTGTACCATTTGTCACTCAATCGTGATCATTTGTCTCCCAAACGTGGCCATTTGTCACCCAATCGTGACCATTTGTCACCCAATCGTGATTATTTGTCACCCAACCGTGGCCGTTTGTCACCCAATACTGACCATATGTCACCCAATCGTGACAATTTGACACCCAATCGTGATAATTTGCCACACAACCGTGGCCATTTGTCACCCAATACTGACCATATGTCACCCATTCCTGACCGAATCGTCGCTAATCGGAAAAACCAAGTTTATTTTATCAAAGAACTACGCGGGCGTCATCTAGCGAAATAAATAGCTGTTTGTTTTCAGTGCATAGATAAATTCCGGGATTCTGTGTCGAGACACAAACAAGAAATCGTCGCCAACGGCCATCTCATCGGTCACAGCGAGAAAATCGCACAAATACTGCCCCCAATCAAAGACCAGACCAGGCCAGACCACCAGACCGCCACAGAGCAGACCATCGCCCAAATATTCCCCTATACCAATGAATTGTTGACAGTGGAAAATGGACAAATCAATATTCAAAGTATCGAGAAGAACAAGAGAGTTCTATTGAAACAGCTAAAAGAATCCCTCCCTGGTGAGGTGGTTAAAAAAATGAACTGCTTCTCTATGGTCGACATAGATATAGACTCGCCGGATTACGTCAACGAGAAAGTGGTGAACGTTGGGTTCGATGAGAGGGAGAAATACGAGAGAACGGGACGGGAGACCGATGATTTTCAACCTTATTACGAGCAGAAGAAAGGGGAGTTTGATTTCGATTACCAACCGAAGTTGGAGGGGCACCCGGGGCCGAGCCCTAGTGTCATTCTACAGGTGAGTACATAAACATAAGGGTATCACGAAGGGTAGTACCAACCTCTCACAGAATATCTGTGTAAAGTAATGGCGCTGCGTTTCGTGCGATGAGTGAGAGAGCCGGAGTCCCAACCCCTCCGTCTCCCTCTATCCCGCTCTCCTTTAAGACGACAACGTGCGAGCAATGCCTTTGGTATTACAAGCATCTATAGGATGTAAATGATTAACATCAGGCGGGTTTTCCGCTTGTTTGACTTTGTTATAATGTACATTCTGATAATTTCCGATCCCGAAAATGTCCGATCCCGAAAATCTCCAATCCCGAAAATGTCCAATCCTGAAAATGTCCAATGCCGTAAATGTTCAATCCTGAATATGTCTAATCCCGTAAATCTCTAATCTTGAAAATGTCCAATCCTGTTAAAGTCTAATCCCGTAAATGTCTAATCCTCAAAATGTCCGATCCTGCCCAAGCCCGAAAATGTCCAACAATGAAAATGTCCAATTCCGAAAATGGTAATTCTGACATTGCCCGATCCCGAAAATGTCCATTCCGAAAATTTCCAAACCCAAAAAATGCCCATTCCGTAGACCAGATGGTCTACTAAACTCCGCACTCCTCCAGGCGCTGACGATGTCGAACGCGAACGACGGCATCAACCTGGAGCGGCTGGAGACCATCGGCGACAGCTTCCTCAAGTTCGCGATCACCGCGTACCTGTATTGCGCGCACCCCACCGTCCACGAGGGGAAGCTCAGCCACATGCGCAGCAAACAGGTCGGTGCTATGGTTCTACAAGAGGGGAAACAAAATAAATCTATACTAATACTAGCTGTGCCCGCGACTTCGTCCGCGTGGAATTTAATTGACAAAGTTTCATACAAACTTTCATACCCTATTTTATCCCCTTGGGGGTAGAATTAACCAAAATCCTTTCTTAGCGGATGCCTACGTCATAACATCTACCTGCATGCCAAATTTCAGCCCGATCCGTCCAGTAGTTTGGGCTGTGCGTTGATAGATCACTATGTCAGTCAGTCAGTCAGTCAGTCACCTTTGAGTTATATATATATAGATAGATAGCGGCCCGCCCCGGCTTCGCACGGGTACATTACGGTTACATTATTGGAGTTTTATTAAGGATCCCTAGGTAAAAAAAAATATATAATATAGCCTATGTCACCCGGGGATAGTGTAGCTTCCCAACAGTGAAAGAATTTTTCAAATCGGTTCAATAGTTTCGGAGCCTATTCATTACAATCAAACAAACAAAGTTTTCCTCTTTATAATATTAGTATGAGTACAAAGAGAAAAGATTTGATTTTTTGTCTGTTTGCATTGAATAGGCTCCGAAACTAGTGAACCGATTTGAAAAATTCTTTCACTGTTGGGAAGCTACACTATCGCCGGGTGACATGGGCTATATTATATTTTCAAAAAAAAACATTTGGTATCCTTACTAAAACTCGCATAATGTAACCGCAATGTACCCGTGCGAAGCCGGGGCGGGCAGCTAGTCAATAATAAAATAAATATCGCCAGACTGACGCACCAGCTGTATGGTCCCAAACTAAGCGACGCTTGTACTATGGGTACCGTACAATGGACTGGGGGCGTTCCCGGTTACACCCAGACCGGGGCAAATTACGAAAAGCCCATTTCCGAAATTAGCCCTGACGGGAATCGAGCCCGCGACCACCCGGTGCAGTGAACCGAGCGGCCTGCGCTCTAACCACTGCGCCAAGCGGTCTTCAACGCACTGGCGCTGTTATATTTACATTAATATCTACAACTCTTTGTAATTATTAATTATATATAAGCATAAGGCGATATAAAAAAAATAAAATATTAAAAAATGTAAAACGACAAGCCCTTCTTCAAAAATGGAAATGATACAATTTGTAAGTGCCCCCCGAGGCCTTAACAAAATAAACGTTTCGTCTTCGACATGGGCAGGTCTCGAACCTGAACCTGTACCGGCTGGGGCGGGGGCGGCGGCTGGGCGCGCGCATGATCGCGTCCAAGTTTGAACCGCACGACAACTGGCTGCCGCCCTGCCACAAGCCGCCACACACACACCACCACGCGCACGTGAGTACCGCACACACACACACACACTCATACACCCACGCACGCACACACATGCACACACATGCACACATACGCACACACACGCACACACACACACACATACATTCACTCGATCACACACACACACACACACACACACACACACATACATTCACTCGATCACACACACACACACATTCCACTGGCATGCCACTGTACCATTATATCTACGTCTCATACGATGAGTGAGAGGCCCCGAAGACCAAACCAAGTTAGTTAACACCCTTCGTTCCTCTTGTCTTCTTAGCAATTTTGTTTGCTTGTTGTATTCGTCAGGTGGATACTCCGAACCCTGAGGCGTCTCAAGACGCGACCGGCTGCTTCATCCCGTACAATTTGATCACGCAGCACAGCATACCAGGTCCGTATAGTAAATAATAAGCATTTGGCGAAATTTAAATAACCCGCATCTCTTAGACAATCTGAACAATTTTCGAAAGACATGTGAAATCTGCCAATCCGCACAGGGCCAGCGTGGCGTGACCGTGCCGAGGAGTGGGACGACAAAAAGGGCTAAACATTTATTTTTAAATTATTGAATGACAAAATAAATTTTGTAATTGTTGCAGACAAATCGATAGCGGATTGCGTAGAGGCGCTTATAGGCGCTTACTTGCTGGAGTGCGGGCCCCGCGGCGCGCTGCTGTTCATGGCGTGGCTCGGCATCCGCGTGCTGCCCTGCCACCGCGTGCCGCTGCCGCCCGGACACCCCTACGTGGCCGCCGCCGCCAGCCGCAAGCACCACCAGGTACTGCCGCCGCACGAGCAGGTATAGCGTGGCTCGGCATCCGCGTGCTGCCCTGCCACCGCGTGCCGCTGCCGCCCGGACACCCCTACGTGGCCGCCGCCGCCAGCCGCAAGCACCACCAGGTACTGCCGCCGCACGAGCAGGTATAGCGTGGCTCGGCATCCGCGTGCTGCCCTGCCACCGCGTGCCGCTGCCGCCCGGACACCCCTACGTGGCCGCCGCCGCCAGCCGCAAGCACCACCAGGTACTGCCGCCGCACGAGCAGGTATAGCGTGGCTCGGCATCCGCGTGCTGCCCTGCCACCGCGTGCCGCTGCCGCCCGGACACCCCTACGTGGCCGCCGCCGCCAGCCGCAAGCACCACCAGGTACTGCCGCCGCACGAGCAGGTATAGCGTGGCTCGGCATCCGCGTGCTGCCCTGCCACCGCGTGCCGCTGCCGCCCGGACACCCCTACGTGGCCGCCGCCGCCAGCCGCAAGCACCACCAGGTACTGCCGCCGCACGAGCAGGTATAGCGTGGCTCGGCATCCGCGTGCTGCCCTGCCACCGCGTGCCGCTGCCGCCCGGACACCCCTACGTGGCCGCCGCCGCCAGCCGCAAGCACCACCAGGTACTGCCGCCGCACGAGCAGGTATAGCGTGGCTCGGCATCCGCGTGCTGCCCTGCCACCGCGTGCCGCTGCCGCCCGGACACCCCTACGTGGCCGCCGCCGCCAGCCGCAAGCACCACCAGGTACTGCCGCCGCACGAGCAGGTATAGCGTGGCTCGGCATCCGCGTGCTGCCCTGCCACCGCGTGCCGCTGCCGCCCGGACACCCCTACGTGGCCGCCGCCGCCAGCCGCAAGCACCACCAGGTACTGCCGCCGCACGAGCAGGTATAGCGTGGCTCGGCATCCGCGTGCTGCCCTGCCACCGCGTGCCGCTGCCGCCCGGACACCCCTACGTGGCCGCCGCCGCCAGCCGCAAGCACCACCAGGTACTGCCGCCGCACGAGCAGGTATAGCGTGGCTCGGCATCCGCGTGCTGCCCTGCCACCGCGTGCCGCTGCCGCCCGGACACCCCTACGTGGCCGCCGCCGCCAGCCGCAAGCACCACCAGGTACTGCCGCCGCACGAGCAGGTATAGCGTGGCTCGGCATCCGCGTGCTGCCCTGCCACCGCGTGCCGCTGCCGCCCGGACACCCCTACGTGGCCGCCGCCGCCAGCCGCAAGCACCACCAGGTACTGCCGCCGCACGAGCAGGTATAGCGTGGCTCGGCATCCGCGTGCTGCCCTGCCACCGCGTGCCGCTGCCGCCCGGACACCCCTACGTGGCCGCCGCCGCCAGCCGCAAGCACCACCAGGTACTGCCGCCGCACGAGCAGGTATAGCGTGGCTCGGCATCCGCGTGCTGCCCTGCCACCGCGTGCCGCTGCCGCCCGGACACCCCTACGTGGCCGCCGCCGCCAGCCGCAAGCACCACCAGGTACTGCCGCCGCACGAGCAGGTATAGCGTGGCTCGGCATCCGCGTGCTGCCCTGCCACCGCGTGCCGCTGCCGCCCGGACACCCCTACGTGGCCGCCGCCGCCAGCCGCAAGCACCACCAGGTACTGCCGCCGCACGAGCAGGTATAGCGTGGCTCGGCATCCGCGTGCTGCCCTGCCACCGCGTGCCGCTGCCGCCCGGACACCCCTACGTGGCCGCCGCCGCCAGCCGCAAGCACCACCAGGTACTGCCGCCGCACGAGCAGGTATAGCGTGGCTCGGCATCCGCGTGCTGCCCTGCCACCGCGTGCCGCTGCCGCCCGGACACCCCTACGTGGCCGCCGCCGCCAGCCGCAAGCACCACCAGGTACTGCCGCCGCACGAGCAGGTATAGCGTGGCTCGGCATCCGCGTGCTGCCCTGCCACCGCGTGCCGCTGCCGCCCGGACACCCCTACGTGGCCGCCGCCGCCAGCCGCAAGCACCACCAGGTACTGCCGCCGCACGAGCAGGTATAGCGTGGCTCGGCATCCGCGTGCTGCCCTGCCACCGCGTGCCGCTGCCGCCCGGACACCCCTACGTGGCCGCCGCCGCCAGCCGCAAGCACCACCAGGTACTGCCGCCGCACGAGCAGGTACTGCCGCCGCACACGTAGGTGCTACTGCCGCACGAGCAGGTGCTGAGTCGAAGCTACTAAACCGAGTCACCATAGAGACTCCAGAGCAATTATTTTTTCATCGTCATGTCTCACAGGAACCGCCACCACCACCGTCTCCCAAACGGCAGCGGAGCGCCTCCACGTCCTCGGAATGCTCTTCATCCGACGAGGAGTGCGGGCAGCGCCACGAACCGGTGCCGGAGCTGGACTGGTCATGGCGCGGCCGCCAGGTGGGCTCGCTGCGCCCCTACCAGGATGAGAACGGCAGGTGGATGCAGGTCAGTAGCGGGGGGGAGCTGGATGAGGCCGGGGAGAGGTAAAGGTGGTTAGCTGGTGCTTTGCAAGTGTATTTGGTGGGGGAGAGGTTTCATACTCAAGTATTAGTTGCTAGCCAGCTTCCCCGTACCGCCCCCCAGTGGGCGCTGAAGCCCTCCATGGGGGGCTGGTGGTCTTGTGACGCTTGCGTGTGTTGCAGCCGATTTTCGGCGAGCTGAAGGCGCCGCCCTCCCCCTTGCTGAGGTACATTGAGGACCCCGAGGGCGAGCTGGAGCAGATGTTGTCAGGTAAGACGTCGTAATTGTAAGCCTAGTGCCAAGTGTCATTAGTGTCATTAGCATGGCGTCAAGTGTCATTTGTATGGTGCCAAACGTCATTAGCATGGCGTCAAGTGTCATTTGTACGGTGCCAAACGTCATTAGCATGGCGTCAAGTGTCATTTGTACGGTGCCAAACGTCATTAGCATGGCGTCAAGTGTCATTTGTACGGTGCCAAACGTCATTAGCATGGCGTCAAGTGTCATTTGTACGGTGCCAAACGTCATTAGCATGGCGTCAAGTGTCATTTGTACGGTGCCAAACGTCATTAGCATGGCGTCAAGTGTCATTTGTATGGTGCCAAACGTCATTAGCATGGCGTCAAGTGTCATTTGTATGGTGCCAAACGTCATTAGCATGGCGTCAAGTGTCATTTGTATGGTGCCAAACGTCATTAGCATGGCGTCAAGTGTCATTTGTACGGTGCCAAACGTCATTAGCATGGCGTCAAGAGTCATTTGTATGGTGCCAAACGTCATTAGCATGGCGTCAAGTGTCATTTGTACGGTGCCAAACGTCATTAGCATGGCGTCAAGAGTCATTTGTATGGTGCCAAACGTCATTAGCATGGCGTCAAGTGTCATTTGTATGGTGCCAAACGTCATTAGCATGGCGTCAAGTGTCATTTGTATGGTGCCAAACGTCATTAGCATGGCGTCAAGAGTCATTAGTATGGTGCCAAACGTCATTAGCATGGCGTCAAGTGTCATTTGTATGGTGCCAAACGTCATTAGCATGGCGTCAAGAGTCATTAGTATGGTGCCAAACGTCATTAGCATGGCGTCAAGAGTCATTTGTATGGTGCCAAACGTCATTAGCATGGCGTCAAGAGTCATTAGTATGGTGCCAAACGTCATTAGCATGGCGTCAAGTGTCATTTGTACGGTGCCAAACGTCATTAGCATGGCGTCAAGTGTCATTTGTACGGTGCCAAACGTCATTAGCATGGCGTCAAGTGTCATTTGTATGGTGCCAAACGTCATTAGCATGGCGTCAAGTGTCATTTGTATGGTGCCAAACGTCATTAGCATGGCGTCAAGTGTCATTTGTATGGTGCCAAACGTCATTAGCATGGCGTCAAGTGTCATTTGTACGGTGCCAAACGTCATTAGCATGGCGTCAAGAGTCATTTGTATGGTGCCAAACGTCATTAGCATGGCGTCAAGTGTCATTTGTACGGTGCCAAACGTCATTAGCATGGCGTCAAGAGTCATTTGTATGGTGCCAAACGTCATTAGCATGGCGTCAAGTGTCATTTGTATGGTGCCAAACGTCATTAGCATGGCGTCAAGTGTCATTTGTATGGTGCCAAACGTCATTAGCATGGCGTCAAGAGTCATTAGTATGGTGCCAAACGTCATTAGCATGGCGTCAAGTGTCATTTGTATGGTGCCAAACGTCATTAGCATGGCGTCAAGAGTCATTAGTATGGTGCCAAACGTCATTAGCATGGCGTCAAGAGTCATTTGTATGGTGCCAAACGTCATTAGCATGGCGTCAAGAGTCATTAGTATGGTGCCAAACGTCATTAGCATGGCGTCAAGTGTCATTACTATGGTGTAAAGCGTCATCAGCATGTCGTCAAATGTCATTACTATGGTGTAAAGCGTCATCAGCATGTCGTCAAATGTCATTACTATGGTGTAAAGCGTCATCAGCATGTCGTCAAATGTCATTACTATGGTGTAAAGCGTCATCAGCATGTCGTCAAATGTCATTAGTATGGTGCCAAACGTCATTAGAATGGCGTCAAGTGTCATTTGTATGGTGTAAAGCGTCATCAGCATGGCGTCAAGCGCTTGAGCTGCTTCCAAAACCAATTGCATTGCTCGTACGTTACCGAACTGAAGGGGGGGGGGGATATAGGGAGGAGGGGTGGAATGTGGTTGAGCTTCCGGCTCACTCATGGTACGCATGCGATGTGAGAGGGTGGTAGCGCCCGGTGGCAGCCCGGCTGTAGATGCGAGTGCGCAGGGTACGAGGCGCTGGAGCGCACGCTGCGCTACCGGTTCCGGGACCGCGCGCTGCTGCTGCAGGCGCTGACGCACGCCTCGCACCACTGCAACCGCCTCACCGACTGCTACCAACGCCTCGAGTTCCTCGGCGACGCCATACTAGGTAGGCTCCTTTGAGAACATCCAGTCTGTCCGTCCGTCAGTCCGTCCGTCCGAGTTTGTCAAAGGATCATAACTTCTACAGTTTCTGTCGGAAGTTGATGAAATTTGGTACAGGTGTAACTTAGGTATAGATCTCACTATCAAAAATATAAAATGTGGTAAAATTACTTTTGTTGTGGTATCTCCCCGAACATGGAAATAGGATATTACTAGAAATGTGTGTTTATCACATTAATAGTATTCCCGTTAGCCCCTCCAGCTAAGCTAATGCTTGTGTTAGGAGTGGGCTCACGTTAATAGTTTAGTGGCCAGGATGGGGATCGAGCCCGGAACCTCTCAGCTACGAGGACGGCTCCTCTAACCAGTAGGCTGGGACTGGTCCCGCCAGACACTCCCACCACTGTGACTCCTGTAAACCAGGATCGACAATGGTGACCAATAATGACGTCGAGGTTTGACCCTCGACGAGTCCCTGGGACAAGTTAAATTGTCTTGGAACCCGCACGAATTTAATCGAAAGGAATAATAGAAGGAGTTGGAAGAACTGGCTAGGCTATTGACATATGGTGGGTGGTTGCAGACTATCTGATCACGCGGCATCTGTACGAAGATCCGCGGCGCCACTCGCCCGGCGCGCTAACCGACTTGCGCTCGGCGCTCGTCAACAACACCATCTTCGCGACGCTCGCCGCCAGACACGGCTTCCACAAGTGAGTTGCGCCGAAACCGACACTGACACTGACACTAACACTAACACTGACACTGACACTACCACTGACAGTGACACCGACTCCTACATTGTCGCCGACATTAATACGGACACAGTCTCTGACGCAGTCACAGACACTGACACTGACTCTGAGATGAGATAGGATGCTGAGATGAGATGAGATGAGATGAGATGAGATGAGATGAGATGGGATGCTGAGATGAGATGAGATGGGATGCTGAGATGAGATAAGATGGGATGCGGAGATGAGATGGGATGCTGAGATGAGATGAGATGAGATGGGATGCTGAGATGAGATGAGATGAGATGGGATGCTGAGATGAGATGAGATGAGATGGGTTGCTGAGATGCGATGAGATGCTGAGATGAGATGAGATGCTGAGATGAGATGAGATGGGATGCTGAGATGAAGTGAGATGGGATGCTGAGATGAGATGAGATGAGATGATATGGGATGCTGAGATGAGATGAGATGAGATGAGATGCTGAGATGACGTGACATGGGATGCTGAGATGAGATGAGATGGGATGCTGAGATGAGATGAGATGAGATAGGATGCTGAGATGAGATGAGATGGGATGCTGAGATGAGATGAGATGAGATGGGATGCTGAGATGAGATGAGATGCTGAGATGAGATGAGATGGGATGCTGACATGAAGTGAGATGGGATGCTGAGATGAGATGAGATGGGATGCTGAGATGAGATGAGATGGGATGCTGAGATGAAATGAGATGCTGAGATGAGATGAGATGAGATGAGATGGGATGCTGAGATGAAGTGAGATGGGATGCTGAGATGAGATGGGATGCTGAGATGAGATGAGGTGAGATGATATGGGATGCTGAGATGAGATGAGATGAGATGGGATGCTGAGATGACGTGACATGGGATGCTAAGATGAGATGAGATGGGATGCTGAGATGAGATGAGATAAGATGAGATGGGATGCATTGATGAAATGAGATGCTGAGATGAGATGAGATGAGATGGGATGCTGAGATAAGATGAGATGAGATGGGATGCTGAGATGAGATGAGATGAGATGGGATGCTGAGATGAGATGAGATGCTAAGATGAGATGAGATGGGATGCTGACATGAAGTGAGATGCTATGCTGAGATGAGATGAGATGGGATGCTGAGATGAAATGAGATGCTGAGATGAGATGAGATGAAATGGGGTGCTGAGATGAGATGACATGAGATGGGATGCTGAGATGACGTGACATGGGATGCTGAGATGAGATGAGATGTGATGCTGAGATGAGATGAGATGAGATGGGATGCTTTGATGAAATGAGATGATGAGATGAGATGGGATGCTGAGATGAGATGAGATGGGATGCTGAGATGAGATGAGATGGGATGCTGAGATGAGATGAGATAGGATGCTGAGATGAGATGAGATGCTGAGATGAGATGGGATGCTGAGATGAGATGGGATGCTGAGATGAGATGAGGTGAGATGGGATGCTGAGATGAGATGAGGTGAGATGGGATGCTGAGATGAGATGGGATGCTGAGATGAGATGAGATGGGATGCTGAGATGACATGGCATGAGATAGGATGCTGTGATGAGATAAGATGGGATGCTGAGATGAGATGCTGAGATGAGATGGGATGCTGAGATGAGATGAGATGAGATGGGATGCTGAGATGAGATGAGGTGAGATGGGATGCTGAGATGAGATGGGATGCTGAGATGAGATGAAATGAGATGAGATGCTGAGATGAGATGTGATTCTGAGATGAGATGAGATGAGATGCTGAGATGAGATGAGATGAGATGCTGAGATGAGATGGGATGCTGTGATGAGATGAGATGGGATGCTGAGATGAGATGAGATGGGATGCTGAGATGAGATGAGATGCTGAGATGAGATGAAATGAGATGAGATGCTGAGATGAGATGAGATGCTTAGATGAGATGTGATGCTGAGATGAGATGGGATGCTGAGATGAGATGGGATGCTGAGATGAGATGAGGTGAGATGGGATGCTGAGATGAGATGGGATGCTGAGATGAGATGAGATAGGATGCTGAGATGAGATGAGATGCTGAGATGAGATGGGATGCTGAGATGAGATGGGATGCTGAGATGAGATGAGATGGGATGCTGAGATGAGATGAGGTGAGATGGGATGCTGAGATGAGATGAGGTGAGATGGGATGCTGAGATGAGATGGGATGCTGAGATGAGATGGGATGCTGAGATGAGATGAAATGAGATGAGATGCTGAGATGAGATGAGATGCTTAGATGAGATGTGATGCTGAGATGAGATGGGATGCTGAGATGAGATGAGATGAGATGGGATGCTGAGATGAGATGAGGTGAGATGGGATGCTGAGATGAGATGGGATGCTGAGATGAGATGAGATAGGATGCTGAGATGAGATGAGATGCTGAGATGAGATGGGATGCTGAGATGAGATGGGATGCTGAGATGAGATGAGATGGGATGCTGAGATGAGATGAGGTGAGATGGGATGCTGAGATGAGATGAGGTGAGATGGGATGCTGAGATGAGATGAAATGAGATGAGATGCTGAGATGAGATGAGATGCTGAGATGAGATGTGATGCTGAGATGAGATGGGATGCTGAGATGAAATGGGATGCTGAGATGAGATGAGGTGAGATGGGATGCTGAGATGAGATGGGATGCTGAGATGAGATGGGATGCTGAGATGAGATGGGATGCTGAGATGAAATGGGATGCTGAGATGAGATGAGATGAGATGGGATGCTGAGATGAGATGAGATGAGATGAGATGGGATGCTGAGATGACGTGACATGGGATGCTGAGATGGGATGCTGAGATGAGATGAGATGCTGAGATGAGATGAAATGAGATGAGATGCTGAGATGAGATGTGATTCTGAGATGAGATGAGATGAGATGCTGAGATGAGATGAGATGAGATGCTGAGATGAGATGGGATGCTGTGATGAGATGAGATGGGATGCTGAGATGAGATGAGATGGGATGCTGAGATGAGATGAGATGGGATTCTGAGATGAGATGAGATGAGATGCTGAGATGAGATGGGATGCTGAGATGAGATGGGATGCTGAGATGAGATGGGATGCTGAGATGAGATGAAATGAGATGAGATGCTGAGATGAGATGAGATGCTTAGATGAGATGTGATGCTGAGATGAGATGGGATGCTGAGATGAGATGAGATGAGATGGGATGCTGAGATGAGATGAGGTGAGATGGGATGCTGAGATGAGATGGGATGCTGAGATGAGATGAGATAGGATACTGAGATGAGATGAGATGCTGAGATGAGATGGGATGCTGAGATGAGATGGGATGCTGAGATGAGATGAGATGGGATGCTGAGATGAGATGAGGTGAGATGGGATGCTGAGATGAGATGGGATGCTGAGATGAGATGAGATAGGATACTGAGATGAGATGAGATGCTGAGATGAGATGGGATGCTGAGATGAGATGGGATGCTGAGATGAGATGAGATGGGATGCTGAGATGAGATGAGGTGAGATGGGATGCTGAGATGAGATTGGATGCTGAGATGAGATGGGATGCTGAGATGAAATGGGATGCTGAGATGAGGTGGGATGAGATGAAATGAGATGTGATGCTGAGATGAGATGGGATGCTGAGATGAGATGGGATGCTGAGATGAGATGGGATGCTGAGATGAGATGAAATGAGATGAGATGCTGAGATGAGATGAGATGCTGAGATGAGATGTGATGCTGAGATGAGATGGGATGCTGAGATGAGATGGGATGCTGAGATGAGATGAGGTGAGATGGGATGCTGAGATGAGATGGGATGCTGAGATGAGATGGGATGCTGAGATGAAATGGGATGCTGAGATGAGATGAGATGAGATGGGATGCTGAGATGAGATGAGATGAGATGGGATGCTGAGATGACGTGACATGGGATGCTGAGATGGGATGCTGAGATGAGATGAGATGCTGAGATGAGATGAGATGAGATGCTGAGATGAGATGGGATGCTGTGATGAGATGAGATGGGATGCTGAGATGAGATGAGATGGGATGCTGAGATGAGATGAGATGGGATTCTGAGATGAGATGAGATGAGATGCTGAGATGAGATGGGATGCTGAGATGAGATGGGATGCTGAGATGAGATGGGATGCTGAGATGAGATGAAATGAGATGAGATGCTGAGATGAGATGAGATGCTTAGATGAGATGTGATGCTGAGATGAGATGGGATGCTGAGATGAGATGAGATGAGATGGGATGCTGAGATGAGATGAGATGGGATGCTGAGATGAGATGAGGTGAGATGGGATGCTGAGATGAGATGGGATGCTGAGATGAGATGAGATAGGATACTGAGATGAGATGAGATGCTGAGATGAGATGGGATGCTGAGATGAGATGGGATGCTGAGATGAGATGAGATGGGATGCTGAGATGAGATGAGGTGAGATGGGATGCTAAGATGAGATTGGATGCTGAGATGAGATGGGATGCTGAGATGAAATGGGATGCTGAGATGAGGTGGGATGAGATGAAATGAGATGTGATGCTGAGATGAGATGGGATGCTGAGATGAGATGGGATGCTGAGATGAGATGGGATGCTGAGATGAAATGAGATGAGATGCTGAGATGAGATGAGATGCTGAGATGAGATGTGATGCTGAGATGAGATGGGATGCTGAGATGAGATGGGATGCTGAGATGAGATGAGGTGAGATGGGATGCTGAGATGAGATGGGATGCTGAGATGAGATGGGATGCTGAGATGAGATGGGATGCTGAGATGAAATGGGATGCTGAGATGAGATGAGATGAGATGGGATGCTGAGATGAGATGAGATGAGATGGGATGCTGAGATGACGTGACATGGGATGCTGAGATGGGATGCTGAGATGAGATGAGATGCTGAGATGAGATGAAATGAGATGAGATGCTGAGATGAGATGTGATTCTGAGATGAGATGAGATGAGATGCTGAGATGAGATGAGATGAGATGCTGAGATGAGATGGGATGCTGTGATGAGATGAGATGGGATGCTGAGATGAGATGAGATGGGATGCTGAGATGAGATGAGATGGGATTCTGAGATGAGATGAGATGAGATGCTGAGATGAGATGGGATGCTGAGATGAGATGGGATGCTGAGATGAGATGGGATGCTGAGATGAGATGAAATGAGATGAGATGCTGAGATGAGATGAGATGCTTAGATGAGATGTGATGCTGAGATGAGATGGGATGCTGAGATGAGATGAGATGAGATGGGATGCTGAGATGAGATGAGGTGAGATGGGATGCTGAGATGAGATGGGATGCTGAGATGAGATGGGATGCTGAGATGAGATGAGATAGGATACTGAGATGAGATGAGATGCTGAGATGAGATGGGATGCTGAGATGAGATGGGATGCTGAGATGAGATGAGATGGGATGCTGAGATGAGATGAGATGGGATGCTGAGATGAGATGAGATGGGATTCTGAGATGAGATGAGATGAGATGCTGAGATGAGATGGGATGCTGAGATGAGATGGGATGCTGAGATGAGATGGGATGCTGAGATGAGATGAAATGAGATGAGATGCTGAGATGAGATGAGATGCTTAGATGAGATGTGATGCTGAGATGAGATGGGATGCTGAGATGAGATGAGATGAGATGGGATGCTGAGATGAGATGGGATGCTGAGATGAGATGAGATAGGATACTGAGATGAGATGAGATGCTGAGATGAGATGGGATGCTGAGATGAGATGGGATGCTGAGATGAGATGAGATGGGATGCTGAGATGAGATGAGGTGAGATGGGATGCTGAGATGAGATGGGATGCTGAGATGAGATGGGATGCTGAGATGAGATGGGATGCTGAGATGAAATGGGATGCTGAGATGAGATGAGATGAGATGGGATGCTGAGATGAGATGAGATGGGATGCTGAGATGAAATGGGATGCTGAGATGAGATGAAATGAGATGTGATGCTGAGATGAGATGGGATGCTGAGATGAGATGGGATGCTGAGATGAGATGGGATGCTGAGATGAGATGGGATGCTGAGATGAGATGGGATGCTGAGATGAAATGGGATGCTGAGATGAGATGAGATGAGATGGGATGCTGAGATGAGATGAGATGAGATGGGATGCTGAGATGAGATGGGATGCTGAGATGAGATGAAATGAGATGAGATGCTGAGATGAGATGTGATTCTGAGATGAGATGAGATGAGATGCTGAGATGAGATGAGATGAGATGCTGAGATGAGATGGGATGCTGTGATGAGATGAGATGGGATGCTGAGATGAGATGAGATGGGATGCTGAGATGAGATGAGATGCTGAGATGAGATGGGATGCTGAGATGAGATGAGATGAGATGGGATGCTGAGATGAGATGAGGTGAGATGGGATGCTGAGATGAGATGAGATGGGATGCTGAGATGAGATGGGATGCTGAGATGAGATGAGATGGGATGCTGAGATGAGATGAGATGGGATGCTGAGATGAGATGAGATGCTGAGATGAGATGGGATGCTGAGATGAGATGGGATGCTGAGATGAGATGAAATGAGATGAGATGAGATGCTGAGTTGAGATGTGATTCTGAGATGAGATGAGATGAGATGCTGAGATGAGATGAGATGAGATGCTGAGATGAGATGGGATGCTGTGATGAGATGAGATGGGATGCTGTGATGAGATGAGATGGGATGCTGTGATGAGATGAGATGGGATGCTGAGATGAGATGAGATGGGATGCTGAGATGAGATGAGATGGGATTCTGAGATGAGATTGGATGCTGAAATGAGATGGGATGCTGAGATGAGATGGGATGCTGAGATGAGATGCTGAGATGTGATGGGATGCTGAGATGAAATGGGATGCTGAGATGAGGTGGGATGAGATGAAATGAGATGAGATGCTGAGATGAGATGAGAGGCTGAGATGAGATGGGATGCTGAGATGAGATGAGATGAGATGGGATGCTGAGATGACGTGACATGGGATGCTGAGATGAGATGGGATGCTGAGATGAAATGAGATGCTGAGATGAGATGAGATGAAAAGGGGTGCTGAGATGACATGGCATGAGATGGGATGCTGTGATGAGATGAGATGGGATGCTGAGATGAGATGAGATGGGATGCTGAGATGAGATGAGATGGGATGCTGAGATGAGATGAGATGGGATGCTGAGATGAGATGAGATGCTGAGATGAGATGGGATGCTGAGATGAGATGGGATGCTGAGATGAGATGAGATTAGATGGGATGCTGAGATGAGGAGATGAGATGGGATGCTGAGATGAGATGGGATGCTGAGATGAGATGAGATTAGATGGGATGCTGAGATGAGATGAGGTGAGATGGGATGCTGAGATTAGATGAGATGGGATGCGGAGATTAGATGAGATGGGATGCGGAGATGAGGTGAGATGCTGAGATGAGATGGGATGTTGAGATGAGATGAGATGAGATGATATGGGATGCTGAGATGAGATGAGATGAGATGGGATGCTGAGATGAGATGAGATGGGATGATGAGATAAGATAAGACTGACACTGACACTGACACTGACACTGACACCGACCGGACACCGACTGTCACCGTCACTGACACTGAAATAGACGCTACTGACACTGATGCCGACACTGACACTGACACTACTGACACAGACATTGATAATAAATATTGTTGGCAGGTACTTCAGGCACATGTCGCCCGGCCTCAACGAAGTGCTGACCAAGTATGTAAAGATACAGGAGGAGAACGGACACTCCATCAGTGAGGAGGTTTGTACACATCGCCCACAGACCAATAGGCCGTAGACGCCGCACAGCCGGGCAATCGCCACTCGCCTAACACTTGACATTATGTTTGGTCCATTCACGGCTCGACCTTGAAACGGACACCAATCGAAATTCTCCGACAACTTTTGACGTTTGTATTGGCTTACAATGGTGGACGTAAGCAGTGTCTTGTCAGCGGTGTATGGTCTGTGAATTTGGTTTGCCGCGCCTTTGGGGTTTTCGGATTTCGTGTGCGAATCTAGTTTCCAACTGAGATTACCGCTTTTTTACGACAATAGATAGCCTGTATCCATCTCCAGGGTCCAGTCTATCTCTATGCCAAAATTCATCGAAATTGGTTCAGCGGTATAGGCATGAAAACGTAACAAACACAGACAGACAGACAAGAGTTACTTTCGCATTTATAATAGCGGTGATAGCCGATTGGTTAAGCACGCGTCTTGCGGGCAGTAGGTCCTTAGGTTTTTCGAAATCTATGTGCGAATCATCATTTCTCTATGTTTATCACTCGCTTACAGTGATGGAAAACATCGCGAGTAAAACCTGCATGTCTTAGAAAAATCTAACCAATTCTCGAAAGTAATGTAAACTCCGCCAACTCGTCATGAGCCAGCGTGGTGGATTATGGCCTGAATCCCCCTCGTAGTGCGGGGAGGCCCGTGCCCAGGAGTGGGACGTCAAAAGGGTTAAATTATTATTATTATTATATTAGTTTGGATTATGTATTCTAGCATTACTTGATACAAGAGGATGAGATGGAGCAAGCGGAGGATGTAGAGGTCCCCAAGGCTCTCGGAGACCTCTTCGAGTCTGTGGCGGGCGCCATATTTCTGGATTCAGGTGAGATAATAAAAATTCGCCAAGTGCTTGTCGAGCCATGCACAATGAAGGATTCCGAGTCGTTGAAGGTAATCTTGTTAGAATATTATCAAATATAATGTTAATTAATACAAGTAGCGCCACCTATGAGACATTGAAGTGAAACTTTGTATATTGTCTATGTATGAATGACTTGAATAAAACAGTTTGTTAGAAACCAACCCACGACTTTTAACAGGTTATGGGCCCAGTAAATAACAAAATCACCACAAGTAGGGATGTTATAATACAAGAAAAACCCAAGCGTCTAGAGACTATAACTGTTTCTCTAGAAAGCACAGATTCAGTGGGGGAGTTAGTAGAGGAATCTGTGGTGAAACTTGAACCCCTGAACAAGTCAAGCTCTTCAGAATCTGATTACTTGGAAGTTGAAGAAGAAAGTTTAGAGTCAGAAGCTTGTGGAGAAAACCTGAACACTAAACAGACTAGTTCAGCTCCACAGAGTACAGAAGAAGCTTCAGATATACCACATGCAGATTCTACTACACCAGTTCCAGAAGTAACAGAGAAGCGTCAGAGGAGAAAGCCAGATAGATACGGTATCGTCAACATGTGTACTACAACTACAGGAGAAGATGAACTGACATATGCAGAGGCCATCAGTGGGCCAGAGCGACTAATGTGGTCGCAGGCCATGGCAGAGGAGCTGCAGTCATTCCAAGACAATCAAGCATGGGAAGTTGTCGATACTCCCAGCAACGCCAGTGTAGTGCAGTGTAAGTGGGTCTTTAAAAAAAAGTTTGACTCAGACAATAAAGTGACATATCGTGCGCGGCTTGTAGCCAAGGGTTTTACCCAGAAGGCTGGTATTGATTACCAAGAAACCTTCAGTCCAGTGATTAGACATTCAACCCTGCGTTTGTTGTTTGCCATAAGTGTCCAATTAGGCATGGACATCACTCATCTAGATGTGAAAACAGCTTTCCTTAATGGTCATCTAAAAGAAAGCATATTTATGCATTTACCTGAAGGTTTTCCCATAAATAATTCAAATAAAGTTTTAAAGTTAAGAAAAGCTGTTTATGGATTAAAACAATCATCTCTAGCATAGTATAAAAGGGTTGAGGAGATACTATGTAAATCAGGATTTAGAAAATGTAAATTAGAACCCTGTGTATTTGTTAAAAATCATAGTGATAATAAGAAAACTATAGTTGGACTGTATGTCGATGATTTTCTAGTATATTCAAATTGCAAGTCTGAATCTGATAATTTAATAGAGATTTTGAGTCAAAAATTTAAAATAAAGAATTTAGGTCAAGTGAGAAATTATTTGGGCATGAGAGTTAACATTAACAAAAGCACCAATGTAATTACTTTAGATCAAGAACAATATATTAATAAGTTACTTGAAAAATTTGATATGTCTGAATGTCATGCAGTAGAAACTCCTATAGAATGTAAATTAAATGTTGATAAGTCTAATGTATGTGAACAAAAGCTACCTTATCAAAAATTAATAGGAAGTTTAATGTACTTAGCTGTCCTAACTCGTCCTGATATTTCCTATTCAGTCAGTTATTTAAGCCAGTTTAACAACTGTTATTCTTATGTACACTGGAATTATGCAAAAAGAATTCTGAAATATTTGTCACAGACTAAGACCTATTGTTTAAAATATTCCAAAGAAAGTGCAGAGCTTGTAGGTTTTGTGGATGCTGATTGGGCAAGTGATGCCACTGACAGACGCTCATATACTGGTTTCTGTTTCACTAAATCAGGTGCTGTAATTTCTTGGGAGAGCAAGAAACAAAGAACTGTTGCTCTTAGTAGTTGTGAAGCAGAATATATGGCTTTGTCGGAAGCATGTCGAGAAGCAATATATTTACAGAAGTTAGAGTTTGAAATAATTGGTTCTTATAGTAAAATTGTTATGTACAATGACAGTCAGAGTGCATTAAAGTTAGCAAATAATGATCAGTCACATAAACGGTCCAAGCATATTGATATCAGGTATCATTTCATTAGAGAAGTTTTAAGAAATGATATAATTGAAGCTAGATATTTGTCAACAGCTAACATGCCTGCTGACTTGCTAACCAAAGGTCTGCCAGCTGTTAAACATTATAAGTTCATGAAAGATTTTGGAATTGTTAATTTAGAATAGCCAAGGCAGAACTGTTTACTGTATTATGTGTAGCTTTACCTCTCTACTGTATGTAATACTTTGAAAGTGTTGTTATTTTGATAAAGTGGGGGTGTTAGAATATTATCAAATATAATGTTAATTAATACAAGTAGCGCCACCTATGAGACATTGAAGTGAAACTTTGTATATTGTCTATGTATGAATGACTTGAATAAAACAGTTTGTTAGAAACCAACCCACGACTTTTAACAAATCTGTTTAAAATTTCACCCCAGGTTGAAATAGGTACTAAAGTTGTATACATACTACTACCGCCATCTATTGACACCATTAAATACTAAGAAAAAAATTACCGACTTCAATAAAAAGGAGGTTTTTTTCATATTTTTTGTTAGCTCAGAACTCGCGTTTTTTGAAACATATTGGAAAAAATATGTTTTATATTTGAATGGGTTTACTTTTAGATTAGTCCAATAGAAATTTAATCAAAATCGGTTCAGTGGCGCAGTGGTTCGAGCGTGGGCCGCTCGGCTCACTACACAAGGTCGTTGCGGGTTCGATTCCCGTCAGGGTAAATTTCGGAAATGGCCTTTTCGTAATTTTCCCTGGTCTGGGTGTAACCGGGATCGCTCCCAGTCTATTGTACGGTACCCATAGTACAAGCGTTGCTTAGTTTGGGACCATACAATTGGTGTGTTCGTCTGGCGATATTTATTATTATTATATAACTAGCTTCGTGCCCGTGACTTCGTCCGCGTAGTATTTAACATGTGTTAATCCCGGTTAGAACTATCTATGTTCCAAATTTCATCCAAATCCGTTTAGTAGTTTTTGCCTGAAAGAGTAACAAACATCCACACTCACAAACTTTCGCATTTATAATATTAGTAGGAAGTAGGATAAAGCGGCATTTCGTTTGGTGCAGGCATGTCGCTGGATGCGGTGTGGAAGTCGTACGTGACGCTGATGGGCGCCGAGCTGGAGGCGTTCAGCGCGGCCGCGCCCAAGTCGCCCGTGAGGGAGCTACTCGAAGCCGAGCCCGACACCGCCAAGTTCGGGTGAGTACACTGAGTATAGTCAAGTTTGGGTGAGAGTAAGTATAGTCAAGTTTGGGTGAGAGTAAGGGGTGAGAGTAAGTATAGTCAAGTTTGGGTGAGAGTAAGTATAGTCAAGTTTGGGTGAGAGTAAGTATAGTCAAGTTTGGGTGAGAGTAAGTATAGTCAAGTTTGGGTGAGAGTAAGTATAGTCAAGTTTGGGTGAGAGTAAGGGGTGAGAGTAAGTATAGTCAAGTTTGGGTGAGAGTAAGTATAGTCAAGTTTGGGTGAGAGTAAGTATAGTCAAGTTTGGGTGAGAGTAAGTATAGTCAAGTTTGGGTGAGAGTAAGTATAGTCATGTTTGGGTGAGAGTAAGTATAGTCAAGTTTGGGTGAGAGTAAGTATAGTCAAGTTTGGGTGAGAGTAAGTATAGTCAAGTTTGGGTGAGAGTAAGTATAGTCAAGTTTGGGTGAGAGTAAGTATAGTCAAGTTTGGGTGAGAGTAAGTATAGTCATGTTTGGGTGAGAGTAAGTATAGTCAAGTTTGGGTGAGAGTAAGTATAGTCAAGTTTGGGTGAGGTAAGAATAGTCAAGTTTGGGTGAGAGTAAGTATAGTCAAGTTTGGGTGAGAGTAAGTATAGTCAAGTTTGGGTGAGAGTAAGTATAGTCAAGTTTGGGTGAGGTAAGTATAGTCAAGTTTGGGTGAGAGTAAGTATAGTCAAGTTTGGGTGAGAGTAAGTATAGTCAAGTTTGGGTGAGAGTAAGTATAGTCAAGTTTGGGTGAGAGTAAGTATAGTCAAGTTTGGGTGAGGTAAGAATAGTCAAGTTTGGGTGAGAGTAAGTATAGTCAAGTTTGGGTGAGAGTAAGTATAGTCAAGTTTGGGTGAGAGTAAGTATAGTCAAGTTTGGGTGAGGTAAGAATAGTCAAGTTTGGGTGAGGTAAGAATAGTCAAGTTTGGGTGAGATAAGTATAGTCAAGTTTGGGTGAGAAAAGTATAGTCAAGTTTGGGTGAGGTAAGAATAGTCAAGTTTGGGTGAGGTAAGAATAGTCAAGTTTGGGTGAGATAAGTATAGTCAAGTTTGGGTGAGATAAGTATAGTCAAGTTTGGGTGAGATAAGTATAGTTAAGTTTGGGTGAGAGTAAGTATAGTCAAGTTTGGGTGAGGTAAGTATAGTCAAGTTTGGGTGAGATGAGTATAGTCAAGTTTGGATGAGAGTAGGTATAATTTAGTTTGGGTGAGAGTAAATACAGTTTAGTTTGGGTGAGAGTAAGTATAGTTTAGTTTTGGTGAGAGTAAGTATAGTCAAGTTTGGGTGAGGTAAGAATAGTCAAGTTTGGGTGAGATAAGTATAGTCAAGTTTGGGTGAGATAAGTATAGTCAAGTTTGGGTGAGAAAAGTATAGTCAAGTTTGGGTGAAGGTAAGGATAGTTAAGTTTGGGTTAGAGTAAGTATAGTCAAGTTTGGGTGAGGTAAGTATAGTCAAGTTTGGGTGAGATGAGTATAGTCAAGTTTGGATGAGAGTAGGTATAATTTAGTTTGGGTGAGAGTAAGTATAGTTTAGTTTGGGTGAGATGAGTATAGTCAAGTTTGGGTGAGATAAGTATAGTCAAGTTTGGGTGAGATAAGTATAGTTAAATGTTCGACTGCGTGTTGCGCAGCAAGCCGGAGCGTCTGGCGGACGGGCGGCGCGTGCGCGTGTGCGTGGAGGTGTTCGGGCGCGGCGCGTTCAAGGGCGTCGGCCGCAACTACCGCATCGCTAAGGGTACAGCCGCGCGGTGCGCGCTGCGGCACCTGCGCCAGCGCCGCGCGCGCTGACCCCGGGGTAACACCACCCTCTCACAGAACATCGTCGTGGAGTAACGATGGCCCGTATTAATAAATCGATCTCAAGTCTGACAGAGACCTTGGATCTGTCATTCTTACGTCATGCCAAAATGACATGTCAAAAGTGTCCTCAAGACAGTTCTCAGACTTGAGATCGATTTATTAATACGAGTGTATGATAGCTGAGTGTTTAAAGTTTATGATGTTGTCAATAACTTAAATATCACTTAAGCCCCGCAATATTAGACGACTGATTAATAACTCTTAATTCAAAGTGATTGCTTTTAAGTCTACGTGTAAAAATAAACAATACTTTAGCTCCTGGGCACGGGCCTCCTCCCACTACGAGGGGGATACAAGCAGTAATCCACCACGCTGGCCCGGTGAGGGTTGGCGGGTTTCACATGTCTTTCGAAAATCGGTTAGATTTTCTAAGGCCACCCTCTTACAGCGTTTCTACCTCACTCAGTTATCGTACGAAAGGCAGCTGTAATAGCTACTTAACGACGATCTGCCGTGAGAGGGTGGTGCTACCCCGTCGAGCCGGCCCGGGTATGAGCTCTCGTCAATTGGCTCTACAAGCGTGTCTCTATTTTTGGTGTCACAACTACATTTTGACGTTTGACGCTGGAATCGTGGAGCGTCATGTTTTGCGTGACAGAGCGGCACCGGTAACTGTAACTGTAATGCTTAATCTTGATTAATTTAATATTAAGGAATACATTTTGTAAACATATAGCACAATGTACGCAATAAATGATTTTATTAACTTTTTGTTTTATTTTTGACGCACGTAACACTAATTAATATATAATTATTTTGTTTTCTGTAAAGACAGTAGCGCCATCTCGTCTCGCTACAGCGAAACCACATGCACGACACCTGACAACAGATAGCGCTAAATGCAATGTTCAGTACATTGACGAGTTTTTCATTGAAGTCTGAATCACAATTTCAAGATTCTTGAGGCCTGTCTGTTTATATTAAGCTATTAAGGTTTAAGTATGATATAAAGTTACTATTAAATTCCTTATATTGGTTAATCTTATACCCGTATAAATAAGTCGATCTCAAATCTGGGAGCGACGAAGCGTCAATAGTCTAGTGGTTAGAGGGGCCGTCCTCCGAACTGAGAGATTCCGGGTTCGATCCCCATCCTAGCCATTAAACTATTGACGTGAGCCCAATCCTAACACAAGCATTAGCTTAGTAAGAGGGGCTAAAAGGGATACTAGTAATGTAATAACACACAATGCTAGTAATCTTTTTTTTTTTTAAAGATATTTGGGAAATATCAACTTCGAACTTATGTCATACAGGTATAAAAAACATCTCAAAAGCGTACTCAAGATCGCTCTCAGGCTTGAGATAGGTTTATTAATGCGAGTCTTAGAGTTTACCGACATGAGTAGAAATTGGTACTATTTGGATCTGGCATTCTAACTAAAATAAATAAATATCGCCAGACGAACACACCAACTGTACGGTCCCAAGCTAAGCGACGCTTGTACTATGGGTACCGTACAATGGACTGGGGGCGATCCCGGCGACACTTAGTCCAGGGCAAATTACGAAACGGCCATTTCCGAAATTTACTCGGACGGGAATCGAGCCCGCAACCACCATGTGCAGTGAGCCGAGCGGCCTACGCTCGAACCTCTGCGCCAAGCGGTCGTGAAATTGTAATATATATCTTATAGAACAGCCTTCTGGGGGTATCCACAATTAAAAGAAAGTCTCCAATGTCGGAAACGATAGACCCATCCCTCTTTTACAAATGAATTAGAAGAAGGATGGAAGTTGTCCTTTGGTCAACAAAAAAAAAACAACATTAAAATCGGTTCATCCGCTTGGGCGCTACGATGCCACAGACACACATGT
The DNA here is from genome assembly GCA_905147325.1 of Notodonta dromedarius. Classification (NCBI taxonomy): domain Eukaryota; kingdom Metazoa; phylum Arthropoda; class Insecta; order Lepidoptera; family Notodontidae; genus Notodonta; species Notodonta dromedarius. The sequence continues at coordinate 1,332,541 of LR990187.1, forward strand.
TAAACTCATAGCAGTCGGGGGTTACAAGTGGCTTCAATTTGGCCAAATTACGGTCTTTCAGTAATCTAAATATATATAACTCAAAGGTGACTGACTGACTGACTGACTGACATAGTGATCTATCAACGCACAGCCCAAACCACTGGACGGATCGGGCTGAAATTTGGCATGCCGGTAGATCTTATGACGTAGGCATCCGCTAAGAAATAATTCCACGCGGACGAAGTCGCGGGCACAGCTAGTCCATAATATTCCTCTATGCAGTAATCCGATGGCTGTATAGTCGGACTGACGGCTCTCTGAGAGCTAGGTCCAATTACGCAAAACCCAGATTCTTACAATCTAAATTGATTCATAATTGAATAGAGCCCAATTATTTTTAACGATTTTTATAACGAAATCAAATTTAGTGTGCGGCACCACGGCCGGGGAGTATGGGCAGCTTATTGTTATTGATTTTGATATATTATTGTCAGTTTAGTTTAATTATTTGTGGATACCCACCGGTAAGGCACTATGAGACTTGTTATTTATTGTTAAGGTCAACACTCCCACCACTGTCACTCCTGTAACCCAGGAGCGACAGTGTCCAATGATGACGCCGAGGTTTGACCCTCGACGAGCCCCGGAGACAAGATAAATAGTCAGGTATACCTACCTATATACTTGAGTTGTTCTGTGAGCCCAGGATATTTGGGTTAGTTTCAAAACATAACCATTATCTTAATCCCCTATAGATTGTTTGGCCTGGCGAGGCTTTCTGGGTGGTTAAAGGAAAAAACCCTAACCTAAACCACCTAGATTGCTTTGCCTGGCTAGAGACGTGGCATGGAAATGATTGCTACAATTGCTGCCTGCAGTTAATTTTCATTACGTGAAATTATATTTCTCTTTCACTGTTATTTCCCATGTGATTTTCACAGCCAATTATTTTATTCATAGTGAATTCTCGCCATGACTCGTAATCCTAAGAACTAGTCACTGGCCTGGATGATGTATCATAAAAACCGTGACATTACCGAACGCTTTGCGATTTCATTGCAAACATTACAATGATGCTTAACAGTTTCTACCTATGTCGGTAGCAGGTGCTACCTATGAAAACCTATACATAGGTTGAAACAGAAAGGGTATACTTTTTTTTCTAAACTTAACTTTAAAACTATCAGCTTTGGAGGAAACTTGAAAAACAAAAGGTGTTACAGGGATACGCTGTTGCCAGATTTCACAAGTCTACAAATCCTTTAGTACTTCAAATGTCCCACAAATCCGATAGTTTTAGATTTACAAAGTAAAGTTGCAAAAAAAATGGTATACCCTTCTGTTTCACCTAGTATAATAATATGACTTTTCACATGAGAACAGTTCCATCATTACTAGAGACTGATGATAAATTTGTATCATAGATAGGTGATGAAGTTCAATCGGGTAGCGTGTTACTGCCTGCATCGCGGCGCGGCCGGTACCTCGCGAACATCGCAAGGAGACAAGCTGTAGTAAGTAGAGCTATTCAAAACCGCTAGTTATCCTACTTAATATATAATATATCCTACTATAATATTATAAATGCGAAAGTTTGTGAGTGTGGATGTATGTTTGTTACTCCTTCACGCAAAAACTACTGAACGGATTTGGATGAAATTTGGAACACAGATAGTCTATAACCTGGATTAACACAGAATACTTTACTTAAGTCTACGCGGACTAAGTCGCAGGCAGAAACAAGTATGTTTATAAATAAACATAGTGCTCTTCTTTAAGTAATGAGGCACTTAAACTTAAGTCTGGAGTGATCTATTGTAATCGTTATAGTGTACTTATTGTTGAAGAGCCAAATAAAATAAATAAATAAATAAATAAACTAGCGACCCGGCCCGGCTTCGCTAGTGATAAATAAATATCGCCTGACTGACACCCCAACTGTACGGTCCCAAACTAAGCGACGCTTGTACTATGGGTACCGTACAGTGGACTGGGGGCGATCCCGGTGACACCCAGACAGGGGCAAATTACGAAAAGTCCATTTCCTAAATTTGCCCCGGCGGGTATCGAAGCCGCAACAACCCGGTGAAGTTAGAGCAGCCTGCGCTCAAACCACTGTGCGAAGCGGTCGTTGTTATAAGATGCTTCTTTATGCTACGTTATAATTTGGTAGTGTTTACAATGTACTAACGCGTACTACTTCAAGGAAGGAAAACATCGCGAGGAAACCTGCACGTCTTTCAAAAGACGTGTTATATCCGCCAGCCCGCGCTGTGTACACATGGTGGACTATGTCCCTCACCTCCCATCAAGGGGGAGTGTGCCGGTGTCATGGCGATAGGCTCGCCATCTGTCACATTGCCTCGTTCAAGCGTTAGGATTTATTTGTTAGGACAAAATAATGTCGATTTATTGTTATTTTTTTGTAGGATGGAACCGGGGTTCATTTCAACAAAGATGCTGACAGGGTAAGGTTTATTTTGATTAGCCATTAGAATCATATTTGGCATTATTTCAAGTTTAACTACATGTCCTCCTTTGGCTTCGAGCGAAACATTTTACTTCTCAAAAACATCGATGGACTTCAATGTCCCTACATCTTGCAACTTGCAATTTGTATTTAGGTACTTACCAACACAATCTGCCTTCGTGTACATCAATGGACACGCTGTAAATTTTTGGTGGACGTAAATATCAGGTAACTAATCTGAAAAGGAAGAAATAGCCCTCATTAATTTACTCTTCCTAGCTCTGATAGCTCAGTTGTCAAACGCACGCTTTGGCATACAAGTTATGTAAGTTCAAACCCAGGCTCCCATCCTCTGGATTTTCGGAGTTTCAGCCAAATTCACCATTTTTAAAACATCATAAGGAAATATACAAGTTTTTCAAAGTGTGACTCACTATCAGAATAATAAATGTTAGTGCACTGCTGTATACTACTACCTATCCCTCTTGAAATTAACCGGCGTTATGATGCTTTGCGAAACTCCAGATGAACGCGGACGCTAAGAAGAAAGTGGATGTTCTCTCCGAAGAGCTACTACCGTACATAATAGCTGAACAGGAGCGTCGTACGACGCTCTACAAGCGCGTCATGACAGCCATACAGAATGGGGAGAAGGGGGTCACGATTGCCGAGATCAGGAACAAATCGCCTGCCATCATCAGAAAAGGTATTATAGGCAACTATAGCGATTGACATACCTACCCACTGATGGTCTTAAACTAAGCAACGCTTGTACTATGGGTAGGTAAAGAATGGCTTGAGCGCAATCCCAATAACACTCAGATAAAATTCTTCCCAGATCAAAAACGACTTACTACCCAGGTCAAAAACGACTTGCTTTCCAGGTCTAAAACGACTTACAACCCAGGTCGAAAACAACTGACTTCCCAGGTCAAAAACGACTTACTACCAAGGTCAAAAACGACTTACTACCCAGGTCAAAAACGAATTACTATTCAAGTCAAAAACAACGTACTACCCAGATCAAAAACGACTTACAACCTAGGTCAAAAACGACTTGCTTCCCAGGTCAAAAACGGCTAACTACCAGGTCAAAAACGACTTGTTTCCCAGCACAAAAACGATTCACAACGCAGGTCAAAAATGACTTACAACCTAGGTCAAAAACGACTTGCTTCCCAGGTCAAAAACGGCTAACTACCAGGTCAAAAACGACTTGTTTCCCAGCACAAAAACGACTCACAACGCAGGTCAAAAATGACTTACAACCCAGGTCAAAAACGGCTTGCTTTCCAGCACAAAAACGACTTACAACCCAAGTCAAAAATGGCTTACAAACCAGGTAAAAAAAAACTTGTTTCCCAGGTCTCTTGTACCGCTGCCCCACCAACCGGCCCCCGAAGGAGCCCGATGGCTCAGGTGTGATAATGTGCGAAGACGGCATTGAACCTTCACCCATCATGTACGACTCCTGCCTCAACGCGGAGGACAAGGAGTTGTTCCTCGCCGACAATAAATACTTCTTTTGTAACCGTAAGTAACTACAAAAAGTAACACTTTCGAATCGACACATAACGAAAATTCGTGAGAATCTATACAAATAAATAAAATTTGAGTGTCTGCTTGTAATCTATATTAATAATTCCGTTCAGGGGTACGGTAGACTTGATTGAAACCTTACCTGAATGATAAAACATAAAAAAATAATGATTTCGAGTCGACAACATATATCCGCAAAATTCGGATTGTCGAGTATTTTGTTAAATTCTAACAGTGCAAAAGACAATCTTTCGCCATATTGGCAGTTTTGTCAAGTTCGGCACAGTGCCGCTATATTTTCTATGAACGAATCCCTGTCAGTTAGTGTCAGTGTTCTCAGTGTGTAAATGAGTCTTTATTCGAAATATCTATTAAACTGGGTGGGCCATATTTTTAAAGAAAGAAGAAGAAGATTGAGCTTTCAGTACAAACAAATTCAGTCTTCATGTTTTTAGGGTTCCGTAGTCCCTACGAGGAACCCTTATAAGATCATCCAGTCCGTCCGTCCCGATTCTAAGCTTGGTCTGGTCCCGACTTGGTCTTGGTCCCGACCCATCACAGGGTCATAACTTCTACAGTTTCTGACGGATGTTGATGTAGTTTGGTACAAAAATACTTTTAGAGTAGATCTCACTTTCAAAAATATAAAATGTAGCAAAATTCCTTTTTTTGATGTACCTCCCCGAACATCGAAAGAGGGGATATTTTTTTTTGGTTTAGTTACCCAATCATGTGGGGTATCGTTGAAAAGGTCTTTTAAATAAAATTGTGTTTTCATACAACATTTTATCATCAATAATACCGTTTGCGAGAATTTTAAATGTTGAGATTAAATCAAAATTTACGTGATTAATTCCGACAATTTTTCCAGTTTTCTATTGCTAAAACATGAATAAGATTATGCAGTGGATACATTGTTTACCAATTTCAATGAATTAACAGCAATAAATCTATATTTGATGTTAATACGTGTATTTCTGAATTGTTAATGCACGTGGATAGATGTCGGTAGTAGTATGTAAACAATATTTTCGATTTTTTACGTAATAAATATCGACACTTCTTACATTTTTATGTTACAGAAAGATGAATAAGAATTATCCAGACGAAATTGGATAAATTGTTAATAAATTCCAATTAAATAACAGCAATAAATGTATGTTTTATGTTCATTAGTCTATTTCTTAATATTTAATGGTGTCGATACATGTCGGTAGCTGTATGTATACAACTTTAGTATCTATTTCAACCTGGGGTGAAATTTTAAACAGATTACCTTCAATGACTCGGAACCCTTCATTGTGCATGGCTCGACATGGCACTTGGCGATTTTTTTCGTATTAATTTCAATGGACAATGCTATACGAATTTATGCCTTGCCTAATATTTCTTGAAAACCGATAACTACAAAAATATATACCTACGTTTTGTAATTTGATTTTATGTATTATGATTCACATTTCACCCGAGCGAAGCCGGGTTTTCATCTAGTATCAAAATAACACCTTTTCACTAAATGCATATGAAAGTACATACGAAACCTATAGCAAAAACGCGATTAAAAAAAAAATTGTCTGTCTGTCTGTCTGTCTGTGTGTTTGTTCCGGGTAATCTCCGAAACGGCTGGACCGATTTTGACGGGACTTTCACTGGCAGATAGCTGATGTTATAGGGAGTAACTTAGGATACTTCTATATTAGAAAAAAAAAAATAAAAAAACAGAATCCTCGCATTGAGAAGGAATCTTTTATGGCAAAAGGTTAACATTGGAACCGAAATTCTGTCACCGACATGTGGTTGCTTCTCTGCTCCACTCCTCGGAGAAGATGAGCGTTATAGGATCTTCTCTTTATCCAGGTCACAAGATCGAGGGTCCAGACCTTCCCCGCAATGGCAGCACAGTCATAGCCTGCTCTCCCACCGAGCGAACTTCACTGAACTATACTAGTCTGAAGTGTGCGCTGGAAGACACCGCTGACGTGGTGGTCCACTACCGCTACTACCCCGACAGGGTAGGAATTTACACTCATAATAATATTAAGTACGCGTCTTGCAGGCACCAGGTCCTGGGTTCAAACCCCGGCTCGCACTTCCGGGTTTTTCGAAATCTATGTGCGATACAGAATTTCTATATGATTATCACTCGCTTACGGCGAAGGAAAACATCGTGAGGAAACCTGCACGTCTAAGAAGATCTAACCAATTTTCCAAAGACTTGTGAAATCCGCCAGCCCGCACTGGGCCAGCGTGGTGGATTGCGGCCTCAATCCCCCTCGCAGTGAGGGGAGGCCCGTGCCCAGGAGTGGGACGAACTCTCATTTACACTGACGCAAGACTTGTATTGATGCGTTCCGATCCGGTGGTAGACTTACCCTCGCCACCTCTTCTGGCAGCGGCCCAAGCCGAGGTCGTGTCCCTTGTGGCGCCCTTGAGCTAGCTGCCCCCCTGCCCCTCTGGCTGGAGCGCACTTGCGCTCGCCCTCTGTCCGGGTGAAGTTGTTATGGCCACTCTGGCCAACAACATATAGTCATATCAAAAAAAAAAAAACTTGTATTGAAATATGTAGTTCACTTACACTCACTCAAATGAATGGTGGAAGAACCAAGTTGGAGCCAATACCCTCAAATCGGCATAGCTGCGTTTCGCCCGATGAGTGGGAGAGTCGGTTACTCATCCTCTTCCCTCTGCCCCACTCCCCTTCAGCTGGGCAACGTGCGAGCCATGCCTTTGGTATTGCAAGCATCTATAGACTGCGGTAACTGCTTAACATCAGGCGGGTTGTACGCTTGTTTTCCGACTTTGTTATATAATTAAAAAATATTAAGTAGTAATTTAGTAAAAGTCAAAGTCAAAGCGTTAATTTGGTTTAGGCCTACGGGGGCATTTACAAATTATCATTTTACATGTTTTCTTATATTAACAACCGGATCGGAACGCGACCTCGACTGAGAAGATCCGGCAAGGACTCAGCGAGCTTGTCTTTTATATTTTTCATTTATTTTTAAATCACCAGTTGCTTATCTTAATATATATATGTAGAAGGTGGTTGAGAATATAAATTGTACAACCAAGTTCGATATTATGTGGGTACTGTTCAAAACATTGCTGAGATTACGAGGCATGCCTTTTAAGTTCTGTCGTTTCCATAATTCCCGGCAATTTTGAATTTGGAACTGTTCTATATTCGAATGTGTTTAAATTTCGAATCTCAAAACAGTTGAATGTATTAGGATTAATGTTATTGTTTAGTCACAGCGTCGATTAGAATCTGTCAGGTTACGTACGAAAATGAATCTTTCTAAGGAAAATGTTCGTGCAATAATTTTCTACAACTTTAGAAGAGGCCTGACACGGCTTCAGTGTTTTGAAGAGCTAATATCTGTGTTCAGGGATGAAGCCCCATGTCTGCGGACTGTCGAACGCTGGTATTTAGAATTCCAGCGTGGACATACTAGTGTTACTGACAAATCTCGCGAAGGTCGCCCAAAATCTGCATTCACTGAAGATAACATCATTGGAGTGAGACAACTAATTCTCGAAGATCGTCATGTGACGTATCGAGAGATAGAGGCTCTATTAGGCATCTCAGGGACAACCATTCAGAAGATCTTGCATGAAGCGCTTGGTGTAAGAAAGCTAGTTTGCCGTTGGATACCGCATCTGCTTTCCGACGATCACAAGGCGGCCCGCGTCAGATGGTGTAAGAAAACTCTGCAAAGGTTCAACCGAGGAGAGTCAAATCACGTCTACGACATCATCAGTGGTGACGAATCTTGGATCTATGCCTACGATCCTGATTCCAAACAACAATCTACAATCTGGGTCTTTCAAGACGAGCCAAAGCCGACTAAAGTTGTTCGTTCTCGAAGCACTTCAAAGAAGATGGTGGCCACGTTCGTTAGAAAAACCGGCCATGTTGCGACTATTGCACTTGATGATCGTAGAACGGTTAACGCAGAGTGGTATACCACAGTTTGTTTACCACAAGTCATCGCCGAACTTCGAAAATCTAACTCAAAGCGACGCATCATCCTGCACCACGACAATGCAAGTTCACACAGCGCTCGTCAAACGATTGAGTATTTGAAGCAGGAAAAAGTAGAAATTCTTGACCATCCTCCATACAGTCCTGACCTAAGCCCTAACGATTTTTTTACATTTCCTAAAATTAAGAAAAGTCTTCGTGGTCAAAGGTTCCAGTCCAGTGAAGAAGCAGTCGACGCTTTCAAGTCAGCCATTTTGAACACCCCCACTTTAGAGTGGAATAAATGTTATAATAACTGGTTTGAGCGAATGGAAAAGTGTATTAAGCTACGTGGTGAATACTTTGAAAAACAATAAAAAGTACTATAAGGTTCTAGTTGTGTTTTTTTCTTCAAACGACAAAACTTAAAAGGCATCCCTCGTATAATTTTGATATTGTAATTAGATTACAGTTGTTAAAATACTCTTATAACTTTACGATAATTCCTGTTGGATTATTTGATGAATTCTAATAGTAAAACTCTTTAGCTTTAAATCCTTTTTGTAAATTGTATCGAGTGAACGCCGTGACGTAACGAGTCACGTGATCGGAATCGTTTGGAGGGGCAACTGAATAAATATCGGAGATCGGTGAGTCCGGGACGCATTTGATTCGAGAGAACAGTACAGTTCGGTCCTTACAAACGGGACCGGTGGTTCACTAAAGTCTGATAATTAATTACCTACTTTGTAATTTGTGATTTCTGATTACCTACATAGAATACGAGATTTATAATTCTGTATCTTTGCGGTTTAATTGTCTGAGACCTACGCCATCAACCCTGTACCTGAAGCTCCTACCTTCTGATGACGAGCGTGCCGCTAATCTATAGCACGCGCGCCGACATCAGAAGTGGGATAAAGGCCTCATTAGCCCACAGTAACGTTAAAATGGCACTCAGTCTGTAAATTTGTTGTCAACAAGAAGACCGTTAACATTCGAATTTTAATATTGTTTTGCTTACGATTACTGCTTAATTCATTTTTGTTATTTGGTATGTGTTTAATTGATTGAGTAGGACTCGTGAACTTCTTCGAAGTAACCATGCCAGACAAGATGACCTAGCTAATCAACGACGACGTACACCACGTCAATTTAATGTTGGCGCACTAGTGTTCGTTATAAAGTGTTCTCAGTCGACAGCGGCAGTTATGGTAAAACTACGCAAGCTGCTGCGCAGTATATGGTGCCGTGTGAGGCGCCGGACGTTGGTGTTGCTGCGCGTGTGCGGCGGCATGCGAGCTCTGTCACTACATACGCTACGAGCGAGCGTCGCGCAATTCGGGATCAACGGTGTGGTCGTCAGCGACACATGGTGAATCTGGATGACAATGACGGTCAGGAGTATGCGTGAAGCAGAATCCGGTGAGACGAACCATGTTTATCTAGTGCCACGGATTCTATAAAGGGAAATTACACACGGTACGTGTTACAGCGTGTGTAAGAGATTAAATGCAGGTGCGCGTGATATTTTTATTCCGATTGGAGGGTGGACATTACCAACTGTTGTCTGCTATGTGATTTTGGTGTGTACTTAGTCTGACATAGACAACAACATCGTTCTCCAGATATGTTGTGAAGCTCAATAAAGACGATCTTACTTGGACTTTCATTTTATCAGGTTACGAGTACGGCTGGTACATCTCAGATCATAATTGCCAAAACGTGGCCCTCGTCAGGCCCACGGTAATGCTTTCGACGAGAAACACCGCGGACACCTTCGCTGGTATTGCTGGTACTGACGCGAGCGGTCGCCATCACCGACGCGATCGGCATAACCTGTTATTCCAGTGCGAAACATACCGCAGGCGCCTTGTGCGTCACTGGTCTTCATGGTGACCCGGGCAGATCACGCGCTGCCAACACAGAACGCGCCTCTGGGACCAACATTGAAGAGGGCGATCAGCGAAGCGCTATCAACGTCCTTGCCGTCGACGAGAGCGCAGAATGCGTCCTGAAAACGATTCGTTCCATCTGTGGTTTGATATGAGTAGCACTTAAATCTAACGAAGGTAGGATTAAGTGCCATGTGGCAAATTTGGTCTAAGAAATGGGAATGTTCTTAGAAACCCAACTTTGAAAACAAAGTATTTGGCACGACTGATGGATATGGTCAGTTACGGCCGAGCTCAGGAGAAATTAATACTCTGGTTAAATCCACAAACCCACCAATGCAAGGGAAGTTAGACAGTTACTAGGACTTGCAGGGTACTTTCGATGGTACATCGCAGGGTACGTTTCTAAAACCACCTGCATCACAAAATTACTGAGGAAAGGTGAATCTTTTAATGGGCCACTGAATAGGACAATGCTCCTGATGATGTTCTACATAGCTTAACCAAAGAACCTGTCTTAGCAACTTTTGACCCATTGGACTTCACACTGATGTTATCGGACCTTTGCTGGAAACCTACGGCTAAAAATACCTCTTCAGTTATAGTTGCGTTCTCTAAGTACTGTCTGCTGTACACCAGGTACATGCAGGATGTCAAAGCGTTGCAACGAGACTTTTTAAGCTCAATTTTATTGTTTGGTACACCTTCCTCAATAGCTTGTAACCGTGGCAGGATGTTCAAAAGTTATATGTTCCAGAAAGGCATGCGTGGTCCTTACAAAGCCGTATGCGTAATCCCACATCATTGCTACGAGCTGGAACTGCTCGTTGGGTAGTACGGCAACAGGACTCAGCCGCCACCGGGATCATGGTGCTGTGGCGTGGAGAGTGGACGCCGGATGCTTGCACAGCATTCTCGCAGATGCCAGCAAACACTTCAAAGAGTTTTGTGATTCCCATAATATTGCTTTACACTTAATTATTGAATGGTGATCGATATTTGTTAAAATCTTTAAATAGTAATGGAATTTACAAATATGCTCATGACAGTGTAAGAAAAATGCCTGAATGTCCAGTTATTGTTACTGAGTACGTCAATGTTGACGATGATGATAATTATTCTGTTACTGACATATCATAGCTATAACTTACAAGATGTCTATTTTGACTCTTGCTCAGGTTGTCTATCAGGACTTGACGCCAATGATGGTTGTCTATCTTGACTTGACGCCAATGAGGGTTGTCTATCTTGACTTGACGCCTATGAGGGTTGTCTATCTTGACTTGACGCCTAAGGATGTCTATCTTGACTCCAAGTTTTGGTCGAATCCCATGGTGTGATTTCGACTGAGTTATGTTCTGTGATGTAACAGCTTTATTGTAACTATTGTTTTAAAAATGATTTATGATGGACTCAGGATTTTTCTTTAAGTTTCTGTTGGCCAGAATGGCCGATCGGTATTTACCGGATTATGTTTTGTTACACCTACACACGGGGACGTGTGACTCGTCAGAATGGCCGTGTAGAAGGTGGTTGAGAATATAAATTGTACAACCAAGTTCGATATTATGTGGGTACTGTTCAAAACATTGCTGAGATTATAATTTTGATATTGTAATTAGATTACAGTTGTTAAAATACTCTTATAACTTTACGATAATTCCTGTTGGATTATTTGATGAATTCTAATAGTAAAACTCTTTAGCTTTAAATCCTTTTTGTAAATTGTATCGAGTGAACGCCGTGACGTAACGAGTCACGTGATCGGAATCGTTTGGAGGGGCAACTGTTTAAATATCGGAGACCGGTGAGTCCGGGACGCATTTGATTCGAGAGAACAGTACAGTTCGGTCCTTACAAACGGGACCGGTGGTTCACTAAAGTCTGATAATTAATTACCTACTTTGTAATTTGTGATTTCTGATTACCTACATAGAATACGAGATTTATAATTGTGTATCTTTGCGGTTTAATTGTCTGAGACCTACGCCATCAACCCTGTACCTGAAGCTCCTACATTCTGATGACGAGCGTGCCGCTAATATATCGCACGCGCGCCGACATATATATACTAGCTGTGCCCCGCGACTTCATCCGCGTAGTATTGGATTATTGGGTTAAAAAGTATCCTATATATATGTTAATCCCGGTTATAATCTATCTGTGTTCCAAATTTCATCCAAATCCGTTCAGTAGTTTTTGCGTGAAGGAGTAACAAACATACATACATACATACATACATACATACATCCACACTCACAAACTTTCGCATTTAAAATATTAGTAGGATAATTAACTAGCGACCCGCCCCGGCTTCGCACGGCTCTAAAATTTAAGTGTTTCTCCACTATATTATGCATGTATTATACATATAAACCTTCCTCTTGAATCACTCTCGAGCTGCGAAACGTCTCCTCTCCCTTTGAGAGATTAGGCGTCATGCAGTCGTACATGGATGTGTACGACTCCCTCTCCATTTTTGACTCCCGCTTAAACCCGTAATGGATTTACATATCCAACGAACCAAACCCCATCACCTATCCCTAGCGTTCTTCAACGCTTTCGGCCTTTCCCAGCAGAGGGATCAGGTTGGTGAATTCCTTCGGGATCATCAGGTTGATCTCTTGCTGGTGCAGGAGACCCTGCTTAAGCCGTCCCGTCGCGATCCCAAAATCGCAAACTATAATCTTGTAAGGAATGACAGGCTCACAGCCCGCGGGGGTGGGACTGCCATTTATTACAGGAGGTCCCTCCACTGCATCCCCCTCGACCCCCCTGCGCTCACGAACATAGAAGCCTCGGTCTGTCGTCTTTCCCTCACTGGCCATCCTGCCGTGGTCATAGCCTCCATCTACCTTCCACCTAACAAGCTTCTGCTTAGGAGTGACATCGAAGCACTCCTTGATCTGGGAAGCGCAGTCATACTGGCTGGCGACTTCAACTGCAAGCATGTCAGGTGGAATAGCCTCCTTACCACCCCTAATGGGAGGCGTCTTGACGCCCTAGTCGATCAGCTCGACTTTGACGTCATCGCCCCCATGCACCCCACTCACTTCCCGACCAACCTAGCACATCGCCCTGATGTCCTAGACATTGCCCTCCTCAAGGGTATTACCCTACGGTTGCGCTCCTTGGAAGTTCTCCAAGAGCTCGACTCCGACCATCGTCCCGTCCTCATGCAGCTCGGACCTTCCCCTCTATCTCAACCGACCACGCGTTCTGTGATGGATTGGCAAAAGCTAAGTACTTCCTTAGCGGATGTCTCTTCTCCACACCTCGCCAACATCCCTGAACCCCTCATGTCCCCTCAGGACACGTCTCAGGCTGTAGATGCCTTCTCCAACCATCTCCAGTCGGCCATCAGCCACTCGTCTAAGCAGGTCGAGGTAGGTGACTCGCACCGCTTCGTCCTGCCGGACGATATCAAAGAACTGGTCCGAGCTAAGAATGCCTCCATCAGAGCTTACGATTCTTACCCCACCGAAGCTAACCGTGTTCGCATGCGCGCTTTACAGCGTGATGTAAAGCGTCGCATCGCCGAGCTTAGGAACGCGCGGTGGGGTGACCTTCTCGAAGGAATCTCTCCATCGCATCTAGCTTACTGGAAGTTGGCGAGAGCCTTAAAGTCCGACTCCATTGTCACAATGCCTCCCCTATTACGCCCTTCAGGTGACCCCCCTGCTTTCGATGACGACGAAAAGGCCGAGCTTCTAGCCTCCGCTCTCGAGAACCAGTGCTCCCCTAGCACCCAATCCTCTGATCCCGACCACCTGGAACTCGTTGATAGGGAAGTCGAGCGCAGGGTTTCCTTACCCCTCACTACCACTCTCACACCGGTAACCGAATCCGAGGTAAAGGACTTGATTAAAGGTCTCAATCCCAAAAAGGCCCCGGGCTCTGACGGCATTAGCAACAGAGTTCTCAAACTCTTACCCGCCCAACTTATCTGTCTCCTAGTAGCTATTTTCAATGCCGCTATGACGAATTGCATCTTTCCCAATGCGTGGAAGGAGGCAATAGTCATCGGCATTCATAAACCCGGTAAGCCCCGCAACGTCCCTGCGAGCTACCGTCCCATTAGCCTCCTCAAGGCCATTGCCAAACTCTATGAGCGCCTGCTATTAGCAAGACTCAAAGAGTATATCTTTTCAAATCATCTTCTCATAGACGAGCAGTTCGGCTTTCGGGCTGGCCACTCTTGTGTCCACCAAGTACACCGCATCACGGAGTACGTTCTCAAAGGTCTCAACTCCTCCCCCGGTCGCCCCCTATCCACGGGAGCTCTCTTCTTTGACGTCGCTAAGGCGTTTGACAAAGTCTGGCACAACGGCTTGATTTACAAGCTGTACCTCTTAGGCGTGCCGGACAGTCTCGTGCTCATCTTACGAGACTTCTTGTCAAACCGTACCTTTCGATATCGAGTCGAGGGCACGCTCTCCTCACCCCACCCCATCAGGGCAGGAGTCCCGCAGGGCTCCGTGCTCTCCCCCCTCTTGTACAGTCTGTACACCAATGACATTCCCCGCACGAACAATGTGCAACTCGCCCTTTACGCGGATGATACCGCGCTTTATTTCTCCCATCGTAACAAGGCTCAAATCACACGCGTTCTCCAACGCGCTGTCAATTCTCTCGGAGAGTGGTTTAGGAAATGGCGAATAGAGGTGAACCCGGACAAAAGCGCAGCCGTGCTTTTTGCCAGGACCACCTCTCGACGCCCCTCCAAACGCCACACTCGCTCCAACTTAGGTACTGTCTCTTTGTACAAGCAGCCTATCCCTTGGTCCAAATCAGTTAAATATCTCGGGGTCACTCTTGATGGCTCCATGACCTTCGGTCCTCACATTAGAAACGTCCGCAATCGAGCCGCCTTTGTGCTCGGTCGCCTTCATTATCTCTTATGCAAGCGGAGTTAAATGTCCCTTAGAAATAAGGTGACACTATACAAAGCTTGCATACGCCCTATCATGTCTTATGCGAGCGTTGTGTTCGCTCACGCGGCCAACTCGCACATTAGTCGCCTCCAGGCCATTCAGTCCCGCTTCCTTCGCCAAGCCGTCGGAGCCCCGTGGTTCGTAAGGAACGTAGACCTTCATTCTGACTTACGCCTCGATTCTATCCAGAAGCACTTCAAAATAGCGTCCGAACGCTATTTCAAGAAGGCTTCTGAACACACCAATGCCTTAATCGTCGCCGCCGCCGATTATGCACCTACACACGCGCCAGTTGCATGCCGCCGCAGGCCGCGGCATGTGTTGCTGGACCCCCCCGACCCACTCACCGCTCTCCTAGACTCAGATGTCGAGGAAAACGACACACGCACACTCCCCACCAGACACCGACCTCGCCGGCGAGGTCGACGAACCCCCGCTTCCGCTAGAAGGTGCGTCTACTTACCTAGACGCACCTTGGCACCCGACAAGCCCGCTGAGTTTCTTGCCGGATCTTCTCAGTCGAGGTCGCGTTCCGATCCGGTGGTAGATTTACCCTCGCCACCTCTCCTGGCAGCGGCCCAAGCCGAGGTCGTGTCCCTTGTGGCGCCCTTGAGCTAGCTGCCCCCCTGCCCCTCTGGCTGGAGCGCACTTGCGCTCGCCCTCTGACCGGGTGAAGTTGTTATGGCCACTCTGGCCAACAACATATAGTCAATTCAAAAAAAAAAAAAAAAAAAATTGAATCACTCTACCTATAAAAAAACAGCATCAAAATCCGTTGCGTAGTTTTAAAGATCTAAGCATACATAGGGACAGGCAGCGGGAAGCGACTTTGTTTTATACTATGTAGTGATCATTACAAAGAGATTAATGTAAAGTGTGTGCCAGTTTTTTGCCTTTTGAGAGGTCCTATTGTTTTATTTGAATGACTCTAAGTATAATTTTTGCAGACTTATAAATACGTGACGGAATTGGACCCGGACCGCGAGATGTGTGACCACTGGAGTCCGTGCCAGATCGGGTACATCTACAGCCTCCCCTCCCCGGACACCGCCACCCCCGCCAACGAGATCTGGCGTGAGTATATACTGAGTATACTATCTTTCAGACGAGTCCACGATCCGTGGTGCCTTACAACTGGGCCCTAACTGGGTTTATAGTGGAATATTGGAGGTGATTCAGTGGTGGTCGTTAATGTAGACACTACATGGTTGTGTAGTCTCTTATATATTCTTAACTAGTTGCTGCCCGCGACTTCGTCCGCGTAGGCTTAAGTAAAGTATTCTATGTGTTAATCCAGGTTATAAACTATCTGTGTTCCAAATTTCATCCAAATCCTTTGAGTAGTTTTTGCGTGAAAGAGTAACAAACATACATCCACACTCACGAACTTTCGCATTTATAATATTAGTAGGATTAATAATCTCTTACATAGCTTACAACCACAGATATAGATTTACATAGATAACGCAAATGCATGTACTTCGCGTTTCCGAACCCCGACCAAGCGTCAAGGTTGGTCGCCGCTAACTTGAGAGCGAGCGGGACGACAGATATAAAAAATATGAGTAAGAGCGAGATAATCGTTGCCTCGGTGTCTTTGGATGGTTTTGGATTTCACGTCACTAAATTTCGGCTGTGACGTCACAGTAGGTGTTAAAAATTCATTAAAAATTCGTCACGCTTGGTTTCAATACAAATCGTGATACTTGCGTTATCTATGCAAATCTATATCTGTGCTTACAACCATTCCTAATAGTCGAAGATACGGTCTAAGAAATATATATCCTCATCTGTTATTTATTAGTGATAAGAAATAAATCCTACTAATATTATAAATGCGAAAGTTGGTGAGTGTGGATGTATGTATGTATGTATATATGTATGTATGTTTGTTACTCCTTCACGCAAAAACTACTGAACGGATTTGGATGAAATTTGGAACACAGATAGATTATAACCGGGATTAACATATAGGATACTTTTTAACCCAATAATCCAATACTACGTGGATGAAGTCGCGGGGCACAGCTAGTGATAGATAAATTGCAAATAGGTTGCCTAGTTAAATTGCGCCCGAATGATATTCATTATTAAAAAATGTATAAGCTTCTTGAGCGAGCAGTAGTAGTAATTTAGCTTGTTGTGCGTCTTGGCTAAGCTGTAAGCACAGCAAGCATCTGATAATAAATAAATAAATTCATCTTGTTTCTAAGTATTACACAGTTATCTAACTTTTCGCTTTATCTTATAGATGATTACGGTAAGTGTTTAATTTGAGATTATAAAAAATAGGGTTCCGTTGGTGTTGTCGAATACCCATTATAAAAGTTGTGGAATGATCTCCCTCGCTAAAGTCTTCCCTTCGCTCTACAAAATGGGGTTCTTCAAAAGGCTAGGCCACAAATCCCTAAAAAGCCGGCACAGCGTCTGTTTCTCTTAATTTGCAAATGTCCGGGGCAACGATTACCTCTTATCATCAGATGGACCTTCTGCCAGCGTGCCTGATGAAGGCTATAATAAACAATAATTATAAAGTCGCATAGCTGTGATAGCCGATTGGTTAAGCACGCGTCTTGCTGGCACCAGGTCCTGGGTTCCAACCCCGCCTCGCATCTCTGAGTTTTTCGAAATTTATGTGCAAATCATAATTTCTATATGATTATCACTTGTTCACGGTGAAGGAAAACATCGTGAGGAAACCTGCATGTATCATAAGATCTAAACAATTTTCGAAAGACATTTGAAATCCGCCAACCCGCACAGGGCCAGCGTTGTGGATTATGGCCTGAATCCCCCTATTGTTGAGGAGAGGCCCGTGCTCAGGAGTGGGACGTCAAAAAGGGCTAAATTATTATTATTTATTTTATAAAGTCGCAAAAAAGCTTGAACTACAAAATACTAATCTAACTGAATCTTAGTAGGTACCAAAGCCTTTTTTCTGATAACCAACAAAACCTAGCTACCCAAAAATAAGTACATAAATAATTTCCTTATTGAAATAGCTACGGAATCCTTCATTGTGCATGGCTCGACATGCCCTTGGCCAGGTTTTTCACAAATCCTACTACCTATCTAGTTATAAGAATAATGCAGATGCTTGATTGTGATTATAATGTCTTATTTTATTTTTATTTTACAGAGGAAAGTATGTAAGGCGTTCCTTGGACTGGCACGGCAGCGGTGGCGCTCAGTTCAATGCACAAATTGCCGTACTTCCACCAAATTGTGTAGTTCATAATCCCCACCCTTCGTTTACACTGACTGACGCAATGACATTGTGTATTATATTAAAACAAACCCTTCGTTTACACTGACGCAATGACTTATATTGATGAATGTATCTGTTATTTGACAGTTCAAAAACCCTAATAAATTTACATATTAACAGTATCAACAACAACACTCTGTCCCACTCCCCTTTAGGTTGACAACGTGCGAGCAATGACTATGGTATTGCAAGCATCTACAGGCTACAGGTAACTGCTTAACATCAGCGGGCCGCACGATTATTTGCCGACATTTTATACATAAATTTATATATTATTATAATCTATATAAAAACAACAATACAAATAAAATAATAATCTAAATATATATAACTCAAAGGTGACTGACTGACTGACTGACATAGTGATCTATCAACGCACAGCCCAAACCACTGGACGGATCGGGCTGAAATTTGGCATGCAGGTAGATGTTATGACGTAGGCATCCGCTAAGAAAGGATTTTGATTAATTCTACCCCCGAGGGGATAAAATAGGGGATAAAAGTTTGTATGAAACTTTGTCAATTAAATTCCACGCGGACGAAGTCGCGGGCACAGCTAGTTCAATATCGTCAGTGTAAACGAAGTGTAGTGGGTTTTTACACTGGTCGCCACCGCATCTGTGTGTCGGATTCTTAAATTGTTAGGTAGGTACTTTTATAATTTTTCCAATGAATCAAACTATTATTTTTTAATATTCCAGAGTTCGAAGGTAAAACAAAGTTGTTTATAAGAAAAATAACACTTAGGTAACATATTAAAAAAATATAGAATTCTAATCTGTACACTTTCATATTTTTACAGATGTTGAAAGTAAGATAAATTGTCTATACATACCTAAAACGTAATCCGTATTACAAAAAATAAATACATATATCTAATGTTTCTATAACATCTCTTTCAGAGGATGGTAAGGTTCTTTTTTATAATATTACGAGCTGTACCCTGCGCGCGTTGCTACGCTGTCAAAGATTGGTCGTACCAACTCTGAAACCTTTGTGGGCTCGTGCACAACACTTTGATGAAGATCATGACATGATCAAATGCATAGTTTACGATTCTATAAAGGACATACAGACAAACATTCATTTTTATTTATATAGATTTTATTTACGGGTTTATTTTACTTATTAGTTATTACTGGCTGACCCGACAGATGTTGTCCCGTCTTAACTTCGAATATTGAATTCGAATTGTTCCGCCCAAATTTCTTATATTTTTCTTTCATAAGAACCTTCTCCTGACAATAATAAACATAACAAAAAAATAATTAGCGAAATCGTTCCATCCGTTCACGCGTGATGCGATGACCAAGGAAATAGAGATTCATTTTTATATATATACTTAAATAGATTATTTACGTTATGCTGTCTATCCCGGCTATAACAGTTGTTAAGCCATGTCATCCTGAAAAGTCTGGTATCTAGCCCATGCTATAAGAAGATGATACCAACACAAGACAACATTTTTCAAAGTTTGACATTTTACAATGCAATGTAAATTTATACGTGCACTGTGAGACCTCACAGTAATGTTTGTGAATACGGTAAATTTTTTGAAGGTCGATTAAAAATAATAATTTTATTCACAGAAATAATTGCAGGTAAGTTTTGTAGACGTTGTTCTTACAAATTACTGAGAGATATCACCGGTAACAGTAAGTAGGGACGTATGATTGTTTTATATAACAAAGTTAATAAACAAGTTTTCAACCCGCCGGATGTTAAGCAGTTACCGTAGCCTATAGTTGCTTGCAGTACCAATGGCATTGCTCGCACGTTGCCGCCCGGAAGGGGAGTGGCACACAGAGAGAGTAAGGATAGGAAGGCGGGGGTTGGGCTTCAGACTATCTCACTCATCGCACGCATAAATCAGCTTGGGACTGAGCAGCTCAAATCTCGACAGTCAATAATAATGTCAAAGCGTAGCGTGTCTTGCCCTACTAGTCCGAATAATTTGTAATTCTTGGTAATATCAAAAGGCAACACACTGGAGCTATTATAATATTTATATTAATATCTACTACCCTTTGTAATTATTGATTATAAGCAACTGGTGATAAAAAAATATAATGACAAGTAAAAAGACAAGCCCGCTGAGTTTCTTGCCGGATCTTCTCAGTCGAGGTCGCGTTCCGATCCGGTTGTAGATATAAGAAAAAAATATATGTAAAATTTGAATTTGAATTTGCACGAAACATAGCTATGGTAGCTACGTTATGCCTATATTCTGTGAGGGGGTGGTACTACCCCAGTCAATTGGCTATTGCTTTTATTGACATATCAATTAAATGGTAATGTTTAACTCCTTTGCTGATTATTTATTTCCGTTCCAGCTATTCCGGGTAAGAATCGTGGCTTTATATAAAGATAATTAATAATCACAGGAAGGGACTTAGCATAATATTAAATAACGATGTATGTTTAGAAATGACAAAATAATATGTAGCAAATAGTAGCGATCTAACATTCACGACGTCGACAGATAGATGGCACTAAATGCGACTCGTCAATACAATATGCGATTCTTCATAGAAAACCTGAATCACGATATTAAAGTTCACAAGTTTTGTGACTATAAATAAAAGACATCGACGTCATCCATTGGGACAGAGAGCCGCCAGGCAAAACAATCCTCCCTTTCTGCTAAAAATAAATGTTTTTTTTTTTACTTATATAGCCAGACGAACACACCAACTGTACGGTCCCAAACTAAGCAACGCTTATACTATGGGTACCGTACAATGGACTGGGGGCGATCCCGGTGACACCCAGACCAGGGAAAATTTCGAAAAGGCCATTACCGAAATTTACCCTGACGGGAATCGAACCCGCAACCACCCGATGCAGTGAGCCGAGCGGCCTACGCTCGAACCACTGCGCCAAGCGGTCGTCGTGTGTGAATATTATTTCCAACAATATTATCACTTACTTAACCGTGAAAGAAAATATCGAAAGGCAAACTGCATGTCTTTCAAAAGACGTGTTACTTTTACTCTGTATCACCGACGACCCCATGACGCAGTGGTTCGAGCGCAGGCCGCTCGGTTCACTGCACATGGTGGTTGCGGGTTCGATTCCCGCGGGGGAAAATTTCTAGAAAGGCTTTTTCGCAATTTTCCCGGTCTGGGTGTCACCGAGTTCGCCCCCAGGTTATTACGGTACCCATAGTACAAGCGTCTCTTAATTCGGGACCGTACAGTTGGTGTGTCAGCCTAAGATATTTATTATTATTTATGATTAGCTGTCCCGGCAAACTTTGTTTCGCCATTGAGGCTATAAATTTGCTTATTTCAAAAATGATTAATTAAATATTTATTTTAAATTACTAATATAAATATTATTTCTTGGCCATGTATTCAAATAAAACTATTATACAGATTTTATCGCGTTTATTTCCTTTTTTATTTTCCCGAAGTTTCGGATGCTTTACAGCAGCCATGGTCACGGGGGACAGGTGTTAGACTTCCTGATGTCAAAGTTATTAACTGGGTACCCTCATATTTAGTTGTTTTTTGCGATCCAATCCACGCAGAAATTCCTCACAGTGTCTGACAACTATTTGCTTCACATGATGCTTGACATGATGATACTCGTATATCGGCGACAACGGAAGTAACAGGGGAGCCCATCGCTACATCATCTACTTGCTTGTAGAACTGTTCATTCCACAACAGATACCCGGATGTGAGGCAATGTCTTAAGAGTTCAGCATATTCCTCTGGCATGTTGTTCTCCTCTAGCTTCTTTGATACTATTGTGATGCAGTCTGCTACGCGTAGGCACGTAAACAAAGACTGAACATCAAAACTGACCATGGTTTCATTGTTAGCATGATGTATATGTTTAATCTCACTTACAAAATGTTATGAATCCTTTGTATGTGCTCTTGTGTGTCCTCTTAGTAGTGAGAGCACCTTCGCTACGTGCTGGGCCAGACTGTATGTTGGTGTGTCAATCTGGATCACAATGGGGCGCAGCGGGGCCGCGGGCTTGTGTATTTTATGTAACAATATATTTGTCATGTATTTCGGTGTTTCGTTTGCACTCTTCATTGAAGCACCTTGTGATAGACGACATTTTTCGTTTTATTATCAGGCGCAAGAACAAATAACGCTGATGGTCTTCCGACCCGTGAACATGCCACAGTAAATAAATTTCTTCTTGTGCGTCGGAAATTATCTAGTTCTTGATCTCTGAGGTTTGTTCGACGATTCCTCATTACCAACCGAGCCGTTTCACGGGCTGCCTCTCTTTGCTCTTGTGATTGAGAAGCCCAAATTCGAGCCATACTACCGCGGCGCTCTTCACTTCCAATTTCTTGTTGGGTGATTCTATCATTTCGTGCAAATTGGAAGAATTTTGAGATTTTTTTTTACCTATTTTTTTTTTATTTTTATTAAAAAGCTACATGAGAAATAGACATACTGATTTAAGTAATAGTATTTTTTTCGCAAAACTGGCGGAGATATAGACCTGATAATTTTTCTGGGAATGGTAATGATAAATGTGATATGGTAATGATATTTATTAAATGGTAATGAAAAAATAATACCGGTAATGAAGATTGAAATAAAACAATTATTTTAGATTAAGGTTATATATTGAAAAAAAAAAAAAAATATATAGTCTAACAATGCCTTGTTTCATCGAAGAATTCGTTCAAATGAAGTCAAGTTATTTTAGGTACCATTGCTAATTATTTGAATCATATTCGTCAACTAAAGATACCTACTATATAGTTATATTTTTATCTCGAACAGTAAACATTTTAGTTTTTTCAAGTATCTTATGTTATTTGAATCTTTCTTTGTTTTTCAAAACGATGTCACTAAACACACGTGTATCTTTCTTCAGTAAGTCAGCGAACCCTTCGGATAAATTTCTGGACACAACCTCCTCAAATAATAATTGCTTCTTAACTTCTTCACGTTTATCAAATTCTACTGTTTCGATTAACTTATCTACTTTTTGTTCAGTTGAAGGTTTGATTTGTGGTTTTTGTTGTATATGTGTTTTCTTTAATATTCTGGTCAGCATCCTTTTATGGCATTTCTCTCTTTTTTTTTTTTTTTTTATTGTTTCAGTTTACCAATCCGTTGTTTGTAATTAAGGCTGAAGCGCCCATCTAGCCCGCGAAGTTCAAATTTTTTGAGTTCTTTTAGAAATTTTTCAAAATCTGACAATAATAAAAGACAAATTTTGTAATTCGCGAAAAAGACCGTGTGCAGTGCATTTGTTAATGCATTTATTTTACTCTAAATATTATCACGGTGGATATGATACTAGTAAATCACTAAATATACAAAAATTGCCAGATTATCTGGATAGCTGTCGTTCTTGAAATGTTTTAGAGTAAGTTGGATATATTAATAAATGCACTGCACACGGTCTTTTTCGCGAATTACAAAATTTGTCTTTTATTATTGTCAGATTTTGAAAAATTTCTAAAAGAACTCAAAAAATTTGAACTTCGCGGGCTACATGGGCGCTTTAGCCTTAAAGCGGAGTTTTCTTATGCAATTGCTTTTTTTCTCACAAAGGCTACAGTTTTTGATCTTCACTTCTGCTTGGTGTGATGGTCCTTCTAGTGGATCCTGTTGAAGAGCCACATCAACACTATCTTCACGATCGCTTGATGGAGGTGTGTTTTGTAGCATCAACTCCTGTACTCTTGTATTCTTTCTTATCTTTCTTTTGTTTTCCTTCCACTTTTTACTTTGCAGTTGTTTTTCCCTAGAAGTCATATCGGCCACACTCTTAATTTTCTTTTTTTCCTTGCGTTTTAAATATATGTTTATTTCTGTAAAGCGTATTTTTCTGGATCATTTTTAATATCCTCATATTTCTTTCTTCTTCGCAATCTTGCTTCAGCTAATAAAGTTTCACGAGATTGTTTGTTAGACATATTTTTACCTGTAAATAAAAATATAATTTTGATTCACAAGCCATCAAAGCGGTAAGTCATTCAGAAGCTTTTGTGAAACATTAGTGAACCAATAAATCATTACAGGCAGTAAACAAAATATAAGATTCACACACTACATTAGCACTTTTGATTTTAGATTGGACAAATAGGTTCGTTCAATAAAATAAGTAAGGAATCATTATCTCACTACCATAATTTTATCATCATTACCATAATTACAAGATCATCACCATAATTGTATGATCATTGCCATTTCCATAAAAAATGGATGGTAAATACTGGTAATGAGAAGAACGGTGATGATATTTTTGCACTTTCTTTAGATTTACTCCATCAATAACTACAACACCAAAGTATTAAATATTTAAAAACTATTTGAACTCGATTATTATTATGTCAGCATTAATAATAATCTAACACAAAAAGTAATTATGTATAAAAAGCGCGAATGGTAATGTAAAAAAATACTTACTTTACTTAGAGTCTTGAGCTTGAAAATTCTGTTAAAAAAAAGTAGGACGTGTTAGCCTCCTTCTATGTTTGTTGGTCGACTGCGGGAACATCATGCGCGGGGTGAGGAATGAGTACGGGAAAGTATCTCGCTCGTTCGTGAATCTACAGGCTGTTTTCGCAATAAGAAAATGATTGAATGGTAGTGAGTTTATTTTTTTAACGAAAATATTTTGTAACCGTGAACAAGTATCAACCATAAAATACTATATTTATTTAAATAGTTTTATAGTTTAATGTGTACTCTAAACATACTATTACAATAATACATAGTAAAGCATCATACTATTTAGTTATGTCATGTCAAACAAAAAAAAACAAAATCAGGACACTGTTGGTAATGAGATTTCGGTCTATTTTTTATTTATTTTAATACTTAATAGCCAGTTTAATAAACAAAAAAAATATGTCAGCTATGCCTTTTTAACTCATCTAACTAACAAAAAATATTAGGTCGCTTAATAACGTGTAGTTTTGTGAATTTCTCGCTGAACATGTGATTTGCATGAAATGATAGAATCACCGTGTTCTTCTTCAGTCCTTTCATTCGCAATGTTTCGAATCCTAGTTGCATTAAGACTTTGTCGCGAAAGATCAGATCGTCTTGGACGCGGCATGGAATATCGGCACAATATGATAGAAATTCGAAACTGACAGATTAACTGTCAACTTAAAAATTTCAAATTATCAAATAATCAACGATATTTAACTATAGACGACATTTTAGTTGTCAGTTCCCCTTTTTTATACCAATTTTTTTAAATCAACTGCAAGACTTATTTTGGATTCATACATTTTTCTTTTAGCTGTCATTTGCGTTTATTAATATCACGTTTTCAAGTTTTGTGTCAAGTTCCACTGGAACGCGATAAAAAGTATCCTATAACCTTCTCCTGGTTCTAAGGTACCTCCCCACCAATTTTCAGCCAAATCGGTTCAGCCGTTCTCGAGTTATAAATAGTGTAACTAACACGACTTTCTTTTATATATATATATAGATTATAAATAAATTGCCGATTGGTTTAAGCACGCGTTAGGCGTGCACCAGTTCCTGAGTTCAAACCCCGGCACGCACCTCTGGGTTTTTTGAAATCTATGTGCGAATCATTATTTCAATAGTATGATTATCACGAAAGTGAAGGAAAACATCGTGAGGAAACCTGCATGTCTTTGAAAATTTAAACAAATATCCGCCAACCCGCACAAGGCCAGCGTGGTGAATTACAGCCTGTATCTCCCTCGTAGTGAGTGGAAGCCCGTGCCCAGGAGTGGGACGTCAAAAAGGGCTAAATAATAATAATTATTTATTATATTATTATACTGGTGCGATGGTGATGGTAATGGAGACAGCTGATTGTCGGCAGAGGACAGCCTCATTGAGTTCGTCACTGTGGGCGATAACTACATGACGAGCCGCCGCAAGATCCAGGTTCCCGAGGGCTATGTGTACAACGGCACCGGGAAGTACCTCACTGATGACGGGGAGAAACTGGTTGGTGGTCTTTTAACAAGATATTAACCAACCGAGATAGTAGTAATAGCCGTAACAAGGTCTTCGGTTCAAACTTCAGCTCGCACCTCTGAGTTATTCGAAATCTATGTGCGAATCATAATTTCTATCTGATTATCACTCGCCTGATTATCGCTTCGCTCGATGAAGCAGTAATAGCCGATTGGTTAAGCACGCGTCTTGCGGGCTACTAGGTCTCGGGTTCAAACCCCGGCTCGCACGTCTGGATTTTTCGTAATCTATGTGCGAATCATAATTTATATATGATTATCACTTGCTTACGGTGAAGGAAAACATCGTGAGGAAACCTGCATGTCTTAGAAAATGTAACCGATTTTCGAAAGTCATGTGAAATCCGCCAACCCGCACTGGGCCAGCGTGGTGGATTATGGCCTGAATCACCTTCGTAGGGGAGGCCCGTGCCCAGGAGTGGGACGTGAAAATGGCTTAATTATTATTATTTATATTGTTTCAGAAACGCTACTGCATTGTTCCTAAGGTATGTCCAACCAATTAATCTGTGGAATTGAAAATACCTACCGAAATTATATTTAAATTCATTCATTTATTTACCACTAGTTTATGCCGGCGACTTCGTCCGCGTAGACTTAAGTAAAGTATTCTATGTGTTAAACCAGGTTATAAACTATCTGTGTTCCAAGTTTCATCCGAATCCGTTCAGTAGTTTTTGCGTGAAAGAGTAACAAACATACATCCACACTCACAAACTTTCGCATCCTACTAATATTATAAATGCGAAAGTTTGTGAGTGTGGATGTATGTATGTATGTATGTTTGTTACTCCTTCACGCAAAAACTACTGAACGGATTTTGATGAAATTTGGAACACAGATAGATTATAACCGGGATTAAAATATAGGATACTTATTAACCCAATAATCCAATACTACGCGGATGAAGTCGCGGGGCACAGCTAGTTTATAATATTAGTAGGATGGAAGGCATAACACCAAAGCGATTATCTTCTTATCCATCTCTGTTTTATTTATTTTCATTTTGGTTTGTAAGCATTTAAATTGCTGTAAAGTATGAGTAGATATACCCACCTCACTAATATAGCTTTCTAATTTAAACACCTTAATCTGAGTGAGATTTGATTACTATTTAGTGACAATGGTGTCGCCTGCTCACATTCTGTTGCTGTTCCTGAGAATGTGCACCATCTTTTATTCATTGAAAAGAGTAACCATTGTGTTTCTCGGCGGCTCTTCTCGGTGGAAGCGGTATTCTCGAGCCGGCGGTAGATACTGACTGTTCATAAATGCTTTGTTGGCTTACATGAATAATAACAATTTTGAGTTGAGTTGACGTAAGTATTCTAAGTAATTATTCTTATAACTTTCAGGATAATCCCAATATCACTGAAGTTAGTAAATTAATACATTTTAATACATAATCTACTTGTGACTTACTTCTTCTTTTATTTAAATATAGCGCACCAAGTTAAAAAATGTAATTACAATAAAAAGCGAAAATTTAACCGTTCACTTTGGAATAACAAAATGGAGGTTCTGTTACATAATTATATCTTTAGTATGGTTTGTGTCTAATAATAATATATCGCCAGACTGACACACCAACTGTATTGTCCCAAACTAAGCAACGCCTGTACTATGAGTACCGTACAATGGCCTGGGGGCGATCCCAGTGACACCCAGACTTGGGCAAATTACGAAAAGGCCGTTTCCGAAATTTGCCCCGGCGGGAATCGATCCCGCAACCACCATGTGCAGTGAGCCGAGCGGCCTACGCTCGAACCACTGCGCCAAGCGGTCGTCAAGTCGAATGATTCTTCCACATAATACTTACTATAAAATTTTGAAACCTACCTTCACTTTTATATTTCATTTTACATTGTCCTCCAACCAGCGGGGGTATTTTAAATCATACGAATCGATATCGGAAACGCATTCGAAAACTTTAAACGTTTTTTTTATAATAATATGAAACATTTAATACAATTGCAGTGTTACCCGGTAAGTAATAAGGTTTTATTTGATATAACAAAATCGGCAAACAAGCGTACGACCCCCGGTATGTTAAGCAGTTACCGTAGCCTATAGATGAAGGAAATAAAAACGCTTTATAAAAGTATAACTCCAAAAAAAAATCATGAAGAAATTAAAAACAAAACATAGGTTAGATGATGATGATGATTAGATGCTTGCAATACCAAAGTCATCGCTCGCACTCTACCGACCTGAACGGGAGTTAGACAAGGGGAAGGGGAAGGGATCTGGCCTTAAGCTTCCGGCTCTATCATTGATCGTACAAAACGCAGCTATAACAGCTACTCGTCTTTCGAAAGTTGGTTAGATTTCCTAAGACATGCAGATTTCCTCGTTTCACCGTAAGGGAGTGATTATCATATAGTAATTATGATTCGCACATAGATTTCGAAAAACCCAGAAGTGCAACCCGGGTTTGAACCCAGGACATGGCGCCCGCAAGTCGCGTGCTTAACCACCGGCTATCACTGCTTAATTAATAGATACCTACACAGCTCTAATTAACCATGTTGATGCACTTGCTTTATTACCCTTGGTTGACACTGACGCAATTTTAATTGGAATTACACCGTCAGTGTAATCGAAGGGTAACTTTATGATGCTAGGACAACATCGAGGCGTGGCACACGTATTTCGGGCACCAGCATGTGCGTGTCGCCCTGAAGTTTTCCCCGTTAAGGCCTGACGACGTGGGCTCGTACTACCTGCGGTTCGAGCCCGTGTTGAGGAACGGGAACAAGGCGATCCAGTTTATCAAGTTCATTACCCTGAGTACGTATCTAGGGGCCGTATCCTACTAATATTATAAATGCGAAAGTTTGTGAGTGTGGATGTATGTATGTATGTATGTTTGTTACTCCTTCACGCAAAAACTACTGAACGGATTTGGATGAAATTTGGAACACAGATAGATTATCACCGGGATTAACATATAGGATACTTTTTAACCCAATAATCCAATACTACGCGGATGAAGTCGCGGGGCACAGCTAGTTAATAATAATATTCCGTCCTGCAAAAAGCAGCTATTCTGAACACGTGCCGCGAACAGTCAGGAAATTCCTTCAGACAGAACAAGACAACATTCATAGCAATACTCAACGCACTGATACCATACCACTCAGACACACCAATTTACATACTCCCCAACTAAGGATGCAGACCCCTACCACAGAAGAAATAAGCGCTCAACCTGAATCTCAACCAACGACACTAATAAATACTACCTACACACCCTGGTGTACACTTGGCTTAGGCCCGTGGTAAACCAATGTAAAAGCCGAGGAAAAAATAAAATAAATGCAAACATAAAAGACTTATACTACTTAAAGCTAAACATTAAAAACTAGTATCATTTAGAAAGTCAGTACCGAGTAATATAGCACCTTTCCAATAATAAAGAAGTCACTTATTTTTTTAAATTCTTATAGGATTCCTTTGCAATAGCCCAATCCCAAATCCATCTAAACTCCAACAATAGAACCATTTTTCTCTTTCCATATTCGCAATAGTTCCTGTACCTGTTGGGGTCGAGTCGCTCTATATGTCCCATTATTAGCAGCGGTTGACCTCAACATATGCCTTACACGACAATAAACTTCCCCCAAAGGGCCTCTACATGTTGAACCCATGTCCCCATGCAAGCCTTTCAAAGGAGCGGGCAGAGCTCGTGATACAGAGAGACATGATAATAACGATATTGCCAGACTGACACACCAACTGTATGGTCCCAAACTAAGCATAGCTTGTACTATGGGTACCGTACAATGGACTGGGGGCGATCCCAGTGACACCCAGACAAGGGCAAATTACGAAAATACCATTTCCGAAATTTGACCCGGCGGGAATGGAGCCCGCAACCACCCGGTGCAGTGACCTGAGAGGCCTGCACACGAACCACTGCGCCAAGCGGGCATTAGGGAATCTATCTCGAGTCTGAGACCGGTCTTGAGTACGCTTTTGACATGTCATTTTGTAGGTAAGTACTGAATGACACAAGAATGACATTTCAAGATCAAGATCGCTCTTAGACTTGAGATCGATTTATTAATACGGGGATAGAAGTTAAGAGTTCGGTCCAGGAAGGGCGGTAAGCTTGTACACGCTTGTCACTGTCATACCAAAGGCATTTCTCGCACGCTGCCGATCTGTAGCGGAGCGGAACAAGAAGTGGGGAAGGGAGGTTTGGGTTTGGACTTCCGGCCCTGTGACTCATCATACGGATAACATCGCAGGGATCTTTACACCGATGTTCTGTCAGAGGGTGGTATTACACCAGTCGAGCCAACCCGCATATGTGATGTAATCAAGGAGTTCTACATCATTCAATTACATTCGGCCTCGGCCACTTGTTCTACGCAGTCCCTCTACATTTACATTTTCGTCTGCTTTATTATCCAACAATTTTGTAAACGTCAAAGTTTGGACGTATGTATGTTTGTTACTGTATCACGCAAAAACGGCTTAACAGACTTTGATGAAATTTCGCACGCAGATATTTCATCGGCGGGATTGGCGCAGTGGTTCGAGCGTAGGCCGCTCGGCTCACTGCACATGGTGGTTGCGGGTTTGATTACCGCCGGGGCAAATTTCGAAAATGTCCTTTTAGTAATTTACCTAGGTCTGGGTGTCACCGGGATCGCCCCCAGTCCATTATACGGTACCCATAGTACAAGCGTCGCTTAGTTGGGGACCGTACAGTTGGTGTGTCAGTCTGGCGATATTTATCGACGCGGACGGAGGCATAAGCAGAAGAAGCTGGTACTTTATAAGTTTGGTCGGTGACAGACGTCGGGATGACTCGGTTCCGGCCGGTGAACCTGGAACTGATGCCGGGCCAGCATGGCAACACCACGGCGCTCCCGTACCGCTGCAGCAAGTGTATCGTGAGGGGAGTCACCCTGCGCGCTGATGACGGCAGCGTCCAGAACCTGGACCACACGCAGTACCGCGTGAAGAAGTACACGGACGAGTCAGTATCTACATACCTGTGGGCTGTGGTGTAGTCAACACTGAGAAATATTTGGGTCAAAATGTTGTATCTGACAAAAAATTGTTTTTGTCAGAATACTTGACTACAGGACTTGATAAAAATGTATACAAGAAAAAATTGTATCTGACAAATAATAGGATCCTATATAAGAATGGGATCTGACGGTAATAGGATTTGATGAAAAATAGGTTTTGACAAAAAAATTATCTCAAAGAGAATATGTTTTGAAACAAAAAAAAATGGATCAACGGAAAGTATAGAATCTAGCAAATCACTACTAGCACAAGTATTTAGCTCAGTTGTAGAGGCTAATAAATGGGCACCGTGTCAGATAATATGACAAAGTAAAAAAATAAACCAACTCAAAAACTGTACTACATTTACTTAACGTTTATATTGTTTTTTTATTTACTCATTCCAGGAAAGGAAAAGAGTGAGTATTATAAATAAAAACTGTAAACCGACTGTGGCAAAAATAAAAAAAAATTGCCATAGACTATTTGATACTGGCACGCAGAATGCACTATGGAAGTCCCGCCTTCCAAAAACCGTCACCGTTTGTCAGTCAGACAGTCAGTCGGTGTGGAGGTTACAAATGTGTGTGTGTCAAACGCATGGTAGTGTGTGTATTATTGATTTTAATGTATTTCTAAGTATTATAATATGAAAATGTTAGCATTCTGCACTCCTTCTCTATACAAACTATAAGTGTGTCAAATTTCAGACTCCTCCGTCTGCGCAATTTTCATATTAAGCGTTTGAAAGTTTTTCCTTCACATATTAATATAATTATTTATTTATTTCCATTTTCAGGCAATCATACATTGAGTTGGATCTGAAAGAGCTGAGACCTCGAGATTTTGGGGATTATTTCGTGATTATACAAAACGAAGACAACGGCGAAGAAAGAATCAAAGCTATGACTGTCACGGGTAATTCTCTCCCTTTCTTACTACAGGTGCAAAACAGAGAGGGCCTCCTTATGGCTTAGCATTGACTCAACTCTGAGACCAAACTTGGAAACACTTTAGAGAAGTAATATTGTACTGTGATGACATTAATTTTTAAATCCGCTCTCAGATTTGAGATCGATTTATTAAAACCGGCATAAGTTTCACGCCTTGTAGCTCCAAAACGCATAAACCGATTTCAATGCAATTTATTTGGTGCATTAGCCGATTTCGGTGAGATGTTCCTACGCTTTGTTTGATAGAAATACACACGATTTTAAATTCTCTTAATTTTTTTCCAGCACCCGGTATGTCTACTTACTATTATTCTGATAATATCATAATATAAAATTTATTATCCATTTCAACGTTTTATATACTATTTTATATTCCTCATGTCTTTTTATCAGGAACTTACTTAATTAAAATAAATGTAAGATACGTTATATAATACGGTACTATATTATAGTCCCGCACACATTCCCACCACTGTAACTCCTGTAAGCCAGGATCGACAATGGTGACCAATAATGACGTCGAGGTTTGACACTCGACGAGTCCCGGGGACAAGTTAAATAGTCTTGGAACCCGCACGAATTTAATCTAAAGATATAATAGGAGGAGTTGGACGAAAATATAATAAGAAAGCTGCGAGCTGGGAGTCGAAGCTGCGCCTTCTAGTTCCCAAAGCATTTCATCAACATTTGTTATCAAAAGATTTACTTATGACAAAATAATTAATCCTGTATATATTACCTTTATTTGCAGAAAAAGGTAATATTATTGAACATTTTTCTTTTATATAAGTACTAGCTGACCCGACACACGTTGTCCTGTCTTTTAGGGGTATGAAAAATAGATAGCAGCCGATTCTCAGACTTACTGAATATGCATATAAAATTATATAAAAATCGGTCAAGCCGTTTCGGAGGAGTATGGTAACTAACATTATGACACAAGAATTTTGTATTTAAGATTAGGTATATCAATGTGCGAATCATAATTTATATATTATGATTATCATTTGCTTACGGTGAAGGAAAACATCGTGAGGAAACCTGCATGTCTTAGAAGATCTAAGCAATTTTCGAAAGACATGTGACATCCGCCAACCCACACTGGGCCAGCGTGGTGGATTATGACTATCCTCCTCGTGCTGAGGGGAGGTCCGTGCCCAGGAGCAGGACGACAAAAGGGCTTAATTATTTATTTTTATTTAGGTACATCAAATGTCGGCGAACAAGCGTACGACACGGGATGTTAAGCTGTTGCCGTATCCTCTAGATGCTTGCCAAATACTACCGCACAGTACCAAAGGCATTATTGATTAAAAACTTTTTAATACTTATAATTAATAATGTAAAAAAACATTTTTCAGATCACGGTAATGATTATAGTTTTATTAATTACTAACTTTTTCCGTTAGCTTCGCTAGCCTAGATTTTATATTCTGGTTGTCGACAGTAGTGACATCTACCAGGTCCAACTATAGCTAAGAACTGGTTACTCTAGTATAAGTACAAGAAGAAATCTTCAATATCTGTCAAGCCGTTTAGGAGAAGAGTTGCGAACACATGTACAGAAGATTATTTATGTAATAATAATCATGTCTTAGCAAATAATCTGGTAATTTCATCATTAATTTTACTTGAACAATTTAACTGACAGCGTTTAAATTAACTTTGACAATAACAATAAGGAAACATTCCTATCACAACAAATGCGTCCGTCGTGTCCGAGAGCCAAGCGTAGAGTGCCTCGCTGTTTTTTTTTTTTAATTGACTATATGTTGTTGGCCAGAGTGGCCATAACAACTTCACCCGGACAGAGGGCGAGCGCAATTGCGCTCCAGCCAGAGGGGCAGGGGGGCAGCTAGCTCAAGGGCGCCACAAGGGACACGACCTCGGCTTGGGCCGCTGCCAGGAGAGGTGGCGAGGGTAAATCTACCACCGGATCGGAACGCAATGCCTCGCTGGCAGTTTTGCGCGCTCTTTTATACTTTTTCAGTCGGTGAGGTTATATGGGTAGGATAAATATCTAACACACGTTTATTACAAAACATTAAATAATATACTCCAATTTAATTAATTTCAGGTGATCGTAAGTATTGGAATTTCATTATATTAATTTGACGACTGCTTGGCGCAGTGGTTCGAGCATAGGCCGCTCGGCTCAATGCACATGGTGGTCGCGGGTTCGATTCCCGCCGGGGCTAAATTCGGAAATGACCTTCTCGTAATTTGCCCAGGTCTGGGTGTCACCGGGATCGCTCCCGGTACCTTGTACGGTACCCATAGTACAAGCGTTGCTTAGTTTGGGACCATACAGTTGGTGTGTCTGTCTGGCGATATTTATTTATTTATTTAAGTAACACCATTCTCACTAAATAAGCCTACCTGCTCATATTCTGTTGCTGTTCCTGAGAATGTACACCATCTTTTAGTCTATTGAAAAGAGTAACCATTGTGTTCCTCGGCGGCTCTTCTCAGTGGAAGCGGCATTCCGAGCCGGCGGTAGATACTGACTGTTCATAACTGCTCTGTTGGCTTACGTGAATAAAAACAATTTTTAGTTTGAGTTTCTTGAGTTGTATCTGAATTATTATTGAATACTGAAATTTGACCAGAATTTTGTTTCAAACAACCCACACTCATGAATTTCCAAGCCTCAACGCCCATCGCTTAACTCCACAGAAGGCATGAAAATGATTGCTACTTTCAATTCGTTTTCATTACGTGAAATTATATTTTTCTTTCACTGTTATTTCACCTGTGATTTTTCATAGTCAGTGATTGTATTTAGAGTGAATTTTCACTATGAGACGTGCTATGTCGTCCTATGAAGTCACTGGTCGATGATTTATCATAAAAACCGCGGCAGTACCGAACGCTTTGCGATTTCATTGCAATGATTGTTAACAGTTTCTGCCTATGTCAGTAGCAGGTGCTGCTTATGAAAACCTATATACTTAATATGATTTTTCACATGCTACCTGTGAAATGTTCCATCATTACTTCACAGTGATTCAAGTGCAACCGATATCGTTGTCGGCGGGGCAGGGAGAGCACTTTGATAAAACAATGATTTACGAATGCGCCACCTGTGAGCTCGATGACATTATATGTCATGGTGACAGCGTACAGCCTGCGGGAAGGATCACTCTTATCATGAACGCTAAAACTATCAACTATAACTTTCCAAGGTAAGATCTGGTGATAGGCATTGGTGGCCATCACTACATAGTATGAAACAAAGTCGCTTCCCGCTGTCTGTCTGTCACTATGTATGCTTAGATCTTTAAAACGGCGCAACGGATTTTGATTCGGTTTTTTTATAGATAGAGTGATTCAAGAGGAAGGTATATACTTATGTATAATACATGCATAATGTCGTTGAGAAACACTGATAATTTTTGAGCCGTGCGAAGCCGGGGCCGGTCGCTAGTATATGTATAAATAAAACTTGGATCAAGGGACCAACCTTCTTTAGGTCCAAAATGTCCCTTCCAACTCGCCCTAAATTTGATTTGGTTTTACCTCTTTTAGAAAATTTACACTGTCCCCAAAATTATTAACCACTTTGCCAGAATGTTCAATTTCCAAATTAGGTACCACGTCATTCTCAAAATTATTAAATTCCCATAAGGATCATTTTCCCAAAACGGGCACTATTATTTTCGCAAAAAATAAAAAAAAAACTCACAAAATATCCACGTTCCTATAAATAATAATAACCGTTTTCCACAAGAACTTTATATATAACTCTAAGCTTCTTGGTTTTCCACTGTCCCAATATTTGTAATTTTTGAAGCGAAGCTTCTATACGGACGTTCGAAGCGCCCGCCTGCCACTCTATCCGTGCTAAGCGTCAGTAGCGTTACACGATATAATATATAGGTATACAGAGCGGCAGCTGCGGTGCCCTACGCTTTATACTATAAAGCTTCGCTTCTTTCGGGCGTCCCTAGACGGCACTGATTTTTTTCAATGCGACGTGCGTTTGTTTGCTTTGTTTTATAAAAAAAACTAGGTGTGCCCCACGACTCCGTCCGCGTTCTGTTGATTTTTTTTCCTGAATTTTCTTTGCTATAAACCTCACGGAGCCCGAGACCTTTCCAACGAATGCAAAACCGTGGAAATCGGTTCGTGCGTTCTGGAGTTATAGCGCCAGGAAGGAAAACCCGACTTATTTTTAAATAGTAGATACCTATTTTAACAAAAATAAAAATGATAATGATTATTCTACAGTTTTGAAGACTCGTATTCTTGCGTCTACATGGGAGTGTTCAAGGACAATGAAAAATATTATCAGAAAATATTGGCTATTATTGACAGTAAGTGCCTAAGTATATCTTATTCTTATATCCCTCTTATTAATAAACGATCAGCGGTTGTAAAGTTACACCATGCTTTGTCTTCCTCTTTCGAATGTCAATTTACTGATGACAGAAAGAGATAGTTGGCTGTGTAACTATTTGCCTGCTATAGCACGAGTAATTACGGGGTTAGAGTTAGCGGTCATTGATAATTTCTATACTTTTTTCTATATCCGGATGTCAAATATAAGCTGTCATTTTTTTTCTTTTTTTATGGCCTCTTTCCATTGAGTCAGGCCCAATGTGGAGTTTTTTTGGTTTTCCAAATTGGACGGTCACATTCCTGTATTATATCATACTAATATTATAAAGAGGAAAACTTTGTTTGATTGTAATGAATAGGCTCCGAAACTACTGAACCGATTTGAAAAATTCTTTCATTGTTGGGAAGCTACACTATCCCCGGGTGACATAGGCTATATTATATTTCTTTTAAATTAGAGATCCTTACTAAAACTCCAATAATGTAACCGCAATGTACCCGTGCGAAGCCGGGGCGGGCCGCTAGTTGTTAATAATTGTGTTTGTTATTGCTATTTGTTACTCGACATTGGCAGAATCACATTGGCCTGACCTAATGGAAAGAGGCCATTAATATAAAAAATATTGGCCTCATGTGTCAATAATGTATAGAAAAAATGTCTGAAATGGCAACTACCTACTAATTGACATATTAACCCTTTTTTCAGACAGTTGTAAGTACATAATATAATACTATCTACCTTTTATATACAGGCTGTTTCTTTTTTCAAGTGTGTGTTGATGGCCAAATCCGAAACTAGGTATAGGGAATAGGCAAAATAACCAAAAGAGTCTCGGTGCCGATTTTTATGAAAACGTTAAGTCCAGCACCGATACATTTATATATGTCGCAGCCAACTAGCTTAGTTAGCCGTTCAATCAACAGCCTAGCCACTTAACTAAACAGCGCCGTTGAACTAGCGGCCTGAATGATATTCAGGCGTAGCGTCTGTTACAACATTTCATTTCACTGTAGCCAGATGTCAAATACGATGTCATTATCTGTCAACAATGTAATGTCTTACACGAACTTACGCCGAACTAGGCTTCTTGTTTTGAACTGACCCAAGAAGCTTAACACATAAAGTTCTTGAACTGACCCGACAGACGTTGTCCTGTCTTAACTTTGAATATTAAATTCGAATTGTTCCGCTCCACTTTCTTATTTTTTTCTTTCATAAGAACCTTCTCCTGACAATAATAAACACAACAAAAATAGAATTGGTTAAATCTATCCATCCGTTCACGCGTGATGCGATGACCAAGGAAATATAAATTCATAATTAAACTAATTGCTTATATGCTGTATATGCCTAAACCAATTGATGCTTCAGCATTTTTAAAAATCATCAAAAAAATTATCCATTTTTATTTTTTTCAGCACCCTGTAAGTTGTTTTTACATACCATTTCACACAACATACTCTGTTTGAAACACAATATTATTATAATACGCTGGTCAATGATTTATCATAAACACCGTGACACTACCAAACGCTTTGCGATTTCATTGCAATGATTTTTAACAGTTTCTATCTAGGTCAGTAGCAGGTGCTACTTATGAAAACCTATATAATATGACTTTTCACATGCCACCTATGTAATGTTCCATAACTACCTCTAACACAAGGTTGGTTTTGGGGTACATCAGGACTCAACTAGTGTTGTGATTCCAGTGGTTACGATCCCGAATAAACCGGTGATCCCTTCTCCCAGCTCTGGGCAGCCGTTCCAACAGGAAATACCTTTCACCTGCCAGGGGCAGTGCGCTGTGGAGAGCGTAAGTACTTAGCGCTAGCGCACCAAGAGCGTAGCGTTTTTGAAGCGAAGCTTCTATACGGAAGTTCGGGGCGCTCGCCGCACGGCCACTCTATCCGTGCTAAGCGTCAGACGTGAGTTGCGTTACACGATGACGTTAGTAGTGTTGCCGGATATATACAGGTTGAAACAGAAAGGGTAAACTTTTTTTTCCAAACTTAACTTTGTAATTCTAAATTCAGCTTTGGAGGAAACTTGAAAAACCAAACGTGTTATAGGAATACAGCTGTTGACAGATTTCATAAGTCTACAAAACCTTTAGTACTTCAACTGTCCCACAAAGCCGATAATTCTGGATTTACCAAGTAAAGTTGCAAAAAAACTAGTATGCCCTTTCTGTTTCACCTAGTATAGGTATACAGAGTGGCAGATGCGGCGCCCTAGGCTTTATACTATAAAGCTTCGCTTCTTTCGGGCGTCCCTAGACGGCACTGTTTTTTTTTTCAAATTACTAGCAATGTTAGTTTATCACATTACTAGTCTTCCCGGTTATGCTTGTGTTAGGAGTGGGCTCACGTCAATAGTTTAATGGCCAGGATGGGAATCGAACTCGGAACCTCTCAGCTAAGAGGGCGGCCCCACTAGACTATTGACGCCTTGAAGGTAGTAGGTAGGTAATGAGTAACTTATACAGGGTGTAAGGGGCATCGTAACGAAAACTGATACCATGGATTCAACTCATGATTCCGGACCTCCCAGAGTTGGAATTTCCCGTCGATATTTTCATGAAATGCTAATTACAGCATTTTTAAATTGATTTTAGTTTGGTAACATGCAATTGGTGTGTTATAATAGTGTGGAGAGGCAATAGTGCCACCACCAATTTTAATCACAAACAAAACAGAGAGCGAGGCATGGACAAGAGGAGGGATGTTAAAAAAAGAAATAAAGATTGCTTATTCAATATAAGGAGGCCCATTCAATGTTGAAGATTGAGACGATTAAATAAATAATGTAGCCCTTTTGACGTCCCACTCCTGGGCACGAGCCTCCGCTCCCTACGAGGGGGATTCAGGCTGTAATCCAGCACTCTGACCCAGTGCAGGTTGGCGGATTTCACATGTCTCTCGAAAATTAGTTACATTTTCCGAGACATGCAGGTTTCCTCACAATGTTTTCCTTCACCGTAAGCGAGTGATAATGATAATAATATAGAAATTATGATTCCCACAAAGATTTCGAAAAATCCAGAGGTGCGAGCCGGGGTTTGAATCCAGGACCTGGTTCCCGAAACGCGTGCTTAAACCAATCGGCTATCACTGGTTTTTTTTTTGTTTTTTTTCTTACGATATTTCCCACATTTATTATTTATTTGTATTTGGCAGGTATAATGGCCTGAATCCCCCTCATGTTGAGGGGAGGCCCGTGCCCAGCAGTGGGACGTCAAAAGGGCTAAATTATAATTTTATTATTATTATTTATTTGGCAGGTACACGTAAATGGGATTCACGTTCAGGCTGTCAATGCTAGGCGAAACTTTGAAATATCCGTCGCTTATTATGCGGTAAGAGATTGTTTTACAGGGATGTTCAGATTACTTGGGACTGAGCAGCTCAGATATCTACAGTAAATAATAATGTCAAAGCGTAGCGTGTCTTGCTCTACTAGTCTGAATTACTTATGCAATTCTTGGTAATCTCAAGAGGCTACACACTGGAGCTAGTAAATTTACATTAAGGCTAAAGCGCCCATCTAGTCCGCGAAGTTCAAATTTTTTGAGGTTTTTTAGAAATTATTCAATATCTGACAATAATAAAAGGCACATTTTGTAATTCGCGAAAAAGACCGTGTGCAGTGCATTTATTAATATATCCAACTTACTCTAAAACATTTCAAGAACGACAGCTATCCAGATAATCTGGCAATTTTTGTATATTTAGTGATTTACTAGTATCATATCCACCGTGATAATACATATTTAGAGTAAAATAAATGTATTAATAAACGCACTGCATACTGTGTTTGTCGCAAATCACAAAATGTTGTCTTAAATGTTTTCAGATTTTGGATAAACTATAAAAATACTCGAAAATTTTGAATTTCGCGGGCTAGACAGGCGCCGTCACCTAATATCTACTACTCATTGTAATTATTAATTAAGTATTTAAGCAACTGGCCATTAAAAAAAAAAATATAACAAAATAAAAAAGTAAAGAGACAAGCCCGCTGAGTTTCTTGCCGGATCTTCTCAGTCGAGGTCGCGTTCCGATCCGGTTGTAGTTATAAGAAAAATATGTTATAATGTCAATTTGTAAGTGTCCCCGTAGGCCTAACCAAATAAACACTTTGATTTTGACTTTGACTCGCCGAACGATGAATGGACAGTCGTGAGGAACTTACACGTCTTTCGAGAGACCATGGTCTATGTCCCTCCCCTCGCATCGAGGGGGAGTGTGTCGGTGTTATGGGGACAGGCTCACCGCCTGTTGCATTGGGACCGAAATACCATCTGGCCAAATGTGGATAGGTATCATCTGGTTTGAGAAAAAAAATACAAGAAAAAACCTACTGTGAACATTTGTGGACAGTGGACATTTTGGGAAAGTGGCCTTTGTGGACATTGGTCATTTTGGGAAAGTGGACATTTGTGGACATTGGTCATTTTGGGAAAGTGGACATTTGTGGACATCGGTCATTTTGGGAAAGTGGTCATTTTGTTCTCATTAGTGTTCCTTTTAGTATTTATTTAGAAACATTTTGTAATTACTTACTTAATGATGATTTATAAATAATTGTATAGGTTGCCGGGAACACTATAACAATTATAATACCCTATTTTGACCCTGTGTATGAAGGGGCCTACCAAGCTGTATTTATGGTGGGGGATGAAACCATAACGAAGACCATTATGGAAATGAAGTAAGCAAAACATTTACAGTATTTTTTATAATCTTATCATTATTGTGTGATAACTAAAAATATATATAAATAAATAAAATATCGCCAACTGTACGGTCCCAAACTAAGCAACGCTTGTACTATGGGTACCGTACAATGGACTGGGGGCGATCCCGGTGGCACCCAGACCTAGGCAAATTGCGAAAATGCCAATCCGAAATTTTCCCCGGCGGGAATCGAACCCGCAACACCACGTGAGAATAACCTAACCTAAGCTTTGTTAAAAACGTGCCTTACACGTCTTAACTGCTGAACTAATTTCCACGAATTTCGGTGTAGAGATAGATCGGGCCTTGGAGAAGGACGTTCCACCTGTTGTCCCGAAAATATAACTTGAGATGAAAATATATTATTTTGAGAATGGAAATTCGTATCTAAATTAAAACTATAAAGTTATTTTATTATTCTAGTGTACCACAGAATGGTCCTAAATACACTGATGGTACGTATTATATAATAACAAGTTAACTAAGTACAGACCTTCCCGATATGCACACAAAATTTCATGAAAATCGGTCGAGCCGTTTCGGAGGAGTATGGTAACTAACATTGTGACACGAATATTTTATATATAAGACTAGCTGTGCCCCGCGGCTCTGTCCGCGTGGAATGTGGACAACTCTTATCACTTAAGGGTATGAAAAATAGATAGTAGCCGATTCTCAGACCTACCCGATATGCACACGAAATTTCATGAAAATCGGTCGAGCCGTTTCGGAGGAGTATGGTAACTAACATTGTGACACGAGAAACTGTGTGTGAATTTTATATTATAAGATAAGATTAGATGTAGGTTTTATTTATCATTTGGTTGAAATTCCACTAGGTTTTTGAGTTTACCAAATGGTTTTTGAGTATTACTCAAAAACCCATTGAGCCTGATTGAGCTTTGATTAGCTCAGAAATATATGTACAAACACGAATGTCACAAGCGGTCACCCATCTGGCAACCCGATCGACTCCCAATCGTCTTGCAAACTGTCAAAACTGACGCATCAGGTGTCTTACTACGTCAGATTTGACAGTTTGTCTACAGGAGAAGCTTCAAAACTGATGTATTGCGAGTTGAGCGAGATGGGTGCGGGGGAGGCGCGGCGGAGAGCAATTGAAGACAACAATTTAATAAAAACCTTAACTACCTTGACGTCTATACAAATAAATAAAATTGGAGTGTCTGTTTGTAATATCAAAATAACACCTTTTCACTAAATGCATATGAAAGTACATTCGACACATATGGCAAAAATGCGATTTAAAAAAAATTTGCCTGTCTGTCCGTCTGTGTGTTTGTTCCGGGTAATCTCCGAAACGGCTGGACCGATTTTGACGGGACTACACTGGCAGATAGCTGATGTTATAAGGAGTAACTTAGGTTACTTTAATTTTAGAAAAAACAATTGGGGTTCCGCGTAAAAAAATAAAAACACATGAAATCAAAAAGTATCTCCGAAACGGGTGGACCGATTTTGACGGGACTTTCATGGTAGATAGCTGATGTTATAAGTAGTAACTTAGGCTACTTTTATATACAAAAACAAAATTGAAATAATGGATCCTGTCGCGCGAGCTCAGAACGCGGGAGCGGGCTTTTTTGTTAAGTTAAATTCCACGCGGACGAAGTCGCGGGCACAGCTAGTACAAAATAAATTCGCACGCGGTGCTCGGAGCGCCCACGCTCGATTCTTATATTGACCGTATGTCAAGGTAGTTAAGGTTTATATTAAATTGTTGTCTTCAATTGCTCTCCGCCGCGCCTCCAGCGGTGTGCGTTGGGCCTTGGGGTCCTTTGTGTTCCCCGCCGCGGACGCTTCTGTTTCGTGAAAGTGGCATGCGCACAGAAGTTATTCCGCGGGTGCAACCCAATTGTACACCTCCTCTGCCAGGATTTGAACCCACGACCATCGAAATAAAGGCCAGGGCCATACCCACTGGGCACCCACCATCCAATTATCGTTTGTAGGTTGTGATAAAAACGGAGATAAGACAACTGAAGCTACAGGAGAAGATAATGCAACCGTCGCTGAAGTAACCAGTGAAGTAGCCAGTGATGTAAGCAGTGAAGACAGCAGTGAAGAATCCACCGAGGAAACAAGCACCGAGCCGACCACTCCAGACCCTGGCGCTACTTAAATAAAATAATTGTCAAATAAAATCTTACCACAGCAACCGATCCACTGTCGATGTTTTTTTAATTAATTGATGCTCAAAGCACGTAATCTAAATATATATAACTCAAAGGTGACTGACTGACTGACTGACATAGTGATCTATCAACGCACAGCCCAAGCCACTGGACGGATCGGGCTGAAATTTGGCATGCAGGTAGATGTTATGACGTAGGCATCCGCTAAGAAAGGATTTTGATTAATTCTACCCCCAAGGGGATAAAATAGGGGATGATTGTTAAGTTAAATTCCACGCGGACGAAGTCGCGGGCACAGCTAGTATAATATATAATATGATTACAAGCGATATTGCAATATATGGCCCGTTAATAAATCTATCTCAAGTCTGAGAGCGATCTTACGTTTTGGACACGTCATTTTATTTTGTTTTAGTTTTTTTTTTTGGCGTAGGCCGCTGTCATTACGGTGACTTTTAGAATGTTGATTTTGTTTATATACTAGGTGATACAAAATGGGTATACTATTTTTTTTGCAACTTAACTTTGTAAATCTCAAACTATCGGCTTTGTAGGACAGTTGAAGTACTAAAGGTTTTGTACACTTGTGAAATCGGTCAACAGCTGTATTCCTGTAACACCTTTTGTTTTTCAAGTTCCCTCCAAAGCTGATGGTTTTAGAATTACAAAGTTAAGTTTTGAAAAAAAAGTATACCCATTATGTGTCACCTTGTATATAAATCATTAATTGCATTTAGTATTGTGTACCATGTTGGATTCCATAAAAATATGACATAAGATTGACATTTCCATGATCGCTGTCAGATCGATTTATTAAATTACTAGCTGTGCCCCGCGACGTCATCCGCGTAGTATTTTAAATTAGCAAAAATTTCGGGATTATCGGGTTAAAAAGTATCCTATATGTTAAT
Source organism: Notodonta dromedarius (assembly GCA_905147325.1). NCBI lineage: Eukaryota > Metazoa > Arthropoda > Insecta > Lepidoptera > Notodontidae > Notodonta > Notodonta dromedarius. The sequence goes on from LR990187.1 coordinate 1,376,676, forward strand.
CCCGGTTATAATCTATCTGTGTTCCAAATTTCATCCAAATCCATTCAGTAATTTTTGCGTGAAGGAGTAACAAACATACACACATCCACACTCACAAACTTTCGCATTTATAATATTAGTAGGATATGGGCCTGAAGTGGCCTAAAGCGACCAAGCGTACGTGCTGGCCGAAAATAATACCTAATAAGCATTAACATAACTATTAAAAAAATAAGGTCAATCCAAACTAGGACAGGTATCTTGTTGTTCGTTGAAATTTGATTAAGGCTAAAGCGCCCATCTAGCCCGCGAAGTTCAAATTTTTTGAGTTCTTTTAGAATTTTTTCAAAATCTGACAATAATAAAAGACAAATTTTGTAATTCGCGAAAAAGACCGTGTGCAGTGCATTTATTAATATATCCAACTTACTCTAAAACATTTCAAGAACGACAGCTATCCAGATAATCTGGCAATTTTTGTATATTTAGTGATTTACTAGTATCATATCCACCGTGATAATATTTAGAGTAAAATAAATGTATTAATAAATGCACTGCACACGGTCTTTTTCGCGAATTACAAAATTTGTCTTTTATTATTGTCAGATTTTGAAAAATTTCTAAATGAACTCAAAAAATTTGAACTTCGCGGGCTAGACAGGCGCCTTCACCTTAAGATAAATTTAAAATAATAATAATTATCAATATGTTATAATTTTTTTTATTTAATTTCAATATATTGCCTAACCGTTCCTACTAGAGGATTATAAAATAAATATTGTTTTTTTATATTGCAAAGTAACAAGATTGAAGATCGATTGGTTTGGTACCGATAGGTAGGTAACCCCGAAGGGTGATAACCCTTGCTCTGCACAGTCGTGGTAAACAGCTGATATTAGATATTAGATTCTTCTTTTATCTTTGAAAATATGGTGCACACATTTTAAAATGATCCTGAATTTAATGTTAAATATAAGGTACCTATGTACATCTCATAATAAAAGGTTTTGATTTTAAATTCGCAGCATGTAATCGATTTTTATTTTCTAACACAATAGCATATTTTTTTCAAAATTAATACAGTTATTTTATTGATTACATTTTGACGTTCGCCGCCACCCGTATCTATGCCACATCTATGCTTGCATTTTTTAATTAAAAAAGAATAAGTAAATGGCGGGATATGCAACTGACAGTGATGTTGGTTGTCATTTTGTTTTTTATTTCTAAACCTACGGGTAGTTGTGGGGTACTTATACCATGTTTGAACTGTTTGTGAAATAATTGAATAGTCAGACGAACTTACCTGCACAGAGTACTTTGTATATATATGAAACTTACCTGTAAGTGAAGTGAAGGACGAGATAATAAGATGCATTAATAACAATTTACGAGTAACCGGAGAGTATCTACATTACTTAGGTAAGTAGTTTCCATATATTTACCAGAATTTAAACAACGACTGTTTCACTGACATCGCCCCCAGTCCATTGTACGGTACAAATAGTAGGTACAAGCGTTGCTTAGCTTGGGACTGAACAGGTTGTGTGTTAGACCCGTTGACAAAAGCAATCTTGAGTAGGTACCTATGTTTTGATGTGATTTTGTTTGTACTGGAGATATATGGGATAAGAATCATATTACTTGAATATTTCTAAGAGCACTCTCAGACTTGATATTGAGATATTAATACGGGCCTGCTTCCCGATAGTTAGGTACTTGAATATTATTATTGTTAGGTAGATATTTAGACGTTTTTGCAATGAACGACAACGAATGAGATGGGTCTGATATTTATTTTAGTACTTGTGCTAGCAGTGATAGCCGATTGGTTAGGCACGCGTCTTGCGGGCACCAGGTCCTGGGTTCAAATACAGGCTCTCTGGGTTATTCGAAATCTATGTGCGAATTTTAATTTATATAGGTAAAATATGATTATCACTTGCATACGGTAAGGGAAACATCGTGAGGAAACCTGCATATCTTAGAAAATCTAACCAATTTTCGAAAGACATGTGAAATCCGCCAACCCGCACTGGGGACCCACACAAAAATGTTCATATCAAAAGTATGTTGCGTGCAGTTGGTAGTGCCACCTGGTGCTAGCAGCTCGTAGCGCCGAAGCAAACAATAATTAAAAGGTATTGAAAATAGTACGTGCTACGTGACGCTGATAACAGATGGCGCTTACTAAACAATATGGTTCTAATCTAAGCAGAAGAACATAGATCCTCCTCCTATTTTGGGAGTCAGTTAAAAAAAGATATTTCAATGCTTATTAATTTATTAGGTCAAAAACATATTTAACACCAAAATTATATATTAACAGTCACACAGATCGTTATTATGCAAATTACATAATTAAGCCAATACCTACTGTTCTCATTAAATCACGATTATTCTAAAAACACAGGTTAAATTATTGTCGTCTTCGTCAAACATAAGTTGCATGAGTACGACGGCACTACATAAGACAACAACAGGATTAGCGCAAATGACATTCATAATTATTATTTAAAAACAAATTCAAACATTCAAATTTGGAATTTATAACAAAAATGGCGGAATCGGAGTCAATTATCGTTTGGGTGCAGCCCACACTGAAACAAACACACGTTAATTTAAAGCTTTGTGCTCACCCATGCTACCCTTTTGCGTTAGTCATGCGTTCACGGCCTTATAACTCATACATTATAAGGCAACGTTCGCACGGTAACACTTAAGGGCCCAATGTACGGTGATCCGTTGTTCGAATTGATAGTGTGTGCCAATATCGATAACGATTTACTTAGAGGAAAACGACATCGGAGGTCACAAAAAATCTATGCAATCTTGAACATCGTACCGATAAATCGATAGAGTATGGCTCTGTGAACGACGGTCCGTTTGTTGTGTCATTCTGATTCTATGATGCCACGTCTTATTATTTCCTCTTTATCGCTCGATCGCAACGATTTTCTGTAGATCGAGCGAAGCGACGGATCGCGCCGTATATGGGATTCTACACTTTCAAATAAAAATATTCTCAAGTACAGAATATGGATAGATTACAGGAAAGGTTTAGAACATTAGCCTTTTTGGATAAGTTAATTTCAATGCGACGCGTTCTGATTATTATGACATTGGCTTATGGGTCAAATTGCAACAATTCGCGCTTCATCGTAACCACTTTTTGTAAGGGCCTGTGCACACCACGATTTTTAAACGCGCCGTCGACGAGCGTTTGTACAGACACAATAAGACGCAGTCTGTAGACTTTTGTAGGATAAAGGCGCGCGTTTTAGAAACGTGCGTCGTCGGCGCGTTTAAAAAACGTGGTGTGGACTGGCCCTAAGGTGGAGACAGCGGGGTAACATTTAAATTATGTGAATTTAGCTTCAGTGTGACTGTCCCATAAAATTCGTATTAAACTATAACATTCGTATCCTTATATTCTACTGTTTTTTTTTACAAAATATAGGACTCAGCGCATTACACTCTATTTCACATACGAAGTGCCGTAGATGCGATTTACAAAATTGAGTTCTGTATTTTTCCGCGGACCTTTCTATGTGAAATAGACTGTAGTTTATCTCTACTTCTTACTTTGGCCCAAGACTACGTCACGGTCAGTGTTGCCATTGATTGACAAGTACCATCCGGATAAGGAGCGTTGTTAACTGCTCCATAGCTAATGACGTAGTCTTGGGCCAATCACGTGACCTAGCTGTCACTGGGTACCAGGTTTTATGCTTTTTACAACGGTCATGAGATCACTACGGATGAATCTTAGGTGGACATCAAACATATTTGAATTTACTTAACAAGGACCGCCTCCAGATTTCTTGGTAGCTGTATTGTAACTACTTGAGTGACTGCTTGTCTTGCTCGAGCTGGAACTGGAGGAACTGCTCGACGATTGGTACGAGGATTTCGTTGCTGATTTCTTATTCTTATCATCAACAACAACCGTCGATTCAGATTTGCTAGCCGAGTGGGATGCCTTCGATTCTGCATCGGAATAAGATTCCGTTATGCTTCCTGACTTCGCATCGTAATACGTGGTTTTCTGTTTGTCCTTCATCGCCATCGAGGCGCTTGATTTGCTAGCTGTTTGCGAGTAGCTGATGCCGCTGCGGTCGTCGATGTAGCTTACAGCTGCGGCGGTACTCTGAGCGTTACTTTTCACACTTGCATCTTTTTCTTCCTTTACGACCACTTTGGAGCCGTCTCCACCGGCACTCTCAGTGCAACTACTTACATTGCTCTCCGAATCACTGTTTTCATATGATGACTTCTTTTTCTGTTTTACGACCACCGATGAGCCGGCCTGGCTTTCGGAGGAAGCTTTTGTGTTCTGGTCTTTGCAATTCTGAGAGTCCTTGGAACTGCTGCTACCATGAGAAGCAGCCCAAGAGTCAGTGTAAGTGTGTTCTTCATCGGTCTCGCCTCGGGATCCGGAATGGGATTCATTCTCGGAGTATCCTTTACCTGTCTTAGCGTGGGTTCCAGAATATGAATCAGTTTGAGAGTGACTACGGTCATTCTCAGCACAGGCTCCAGTATAAGAGTCAGTCTCAGATTTCCCATTACCGGTCTTAGAGTTCGATCCAGAATAGGTGCCAGTTTTAGTGTGGCTTTGGTCAGTTTCGGCACTCGATCTAGTATATGAGTCCGTCTCAGAGTATCCCCCACCCTCCTTAGCGTGGGATCCAGAATAGGAGTTAGCTTTAGTGCGCTTTTGGTCAGTCTCAGCACTGGATTGAGCATAGGAGTCAGACTCTGAATAATCTTTACCAGCCTTAGATTTAGATCCAGAATAGGAGTCAGTTTTAGAGCGCGATTCGTCAGTCTCAGCACTGGATTTAGCATAGGAGTCAGACTCTGAATAATCTTTTCCGGTTTTTGATTGGGATCCAGAAGAGGTGTCAGATTTGGTGTGTTCGCGGTCAGATTTGCTATGAGATTCGGCATAGGACTCGGCTTCAGAGTATGCTTTACCTGTCTTAGCTTGGGATTGAGCACATGACTCAGTCGAGGTGTGGCTTTGGCCAGATTCGCCATAAGATGCTGCATGGGAACTACTGTGCGAATTGTTTCCGTCAGAACTAGATTCAGAGCCAGCACATGATGCAGTGGAGGAGTGGCTATTGTCAGATTCAGACTGAGATGCACCATAGGAGCTACTGTGGGAATTTTTGCCATCAGATCCTGACTCAGAGCCAGCATATGACGCAGTGGAGGAGTGGCTTTTGTCAGATTCAGACTGAGATGCACCATAGGAACTACTGTGGGAATTTTTGCCGTCAGAACTAGATTCAGAGCCAGCATATGACTCAGACGAGGTGTGGCTTTGGTCAGATCCAGATTGAGAGGCAGCATGGGAACTACTGTGGGAATTATTGCCGTCAGATCCTGACTCAGATCCGGCATGGGAACTACTGTGAGAATTATTGCCATCAGATCCTGATTCAGCTCCGGCATGAGAACTACTGTGGACATTATCGCCATCAGATCCTGACTCAGATCCGGCATGGGAACTACTGTGGGAATTATTGCCGTCAGATCCTGACTCAGATCCGGCATGGGAACTACTGTGGGAATTATCGCCATCAGATCCTGACTCAGATCCGGCATGGGAACTACTGTGAGAATTATTGCCGTCAGATCCTGACTGAGATCCGGCATGGGAACTACTGTGGGAATTATCGCCATCAGATCCTGACTCAGATCCGGCATGGGAACTACTGTGGGAATTATTTCCATCAGATCCTGACTCAGCGCCAGCATGGGAACTACTGTGGGAATTATTGCCGTCAGATCCTGACTCAGATCCGGCATGAGAACTACTGTGGGAATTATCGCCATCAGATCCTGACTCAGAGCCAGCATGGGAACTACTGTGAGAATTATTGCCATCAGATCCTGACTCAGATCCGGCATGGGAACTACTGTGGGAATTATTGCCATCAGATCCTGACTCAGATCCGGCATGAGAACTACTGTGGGAATTATCGCCATCAGATCCTGACTCGGATCCGGCATGGGAACTACTGTGGGAATTATTGCCATCAGATCCTGACTCAGATCCGGCATGGGAACTACTGTGAAAATTATTGCCATCAGATCCTGACTCAGATCCGGCATGGGAACTACTGTGGGAATTATCGCCATCAGATCCTGACTCAGATCCGGCATGGGAACTACTGTGGGAATTATTTCCGTCAGATCCTGACTCAGAGCCAGCATGGGAACTACTGTGAGAATTATTGCCATCAGATCCAGACTCAGATCCGGCATGGGAACTACTGTGAGAATTATTGCCATCAGATCCTGACTCAGATCCGGCATGGGAACTACTGTGGGAATTATTGCCATCAGATCCTGACTCAGATCCGGCATGAGAACTACTGTGGGAATTATTGCCATCAGATCCTGACTCAGATCCGGCATGAGAACTACTGTGGGAATTATCGCCATCAGATCCTGACTCGGATCCGGCATGGGAACTACTGTGGGAATTATTGCCATCAGATCCTGACTCAGATCCGGCATGGGAACTACTGTGAGAATTATTGCCATCAGATCCTGACTCAGATCCGGCATGGGAACTACTGTGGGAATTATCGCCATCAGATCCTGACTCAGATCCGGCATGGGAACTACTGTGGGAATTATTTCCGTCAGATCCTGACTCAGAGCCAGCATGGGAACTACTGTGAGAATTATTGCCATCAGATCCTGACTCAGATCCGGCATGGGAACTACTGTGGGAATTATTGCAATCAGATCCTGACTCAGATCCGGCATGGGAACTACTGTGGGAATTATTGCAATCAGACCCTGACTCAGATCCGGCATGGGAACTACTGTGGGAATTATTGCCATCAGATCCTGACTCAGATCCGGCATGGGAACTACTGTGAGAATTATTGCCATCAGATCCTGACTCAGATCCGGCATGAGAACTACTGTGGGAATTGTTGCCATCAGATCCAGACTCAGATCCGGCATGAGAACTACTGTGGGAATTATTGCCATCAGATCCTGACTCAGATCCGGCATGGGAACTACTGTGGGAATTATTGCAATCAGACCCTGACTCAGATCCGGCATGGGAACTACTGTGGGAATTATTGCCATCAGATCCTGACTCAGAGCCAGTATGGGAACTACTGTGAGAATTATTGCCATCAGATCCTGACTCAGATCCGGCATGGGAACTACTGTGGGAATTATTACCATCAGATCCAGACTCAGATCCGGCATGGGAACTACTGTGAGAATTATTTCCGTCAGATCCTGACTCAGATCCGGCATGGGAACTACTGTGGGAATTATCGCCATCAGATCCTGACTCAGATCCGGCATGGGAACTACTGTGGGAATTATTGCAATCAGACCCTGACTCTGATCCGGCATGGGAACTACTGTGGGAATTATTGCCATCAGATCCTGACTCAGATCCGGCATGAGAACTACTGTGGGAATTATTGCCATCAGATCCTGACTCAGATCCGGCATGGGAACTACTGTGAGAATTATTGCCATCAGATCCTGACTCAGATCCGGCATGAGAACTACTGTGGGAATTGTTGCCATCAGATCCAGACTCAGATCCGGCATGAGAACTACTGTGGGAATTATTGCCATCAGATCCTGACTCAGATCCGGCATGGGAACTACTGTGGGAATTATTGCAATCAGACCCTGACTCAGATCCGGCATGGGAACTACTGTGGGAATTATTGCCATCAGACCCTGACTCAGATCCGGCATGGGAACTACTGTGGGAATTATCGCCATCAGACCCTGACTCAGATCCGGCATGGGAACTACTGTGGGAATTATCGCCATCAGATCCTGACTCAGATCCGGCATGGGAACTACTGTGGGAATTATTTCCGTCAGATCCTGACTCAGAGCCAGCATGGGAACTACTGTGAGAATTATTGCCATCAGATCCTGACTCAGATCCGGCATGGGAACTACTGTGGGAATTATTGCCGTCAGATCCTGACTCAGATCCGGCATGGGAACTACTGTGAGAATTATTTCCGTCAGATCCTGACTCAGATCCGGCATGGGAACTACTGTGGGAATTATCGCCATCAGACCCTGACTCAGATCCGGCATGGGAACTACTGTGGGAATTATTGCCGTCAGATCCTGACTCAGATCCGGCATGAGAACTACTGTGGGAATTATTGCCATCAGATCCTGACTCAGATCCGGCATGGGAACTACTGTGGGAATTATTGCCGTCAGATCCTGACTCAGATCCGGCATGGGAACTACTGTGGGAATTATTGCCATCAGATCCTGACTCAGATCCGGCATGAGAACTACTGTGGGAATTATTGCCATCAGATCCTGACTCAGATCCGGCATGGGAACTACTGTGGGAATTATTGCCGTCAGATCCTGACTCAGATCCGGCATGAGAACTACTGTGGGAATTACCACCATCAGATCCTGACTCAGATCCGGCATGAGAACTACTGTGGGAATTATTGCCATCAGATCCTGACTCGGAGCCAGCATGGGAACTACTGTGGGAATTATTGCCATCAGATCCTGACTGAGATCCGGCATGAGAACTACTGTGGGAATTACCACCATCAGATCCTGACTCAGATCCGGCATGAGAACTACTGTGGGAATTATTGCCATCAGATCCTGACTCAGAGCCAGCATGGGAACTACTGTGGGAATTATCGCCATCAGATCCTGACTCAGATCCGGCATGGGAACTACTGTGGGAATTATTTCCGTCAGATCCTGACTCAGATCCGGCATGGGAACTACTGTGGGAATTATTGCAATCAGATCCTGACTCAGATCCGGCATGGGAACTACTGTGCGAATTATTGCCGTCAGATCCTGACTCAGATCCGGCATGGGAACTACTGTGGGAATTATCGCCATCAGACCCTGACTCAGATCCGGCATGGGAACTACTGTGGGAATTATTGCCATCAGATCCAGACTCAGATCCGGCATGGGAACTACTGTGAGAATTATTGCCGTCAGATCCTGACTCAGATCCGGCATGGGAACTACTGTGGGAATTATCGCCATCAGATCCTGACTCGGATCCGGCATGGGAACTACTGTGAGAATTATCGCCATCAGATCCTGACTCGGATCCGGCATGAGAACTACTGTGGGAATTATTGCCATCAGATCCTGACTCAGAGCCAGCATGGGAACTACTGTGAGAATTATTGCCATCAGATCCAGACTCAGATCCGGCATGGGAACTACTGTGGGAATTATTGCCATCAGATCCTGACTCAGATCCGGCATGAGAACTACTGTGGGAATTATTGCAATCAGACCCTGACTCAGATCCGGCATGGGAACTACTGTGGGAATTATTGCCATCAGATCCTGACTCAGATCCGGCATGAGAACTACTGTGGGAATTATTGCCATCAGATCCTGACTCAGATCCGGCATGGGAACTACTGTGGGAATTATTGCCATCAGATCCTGACTCAGATCCGGCATGAGAACTACTGTGGGAATTATCGCCATCAGATCCTGACTCGGATCCGGCATGGGAACTACTGTGGGAATTATTGCCATCAGATCCTGACTCAGATCCGGCATGGGAACTACTGTGGGAATTATTGCCATCAGATCCTGACTCAGATCCGGCATGAGAACTACTGTGAGAATTATTGCCATCAGATCCTGACTCAGATCCGGCATGAGAACTACTGTGGGAATTATCGCCATCAGATCCTGACTCGGATCCGGCATGGGAACTACTGTGGGAATTATTGCCATCAGATCCTGACTCAGATCCGGCATGGGAACTACTGTGAGAATTATTGCCGTCAGATCCTGACTCAGATCCGGCATGGGAACTACTGTGGGAATTATCGCCATCAGATCCTGACTCAGATCCGGCATGGGAACTACTGTGGGAATTATTGCAATCAGACCCTGACTCAGATCCGGCATGGGAACTACTGTGGGAATTATTGCCATCAGACCCTGACTCAGATCCGGCATGGGAACTACTGTGGGAATTATTGCCGTCAGATCCTGACTCAGATCCGGCATGGGAACTACTGTGGGAATTATTGCCATCAGATCCTGACTCAGATCCGGCATGAGAACTACTGTGGGAATTATTGCCATCAGATCCTGACTCAGATCCGGCATGGGAACTACTGTGGGAATTATCGCCATCAGATCCTGACTCGGATCCGGCATGGGAACTACTGTGGGAATTACTGCCATCAGATCCTGACTCAGATCCGGCATGAGAACTACTGTGGGAATTATTGCAATCAGACCCTGACTCAGATCCGGCATGGGAACTACTGTGGGAATTATTGCCATCAGATCCTGACTCAGATCCGGCATGAGAACTACTGTGGGAATTATTGCCATCAGATCCTGACTCAGATCCGGCATGGGAACTACTGTGAGAATTATTGCCGTCAGATCCTGACTCAGATCCGGCATGGGAACTACTGTGGGAATTATCGCCATCAGATCCTGACTCGGATCCGGCATGAGAACTACTGTGGGAATTATTGCCATCAGATCCTGACTCAGAGCCAGCATGGGAACTACTTTGAGAATTATTGCCATCAGATCCAGACTCAGATCCGGCATGGGAACTACTGTGGGAATTATTGCCATCAGATCCTGACTCAGATCCGGCATGAGAACTACTGTGGGAATTATCGCCATCAGATCCTGACTCGGATCCGGCATGGGAACTACTGTGGGAATTATTGCCATCAGATCCTGACTCAGATCCGGCATGGGAACTACTGTGAGAATTATTGCCATCAGATCCAGACTCAGATCCGGCATGAGAACTACTGTGGGAATTATTGCAATCAGACCCTGACTCAGATCCGGCATGGGAACTACTGTGGGAATTATTGCCATCAGATCCTGACTCAGATCCGGCATGAGAACTACTGTGGGAATTATTGCCATCAGATCCTGACTCAGATCCGGCATGGGAACTACTGTGGGAATTATTGCCATCAGATCCTGACTCAGATCCGGCATGAGAACTACTGTGAGAATTATTGCCATCAGATCCTGACTCAGATCCGGCATGAGAACTACTGTGGGAATTATCGCCATCAGATCCTGACTCGGATCCGGCATAGGAACTACTGTGGGAATTATTGCCATCAGATCCTGACTCAGATCCGGCATGGGAACTACTGTGAGAATTATTGCCGTCAGATCCTGACTCAGATCCGGCATGGGAACTACTGTGGGAATTATCGCCATCAGATCCTGACTCAGATCCGGCATGAGAACTACTGTGGGAATTATTGCCATCAGATCCTGACTCAGATCCGGCATGGGAACTACTGTGGGAATTATTGCCGTCAGATCCTGACTCAGATCCGGCATGAGAACTACTGTGGGAATTATTGCCATCAGATCCTGACTCAGATCCGGCATGGGAACTACTGTGGGAATTATTGCCGTCAGATCCTGACTCAGATCCGGCATGGGAACTACTGTGGGAATTATTGCCGTCAGATCCTGACTCAGATCCGGCATGAGAACTACTGTGCGAATTATTGCCATCAGATCCTGACTCAGATCCGGCATGGGAACTACTGTGGGAATTATTGCCGTCAGATCCTGACTCAGATCCGGCATGAGAACTACTGTGGGAATTATCGCCATCAGATCCTGACTCAGATCCGGCATGAGAACTACTGTGGGAATTATCGCCATCAGATCCTGACTCAGATCCGGCATGAGAACTACTGTGCGAATTATTGCCATCAGATCCTGACTCAGATCCGGCATGGGAACTACTGTGGGAATTATCGCCGTCAGATCCTGACTCAGATCCGGCCAGGGAACTACTGTGGGAATTATCGCCATCAGATCCTGATTCGGATCCTGCATGGGAACTACTGTGGGAACCTTTACCTTTACCGTGTTTATCACACTTGTGCTTATCATCATGATCATGCTTAACATGCTTATCATGCTTGTCATCATGGTCATGTTTGTCATCCTTATCATGCTTGTCGTCTTTACCGTGTTTATCACATTTGTGCTTATCATTATGATCATGCTTATCATGATCATGTTTATCATCCTTCTCATCAGAGCCAGCACATGACTCAGTCGAGGTGTGGCTGTGGTCAGATCCAGACTGAGATTCCGACTGAGATGCAGCAGAGGAACTACTGTGGGAGTGGTCAGATCCAGATTCAGAGCCAGCATATGACGCAGTCGCGGTGTGGCTTTGGTCAGATTCAGACTGAGATGCACCATAAGAACTACTGTGGGAATTTTTTCCATCAGATCCGGTCTCAGAGCCAGCATATGACGCAGTCGCGGTGTGGCTTTGGTCAGATTCAGACTGAGATGCACCATAAGAACTACTGTGGGAATTTTGGCCGTCAGATCTGGACTCAGAGCCAGCATATGACGCAGTCGCGGTGTGGCTCTGGTCAGATTCAGACTGAGATGCACCATAAGAACTACATTGCGAATTTTTGCCGTCAGATTCGCCATGAGATACGGCATAAGTGGCAGTGTGGCTGTGAGCTTGGTCAGACTCAGCATGTGCTTCAGATGAAGAAGAAGTTTTGACGTGTCCTTTGCCTTTAGTTTCTGAATGTGAGCTGGATGAGGAACTGGATTGAGAACGGCTGCTGCTGCTGCTGCTCTGAGCCCTGGAACTACTCCAGGAATTAGAGTGTCCGTGTGATTTTATGCCTCCTTTTTCGTCAGAACAGCCTTTTTTGCCTTTATCGTCATGATCATGCTTATCATCATGATCATGTTTGTCATCCTTATCATGCTTGTCATCTTTACCGTGTTTATCGCACTTGTGCTTATCATCATGATCATGCTTATCATCATGATCGTGTTTATCATCCTTATCGTGTTTGTCATCCTTATCATGCTTGTCATCTTTACCGTGTTTATCGCACTTGTGCTTATCATCATGATCATGCTTATCATCATGATCGTGTTTATCATCCTTATCGTGTTTGTCATCTTTGTCATGCTTGTCACATTTGTGCTTGTCATCCTTATCATGTTTCTCATCCTTATCATGCTTGTCATCTTTACCGTGTTTATCACACTTGTGCTTATCATCATGATCGTGTTTATCATCCTTATCATGCTTGTCATCATGATCATGTTTATCATGCTTATCATCATGGTCGTGTTTGTCATCCTTATCATGCTTGTCATCTTTGTCATGTTTATCACATTTGTGCTTATCATCATGATCATGCTTATCATCATGATCATGCTTATCATCATGATCATGCTTATCATCATGATCATGCTTATCATCATGATCGTGTTTATCATCCTTATCGTGTTTGTCATCCTTGTCATGCTTATCACATTTGTGTTTGTCATCCTTATCATGCTTGTCATCCTTATCATGCTTATCATCATGATCATGTTTGTCATCCTTATCATGCTTGTCATCTTTACCGTGTTTATCGCACTTGTGCTTATCATCATGATCATGCTTATCATCATGATCGTGTTTATCATCCTTATCGTGTTTGTCATCCTTGTCATGCTTATCACATTTGTGCTTGTCATCCTTATCATGCTTGTCATCCTTATCATGCTTGTCATCTTTACCGTGTTTGTCATCCTTATCGTGCTTGTCATCCTTGTCATGTTTATCACATTTGTGCTTGTCATCCTTATCATGCTTGTCATCATGATCATGTTTGTCGTCCTTATCATGCTTATCACATTTATCATGTTTGTCGTCCTTATCATGTTTATCACACTTATCATGTTTATCATTCTTGTCATGTGAGCAATCTTTTTTATTATCTTTGTCGTGTTTATCATCTTTTTCGTGCGTACAACCACATTTCTCTATTTTCTTCGACTCAGAGTGACATCCTTGACCGCCGCCACCGCAGGCTGCAAGAAAAGTAAAATCAATTCAACGAAAGCTTTTGATTTACTTAATCAGATTAAATATACTGCATCCGATTAGACTAGACAATAGCTTTAAATATATAAAAACAAATACTTCAAACGACCTATGTTTAAACTACTAAGAACTTACATCAAACGATCGCCCATAGTAATAATATCGCCAGGCTGACACACCAACCGTATGGTCCCAAACTAAGCAACGCTTATACTATGGGTACCGTACAATGGACTGGGCGCGAGCCCAATGACACCCAGACAAAGCAAAGTAAGAAAAGTCAGTTTCCGAAATTTGCCCCCAAAATTATTAATGATAGCGGCCCGCCTCGGCTTCGCACGGGTACATTACGGTTACATTATTGGAGTTTTAGTAAGGATCCCTATTTTTTAAAAAAATATAATATAGCCTATGTCACCCGGGGATAGTGAAGCTTCCCAACAGTGAAAGAATTTTTCAAATCGGTTCAGTAGTTTCGGAGCCTATTCATTACAATCAAACAAACAAAGTTTTCCTCTTTATAATATTAGTATGATATAGTATAATGAATAAATAAACATAAGCCAATTGACTACAACTCATATGCGGGCTACCCTGAGGTAGTGCTATCCTCTCACAAAAGATCGGCGTAAAGAAACTGTTATTGCTGCGTTTCGTACGGTGCCACCTCCCTCTCTTGCCCTCCCTCTGTTAGGCTACGGTAACTGCAGAATATAAGCAGACTGTTATATATATACAGCGTGGCGCTACCATGGCGACCGTAAATTAACACACGTTCATTGAATTATTCAACATTTTCTGAAATACCATTTTGGAGCAGCCTGTACGTAAATAACTCTAGCGCAGAGGTCATCTGCCGAGGTCACGGATAATAACATTTCTGCAATGAAATTAAAACGTAAAAGAAATACTATTAGAAATAATAATAATACTATTAGCTCGCCCCGCTCCGAGTAGTCGGTAAGAGCGTAAGAGTAGCTGAATGAATCGGATTTCAAGGGTGATGCCAATTTGATTACTTTATTTAGTATCTATGTTGTTCGAAAATTTTATTTTTTCTATTTATGGACTTTTCTTTTTTTTATTACAATTATGATTATTGACCACTAGCCCTACCTGTGTGTTAAATTAAATTCGCCATGGTAGCGCCAGGCTGTATATATATAAACAAAAGTTCAGTGTGGTGGATAGTGGCCAGAATACCCCTCGTACTGAGCGGAGGCACGTGCCAAGAAGTGCTAAAATTTATATAACTATTTAATTATTTACCTTTGGGCCTCGGATAGGCGAGGGCGACTGCTAAGACCTGTAAATGTTAACAATTATTAAGTAATATTTAAAGTTGCAACACATTACACACTTGTAGCCAAAGAGGTGTGTCAAGCAAAGCAAAACAAGTTTTGTTTGAAATGTCAAAGGTACCGTAAAACGGGGTAAAAAAGATGCAGGGGTGAATAGGGATAAAACTGTTTGGTTTCGCTTCTTGAATTTAGTGAAAACTCTTGGCTGGGCCTGGTATCCCTCCCCCCTAAGCCCTATCAGTGGGGTCAGTCAGTAAGTAAAGTGACGGACGCTTTACTGACCAATGCAACTGGGCCCATTGGCAATACGTCAAACTGACGTATGACGTAAATGAATACTGCCAAAAGTGACGTGTTCTGATACGCGAAACGTCAGTTTTGACGTACTGTGAGTCGAGTAGGAGTCGAGTGGAGCGACAGCGGTTAGCAGAGTTTGGCCCCAACTTCTTGGGGAACCCAAAAATAATGGTTTACCACTTTTCTTCCAATCGCCCATCACATTTATGAACATACAATGGTTAATATTGTACCGATATTACATATAAAAATTCAAAGTAATACTATTTTTGGGAGTTAATACAAAAATTACATCGGATTTTCTCTTCTGACCAAAATGTCGGTGAAATTACTTATTAAAACTGTAACTGTTATTTGAGTTTTCATTTGTAAATTGTCGTAGGTATATAGGACTTAGACTTTGACCCATAACTCTATAATCTAATTATAATATGAGAAATCTAAACAACATATAAATTTATTAGTTAAAAGTAATTTCAAAATAAGTTCGGAATCAATATTAACGGCCGCTCAGGTACGCGTAAGAACCATGATTGCAAATCAGAAAGCTTGCTACTTGTTCAGTAACGCCATCTGTTGGCAACAGTACATAACGCACATGATTCCCGTTACCGAGGAGTCAAGTACGGGTTGTTGACAACAGATGGCACCACGGATTACGTGACTTCGAAGCTATGGCCCGTATAAATAAATCCATTTACCCTCTTATAAACTTGGTTTTGCGGGTGTATAGTTAAACTGTGCTTTGTCTCCTTCTTTCAAATGTCACATTACTGATGACAGAAAGAGATAATTCTGGGTGTAACTATTCGCCCGCTACACCACGTTTATTAATAAGTCTGAGAGCAGTTTCAAGTCTGCTTTTTGTACTACTGGTATGAGATTTCCAAGAACGCGCTCAGATTTGAGACCGATTTATTAATACGGGCCTTAGTTCTATACCCAATAATAAATAATAATTTCCTATTCCCGTGGGAACTTCGGGATTCATAGTATTTAAAAACACACATATTAAGAAAGGGTCACATTGTGTAAAAAAAATTAAGTCAGCCCATAGATAACTTTTCAAGTTTTGCTGACACAAATATATGGAGGCTGAATTTTGATATATTATAAAGATAACTAGCTGACCCAACAGACGTTGTCCTGTCTTTTAGGGGTATGAAAAATAGATAGCAGCCGATACACAGACCTACTGAATATGCATATAAAATTTCATAAAAATCGGTCAAGCCGTTTCGGAGGAGTATGGTAACCAATATTGTGACACGAGAATTTTATATATAAGATATATATACCTTATTAACCGTATGTGATTCGGAAAATAATATAAGATAATACAGCCCAGTAAATAATAAAAGCCAATAAATAAATGAACTTACAGCTCCTAGAAGCAGCACGGTTAAACCCTTCATTTTGTTTGTGTCTTACTCATTTTCCACTTGGTTTATATACTAGCTACCACAAAACCGATGCTGCCATCTGTGCAAATGTTTATTGTTTATTTGTTTAACTACAATTACTATTATTAGTTGTTAATCGTGTGACGGTAATAAGGGATCAGTAGTTAAAGTATCTTTTTATTTTCTGACAACACCGCCTCCACGGATCCACATAGTAGGCGATAAAAACCATGTAATTGTAATGTATGTAAACCAATGTAATGTAAACTATGTAAAAACCATGCAGGCGATCCCAAAGGTACAAATAAAAATATCAAAATCGGTCAGACCGTTTAGGATAATAAATAACGCCAGACTGCCACACCAGCTGTGTGGTTCCAAACTAAGCAACGCTTGTGCTATGGGTACCGTACAATGGACTGGGAGCGATCCCGGTGACACCCATACCGGGGAAAATTACGTAAAGGCCATTTCCAACATTAGCCCTGCGGGAATCGAGCCTGCGACCACCCGGTGCAGTGAGCCGAGCGGCCTGCGCTCGAACCACTGCGCCAAGCGGTCGTCAAAATATAAATATTAGTTTCCAAAACGTTCAGTGTCAGAGCCAAGCTGTAGCTTACTAACTACAGCTGATATATGGGCTGGCTCGACCGGGGTAGTACCACCCACTCACGGAAGATCAGCTTAACGTAGCTATTAATAGCTGTGTTTCGTACTATGAGTGAGAGCCGAAAGCTAAACCCACCCTACTGCTTTTCCCTCTCTCTGTGTCATACCCCTTAAAGTAGGTATCGTGCGAGCAATGCCTTTGGTATTGCAAGCATCTATAATTTAGCCCTTTTGACGTCCTACTCCTGAGCACGGGCCTCCCCTAACTACGTGGGTGATTCAGGCCATAATCCACCACGCTGGCCCAGTGCGGGTTGGCGGATTTCACATGTCTTTCGAAAATTGGTTAGATCTTCTAAGACATGCAGGTTCCCTCACGATGTTTTCCTTCACCGTAAGCAAGTGATAATCATATAGAAATTATGATTCGCACATAGATTTCGAAATACCCAGAGGTGCGAGCCAGGTATGAACCCAAGACCTGTTGCCCGCAAGACGCGTGCTTAACCACTTGGCTATCACTGGCTATCATTCCAAGCATCTATAGGCTATTACTGTTCAACATCAGGCGGGCTACACGTTTATTTTCCGACTTTGTTCAATAAAGAAAAAAAATACCATCCAAAATCATAATTATAAACATACTAGCTGTGCCCCGCGACTTCATCCGCGTAGTATTGGATTATTGGGTTAAAAAGTATCCTATATGTTAATCCCGGTTAAAATATATCTGTGTTCCAAATTTCATCCAAATCCGTTCAGTAGTTTTTGCGTGAAGGAGTAACAAACATACATACATACATACATACATACATCCACACTCACAAACTTTCGCATTTATAATATTAGTAGGATTCAAAATGTCCTACGGAACTTACTTCATATAAAATAATGTTAACTAGGTACTTTGTGTTTTCTTTTTACACAATTGGTTTGAATTGAAATACCTGATTGACGATAGTTGCCATTACAATAAATACTATTATATTATACTCATATTAACACCATACGGTGCATGTAAAAACGCATCTGAACAAATATGCTGTAAATATATTCATATTATTATTATTGCGTTAACTTTTACCACGTCTTCGCTTCTTTATACATTTGTTTGTTTTATGGGACTGGTCCCGCCACACACTCCCACCACTGTAACTCCTGTAAGCCAGGATCGACAATGGTGACCAATAATGACGTCGAGGTTCGACCCTCGACGAGTCCCGGGGACAAGTTAAATTGTCTTGGAACCCGCACGAATTTAATCTAAAGAAATAATCCAACTCCTCCTGGAGTTGGAAGAAAAAAACCCACTTCCCTCCGGTGCAAAGCAGGAGACAAAAATAGCAACAGTAAATATAATACAAAAAATATATAATAATAAAATAATAATTTAGCCCTTTTGACGTCCCACTCCTGGGCACGGGCCTCCCCTCAATACGAGGGGGATCAGGCCATAATCCACCACGCTGGCCCAGTGCGGGTTGGCGGATTTCACATGTCTTTCGAAAATTGGTTAGATCTTCTAAGATATGCAGGTTTCCTGACGATGTTCTCCTTCACCGTAAGCAAGTGATAATCATATAGAAATTATGATTCGCACATCGATTTCGAAAAATCCAGAGGTGCGAGCCGGGGTTTGAACCCAAGACCTGGAGCCCGCAAGACGCGTGCTTTAACCAATCGGCTATCACTGCTTTTTATATAAAATATATATTATGTATAATATGACTAAGTAGGTAAACAAGTGCCTGATTAATATACTAGGTGAAACAGAAAGGGTATACTATTTAAATGCAACTTAACTTTGTAAATCTAAAACTATCGGCTTTGTGGGACAGTTGTAGTACTAAAGGTTTCGTAGACTTGTGAAATCTGTCAACATCTGTATCCCTATACACCTTTTGTTTTTCAAGTTTCCTCCAAAGCTGATAGTTTTAGCGGTCTTAAAATAGAGACAACAATATATTTCGTGAACATGTTTCGTCCAGTGCGAACTCACGGTTAGAATTACAAAGTTATGTTTTGAAAAAAAAGTATCAGTACCCGTTCTGTTTCAACCTGTAGATATCGTAGCCTATAGATGCTGATACCTACCATAGGCATTGCTCGAACGTTGCCTACTTGAAGGGGATTGGGAGAAAGAGAGGAACACAGAGGATGTATCGTTTGAAACGCAGCCGTAATCTATTATTACAAATATTATTATTATTATTACAAATAAATAAAATTGGAGTGTCTGTTTGTAATATCAAAATAACACCTTTTCACTAAATGCATATGAAAGTACATACGACACCTATAGCAAAAACGCGATTTAAAATTGTTTTGTCTGTCTGTATGTCTGTCTGTCTGTCTGTCTGTCTGTCTGTCTGTCTGTGTGTTTGTTCCGGGTAATCTCCGAAACGGCTGCACCGATTTTTACGGGACTTTCACTGGCAGATAGCTGATGTTATAAGGAGTAACTTAGGCTACTTTAATTTTAGAAAAACAATTAGGGTTCCGCGTAAAAAAATAAAAACATGAAATCAAAGAGTAGGTATCTCCGAAACGGGTGCACCGATTTTGGCGAGACTTTCACTGGTAGATAGCTGATGTTATAAGCAGTAACTTAGGCTTTTATTTTAGAAAAAACAAAATAAAAAAAATGAAAAAAGTGGGCCCTCTCGCGCGGGCTCAGAACGCGGGAGCGGGCTTTTTTGTTAAGTTAAATTCCACGCGGACGAAGTCGCGGGCTCAGCTAGTATATACTATACGCTGATCTTCTGTAAGAGGTTGGTAGAGCCAGCCCGTATATGAGCTGTAGTGCTATAGCGTGGCTCTACTAACATTGGTGGTATAAATAAATTAATTTAAATATCGCCAGACTGACACACCAACTGTACGGTCCCAAACTAAGCAACGCTTGTACTATGGGCACCGTACAATAGACTGGGGGCGATCCCAATGACACCCAGACCAGGGCAAATTACGAAATGGACATTTCCGAAATTTGCCCCGACGGGAATTGAGCCCGCAACCACCATATGCAGTGAGCCGAGCGGCCTGCGCTCGAACCACTGCGCCAAGCGGTAGTCATGCAGATGACTGCTGTAAGTGCTGTAACCACAGACCAATATAAGACAAGAGACACTATTGTATGAGATTGCAATCATCTAATGTTGGCGGGGTATCAGGGAAGCCGACGGATTTCGATTGGTCCGTTCGAGGTCGAGCCACATTTTGATTGGTCAATCAATCAAAATGTGGCTCGACCTCGACTTTGATTGGTCATCCAATCCAATCATAATGTTAGGTGCGTTCGTACGGATACAGTGGCAATGATGTTAGATTAGTAGAGGTCTGAGATTGCAATGACGACCACTCGGCGCAGTGATTCGAGCGTAGGCCGCTCGGCTCACTGCACATGGTGGTTGCGGGCTCAATTCCCACCGGGGCAAATTTCGGAAATGGCCATTTCGTAATTTGCCCCGGTCTGTGTGTCACCGGGATCGCCCCCAGTCCATTTCCGGTACCCATAGTACAAGCGTTGTTTAGTTTGCGGCCGTACAGTTGGTGTGTCAGTCTGGCGATATTTATTTATTTAATTAACCCATGTGGGGTTTAGAGTCCCAATGTGATAGACGGCAAGCTTGTCGTCATTACAGTAGGACACTCCCCCTCGATGAGAGGGGAGGCTCATAGTCCGGGCTGGAATGTAACGTCTTGAGTAAGACGTGCAGATTTACGTTACTACTGACATACAGGAAGAGTACGCTCGTTTTGACGTTAGGGGGTGTCCATTATCTACTTGAGGCGTTAAGGGAGGAGGGGATCGAATCGAATTTCATATATTTTTTACTTTGGGAAGGGAAAGGCTCTCGGTGAATATCACGTAAATTAAGTAAAACATGTTTCTTCACTAAAATAAGGCCAAATCTTACACGATCATATTTATCGTGGTTTTGCGATTGCCAAATAGTTTACAGTAAATTAAAATATTATATTTTAATGATAAAGCAAATTGTTTTTTTTAAAATAAATCTAAAAAAGTTACTCGAAAAACGCCTTTTTAAAATTATCAGGTGAGATTGGGGGATAGGGGAGAAGGTTGAGCTAAATCTCACCAACAGGGGAGGGGATTGGAAAACCGCCTAAAACGCCTCACGTAATTGATGGACGACCCCTTAGCATTTATAAATTAAATAAGTAGAAATGGCTGACTCAAGCTCCATCTCGTGGAAAACTCACGACCGACACCTTTGATTGGTTGCTCAGTTTAGTCGATTATTTTGGTATAGGGATGGGCAAGGGAAAATAAAATCGATAATTTGATATCTCGATATTTTCGCCCATGCCTATTTTGGCATACCAATAGTCATATAGAAACGTCATGCTCACTTCAATGTCCTTGTTTGCGGTGGCTTTGTGGAGCGGGTCACCCTCTTCCCTCTATTATGGTTGAGGAGAGTGATGCCGCTTTTCAAGTCATGCTCGTGCGCGGGCGCTGCTTGCGGGGATTGGTTCACTCACTTTCCTCTGAACATTGTCGTTAAATACTATTTATTTACTTAGCATGGAAGGCATCACACCAAAGCAATTATCATATTATCCACCCCTGTTTTATTAATTATTATTTTGGTTCGTAAACGATTAATTTGATGTAAGTATGAGTAGGTATGCACATCACACTAAACTAGCTTTCTCATTTTATTTAAATACATAAATCTGAGTGAGATTTGATCATTATTTACTATTAGCTATTTAGTGACAATGGTGTTGCCTGCTCATATTATTTTTTTCATGCAGTTCCTGAGAATGTACACCATCTTTCATTCATTGAAAAGAGTAACCATTGAGTTTCTTGCCGGCTCTTCTCAGTGGAAGCAGCATTCCGAACCGGTGGTAGATTCTGACTATTCATAAATGCTTTGTTGGCTTACATGAATAAAACAATTTTGAATTTTGAATATGATATATGTTGGAAAAAAAAATCGGGTATTGGATAGCATATTCTGATACCACCATTTCAAGTTATCTACTCTGACATTGAAATAAAACTATTTGACGGATTTTATCGCGTTTATTTAGTTTGTTATGTTCCCGACGTTTCGGCCGCTTTACAGCAACCATGGTCACGGGGGGACTGAGGTGTTAGACGTCCTGATGTCATAGTTAGTAACTGGGTACCCTCATTTAGTTTGTTGTTTGCGGTCCGATCCACGCAGAAAGTGCTCACAGTGTCTCGAGGTCTTGCAATGGTAAGCTTGGTTTTGGATTTAATTATATTAATTACTGGATCCCAAGTTCCCAAGTAAAATACGTAATAGTAAATTGTTACACGAGAGGTGAAAGTGACTTATTTAGTCCCGAGACGGGGTTTGGCCCCCGAGCGTAGCGAGGGCGCTAATAGTTCGAGGGACAAAATAAGTCTTTCACCCGAGGTAAACACTGTGCTTTTCATTACGAATACAAGGAAAGTAAAAATAAAAAACAGGAATTGGCTAAAGAAATAATACAAGGAAGTATAAACAATACTCTACAACTCGAAAAAAAAAATTAAGATCGGATTGCCGCCTATTTTGTTTTTTTTTCGTTGGCTGGCCAACTTCATTATTTAGCCATTATTTTTCATTTTCATCTTTAAATATTTTGCCCAAATCTATGTTATTTAAAAGAAATTGTTGAAACTAAATTATAATTAAGTCATTTCAAAATATATATTCTTTAATTAATACTTAACTTTATGTTATTTCAATTTTACATCGTGCTGTAATTGAGTGACTGTAGAAAAAGTTTGAACATGGTTCCATAGAAATGTGAAAATGGAACTAGTTTTTTTTTTATAATTTGACAGCTGTCAGTTGAAAGCGATTCTCCCGGGCCGGAAAAGTATTACTTTCAACCCGCCCCTCAGGCAACTTAAGACCTACTTTCAGAGTATGAGTAATGAAAAATAATTTTATTTCAATATGTAGTATTCGCGTAAATATAAGAAAACAATATTATCTACTCTGATTCCCTTATTGACGTCAAACCGTTAAAAACAACTAATAATAGTAATTGCAGTTAAATAAATAAATAATAAACATTTGCACACATGGCGGCATCGGTTTTGTTTAGCCGGTATATATAAACCAAGTTGAATATGAGTGAGACACAAACAAAATGAAGGGTTTAACAGTGCTGCTTCTAGGAGCTGTAAGTTCATAGCATATATTAATTTAGTTCAAGCATAATATATTAAGGCTAAAGCGCCCATCTAGCCCGCGAAGTTCAAATTTTTTGAGTTCTTTTAGATTTTTTTCAAAATCTGACAATAATAAAAGACAAATTTTGTAATTCGCGAAAAAGACCGTGTGCAGTGCATTTATTAATATATCGAACTTACTCTAAAACATTTCAAGAACGACAGCTATCCAGATAATCTGGCAATTTTTGTATATTTAGTGATTTACTAGTATCATATCCACCGTGATAATATTTAGAGTAAAATAAATGTATTAAAAAATGCACTGCACACGGTCTTTTTCGCGAATTACAAAATTTGTCTTTTATTATTGTCAGATTTTGAAAAATTGCTTAAAGAACTCAAAAAATTTGAACTTCGCGGGCTAGACAGGCGCCTTCACCTTAACTGTTTTTTTATATACATGGCTGTATTATTTACTATACAAGATGCTTCGTAAGTCCGGCATAAAACTTGGGAGCGTAGAACTAAATGCTCGAAATTGGAAACTTAAAAAAAACCCGCCGATTTATAATAAATGATTTATTAGATATTATTTATAACTAGCTGACCCGACAGACGTTGTCCTGTCTTAACTTTGAATATTGAATTCGAATTGTTCCGCTCAACTTTCTTATTTTTTTCTTTCATAAGAACCTTCTCCTGACAATAATAAACACAAGAAAAAAGAATTTGCGAAATCGTTCCATCCGTTCACGCGTGATGCGATGACCGAGGAAATAGAGATTGATGTTTATATATATAGATAAGTTTATATAATAGCACAGGGTCACCAACTGGTCATCACAGGTGTAATAAAAACCGGGTACACAGCTTTTAACACGGTTAATATTTGTTTTTTTCTTAGTGTTTGTCGAGTTTCAGTAGTAAAGAATAATATCTTTGACACTACAAAATACCTCTTTACTTTCAAGTGTGTTTCCATTTATGAAATGTTTGTATTTACAGGTCTTAGCAGCTGTCCTCGCATCTCCAAGCCCCAAAGGTAAATCAATATTAGGTATATACAAGGTGACACATAATGGGTATACTTTTTTTTCAAAACTTAACTTTGTAATTCTAAAACCATCAGCTTTGGAGGGAACTTGAAAAACAAAAGGTGTTATAGGAATACAGTTGTTGACCGATTTCACAAGTCTACAAAACCTTTAGTACTTCAACTGTCCCACAAAGCCGATAGTTTGAAATTTACAAAGTTAAGTTGCAAAAAAAATAGTATACCCATTTTGTATCACCTAGTATATGTATCCAAAAATGAAGTGTCTGTTTGTAATATCAAAACAACAGCTTTTTATACGGAATTTATATGAAGTAAGTACTTATAACGATAAATGAGTATAAAAAATACAGTCTTTTTGTTATGGCTAATCTCTGAAACGGCTGGACTGATTGTGACGGGACTTTTACTGGCAGATAGCTGATGCTTTGAGGAGTAACTTAGGCTAGTTTTATTTTATCGAAACACCACGCGGTCGAAACCGCGAGCAACAATTAGTCCTACTAATATTATAAATGCGAAAGTTTGTGAGTGTGGATGTATGTATGTATGTATGTATGTATGTATGTGTGTATGTATGTATGTATGTTTGTTACTCCTTCACGCAAAAACTACTGAACGGATTTGGATGAAATTTGGAACACAGATAGATTATAACCGGGTTTAACATATAGGATACTTTTTAACCCAATAATCCAATACTACGCAGATGAAGTCGCGGGGCACAGCTAGTTCATCATAAATCTAATATTATAGGTAGATGGCCATTTGGTATTATGTAGTTTGAAAGCTGAGCCCTAACCACGCTAGCTACTCAAATCGTAATAGAAAAGCAAACGCTCGCGATTACGTTCCAAACGCTCCGCTTTTGACGTTTTGCTGACACGAGCTTCACGATTTATACTGACATTGATATGGAATGGTGTCAGCAAAACGGCAAAAGCGGAGCGTTTGAAACGTAATCGCGAGCGTTTGCTTTTCTATTACGATTTGAGTAGCTAGCGTAGTTAGGGCCCTGAATATATTATTATGTACAAAAAAACACTGTTCAATCTTTATCTGTAAGCGTAAGTCTCTTTATTTTTTTGAGAAATATCTTATTTAAACCGAATATTGGAATATATAATAATTACTAGCTGAGCCCGCGACTTCGTCCGCGTGGAATTTAACATAACAAAAAGCCCGCTCCCGCGTTCTATGCCCGCGCGACAGGACCCATTTTTTAAAATTTTGTTTTTCTAAAATAAAAGTAGCCTAAGTTACTCCTTATAACATCAGCTATCTGCCAGTGAAAGTCCCGTCAAAATCGGTCCAGCCGTTTCGGAGATTACCCGGAACAAACACACAGACAGACAAAAAAAAATGAAATCGCGTTTTTGCTATAGGTGTCGTATGCACTTTCATATGCACTTAGTGAAAAGGTGTTATTTTGATATTACAAACAGACACTCCAATTGTATTTATTTGTTTAGATAAAGCAAGACCCGGTACAGTTCCCTGGTAGATTTCCACTATGTTGCCATCATTTTATGAGTGTCCAATTATATAAAAACGCAATTATACTTTTATGTGACGACCGCTTGGCGCAGTGGTTCGAGCGGAGGCCGCTCGGCTCACTGCACATGGTGGTTGCGGGCTCGATTCTCACTGGGGCAAATTTTAGAAATGGGCTTTTCTTAATTTGCCCCGGTCTGGGTGTCACCGGGATCGCCCCCAGTCCATTGTACGGTACCCATAGTACACGCGTTGCTTAGTTTGGGACCATACAGTTGGTTGGTGTTTGTTGGTGTGTATCAGTCTGGCGATATTTCTTCATTTATTTGGAACTATACACACTCCTGATATTTGAATCATATTTAAAGCTTCAGTCCATCAGACTTTGCATATTTTATCTGAATCTGAATTGTTTTAATTTCATTTCAGCCAGTCCTATGGGCGGCCTCGGATGCGTTCTCAAGAAAGTAGAGAAATGTTGTTCCAGCGACAAAGATGATAAATGCGACAAGGATGATAAGTGTGATAAAGATGATAAATGTGATAAGGATGATAAATGTGATGAAGATGATAAGTGTGATAAGGATGATAAATGTGATGAAGATGATTGTGATAAGGATGATAAATGTGATGAAGATGATAAATGCGATAAGGATGATAAATGTGATAAGGATGATAAATGTGATAAAGATGATAATTGTGACAAGGATGATAAATGTGATAAGGATGATAAATGTGATAAGGACGATAAATGTAATAAGTCTAAAAAAAAGGATAAGTGTGATAAGAAAAAGTGTGATTAGCACTATAAAGATGAGGAGGGTTTTTGATAGATGTGTTGCATTTTTGCCCTCGATAATTTATCTTACTATATAAGAATATCTGTCTATTTAATGTCCTTGTTTGCGGCGGCTCAGTGGAGGGAGTCACTCTCTTTCCCCTATTATGGTGGAGGAGAGTGATGCCGCTTTCCAAGTCATGCTCGTGCGCGGGCGCTGCTTGCGGGGGTTGGTCCACTCACTCTCCTCTTGAAAACATTGTTCTTAAACTCTATTAATTTATTTAGCATATAATGCATCACACCAATTATATTTGTCATATTATCTACCTTTATGTTTAATTATTTTGTTGTAAACAAGTTAAAATTTATGTTAAGTTGGAGTAGGTATGCACACCTCACAAAACTTTCTTTCTAATTAAATATCTTAGCGAGATTTGATTAATATTTACTTATTTAATGACATTGGTGTCGCCTGTTCATTTTCTGTTGCTGTTCCTGAGAATGTACACCATCACCATTGAGTTTCTTCCCGGATCTTCTCAGTGTAAGCGGCATTACGAGCCGGCGGTAGATTCTGACTATTCATAAATGTTTTGTTGGCTTACATGAATAAAAACAATTTTGAGTTTGACCTGAGTTTGAAAGATTTGTAAGAAATCTGTGGTTATTTGTCACAGATAAAAGATTTTCCTCGACATTATTTTATCTACTGACTTGATGAACGCGAGGCGTGTGACATACACAAACACCAAGACCCGTAGTTCTTCTTCTTTGTTAGTGGCGTTTGTAGCTATTTGCCACAATTCTGCCAGTGTCCGTAATGCTAGTGACCCGTAGTTATAAACCGAACTCAAGTCTGACAGCTATCTTGGAAATGTCATTCTTATGTCATAACTGTCAAAATAGTCACGTCAATAGTATATTCAAGATCGCTCTCAGACTTGAGATAGATTTATCAATACGGGCCCAAGTCTTCTTTATATAGCTACTAGCTGTGCCCGCGATTTCGTCCGCGTGGAATTTAATTGACAAAGTTTCGTACAAACTTTCCTCCCCTATTTTATCCCCTTGGGGGTAGAATTGATCAAAATCCTTTCTTAGCGGATGCCTACGTCATAACATCTACCTGCATGCCAAATTTCAGCCCGATCCGTCCAGTGGTTTGGGCTGTGCGTTGATAGATCACTATGTCAGTCAGTCAGTCAGTCACCTTTGAGTTATATATATTCAGATATTACACTTTACTATTTATATGTATGCCAAAGAGAGACGATAATTTGCCCCGGTCTGGGTGCCACTGGGACCGCCCCCAGTCCATTGTACAGGACCCATAGTCCGTTGTTTAATTAAGGGTTCATTTGCGACATTACAGTCTCTTTTTTAGGCTGGACATTACTTAGGACTACAGTATAAAAACTCCGCATTTCCCGTAAACTGCTGTTACAAAAACGATGTCTATTTTAAGCGGTATACAGGTTGTATACCTACGTAATCTTGTAACAGTTTATTGGAAGTATCCGCTGCGGAGGGCCATGTGGCTCGTGCGGCGTGTGCCGAGTAGGGTGTCCAAATGTACCGAGGTGTGTAAGGACATACCAATTCTATCGTCCGATGTACTATAAACGGAGTAAAACCAATTGTAAGCTTTTTTAAAAAAAATAGCTTATGGCATTACTAGATAGTATTCTCGTTAGCCCCTCCAGCTAAGCTAATGCTTGTGTTAGGAGTGGGCCCACATCAATAGTTTAATGGCCCGGGGATCGAACCCGGAACCTCTCGACTACCAGGGCGGCCTCTGTAACCTCACCTTGAAGGCTTAACTTAATGGAGGGATAGAAATTGTAAAAACACATGGTTTTTGTAAGACTTTCCTGTTTATAAAACGCCGCTCTTTGACGCTACGTAACTTTACAGCTACGCCGAGCCCTGTTAAACGGGAATTTGTCCTGCCATCCAACAATATCATGGTCACCGTACAACACAGAAATATCGGACTAATTTGTTTTATGGACATAACAAATTGAGATATAAAACGGCTTTGATGTTCTACAGATATCAGGCAAGACACGTGGTATGCAAATATATGGGAGTATTCAGGTGAAACAGACAGGTTGGCATTGTTTAATATAGTAGCATGATATTCTGCACATCATCACCATCTTTTATTCATTGTAAACAGTAACCAATGTGTTTCTCGGCGGCTCTTCTCAGTGGAAGCGGCATCCCGAGCCGGCGGCAGATACTGACTGTTCATAAATGCTTTGGTGGCTTACATGAATACCAACAAGAAGAGTTTGAGTTAGGAGAAGAATTTTACGAACACACGCACACCGGAATTTTAAATATAAATGTAGATACTTGATACGAAATAATAACATAATTAGATAGATAGATAATAGATATCGCCAGACAAACACACCAACTGTATGGTCCCAAACTAAGCAAAGCTTGTACTATGGGTGCCGTACTGGGGGCGATCCCAGTGACACCCAGACCAGGGAAAATTACGAAAAGGCCATTTCCGAAATTTACCCTGACGGGAATCGAACCCGCAACCACCCGGTGCTGTGAGCCGAGCGGCCTACGCTCGAACCACTGCACCAAGCGGTCGTCGTTAATCGTAATTATACGTAATGTTTGATTGTTTTATTAATATCACAAGGCTGCATTTATACCTATTACCTAAATAATTATGTGCTCTAAATCTTCTTTGGGACTTTTTTTTTTGAATGGACTATATGTTGTTGGCCAGAGTTGCCATAACAACTTCACCCGGACAGAGGGCGAGCGCAAGTGCGCTCCAGCCAGAGGGGCAGGGGGGCAGCTAGCTCAAGGGCGCCACAAGGGACACGACCTCGGCTTGGGCCGCTGCCAGGAGAGGTGGCGAAGGTAAATCTACCACCGGATCGGAACGCAAGTGAAGATCCCTTGTCATAAGCTGGGCCAATGAATTAATTTTAATTTTTCCTATCAATCAATCAATCAATCAATCATCAGCCTATATTTGTCCACTGCTGGACATAGGCCTCCCCTAATGAGCGCCATAGCGCCCTGTCTTCAGCTTGCCGCATCCAGCATCTGCCTGCAGTCTTTCGCAGATCGTCATCCCACCTGGTCGGAGGGCGTCCTACACTACGCTTGCTGCTTTCCTATATAAATGCAATATTCGAAACATGTATTGGGTAAATGAAAAACCGTTTCTATTATTTACATGATAGTGTTTAATTTGGCATAAGTCTTTGGTACAGTAATTTAAGTACATACAAGTTACAATCAAATGTAAGCTTTATACACAAACAATATCTCTAGGACAAACAAATTGACTATGTTACCTAGCTATAATGATACAGATCGTCAGACACCGACTACATGGTCGCAGACTACGCAACGCTTGTACAGTCAACAACCTCGACGCTTGATCACCTTAAGGTTGCATTTTGTGTGCAGTGACCAGCAGCCACCTGCGGCTAGCATGGTCATAAAAACAATTAAGCCCAAGGGCTTTCCAAAAAAGGGCTTTTGTCTCATTGGACAACAACATAATGGGCGAGGCAACCTATGATTACTGCCTGCAAGCGAAAAGTGTTAAAAACTGATCAAGCGTCAACTTTGTTGATGGTACTATGGGTACCGTACAGTGGACTGGGGGCGATCCCGGTGACACCCAGATCTGGGAAAATTACGAAAAGGCGGAGCGAGCAGTGAGCAAGCGGTCGTCGTAATATAAAATCTTTAGCTAGCCTACCGATAAACAGCATAGAATTAATAACACAGACCAATATGACAAGACAGCGCTTACGTCCATTGTATATCAATGCAATTGTCATAAGTTGGAGGACTATCCGGAAAGACGGCGAATTTTCATTGGGCCTTTAGGCGGGCGAAGTTGCCCGACTGTGCAGCGTCTATGGCTTATTGGTCTGTGCTCAATATTTCGACTCGAGTTGATTGAGAAAAACAGCAAATGATTTTTATAGTTCCTACTTAGTATCTCTTTTAGTATGTAATAAAAAAAGTTTTGTAATTATATGTCTACGCCTAATAATGTATTAGCTGCACTTACAAAACCGGATTATGGCCTGAATCCCCCTCGTGTTGAGGGGAGGCCCGTGCCCAGGAGTGGGACGTCAAAAGGGCTAAATTATTTTTTATTATTATTATTACAAAACCTTTAGTAAATACCAGAAGTTGGTAATGATATTTGATATTTAAAAAAAAACAGTGCCATCTAGGGACGACCGAAAGAAGCGAAGCTTTACAGTATAAAGCGTAGGGCACCGCAGCTGCCACTATGTATACCTCTTATATTATATCGTGTAACGCTACTGACGCTTAGCAAGGATAGGCCGCGCGGCGAGCGCCCCGAACGTCCGTATAGAAGCTTCCCTTCAAAAAATAATTGCCGCAGTATTTATTTCTCAATGTTATAGTACTGTATTGTTTAACTATGACTAACTTTACTAAACTTTAACTAGAACTGCTAGTTTCCACGCTAAATACATTACATTACACATTAACAATAAAATATTTCTTAAACCTTAATAATTAAATACCTAAGTATAATTATATAATACTGAATTTTTAAAAACAATCATTCTTTTACTAAAGGTTTGGATTGGATCATCATATACTATGAGTATTCCTTTGCTTCTCGACCATCCGTTCTAATGAAATACCAACGTTGTATACAGGGAAAGAGTTTAAATTGTTATTTTATACTAGCTGAGCCCGCGACTTCGTCCGCGTGGAATTTAACTTAACAAAAAAGCCCGCTCCCGCGTTCTGAGCCCGCACGACAGAACCCATTTTTTCATTTTTTTAAATGTTGTTTTTCTAAAATAAAAGTAGCCTAGTTACTGCTTATAACATCAGCTATCTACCAGTGAAAGTCTCGTCAAAATCGGTCCACCCGTTTCGGAGATACTCTTCGATTTCATGTGTTTTTATTTTTTGACGCGGAACCCTAATTGTTTTTCAAAAATTAAAGTAGCCTAAGTTACTCCCTATAACATCAGCTATCTGCCAGTGAAAGTCCCGTCAAAATAGGTCCACCCGTTTCGGAGATTACCCGGAACAAACACACAGACAAACAGACAGACAAAAAATTTTGAAATCGCGTTTTTGCTATAGGTGTCGTATGTACTTTCATATGCATTTAGTGAAAAGGTGTTATTTTGATATTACAAACAGACACTCCTTTATTTATTTGTATAGACTAGCCTAACTATCGATTGTATTGCGATACCATCACCTCGAAATCTAGTCAAAATATCGATTGTATTGACATGACGTGACAACACTATACATAATAACGATATCATCTATCGATACTTATTATCGATCGTATGGTAACCGGTACCGGTAAATATTGGTAGGTTATTAATAGTGACATTACTATTGATAGCCTCTATCGATATTATGACTAATTTTCGTGATCAACTATATATAGTTAGGCAATACTATTTTATTAACCTCCGACAGAAAAAGAGGGGTGTTATAAGTTTAACATGTGTATCTGTGTGTCTGTCTGTGGCATCGTAGCGCCCAAGAGGATGAACCAATTTTAATAAAAAAAAATATTTCAGAAAGTTATTCTGATCGAGAGTGTTCTTAGCTATGTTTCATGAAAATCGGTTCAGTCGTTTGAAAATTATCAGCTCTTTTGTAGTTTAAAAAGTCGTCGCATCTGAGGTTTTTTAAATTTTCAATTTAGAGTTATACCTACTAGCTTTCATAGCATATTTCGTAGCTTTGCTAGCATGGATTTTATTTTCTACTCCTCCTCGCTATTGGTTCAGATTGATTTCTTGATGGTCTAAGTCTGCAGATTCTGTTCTGTCTTCAGTTCCAGGGCCCAGACGTGCTGAGGCCACCCCGTGCGGCCCTTACCCCTTTTCTCCACTGATGTATTCTGCTGTAACAAGGGATAAACAATTCAAATCGTTATTTTGTTTAGGCCTACGGGGGCACTTACAAATTGTCAATTTGACATTTTTTTTTCTTATATCTACAACTGGATCGGAACGCGACCTCGACTGAGAAGATCCGGCGAGAAACACAGTGGGCTTGTCTTTTTACATTTTGTTATAATTCTTTTTTTTATCGCCAGTTGCTTATATCTTCTACTATATAAAAATAAGTCGGGTTTTCCTTCCTGACGCTATAACTCCAGAACGCACGAACCGATTTCCACGGTTTTGCATTCGTTGGAAAGGTCTCGGGCTCCGTGAGGTTTATAGCAAAGAAAATTCAGGAAAAAATTCAACAGAACGCGGGCGGAGTCGCGGGGCACAGCTAGTAGTTAATAATTACAAAGCAGATGCTAATATAATAGCTCCAGTGTGATGCCTTTTCAGATTTTTTTTTTCTTGGGACTAGTCCCGCCACACTCCCACCACTGTAACTCCTGTAAGCCAGGATCGACAATGGTGACCAATAATGACGTCGAGGTTTGACCCTCGACGAGTCCCGGGGAAAAGTTAAATTGTCTTGGAACCCGCACGAATTTAATCGAAAGAAATAATAGGAGGAGTTGGAAGAAAATATTTCCACTTCCCTCCGGTGCAAAGCGGGAGACAAAATATATGTAGCTGGTATGGGCTAATTGCCATAGAAACAAGACTGTTACAGCTGATTGAAGACCAGTTGTAAGGCACCACGGATCGTAATATGACTAATTGGACCTAAACTCGTGAGCTGATTATACTTGATTCCAATAATAGGTATGGCAAAAGCGCTTGAACGCACGGAAATTGTCCCTGGTTTCCACAAGGTCTGTGTAATAAACTACTCCAGAGGTCACTTGCAGGCTATTTAGCATAGTAGTCCGTTCGTTGTGCCAGAGACTGCACTCCCACAGGATGTGATGTGCAGATTGTTCATGATTGTTTTGCGGCGTCGAGCATTGACAGAAAGGTGAAGGAACTAACGTGAAGTAGAATAATTTGCTCCTAAAGTTGCCATGCCCAGTCAGAAATTGAGCCACACAGTGGTCCACCTCCAACCACGCTCTCTCCAGACGTTCACGAACGCATGGAAAGAATTGGTGGAGGTGGCGGCCCTTAGTTGTTGTATCCCATCTGGATTGCCATTCGGTCAGAAGATCTTCGTAAACGACAGATATCGGACTAAATAATCTAGCGATTTTAGAGCGGTCTCGCGGTTTAAGGAACTCGGTGTTCATGCTCTCTCGAGTAGAGTAGTACATTGCCGCGCGTCTTTGGACCTCCAGGTCCACTGGGAGCACCACAGCGAGAACTGGCAGGGCCTCGGTACTGACCGTGCGATATGCTTTACATAGAAATATTAACGCCAAACGTTGGCTTTGTAGTAATTTACGCCGTGCCGCCCCTATTGTGGCCCTGTCGGCCCACACCGGTGCGCCGTAGCACATGCAGCCTAAGTACGTAGCCCCGTATATAATCTTTAGCGTATTAAAGGAAAGTCCCCAAGTTGCCGTAGATATTCTCGTCAACGCATAAAAATTACGTTTCGCTTTTTCACCAACAGTTTTAATATGCTCTATAAATGGGAAATTCCTTTCTAATACTAATCCGAGGTAGCAAACCGATTGTTTTCTCTTTATTGTTGCGTTGTTAAACTTAATACGTGGCGGCGCTTTTAAATTCCCTTTTAGGAGGAGTTGGTAGGTTTTTTGGGGGGCGAATGTGAGACGATTTCGCTCGCCCCACTCAGAAATTAAGCGCAGACATGACTCCGCAAGGTTCTCGAGTCCGGCCCTAGTATTTGATTCTATCAACAGGAGTCCGTCATCCGCATATCCAGTTAGTGAACAACCACACGGGAGTGGTAGCTCGAGGAAGTCATCGAAGCCTAAATTCCACAAATATGGACTAAGTACCGATCCCTGGGGACAACCTAATGTCAGCGCCTTTGACACAGCATAATGTCCAAGTTTGAGTGTTGTTGTTCCTTGTACAAAATATGTGTAAATAAGTGAGTAGATGTTCCTGTAGCAACCACGCGTTTTTAGCTTGAGAAGTAGCATCGGCCACCATGCGTTGTCAAAAGCGCCCGAAATATCAAGAAAAATTCCCAATACGTATTCAGACGTAGATGAATTTAGATGCCTTTTCAGATTACCAAGAATTACGATGATTAAAACACGCCTTAGCATCCAAACGACCGCTTGGTGCAGTGGTTCGAGCGCAGGCCGCTCGGCTCACTGCACATGGTGGTTGCAGATTCGAAACCGACTGGGGTACATTTCGGAAATAGCCTTTCCGTAATTTGCCCTGGTCTGGGTGTCACCGGGATCGCCCCCAGTCCATTGTATGGTACCCGTAGTACAAGGGTCGCTTAGTTAGGACCTTACAGTTGGTGTGTCAGTCTGGCGATATTTATTTATAAACAAATTTAATAACAATACAAAATAAAAACATGGCGAAAAATCTTTAAACATACCCATAGACCTCCATAATGTTTTCATTGCAAATCTATGATTAAGCCTGAAGCAGTAACGGTGTCAAAAAAAAGTTGCTACCCAAAAACATTTACCTCAAAAAAAACACAAGAAGTTTATAAAAACCGTTGCCTATTTATGAGGGCACGTGTTTCAAGTTAACTGTGCCGTCGGTTAGGGAAACATAAAAATTATCTATGGCTTGTACAAAAAAAAATACGTTCAAGTAGAAACAGTAGCTGGGTCGGCGGTTGCGATTACCTACCTATCTACTGTTTTGTTTTTTTTATAAATACCATTACGACTAGGCTATTACGGTAAACAGAGGTCCACTTTTATCTAGAAATACAACACACTGGAGCTATTCTATCTCCCAATACCTGGGGAGAGATTCTGTTAACCACTGGCATCTATATCGACTCGCAATACGACAAAACTGACGTTATCGCGTATGCGAAACCGTCAGATTTGACAGATTTTCTTTTGAAAATGGCAAATAGTGATTAAAATCACAAAGACAAGCCCGCTGAGTTTCATCGCCTGATCTGTGTCATATTTTAGCTTCTCGTCAGCAACAGGTTAAAGGAAAACAAAAGAAAAAAGTTTTGTTAGCCGTTCTGTGAACAGTAGTTTAATTTTTTTTTTTATATGACCTATAGCTGTTGGCCAGACTGGCCATAACAACTTCACCCGGACAGAGGGCGAGCGCAAGTGCGCTCCAGCCAGAGGGGCAGGGGGGCAGCTAGCTCAAGGGCGCCACAAGGGACACGACCTCGGCTTGGGCCGCTGCTAGGAGAGGTGGCGAGGGTAAATCTACCACCGGATCGGAACAGTCGGTAACAGCAGGTACTCTTCTCGGTGAACAGTAGGTACTCTTCTGACATATATGAATAACAACGACGACTCCCATTATGTTTCATTTCTGGTCTGACAAACAAATGTCCATGACAAACACGCGTTAGCATACAAGTAAGGTACGCAAAGAGAGACTTGTTGTTGTTTAATTTTGTCCAGATGACAAAATATGTTTTGCTTTATGTGTTGCTCAAAATTATACGTTTCACATCGTACCGATGGCCAAATTATCGTACACCCCCACAATTAACGTACGGTCTGGCAACACTGCCGCGGACGAAAGCTTCTTCAGTACATAGTATAAAACAAAGTCGCTTACCGCTGTCTGTTTATCCCTGTGTATGCTTAGATCTTTAAAACTACGCAACGGATTTTGATGCGGTTTTTTAATAGATAGAGTGATTCAAGAGGAAGATTAATATGTATAATACATGCATAGTATAGTAGAGAAACACTGATAATTTTAGAGCCGCGCGAAGCCGGGGCGGGTCGCTAGGTATTTATGTTTACATATTACAACACGTGGTAGGTACATACATAAAGATTATTATGCTTCGTCTTCATAAAAAGCCGGTCATATCCTCCACCTGATTTCGTACACTTCATAAACATTAAGCCAGATCTGTTTATGTTAACAGTTAACAACTTCCTACGTGAGTCAGTGCTAGCGAGACGGGGGAAGGGAGAAAGGGGAAAGGTATTTTTTTCAGCAAAGTCGGAAAAGAAGCGTACGAACCGCTTAATGTTAGACAGTTACCGTAGCCTATAGATGCTTGCAATACCAAAGGCATTTCTCGCACGTCGCCAACTTTAAGGGGAGAGAGGGCAAGGGGGATAGGCTGCAAAGTTGACAATGCCCATCCAGCCTTTCCTATTGTTTCTTTATATTAAACTCGTGCGACTTCCAAGACAATTTATCTTGTCCCCGGGACTCGTTGAGGGTCAAACCTTGGTGTCATCGTTGAACACCATTGTCGATCATGTAACTTACAAAAAATAAAAAAAGTACGTACAGCAAATGTTTTTTGTAATTCCTAGCTAGTAGGTTAGTCATTATTATTATGAAACTTTTTGTAATTACAACAAATAGATTTATGAATACGAGATACTTTGCTGTAATAACAAAACGGTTTTTGTAATATTTAAGTAGGTACCTACATTATGTTTAGCATTTATGTACTAAGGCGGTATGTAAAATTTTGTCCACTTTTAAAATACCTAAGACTTAATAGAACACCTAGTATTTTACCGTTGAAAACAACTTCAACTATATAATTATTTTAGTACCTGTTTTCTAAGAATTTCTACGGAACTGCGTCTGTTTGTTAGTATATCTGTTTATAATATAGGTAGGTATAAATTCGTCTGATAGCGCGGTCCGACATCACTAGGGCCATGTGGCTTAGTCTAATTATATTAAGCGATCTGTGCAATTCATAAGCGACAAGCGAATGGGTAATTTTCTAATCTTCTCAGACGGCCGCTTATTGTTTTCGGTAATTGTATTTAGTAGGTGTTTACTGAACGTTTTGTAATGACAGGACACTCGTCAATTATTTGATGTAGGTACCTAATTTAATTATTTAGCCCTTTTGACGTCCCACTCTTTTTGACGGATCTCCTTTTATTTATAAGTCTGTTAACAACATAGACAATATTTTATTCGTAAAAATATTTAATACTGGCAATGTGTATCGATATTTCTCTCTCTCTCACACGAAGCAGCAACACGCCAGTACAGTGCTCGTTTAATTTTTTATACTTTTAATTAAATACAGTGTTGTGTAATTGCAATAAATGCTATAAAGTGCTCACGTGCCTTTAATAATTATACCTGAAATACAGTCCACATGAAACACGACAACAAAGGACAGTTAGGCAGCGCCTGACAAAGTCGGTTAAAAGTACTTAATTTACATAATAATTATGGAATTATTGACGACCCCTCGGCGCAGTGGTTTGATCGTAGACCGCTCGGCTCACTGCACATGGTGGTGGCAAATTTCGGAAATGGCCTTTTCGTAATCCGCCCCGGTCTGGGTGTCACCGGGATCGCCCCCAGTCCATTGTACGGTGCCCATAGCACAAGCGTTGCTTAGTTTGGGACCACACAGTTGGTGTGTCAGTCTGGCGATATTTATTTATCATACTAATATTATAAAGAGGAAAACTTTGTTTGTATGATTGTAATGAATAGGCTCCGAAACTACTGAACCGATTAGAAAAAATCTTTCACTGTTGGGAAGCTACACTATCCCCGGGTGACATAGGCTATATTATATTTTTTTTTAAATTAGGGATCCTTACTAAAACTCCAATAATGTAACCGTAATGTACCCGTGCCAAGCCGGGGCGGGCCGCTAGTTTAATTATAAAATGGGCAACACCTCCGCGGCACTCGTCCTAATCTTATAACTTGTACCATACTCATCGCGCGTGCAGACTTCGTTCCAGCGTTATATTTCGAATGATACACACAAAATGATTACATTTTTATTGGTACAGCCGTGTTCTGGCGCCTGTGACGTGGCACACGCCCACTGAAATGCACAAATTGCCACCGACTCCAAATGAAAGAAATCACAAGGTCCCTAGTTATTTCTAGCTTTTTAGTGCACCCAGGTTATTTGAAGTCGGTTCAATTTTTTTATTAATTAGGGTGTTGATTCGATATAAATAAATGTGACATTTAAATTTTGTTAAAGTTTTTGCCTCAAGAGTGTAAAATAACAATAGGGAATAGGGGATGTAAGTTTGTATGGAAATATAGCTCTTTGCAGTGAAACACTGCAAATAGGTCATTAAAGTATTTGTACGTATGTGTCTTATTTGTAAAATAATTAGCGTAAATAATTAAAAATGCTACCCAAAGACACTATTCCACGCGGACGAAGTCGCGGGCACAGCTAGTATATTCATATTGAAAGCACTTTTTGACAATGTCAGTCAGACAATAACAATTTTACAAAGTACAACTTGTTCCTGTGTTACTGTTTATGGTTTACTAGCTGTCCCCGCGACTTCATCCGCGTAGTATTTTAACTTAGCAAAAATTTCGGGATTATCGGGTTAAAAAGTATCCTATACGTTAATCCCGGTTATAATCTATCTGTGTTCCAAATTTCATCCAAATCTGTTCAGTAGTTTTTGCGTGAAGGAGTAACAAACATACATACATCCACACTCACAAACTTTCGCATTTATAATATTAGTAGGATTTAGAAAAGAGTTTATTTTCAACTGACTATCACTATGCGGGCTAGCTCGATCGGAGTAGTATCACCCTCACACAAAAGTTCGGCGTAGAGTAGTAATCAGGTATAGCTGCGTTTCGTACGAGTGAGAGCCGAAAGCCTAACCCATCTACCTAACCCTGCCTCTATTTCACCCCCATTCAGTATGTAAACGTACGAGCAATGTCATTGGTATACTAGGTCAAACATAATGAGTATACTGTTTTTTTTTGCAACTTTACTTTGTAAATCTAAAACTATCGGCTTTGTGGGACAGTTGAAGTGCTAAAGGTTTTATAGACTTATGAAATCTGTCAACAGCTGTATTCCTTAACACCTTTTGTTTATCAAGTTTCCTCCAAAGCTGATAGGTTTAGAGTTACAAGGTTAAGATTTGAAAAAGAAAAGTATACCCTTTCTGTTTCAACCTAATAGCTACTTCACGGCGATCTTCTGTGAGAAGGTGGTGCTACCTCGAGCTAGCCCGTTTACGAGCTGTAGTTATGACTATATTGACTCCACGATGTTTGCTTTCAACATCATCGATAATCTTCGTCGAGATAACGAAATCCCGAAGATGCCCGCCCGGATTCGAACCTGCACTTAGCGTCAAAGCGTATGTCCAACCACTAGGCTATCGCCGCTCATAGCAGAGTATTCAAATTCAAATCGTTTATTTTGTTTAGGCCTACGGGACACTTACAAATTGTGAATTTTACATAATTTTTTTCCCTATATCTACAACCGGATTGGAACGCGACCTCGACAAGATCCGGCAAGAACCGGCAAGAAACTCAGCGGGCTTGTCTTTTTACATTTTGTTATAATTCTTTTTTTTTATCACCAGTTGCTTAACTAATTAATAATTACAAAGTAGATCCGACTAATATTATAAATGCGAAAGTTTGTGAGTGTGGATGTATGTATGTATGTATGTTTGTTACTCCTTCACGCAAAAACTACTGAACGGATTTGGATGAAATTTGGAACACAGATAGATTATAACCGGGATTAACATATAGGATACTTTTTAACCCAATAATCAAATACTACGCGGATGAAGTCGCGGTGCACAGCTAGTATTAATATAAAGTATCAAATAGGAATTACTCCCATTTGGTATCCATTACGCCACAAGTACCAATAAGTAGTTATTTCGTCAGTGGCGCCGGTGCAGTGTGCGCTCAAGTGGTATCCCACATGTGATGGAAGATAAGTCCTTTCCCTCGTGAAAGAGATGCAGTCAAGTGGTTACAGAAAGCTTTGACCCTTAGATTACAGGTTTAAAATAAAAAGAAGGGAAATTTTAACATTGAAAAAGAATTCGACTGCGTAAAAAGTGATTTTTAAATAGAAAGAAACAAGTCCAGTAGTCTAAAACAAATGGTAAAACATCTGACGACCGCTTGGCGCAGTGGTTCGAGCGCAGGCCGCTCGGCTCACTGCACATGGTGGCTGCGGGTTCGATTCCCGCCGGGGCAAATTTAGGAAATAGCCTTTTCGTAATTTGCCCAGGCCTGGGTGTCACTGGGATCGCCCCCAGTCCATTGTACGGTACCCATAGTACAAGCGTTGCTTAGTTTGTGACCGTACAGTTGGTGTCAGTCTGGCGATATTTATTTGCAACATATGGCAAACTCGATTGTCAATTAATTGATTGTCAATTACCTGATTGGGTTCCGCGGTTCTTCTCC
Organism: Notodonta dromedarius; assembly: GCA_905147325.1. Taxonomy (NCBI): domain Eukaryota; kingdom Metazoa; phylum Arthropoda; class Insecta; order Lepidoptera; family Notodontidae; genus Notodonta; species Notodonta dromedarius. The sequence goes on from LR990187.1 coordinate 1,417,879, forward strand.
TAGGGGGAGTGTGGTGCAGGTCCGCTCGGAAGCCCCCCGCCGGCTCCCCATCCGTTTCCAACACCTTGAGCAGGTACGAGATGTACGACGTCGCCAACCTCAGCGTTTTGATCTGTTTGGAGAAAAGAAATTAATGGAGAATTAATTTTTAATAGGGCTTCGGGGCCTTCGGTTGCCAGTGGTACTCAAAGTTTGGGGTGTGGGGTCAAAAATGGTTTACGATTTTACCACTGGACGCGTGATCTTGGCTTTCTCACCCCCTATACCCCATTAGCCAGGCACCGAGAAGCTGCCTTTTCTAACATGTAGCGCTGTCACTGTTTAATAACTTATAAGAGCGTTTTCACATTATCCGATCCGATATCGGTGTCGGACGCCGATCCGATATCGGGGTAAGTAAAATGTATGAAATATGTACCTGTCTATATCCGATATCGGGCCGGACAATATGAAAGACAGGTACATATTTCATACTCTTTACTTACCCCGATATCGGATCGGCGTCCGACACCGATATCGGATCGGATAATGTGAAAACGCTCTAAGGCAGTGACAACGCTTCATGCTAGACTAGTGTAACAATAGTACTTCCATCGCAGAGGTTGATTGAATGAGATTTTGTACTTTATTGAATATTTCTCGCCTCCAATGGTTAAGTCGTCCTAGACCTGGACCTTATACGAAGGATCCTTATTTTAGTACATAGTACGACAGAGTACACTGATGAAGACAATCTTAGAGGAAAGATAGGATAAGGGAGATAAAGAATAAAATATTTATGTGGGATGAAGGAAAAGCAAATATAGAGTCGTATCAGATGGTCAATAGCTTGCGGATAAAAGGGAGGAATAGTGACGCTTTTAATGAGGAGAAGAGTCCAGTCTCCTTAAAAGGACTATTTGAATCTATGAAAATGGGGTATTTATTTTGGAACAATAACGTCTTTAGTGAGAATAACCAAACCTTCCATAAGTGAGTAATTCCATTTAATATATATAGCATTTTCATGGAACTTGATCTATCAGGGTGAGGGTTAAAACTCATTAGAGGACCTTTAATTTTCTGGGGGCTAGAAGCTTAAGGGGTCTACAGGGTTATATAAAGAGATGGGGGCATATCCCAAACTTTGAGTATCGCTGCACACCAAAGACCACAACTAACCTTGGTCATCTTAGTGTCCGGGAGCACATTTGGGATACGCTGTCTCAGACACGTGAAAGCGCTATTGATGCTCTGCGATCTCTTTCGCGCCATCTGGCGATCAATAATGCTAGAGTGAGACGGATGTGGTTCCGTCAGTTCATTATGTTTAAATTTAAAGGAGTTCATTTGATCGTTATTTTTTAATTGGTTTAGGTTCTTATGACGGTAATACTTACATACATTAACATGCAAATAATATGACTACCTAGTTAATAGTAAGTTCGGTCTGGACCAAATCTGGACACAGGACGAAATTCATCTCCTAAATAACGCAATAAAAAAATAAAAATACCCGTGCGAAGCCGGGGCGGGTCGCTAGTACGAGATACTCACCTTAGACAGTTTTGTATCAGGCGGCACATTCGGTATGCATTCGCGAAGATCAGAGAACGCCGTGTTTATACTCTGCGTTCGTCTCCTCTCTTTCTTGTTGGCTGTCGTCCTTCTCTTGGCGACGCGGACGAAAGAGGGGGGTGCTGGACGGTCGTAGCGGAGGGGGAGGGACTGCATGTCGCAATCTAGGCCTAGGTAGGAAATACCTATTAGTGGTGGAAGCATTCTTTAAGGCTAAAGCGCCCATCTAGCCCGCGAAGTTCAAATTTTTTGAGTTCTTTTAGATTTTTTTCAAAATCTGACAATAATAAAAGACAAATTTGTAATTCGCGTAAAAGACCGTGTGCAGTGCATTTATCAGAGATATTTAGTTGTTGTTTGCGGTCCGATCCACGCAGAAAGTGCTCACAGTGTCTCGAGGTCTTGCAATGGTACACTTGATTTTGGATTTAATTATATTAATTACTGGATCCCAAGTTGGTGGTAGCACCCAGCCATCTTCCCAATTGAAATCCTACTAATATTATAAATGCGAAAGTTTGTGAGTGTGGATGTATGTATGTATGTATGTATGTATGTATGTATGTATGTTTGTTACTCCTTCACGCAAAAACTACTGAACGGATTTGGATGAAATTTGGAACACAGATAGATTATAACCGGGATTAACATATAGGATACTTTTTAACCCAATAATCCAATACTACGCGGATGAAGTCGCGGGGCACAGCTAGTTAGTTATATTCTCGTAAATATAAGAAAACAATATGTCACCTGCGGTATTTTGCGTGTAGCTGTGATGGACGTTCAAATGGTAGCTATCGTATGGCTCGTTCCCTGACAGCTGCATTTCATCGTAACCTGTCAAATGTAAAGCTATTAGGTATCTATACTGTGCTGTGCTGTGCTGTATCTAACTCGGCTCGTCAAAGCTATTTGCAAACGACTAAATACAATGTTTAAAACCAAGCTTATGCTCACACTTTACAGCAATTTCAATGTTTACAAAAAACAGAAAGGGGGATATGAAAACTAATTGCTTTGGTGTGATGCCTTCCGTGCTAAATAAATGAATAGAATTTAAGAACAATGTTGTCTAGAAGAAAGTGGGTGGACCAGTCCCTGCAAGCTATGTTTCGAATCCGTAGTAGTACAAGCATTGTTTAGCTTGGAAATTGAAGAGTTCTATATATATCAAGAACTTACCATATCCTCTTCCTATGTAATGTGCGGTGTCGTGGTAGACGTCCTGGGAATCGAACTCGTGACCCTCACCATTCGAACCTGGCCAATACACGCCGCCGGCATCCATTGGACTACCTGTATGATAAGAAGAAATTTAACGGAATTGTAACAAAACCGGCCAAATGCGTGTCGGACCACGCATACTATTTGGTTCCGTAGTCATGCCACCGCTTTTCAATGATATGGAAGTGGAATCCTTATCACAAACGTGATGTTTCGTTTTATTTATGTGAAACATCTAATGCGGCGGGTCTAGTAACTCTGTAGTTCTATCAAATGGTTGAAAATTTCGTCGTCATCACCAATGTTCAAATAGCTCAGTGTTGAATAGATAGGGTGTACGGACAGTGGTGCGTGGGTTCGAAACCCAGGCTTAACTTTAGTTAAAAAAAAAGTATATTTTTGATGAAGAATAATTTGTTTCCTAATAAAAACCAACTATCATGTGGTTCAAGAGTTAAATAATTAACCTTGTACAATGGTTACTTTGGAGCTCAATATTTCGTAAACGGGAATTACTTTTGAAAAACTGTCAAAGTAACCTCTAATTTTTTTTAAAATACCTATCTAACAATACCCCACTCGAGGGGGCTGATTTACCATTTTTACCCTCTCCCCCTTCCCAAGTACTGGAGGTACCTTAGAAAACCTTTGCTTTCAATATTAAAATGCACAGTTTTGTAGCGGAATATAATCTCTATTTTTGTGGCAATTTACAGCCTTCTAGCCCTAATAGTCTCTGAATAAAATGACTATGAAGTCGAACGGACGGACAGATAGACGGACATGGCGAGTACCTAGTTTGACTATGGAACCCTAAAAACCGGAGGTGGAAGGCAGAAACGCCGATTGCTCTACCATCGTAAAACTTACAGGAGTACTTTTTTTTTTTTTTGAATTGACTATATATTGTTGGCCAGAGTGGCCATAACAACTTCACCCGGACAGAGGGCGAGCGCACGTGCGCTCCAGCCCTCTGGGCAGGGGGGCAGCTAGCTCAAGGGCGCCACAAGGGACACGACCTCGGCTTGGGCCGCTGCCAGGAGAGGTGGCGAGGGTAAATCTACCACCGGATCGGAACGCGACACAGGAGTACAGTGGGGAGAGTGTGTGGTGGGAGTAAGCCCATTTATAACCGACTTCAAATAAAAAGGAGTAGGTCATCAACTCTAAGGTTATCAATTCGAATGTATTTTTTTAAAATGCTTGTTACCTCAGACCTCTGTCATCTATAAACCGATTTGAAAAATTATTATTTTTTTAAACATGCTTACCCTGGTGTGATGGTTGGCAGTAGAACGGAGGCTCGTACCTGTCGAAACCCTCGTCTGACGGAGACATGCTTCCGTAGCTTGACATTTAGGACCAATCTGCAGACAAAAAACAACTCTAAGTATTTGAAAATAGGCTTTACAGTATAAAGCGTAGGAACTAAGCGTTAAAAACAGCTGTCACTCTGTATACCTATATAGCAATAAGTTGTGTAACGGTACTGACGCTTAGCACCGAGCGCCCCGAACGTCCGAATAGAAACTTCGCTTCAACGCTTCAAAATAGAGACATACGGGTATATTATACTAGCGACCGGCCCCGGCTTCGCACGGGTATTTTTATGAGTGTTTCTATATTATGCATGTATGTATCTATACAAATAAATAAAATTGGAGTGTCTGTTTGTAATATCAAAATAACACCTTTTCACTAAATGCATATGAAAGTACTTACGACACCTATAGCAAAAACGCAATTTAAAAAAAAATTGTCTGTTGTCTGTGTGTTTGTTCCGGGTAATCTCCGAAACGGCTGGACAGATTTTGACGGGACTTTCACTGGCAGATAGCTGTTGTGATAGGGAGTAACTTAGGCTACTTTAATTTTTGAAAAACAATTAGGGTTCCGCGTAAAAAAATAAAAACACATGAAATCAAAGAGTATCTCCGAAACGGGTGGACCGATTTTGACGGGACTTTCACTGGTAGATAGCTGATGTTATAAGCAGTAACTTAGGCTACTTTTATTTTAGAAAAAAAAATGGGTTCTGTCGTGCGGGCTCAGAACGCGGGAGCGGGCTTTTTTGTTAAGTTAACTTCCACGCGGACGAAGTTGCGGGCTCAGCTAGTTATACATATAAACCTTCCTCTTGAATCACTCTATATATTAAAACCGCATCAAAATCCACTGCGCAATTTTAAAGATCTAAGCATACATAGGGACAGACAGACAGCGGGAAGTGACTTTGCTTTATACTATGTAGTGACTAGCTTTTGACGTCGACAACAACGCCATGCCACCTATCGTGTCTAACTGTAGCTGAAAACCATTCGGAATGTACGGTAATACCCTCATCAACCTTATACAGGGTGTAAGGGGCATCGTAACGAAAACTGATACCATGGATTCAACTCATGATTCTGGACCCCCCAGAGTTGGAATTTACCGTCGAAGTTTTCATGAATTACTATGCTTAAATTTTTCAGCTTATTTAAATGGATTTGTGTGGTGGTTGCGGGTTCGATTCCCGCTGGGATAAATTTCGGGATTGGCCATTTCGTAATTTGTCCTGGTCTGGGTGTCACTGGGAACGCCCCCAGTCCATTGTACGGTACCCATAGTACAAGCGTTGTTTAGTGTGCATAAAGTTGGTGTGTCAGTCTGACGATATTATTATTAACTAGCGACCCGCCCCGGTTCCACGGCTCTAAAATTATCAGTGTTTCTCTACTATATTATGCATGTATTATACATATAAACCTTCCTCTTGAATCACTCTATCTATTATAAAAAACCGCATCAAAATCCGTTGCGCAGTTTTAAAGATCTAAGCATACATAAATAGGACCTGACAGCGGGAAGCGACTTTGTTTTATAATATGTAAAGATAAGGTCGATGAATGGACCAATCAAAATGTCAGGTGTCGGTTATACATATCCAGCAGCGATGAATATGTCAGGCGAGCGGAGGTGCCCGGCTATGCGGTGTCTATAGCGTATTGGTCTGTGCGGTCGTATGTTTAGAATCTCAAGTGTTCCCACTCGAGACACGAACAGATAAACTACTGTTCTCCAGTAAAAAATATAATTTGTCGAGAATATTTTTTTGTAGCTAAACCAAATTTTCATAAATAATTGATTGACTCAGGCGTTACTTTACGGAAATCCATTGTAAAACAATTTAGGAGAAGGACCCACCACTCACCCTTGGCTTGTTAACCTCCAAAATTATAAATCAAATAGGTTGATCGATAATGGAAGAGGTCAACAAAACCTAACTCTGTCGGTCGAGTCTGTCAGTCATGAGTGTCAGGGACCCTAATAATGTGCAATTTTCCGCGGAACAAAGCGAATTAAAAGTAAAATTCGACACGTGTTTCGCCTCTGAACGAGACATCCTCAGAAAAGTTGGGCTACGACTGAGTCACGACTGAGTACGGCTCAGTCGTAGCCCAACTTGTTTTGTTGACCTCTTCCATTATCGATCAACCTATTTGATTTATAATTTTGGAGGTTAACAAGCCAAGGGTGAGTGGTGGGTCCTTCTCCTAAATTGTTTTTGTAAATTTTCATAACACAAGTAAAATAATAATAATAATAATAATAATATTTATTTACTTTTCAAACAATAAGCCGTATCTAAAGGTTGCAGCCAGCACTCATAATAGTATTTAACTGTGCTATGAGTGCTGGCTTCCATCAAGATATAGTACAGGTTTCATATTATAAGAAATGATAACTAATATAAATTAAGTTATATAATTAAATGAATCAATAAAATTAATGATAATGGGTAATAACAATAGTGTGTTATATTAATGGGTGAAGTAAATTTTCTGTATATTCATAAGATAATTGAAGGAGCCATTCACTCAGGGTTTTTTTGCATGTATAATGAGTCATTTCATGGATGTGTAAGGTACGATGAGTATTATTGTATAAAAATGGACCGAGAAAGCAGAAAAAATTATGGCTGAAGCTGAATTTTAGGGAAATTGAGTTTGCAATAAGATGGTTACGTCTGTTGGTATCGGGATATATGGGCGTAAGCGAGTGTTGCTTTAGAACAGTAAAGAGAATAAACAATTTTCGAACCGCTAATACTCCACAAAAATCATAGATACTTACTTTACATCCAATACTTATTCAAAATGTTTATAAAATGTATGCGTCGAGTCACAAGATGGCCCTTGGCTGGACCTTATGTACTTACCTACCCCCCCAAACCCCTATAAGGTAAATGGGGGACAAATTAACATACTTATTGGGGGAACCCGAAAAATCATGATTCACCAGTCTAGTTCCAATTATTTTTTCTGTAAGAAGTCTACAATCTTAAAAGCGTACTACCCCTAAAAATCATGACAAAAAATAGTTTTTTGTTTTAAATTAAACCGAATTCAAAAATACTTGGGTGCACTAAAAAGCTAGCAATAGTCTGTGGCTATTCAAGTAAGTAGGCGTAGGTAGGTACCTAAGAAGAAGTCCTTACGGAGTGTAAAGATAGGGGCACCGACTCCAAATGAAAGAAATCACAAGGTTCCTAGTTATTTCTAGCTTTTTAGTGTACCCAGGTGTTTTGAATTTTTATTTTTTAATATTTTTTCATGACTTTTTGTGGTAAACTATAGGTAGTACATATTGTTTTCCTGGTAACCGCTAATCGTCCATATCTCTCAAACTACTAGCCTGATATTGATAACATTCCTAGGGGACAACCTGTACAGTATACCCATTCAAACAAAAAAACAAAATCCGTCTACAATTTCCGGAGTAATCGGTGAACATACATAAGTAAAAACATACATACAGATGATCAGAGAACCTCCTCCTTTTTTGAAAGTCGGTTAATGACACTTTTCCCAATTCTCGCCTTAATATTTATGACTACTTTCTGCCCGCGACTTCGTCCGCGTAGACTTAAGTAAAGTATTCTATGTGTTAATCCAGGTTATAAACTATCTGTGTTCCAAAATTCATCCAAATCCGTTCAGTTGTTTGCGTGAAAGAGTAACAAACATACATCCACACTCACAAACTTTCGCATTTATAATATTAGTAGGATCATCGCAAATTTTTGGAAGCGGAAGTTTTATTTTATTTTATACCTAAATAAGGTCAGGACACATTGTCTCGGTATAATATAAACAATCGCATCGCTCCGTCCGATTAACCAATGTGTTCTACACGTGTGGGACAATTTTTATAGCTGTAGGTAATGATTCAAGTTCACCAAAATGTTTTTGATACCTATTATTTAATATATTTCAACATTAAACTATATCAACTGGTTAAATAGGTACAAAATCCTACTAATATTATAAATGCGAAAGTTTGTGAGTGTGGATGTATGTATGTATGTATGTATGTATGCATGTTTGTTACTCCTTCACGCAAAAACTACTGAACGGATTTGGATGAAATTTGGAACACAGATAGATTATAACCGGGATTAACATATAGGATACTTTTTAACCCAATAATCCAATACTACGCGGATGAAGTCGCGGGGCACAGCTAGTATAATTTATTACTTACTTATTCTTATACTTATTTGTATTCTTTAGATAGATACTTATTTCTTAACGTTAAGAGTATTGACTTTTTGTCTAAGACTCAATATTTTGTAAGCGAATAAAGTATATACTGACAAATAATATAATAAGTAAAATTGGTTGGTATTTACCTTTATAATGAACTGAAATTATATTCACGTAAAATTAATTCGAACGCATCACTAACTATTGCACAATTTTTTTATTTATTTTTTTATCTATGGCAATTTATTAAAACGATGCCAGAAATTAATATTTGCACTTTTTATTATTTAATTGATAACAATAATTTCACCAATCGAACACCACAAAATAGTCACACTATTCAATAATTATATTTTTAATAATATTTTTCTCACGAATATTTTTTAAACTTAAAATAAAAAATTATATCATCAACGGCTGTCAAATGTTTTGACAGCCGAGTGACATGCGTTTTCGCGGCTCGCGACTGGTCTGTTTATCTGGAGAGCATGATCACTCGGAGAGTGGGGACTGGGAGGGGCTACAATATAAGGATTTGATTGGCTTAAAACCGAAAGGGTGTATAGTGTAACTTTGCCAAGCGATTATGTACCACTTTCCCATGCTGTAACTTTAGCAACTTGGCACAAATTTAAGATTAAGGTGAACATATAAACCATCCTCTTGAATCACTCTATCTATTAAAAAAACCGCATCAAATCCCTTGCGTAGTTTTAAAGATCTCAGCATACATAGGGACAGACAGCGGGAAGTGACTTTGTTTTATACTATGTAGTGATAAACTAGGAGTTGGAACTTGTTAAGGCTAAAGCGCTCATCTAGCCCGCGAAGTTAAAAATTTTTGAGTTCTTATAGAAAATTTTCAAAATCTGACAATAATAAAAGACAAATTTTGTAATTCGCGAAAAAGACCGTGTGCAGTGCATTTATTAATACATTTATTTTACTCTAAATATTATCACGGTGGATATGATACTAGTAAATCACTAAATATACAAAAATTGCCAGATTATCTGGATAGCTGTCGTTCTTGAAATGTTTTAGAGTAAGTTGGATATATTAATAAATGCACTGCACACGGTCTTTTTCACGAATTACAAAATTTGTCTTTTATTATTGACAGATTTTGAATACCGAATACCAAATTATGGTAAAAAAAAATCACATATTATTCAGAAAGATATATTATTTCAATCATAAATGGTAAATTTTCATACAGCAAATAATACTTCAGTACTGAAAATCTATCAAAGGTAAGTTATGATGAATGAAAACAAGTTTTTCAGCATTTGTAGATAGCAAACAATGATATTATAACATAAAATTAAACAAATGATGCGTGTCGAAACGTGATCTACATGGAAATGAAACAAATACGCGCGCTCCGTCGCGTCGGCGTCGCTCCCGCACGTAACGCACTGAGACAAGTCGTGACCTGTCGCGCGCGAAATGCACATCGTTTGCCGAACATTCGGCCGCCGAATATTAGGCGCTTCGGCCAAGTACGTAGCCGAATATTCGGTATTCGGCCAAATCACTATTCGTGGCATCTCTACTATAAATTACATTTTATCCTCGACATAGGATAAATACCTAGATGAGCTATAGGTGTATCTCCAGAATAAATAAATAAATATCGCCAGACGAACACACCAACTGTATGGTCCCAAACTAAGCAACGCTTGTACTATGGGCTCCGTACAATGGACTGGGTGACACCCAGTGACACCCAGACCTGGGCAAATTACGAAAAGGCCATTTCCGAAATATTCCCCGTCGAGAATCGAACCCGCAACCGCCCTGTGCAGTGAACCGAGCGGCCTACGCTCGAACCACTGCGCCAAGCGGTCGTCAAATATAGGTAAATCTATTTCAACCCGGCTTCTCCGTTATAATCAGTAGTTTTTCTAATACTCTTATTGGGAATATCAAAATTTTAAATTACCAAAGCCGCTTGATACCTTTTGTTGTTGAAGAACTTTTTTAAACTAACCAATAGCAGACTGTTCCGGCCCCACCTACAAGGACAGAAGCGTTTGAAGTAGCTTTATCTCTTTTCAACACGTACAAAATGTCGAGTCGTTTGATGGATTGTCTCATTTGTTTTATTAAATGATAATTATTTTTTTCTTCTTATCGTATAAGATAGTGACCACTCTGGTGTTGGAGTTCTCTTGGCATGACTTGATAATTGATAAATTAATTATCTTTTTTTTCTGTAATGAGCAGTCGGATTTTTTTTTTATAAGTCTGTAATTGCTCTCGATTTTCACATTTAGCCTGTGTTAAGTTTTGTTTTGAAGGTCGGTTTATGCAAAGCTAATGCAAGTCTTTGGCTAGGCCTGATACAGTTACCTGCCATGTTTAATAGATAAGTTAGAATAAAACTATTTTTACGGATTATATCGCGTTTATTTACTTTTTATGTTCCCGTATCATCCTTGGTCGGAATCGGTGTTCTTTTGCGAGGATCTGTGGTTTATCAAATCTGATATAATGGTATATAATGGTAAAAATAGTTTTATTTCAATGTGTAGTATTCGCGTAAATATAAGAAAACCTATTGTTTTCTATATATATAAGTTAGATTTTACTCGCTTTTGAGAAAATAATGTCATGAAAAACTATGATAAGTACATTTATTACAAACGTGTTAATGAAGGACTCTGACCCCCATATCAGAGGTCAACGCAGGCGGGGTATTGAGGCCAGGATTAAAAAACCCCGAAAACCATATCAGCGGTGGAAACTTGATAAATTACAGGACTTCACGGGAATTCCAAAACATATGTTTCACCACTTTTGTACCAATTGGCACACCACACTCATGCACTTATGAGCACAATATAACAAACAATGAAATCCACCAAAATAATTATAAGTTAGTATAATTCAATCAAATACAATATTTGGTTGGTGTCTTTTACTACCCGCCAAAAAGTCCGTAATGATCACAGACCAATAAGAGATGCTAATGATAAATTGCCGCGCAATTTCATGTGTCAAATTTATATTTTTTTCTACCACAAACAATAGGCATGGGTCATTAAGTCGATTGCATTGTTGTGTTGCCAACGATAATAATGTAATTATTGAGATAAAGGGTGCCGAGGGGCTGGAATCGAATTAGTGGTAATGTTTTGATTAGATTTGGAGATATTATCTTCGCACTTTGGGGTGACAGTACAATACTTTTATCATTAAACCGAGAAACTTTTGACGACCGTAAGGTCTAGGTTATAGTATCAATCAATATCTAGCGATCTTGTAAATTCTTATGTCATACAAAAAGACATGTCAAAAGCGTACTTAAGATCGCTCTCAGACTTGAGATCGATTTATTAATACGGGCCCAAGTGTGCTGAGTGTGTCGTTAAGTATTGAAATAGTCTTTTCGTAATTCGCCCCAGTCTGGGTGTCACCGGGATCGCCCCCAGTCCATTGTACGGTACCCATAGTACAAGCGTTGCTTAGTTTGGGACCAAACCGTGTTGCATTTGTAGCATGATGCCAGCAAACATTTTGAAAGAAAATCGCGTCATCTTGGGACATAAAAATATATTTGTAATAATATATTTTTTTTTAACTTAACACATAATTAGATCCTTGTTATACGGATTACTTGAGATCAATTATCTGTTGTGAAAAAATGGCGGCGCGGGTGAGGGCGGGAAATTTGACATAGGAAGTGTCAGTTATGTGGCGAGTTTGTGGCACACTGAGTGTTGACCAAAATATTATACTGAAACATGTTGTTGTCCCTATTGTATTACAACAAAAAAAGAGATAACAATACAAAAATAACAACCCCTACCCAATAAAATACTCTGGTACAATTCCATTAAACCCAAGCTCTTACGCTTGGGATTTTCAGATTTCGTGTTCTAATCTCATTATTCATAAACATCGTGCGGCAACCCATACATTTTCTCACATTCAATAAGATTTTAAAGAAACTCAGTGCACCACCAACCTGAAGCACAAAAAAACGCGGCGAAACTGACAGCTGAGCGCATTCCAAATTTGAATGTCATTTGACACGAGCGGTGTCGATTTTTGTTTTTTTTTAACACGCGTAATTAACAAGGCATGGGTGTATTTAGCTCTCATGGGTGTTAGCGCGTGGCGTTAACATTACTTTTTAATTATTCTAATGGTTGCTTTGGAAACTCTGAGAATATAGTGATTTTAAAATGTTCTCGCAATAGGACGCGTGGTTTTGGCAACGCAGCTCTTAGGTATTGAAATAAACGTTTTTAGACGACAAGTTATAAAACTTTTATATAATTTTTTACTGTGCTTTGATTAAACAGATCCCAGATTGAAAACATGATCTCTGACAATTATACCTAGGTACTTATTTTATGTTCAAACTTCAAAATACTTAGAGGACGGATTCTAATGGAAATGCAGTTAGTAGTCCCATCTGAATCCCTGGTCGAGGGATCTTAGTGGAATAGCAAGTGCTGTAGGATCCCCTCCGTAATTGGAGGATTCGAATGGACGGTGGTAAGCATCCTAACCTTTACTATGAGTTTACAAAAATGTTTCCATAAATTTCTACATTATAAAGGACAAATTATTCTCACACACTCCTCCTCAATGCGAGGGGGTTTGGAACCCTAATACATCACGCTGTCTCATGTGAGTGTGAGGGAAAAAAAAATATACACTGATTGCTGAAACATATTTATTGGTCACCAAACAGCTTAAATTAATATATTAATAACAACATTTATTTGTTGTCAAACTGTGTTGTAGCTGTGTTGCCATTACTGTGTGACGCTCGTGCTGCCACCTGTCAAAATAGATTTCATTATTTGAACACACAAATCAATTTGTATTCGAATATGCCATTAAGTGTTGTTGCTGTTTTGTTGTTGGGACTTTTTGGTGTTGAGCTGACAGGATCAGTTGTTTATTAACAGTCTTCGGAGCTTGTTGTTGAGTCATTGGAACTTGTTGTGTTCGGTGAATTGTTGGAAGATGTATCAGTGGTTGATGTATCGTCAGAACTGTTGTCAGAATTGGATGTGGACGAGCTGTCAGTATTTGTTGTGGTTGTGTCATCACCAGATGTTGAATTTTCACGTGTGGTTGTTGAGTTATTGCTGGTTGATGAACTGTCGGTTGTTGATGTATCGTAAGAACTATTGTCAGAATTGGATGTGGACGAGCTGTCAGTATTTGTTGTGGTTGTGTCATCACCAGATGTTGAATTTTCACTTGTGGTTGTTGAGTGATTGCTGGTTGATGAACTGTCGGTTGTTGATGTATTGTAAGAACTATTGTCAGAATTGGATGTGGACGAGCTGTTAGTATTTGTTGTTGTTGTGTCGTCATCTGATGTTGTATTTTTAGTTGTTGATGAATCGTCGGAATTTGTTGAACTCTCCGATGTTGATGAACTGTCAGAGCTAGATTTTGATGTAGTATTAAAACTTGATGTTGAGCTGTCGGAATATGTTTGCGATGCATCGTCAGAATTTAATGCGTTATCGCCATTTTTAGTGGTGTCAGAAGTATTTGAGGCATCTGAACTGGATGCGGATGTGTTATCGGTATCTGTTGTCGTAGATGAGGAATCGCTGTTCGTTGTTGATGTATCATTGGAATTTGTTATGGTTGTCGAACTATCGGACGCTGTTGATTGCTTGTCGGATGTTGTTTCTGTCTTCGAACTATCAGTGTTAAAGTCAGTTGATTTTTTACCGGTTTCATCGTTGTCTGTTGTTGTGTCTGATGTGTCTGTTGTTTTTGAGTGATCATGTTTTGTTTTGTCAGTTGATTTTTTACCAGTTTCATCGTTGTCTGTTGTTTTTGAGTGATCATGTTTTGTTCTGTCAGTTGATTTTTTACCAGTTTCATCGTTGTCTGTTGTTTTTGAGTGATCATGTTTTGTTTTGTCAGTTGGTTTTTTATCAGTTTCATCGTTGTCTGTTGTTTTAGAGTAATCATGTTTTGTTCTGTCAGTTGATTTTTTACCGGTTTCATCGTTGTCTGTTGTTTTTGAGTGATCATGTTTTGTTCTGTCAGTTCTTTTTTTACCGGTTTCATCGTTGTCTCTTGTTGTGTCTGATGTGGCTGTTGTTTTTGAGTGATCATGTTTTATTTTGTCAGTTGATTTTTTACCGGTTTCATCGTTGTCTGTTGTTTTTGAGTGGTCATGTTTTGTTTTGTCAGTTGATTTTTTACTGGTTTCATCGTTGTAAGGTTTTGTGTCTGATGTGTCTGTTGTTTTTGAGTGATCATGTTTTGTTTTGTCAGTTGATTGTTCACCGGTTTCATCGTTGTCTGTTGCTGAATCTGATGTGTCCCTTGTTTTTGAGTGATCATGTTTTGTTTTGTCAATTCTTTTTTTACCGGTTTCATCGTTGTCTCTTGTTGTGTCTGATGTGTCTGTTGTTTTTGAGTGATCATGTTTTATTTTGTCAGTTGATTTTTTACCGGTTTCATCGTTGTCTGTTGCTGAATCTGATGTGTCTGTTGTTTTTGAGTGATCATGTTTTGTTTTGTCAGTTGATTTTTTACCAGTTTCATCGTTGTAAGTTGTTGTGTCTGATGTGTCTGTTGTTTTTGAGTGGTCATGTTTTGTTTTGTCAGTAGATTTTTTACTGGTTTCATCGTTGTCAGTTGTTGTGTCTGATGTATCTGTTGTTTTTGAGTGATCATGTTTTGTTTTGTCAGTTGATTGTTCACCGGTTTCATCGTTGTCTGTTGCTGTGTCTGATGTGTCTGTTGTTTTTGAGTGGTCATGTTTTGTTTTGTCAGTAGATTTTTTACTGGTTTCATCGTTGTCAGTTGTTGTGTCTGATGTGTCTGTTGTTTTTGAGTGATCATGTTTTGTTTTGTCAGTTGATTGTTCACCGGTTTCATCGTTGTCTGTTGCTGTGTCTGATGTGTCTGTTGTTTTTGAGTGGTCATGTTTTGTTTTGTCAGTAGATTTTTTACTGGTTTCATCGTTGTCAGTTGTTGTGTCTGATGTGTCTGTTGTTTTTGAGTGATCATGTTTTGTTTTGTCAGTTGATTGTTCACCGGTTTCATCGTTTTCTGTTGCTGAATCTGATGTGTCTGTTGTTTTTGAGTGATCATGTTTTGTTTTGTCAGTAGATTTTTTACCGGGCTTATCGTTGTCAGTTGTTGTGTCTGATGTGTCTGTTGTTTTTGAGTGGTCATGTTTTGTTTTGTCTGTTGATGTTTTACCGGTTTCATTGTTGTCTGTTGTTGAATCTGAGGTGTCTGTTGTTTTTGAGTGATCATGTTTTGTTTTGTCAGTGTTCTTTGTAACGTCATCCCCTTTACTGACGTCTATCGTCAGGCTACTCGATTCGTCATCCCCATCAGAGCTATCAGAGTACGTGGAGTTCAAAGTTGTTGTGAAATTGAGGGCGTCCTCATAAGAACTGTCGTGATGGTCAGTAAGATCAAGTGTGGAGTCTTTTGAGATGGTTAAACTTTTGTTGTGGCCGTCATTTCCATCATGATCATTATGACGATCGGACAAATGGTCTGTCACATTGAATCCGCTAGAATCGTGTGTATTATCATAGCCATCTTTCTGACTATCGAAATCTTTAGTGATATCTAAATCGAATTCTTTGCTGTGTTCATATGGATAATCGCCATCGTCTTGTCCATGGTGTGGCCATGAGTCATTAAAATCTTTGCTATAATACCCATCATGCGTGAAATTCAATGAAGCATCTAAGTATTTATCATAATATGGCCCTAGACCATCGAATGGGATCGGTCCATGTCCTAAAGTATCGTTATAGCGTCCATCGTTATGGAAACCGTCCGTAAGAGATAAACCGTACTCGTCTGTTTTATTAAAACCTAAACCGTCATAGCTATCACCGAATGTAGGATCAAAGTCAACTTTGTCGTAACCAGGACCGTAGTATTTGCCTTCATCCAGACCTAATTTTAAGTTATCCTCATAATGGCCAGTTTTGTCATATCCAGGACCGTGATTATAATGACCTAGATCTAGATGTTTTTCATAATCCAGACCATAGTTTGGTCCATGGTGGACACCTAGAGATTCGTCAAAGTGGTGGCCTAACTCTTTGTCGTAATTTGGACCGGGCCCAGTATTTTTGACCAATGTACCGTCGTAATGGTGCTCTGGCCCGGTCAAACCTATATTGTGTGAATAAGTGAGAGTGTCTTCTCCATTTATTTTACCGTCCAATCCATGATTTAGTCCGTGAGTATCGAAATTATTATTTTGGTTTGGGTGCCAAGTTGGTCCACTATACTCGGGTCCATATTGAGTATTACCAGTGTCAGAGCCGTCATAATGATCTGGAATTCTATAGTACGGATGCCCAGAATGATTTGGAATTTCGCCACCATAATATCTCTGGTTTGGATAATATCCGTAATTTTTTCTAAACCGGTAATAAGCGTCGTTATTGGTCGGATACCTATAGTTTGCATTGTTGTTGTTAATTCCATGGTTATCATGCTCAGCGCCTGTGATTTCGCTCCCAGAATATTTGAACGGAATTCCAGACCCGTCATTCTGGGCAATATTTCCAGAATGTTCGTACCCAGTCCCAGAGTGGCCATTATTCAATTGAATATTTGCATTATGTTCGTTATTTGTTCCAAACTTATCAATAAATGCATTAATGTCAATATTCTCAGCCAATTCATAGCCAATTCCAGAATGCTCATTATTAAATTCAGTATTTCCAGAATGCTCATTATTCAATCTGATATTTCCAGAATGCTCATTATTCAATCTAATATTTTCAGTGTTGCCAAAATGCTCCAAACCAATTCCAGAATGCTCATTATTGAATTCAGTATTTCTAGAATGTTCATTATTTAATCTCATATTTTCAGCAATGCCAAAATGTTCCAAACCAATTCCAGAATGTTCATGATTAAATTCAGTATTTCCATAATGTTCATTACTCAATCTGGTATTTCCAGTGATGCCCAGATGTTCCAAACCAATTCCAGACTGCTCATTATTGAATTCAGTATTTCTAGACTGTTCATTATTAAATCTAATATTTTTAGCGATGCCAAAATGTTCCAAACCAATTCCAGAATGTTCACTATTAAATTCAGTATTTCCATAATGTTCATTACTCAATCTGGTATTTCCAGTGATGCCCAGATGTTCCAAACCAATTCCAGAATGTTCGTTACTCAATCTGTTATTTCCAGTGATGCCCAAATGTTCCAAACCAATTCCGGAATGCTCATTATTGGATTCAATATTTCGAAAATGCTCATTTTTCAAGCCAAATTCATTGCCAATTCCAACATTACCGTGTCTATGTTTAGTATTAGCTAAATTACCAGAATGTTCGAACGAATTTCCTGATACTAATCCAGAATTCTCACGTTCATTCCTAACTCGATTGAAATCAGCGTGATGATTATCATTGCCATGTATCCATTCGTTAACAGCTTCTCCATTCTCGTGATTCCAGTTTTTATCATTGTAATTTCCATTATTTGCAATCGTTTGGACGGTTATTCCAGAACCGGATCCTTGTTCAACGACAACGGGATTATTTCCTTGGTGTTGTATGACGATTTGGTGTCCGGATGCGCCATTTTGTTCAATCTGTCCGCTGTTATGTTGAAATAGTCCGCCATGTTGTTCTAAGCGACCGCCATTTTCTTCTAAGTACCCGGCATTCTGTTCTAAATGACCGCCATTTTGTACTACGTAGCCTCCATGTTGTTTTAAGTGACCGCCAATTTGTGCGTTAGCAACAGCGAAGGCGGATGCGTGGGCTGAGTTGATGGATTCCCTGATGTTGTTTACTGAAAAGGCATAAATATTGATATTTAAAATATAGGGATAACAAAACATTGGTCAGGAAGACAGGGTATTAAATACAAGGGAACAGAGGAGTTGAAGCGAGGAGGGTTGGCATCCGATCGTCTCACTCATCGTCGAATCATTTAATAAATAATAAATAAATAAAAAATATCGCCAGACAGACACACCAACTGTACGGTCCCAAACTAAGCAAAGCTTGTACTATGGGTACCGTACAATGGACTGGGGGCGATCCCAGTGACACCCAGACCTGGCCAAATTACGAAAGGCCATTTCCGAAATTTGCCCCGGCGGGAATTGAACCCACAACCACCATGTGCAGTGAGCCGAGCGGCCTACGCTCGAACCACTGCGCCAAGCGGTCGTCATTTATAATAGCTACTTTACACTGATCTTCTGTGAGTGGGGGGTACTAACTTGCTCATGCCAGTATATGAGCTGCAGTATATGAGCTACAGCTTAGTTGTACCTCCGACAAAAAAATAGAATTTATTCCAGACACACATCTTCATCAAATAATGTAGGTAATAAGTCATTACATTTTCTTTTTGACGACCGCTTGGCGCAGTGGTTCGAGTATAGGCCGCTCGGCTCACTACACTTGGTGGTTGCGGGTTCAATTCCCGTCGGGGCAAATTTTGGAAATGGCCTTTTCGTAATTTGCGTAGGTCTGGGTGTCACCGGGATCGCCCCCAGTCCATTGTATGGTACCCATAGTACAAGCGTCGCTTAGTTTGGGACCGGATTGTTGGTGTGTCAGTCTGGCGATATTATAATTATATTATTATTACTTACTTTTACCAATCACAGCATTGAAATTTTGGGCGAGTCCATGACTGTCACCGTTTTTGGCATGATACGTGTGAACACCGTCGCTTGTTACTGGAACCCTAGACCTTCCATTCCAACCAGAATGGTGACCGCCCAGTAGCCTATGTCCGTACTCCCCAGATCTGTAATCTTCTGTAGGAAAATGTGTTTTGGAAGAAATGGTAAGCACATGTGTGTTTATGTGTGTGTGTATTGAAATATATCAGAATGGAGAAGTAATGCAGGCGAGTGCTATAGTGAGTTATGTTATCTAATTACGATGTCCAGAAACCAGGCTTCCTAAGTGATTGGGGTTAGCAGCAGTGGCGGATTTACCAGCAGGCTGAGTAGGCTGGAGCCTAGGGCGGCAGATTTGGGGACCAGATTTATTTATATTTTTGCTACCTCATATAAATCAAGCGTAAAGATGATTTATTCACGTTTACCGATTGTACATTATTGTGTAAGTAGCATACATTACCCCGCCTTTATTAATCGTTCATGATTGAGCTTTGATTGGCCCAAAAATAAACCCAAAAAATATTTTACTAGGATAAGACAATTGTAGAGGCAAGGGCGGCAAAAACTCTACAGCCTCCTTGGAAATTTGTAAATCCGCCACTGGTTAGCGGTCATTCACACGAAGAAGCTGACACCGATTTGTATTTTTTTTAAACAGTTGATAGCCGTATTTGGACCTTGGGATAGCCAAGCTGTAGCCAATTGACTACCGCCCGTATACGGGCTGGCTCCACCGGGGTAGTACCACCCTGTCACAGGATATCGGTGTAAAGTAGCTATTAAGTATAACTGCGATTCGTACGTTTTCCTTTCCCTCTGTCCCAATCCTCTTCAGGTTGGCAAGGTGCGAGCAATGCCTTTGGTATTACAAGCAGCTATAGGCTACGGTAACTGTTTAACATAACTCGGGTCAAACGCTTGTTTGCCGACTTTTGATATTTAGAAATAGACTGGTCAAGTGGGTGTTGTCGCACGCATAATGTATGGTTCTGTAGTCATTTCAGTAACCAAATTTATATTTTTGGCTCGATATTGGTCGATTATCATAAAAATTTAAGAAGTGTCGAAATTCATTACGAAAATTTAGATTAAATCTTTAAAAGTTGAAAATCTCATAAACTGAATTTCTGATAATATTTTTTTGTATAGAAACAACATTTCATTTGAAAATACCATTTCAACGATACACCCAATGATGGTGTAACAAAAAAAAATATCCCTCCTTTCCTTCTTCGGGGAGGGACTTCAAAAAAGTAAGATTGCAAAATTTTATATTTTCAAAAGTGAGATCTATTTGTAATGTATATATGTACCCAATTTCGTCAACTTTCGCCATTAACTGTAGAATTACTGTGACAGACTGCGACGGGCGGACGGGCTGGATGATCTTATAAGGGTTCCTCGTAGGGACTACGGAACCCAAAAAAGTAGAATACATGGAAATTATCGGTGTCGCTTAAACCGTGTGAATGACCGTTAATAGTGCATGGTGTATTCATGTTATACCCTGGTTCAAGGCATGAGTTTGTGTCTCGCTGTAAGCAACCGCAGAAGTGTCTTCTGAATGGCTGGATGCTTCCTCATTAGACTCGGCCTGCTCGATGTTTGTAGTCTCTGTATTACCGTTCCTGCTGTAATCTGTGGACAAAACAAAAATAAAAAGGTAGAACCATAGAATTAGCCTATCAATTCAACAAGGAAATGCAGCCAGCATTCTTGGCCACATCTCACGCGGGCAGGTTACTCTTTAAAAAAAAACACTGAAAGAACAAATAATATTTACCTGTGACTGTCTATGGTAAATATTGTATTTTATTGTCGTTTGTAAGGTAAAAGTGACTAAGCGACATTAGACAATTGACTACGGCTAATTATACGGGCTGGCTCGACCTCTTAGAAGAGATAAGTAAAGTAACTATTGTAGCTGCGTTTCGAATGATGAGGGAGGGAGCCAGAAGCCCAAACCTCCCCCTCGTTCCTCCGCTCCCTCTGTCCTACTCCCCTTAGGGTCGGTAACGTGCGAGCAACGCCATTGGTATTACAAGAAACTATAGGCTACGGTACCTGCTGAACATCAGGTGGGTCGTACCTACACTTGTTTCACGACGTGGTTTGTATAAAAAATTGGCTGCGTCCACATTTAACCATGCATCTGCGTAGACATTATGTCATAACTGATAATAAAGGCAAAACAAATTCAGCTCAACTGATGTCGCTTAAGTCGACTAGGAGACGTCATCTGTCAGTTCACTTCTGTCAGTGTCACTACAAATACGAATGATCGCGACACACATGTACACACCCCAACATCTGCATGTATACTTTTGTACTTATGATCACCAAGCCTGAATAGACTCATTGGAGAAAAGATGAAATCAGAAACTAAAACTCACCAAGTTCGCTGTTTTTGGTGCGGGCAAACTCTTCAGTGTCTTCCGTGTTCTGAGTAGACTTAGAGTAATCTTTCTTGGACAAGAGGCCCTTCTTTCCTATCCCTATACCGCCAGACTCAGTCTCGGTGGAGACGGTCTTGGTGGTTTGTCGCTTGCCTGCTTCAGTTTCTTCTTCTTTAGCACGAATGTACTCGCCGTCGGCAGTTGCACCAGATTCTGGAGAGGTTATCAAAGTATGAAGGTATAATAGCATAGACTCTGCCAAACGAGCGCAACAAATTTTGCGTCACCGTCTGACTCAAACAGCATTTGTGTGAAACAGATTGCAGCGAAAATTTCGCGAATAATTTTACGCTTCTAACTAACAAAGAACTACGGCTAATTCTATGACTACACAAAAAAATACGCTCGTTTGTTTGTGACCTTATTATAAATTCGACAATGCGATACCGATACTGACACAATAACGGCGGATAGATATTCTAAGCTGTCTGTCATTCACTCGAAGAAACTGTCACTATTCTGTCTGTACATTTTTCAAGATAATTTCCGTATTTTACACGTAGTAACAAATAATAGATTTCTAAGCTGTAATTCACTCGAAGAAGCCGACACCATTCTGTCTATACATGGAAATACAGTAAAATATATAGATATTTTGGTGCCGTGTTCACAGCAGACCGCTAAAGCTACTCCTACACACATCAAATATTATCGGTTCAAATAGTGATATCTTTGAATATCCGCGCATTATTTGAGAAAACACTATAGCCTCAGCGGAAATTGGTCATTTATGACGAGTGCTATGGCGTCGCTTATGCCCACATCACATTCGTCCGTCAATGCTTAATGTTCTGGACGCAGCTGTAAATATAAATAAAAAGAAAACATGGGTTACCCACGCGTTGGTCGCCCCTCTGTCTCAGTCTGACTTAAGGCAATGAGCGAGATAGGCGCCACCGTGACACTTATGTGAGCAAAGCGCCTTAGAATTCAGAGGGGTTAGTATGAGTTTTGAGCGTAGTGAAGTACCGATCAAATGATCAAAAGTCTCCATACATTCACCGGTGAAGCTGCACTTTTCCGCTAGGGGCACTGCCGTGTAATGTACGGAAAGATTCGATCTCTCAAGCGGTATTTGATGGTGTCAAAACTTGTACTTAATCCCCTATTTGAGTATAGTAGCAAAGAGCCACGGCTCTCACAGTTTGGTGCTTTTCAAATGCGTCATCTTCTTGCTGTAAATGCTTCTCAGTAGATCCATTTATGCCAAACGCTTATTAACTACTACGCCGTTTTGAAACACATTTCACCTAAGTACACTGAATCTAAAGCCTCATCGACTTCTAATTGTGCAATGTATTGTAAATGCCAACAAAACGCGTTCGATTTCTCTGGAAAGTAATTCTCACCTTCTGTAACATTCCTGCTCTTGCTATACTCATCTGTAGTCTTTGTACTCTCAACGGATGTTGTCTTCTGTCCCGACAAGCCGATTCCATCTTTTCCGAGCATTAAAGAATGCTTTTGTGTCTCATAGGTCTTACTGCTGGCAGCTTCCCTTTTCTTTTTCTCAGACTCAGACTCGGAAGAACGAGTGTGAGTAGAGTTTGGGGAAGTGGTTTGCTCTAAAAAATGTTTAGGACTTTAGGATGACATTAGGGACTGAGGAATCTGGTTGCTGATCTGCCTTCACTTGTAATAAGGCTGGATTATCGTAACTGGCCATATTTGAAACTATGAACGTTTAAAAAAAATATATAGTAAAATTATTTAAGGAACTACAAATAAAATCAATTAATTAAAAATGAAGCTGAAAAGCTCAGAGTTGTGTAGGAAAGCATAGAAGACGCCCAGGGAGTGGACAATTTAGTCGGCTAATAGAAAAAAATAATTGGTAACTGAGTTGTAATTCTAATTCCGATGTGTTGCAAATTATTTTACTGGTACTTTGTCTGTCTAATTGTGTTGCGGTGTGCTGATTGCATTTGCTGTTTATGAATATTGGGGATCAAAGTCATGTGGTCAAAGGTCATGAGGTCATGAGGATCAAAGTCAGGTTGAGGGAGAAGGTGACCATGTATAAGGAAAATGCTAGGAAGGATGAGGATACCAACCCAGATTGCCGTCACCAAAGATGTGTAGGTACTGCTACCATTCCATTGTACAGTCTTCATATTTTGAATTGTGGTTGAAGTGAAAGAGTCTTCAGTTGTCATGGTTAAGTGTTATCTTCTTGCGTGTTTCAGGCTTGTATGCAGAATCGTGATTTGTAATGAGCGTTGTATTTACCGCCATCTGTTGATATGTGCAGGAGACAGCACTTGTTATGTTGAGAGTTTATAGAGTGTTGTGATGTTTATTTTGTTGTGCGATGGTATTGATGTCTCGGTAGTATTTAGTAGTCAGTTTTGATAAAGTGTTAACACCACGTTAATATCTGTCATTTAATAAGCATTCAATGCGAATCATAATGATTAAGGTGAAGGCGCCTGTCTAGCCCGCAAAATTAAAAATTTTCGAGTATTTTTATAGTTTATCCAAAATCTGAAAACATTTAAGACAACATTTTGTGATTTGCGAAAAACACGGTATGCAGTGCGTTTATTAATAAATTGATTTTACTCTAAATATTATCACGGTGGATATGATACTAGTAAATCACTAAATATACAAAAATTGCCAGATTATCTGGATAGCTGTCGTTCTTAAAATGTTTTAGAGTAAGTTGGATATATTAATAAATGCACTGCACACGGTCTTTTTCGCGAATTACAAAATGTGCCTTTTATTATTGTCAGACTTTGAAAAATTTCTAAAAAACCTCAAAAAATTTGAACTTCGCGGGCTAGATGGGCGCTTTAACCTTAAACTAATGAAAATCTTTTATAAATCTTCTGTGGTGTGATTTTGATAGTTTGAAAAGTTTTCATTGTCAATAACAATTTAGATAGTTGTGGTAAATCCATTCGTGAGTCTGCTTAACAAACATAGTTTATTCAGTGTCCATTCCATGTAATTACTCTGATTTGCGAGTGTTGAGTACCTATAAATCATTATGTGGCCATAAGTAAAGTCATTTGCCTGTCATAACAATTTATTTATATAGTGGTGGCTAGTGCATTTGTGAATCTTGATTGACTAACCGGCGAATATTTGAACGCATATCAAAAAGAGCGGAATAATTTTGATGCAATCTAACGCTGTGTCCAACCATAGAGGAAGACTTTCTGTCAAGCTAGAATCGCTGTAAAGGTTTGACAGATGCTGAAACTAAATACACGCGTATGCCATTGCATTACAGATAATGATATGTATATGTCGCAGCCAAATAGCTTAATTCGCCGTTCAATTAACAGCCTAGGCACTTTACTAAACAGCGCCGTCCAACTAACGGATTCAGCCGTATAGTCTATTACAACATCTAATAAACTGGCTGGCTAATGCTTAGGCAACTGGTTGACATTTAAGTACTACAAAACATTTTCAAAATACTACCCAAGCAGAACGACCTGGATGGGTTTAGGTTAGGGTTATTTTTTTTATGACCCCACAGAAACCCCAGCCGGCAAATAGATTCGGTGGATCTAAAAAAAATCGTAAAAAACCTAAGTACCTAATAAAATGATTCCATCAAAGTTGTTTTTCTCCGACGCCATATTGACCAAAGAGAATATAGAATATAGAGATATTGACAGTTTGGTGAGTTTCGGCGCTAGGTGGCAGAAAGTAGAACTAAATTGAAATGAACAGGCTAGGCAGGTAATTAAACGGCTAGGCAAGTAGTTAAACGTCACCGATCCAAGTCATTTGCCTAGCTGTTTGATCAAATGGCTGAATATCATTCAGGCCACTAGTTGAACGGCGCCGTTTAGTTAAGTGGCTAGGCTGTTAATTGAACGGCGAATTAAGCTAGTTAGCGGCGACATATATATTGTATTGTGTCTTGCCCAGCATATCGGTGTTAAGTTCTAGTTGTCGTGGTAGATTAGAGTTGTGTCTACAGTCAATGTTTGATTGTGCACTTCTATGGCATTATTATTCTATGTCTGAAACAGTCGCTTGGCTGTTTGTAGACGGCGTTCGTTTCAGATGTATTCGTTTCAGATTATGTATTGTATGTAGATTTCAGTATATATTCGTCTGGAAATGTGACCTCTCTCAAATTCCCGACGCTTTGTTCTGTTCAAGTTTAATAGAAGTTCATATGTATTGTCTGTGTGTTTGTTATTTGAACAGGTGTACTGCCAAATTGTTAGCATTACGTAAATTGCTTTAGTTACTTCATACGTAGTGTTATATTATGAATATTGAACTGACTAGCATGATTTATTATATCGTGAATTGTATCACCATCTTCTACATATTTTTCTTAACATGTATGATTCAAAAAACATTTACAACTCTCACGTAAATTTGCATGTAAAATTTGCTTGCGTGTTTCGTACCAATATTGTTATGGAGGATAGTGTTGTTGCGTACAGTGCCATCTCTCGGTGTCTGTTGTAATGCGGTATGTGGATGTCGCTTAGGTTTTCACTCACCATACTCCGAATTATACTCTTCTGATTCTTCTTCCTTGTATTCGCTGTTTTCTGTTTCCTTTGTCGTTTCGTGTGACAGAACTATGCCATTCTCGTCTACTCCCACATCGAAGCTATGGACCGTTCCGTTAACCTCTATGGATTTTGTCTCCAACGCGTTCACAACTTTCTGCACTAACTTTCCGAGATTTACTGTGAGAAGCAATGTCTATGTACTAACATTACAATTTTTATTCTTACCGCTCACCACAGACCATGAAGACCAAACACCGCTTAGGTACGTCCACTTCGAGAATGTAATCGCCAAAAGTCGGCATTGCAGAAGACGGGGAATTTTGATTGGTTCGTTCAAGGTCGAGCCGTGAATGGACCAATGAAAATGTCAGCTACAGTCATAGATATGCAGTGGTAATGCATTTTTATGTTAGTCGAATGCGAGTGTCTAGCTATGCGGCGTCTATGACTTATTGGTCTGGGGCTTCAATTTAAGCATCCGAACTCGGCACAAACCATTTCCAAATTCGTTATACCTACTACTTAATGATTAAACAAACATCTTATTTAAAATTTGGCTTGAAGTAAGTACTTTCTTTGTTCTAAATTAGATTATTGTAGGTATTACAATATGATGACCGCGTGGCGCAGTGGTTTGAGCGTAGGCCGCTCGGCTCACTGCACCGGGTTCGATTCCTGTCGGGGCAAAATTCGGAAATGGCCTTTTCGTAATTTTCCCCGGTCTGGGTGTCACCGGGATCGCCCCCAGTCCATTGTACGGCACCCATAGTACAAGCGTCGCTTAGTTTGGGACCGTGCAGTTGGTGTGACAGTCTGGCGATATTTATTTATAATATAATAAGATTACTTAATAATATAAGTGGTACTTACGAGGTGCACATTGAACCGTGGCGCACAGCGTCTGTAATAAATGCATATTTCTAATTATACAAGATGAGATTCGACTCGACCCCTCCCTGATCTCCTCAGTCGAGGTTGCGTTCCGACCCGGTGGTAGATTTACCCTCGCCACCTCTCCTGGCAGCGGCCCAAGCCGAGGTCGTGTCCCTTGTGGCGCCCTTGAGCTAGCTGCCCCCCTGCCCCTCTGGCTGGAGCGCACTTGCGCTCGCCCTCTGTCCGGGTGAAGTTGTTATGGCCACTCTGGCCAACAACATATAGTCAAAATTAAAAAAAAATATATATATCGACCCCCTCACCTGAACGCCTCACGTAATTAATGGACGCCCCATTACTACTTACGTGACAGCACATTTTTTCGCAACAAGCCAGTCTGGGTTTTTATTATGTTTATTATTATTATTATGTTCCCATCATTTATAGTTTTACTAGTTGGACTCACAAAATAATCTGGATGTCTTCATAATTTTGGGATGTCATTTCGTGTTTTTTAGGGTTCCTTACCTCAAAAGGAAAAAACAGAACCCCTATAGGATAACTTTGTTGTCCGTCTGTCTGTCTGTAAAGACCCTTTTTCTCGGAAACGGATAAAGTTATCATGTGGAAATTAATATAAAATATCAAATGCTATGGTCCATTGGAGGTGTAAAAAAAATGGGCTTCTATGTCAACGCAATCAAAAAATACGGTCATTTATCCTACTAATATTATAAATGCGAAAGTTTGTGAGTGTGGATGTATGTATGTATGTATGTATGTATGTTTGTTACTCCTTCACGCAAAAACTACTGAACGGAGTTGGATGAAATTTAGAACACAGATAGATTATAACCGGGATTAACATAAAGGATACTTTTTAACCCAATAATCCAATACTACGCGGATGAAGTCGCGGGGCACAGCTAGTGTCGCATATTTTGATACTTTTTCATAGATCAAAATTGGATTACGGGTTTTAAGTAATCTGTAGGTACCCTGTATATGTCATACTAGCGGCCCGCCCCGGCTTCGCACGGGTACATTGCGGTTCCATTATTCGAGTTTTAGTAAGGATTCCTAATTTTTTTGAAAATATAATATAGCCTATGTCACCCGGGGATAGTGTAGCTTCCCAACAGTGAAAGAATTTTTCAAATCGGTTCAGCAGTTTCGGAGCCTATTCATTACAATCAAACAAACAAAGTTTTCCTCTTTATAATATTAGTATGATGATTTATCCCTATTTGCGTTAATATTATTACTGAGAAATTGTGACAAGTTCTTTATCTGTATTACCACGTGTTAGTTAGGTAATAGATACATATTAGAATAAGTAATATAATTTAGCCCTATTAAAGCCCCACGACTGGGCACGGGCTTCCCCTCACTACTAAATACGAGGGGGATTCAGGCCATAAACCTTGCTGGCCCAGTGCATTTTGGAGGATTCACATGCCTTTCGAATAATTTGTTAGATTTTCTAAGACATGCAGGTGTCTTCACGATGTTTTCCTTCTCCGTGAGCGAGTTAATGTAATTATGATTCGGACGTAGATTTCAAAAAACCCAACGATGCGAGCCGGGGTTTGAACCAAGGACCTTGTGCTCGCAAGACGCGTAACCAATCGGCTATCACTTCTTTTTCAAATTCAATTACCAATTTTTTACAAAAAATACTGAAGAGAATAATAGGTTATAAGTACCTACAAATATATTTTTTTCTCTGTGCATGTGCGAGTAGGTTTCCTTGCGATGTTTTTTTTTTTATATTACTATTTGTTTTTGGCCAGAGTGGCCATAACAACTTCACCCGGACAGAGGGCGAGCGCAAGTGCGCTCCAGCCAGAGGGGCAGGGGGGCAGCTAGCTCAAGGGCGCCACAAGGGACACGACCTCGGCTTGGGCCGCTGCCAGGAGAGGTGGCGAGGGTAAATCTACCACCGGATCGGAACGCGACTTGCGATGTTTTACTTCACCATTCAGATAGTAATAATCTTTGTTGGAACAGAAATTCATACATGAAATCCAAAAAAAAATACATTAAGACGAACATTATAACCTCCTCCTTTTTGGAAGTCGGTTAAGATTCGCAGAAATGCAAGCCGGAGTCTGAATTTTAAATTCAAACTCAAATCTGAACGCGTCGACTGAAAAGATCCGGAAGGAACACAGCGGGTTTTGTACTTTAACATACATACCTGTCTTTAATTATTATGAAACTAGCTGACCCGACAGACGTAGTCCTGTCTTAACTTTGAATATTGAATTCGAATTGTTCCTCTCAACTTTCTTAATGTTTTCTTTCATTAGAACCTTTTCAGCATGAATGAATAGCAGTGATAGCCGATTGGTCACGCGTATTGCGGGCACCAGGTCCTGGGTTCAAACCCCGGCTCGCACCTCTGGGTTTTTCGAAAACTACGTGCGAATCTTAATTTCATAATTTGGACGACCGCTTGGCGCACTGGTTCGATTCCCGGCAGGGCAAATTTCGGAAATGGCCGTTTCGTAATTTCCCCTGGTCTGGGTGTCACTGGGATCGCCCCCAGTCCATTGTACGGTACCCATAGTACAAGCGTTGCTTAGTTTGGGACCATACAGTTGGTGTGTTCGTCTGGCGATATTTATATTTATATTTTATACTAGCTGTGCCCCGCGACTTCATCCGCGTAGTATTTTAACTTAGCAAAAATTTCGGGTTAAAAAGCATCCTATATGTTAATCCCGGTTATAATCTATCTGTGTTCCAAATTTCATCCAAATCCGTTCAGTAGTTTTTGCGTGAAGGAGTAACAAACATACATACATACATACATCCACACTCACAAACTTTCGCATTTATAATATTAGTAGGATATGATTATCACTCGCTAACGGTGAAGGAAAACATCGTGAGGAAATCTAAATATTGTCTTAGAAAATCTAACCAATTTTCGAATGATTTGTGAAATCCGCTAACCAGCACTGGGCCAGTGTGGTGGATTACCGCCTGAATCCCCCTCTTAGTGAGGGGAGGTGCCTCGTAGTGCCCAGGAGTGGGACTTCAAAAAGGTTAAATTATTACATCTTCTATACAAATAAATAAAATTGGAGTGTCTGTTTGTAATATCAAAATAACACCTTTTCACTAAATGCATATGAAAGTACATGCGACACCTATAACAAAAACGCAATTAAATTTTTTTTTGTCTGTCTGTCTATCTGTCTGTCTGTGTATTTGTTCCGGGTAATCTCCGAAACGGCTGGACCGATTTTTACGGGACTTTCACTGGCAGATAGCAAATGTTATAAGGAGTAACTTAGGCTACTTTAATTTTAGAAAATCAATTAGGGATCCGCGTAAAAAAATAAAAACACATGAAATCTAAGAGTATCTCCGAAACGGCTGGACCGATTTTGACGGGACTTTCACTGGTAGATAGCTGATGTTATAAGCAGTAACTTAAGCTACTTTTATTTTAGAAAAACTAAATTTTAAAAAATGGGTCCTGTCGCGCGGGCTCAGAACGCGGGAGCGGGCTTTTTTGTTAAGTTAAATTCCACGCGGACGATGTCGCGGGCTCAGCTAGTTATTATTATAAGAACCTTCTCCCGATAATAATAAACACAACAAAAAAGAATTAGCGAAATCGTTCCATCCGTTCACGCGTGATGCGATGACCAAGGAAATAGAGATTCATTTTTATATAATATCTAGACTAGGTAAGTAAGGTAGCTCCCGTGTCGTCTTTTGAGATAACCAAAGAATTAAACCAGCTTAATTTCCAAAGCCAACTTTCAACCACGTAAATTTGCTTAAAAAATACTTTATCTTATATTAAATTGGACTCACCACGAACAGAAGGAAACCCACGGCGACCCTCATGGTTAGTACACGGTTTAAACGAAAACCTGTATTTACGTGTACCTATATATCACTTCTCTATATAATGTAGAAGACAGTGTACAAACACGTAGGCAGCTGTGCCAACAGTAGCTGTATGTAGCTGGCAAGCCGATGAATATTTCAATGTTTAATATAATTGACTATTTCATGTTTAATTGTGTGTTTTCCATGATTAATGATATGAGCGGACTGAAAATTTACTGCGTAGGTATTGTCAAGGTTTTATTTCCCCATGGGATCAGCAGAGGCGCTGTTGGTCTCGTTAATTAACCCCCGAGGAAAAAAGAGGGGTGTTATAAGTTTAACATTTGTGTATCTGTGTGTCTGTATGTGGCATCGTAGCGCCCAAGCGGATGAACCGATTTCAATTTTGTTTTTTTTGTTAGATAGGTTTTCTGATCGAGAGTGTTCTTAGCTATGTTTCATGAAAATCGGGTCAGCCGTTTGAAAATTATCAGCTCTTTTGTAGTTTAAAAAGTCGGGTCATCGGGGGTTTTCAAAATTTTCAATTTCAGTTATTCATTTTGTATTCTAGTTAGGGCAGCCGAACGCAGATCCGACATTACTAGACCAGGGGGAGTACTCACCGGAAACTTTCCGATGTCGGAGGTGACCAGCTTCGTCTTTTACAAATGAATTGGAAGAAATGAAAGATGTTGTTTCCGACACGACCGAAATTTTCCGTCGGTTGTGAATTATAGCGTAGTTATAAGGAACTCCCACCGGACGCATATAAAAGGCTGCTTATGCCACTGATTTAGTTGGCTTCCAGTCTTCCCTGTATATGTCTGTATATGTATCTTATCCGTGGGTGCCCAGTGGGCATGGCCCCGCCATTGTGTGTGGAAGCAAGGCTGAAAGCGGTTAAAGTGTGCATCATCTTACTAAAATTTCATTGCAATTTAATCTATGGTAAGTATATGGTACAAACAAAGAGACATTCTTTTTTATAGCTATCATTCCTCCGCCTAATCATAAAAAATATGTTTAAGGCTAAAGCGCCCATCAAGCCCGCGAAGTTCAAATTTTTTGAGTTCTTTTAGAAATTTTTCAAAATCTGACAATAATAAAAGACAAGTTTTGTAATTCGCGAAAAAGACCGTGTGCAGTGCATTTATTAATATATCCAACTTACTCTAAAACATTTCAAGAACGACAGCTATCCAGATAATCTGGCAAGTTTTGTATATTTAGTGATTTACTAGTATCATATCCACCGTGATAATATTTAGAGTAAAATAAATGTATTAATAAATGCACTGCACACGGTCTTTT
The DNA here is from genome assembly GCA_905147325.1 of Notodonta dromedarius. NCBI lineage: Eukaryota > Metazoa > Arthropoda > Insecta > Lepidoptera > Notodontidae > Notodonta > Notodonta dromedarius. The sequence goes on from LR990187.1 coordinate 1,449,821, forward strand.
TCGCGAATTACAAAATTTGTCTTTTATTATTTTCAGATTTTGAAAAATTTCTAACAGAACTCAAAAATTTTGAACTTCGCGGGCTAGACAGGCGCCTTCACCTTAAGTATCCAAAATACAAACACTTTCATTATTTAATAGTTAGGTATAAAGGCCGCATGGACAAAGTGCTTTCAGCAAGCATTCTACATTCTCCCTTCTACATTCTCCGTACTACATTCTCCGTTCTACATTCTCCGTTCTACATTCTCCGTACTACATTCTCCGTTCTACTGTCTACGGCGCGGTGCACACAACTACATGAGCGTGCGCTCCCGCGCGAATAATCATGTTTAGCCAAAATTGTCTCGTTTACGACCAATACTTAAACCTTCTTATTAATAAACGTTAATTAGCGGGCGAATAGTTACACATCGATCTATCTCTTTCTGCCATCACCCATTGTACGATTCTGAACGTACACAAACTGTCATGATGACAACTGACAGATGACAAATAAGAATGTCAGTAAGACAAGGCGCCATTTTTTATTATTATTCATCTAAAGACTCAATTTGTTACAACGATGTTGTTTATTTAATTTTTATTTAAGGCTAAAGCGCCCATCTAGCCCGCGATGTTTAAATTTTTTGAGGTTTTTTAGAAATTTTTCAAAATCTAACAATAATAAGAGGGACATTTTGTAATTCGCGAAAAAGACCGTGTGCAGTGCATTTATTAATATATCCAACTTACTCTAAAACATTTCAAGAACGACAGCTATCCAGATAATCTGGCAATTTTTGTATATTTAGTGGTTTACTAGTATCATATCCACCGTGATAATATTTAGAGTAAAATAAATGTATTAATAAACGCACTGCATACTGTGTTTGTCGCAAATCACAAAATTTTGTCTTAAATGTTTTCAGATTTTGGATAAACTATAAAAATACTAGAAAATTTTGAACTTCGCGGGCTAGACAAGCGCCTTCACCTTAATACAGTCCACTAAGTAATTACCTAATATGTTTCGTGATTCATTGCCTAGACCTAAACACCCATTTGACATTCGAAAGAAGGCTAACCATGCTTTAACTATACAACCACTAATCCACGCTTATTAATAAGGTGATATTGTTTTAAAAGATAGGTGCGCCAGTAAAAGTCATGTGTAGGCTAATTCGTCTAAGACAGTGTTTTTCAACGTGTGGGTCGCGACCGGGTAGCGAAGCCTCTTTAAGGGGGTCGCGAAGCTTCTATAGGGCAGTTGCAAAAGGTTGGGAAAGCTACTGCAGTAAAAACAATAATAATACTTACAGTTTTTAAAGATTTATTAAGAAAAATGTTAACTGAACTGAAATGAGTATATAAGGGGAAGCCTGAAAGTAGCGCCGGTGACAGGGAAAATAAAGAGCGGAAGGTTAGCGTAGTATGGTCATGTTATGCGAAGAGAGGATGATCATGCGGTCAAAAGGACGATGGGTATGAGAGTGAGCGGTAGTGGAGGTAGGGGACGTCCTAAAAAGACGTGGATGAACTGCGTGGAAGAGGGTATGACCGAAAAGGGAGTGAGTGTAGAGATGACGGATGATAGGCTTGAATGGAAGAAGAGAACGTGCTGCGCCGACCCCGCCTAGTGTGGGATAAGGGCAAGGTGATGATGATGAAGAAAAATGTTAACTAAAGGACATAATTATCCGTAGATTCATCAAATTGCAAGGACAGAAACACTTTAAGGGGTTGGGGCGCGAAAAATTTCTTCATACAAAAATGGCCGTGTCATGAAAAAGATTGAAAAACACTGGTCTAAGCCACCCACGCACCAAATTACTCCAACAATATTTTAAATCGACAACATTGAGTTTGTTTGATGAATATGGTATCGAATTACGTCTACCGGAACGCTCATTTAAGTAATTAAAAACATTTTGACGATAGTATTGTTTAAACAAACGTCATTACCTAATTCTACATTCATTTATTATTGTAAGGTAAGTAGGTACTTCTTAATCAAATTCCACAGTAGTTAAACATTAAATAAGTATTGCCTGAATAACACTGTACTATTCAGTTATTCCGTTTATTATCTTATATCTATTTATTATCTTATTACCTATTATATCTCTGTGATCCCATGCTCTAAACGTTATTACCTATGTCCGAAAATCTACACAAGCTTGGGATGATTAATAATTTATTTCTGACTAGCTGAGCCCGCGACTTCGTCAGCGTGGAATTTAACTTAACAAAATAGCCCGCTCCCGCGTTCTGAGCCCGCGCTACAGATCCAATTTTTTTTATTTTGTTTTTCTAAAATAAAAGTAGCCTAAGTTACTGCTTATAACAACAGCTATCTACCAGTGGAAGTCCCGTCAAAATCGGTCCAGCCGTTTCGGAGATTACCCGGAACAAACACACAGACAGACAGACAAAAATGTTTTAAATCGCGTTTTTGCTATAGGTGTCGTATGTACTTTGATATGCATTTAGTGAAAAGGTGTTATTTTGATATTACAAACAGACACTCCAATTTTATTTATTTGTATAGATCTTATATCTCTGTGATCCCATACTCTAAACAGAATACGGGGAAACGTAATTACCTATGTCCGAAAATCTACCTAAGCTTGGGATGATTAATAATTTATTTCTGATTAGCTGAGCCCGCGACTTCGTCCGCGTCGAATTTAACTTAACAAAATAAATAGCCCGCTCCCGCGTTCTGAGCCCGCGCTACAGAACCCATTTTTTTTATTTTGTTTTTCAAAAATAAAAGTGGCCTAAGTTACTGCTTATAACAATAGCTATCTGCCAGTGAAAGTCCCGTCAAAATCGGTCCAGCCGTTTCGGAGATTACCCGGAACAAACACACAGACAGACAGACAGACAATTTTTTTTTAAATCGCGTTTTTGTTATAGGCGTCGTATGTACTTTCATATGCATTTAGTGAAAATGTGTTATTTTGATATTACAAACAGACACTCAAATTTTATTGATTTGTATAGATTATGATTCCGCTGTATTAATCTAGATACAGTAGGTACCTACTATGACAGTAGTCGATATGACTGTGAAAAAATATATTTTATACTATTAATATTATTATTATTTAGTTTGTGACTTCCATCGTTTATTATACTAAACCTTCAGAGAGATGTTAATGGTCTAAGTAAACCTTAGACCATTTAAATACATAACCCACATACAAAATAAGCAGTTACAAAACGCAAGTGCAAATAGCGTTTTGATGTTTGAGCGTCAAATGTCAAGTCAATTTTGACAAGTGACAGAGGTATATTAGTAAACCAAATTATACAATTCAGATTTTTTTTTAAAATGTCTACGGTTACTCCTGGAAAATCGTCTTGTGTCTTCTGTAATATAGTTAACAAGTTGGAAAACACAGACATTCTATATGAAGATGACGAGGTTTGTGTTTTTCCGGACATCAAGCCAGCGAGCAAGTTTCACATATTAATCATACCTAAAAGGCATATCGAAGACGTTAAATGCTTGACTTCCGCTGATAAGGAGTTGGGTAAGTCATTTTAATCGTTAAAAAACGTATTACAAACTGTAAAACACTGATAAGTTGATGTTATCAATGCAGTGATAGTGACTAGGGATGCCATATGTGAAATAAATATTTCTGGACGTTCCGGTTCCGCGTATTTTATGATTGGAATAAGTATAGTGATGTAATTAATGTTAGTACCTATTTTTCAACATTCGCTAATATTTACGGATGTGGCGTAGTTTTCTGATGGTAAATAAAAGTCTGTACCTACATACTTATTGTTTTCATGACCAACCTAGTTATTTTATTATTAAACTAGCGGCCCGCCCCGGCTTCGCACGGGTACATTACGGATACATTTTTGGAGTTTTAGTAAGGTACCCTAATTAAAAAAAAAATATAATATAGCCTATGTCACCCGGGGATAGTGTAGCTTCCTTTTGAAAGAATTTTTCAAATCGGTTCAGTAGTTTCGGAGCTTATTCATTACAACCAAACAAACAAAGTTTTCCTCTTTATAATATTAGTATGATATAACAATAATTAGCCCCTTTTAATGTCCCATTGCAGAGCACGGGCCTCCCCCCACTGCGAGGGGGATTCAGACCTTTATATCCACCCCCCCATAATTAAATACACCCTTGAATATCCCGCTAGTACTTAATCGTTAAAACATCGCATATAGCCTGTTTTAGGCAGTGCAATATAGCCATGTAAAGTTAATGTAGTTACTAAGGATGGACCATAAAATAATCGACTATTTCCTTGTTACAGTCGCGAAAATGTTGTCTGTGGCCAAAGATCTTGTTTTAAAACAGAATCTGTCCCTCGAGGACACACGGCTCGGTTACCATTGGCCGCCATTCCGCAGCGTACGCCATCTACATTTGCACGCTATTGCGCCGGAGTCGCAAATGGCGTTTATATCCAGGTTGATTTTTCGGCAAGACTCTTATTGGTTTGTTTCGGTAAGTATACTGAAGTTTGGTAAGTAAAAGTATAATAATCATAATTTAGCCCTTCTGACGTCCCACTCCTGGGCACGGGCCTCCCCTCACTACGCGGGGGATCCAGGCCGTAATCCACCAACCTGGCCCAGTGTGGGTTGGCCGATTTCAGATGTCTTTCGAAAATTGGTTAGATTTTCTAAGACATGCAGGTTTCCTCACGATGTTTCCCTTACCGTAAGCAAGTAATAATCATATAGAAATTATGGTTCGCATAAAAAATTCACAAAACCTAGAGGTGTGAGCCAAGGTTGAATCCAGGACCTGGTGCCCGCCTGCTTAAACCAATCGGCTATCATTGCTATCTAACAATAAAAGTTATAAATATCACTGTCCAAGCTAGAAATTGTGACAAAACAATAGATCTACACATCTATCAGGATTGTCTACAAGGCGAGCTGGGTGAGAGGTTCCTGGTGGAGTCTGTCCCTTTCAGTATTCCTTCATGTTACTTTATAGAGAAATCCATAGCCGAAACAACTTGAAAAGTTATTTTTTATGATATTTATTTATATTTTGTTTGTTCCAGCCTGAATATGTGGCGTCGAGGCTATGATGTTAGCTGATTCAAATAATAGTACAATTCAATTGCTTCCATCTTCGGCATATACAATAATTGTAGATAATTCAATAAATATTAGATTTTGCCCGCGACTTCGTCCGCGAAGACTTAAGTAAAGTATTCTATGTGTTACTCCAGGTTATAAACTATCTGTGTTCCAAATTTCATCCAAATCCGTTCAGTAGTTTTTGCGTGAAAGAGTAACAAACATACATCCACACTCACAAACTTTCGCATTTATAATATTAGTAGGATAGTAGGATTGGTGGGAAAGGGCGCTGTGTGTAAATGTCGGGATTGATTTGCACATCAGCATGAACTTCTGTGTCCGAGGCTCGCTTGTCGCATTCCACCAAGCCCATATATTTTAAGGGGTAGGTAAGGCAAATATTTCATGCCGGTAATCTTCTTTACGTTTGGGAATATTAATTTATTGCCAAAAAGTATTGAGTTGACCATTTATTACGGGTTTGTAAGGTTCAAATTAGGTACCTATTAAATGTAAATACACTTGATGTATTTATAAGAACTTGAGAGGTGTCAAGGGACACCCGGATGGAATGAAGTTGCAATATCCGGAACTTGTGCAGAAACACTCAGGATTCATTATTGTTATTATTTATCATGTACAAAAAACCTATATACACTCGACTGACTGACCGACCGACCGACCGACCGACCGACCGACCGACCGACCGATCGACCGACCGACCGACCGACCAACCGACCGACTGACTGAGAGAGAGAGAGAGAGACAGACAGAGACGCGCACGCCGCACGGCTTACAACTATAGCAAAAAGTGTCGCAAAAATGTGTCATTACACACAAAATGTGTCGGTACACACTTAATTTTTTCCGCCTAGCCCCTTTTCGCAACGCGCGATAAGGAACTTCGTTCCAATATCTGTTAGAGGACCATTTTGTATTCTATCGGCATAAGAATGCTATATGATATGGTTTGTATCGTAACAACACTTAATTTATCGTTTCGTTATAGCTAATGAAATAGTTTCATCGATTTCGGTCGCAAGTATTGTTATATCGACAGAATAATAATAGTGGTTTATATTGATGTACAACAATAATTATAAATAAAATGTTTATGTTGGGTTATTTGTTTTTTTTAATATATTTTAATGGAATCCTGATCTGGCACCCGCGGCCAAGTAACGATTAGCTAAAAAGGTATGTAAGTCGGAAATATTGTGTTGAATGTTTATTTTATGTATATCGTTCCAATAATATGAAATGAATAATCGACTAAATTAAATTAAGCAACAGCACTATTGTTTTGTTTTTGTTTGACATATGTGATTTGACATTTTATTGCTTTGTCTTCGTTTGCCGTTTCAATCGGTGATCGGTGTATTCTAATTAATTTAACGAAATAACAAAACTTACAATAAATAAATTGGTGAGTTATAATAACGAGAAAACGTATTTGATTTTGTTTATATATTTTGACCAGATACTTGTTGGCAAAATTTAATAACCCCAAAATGTCTTAAATCGCCTTAATTCTATCCACAGCCACGCTCAATTCGCTATTTACGCCATACCATTTACAGCTGGTACATGAAATAACAATAGACTAACAAAAATCATTCAAAAACAGCTAATTTTATCACTACATGGTCTAAAACAAAGTTGCTTCCCGCTGTCTGTATGTCCCATTGTATGCTTAGATCTTTAAAACTACGCAACGGATTTTGATGCGGTTTTTTAATAGATAGAGCGATTCAAGAGGAAGGTTTATATATTGCTGAGGACTTGGACATATTCTGTTGCACTTTGGGTGAATTTACAAGAACAGCTACATATAGAATTTGCTATGTTAAATAAAAACATTTAAATTATTTTTAATTTTTAAGTTTGCAACAATATAGTATTGGGTCTAGCCTGTAAAGATTTGTATGTATTTAGAAAATAAATAAATAATATAGTAGAGAAACACTGATAATTTATTGCACCCGTGTGAAGCCGGGGCGAGTCGCTAGTTCATTTATAATTCGTTCATTTCTCGAAGACGCCTGCTGTGGCTCCTATGACAGTTGCATATCGGTAAATTTGCAATAGTTCTCCCGTCCTCGTGTTATCAAACAAACTGTACTTTAATTTGTTGGTTGGAGTGTAGCCTTAGGGGCGCTATGACTTAGGTTTAGGTTTAGGTTAGGTTAGGTTAGAACAGTGACCAAAACGCGCGAGCCGAGCGAGCGAAGCGAGCGTGTCGCGGCAGCGGCCGGCGAAGCGCCAGAATCCGAATGTGTCATTAGGTTATGTTAGTTCCCAGTTAGGGGGCTATGGAGCCAGGACTTAGACGAATTTTCGAGAAAAAATATTTTATCGTTTTGATCACTGTTCTAACCTAACCTAACCTAAACCTAACCTAACCTAAGTCATAGCGCCCCTAAGGCTACACAATGACCAATTTGTTCATTTACATTGATTTACAGTGAAATGGAGGACTCGGAATTGGACCCATCAGAGCTTGGTACACAAGCATACTGGCAGAAGTCTTACAGCAAGGAGATAGAGAATTTTGAGGAGCATGGTGACCCTGGAGACATCTGGTTCGGTGAAGACAGTGCCTGTAGAGTCATCAGCTGGATATGTGAATGCGGTGTGGAGAAGACGTCTAGAGTTGTTGATATAGGTATACTTACATTTTTAAAGGATTCATGTAAAAGCAGTGATAGTCGATTGGTTAAGCACGCGTCTTGCAGGAGCCAGGAGCTGGGTTCAAACTACTGGGGTCATCGGGATCGCCCCCAGTCCATTGTACGGTACCCATAGCACAAGGGTTGCTTAAGCCCACATTAATAAATCGATCTCAAGTCTGAGAGTGATCTTGGAAATGTCATTCTTATGTCATACCAGTACAAAATTACATGTCAAAAGGTAACTCAAGAACGTTCTCACACTTGCCCAGGTTTGGGTGTCACTGGGATCGCCCCCAGTCCATTGTACGGTGCCCATAGTACAAGCGTTGCTTAGTTTGGGACCATACAGTTGGTGTGTCAGTCTGGGGTTTATTTATTTTCTATCTATACAAATAAATAAAATTGGAGTGTCTGTTTGTAATATCAAAATAACACCTTTTCACTAAATGCATATGAAAGTTCATACGACACCTATAACAAATCCGCGAATTAATTTTTTTTTTCTGTCTGTCTGTCTGTCTGTCTGTGTGTTTGTTCTGGGTAATCTCCGAAACGGCTGGACCGATTTTGACGGGACCTTCACTGGCAGATAGCTGGTGTTAGAAGCAGTAACTTAGGCTACTTTTATTTTAGAAAAACAAAATTTAAAAAAATGGGCCCTGTCGCGCGGGTTCAGAACGCGGGAGCGGGCTTTTTTGTTAAGTTAAATTCCACGCGGACGAAGTCGCGGGCTCAGCTAGTTTCTTTTACATTATTCCAGGTTGTGGAAACGGCTATACCTTATCCGAGCTGGCCAGGGAAGGGTTTAAGAACCTGCTAGGTATAGATTACTGTCAAGAAGCCATAACACTCGCTGAGAAGGTCTCACAGACTGAGTTCCCACATATTAAATATCAGGTATTTATATTAGTTGCGAATTATTGATTGTGCATGGGCATGGACCTCCCCTCACTACGAGGGGGATTCAGGCTGTAATCCACCACGCTGGCCCAGTGCGGGTTGGTGGATTTCACATGCCTTTCGAATATTGGTTAGATTTCCTACGACATGCAGGTTTCCTCACACTGTGTGTGAGTGATAATCATATTCAAATTATGATTCGCACATAGATATAAAGAAACCCAGAGGTGCGAGCCGGGGTTTGAACCCAAGATCTGGTGCCTGCAGGATGCGTGCTTAACCAACTGGCTATCACTGCAATTAAAGTATTGTTCAAATAGGGCCCCAATTTAATTTTTGTTCCAAGTCACTACATAGTCCGTTACTGGCCATTGTACAGACTGTAACTAAATGCTTTATTTTCCAGATTTTCGATATAACAAAAGACTGTGTAGATGAGCTAGGTAAATTCGGAATTATCCATGACAAGGGGACGTATGATGCCATAGGATTGAACCCAATGAACCCCAAGGAACACAGGGAGAAATACATCGACCAAGTGGCGCGGATGTTAGAGGAAAATGGTATTTATTAGTTTACTAGCTGTGCCCCGCGACTTCATCCGCGTAGTATTGGATTATTGGGTTAAAAAGTATCCTATATGTTAAACCCGGTTATAATCTATCTGTGTTCCAAATTTCATCCAAATCCGTTCAGTAGTTTTTTCGTGAAGGAGTAACAAACATACATACATACATACATCCACACTCACAAACTTTCGCGTCTATAATATTAGTAGGATGTAATTGTTGGTAATCACAATAGGCAACACACTGGAGCTATTATATTTACATTAATACCTACTAGGTACCCTTTGTAATTATGAATAAAACTAGGTGAAACAGAAAGGGGATACTGTTTTTTTGCAACTTTTCTTTTTAAATCTAAAACTATCGGCTTTGTGGGAAAGTTGAAGTACTAAAGGTTTTGTAGACTTACAAAATCTGTCAACAGCTGTATCCTTGTACTAATACCTTATAATTTTCAAGTTTCCTCCAAAGCTGATAGTTTTAGAATTACAAAGTTAAGTTTTGAAAAAAAAAAGTATACCCTTTCTGTTTCAACCTGTATATACTAGGTGAAACAAAAAGGGTATACAATTTTTTTTGCAACTTAACTTTGTAAATCTCAAACTATCGGCTTTGTGGGACAGTTGAAGTACTAAAGGTTTTGTACACTTGTGAAATATGTCAACAGCTGTATTCCTATTACACCTTTTGTTTTTCAAGTTTCCTCCAAAGCTGATAGTTTTAAAATTACAAAGTAAAGTTTTGAAAAAAATAGTATACCCTTTCTATTTCAACCTGTATAAGCAACTTACAATTTAAAAATATAATACAACAAAATGTAAATAGACAAGCCCGCTGAGTTTCTTGCCGGATCTTCTCAGCCGAGGTCGCGTTCCGATCCGGTTGTAGATATAAGAAAAATATGTAAAAATGACATTTTGTAAGTGCCCCCGTAGGTCTTGACAGTACTAGGTGAAACAAAAAGGGTATACTATTTTTTTTCAACTTAACTTTGTAAATCTCAAACTATCGGCTTTGTGGGACAGTTGAAGTACTAAAGGTTTTGTAGACTTGTGAAATCTGTCAACAGCTGTATTCCTATAACACTTTTTGTTTTTCAAGTTTCCTCCAAAGCTGATGGTTTTAGAATTACAAAGATAAGTTTTGAAAAAAAAGTATACCCATTATGTTTCAACGCTTGTATAAACGCTTTGACTTTATTTTCTTGAACATTGAATGGCTGATACTGACACGCTAACTTACAAATGTATCGCCGTCCTTGTTGTGCTTTTAATGATTGTAAGTAGGACGGATATATTTCTGAATGTGTGGACAGCAAATAAAATCGTTTAAAAAATCCTACTACGGAATCGCACGAATTAATTATACAGAACTGCCGATAGATGACGCTAGTAGTTCATAAATGGTGAAATGAAATATAAAAATTGCTTTTTCTGTCGCTTGGTATATTTTATATTGTATTAAATAAATAAATAAATATCGCCAGACTGCCACACCAACAAAATAAATATCGCCAGACTGACACACCAACTGTACGGTCCCAAACTAAGCAACGCTTGTACTATGGGTACCGTACAATGGACTGGGGGCGATCCCGGTGACAACCAGACCAGGGAAAATTACGAAAAGGCCATTTCCGAAATTAGCCCCAAGGGAATTGATCCCGTAACGATGTTTATGAGTGTGGATGTATGTTTGTTACTCTTTCACGCAAAAACTACTGAACCGATTTGGATGAAATTTGGAACACAGATAGTTTATAATTTATAACCTGGATTGACACATAGAATACTTTACTTAAGTCTACGCGGACGAAGTCGCGGGCAGAAACTATTAATATATATATATATTTACAGGTATATTTGTAATCACATCATGCAATTGGACGGAGGATGAATTAATAAGACATTTCTCTGAGAAAATGAAATTGAAGCAAGTAATACCGACGCCTCAGTTCAAATTTGGCGGGAAAGTCGGCAGTGTGGTATCGTCTGTCGTGTTTACTAAGAAATAAAATATTATTATTAATCGTTTTATGCAGTTTCACAAATAAATATCGCGTAATAGACCTATCTCAAGTATGAGACCGGTCTTGAGTACACTTTTGACATGTCATTTTGTACTGGTATGACATAAGAATGACATTTCCAAGACCGCTGTCAGACTTGAGTTTGATTTATTAATCTATACTAAATTAAGCAACCCTTATCATACAATGGCCTGGGGGCGATCCCAGTGATACCCAGACCGGGGAAAAGTACGAAAAGGCCATAACCAACATTTAGCCTGACGGGAATTAAACAAGAAACCACACAGCGCAGTGATTCAAACGTTCAATTGATAGTCAAAATTCGTCGGATCCTCTCCTACTGCGCATACCTCGTGATAAGGGCGTGTGGAGAACCAATTCTCAGTTCAAGGGGGTTATTATAAATAATTCCAATCGATAGAAGACACATTAAACAAATTAATCGATTGAGGACATAACGAGATAGTTCGGTGTGTAACTATTGACCCGCTAAACGTTTATTAATAAGAGGGTCTGTCTGTATGTTTGTCAAGCAGAGGGCCCAGCCAGAGGGGCAGGGGGGCAGCTAGCTCAAGAGCGCCACAAGGGACACGACCTCGGCTTGGGCCGCTGCCAGGAGAGGTGGCGAGGGTAAATCTACCACCGGATCGGAACGCGACCTCGACTGAGAAGATCCGGCAAGAAACTCAACGGGCTTGTCGGGTGCCAAGGTGCGTCTAGGTACGTAGACGCACCTTCTAGCGGAAGCGGCCCCTTCCTCCGTCAAGTTAGCGATTTGCGAGCAATGCCTTTGGTATTTCAAGCATGTATTAGCTACCAATTGCTTAACATCAGGCGGGTCATAAGCTAGTTACAAGTAAGAGAAACAAATGTTCAGTTTTGAATTTTTTTATTTAATTTACAACAAACCTATATCTTTTATACTACTAAATTAAGGTGAAGGCGCCTGTCTAGCCCGCAAAATTCAAATTTTTTGAGTTCTTTTAGAATTTTTTCAAAATCTGACATTAATTAAAGACAAATTTTGTAATTCGCGAAAAAGACCGTGTGCAGTGCATTTATTTTACTCTAAATATTATCACGGTGGATATGATACCAGTTAATCACTAAATATACAAAAATTGCCAGATTATCTGGATAGCTGTCGTTCTTGAAATGTTTTAGAGTAAGTTGGATATATTAATAAATGCACTGCACACGGTCTTTTTCGCGAATTACAAAATTTGTCTTTTATTATTGTCAGATTTTGAAAAATTTCTAAAAGAACTCAAAAAATTTGAACTTCGCGGTCTAGATGGGCGCTTTAGCCTTAATTCGAATATTTAAAGCATTTAAAAATAAAATAAGACAGCGAATATAATTTAAAAACCCCAACTGTACTAAAGTCACACCCGATATGAAATATGTATTATGTTATTATATTAATATATTGTTGGTATTTAAATTGATTTCTTTATCATCTTTAAACATAATAAAATTAATCTCTATTTCCTTGGTCATCGCATCACGCGTGAACGGATGGAACGATTTCGCTAATTATTTTCTTGTTGTGTATATATATTATTTTCCGGAGAAGGTTCTGATGAAAGAAAAAAATAAGAAAGTTGAGCGGAACAATTCGAATTCAATATTCAAAGTTAAACCAGGACAACGTATGTCGGGTCAGCTAGTCATGTTACAAATATGAGATTGTTAACATACTCTGACGCTTTGTTATATTGTTAAACATTCAAGTCGAGTTCGTACAGTATAAATAATTCCGAAGATTTCCACTCATTCCTTACATACCCCATTATTTACTACTTATACATAATCTTAAAACCATTTACCATGTATTACACAAGCTTAGTTACAATAATTTACCTACATGAAATTCGGCCATTTTGTTAAAACTACTTACATGATTTTTAGAGAGTTCTTTACACAAGAATATAATGTCCATACATATTTATTTCTATGATAGTTCCCCTAACCAATTCTCATTATAATTACATAGCATTTTCTAATGATTACTACACAGGTACCAAGCTTAATTTAATTATCTAACCCTTAAAGAAATAAATAATATGAAATAGCCTGACAATGGGATGTCACTAATTTGAATTCAGGTCTCCTCTCTACAAAGAAATATAACCAGAGCCTTAAAATAAAGCGAAACTAGAAAAGGAGTAAGGCCCGTGTTAACACATCGATCTTAAGTCTCGGAGCAGTCTTGAGTACGCTTTTGAAATGTCATTTTGTACTGGTATGACATAAGAATGACGTTTCCACGACCTCTCACAGACTTGTGATCTTATAAATGATTTACGTTTTCGTCTGTTTAACTAACATACTAATATAGTGATACAAGGATCTTTTGGCGCATGAGAGCGTCGCTAGTGTCGATACATGACTGTCATGTATTTACATTTATATATAACTCAAAGGTGACTGACTGACTGACTGACTGACATAGTGATCTATCAATGCACAGCCCAAACCACTGGACGGATCGGGCTGAAATTTGGCATGCAGGTAGATGTTATGACGTAGGCATCCGCTAAGAAAGGATTTTGATTAATTCTACCCCCAAGGGGATAAAATAGGGGACGAAAGCTTGTATGAAACTTTGTCAATTAAATTCCACGCGGGCACAGCTAGTAATAATAAATTTTTGTATTGAATATTTTTAGTTCCTCTATTGGCCACCGGTCAAATAAAGTTTGTAGCACTATAATGTCGACCTATATGTTGTCTCGCCTTTTGTTTTAGATATCGGTCAATTAGGTCAAAGGATCCTCAACCACACCACACTTATCTATACTTTATCTGCACCCAAGTGTTACACTAGCATCACGGAGCAGCAAGAAGACTTGGGATCGATTTAATACGGGCCTTACCGTAGCCTATAGATGCTTGCAATACCAAAGGCATTGCTCGCACGTTAAGACCTAAAGGAGAGCGGGGCAGAGGGAGTTAGGTCTCTCACTCGTCGTACGAAAAACCGCTAGGTATAATAGCTACTTAACCCTGATCTTTTGTGCGAAGGTGGCTTACCCCAGTAGAGCCAACCCATAGGTAACCATACTAGATAAAACAGACGGGGTATACTTTTTTTTTGGCAACTTTCCTTTGTATATCTAAAACTATCGGCTTTGTGGGACAGATGAAGTACGAAAGGTGTTGTAGACTTATGAAGTCTGTCAACAGCTGTATCCCTGTAACACCTTTTGTTTTTCAAGTCTCCTCCAAAGCTGTTGGTTTTAGTATTGAAAGTTAAGTTTTGAAAAAAAAGTATACCTACCCTTTCTGTATCAACCTGTATAAGCTGTAGCCACTTGGCTACAAGTGTCAACAAGCTTGCTCAACAAGTGTCACATCTCCGCTAGTAATCGTTACGACATATGTAATACCTGCCTGCCCTATCGTCTTTATTCAGGCCAGATCAACTGAACAAAGATAAGATTAAAGTATTAATAAGTTTTATAACACGTATTTTCATAACCCATCGTTTGGGTGTGTTTACAAATCATAATTAAACCAATTAAATACGATTTTGGAATGTCTGTGCCAAAATTGAATTACATCGCTAGACACTTACAATTTTTTATCCTCTTCTATACAAATAAATAAAATTGGAGTGTCTGTTTGTAATATCAAAATAACACCTTTTCACTAAATGCATATGAAAGTATATACGACACCGATAGCAAAAACGCGATTTAGTTTTTTTTTTGTCTGTCTGTCTGTGTGTTTGTTCCGGGTAATCTACGAAACGGCTGGACCGATTTTGACGGGACTTTCACTGGCAGATAGCTGATGTTTTAAGGAGTAACTTAGGCTTCCGCGTAATAAAATAAAAACACATGAAATCAAAGAGTATCTCGGAAACGGCTGGACCGATAGCTATATAGGTAGATAGCTGATATAATAAGCAGTAACTTAGGCTAACTTTTATTTTAGAAAAACAAAAAGTAAATGGGTAATGTCGCGCGGGGTCAGAACGCGGGAGCGGGCTTTTTTGTTAAGTCAAATTCCACGCGGACGAAGTCGCGGGCTCAGCTAGTTTGTAATAAAGCTCTCAAGCAACCAGTGCTCACTTTAACTATGGTGCAGGGTCTTCGGGGTAGGGTTATGGCGTAGGGGGTGATTGCCCCCAGCCGCTACATAGGCTAAAGCTAGCAAGTAACGATGTAAAAGTATACTAATAGATCACGGACCAACCGACCTTTAAACTCCGCTGCATACTAGGAAAAAAATGCATCAAAATTATTCCGAAAAAAGTGACAGGCGGGAGTAGATGCGACGCCATTTTGATTGGTCAGGAGCGGAGACAGCGCATTGCGATTGGTTTATCGAAAATAATAATGGATTGTAATTGGTCGTTCGTAGATTATATATAACTAGCTGTGCCCCGCGACTTCATCCGCGTAGTATTTTAACTTAGCAAAAATTTCGGGATTATCGGGTTAAAAAGTATCCTATATGTTAATCCCGGTTATAATCTATCTGTGTTCCAAATTTCATCCAAATCTGTTCAGTAGTTTTTGCGTGAAGGAGTAACAAACATACATACATACATACATCCACACTCACAAACTTTCGCATTTATAATATTAGTAGGATAACCAGCTGTGCCCCGCGACTCCGTCCGCGTGGAATGTGGACCACCCTTAACATTTAGGGGGTATGAAAAATAGATAGTAGCCGATTCTCAGACCTACCCCATATGCACATAAAATTTCATAAAAATCGGTCGAGCCGTTTCGGAGGAGTATGGTGACTAACATTGTGACACGAGAATTTTATATATAAGATATATATACCTTATTAAGCGTATGTGATTCGGAAACTTTCGTTCTAGATTAGGAAGGGTGGTCCATATAATAGATCAACTGAATATGTTTTCATAGTCTTTCAGTATATTTTGAGTATGTATATAGAATATGAGTTACCTATAACATTTATAAGCTAAAAAAATAATTTAGTAAAATCCCCATCATCTTTTACTTCTTTCACGGACTAATAAGAGAAGACACCGCTTTCGTCTACTTACTTTTGTATGAGAATGCAATCATTTAAATGTTGGCGGAAAAACTGCAAATTTCGATATGTCTGTTCAAGCCGAGACATGAATGTTGGTGTCTCCTACTTATTGGTCTCTGTGATTTTTTTACTTACCAATTAAGTTATATTTTAATACATATTTGCTATACAAAATGTACATTAGGATGTTGACAACCAGCATGAATAGTATTGCACTGACCATCAAGTTCTCGAGTTGAACGGTGGCATTCAATACCACAAATTCCAAGGGCTACATCCGTTCACAATACTTCCCGTCCTCATTTAGACTGTTATAAATCAAATATCCAAGTACAGCAACCAAAACAGTCATTGAGAGTGTAAGAAACTGCATTATCTTCAATTTCTGCAGATCCCTATGCAAATTGACATAGTTCACTTCCAAATTATTCAACGATGCGGCAACGGAGTCCGTTTTCTCTGGAGTTCTACTGTCGACTATGTTCCCGTTCTTCGGTATATCTTTCTCGGGGAACTGACATTTCAAACGGTACTCGTCCGTTTTGCTGCCGGTCGAATTCTGCCAGATTTCCGTTAGTTCTTTAGGTGTTAAGTCTGTTTTGGGTATTTGGATGGACATAACAAGGAATCTGTCTTTCGTTACTGTACGCAGCTGTATACCTGATTGGACAACGATTAGGACTGTTTGGGAGACCCCACTGGGTAGTGTACCAGAGCTTGGTCGCACTCTGAACTTCTCAGGGGCAGTTGTGCGTATTTTGAAGGAAATGGGGCTCTCATCCATGTTTGTAATCGTGAATTGACTCGATATTTCATCGTTATCATTCTTAAATATGATTGTATCGTTGGGTACAAGACGTAACATCTCTCCCAGTGAATGCTGGCCATCCCCTTGCTCAGCGAACGTAACTTTCTTCGGGGTATGTTCCAAACTCAACTTACTTTCAGGTATAAACTCAAATGTGAAATTATCTCTCCCGCCCCAAACCGCTAATGCCTGTTCAGCGGCCACGTAGTCCTTCAAACTATCTTTGCTAACGAATTTAATTTTTTCAATGGCTCTTTCGGGCAATAGGGTTTTGACAACTTTGAAAGCTGCCGACAGCACCCACGGCATTTGGAAAACAATGATATAGTTCAGATAATTTGGGTAGTACAGTTTGAAGAGCATTATCAAGTATTTCACAAGCTCCATGTCCATGTTACCGAGACCAGAGCCGTCCATATCGAAGAACATTGTAATTTGCTTACCGTTTTCCTCTCTTTCGACGCGATCGAACCAATATATGATGATTTTCTTAAGCTCCTCATAGTCTCTCTGGCCTTTCACGTGCATTTTAGCTTTGAATATCAGCAATAAACACCCGTCGACGTCTCTGCTGTGAGGAAAAAACACACCGTCTTTGACGTAATCCATCCTAATGTTGCTTTCGTTAATATCGCTCGCTCCGACCGATTTTCTCCATGTAAGTATGTCCCACAGCATGTCGGCGGCCTGTTTTGCGTCTTTGTCGCCGTGCAGGAGCACCCTTTTCAAATATTTATCATCTCTTGTTCGCTCCAAGTCTGCTGGATGGAAATCTGGAGAGGGTGATGTTTCCTTCAATCTCGCTTCGAATACAGCTCGAACGTCAGCCGGCGTCGCCATTATTGATTGAACTGTTGTTTCATGAGATAATTGGTAATTTTCAGAGCGTTAATTGATAAAATACACGGATATCGCGAGTGATTCATGCAATCAAGTTGAATTTAAAAAATATCGGTCAAATGTCAAACCAATCAACCGATTGAATTGGATGTCGGACGGAAGATCGGAAGATTTTTAGATAGAGGGAGATGCAGCTATAGAAAAGAAAAGAACAGGAAGTTTATTTTATTATTTTGCATGCACGCACCAATTGGGTTCAAAAGTCCTTTAAAAAAACTAATAATAAAATGAAATAAATTTGCAATAACAAAAGGTTTGACAAAATAATAGAATTGAAAATCGAACAAAAAGAAGAGTTTAATTTACTTAAATTCAAAAATACCTCTTGACGTACTTACAAACCTCGTTCAATATATTTGCGTGAAAAGGAAAATTTAAATAGACTGACATTTTGAAATGCGGTGTTCCCACTAAGAAAAAATATTCCTATTGTAGTACTTTTACCTCTTTTACTGTAACTCTGACATTATGAATTAATTAGTATGAAATATTTATGAAGTATATTAATTATTGCGATATGTTGCAACTAAATATACCCACTAAGTAAGCGCCTATAACTTCTAGTTCGTAACTTGCTGAAGCAAATGTATTGCCGTGCGCTACTCTCAGTATGGGTGCAGCTGTTGCTGATATGGTAAGTGTTCATATTAACTCTGGCAACATTATTTATGAACTACCTGTCACATTTTCTACCAGCGAAATTAGGTCGAATTATCATTACGCCACTTCACGAAATCTACCTTGCGGTTCACCGCATTGAGTATTATCGAATTTAAAATAATTTATTCACATAATTAACATCATGTGACCAACTGGGCGGCCTAAAATTAACTTTCTATAATTTAAAACTGTAAATAAAACTTTGGCTTTACGTAGAATAATAAGATTTACAGTACAATTTTTTCACACAACAAATCGATATTAAAATCTAGTTTACTGGTGGTGATACAGTTGTAAACATCAATATTAGTGTCGTGTAACTGTTGTTTAATGTAAATAACGTGAATGGAAGATTGTGTTGTGGTTTGAACTTGTGTTTCTATAATGAACTCCGTTCCATGATATTGCGATATAATTTTACGTAATATTTTATGAAGAATATAGTTTGATGCGCCCGTGGTGAGGGAAAGATATGAAAATCTCGTTTTACTGGTAAGTTTGACTAGTTTATAATGTTTTATAATTACGGAATTTTATGTAGAACTGAGTTATTCAAATTTATAATTACTTATAAGTGTTTTGGAGCTAAATATTTCGCATATTAATTCTGAGAGACAAATAAATAAATTTCATACCTCGTTATCATGTTAAGTGATAAGTAACATTGATATAGGTATTGTATCATAAAAAACCCTATTTACAGAACTTAACAGCAATGACATGTATTTATGAATTATAATTATATATCCTTAAAAAAATTACATTTATTTGAACTTTTTTTTTTTTTTTAATCTGCAATTGGCTCTTCTAGCCATAATCAGATTGTATGTTGAGATACAGATCTTTTTTTGAGAGGTGTTCCATTGAATACTCTCTCTTTCTTCAAAAGAGTGATTTTTAGTCTCTCTGATCTAATTTTATTATTTTCCAGCGTTTCAGCCGTGTGATATGATCTTCATTGTTTAGTATTTCCCTGGCTAGTTCGTTTATGTGGTGTTTAAGCCTTTCTTTATGTTTTTCACTGTATTTTTTTACTTCTTCTTTGACAGTCGGCATATTTAGATATTGATGTATCTCATTGTTTCTAGAGAACCATGGTGCTTTACATATTGTTCTTAGGACCTTGTTTTGAAACCTCTGAAGAATTTCCAGATTAGAGTTACTAGCTGATCCCCAGAGTTGTATACCATATGTCCATATGTCCATATGGGTTTAATTATCGCTTTATAAACTAATAATTTGTTGTCTAGTGTTAGAGGTGATTGTCTCCCTATGAGCCAGTATATACTCTTTGTATTTATTTGAACTGTGTAGAATCGTGTTAGAACAGCACCTCCCCACTACCAAACCCCCTTCCCTTCCTCACCCTCTTATCCTACTCCCCTTTTGGGTTGGTTTGGAACTTTAATAATCTGAATTGTTACCAATTTAAAATTTCTCAGGAATAATATTTGAATGTTTGTACTTATATTGAATATAATATTATCTTATGATTACTAATAGTGAAATAATTTTAAAAATCACTTTAAAGATGGTCAAAATACTGATGTTAAAAGTTTCCCAATCTCTATCCGATATTGATTCAAATGGTTTAAAATCCCCCACTGGTTGGCAATGTGCAAGCAAATGTATTGTAAGCTACGATCTATAGGCTAGGGAAACAGCTTAACATAACAATCACAAAAATAAAACCCCTATACTTCAATAAATACCTATATATACCTAAAATATATATATATATATATAGTTTTTCTTAAATTTGCTCTATCTACTAATTATATTGTAAATTGAATTATTACATAAATATGTAATGTTAATTTTATTTTATTTTACTTATTTATGTAGTGCTTACCGTGGCTGTGTGTGTGTATCGTTCTGGGGTTCGCATCACGCATGCACCCTGGCATATGCTGAGCTGTTGACCCTTTGGCTTGGTATGATAGTACATAACTAGCTATATGTGTCCATTTATGTTCCTAAACTGTGTATGTATAGTTAGTTAGTTTTGTATAGCTCTGCCTTGGTACCAATAAATATATTTCTTCTACTTCTTCTTCTAGAAATAACTATGGACCTTGTAATTTCTTTCATTTGGAGTCTGTGCCAATTCACATAGGGGTAGGTACCTACCTAAGAAGTAGTTCTAACATAGTGTAAAGATAAAAACTACAAGGTCTCTCCCTAGTTATTTGTAGCTTTTTATTACACAAAGTTTTTTTTAAGTCTTTTTAATTATTATTTTTCACAAGTTTTTGTGGTAAACTACGTATATTTTGAATTCCTGATGACCGTAAATCGTCCATATCTCTCAAACTACTGAACCGATTTTGGATTTCGATGCGACAAACCTGTCAAACAAAAAAAAATTAGTCCAAAATTGACTGAGTAATCTGTAAAAAAATACATACAGTCGAACATAGAATCCTCCTTTGATGGGGAGTTGGTTTAAAAACTATTTAGTGTGCATATTATTATTTTATTTCTTTTGTTTTGTTTGTTGGTTTTCCTCTATATTGACTTTACAGGACAACAATGTTAGTCATTGGATGAATACACTATTACGCTTGTATTTCCATAAGGGGTTGGCAGAGGTCCCCTGCAGTACATTAATGTTTCCCTGTGGCGGTATTCCAGTACCAAAGTAACCCTATGTTTGCACTGGACAAAACATGTTCACGAAACATGTTGTTGTCTCAAATTTTTGACAACACGTTTCGGGAACATGTTTTATCCAGTGCGAACACAGGGTAAGAGACAGCAAGAAACAATACAAGTTGGTTTTGTATCCTAGTAAGGTGTGCTGGGCTTATTTTTTTTCACATGTTTTTAATTAAAAACTATTTATTTTGTAATTATATACAAGGTGACACATAATGGGTATACTTTTTTTTCAAAACTTAACTTTGTAATTCTAAAACCATCAGCTTTGGAGGAAACTTGAAAAACAAAAGGTGTTATAGGAATACAGCTGTTGACCGATTTCACAAGTCTACAAAACCTTTAGTACTTCAACTGTCCCACAAAGCCGATAGTTTGAGATTTACAAAGTTAAGTTGCAAAAAAAATAGTATACCCATTATGTATCACCTAGTATAGTTTGCACATGCGGTTCGCGTTTTATACTTCTAAATGTTTACTGGTGTTGCCAGTTGACAAATATTTTTGTTTACATAATACATAACGAATAAAATATAAAATCCCGCATCCTACTAATATTATAAATGCGAAAGTTTGTGAGTGTGGATGTTTGTAACTCCTTCACGCAAAAACTACTGAACGGATTTGGATGAAATTTGGAACACAGATAGTTTATAACCTGGACTACCACATATAATACTTTAATTTAGTCTACGCGAACGAAGTCGCGGGTAGAAACTAGTCATTAATAATCCCAAGAATAATTAAGAGCTCTGATCTCCCGGCAGAAATAAAACATGTGTAGTGTTTAGTATGCGCACGCACATATATAAGAGAGCCAAGAGCGGCGGCGTGACGACATAAGAGAGCGTCATGCCGTTTTCCGTGACGGCAAACTGGTCGCTTTTACTGCCAAAGTGCGCCAATAGATGTTTCACATGAAAAAGTCAGACGGCGAGACCGGGTACATTCCCCCTCAACACCATGATCCAGGGGTGCTACTCTTAGCAACGATAATCGATATATCGTGAAATTTGTCGTGTCGAATTCTCAACATGTACGGGCAACATGATCCGGCTCGAAGGAACAATGTAAAGGGTCCTATTGGGGACGTAAATAAAAGCGTGGACTGTAAATGTATAGGGCTGTATTGCCGTACAAGAAATTACATGTGTAATGGCGCGGACAAGAAATATAACAGGAATCGACCGATGATGGTGGTGTCGGAAAACAAGTGAGGGTTGGTGTCGAAGCTTTTGGCTCCCTCCCTGTCGCCTCGGGTCGCTTCGTCGATGCTCGGGCTGCATTGACGACGCTCGTGATGCGCTGCGGTTGGTCGCCGATGATGATGCCGCGGCGTCCGGCCCGCGCGTCTCCTCCCGCCCGTACATGTTGGTGGATTCCCAACAGTGGCGGATTTAGCAGTGGGCTGAGTAGGCTGGAGCCTAGGGCGGCAATTTTGGGGACCGATAGAACTCTGCAACAAATTTTCCCGATGACTTTCACCTCTCACTTGTCATTGTACAGTTGGTGTAGCAAACTTACAAATCTAGAGCAAAACAGCTAGTTCGCCCCCCCCCCCCCCCCCCCCCCAACCAGTCATTAGCCTAATCTAGGCCATGACAATTGTAGAGGCAAGGGCGGTTCCCCACCAGACACCGACCCCCCACCAGACACCGACCTCGCCGGCGAGGTCGACTTACCCCCACTTCCGCTAGAAGGTGCGCCTACTTACCTAGACGCACCTTGGCACCCGACAAGCCCGCTGAGTTTCTTGCCGGATCTTCTCAGTCGAGGTCGCGTTCCGATCCGGTGGTAGATTTACCCTCGCCACCTCTCCTGGCAGCGGCCCAAGCCGAGGTCGTGTCCCTTGTGGCGCCCTTGAGCTAGCTGCCCCCCTGCCCCTCTGGCTGGAGCGCACTTGCGCTCGCCCTCTGTCCGGGTGAAGTTGTTATGGCCACTCTGGCCAACAACATATAGTCATTAAAAAAGGTGAGGGCGGCAAAAACCTTACAGCCTATAAAATTTGTAAATCCGCCACTGCGAATTCTACTCTAAATTCCATCTTTATTGTAGTCTTATATCGTTTGAACGAACGATAACTTTGTATCGTCCGTTCGGTAATCGATACGACGGCAAAAATGATGTAATTTAGAGTAGGATTCGACACGACAAATCTATACAAATAAATAAAATTGGAGTGTCTGTTTGTAATATCAAAATAACACCTTTTCACTAAATGCATATGAAAGTACATACGACGCCTATAACAAAAACGCGATTTAAAAATGATTTGTCTGTCTGTCTGTCTGTCTGTGTGTTTGTTCCGGGTAATCTCCGAAACGGCTGGACCGATTTTGACGGGACTTTCACTGGCAGATAGCTGATGTTATAAGGAGTAACTTAGGCTACTTTTATTTTAGAAAAACTAAATTTAATAAAATGGGTCCTGTCGCGCGGGCTCAGAACGCGGGAGCGGGCTTTTTTACGCGGACGAAGTCGCGGACTCAGCTAGTAGTGTCACGATATATCGATTATCGTTGCTAAGAGTAGCACCCCTGGGCATAGTCCACCACGCTGGCGCAGCGCGAGCTGGTAAACGTAAAATGTCACCAAACACTTGCAGGTTTCCTCACAATATTTTCCTCATATTATTATAGGTATATTATATTAATTATAGAGTTCATTTTTCCTTATATTACATGTTATAAATGTTTTTGAATGTTATTCGCCGTTGAAGATATTAAAATATTTTCTGTAGACAATTGATTATACAGCTCATAAGCGAACTGGCACGACCGGGGTAGCACGACCCTATCACAGAAAAAAAAAACATATTTAGCCCTTTTGACGTCCCGCTGCTGGGCACGGGCCTCCCCTCAACATGAGGGGCATTCAGGCCATAATCCACCACGCTGGCCCAGTGCGAGTTGGCGGATTTCACATGTCTTTCGAAAATTGGTTAGATCTTCTAAGACATGCAGGTTTCCTCACGATGTTTTCCTTCACCGTAAGCGAGTGATAATCAATATTGAAATTATGATTCGCACGTAGATTTCGAAAAATTCAGAGGTGCGAGCCGGGATTTGAACCCAAGACCTGGTGCCCACAAGACGCGTGCTTTAACCAATCGGCTATCACTGCGGCTATCTACTCTCACAGAAGATTAGCGAAAATTAACTTTCAAAGCTTCCTTTTGTATGAAGCTGTGTAAGAGCTGCAGGCTCCCTTTCCCCTCTGTCCTTTCATCTTCAGAACGGCAACGTGCGACCAATGCCTTTGGTATTGCAAGAATCTATGGGCAGTGCTAACTGCTTAACATTAGGCAAGTGGTACGCTTGTTAGCCGAGTTTGTAGTACAAAAAAATACATTTTACATCACTACATAGTATAAAACAAAGTCGCTTCCCGCTGTCTGTATGCCCCTATGTATGCTTAGATCTTTAAAATTACGCATCGGATTTTGATGCGGTTTCTTTTAATAGATAGAGTGATTCAAGAGGAAGGTCTATACGTATAATACATGCATAATATAGTAGAGAAACACTGATAAAATATACCCGTGCGAAGCCGGGGCGGGTCGCTAGTCTATACATCTATACAAATAAATAAAATTGGAGTGTCTGTTTGTAATATCAAAATAACACCTTTTCACTAAATGCATATGAAAGTACATACGACACCTATAGCAAAAACGCGATTTAATTTTTTTTGTCTGTCTGTCTGTCTGTGTCTGTCTGTGTGTTTGTTCCGGGTAATCTCCGAAACGGCTGGACCGATTTTGACGGGACTTTCACTGGCAGATAGCTGATGTTATAGGGAGTAACTTAGGCTACTTTTATTTTAGAAAAACAATTAGGGTTCCGCGTAAAAAAAAAACACATAAAATAAAAGAGTATCTCCGAAACGGCTGGACTTATTTTGACGGGACTTTCACTGATAGATAGCTGATGTTATAAGCAGTAACTTATGCTACTTTTATTTTAGAAAAACAAAATTTAAAAAAATGGGTCCTGTCTGTCGCGCGGGCTCAGAACGCGGGAGCGGACTTTTTTGTTAAGTTAAATTCCACGCGGACGAAGTCGCGGGCTCAGCTAGTAGGTAATATAATAGGTATTAAGTAGTTACTTAAGTTGCATGTTAAGGTTTCGGCTCGCACCTCTGGGTATTTCGAAATCTATGTGCGAATCATAATTTCAATATTGATTATCACTTGCTTACGGTGAAGGAAAACATCGTGAGGAAACCTGCATGTCTTAGGAAATCTAAAGAATTTTCGAAAGACATGTGAAATCCGCCAACCGCCAACAGCACTGGGCCAGCGTGGTGGATTACGTCCTGAATTCCCCTTGTATTGAGGGGAGGCCAGTGCCCAGTTAATTATTTTTATTGTAGAACGTTATTTCATAATTGTTTGTCAGCATTTCTCTCGTATTGTACATTGCAATGGTCATCAAGGTTGTTCGGTTAAATCATATCACGTATTGTTTAAAGACACACTCCTATTTGTGGCTACTATGCATTTACGTACGTGATGCGTACGTGTATTCGTATCGTAATAGTATTATTCCTTATCGAAGTATCTTAATCTTGACGTTTATTTTTTATTTGATAAAACTAAGTCGGCAAAGCTTACGACCCGCGTGCTATTAAGCATTTATCGTAGCCAATAGATACTTAACGCCCGTGCGCGGGCGCTACTTGCGGGGATTCGTCCACCCACTTGCCTCTTAACAGTTTTAGCATGGAAGGCATCACACCAAAGCAGTTATTTTCTTATTCTCCGATGTTTTATTTATTACTAGCTGTGCCCCGCGACTTCATCCGCGTAGTATTGGATTATTAATCCTATAAAAAGTATTAAAAATTTAAAAAAATATTAAAAAAAGTATCCTATATGTTAATCCCGGTTATAATCTATCTGTGTTCCAAATTTCATCCAAATCCGTTCAGTAGTTTTTGCGTGAAGGAGTAACAAACATACATACATACATACATCCACACTCACAAACTTTCGCATTTATAATATTAGTAGGATTACTTTATATTAATATTTTTGTCTGTAAACATTGACATTGATGTAAAGTGTGACTAGGTAGCTAGTATGCACACCTCACTAAACTATCTTTCTAATTTAAACACCTAAATCTGAGTAAGATTTGATTACTATTTACTTATTTAATGACAATGGTGGTCGCCTGCTCACATTCTGTTGCTGTTCCTGAGAATGTACACCATCTCTTATTCATTGAAAAGAGTAACCATTGAGTTTCTCGGCGGCTCTTCTCAGTGGAAGCGGCATTCCGAGCCGGCGGCAGATACTGACTGTACATAAATGCTTTGTTGGCGCACATGAAGAAACAACAATTTTGAGTTTATTCTTGACTTGTCCTAAATTACCGTTCAGATATTTTTTTTCATAGAAATAAGTCAGCAAACATGCTTAAGGCTAAAGCGCCCATCTAGCCCGCGAAGTTCAAATTTTTTGAGGTTTTTTAGATTTTTTTCAAAATCTGACAATAATAAAAGGCACATTTTGTAATTCGCGAAAAAGACCATGTGCAGTGCATTTATTGATATATCCAACTTACTCTAAAACATTTCAAGAACGACAGCTATCCAGATAATCTGGCAATTTTTGTATATTTAGTGATTTACTAGTATCATATCCACCGTGATAATATTTAGAGTAAAATAAATGTATTAATAAACGCACTGCATACTGTGTTTGTCGCAAATCACAAAATGTTGTCTTAAATGTTTTCAGATTTTGGATAAACTATAAAAATATTCGAAAATTTTTAATTTCGCGGGCTAGACAGGCGCCGTCACCTTAAGTCCGGCGTTATATTAGGCAGTTATCGTTGCCTATAGATGCTTGTAATACTTAAGCCATAGCTCGCACGTTTCCGACTTGAAAGGGAGTGTGGCAGAGGTGGGAGAATGGAGGGGGTTCGAGCTTCTGGCTCCCCAACTGATCGTACGAAACGCAGATATAATAGCTACTTTACGCCTATCTTCTGTGAGAGGGTCGTACTACTCTGGATAACCAAACGGCTATCTCTGCTGTTGGTAACAAAATTATTTACATAGTTTTGTGGCTATCATGTTTCAAATAAAAACTGTTATCATTCTGTTATCAGAGCAAACGTTCTCTAAATAAATTTGAGATAAGTGTAGGCGATAACGATATTATTATAGTACCTGGTCACCGCTTGGCGGAGTGGTTTGAGCGCAGGCCGCTCGGCTCACTGCACATGGTGGTTGCGGGCTCGATTCCCGCCGGGGCAAATTTCGGAAGTGGCCTTTTCGTAATTTGCCCAGCTTTGGGTGTCACTGGGATCGCCCCCAGTCCATTGTACGGTACCCATAGTACAAGCTTTGCTTAGTTTGGGACCGTATAGTTGGTGTGTCTGTCTGGCGATATTTATTTATTTACCTGGGGCTCCAACCCAGGCCCCTGTATTTTAGGTATAGCAACTCACAGAGAGAAGGACAGACGCCCACCAAAGCTGTCTAAAGCTAAAGCTGTGTTAAAGTAAAAAAAAAATAATAAAAAAAACCCCCGTTGCCACTACTTTTTAAACTACAAAAGAGCTGATAATTTTCAAACGGCTGAACCGATTTTCTTGAAACATTGTCGGATTACTAATAAAAGATATGAAAATTCTAAGTTCATAAATATAAATAACTAGCTGTGCCCCGCGACTTCATCCGCGTAGTATTATGTATGGATTATTGGGTTAAAAAGTATCCTATATGTTAATCCCGGTTATAATCTATCTGTGTTCCAAATTTCATCCAAATCCGTTCAGTAGTTTTTGCGTGAAGGAGTAACAAACATACATACATACATACATACATACATACATACATCCACACTCACAAACTTTCGCATTTATAATATTAGTAGGATATGGTACAATACAAAATGGACCAAGCGACAGTAAAACAATTGTATACTCCCTATGGCCCGTAGGTATTCATAAATCGATCTCAAGTCTGAGAGCGATCTTGAGTCTGCTTTTAACATGAC
This sequence comes from Notodonta dromedarius, assembly GCA_905147325.1. Taxonomy (NCBI): domain Eukaryota; kingdom Metazoa; phylum Arthropoda; class Insecta; order Lepidoptera; family Notodontidae; genus Notodonta; species Notodonta dromedarius. The sequence continues at coordinate 1,478,115 of LR990187.1, forward strand.
ATTTTGTAGTGGAATGACATAAGAATGGCATTTCCAAGATCGCTCTCAGATTTGAGATCGACTTATTAATGTTGTTATGTGTTGTTAAATTCGTTAAAAAGGTTAAGCTGTTGTAAAACAAACGGAAATAAACCTTCAGGAAAAACATAGAGTCGAACAAAACCTTGGCACAGAATTTTAGAGGAGAATCTGAACATTTTTGTCAACACATTTTTTGCAGCCACGTCTTTTGTGATTTGAACCATACAAGGCTGCTATTGGTGCGTTGAAAATACATGTTTTTGTACTGATCATAATACCATATTATAATAATTTTAAAATGTTCATAACTTTGAAACCATTTTCAATGGTTGAAATAAATATTCAGGCGTATACAGAGTGTCAGGGGCATCGTAACGAAAACTGATACCATGGATTCAACTCATGATTCTGGACCTCCTAGAGTTGGAATTTTCCGTCGAAATGCTAATTAATTATGCAAAAATTTTTTTGAAGGAAATCATTATACAAAAACTATCTCAAATGATTTTACATACTTAAATAAATCAATAATTACTATTTAAGACTTAAACTGCAATTTAAATTAAGACTCAATAAACTCAAGCGCGCATTTCCTGTTAAAGTTAATTAATTTTTTTTTGCATCCTTCATGTTAATATCGACGGAAAATTCCAACTCTGGGGGTCCAGAATCATGAGTTGAATCCATGGTATCAGTTTTTGTTACGATGCCCCTTACACCCTGTATACGGTGGCTTTATACTAGGTGAAACAGAAAGGGTATACTATTTATTTTGCAACTTTACTTTGTAAATCTAAATTTATCGGCTTTGTGGGACAGTTGAAGTACTAAAGGTTTTGGAGACTTATGAAATCTGTCAGCAGCTGTATCCCTATAACACCTTTTGTTCTTCAAGTTTCCTCCAAAGCTGATCGTTTTAGAATTACAAAGTTAAGTTTTGAAAAAAAAGTATACCCTTTCTGTTTCAACCTGTATACCTAACCTATAGACGCTTCATGAACACGAACTAATTAAAATGATGAAACATGGTTCACCATTTGACCTTATCTCTGTTACAATGTTGTCAGAATTATTTAAATTGCTTTTTATTAATGTGAAACATCTAATAGCGCACTTTGGGAGTATAAAATCGACCTGTTTGCCGTTACACTAAACTCAAACTCAAAATTGTTTTTATTCATGTAAACGAACAAAGCATTTATGAATAGTCAGAATCTACCACCGGCTCGGAATGCTGCTTCCACTGAGAAGATCCGGCAAGAAACTCAATGGTTACTCTTTTCAATGAATAAAAGATGGTGTACATTCTCAGGAACAACAACAGAATATGAGCAGGCAACACCATTGTCACTAAATAAGTAATAGTATACAATAATAAAATCTCACTCAGATTTAAAAATAATAAATAATAATAATTTAGCCCTTTTGACGTCCCACTGCTGGGCACGGGCCTCCCCTCAACATGAGGGGGATTATTATTACTCAGATTTAGGTATTGAAATAAAATGAGAAAGCTATTTTAGTGGGGTGTGCATACCTACTCATACTTACATTAAATTAAACGTTTACAAACCAAAATAATCTAAATATATATAACTCAAAGGTGACTGACTGACTGACTGACATAGTGATCTATCAACGCACAGCCCAAACGCCGGACGAATCGGGCTGAAATTTGGCATGCAGGTAGATCTTATGACGTAGGCATCCGCTAAGAAAGGATTTTGATTCATTCTACCCCCAAGGGGATAAAATAGGGGATGAAAGTTTGTATGAAACTTTGTCAATTAAATTCCACGCGGACGAAGTCGCGGGCACAGCTAGTAATTAATAAAACAGAGGTGGATAAGAAGATAATTGCTTTGCTGTGATGCCTTCTATGCTAAGTAAATGAATACTACCATTAAGTAGTACCTGTTTGTTCGCATATTATCTGTGGTTCAACCAATTTCCGTGCGTTCAAGCGCTTTTGCCATACCTATTATTGGAATCAAGTATAATTAGCTCACGAGTTTAGGTCAATTATCCAATTACACTAATTACGATCCGTGGTGCCTTACAACTAGTCTTCAATCAGCTGTAACAGTCTTGTTTCTATGGCAATCAGCCCATACCAGCTATTTATGTCTCCCGCTTTGCACAGGTGGGAAGTGGTTATTTTTTCTTCCAACTCCTCCTATTATTTATTTAGATTAAATTCGTGCGGGCTCCAAGACAATTTAACTTTTCCCCGGGACTCGTCGAGGGTCTAACCTCGACGTCATTATTGGTCACCATTGTCGATCCTGGTTTACAGGAGTTACAATGGGGGTGTGGTGGGACCAGTCCCAATAAAAAAAGATGCGAATCTTCTTTGTATTAAGCGTAGGGCGCCATAGCACTGACGTCATCGTGTAACGCTACGTCATCTGACGATTTGCACGGATAGAGTGGCCGGGCGGCGAGCGCCCCGAACATCCTTCTATAGGACGTTCGGGGCTTTGCTTCAAAAATCATCCGTGGTTTCTAGTGATAATGCTACCTTCAGCCATATTAGTGCGATTGTAATGACGCATTGTGAACTGGGGAGCGATTTCCGTTCATGATGATATGATACGTCGTCATGACGCTGATTGATAGCCAGCCCGTATATGAGTTGTAGTCAATGGGCGATAGCTTGGCCCTACTAATCTACACCCCTTGTCTATACAAATAGATAAAATTGCAGTGTCTGTTTGTAATATCAAAATAACTCCTTTTCACTAAATGCATATGAAAGTACTACATACGACACCTATAGCAAAAACGCGATTTAAAAAAAAATTGTCTGTCTGTCTATCTGTCTGTCTGTCTGTCTGTCTGTCTGTGTGTTTGTTCCGGGTAATCTCCGAAACGGCTGGACCGATTTTGACGGGACTTTCACTGGCAGATAGCTGATGTTATAAGGAGTTAGTAGATAGGCTACTTTTATTTTAGAAAAACAAAATTTAAAAATTGGTCCTTACGCGCGGGCTCAGATCGCGGGAGGGGGCTTTTTTGTTAAGTTAAATTCCACGCGGACGAAGTCGCGGGCTCAGCTAGTGTCCAAATATAACAGCAACTAGCTCTCCCCCCAATTATTTGGGTCTCAATAAACTGGCTTATACTCATAGCACCCCTGTCTACCCCTACGAGGAACAGACGCGCGATGTTGCCACGGTGTTATTTCATATCGTATATCAGGTAATCATTGTGTAATTAAAACCTGTGAAGCGAAAATGTAATTTGCGTTATTGGTTAACGCTCGAAAAATTTTTATGCTCCTTTTTAATTAACAATGCAGTGGTGATTAAATATTTAACTCGTGGCGTGTGAAAAATCATATTACTGTTTTCATAAGTAGCACCTGCTACCGACATAGGTAGGAACTGTTGAAAATCACTAAATTAAATCGCAAAGCCTTCGGTACTGGTGTCAGTACCGGAGGATTTGCGATTTAATTTGATGATTTATCGTGAAAACCGTGTGGTTTTCACAGGGTTTTCACCATAAATCATTCACTAGTGACTAAACTTCATAGGGTTATGTGTCATGGTGACAATTCACTATGAATAAAATCAATAAAAATCACCGCTAGTATCATGGCCCTCATGTGAAGGGCGCTCTGTAAAGTTTATCTCTTCGGCCTGATGGTATTATTGGGACCGAGAAGTGTCCCAGTAAGGCCCGTGTTAGTAAATATATCTCAAGTCTGAGAGCGATCTTGAGTATGCTTTTGACACGTCATTTTGTACTGGGATGACATTTCCAAGATCGCTCTCGGACTTGAAATCGATTTATTGAAACAGGCCTAAAAGACTTAATTTTTTTTCACTTAGTAACTCTATGGTTCCGGTACTCAGAGGTAACAATGTTGTTTATGACATATTGAAATGTCTTGTTCCTTGTATCTTATTTTATTTTATTTTCCCAGTTTCTCAATGTCGCGGCTGTCATATTAAATATACATAATGTCAGAATACATTATTCTTAACAAAACAGTTTTATCTCTGACGCAGTGTCGTCTAGTGACGCGAATGTATTGAAGCTCGAGCTATATGAATTATTCAAGAATATTGTCATTTAATTCGGATGATATTATAAGAGCAGTGATAGCCGATTGGTGAAGCACGCGTCTTACGGGCACAATGTCCTGGGTTCAAAGCCCCGGGCTCGCACCTTTGAGTTTTGAGAAATCTATGTGCGAATCATAATGATAAATGATTGAAATAAAACTATTTTACGGATTTTATTGCGTTTATTTTCTTTTTTATGTTACCGACGTTTCGGCTGCTTTACAGCAACCACGGTCACGGGGGGACTGAGGTGTTAGACGTCCTGATGTCATAGTTAATTACTGGGTACCCTCATATTTAGTTGTTGTTTGCGGTCCGATCCACGCAGAAAGTGCTCACAGTGTCTCGAGGTCTTGCAATGGTACGCTTGGTTTTGGATTTAATTATATTAATTACTGGATCCCAAGTTGATGGTAGCACCCAGCCATCTTCCCTATTGAAATTAGGATGTTTTTTAATTTCAATGGCCTCACGTATCCTTGGTCGGAATCGGTGTTCTTTTGCGAGGATCTGTTATCTGTCTGATTCTATATGATTATCACTCGCTTACGCTGAAAGAAAACATAGTTTGGAAACCTACATGAAATCCGCCACCCAGCACTGGGCCAGCGTGGTGGATTACGGTCTGAATCCCCCTCGTAGTGAGGGGAGCCCGTGCCCAGGAGTGGGACGTCAATAGGGCTAAATTATTATTTTGAATACCTCTCATCACGAACGGACTACTATGCTAAATAGCCTGCAAGTGACATCTGGAGCAGTTTATTACACAGACCTTGTGGAAACCAGGGACAATTTCCGTGCGTTCAAGCGCTTTTGCCATACCTATTATTGGAATCAAGTATAATCAGCTCAGGAGGTTAGGTCCAATTAGTCATATTACGATCCGTGGTGCCTTACAACTGGTCTTCAATCAGCTGTAACAGTCTTGTTTCTATGGCAATTAGCCCATACCAGCTACATATATTTTGTCTCCCGCTTTGCACCGGAGGGAAGTGGAAATATTTTCTTCCAACTCCTCCTATTATTTCTTTCGATTAAATTCGTGCGGGTTCCAAGACAATTTAACTTTTCCCCGGGACTCGTCGAGGGTCAAACCTCGTGGTCATTATTGGTCACCATTGTCGCTCCTGGCTTACAGGTATTGCAGTGGTGGGAGTGTGTGGCGGGACTAGTCCCAAAAAAAAACCTCTCACCATTGAAACAAAATCCTCGTGTTCTGGCGTCTATCTTGATTTACTTGGGGCGGTTTTAGTGGATTCATTGGTTGTGGCAGATTATTATTTGCGTAATAATAACCAGAGTGAAATGTTATATGCCGTAAAAGCATGAGTATACTTACTTATTACTTCGATGTATTCTGAAGGTATTTTCAGAAAGGACGGAAGGGCCTACAATGGATAGGTTTATCAAGCTACATGTCAGACATGGGACTTGATAAATCGTCCTCTAATTGAATGCTGTGTTTTTGTTTTGTTTTTGTTTTGTTTTTGTACTCATGTGTGCCTTAGTGTTCTACTAACATAGTATTTAAGTTTTCGTAAAACTAACACGCTATGGGCCGTCGACGCCTGACAATAAACGATTTTTATTTTTATTTTTTTTTTTATTTATAAAAGTCGTACAAAAATCTTTGACCTTAAGGCACGTATGACTAAATCGATCTCAAATCTGAGGGCAATCTTTAGTAGGTACTCTTTTGAAATGTAACTTTATACTCGACGACCTCTTGGTGCAGTGGTTCGAGCGTAGGCCGCTCGGCTCACAGCACCGGGTGGTTGCGGGTTCGATTCCCGTCAGGGTAAATTTCGGAAATGGCCTTATCGTAATTTTCCCTGGTCTGGGTGTCACTGGGATCGCCCCCAGTCCATTGTACGGTACCCATAGTACAAGCTTTGCTTAGTTTGGGACCGTACAGTTGGTGTGTTTGTCTGGCGATATTTATTATTATTATTATTTATTTACTGGAATGACATTTCGAAGATCGCTCTCAGATTTGAGATCGATTTATGAATGCGGGCCAAAGATGTCGAGTAGCAAGTCACGTGTCAGATCACTGCCACGCCTCGTCGGCAGGTCTTATAGTAAGTACAAGGCGTGCACGTGTTGTGACACTGTGCAACTATGTTGACATACTTCCGAAGATGCTTGCGTTGCGAAGCTATGCAGAGAAAGAACGTTTATTATACAATTTATACAATCGATGTAGTAGCTAAGTATGTGACTACATATATGGCTTTGTATTGCAGTTCTTCGGTGGCAGAGTCTGTAGTAAATTGGCTACAACAATAACATTCAGATTCAAAATTTAAAATTGTTTTTATTCATGTAAGCCAACAAAGCATTTATGAATAGTCAGAATCTACCACCGGTTCGGAATGCTGCTTCCACTGAGAAGAGCCGGCAAGAAACTCAATGGTTACTCTTTTCAATGAATGAAAGATAGTATATATATGAGTGGAGAGATGGTATATAATAGGTTATAACATCTTCTTATATATAAAATTCTCGTGTCACAATGTTAGTTACCATACTCCTCCGAAACGGCTTGACCGATTTATATGAAATCTTGTATGCATACTAGTTTCTACCCTACTTAAGTAAAGTATTCTATGTGTTAATCCAGGTTATAAAGTATCTGTGTTCCAAATTTCATCCAAATCCGTTCAGTAGTTTTTGCGTGAAAGAGTAACAAACATCCACACTCACAAACTTTCGCATTTATAATATTAGTAGGATATATACGTAGGAAGGATAGGATTCAGTAGTCATTCTGAAAATCGGCTACTATCTATTTTTCATACACCTAAAAGACAGGACAACGTCTGTCGGGTCAGCTAGTAAGTATTATAAATAAACAGGCGGCAATAGCCTAGTGGTTAGAGGCCGTCCTCGTAGCTGAGAGGTACCAGATTCGATCCCCATCCTGGCACTTAAACTATTGACGTGAGCCCACTCCTAACACAAGCGTTAGCTTAGCTGGAGGGGCTAAGGGGAATACTAGTAATGTGACAAAATCACATTGCTAGTAATAAAAAAAAAATGGTATTGCAAGCATCTATAGGCTACGGTAAATGCTTAACGCCAGGCGGGTCGTACGCCTATTTGCCGACTTTTTTATATTTTATATTCTTTCTTCTAAGTCGTAGCACTCTTGTCAGAGCGGTCGTGGTCATGTTTCGGTCGGTTCTTGTGCCACCGCTGCTCGTACGATATGTCGCCATGTGGGTCTATGTTTGGCTAAGTGAGAGCAGTCGTTCACGGTATTTTATATAGTTTAGCGGAAAAGGGAAGATCTTCCAGCCAGGCGGGTGTTATGCCTGGCGGGGCGGCCGCTATGCCCCGCTGGTTATTTTTTTTTTTTTTTGAATGGACTGTATGTTGTTGGCCAGAGTGGCCATAACAACTTCACCCGGACAGAGGGCGAGCGCGAGTGCGCTCCAGCCAGAGGGGCAGGGGGGCAGCTAGCTCAAGGGCGCCACAAGGGACACGACCTCGGCTTGGGCCGCTGCCAGAAAAGGTGGCGAGGGTAAATCTACCACCGGATCGGAACGCAGAGCCCCGCTGGTTATTCTCGGGGTCTTGTATATTTATAGTCACGATGCTTGCGAGTCTTACTATCGTGATTCAGTTTTTCTATGAAGAATCCGTACATTGTATTGAGGCGCCGCATTTAGCGCCATCTGTCCGTTTCTGTCGGCGACGTGAATGTGAGGTCGCCACAATACTAATATTATAAAGAGGAAAACTTTGTTTGATTGTAATGAATAGGCTCCGAAACTACTGAACCGATTTGAAAAATTATTTCACTGTTGGGAAGCTACACTATCCCCGGGCGACATAGGCTATAATATATTTAAAAAAAAATCGGGATCCTTACTAAAACTCGAATAATGTAACCGCAATGTACCCGTGCGAAGCCGGGGCGGGCCGCTAGTAAAGTATAATATAATATAATTAAAAGGGAATGAAGTAAAACTAAAGACAATGGTGACCGGGGGAAGGGGATTCGTTCATAGTACGAAACGTAGATATAATAGCGAGGTATTTAAGCCGATCTTCTGTGAGATGGTGGTACTACCCCAGTCGAGCCAGCCTGTATATGAGCTGTAGTCAGCTGACCACAGCTTGGCTCTACCAGTTTCATTTAAGGCTAAAGCGGCCATCTAGCCCGCGAAGTTCAAATTTTTTGAGTTCTTTTAGAATTTTTTCAAAATCTGACCATAATAAAAGGCACATTTTGTAATTCGTTTGTAACTCTAAAACATTTCAAGAACGACAGCTATCCAGATAATCTGGCAATTTTTGTATATTTAGTGATTTACTAGTATCATATCCACCGTGATAATATTTAGAGTAAAATAAATGTATTAATAAATGTACTGCACACGGTCTTTTTCGCGAATTACAAAATTTGTCTTTTACTATTGTCAGATTTTGAAAAAATTCTAAAAGAACTCAAAACATTTGAACTTCGTGGGCTAGACCGGCCTTCACCTTAAGACATAAAAATTGTTTGAAAAACCAGTATATCTACTGTTTGACCATCATAAAGATATTATGATTCGAGGTTGAATCGTTTTTAAGCAAACAAGGTTTTATGTTAAGTACTAGCTGTGCCCACCGACTTCGTCCGCGTAGTGTTTAACTTAACAAAAATGTCGGGATTATCGGCATAAAAAGTATCCTATGTGATAATCCCGGTTATAAACTATCTGTGTTCCAAATTTCATCCAAATCCGTTCAGTAGTTTTTGCGTGAAGGAGTAACAAACATACACCCACACTCACAAACTTTCGCATTTATAATATTAGTAGGAAATTACGATAGAAAAATGTGGCAGATCAATTTTAATATCTGTAACTGAAGCGTTACGGTTTAAATTATGAATAGGGTGTTTTAATCATGGTATTGTTTATCAATTAATGAGGGTTTGCAATTAAATTTCAGTTACTGTTACTATACAGGGTGTAAGGGGCATCGTAACGAAAACTGATACCATGGATTCAACACATGATTCTGGACCTCCCAGTTGGAATTGTCCGACGATATTTTCATGAATCTGTTCGTGCTTCGGCACGTCAAGCTGTCGGTCCCGGCTATCACACTCATTAAGCCATGTCTTAGACCCGTACTAATAAATCGTCCTCAAGTCTGAGGGCGACCTTGGAAATGTCATCCTGACGTCATCCCAGTACAAAATGAAATGTCAATCGCGTACTCAAGACCACTCCCAGACTTGAGATTGTGCCCGCGACTTCGTCCGCGTGGAATTTCATTGACAAAGTTTCATACAAACTTTCATCCCCTATTTTATCCCCTTGGGGGTGGAATTAATCAAAATCTTAGCGGATGTCTACGTCATAACATCTACCTGCATGCCAAATTTCAGCCCGATCCGTCCAGTGGTTTGGGCTGTGCGTTGATAGATCACTATGTCAGTCAGTCAGTTACCTTTGAGTTATATATATATAGATACGGGCCGTAGTAATTCGGGCAGCTTGAAAACTCCGTCACCAGAGTTTTACGTACGATATGAATGACCCTGGACCTTGACCTTACAAAATCGTGTCGAGCCAATCGGCTATCACTGTAATGGACGTAATTAATAATAATAATTATAATTATTTTTTTCAGCAAACCACCCAACACTTCGACGATGAAACAAAAAGTATGAAACAACGCCACCTGCCCGCCGACCGCGGTACTGCGTAAGATGCAACTAGCGCCATCTGTTGAATGAAACGCGATGCCGCGGCTGAAGTACGCGTCCATCGCGCGGGTCGTCGTCATACTCGGCCTCTTCTGTCTGTGGCTACAGATCATGCTGTCAGCCTCTGGCGGCGGAATGTACAGAGATGGGGGTAGGATATCTATATATTTTGCAACTACCCTCTCTTTGATAGCCGATTGGTTAAGCACGCGACTTGCGGGCACATGGTCCTGGGTACAAACCTCTGCTCGCACCTCTATGTTTTTCGAAATCTATGTGCGAATCATAATTACAATATCATTATCACTTGCTTACGGTGAAGGAAAACATCGTGAGGAAACCTGCATGCCGGCGGATTTCACATGTCATTGAAAATTAGTTAGATTTTCTAAGATATTTCTATTCTACTTCAACGGCCATATAATCCGGTAAATTTTATTATTTCAGATTTAAAAAAGATAAGTCTGAAAGGCCTCTTGCTAAAAATGTATAACCGAAAAAGAAATGAAGGTTTTTATTATCATTTATTTACAAAAAGCAATGTGTGTTTTTCTTGTATTTTTTTATAAATATTTACAGGTTTTTCTTACATCTGGGTACACATACTTATCTTTACTTTTTTTTTAGCTTTTGGGTGCTGTGCAGCTGTTTTTTTATATTTTGAGCAAATACTTCTCTTTGGTTTTCTCTGTGAATTTAATTATGTATTTCATCATGTCTGGTTAGATCACAGCTTCTTTTATACAGTTCTAATGACTAATATTTAATAAACTAATTGGCAGCACCATATTAATCTTTAGTATTCATCCACATTTCAGCAATGGTATTTATTTTGGTCCCCATGTACAGTATGTCAAGAAAGTTGTAAAAGTAACTATCGAGGAACGAATCTATTTTTAGCCTGGCAACTCTGTAAAAAAACTGAGCATAAGAGTCAAATATAGCTTGTCAAATATTGATGTTCTGTTCAGTTATTTTGGTTTTTATTTTACTTCACACTGGCCAAACTCCAGTTCATACCGTGTATTGACCTCACTTGACATTGGCAGAATTGTCCAAAAGGACAGAGCCATTAAAAAAAAAAAAAAAAAGAAGATACAGAAATAAAATACAAAAACAATCAGACTTTAAAAGTGGTATAAGAGATTAGAATTCTTACATACCGTATATTTATTAAAAGTATAAAAATGATTAAAAAAAAACCCGAAAGAAGCGAAGCTCCTCCGCAGCTGCCACTCTGTGTACCTATGGAGGTATATGTCGTGTAACGCTACTGACGCTTAGCACGGATAGAGTGGCCGCGCGGCAAGCTCCCCAAACGTCCGTATACTAGGTGAAACAAAAAGGGTATACTATTTTTTTTGCAACTTAACTTTGTAAATCTCAAACTATCGGCTTTGTGAGACAGTTGAAGTACTAAAGGTTTTGAAATCGGTCAACAGCTGTGTTCCTATAACACCTTTTGTTTTTAAGTTCCCTTCAAAGCTGATAGTTTTAGAATTACAAAGTTGAGTTTTGAAAAAAAAAGTATACCCTTTCTGTTTCACCTTGTAGAAGCTTTGCTTCAAATTTGTACAGAATTGCACCCTTCTTATAAAAGGGTTACCGTGTTATATGATTGTCCCTCACTTGTTTTCACGTCTTTCTTGACAGACTGTATAATAGGGGGCAAGGATGGGCATAAGCAGCTTACGGCCTGTAGTGACAAGGCTGTACTGCCATTGTACCGGGCGCACTCCTCACCTGTCCTATAATTGGATATAGTTTTGCAAAATGGAATCAACCCACATGCACTGCTGTAGACCAAAACCAACCCTGTGTCAGTGATTCTAGGTTGATTTGGGGGCGTCCATTAATTGCGTAAGGTGTTCTAGGGGGGAAGGGGATCACGCTAAATCTTTCCAAATCTCACTTAGGAGGGAGGGGGGGGTCTTGGTAAATATCACGTAATTATTTTTCTAGCAGAAGACGGTGTAAAATTGCGTAGAAAATTATTTCTAGACTAAAATATGGCCAAGTGCAATTTTGAGCGCTTAAGTATGGAATTAGCGGAAAAGTTGCAAAGATGGCCTTTAGGGTCAACCGTTTTCCTATTTTTTTTTCTCAATTATCCAACACGTTTACAGCCAAAACATAAATTTTGATGAATCGGGGAGCGGGGAGGGAGTTGAAGAAAATCTTACTATATCTCACCAAGGGGGGAGAGGGGGTCGAAAAATTCTCAAAAATGCCTCACGTAATTAATGGACGCTCCCTTTTAGTTTGCAGAAGTGTGTGTGGGTTGGTTCCATTTTGCACAACTACATCCAATTATTCTAATGTTTTTATCATTATTTCAGAGACAGTTACAATAAGAAACACAGACTATGACGTAGTCGCTGCCGTTGAAGGTTTTTTTTTTACTTTCCTCTATTACCCCTCGTGTCGTCTACCCGATTGTAAACGTTTTTGTCTCTTTCTATCACTTGGGAGGTCGTATTGCTGTTTCGTTTATGTTACTTTTGTAATTCATGTCCTCACTGAAATCTTTAGAGAGGTTTTAAAAATATTGGTGTGACATCAATCAAAGGGTGATTTTACGTTTGTTTTAGAGTGCTTCCATCCTTCTTCTAATTCATTGGGAAAATAAGGGTGGAAAGCTGTGAAATCAACTATGAATACCCCCCAATACGACAGGGAGGAAGACAGACAGACCACAATACAAATTGAGAAAAAAAACTATGTTGATACAAGGCTTAGCCAAAATACCACTAATTATATTCTAATGGTGGTTGATGTTAAAAACTCATTACGTATACGTTAAATATATCGTTAAGGACACGTCAGGGGTAGGTTATCTATCTCACGATAACATAACTCGGCACAGATAATGAACTAACCAATCATTTTCCAGATACTAACCCGGTCTCGTCGGTAGCTAGAGTAGCATTAACAACGGAATCACAAACAAAAATAATTTTACCATTCGCAGGTTTTGTTTTTTTTTTTTTATTTTTTTTTTGTATTTGTGTCGTCCGCTTCCAGCCAGCCTTTATTTTTTTTTTATCCACGTTTTGTTTTGTCGTCAATAATGAAGATATTGGGGGTTGTTATTGTGAATAATTGTAATTATTATTTCGTATATGTACCTATACATTATAAGTGCTTATTGTAAACAAAACGTTTTTTCGAAGCCTCTTTATCGTATTACAGGTGGAGAATAGACCTTGAGCTCGTTTCAGTTGAACAGACTTGTAAAATCTGAGAAAACAACTTGAAAGTCTGTGCGGCGGAGATCTGTCTAGTGGTCAAAAACTGAACTGTAAAACCGCTGAAGTACTCAAATTTCAAAAGTCTTTTTTCTGAAAACATAAGTCAATAACACTTGAATATTATTGAATTGTATAAATATCCTACTAATATTATAAATGCGAAAGTTTGTGAGTGTGGATGTATGTATGTATGTATGTATGTATGTATGTATGTATGTATGTATGTATGTTTGTTACTCCTTCACGCAAAAACCACTGAACGGATTTGGATAAAATTTGGAACACAGATGGATTATAACCGGGATTAACATATAGGATACTTTTTAACCCAATAATCCAATACTACGCGGATGAAGTCGCGGGGCACAGCTAGTATAATTATAATATCGGTAATAACGTGTAGCAGTAATAGTCTAAATTTAAGATAACAATTCCATACAAAAATATTGATCATCAATGTTTGTCTAAGATGCACTGGTTTTAACCATGGCCAATGAGAAACGAAATTAATACGTATAAAATATGTAATTAAATTAGTTTTTTTCAGTTAAAATTACGGTTTTGATTGGTCCGTTCAAAGTCGAGCCGTGAATTGACCAATCAAAATGTCAGGAGGTATACAGAAGACATTGGCTTGGCTATGCGGTGTCTATGGCTTATAAGTCTGTGATTTAGACTATTATTATAATACATATTATATGTCTATGTGCTATTGCTATAACTGTGGCTCTATTGGGAGATTAGGTTTCACATTATTGTGAAAGAATATTATCCCGATTACCAAGAATTGTTTTCACAAGAACAAGTTTATCTGCCGAATTTTGAAAAGCAACTAAAATGTTACCCTCTTGCCTGTGTCAATCTAATTACGTGACTTTTGACAGTTTCCCTATAGACCCAGCTGTCAAAACTGACGTATGCATTTATGCGATATGTCAGTTTTGACGTTTTGGTTGAGTGTGAGTCGAGACAGCGGTTCACAGTTGGGTCCAGGATAGGTTAAAAACATGTCGATTATTTGTTATTTGCGCCGTCGGAACGGAATCGGAATCGGAAACGGATTCGGAAGCTTAAAACTACTGTAATTTAGTCGTCTTGAAAGATACTCTGATAATTATTGCCCTGTTGGTAATCACAGGACATATTCGATTACCAACATTCAAATAATTTGCGAACAAATTATCCTATTAATGGCTAAAATACAAAGGTTTGAAGCTATCTAATCCATTTCCGATATGGATTCGGATGGTTTAAAATTACTCCAAACTCACTCACCTCCCCCCCCCCCAACTCACTAACACTACTACTATCTGTATTAATGTGGTATCTCAAACTTGAGACCAAATTTGGGTTGCTCTCAAAGATTCGGCATTCAGATCATTTCCTTTGGGCCCGTATTAATAAATCTATCTCAATTCTGAGAGTGATCATGCAAATGTCATATCATTACAAAATGATACGTCAATGGTGTACTTAAAATCGCTCGCAGACTTGAGATAGATTAATTAATTAATTAATTAATCAATAATTTTGGGTTGGTCTCAAATACAGGTTGAAACAGAAAGGGCATACTTTTTTTTCAAAACTCAACTTTGAAATTCTAAAACTATCAGCTTTGGAGGAAACTTGAAAAACAAAAGGTGTTACAGGGATATAGCTGTTGACAGATTTCACAAGTCTACAAAACCTATAGTACTTCAACTGTCCCACAAAGCCGATAGTTTTAGATTTACAAAGTAAAGTTGCAGAAAAAAAAATGTATACCCTTTCTGTTTCACCTAGTATAAGGCATTCAGATCATATTCTTAAATTACCTATTTTATTCGCAGAGGAGTTGATGAATGGGAATGAGACGTCGGAGCAGGTGCTGGCGCTGGTGCCCCCTGAACTGCACAAGTATCTGACTGTACACCCTAGGAATGCCAGCGGTGAGTGATGATGAAAAAAACAATCAATCGATCAATTATCGACCGGTCGGAAGCTGGCAAAAATGTCCTTGTTTAGTAAACGCCATCTGTCGTCGGCTGCACGTGGCACGTAGTATTTGCCATGTCCAACGTTGTACGTTTTTATTTGTAAACTAGCTGAGCCCGCGACTTCGTCCGCGTGGAATTTAACTTAACAAAAAAGCCCGCTCCCGCGTTCTGAGCCCGCGCGACAGGACCCATTTTTTAAATTTGGTTTTTCTAAAATAAAAGTAGCCTAAGTTGCTGCTTATAACAACAGCTATCTACCAGTGAAAGTCCCGTCAAAATCGGTCCAGCCGTTTCGGAGATTACCCGGAACAAACACACAGACAGATAGACAGACAGACAAAACATTTTTAAATCGCGTTTTTGTTGTAGGTGTCGTATGTACTTTCATATGCATTTAGTGAAAAGGTGTTATTTTGATATTACAAACAGACACTCCAATTTTATTTATTTGTATAGATCAAACCACTACATCAAAGTGTTCAAATTATAATAATTAAAATAATAATGTAAAGTATAAAGGTTCGTGTCGTTCGTTCGTCGTTGTAAAGGTAAAATGTCAGTGGCGTGCCGACGGCAGCGCCACCCGGCGTTATTGGCAAATACTACGCGCCACGTGCGGCCGACGGCAGATGGCGTTTTCTAAACAGTCCTATTTGGTCCAAAATTGACAATTCAAAACGACTCTTTCCCGAAAAGCATGGGTCGAAACGGGTCAGTGAAGTCAATAAAAGTCAGTACTCTAGAGTTAAAGGAAGGCTTTTTAGTCATCTGGATAACTTATTTACTAAACTTACGCATCTTAATGGTAGTTTAGTTTTCCCAAAAATGGAGACTATTTTTGTCCAAAATGACCACATTCTCAATTCGAGACAAAAAAACCCTTAAACAATTTGAAATGTAATTAAATTTCAACCATCTTTGGGTTTAAGGTGAAGGCGCCTGTCTAGCGCGCGAAATTCAAAATTTTCGAGTATTTTTATAGTTTATCCAAAATCTGAAAACATTTAAGAC
Source organism: Notodonta dromedarius (assembly GCA_905147325.1). NCBI lineage: Eukaryota > Metazoa > Arthropoda > Insecta > Lepidoptera > Notodontidae > Notodonta > Notodonta dromedarius. Next base: position 1,494,157 of record LR990187.1, read on the forward strand.
AACATTTTGTGATTTGCGAAAAACACAGTTTGCAGTGCGTTTATTAATACATTTATTTTACTCTAAATATTATCACGGTGGATATGATACTAGTAAATCACTAAATATACAAAAATTGCCAGATTATCTGGATAGCTGTCGTTCTTGAAATGTTTTAGAGTAAGTTGGATATATTAATAAATGCACTGCACACGGTATTTTTCGCGAATTACAAAATGTGCCTTTTATTATTGTCAGATATTGAAAAAAATCTAAAAAACCTCAAAAAATTTGAACTTCGCGGGCTAGATGGGCGCTTTAGCCTTAAACAATTTTGTTATCGCAGCGGTATTGGTTCTGGCCCCAATTGTTTTTGCATCAACAGGCAAACAATACCAATCAGGTATCCTACTAATATTATAAATGCGAAAGTTTGTGAGTGTGGATGTATGTATGTAAGTATGTATGTTTGTTACTCCTTCACGCAAAAACTACTGAACGGATTTGGATGAAATTTGGAACACAGATAGATTATAACCGGAATTAACATATAGGATACTTTTAACCCGATAATCCCGAATTTTTTGCTAAGTTAAAATACTACGCGGATGAAGTCGCGGGGCACGGCTAGTCAATCAATAAATCGATGTCAAGTGTGAGAGCAATCTTGTAAATGTCATCCTAATGTCATTCCAGTACAACATGATATGTCAGAAGCGTGCTCAAGATTGCTCTCAGATTTGAAATAGATGTATTAATACGTGCCAAGTTAACTAATTCAGACAAATAAATCAAGAATGCATCTCAATAATTCATATAGATATAATTTCTTGTTACATTTATGTATAATGTTTTTTTGACGACCGCTTGGTGGTGTGGTTTGAGCGTAGCCGCTCGGCTCACTGTTCATGGTGCGGGTTCGATTCCCGTTGGGGTAAATTTCGGAAAAGCCTTTTCGTAATTTGTCCTGGTCTGAATGTCACTGGGATCGCCCCCAGTCCATTGTACGGTACCCATAGTACAAGCATTGCTTAGTTTGGGCCATACAGTTGGTGTTCAGTCTGGCGATATTTTCAACTGAAAGTCAGCGCTAGCAAAAACTGGTAATATACTTACAAAATATATATTATTCAATCTGTTTCTTTACAGGCAACGCAACAGAACGCATAAGGCCTAAGAACGTAACGGAGTTAAAGCGAGCCATAGAGAGGTGCAACGAGGCGCAGTACATCCACAACGAGGACAGATTCGGGCCGGTGCAGAATGACACCATCATCATCGCGATTCAGGTAACGGGTAGCGCGCCATCTATCGAACCTATTTGAAACTTGACTTCGTATATTTTGAAGATTACAATTAATTAAGCAATGTGAGTTTATTCTAAATGCTTTGCTTAGGCCCGTATTAATAAATTTATCTCAAATCTGAGAACGATCTTGAGTACGCTTTTGTCGGGTCATTTTGGTACTGGTGTGACATCAGAATGACATGTTCAATGTCGCTCTCAGACTTTAGATACGATTTATTAAAACAGTCTCTAGATTGTTTAAAAAAAAACTCATTTTTATTCAGACCAAATATATTAATAATTACCAAAATATGTATGACCATATATATTAGACCTGCAATTATATATTTCGATTAATCACATAATACCATCAATTGGACATGCACTGCTGTAGACCAAAACCAACCTTGTGCTAGTTGTTCTAGGTTGGTTTCAGTTTGCAGAAGTGTGTGCGGATCGGTACCATTTCACAAATATATGTCCAATCATAATAGCCGCGTATAATTGTCAATCATATTCGACTGAACCTAATTATTATTAAAAAAATTACGGAAAAAATTTCCGCTTACTCATCTTTCTTCTGGCCAACACGAGATCTTTGCCCGTCAGCCCAGTGAGGCTGACTCTCTTCGGATAGAGCCTAGAGTCTTTGGGGATGGTTCTCACTCTCTTCGGCTTCTTCTCCACTTTTGGTGACTCCGGTTCTGAGGCTCTTTCCATCCATATTAGCTGGGCTTCCTCCGGTATACCCATGAGCAGTCTGAATTTCCTTGGCGTCTGGAGAATAGACTAGAATCTTTGACGACCGCTTGGCGCAGTGGTTCGTGCGTGGGCCGCTCGGCTCATTACACCAGTTGGTTGCGGGCTCGATTCCTGTCAGGGTAAATTTCGGAAATGGTCTTTTCGGAATTTGCTCTGCTCTGGGTGACAATGAGATCGCTCCCAGTCCATTGTATGGAGCCCATAGTACAAGCGTTGCTTAGTTTGGGACCATACAGTTTGTGTGTCAGTCTGGCAAAATTTATTTATTTTATTTTTGATTACCAAACACATTGTATAAGGTCGATTTTGTTTAGCCTTCCTACTATTGATACACCCTGTATATACCATACCGTATATTCTCTGCATATGTCCCGATCGGGTGGCTTATATCGAGGTACGCTTTCTAGGGCCGGCTTGCATATCCTGGCGAACATAACTTTGGGGAAGTCTGGTTTTAGGTACCTGGAATTCACCGATACAACTTCAATGCGACATAATCAGAACGTGACATTATCAGAGTGTGACATTCCAGAATGAGACATTTCCAGAATTTGGCATTTCCAAAATTGGTCGACGTTTTATGCAACCTCAATGCGACATAATCAGGATGTGACATTTCAATTTCATTCAATTGAAATGTGTTTGATAGAAGAACGAAATATTGAAAGCTTGATTATGGTTTGTAAAAAGTCCTAGAACAAAAGTTGTTGTATATGACGTTAGTAATACAATCCTGCAAGGTTCTTAGAGTTTTACCAATAACACTGTATAGTTGGGCCAACGTCAAAGTCAAAATCAAAGCAGGTTTTTTTTGTGTAGGCCTATAGGGGCACTTAGAAATTGTCATTTTGACATATTTTTCTTATTTCTACAACCGGATTGGAACGCGACCTCGACTGCAAAGATGCGGCAAGAAACTCAGCGGGCGTGTCTTTTTACATTAATTATTATTATTATTATTATTTAAATCGCCAGTTGCTTATAAAATTAATAATTACAAAGAATATTAGTAATTAATGTAAATATAATAGCTCCAAATATAATACCAGACTAGATCCCAATGATCGCGGTAAACTGGCGCAGGCATTAGAATCTTCATCCAACGGAGAACGTCGGACCTGTAATTCAAAAACAAAACAAAACGTGACATTTCAGAATGTGACATTTCCTCAAAATCACATGTGATATGGGTGCCAATTATGTTGGCAACTAATGACGTTAAAAATATTGACACATCTTAAAATAAGTCATATTTGTAGATTGAGATTATCATACTATGTACCTATAGCAGAGTTTAGTTTAGTTTTCGTTTTAGTACCAACAGTATTGATCAGGTGGTATGAACTACCTCGGTTTTGCCATATCGAGGGCGCAACCTAGCTATTCTAGGTGCGATTCGTACGATGTGTTAGAGAACCGGATGCTCAACCGCTCGTTCATTTCACTCCATCTGTTCCACTCCCTTCAGCTGGGCAACGTGCGAGCAATGCCTTTGGTATTGCAAGCATCTATAAGCTACGGTAACTGCTTAACATCAGGCAGACAGGACGCTAGCTTGCCGACTTTGTTCTTTAAAAAATAAATGCATCTTCAAAAATATAATAGTAAATAAATATCGCCAGACAAACACACCAACTGTATGGTCCCAAACTAAACAACGCTTGTACTACTGGTACCATACAATGGACTGGGGGCGATCCCGGTGACACCCAGACCTGGGCAAATAACGAAAAGGCCTTATCGAGGGAATCGAACGCGCAACCACCATGTGCAGTGAGTCGAGCGGCCCATGCTCGAACCACTGCGCCAAGCAGTCATAAGAAAAAATATTCTAATTTGGTTTTAATTTTGTATCATTTAATACTACGCCCAATGGCCGATAATCATCTAAACTCCCTAGTATTATTGCGGAGTTTTGAAACACGTATATGGTAACACCGGTCTACCTGGCCCAGTTCTTCCGGATGCCCCAGCTGGGGCCGGTCCTGGACTTGAACCAGGTGCAATGAGTCAGCGGCTTCCGCGGCGGTAGACCGATGCTTCGCGCGAACAACACAAACTCCAATGTAAAGAGCCCTCTTACATTCTCTGTAATCATCTGTGAACAAGTATTCCCTTATAAGATTATCTTGTCTGTCCGTCCGTCCGTTCGTCCGTCCGTCCGTCCCAGTTGGTCATAGTGCCACAATTTCTACAGTTTTTTTACATTATTTATTTAAGTCTGTAACCGGTTCGTAACACAATTTCGACTGATGATCCGCAAAAAAACTTAGCGGTTTCGTCTTTTTAACCGACTTCCAAAAAGGAAGATGTTCTATGTTCGTCTATATATATATTTTTTCTACATATTTCCGTTATTTTTAATATCGCCTGTTGTTTTTTTTTAAATAGGTAATACTCATAGTATGATAAGTATTAATAAACTCCGCCGAAATCTTATTGCATTTTATTAATTTATTCAAATAAATTTTGTTACTCTTATTCGCCTCGTATTTCTGTCTACATAAATTTTAAATTATAATAGATTTGAGCGATTGGAGAAAACTTGAAAACAAAAGGTGTTATAGGGATACAGCTGTTGACAGATTTCACAAGTCTATAAAACCTTTAGTACCTCAACTGTCCCACTCAGCCAATATTTTTAGATTTACCAAGTTAAGTTGCAAAAAAACAGTATACCCTTTCTGTTTCACCTAGTATAGAAATCCATAGATCGACGGCTCCAAATGTTTTTAGACATGTCGCTTTATACGTAGGGGCCGTTGAGATATTAATGCTTCAAGCGAAGAAGGGGACGCTGTAGAAACCCAAAGCAATCTCTTTCCAGAGGCGATATGTAATATATTATTCCGGTTTCTGTATGTATATGTTTTTTTCATAATGCCAATATCAGTGCTAGTGTTGTCTAATTATCTATAGTTGATGTATCGATATTCAACCTCGAAAACTAGTCAAAATATCGATAGTTATATTGTCAAGTCAGTATCGACAGCGATTTCAGTAAAACACTATAATTAGGGAAACAATCGATACTATTGCTCATAATAAATAGTATAAATTATGATTTTCGATAGAAAAAACAGTGCCGTCTAGGGACGCCCGAAAGAAGCGAAGATTTGTAGTATGAAGAATAGGGCGCCGCAGCTGACACTCTGTATACCTATATATATCCTGTAACGCTACTGATGCTTTGCACGGATAGAGTGGCCGCACGGCGAGCGCCCCGATCGACCGTATAGAAGCTTCGCTTCAAAGTCAATAATATTATTATTGTAAAATTCAAATACTATCGATATCGATATTATTATTCGTTTTCGAGGTAACGACAGTATTGGAAAAGAATTGATAGATAGACAACACTAGTCGGTCCCACAGACAAGGCGTTTGATAAAGATTATTTTTTTCTGAGAGCTAAATAGGATCTGTATACACACCTGTATGTGATTGAAATTGCGAATATTGACTTGGGGCAAATGCGACGGGTCTTCGAACATGATCAGGCGCATTCCGTTTATGTTGTTGTCGAAAATGCACTCCTGTAACAAAATAATTGCTACTGTAGCGACCTCTACATTACACTACCTAAAACGAGTTTAATGTTTTGCGCACATAAATGGCGCTACATCCAACGTTAATTTCACCTTAGTTCCTTTTACGTACTAACTTGTAAGTGAACTGAATTTGATGGCAAATAAAATTTCTTTAACTACTTAATTATTCATTTTTATTGAAGACTAGCTGTGCCCGCGACTTCGTCCGCTTGGACTTTCATATTTATTCACCTTTTAAACCTTCTCTGGACTTCCACAAATAATTCAAGACCAAAATTAGCCATATCGGTCCAGCCGTTCTCGAGTTTTAGCGAGACTAACGAACAGCAATTCATTTTTATATATATAGACTAGCTGTGCCCCGCGACTTCATCCGCGTAGTATTGGATTATTGGGTTAAAAAGTATCCTATATGTTAATCCCGGTTATAATCTATCTGTGTTCCAAATTTCATCCAAATCCGTTCAGTAGTTTTTGCGTGAAGGAGTAACAAACATACATACATACATACATACATACATACATACATACATACATACATACATACATACATACATTCATACATACATCCACACTCACAAACTTTCGCATTTATAATATTAGTAGGATAAATAAAACACAAATGCTCAAGTAGTTGTCAATATATTGACAGCTGCGCAAGCGAGGTATAGGTATAGCGTTGATGTGTGCATCTTGCACAATTATAGCTCGGCCGGTGGCCATAAAAAAATTAAAAGTTCAATAGAGAAATGTCATATTTTGACAGTCTTGTATCAACATGACGACTTTAGAAGGAACATACCCGGTTGGAGTGTAGCCTTATGGGCGCTGTGACTTAAGTTTAGGTTAGGTTAGGTTAGAACAGTGACCAAACGCGCGAGCCGAGCGAGCGAAGCGAGCGTGCCGCGGCAGCGGCTGGCGAAGCTCCTGAATCCGAATGTGTCATTTGGTTATGTTAGTTCCCAGTTAGGGGGGGCTATGGAGCCAGGACTTAGACGAATTTTCGAGAAAAGGCTTTTTTCGTTTTGATCACTGTTCTAACCTAACCTAAACCTAAACCTAACCTAAGTCATAGCGCCCCTGAGGCTACACAATGACCACATACCCTATATAAAACAAATATTCAAATTGCTGGTGTGGTTGGCTTGAACCCATATCTGCTACATTCAATGCAAGCAGGGCCTATTTCCAACTGAGCTACCTAAACATTATGACCACATACCCTGTACTCTGGCAGCCCCACTACTTCAGCCATCCAATTGGCCACGTCCTCCTCGCTCCATGTGAAGGCAACGGGCAGAGGCATGCCGTTTACCACCAAAGACGCCAACTCGTATAAAGTTGGTGGCGTCTTCTGACACGGATTCAATTTCCTGCAAGAATCAGACACATACCAACTGTACGCTCCCAAACTAAGCAAAGCTTGTACTATGGGTACCGTACAATGGACTGGGGGCGTTCCCGGTGACACGCAGACCTGGACAAATTACGAAAAGGCCATTTCCGAAATTTGCCCCGGCGGGATTCAAACCTGCAACCATGTGGGAGTGGCCGGCCCTCGAACCACTACGCCAAACGGTCGTCAACTGCTCCCAAACTTATTATTGCAACAAAGTTGACACACAAGGGTATGATTCGCCTGATGTTGAGCAGTCACCGTTGCCTATAGATGCTTGCAATACCGTTGGTATTGCTCGCACTCTGCCAACTGCAGGCGGGTCGAACGATTGTTTGCTGAGTTTGTAAAATCAATCTCAATTGGACATAAGTTTTCCAGAATGGAATCAACCTATATGCACCGCTGTAGAGCAAAACCAACCTCGTGTTAGTGGTTCTAGGTTGGTTTTTGTTTGCAGAAGTGTGTGTGGGTTAGTTCCATTTTGCAAAACTACGTCCAATTGTGATACTGAATTCGAGTTTAACCTCACTAAAGCAGGGTCGCTGAGCACGAAGAATTTCGTACAATGACCTGTTATTACCTATCTCTGTCGCTCCCACGTAAATCTAATACGTCTCGCTCACACAGTTGCCGTTTACAATGCCCGAGGACGGCGGTCACGGCAACGGTGTAAGCGAGATGTATTAGATTTACGCGGGAGCGACAGAGACAGGTAATAACAGGTCATTGTACGAAATTCTTCGTACTCAGCGACCCTGCTTTAATAGGCGTTTAAAAAGACAACTTACTTGGGTACCTCATAAACATCCTTCGGGAAGCACTCGCACTCCGCGCATGTGAGTTTGTCAGCAGTCGTGTAGACGATCTGTCGCTCGGGCACAATAATAGATGGCGCTCGTCGCGGTATTATTATCTTCTTCGGCCGGCGGCGAGGTGGCGCTATTTCGGATTTCTTTTTCTAAACAAATATTCAAGACTTGTTCAATGTATTTTTTTAATTATGTAACCAAGTCACCAAACAAGCGTACGACTCGGGTGATGTTAAGCAGTTACCGTAGCCTATAGATGCAAAACCAAAGAAATTGCTCGCACGTCTTTCTAAATCAATGTGCGAATCATAATTTCTATATGATTATCACTCGCTTACGGTGAAGGAAAACATCGTGAGGAAACCTGCATGTCTTTGAAAATCTAACCAATTTTCGAAAGACATGTCTAATCCGCCAACCCGCACTGTGCCAGCGTGGTGGATTACAGCCTTAATCCCCCTCGTATTGAAAGGAGGCCCGTGCCCAGGAGTGGGACGTTAAAAGGGCTAAATTAATTATATTCATATTTATTTATTTTTATTGACGACCGCTTGGCGCATTGGTTCGATCGTAGGCCGCTCGGCTCACCCACGTTCCGATCCGGTGGTAGATTTACCCTCGCCACCTCTCCTGGCAGCGGCCCAAGCCGAGGTCGTGTCCCTTGTGGCGCCCTTGAGCTAGCTGCCCCCCTGCCCCTCTGGCTGGAGCGCACTCGCGCTCGCCCTCTGTCCGGGTGAAGTTGTTATGGCCACTCTGGCCAACAACGTATAGTCATATCAAAAAAAAAAAAAAAAATCTCGGCTCACTGCATCGGGTAGTTGCGGGTTCGATTCCCGTCTGGGTAAATTTCGGAAATGGCCTTTTCGTAATTTTCCCTGGTCTGGGTGTCACTGGGATCGCCCCCAGTCCATTGTACGGTATCCATAGTACAACCGTTGCTTAGTTTGGGACCATACAGTTGGTGTGTTCGTCTGGCGATATTTATTTATTTACTAGCTGTGCCCCGCGACTCCGTCCACGTTCTGTTGAAATTTTTCCTGAATTTTCTTTGCTATAAACCTCACGGAGCCCGAGACCTTTCCAACGAATGCAAAACCGTGGAAATCGGTTCGTGCGTTCTGGAGTTATCGCGTCAGGAAGGAAAACCCGACTTATTTTTATATAGTAGACTAGCTATGCCCCGCGACTCCGTCCGCGTTCTGTTGAAATTTTTCCTGAATTTTCTTTGCTATAAACCTCACGGAGCCCGAGACCTTTCCAACGAATGCAAAACCTTGGAAATCGGTTCGTGCGTTCTGGAGTTATAGCGTCAGGAAGGAAAACCCGACTTATTTTTATATAGTAGATTTATGTAATACCTACCGTTGGCAGATCATCATCTTCATCCATTGTTTAATACTAAAATAGTTATAAAATAATAATTATTATTGTTACTGAATAAATAATTCTGATTGAAATAAAAAATACCGCACTCCGTACAAAAATATTGGATGACAAAATTGACAGATTGTTAGATTTGACAGCAGTCGTTTAGTTTTCATTTATGGCCACAGTTTAATATGAAGCCCTCTGTCATACCAAAGAGTTTCACTATTCGTACGACCGCCCTGATGTTAAAAATAATCCCGTGCATATACATGTACATGACCCCTGATGTTAAGCAGTTACTGCGGCCTATAGATGCTTGCAATACCACAGGTAATGCTCGCACGTTGCCCACATACTTCTAATAGTAGACATTGCTGACCTGAAAGGGAGTGGGGCAAATGGAAAGAAAGGGCTTCGTCTTCCAGTTCTCTTACACATCGTACGAAACGCAGCTATAATAGTTTATTTACGGTGATGGTATGTGCGAGGGTGGTACTACCCCGAGCCAGCCCGTCTATGAGCTGTACTGTATTCAATTGGCAACAGCTTGCCTCCACCATCTTCATAAATAAAAATATATATGGAATATTGTTTTTTTTTGAACGATGTTCCTTAACTGGTGTAATTCGTCACGTAAGGGAAAATCGCTATGCCCCCTCCAGCCATCCGTTGGTAACTTTGTAAACTACTCTATAACGTCCACTGTGAAAAAGTTCTCTCAGATATATACTAGGTGGCGTTAGTAAGTTATTCACGTGACGATAGTGCGATATCTATTGAACATTTAGTGAACTAATATGGACATCGAGTAAAAAAAAAACTTTAATTAACCATGTATTATTAAAGATGTTTCATTATCTTTATACTATTACGTGATAAAAACTTTCAACCGCTTAATACGAAAATTACGCGGACGGATGAGTATGAAATTTGGCACACCTATAGTTTATATAGAGAAGGAGTGCAGAATGCTAATATTTTAATATTATAATCCTTAGAAATACATTGAAAATCAATAAATAAAATATTACACACACTACCATGCGTTTGACACACACACATTTGTAACTTCCACTTGGTAACTGACTGACAAACGGTGACAGTTTTTTTTCTTTATTTCGGAGGGCGCGCCTTCCATAGTGCATCCCGCGTGCCGGTATTAAATAGTATTTCACAATCCGAGGTCGCGTTCCGATCCGGTTGTAGATATACGAAAAAAATATGTAAAATTTTCAATTTGTAAGTGCCCCCGTAGGCCTAAATAAAATAAACGATTTGAATAGAACCTTAATGACGTTTAAAATTAAAAGTTAAATGAACTATGATCGAATTTCGACCATTATATCGGGAATACTTGTAACCAATAATGTAATAAAATAAATACATTTTTAACAAGAGAACTAAGTATAATTTTTTTTTTTCGTTGGAAAACCCTTTATGGGTCCCCTCCCGCTTCGGGGGAGACGAGAGGGGTGTGTGGGAGTCCCTGTGCCAAAGGGGCGCAGTATACCCACTAAAAACCAACGGTGTACCACCCTCCGCCATGCAGTGGGGCGCCACGGGTCCATTGAAATGCTCCGTGTCGCCCCGGCGGAAAGAGAACTACGTATCTGACGGAGGGTCTACCGACGGCATAATTTAGTTTTTTTTTGTTTTGTCCTACTAATATTATAAATGCGAAAGTTTGTGAGTGTGGATGTATGTATGTATGTATGTATGTATGTATGTTTGTTACTCTTTCACGCAAAAACTACTGAACGGATTTGGATGAAATTTGGAACACAAATAGATTATAACCGGGATTAACATATAGGATACTTTTTAACCCAATAATCCAATACTACGCGGATGAAGTCGCGGGGCACAGCTAGTTAGTTTATAAATCTTGTTTGGTTCCCAGGTTCACACAAGGCTGACGTACCTGCGGCACCTGATCGTGTCCCTGGGCCAAGCCAAGGACATCGACCGCACCCTCCTGGTCTTCTCCCACGACTATTACGACGAGGAGATCAACAGCCTCGTCAGGAGCATAGACTTCACGAGAGTGAGCACCAGCCTCTCGTACTCTTCTACTAAGTACCTAACTGTACTTGGGGTTATACGCGCACACTATACACTACACATGTTTCACATCTGAATCAGTTTTACAAAATTGGGGGGGGGGGGGGGTTAACAACACCCCCCCCCCCCCCCCATTTTGTATTATTATTACTATTTAGTTTATGGCTTCCATCGTTTATTGATGATTTCGCCAGTGTCAAGTAATAAATAGCAATTACAAACAATTAATAGCAATACAATACAAAAACGTGACCGTCCATTTTGGAAAACCAAAATGGACTCCCAGGGGTGTTATTCGTTTAGCGGAAAAGGGAAGATCTTCCAGCCAGGCGGTGTTATGCCTGGCGGGGCGGCCGCTATGCCCCGATGGTTATTCTCGGGGTCTTGTATATATAGTCACGATGCTTGCGAGACTTAATATCGTGATTCAGTTTTTCTATGACGAATCCGTACATTGTATTGAGGCGCTGCATTTAGCGCCATCTGTCCGCTTCTGTCGGCGACGTGAATGTGAGGTCGCCACATTCGCAATCGACCGAAAAAAGTTTCCAATCTTTTTCGGTCGATTTTGAATTACAACCACCCACCCTTTTGTTAAAATGATTCATATTTAGTGAAGTATTCATGTGTAGTGTGTGGCGTGATGAAAGACATGTGAAATCCAGCAAACCTGCCCAGGGCCAGCGTGGTGGATTATGGCCTGAATCCCCCTCGTGTTGAGTGGAGGCCCGTACCCAGGAGTGGGACGTTGAAAAAACTTAATTATTATTATATAAATATAAATTAATTGCAGGTAATGCAGATCTTCTATCCGTACTCGATACAGACTCATCCCAATGAGTATCCAGGCATGGATCCGAACGACTGCCCAAGAGACGCCAAGTTTGATCAGTGAGTATACTGAATGAAAACAATTTTGAGTTTGGAGAGTAATGTTCTAGACTTATGTGTGGGTATGATCTAATAAGCGAATATCTACTCTAACCCCAGGGCGGTGAAGTTAAAATGCAACAACGCGCATCACCCAGACTTGCACGGACATTATAGAGAAGCGAAGTACACGCAAACGAAACACCACTGGTGGTGGAAGGCGAACAGGATATTCAACCAGTTGCAATGCACCGCCGGACATACGGGTGAGACAACTAGATGGCGCTAGCGTCGGGATAGATCGCGGTGATGAAGTTTGCTCCCATTTTATCTATACATATAAATAAAATTGGAGTGTCTGTTTGTAATATCATACTAACACCTTTTTACTAAATGCATATATGCGTATATACGACACCTATAACAAAAACGCGAATTAAAAATTTTTTGTCTGTCTGTCTCTGTGTTTGTTCCGGGTAATCTCCGAAACGGCTGGGCCGATTTTGACGGGACTTTCACTGGCAGATAGCTGATGTTTTAAGGAGTAACTTAGGCTACTTTAATTTTAGAAAAACAACATTAAAAAAATGGGTCCTGCCGCGCGGGGTCCGAACGCGGGAGCGGGCTTTTTTGTTAAGTTAAATTCCACGCGGACGAAGTCGCGGGCTCAGCTAGTATATATTAGTGATGTAACGAATGTTGGATTTTTGACATTCGCGAATGCGAATGCGAATGCGAATATTTGGCTTCAACATTCGCGAATGCGAATGTTGACTTTCAAATAAAAAACCCTAAATTGTAAATTTAAAAAAACCCCGATGCGATGACTTTTTAAATTACAAGAGCTGATAATTTTTAAACGGTTGAATCTATATTCTTGAATCATAGCTAAGAACACTCTCGATCAGAATCCCTTTCTAAAAAAGAAACAAAATTAAAATCGGATCACCTGTTTGGGCGCTACGATGCCACAGACAAACACACAAATACACATGTTTAACTTATAACACGCCTATTTCTCGGGGGTTCATAAAGAGCGCGCAAAATATCATATTGGATTGACATTTCGTGTCGGCCGAACATAGCCGAACCCATATAGGTTGAAAGAACGAAGTTAGTCACATAAAGTTAATTCGAAGAGATTTGTTTTGATTTGAGGGTAGTTTAGTATTATTTCACTAATCAAATTTATTTTATATTAAAATTTTATTGAGTTAATATTTTAATTAGACTAACAAAAGCAATAGAGAAATATCCTATTTATAATTTAGTTGTCTACTTACTCGAGACACTTATTTTTTTAAAATTTCAAACATAAGTAAATAAGTGCATTATGTGCAAGTGAGCTAAGTAACGATCGAGGCTGGTTTGCAGCTAGAGACTTAACGCGAGGGCTGTGCTGTGATGGAGCCAAGTGTGTTATTAACAATGCTCACGCATTTCATACGACATTTTACAACTTAATTGCGAGTAAAAAATATTTAGAGTACAATCTTAATTGAAAAAAAAATCACAATTCACGAATTTTTTTTAAGACCTATATTTGCAGGATGAATGAAAAATAAAACAACATGGCGCGCCGTAAGTCTTTAGGGTTCCGTAGTCTAACTCGGAACCCTTATAGTTTCGGCACGTCCGCCTGCAATCACAGTAATTTTATTCAGAGACTAATTAGGGCTAAAATACTACAACCTAGCCAAAAAAAATGAGTTTATGTACCGCTAAAAAACTGTTTTTAAATTTTGAAAGCAAAATTATTCCATTGTACCTCCCCTACTTAAGAAGGGGGAACGTAAAAAAAATGTTTACACACCACCTCGATTGAGGTATTGTTCAGTAAGTATTTTAAAATTATTTGAAGGTTTTGTTGACAGTTTTTCAATATTAATTCGCGTTTACGAAATATTGAGCTTCATTGTGGCCTTTTTACTAAAGTAGCAAGATTCATCCTTTAAATTAGTACTACATTATATATGGTTTATTATAGGAAATAAATAGTTATTTACTATTCAAAATTATAATGTTATTTTTTTAATCTTAAGTTTGGATTGAGTCTCAAACCACGCACCACTGATTCTGCACCCAGTCTAATCACAACTTCATTATTTGAATTAAAATCCTTGTAAAAATCTTCATCAGTCCAAAAAGAAAATAAAAGTATATGTCACTTTTACTGAAGATGTCTATGATGCCGGTTTAATAAATTTAGTAACAGAATTTCTTACTATTTTATTTAAAAAGGTGACCAATAGTTTATTTATTTCGCAGAAATTAATAGGTTACGTGAGCCGCCGTATTCTATGTTTCATATCAATAAAAAAACATCACTTTTATTTTATGAGTTCAGTATTATCGAAAAGTGGCGGGATGTCTACGGAACCCAGGAGTATGCGTAGTCCGACATGCATTTGGCTGGTTTTATCTATTGGTCTGGCAAAGCTGGTAACAATTATTATATTATTTGAAATATAACATCGAATGTTTATAATATGTTTTATTTACAATGAAATTGAATGTGAAAGAAATTTATTTAAATAGTTAATGTATTTATGTAAAATATTTCAATAAACATCGTTTATTTATTGTTTTAAATGTTTACTATTTTTAGGATAACTCTATACTAAGATTAAAAAATGTAGAGTCAATAGCACTGGTGCGTAATAAGCTGCTATATGAACCTAAAAGCGGTGCAATAAGGGCCACCCTGTGAGCAAGTTTGTTTAAATAACATATATTTCTTACTAGTTGTTATTATTCCATATCCATCTATAGATAATTTCCTTTTAGTTTTTCAAAAACATTCGCCAAACATTCGCATAGATTCTTGCGAATGCGAATGCGAATGCGAATGTCAAAAAATATGCGAATATTCGCGAATGCGAATGCGAATGCGAATATTCGTTACATCACTAGTATATATATATAAAGTCTGATTTGAATAATGAGTAGGTAAGCGGCAACAGCCTGGGGGGCCGTCTTCGTAGCCCTGTGGTTCCGTGTTCGATCCCCATCCTGGCCATTAACCTATTGACGTGGTTCCACTTCTAATACAAGCATTAACTTAGCTGAAGGGGCTAACGGGAATAATTTATTTATTAAAATTAAAATTTAAATAAAATTATGGTCGTATTTCGACCACGGGCGACCACTAGTTATTATTATCCTACTAATATTATAAATGCGAAAGTTTGTGAGTGTGGATGTATGTATGTATGTATGTATGTTTGTTACTCCTTCACGCAAAAACTACTGAACGGATTTGGATGAAATTTGGAACACAGATAGATTATAACCGGGATTAACTTTTTAACCCAATAATCCAATACAACGCGGATGAAGTCGCGGAGAACAGCTAGTTATATATATTTATTTCAGGTATGGTACTGTTTCTCGAAGAGGATCACTATGTGGCCGAAGACTTCCTTCATATGCTCGAGCTACTGAAGTCCACAGCGGACAAGAGCTGTCCCCAGTGCGAAATATTATCTCTGGGGACTTACCTTAAGACTTATCAATACCACGTGAATAGCGATAAGGTAAGTGTGTATAATTTGTAACCACTTAGTGACCATTGGTGGGCATTTTTAACCGGCCACCATAAAGAGGAGGTTCTATGTTCGTCTGTTTGTTTTACTTTTTTTGTACCTATGGGTTCACCAATTATTTTTATGTTTCAAAGGGTATACTCTCCAGGTATCCCATATAAATTTTATCAAAATCAGTCCAGTAGTTTGAGAGATATGGACTGTTTACGGTCACCAGGAATTCAATATGTACCTGTTTTCCAATAGAAATAAAGAAAAAAATATTTTAATAAAAAAAATTACTGTCTTCAAAAATCCTGGGTGCACTAAAAAGCTAGAAATAACTAGGCTTGTGATTTCTTTCATTTGGACTCGGTGCCACTATCTTTACATTACGTTAAGATTACTTTTTAGGTAGGTAGCTACCTACCAAATTTTTATGCACCAAGGTTTTTTTGAAGTCGGTTTAATTTTTTATTAAACATTTTTGTGGTGATCAGTTGCCGTTTGACCACCGCTTGGCGCAGTGAGCTGAGCGCGGGCCGCTCGGCTCACTGCACCGGGTGGTCGCGGGCTCGATTCCCGTGGGGGCTAATTTGGGAAATGGCCTTTTCGTAATTCGCCCCTGTCTGGGTGTCACCGGGATCGCCCCAGTCCATTGTACGGTACCCATAGTACAAGCGTCGCTTAGTTTGGGACCATACAGTTGGTGTGACAGTCTGTCAGCGATATTTATCAATTTATTTTATGACGTTTGGTTACCATTTTGTGATAAACAAACCATAATACTCAGTTGCTGACGTTGACGTTTGACGCTGTAAGCGCCAAGCGTCACGCTCTGTTTAGGCGTTTCAAATTCCGGAACGTATTATTTATTAAATTTGGAATAACGTAGCTCTTTTTATAACTTATCACCATTAAAACAATACTATAAACGCTTTCAATGTTTTGTGACGCTTTATCCGCTATAGACTTTTGAATCAGGCGTGTTCAGACCATAGCAGTATTCCTTCAAATGTTGTGCTGTATACAATTTTCGTGTTGTCAATTGCGTTTGAATTTAAGACAACCACATTTGTGAAGAGAGAATAAATGATTTATTATTATTATTATTATTAATTGAACGAGTGAGTGAGAACACTCGTCGTTGTGTCTCTGTTGAAGCGAAGCTTCTTTACGGACGTTCGGGGCGCTCGCTACCCGGGCACTCAAACGGTGAAAAGCGTAACGCGTAACGCGTTACGCGTTAATATAATATATCTAATATCTACTGCAAAGCTTCGCTTCTTTCGGGCGTCCCTAGACGGCACTGATTTTTTTTCTCACTGAGTTTACTCAATCCATGGACGTGTATGGTTATTGGTAAAACACAAACAACCTCCCAGGACTATATTGCTAACATTTTAAAGAACAATTTTTGTTATTTAATAATGGAACCAAATAATATTAAGTATGCCATCCAGTTACATAGTATACAGATTCATGACTTGATCACAACACATTCTATTAACTCTGGGGATTTGATTTTATACTTAAACATTATATAAATAAAGTCTAAAGTGGATAAGCAGAGTAAATTCTATGTGCGCACATAAAGCATAATTATTTTGCGACGCCAAATTCAGTGCTATATTTTGTGGCCTCGCTCAGGCCGTGTTCTGTAATTGGTATAAGCGTAGGCCTTGTTATATTTTTTAAAGCCAGGCTTGTATAAGTTGTGGCCTGACGACTATGTATAAGGCCTAAAAGGGTGCTTAAGTAAATTTAGTTTAGTAAATTCTTTTTATATATCTAAGTTGTGGCCTTCGTTTTTTTTCTAACTTCTGATGTGTAATTAGTGATGTTAGGCCACTACTTATTTGTTGATAAATATTAGGCCTCGTTTTGTATAGTTCCTTAACTTTGGCCTACTTAGAATTCAAATAATCTAATTCGTGGCCTCAGATTTTTATTTCTAGTAATTATTTGTATCAACATAATAAGTGAGACCACTTATTATTAAATATGTGGCCTCGTGTCGTTGTCAATAACAGAGCCTCTAAGTAAGATATGGCCTCAACTTTAATTCATTCAATTCAATACACGTAAGGTCACTTTTTTATACATTTTTATACATCTAAGGCATAACTTTCTATTTATTTGTAAAAAAATCAATTAAATTTAATATATTTTGAATTAAATATATAAAACGAGGCCTAGCGCATCAGGCATCAAGCTAACTACACACAAAATATGAACAGAGAAAGAAAAAATTGAACCTGAACTACATCCAGCAAGTGAAGGCAGCGAACGAGGAGAGAAGAAAGAGACAGCAAGACTCTCAGACTTGGAACTTTCAAGTCTACCCGAACCTATACACGGCCACGCAAAAGGTTCTATATGTAAAATAGCCTGTAATTAGTGGCCTGGGCCTTGTTTCATAAAAAAAAATATAAAAAAAGAATATTTTCATAATTTGATATCGGAATCAACCCACATGCACTGCTGTAGACTAAAACTAATCTTGTGTTAGTGGTTCTAGGTTGGTTTTAGTTTGCAGAAGTGTGTGTGGATTGGTTCCATTTTGCAAAACTACGACCAATTGCAAACGGAATTTACAATTTTATAAGCAAACCTTGAAATGGCTTCGTGGTTAAAGAAACTTCTCGTCAGCGAAAGGTTTAACCTTCGACCTTACTAGTTATTGCCGCGAGCTCATTCCTAGCATAAGAGTTTAAAGCGTATTTTTCCTTAAAATGCGGATTTAAAAAACAACCTCGGCATGCCTTTTTAATGTTTCATTTTTATATATCTGTTTATAACATAGAATCACTAGTTTCCCAAATGGTATTAGGTTAAAAAACTTAAATGTTTTTGTTAAATTGCAATTGGGGAAGACTTTTGAATAATGTTGAATTACGAATTACATTAAAAAGACATGCTAAGATTGTTTACTAAATCAGAATCTTAAGGAAAAATATACTTTAGTTTAGTTGGAGTGACTAGCGGAACTAGTTATGGTGGTAAAAACCTAGCATTTCTAAAATCACGTGTCTATTTAGACTGACAGTTGTAATTGTATGAATTGAGGCCTTGGCAATACATAATTCTATAATTAGTGGCCTTTAGGCTAATGCAGACTCGGTTTGCGGATTTCGTTGCAGTTTGAACAGGGCTGCGTACACCTACTCATTAGGGCCAAGTTGCCAGTTAATAGCCATATTCATAATGTTGTTTTTAAGAATATTATTGTTTGTGTATTCGGTTTTTTAATATTTTAATATTGATAGATTTTTTTAGATTTTTTTGATTTTTAGATTTTTTTTGATTGTTTAGATTTTTTAATATTGTTAGAGATACCTACTTACGGCAAAGTTTACCGACAATTTTACGGATTTTTTGTTGTACTTATTACAATCGTTTACTGCTTTAACGTTCCGTTGTAGCCTTCTTTCATGTATGATTGTTGCTAAATCTTTTCTCTGCATACTTCTGAACTTTATTTGGATTAGCTAAACATATTGGTGACCTGCTCATACTATACATTTTATGAAAAGGATGGATTTTATGGATGATGCGAAATATGCACGACCTGGGCCCGTTTTAATTAGAGCTATCTTGGAAATGTCATATCAGTACACAATGACATGTTACAATCGTACTCAAGACCGTTCTCAGATTTGAGTTTATTAATGCGGGCTAAGTACGAACGTGTCGGTCGTCTCAGCTCGCGTAAAACAATAAAAACAAAGTAGCCTTGTGTTAAATATAGAGAAAACTACATACTATGTAGTTTTATGTATAAAATTTGTGACCTCAAGGCTCGATAGTGCCTCAAGCAATAAAAGACAAAATCACTTCGTATATTTTAAATGTCACCTCTACCACTTCAAATGGATAAACTTTTTTTTCATATTTTAGTTATTATATCATATATGCATGTGTCTTTAAAATATAACCATTCTTTATTTCTTCTTTTTAAAGCCGTTTATGCACGGTGAATATTGAGTATATTATTTAGATTGTGTTATTGATGAACTAATTTTATATGACTGAAATAATTTCATTATTATATTTTTATAATATGGCTATCAACTGGTGTCTTCACCTAACGGCTTCATTCTTCCACTAATGCATTATAGTGTAGTAACATAGCATATAGGCCTGTCCAGACCTAAGTGGTATCCCACCTCTGTGGCGCGCCAAATAAGTAGGTACTACTCTGAAGAGATCGCAAGAATATTTTTATTTAAGAATGATGCAATAATATTTCCGACCGTTGCACGGATGCAGGTCTGAATAGGTCTATATAAACTGTTTCACATTTTATTATTCTTAATTATTTTTATTTCTGTCCTGATTGTGATTGGGTTGAAGTTAATTTTCTTTTTCTTGTATCTTTTTATTACTTACTTCCAATTGAATAGCTAATAAACATTACGCAAGTACAAAAGCATGAGATTCTAGAAAAATAAATCATTATCATTGTTATAAGATTACTCGCTACCAGCGGTAAGCGTCAAGTTAATTTGACGCTTCACGCTCGGAGCGCGAAGCGTCACGTTATCTTGTGGCCGCGGTTTCGGTGTCTGCCAAAGCTTAGCTTTTGAAATAGAATGCCAAGTAATTAATTAGTATAATTTTTTTTATTTTGTAACACTGGAAAAAATAAACGATATTGGTTGTGGTTTGGTTCGCATGTTAAATGCATAAGTTGAAGTGTTTTACAGAAATAAAATAAAATAACGCAGTTCTATTGAACGGCGTTATTTTACACTACCCTACCCTATTGGGGTTTTTACCCTAATATTTAATAACAATGGCTGTATTCATAAATAGTATGAAACATGCATTTTAAGGCTAAAGCGCCCATCTAACCCGCGAAGTTCAAATTTTTTGAGGTTTTTTAGAATTTTTTCAAAATCTGACAATAATAAAAGGCACATTTTGTAATTCGCGAAAAAGGCCGCCTGCAGTGCATTTATTAATATATCCAACGTACTCTAAAACATTTCAAGAACGACAGCTATCCAGATAATCTGGCAATTTATGTATATTTAGTGATTTACTAGTATCATATCCACTGTGATAATATTTAGAGTAAAATAAATGTATTAATAAACGCACTGCATACTGTGTTTGTCGCAAATCACAAAAAGTTGTCTTCAATGTTTTCAGATTTTGGATAAACTATAAAAATACTCGAAAATTTAGAATTTCGCGGGCTAGACAGGCGCCTTCACCTTTAGAGTGACCGTGCCGTGGGCTGTGCTATGAAACGGGCCCGTCCGCTCGACCAATGGGATCGCTTCATTTCGTCAGCTTCACTCAGAGCTGTCAAATTGACGGGTCCTATTGGTCGAAGCGGGCGGGCTCGCTTCACAGCACGACCAATTGGACGGTAACCTTTATTCCGTACTAAGATGTATTTTTTAATTATATTTTATAAACTATTCTCATGTTTCCCGTTTCCACTGACGATTCATTCACATCGTTTATCGTCGTCACCATTTTTAACTGTCAACTAATAAAGATAAAAATATTAAATAAATATGACTGTGTGACGTCATAAAATAAAAAAAAATGATTATTTAAGAAGTCAACGCGATATCGTCTGACCGAACTACCATTTTGTTCGTTCTGTAATCGATACACGGCAAAAAAGATGGAATTTAGTGTAGGATTCAACAATACGAATGTCACGATATATCGATTATCGTTGCTAAGTGTAGCATCACTGGATGCATCAAAGAACTGAAAAAGAAATTATGGGATTTACAACTAAAAATATAAATTAAAAAATACTTCTTTATTGCTGCATTGTAAATATTATTATGCTATGTTTGATAGATAAAGCATGCTTTAGCTATAATATAATTGTAGAATTAATATTTATGCTATTTTTTCCAAGCTATCAAAATTCCCGCCCAATTTTGACATGACAATGTTGCCTTTAAAATGATACCAGCCCTAAACAAAATATTCTACCATCATAAATAATGATACCAGACCGAGATTAGGTCGCCTACTACCACAAAAAATGATACCAGACTAAAACAAAAAATCTACTATTCATTTTCAGGTGGAAATCACTCCCTGGCATTCGAGCATGCATAATATGGGTTTCGCGTTCAACAAAACCGTTTGGAACAACATAATGGAGTTGCAGGACCAATTCTGCGCATACGACGATTACAATTGGGATTATTCTCTGTTACATCTGTCACAAAACAGACCAGGAAGAGAAAAGTTCAAAGTCATATTGTGTAAAGGGCCCAGAGTCTTCCATATAGGGGAATGGTAAGTTCTTAGACTTAAGATCAATATATTAATAAGTACCAGTTATTAAAGTCTTCCGCTTTGCAAAGGAGGGAAGTGGATAATTTTCTTCCAACTCCTCATATTCTTCCTTTGGATTAAACTCGGGCGGGTTCCAAGACGATTTAACTTTCCCCGAAGGTATTTCGTTCCCAATGTAATAGGGGGCAGTGAAAGCCGATGGGTTAAGCACGCGTCTTGCGGGTTCAAGGTGCTCGCACATCTAGGTTTTTCGAAATCCATGTGCGAGTCATAATTTCTATATGATTATCACTCGCTTACGGTGAAGGAAAACATCGTGAGGAAACCTGAATGTTTTTGTAAATACTATAGATAATTTTCGAAAGACCCACACTGGGCCAGGGTGGTGGATTATGGCTTCATTCCCCCTCGTATTGAGGGTATGCCCGTGCCCAGGAGTGGGGCATTAAATTGGCCAAATTATTATAACATGGAAAGTTCATCAAATAATCCTTTTTTTTTGTTATTTTGTTTTTATAACAAGATTACTGGCAATGTGCGTTTATGACATTACTAGTATTCCCGTTAGCCCCTCCAGCTAAGCTAACGCTTGTTAGGAGTGGGCTCACGTCAATAGTTTAATGGCCCGGCTGGGGATCGAACCTGGAACCTCTCAGCTACGAGGGTGGCCTCTCTAATAGCCTAGTGTATTGACGCCTATAAATATCATGGGTTCGTTATTGGATTATTTCTATAGCTCTCTCTCTCTCTCAAATGTTTCCAGCGGCTTCCATCACAAGAAATCCAACTGTAACGCCTCGACAGTGATTAGTAAAGTCCAAAAGTTGCTGCAGAACGCGAAGTCCTACATGTTTCCGGCGCGGGTGACGGCCACCGTCACCGCCGGCGGCGCCAAGCACAACAAGAGGTTGACCAAGGGGAATGGCGGGTGGGGGGATATTAGGCAAGTAAACTAGACATAAATATCTATTCGGTGCTCTAACCAGAAAAAAAGGCAAAATTTGTAATTTATTTCATATAACACAGTTGAAAAAAAAAAATTGACATAAAAAACGCGTCAAATATTATCTATACAAATAAATAAAATTGGAGTGTCTGTTTGTATAGGTCTACCAGAATCTCATGGCAAATGGGGAAATAAAAATTTGTTGTGTGCAATACTGGGGAAATTGGATTAAACGATCTTGATACTGTTTAATTTTTATTTATATCTTTTAATTAATTTCTATAGGATTCAATGTGCAATGATAAGGTGGGAGCCTTAAAACTTCGTGACCGTGCGATTTTAATACTTTATCTATCTCATATAAGGGCGCAGACATGTTTTGTTTCACTACTTCAAGTAGTTGACATTTACGCCAAAGATCATCATAATGTACATCATTTGCACGAAGCCATTCTTTTATATCAGCGATACGATTGGCTTGTGTACGCAGCGATACGAAACCGCCCGGTTTGTTCAAACGTACGGAATGATAACTAGCATTGTCCATAACGATTAGTGAAGGTCTTGTCAAATTTGGAATCAACTGTAAATCGAAACTGTCCAAGTTGATTTTCTTCTTCCCCCCTCTCCTCTTTTTACCAGGCGTGGAAAATACACCATCGTTCGATGTGCCCTCACCTATGATTCGCCGTATAGTAGTACTGGAAACCCCTATAAAGAAGCTATAATTAAGTAAGAAAAATATAAAATAAACTAAAAGTATCAAAACAACTCAGTCCAACTTACCGGTCAACTCTACGACGCGCTTTAAAATCAAAGATTGAGTTTGATTTACGCCTTCTTCTTCCTTTATTTTACGATACACATTGAAAACAATATTTCTCGCTTGAGATCGAAGTGGCTTTTTCGACATTTTCACAAAAACAATAAATTGCCAAGAAGATATCACAAAATCTCAAGAGCGGTTGACAAACCTTGTACATTGATTTGGCAGGTGGCAATTGACATTGCCATATGAAAATCTCATTTTTTTATATTTTTTAATGCCATGAGATTCTGGTAGACCTATAATATCAAAATAACACCTTTTCACTAAATGCATATGAAAATACATACGACACCTATAGCAAAAACGCGATTAAAAAAATTTTTGTCTGTCTGTCTGTCTGTCTGTGTGTTTGTTCCGGGTAATCTCCGAAACGGCTGGACCGATTTTGACGGGACTTTCACTGGCAGATAGCTGATGTTATAGGGAGTAACTTAGGCTACTTTAATTTTAGAATAACAATTAGGGTTGCGCGTAAAAAAATAAAAACACATGAAATCAAAGAGTATCTCCGAAACCGCTGGATCGATTTTGACGGGACTTTCACTGGCAGATAGCTGATGTTATAGGGAGTAACTTAGGCTACTTTAATTTTAGAATAACAATTAGGGTTCCGCGTAAAAAAATAATAACACATGAAATCAAAGAGTATCTCCGAAACCGCTGGATCGATTTTGACGGGACTTTCACTGGCAGATAGCTGATGTTATAAGCAGTAACTTAAGCTACTTTTATTTTAGAAACACAAAAAAAAAAACAAAATATGTGTTCTGTCGCGCGGGCTCAGAACGCGGGAGCGGGAGCGGTTAAGTTAAATCCCACGCGGACGAAGTCGCGGGCTCAGCTAGTTTAATATAAAAATCCCCTGATGTCTTTGGTGACAGAAATTTCTAAAATATATTTTTTTTAATTGTTCCTTCTATATTTACAGGGATCAAGAGTTATGCACGAACATGACAACGGTAGGCCGCCAAGCGAGGAATTATTACGCGTAGGTAGTGTATAAACACGAAATAGATGACATTCCGCCATTGTTAATTTTATATGAAAACTTTCTTCAACTTCAATCAAGGTAAACCCACTCTAATCTTAGAACAAGAATTCCAATAGAGCCGCAGTTATGCGCACACCTGTATGAGACAGCAACAGCACACAGAACTCAGAACTATTATTAGTTATCTGTGACACAGAACAATTACTATATGTATAAGAAAAATAATAATTAACAATATGATGTGAGTATTCCTTATGTATTATTAATAGATATTTATAAGTATTTTCACCTAACCTTGCACATTAAACTATTTTTTTTTCTATTAAGGCATATTTTGCTACGTTTCTTCTTTATTTTTTTTTTAGGTTATATTTTCAATGTTGCCACAAGCGTGGAAATACTACTAAAGTATTATTTTTTTCGTTACACACCATTCGTATTAAAAATGTACTTACTTAATCATTGAACTCTATATCTTTTTTGTTTATAAACTTTGTGTTATTTAGATTATGTTTTTTTTGTATGAATAAGGTGAAAGATTCATTTCCAGACAATGTATTAATATATTCAAACGAGTTATTGGAGCGAAAAGCTTTTAAATGTAGATAATAAGTATCTAGTTATGTCGACGATTGTGTCTTTCACCTTAATAAGTATATATTTGGAAATATTAACGAAATATTTTTAAGATGTCAAGACGGGTCGTTTTATTAAAAAGCCGTTAAGCGAAATCAACTCCATTTTGAACTACTTAGAAGTCAAAACACGAAATAATTATAATTATATCTATTAATTATAGAAAAATGTGTGAGATCGAAAATGTCACTTAACGGTATTTTAGGTCTGTAATAGATCGATCTCAAGTCTGAGAGCGATCTTGGAAGTGTCATTCTTATGTCATTCCAGTACAAAATTACATGTCAAAACCGTTCTCAAGACCAATCTCAGACTTGAGATTGATTTATTAATACGGGCCTTAGTGAAGGACGGCAGTCAGGGGCAATCAAGAACCGCTCGAAACAGATGTGCTACTCTTAGCAACGATAATCGATATATCGTGACATTCGTATTGTCGCATCCTATTCTAAATTCTATCTTTTGTGTCGTCGTTTATCGTCTGAATGAACGAAAAAGTTGTATTGTTTGTTCAGTAATCGATACGACGGCAAAACATATGGAATTTAGACTAGGATTTGACAATACGAATGTCAAAATGTATCGGTTATCGATGCTAAGAGTAGCAACCCTGAATATGTAACGGGTATAGTACGAGTTTTGTCATTTTACAAAAACGCACCAATAAAGCTTACATTTTCGTATTTTGAGAGGATAAATAATAATGTTGTGATTGTATTATTACTATTACTTATTATTTTAATAATATTGACATTACTAACTTACCTCAAATTGATATATATGTTACGTTACTAGCTGTACCCTGCGCGCGTTGCTACGCTGTCAAAGATTGGTCGTACCAACTCAGAAACCTTTGTGGGCTCATGCACAACACTTTGCTGAAGATCATGACATGATCAAATGCATAGTTTACGATTCTATAAAGGACATACAGTCAAACATTCATTTATATAATTATATATATATAGAAGTTATAATATAAAAAATGACGGATGCTGTTAAATAAAAAGAAATCTAATCTTATAAGGTACAATTTGACATAACTCGTGTTTATCACTTGTTTAACCATTGTTTTGATAGCATTGTGTTTAATTTGAAAAAAATATAATATTTTCAACGCATGAATTCCCAGGAATGAGTACCTACCTAGATAAGTATTTTTCAAAACATTTTTTTTTAATCTTCATTATTAACTAAAAAAACTAAAAAGAATCTATTGAATAAGACTAAAGCAAGCAAGCAAGTAAGTACTTTGTTGTAACTATATCATGCTATCGATGACTTAATAGCGGGGTAGGCAGAGATGTGCTCAGTAATGTCAACATCATTAAAACCTCAGATGAAAAGAGTAGCGTTAAACTGGTGAGTAGAGGAAGCAATATATTAAAACAGAATCTAAGTCAACTCAAAAACTGAATGTTTTTTCATTCATGTAAGCCAACAAAGCATTTATGAACAGTCAGTATCTACCGCCGGCTCGGAATGCCGCTTCCACTGAGAAGAGCCGCCGAGAAACACAATGGTTACTCTTTTCAATGAATACAAGATGGTGTACATTCTCAGGAACAGCAACAGAATGTGAGCAGGCGACACCATTGTCACTAAATAAGTTAATAGTAATCAAATCTCACTCAGATTTAGGTGTTTAAATAAGAAAGCTAGTTTAGTGAGGTGTAAATTGGAATTGATGTAAAGTTTGAGTAGGTATGCACACCTCACTAAACTAGCTTTCTTATTTAAACACCTAAATCTGAGTGAGATTTGATAACTATTAACTTATTTAGTAACAATGGTGTCGCCTGCTCACATTCTGTTGCTGTTCCTGAGAATGTACACCATCTTGTATTCATTGAAAAGAGTAACCATTGTGTTTCTCGGCGGCTCTTCTCAGTGGAAGCGGCATTCCGAGCCGGCGGTAGATACTGACTGTTCATAAATGCTTTGTTGGCTTACATTAATAAAAATATTATTATTTTTACTTTTGCTGGCTTCACAATCATAGAAATATGTAAAGTTAACAACAAAATAATGGTGCGAATAGTAATTATTTAATTAATATTATACATTATATTATAATATAACTTTTTTATAAACTGTTCTTATGTTTTAGATTATTTACATAATATTATAATTAAGAATAATTTAGCCCTTTTGACATCCCACTGCTGGGCACGGGCCTCCCCTCAACATGAGGGAATTCAGGCCACAATCCACCACGCTGGCCCAGTGCGGGTTGGCGGATTTCACATGTCTTTCGAAAATTGGTTAGATCTTCTAAGACATGCAGGTTTCCTCACGATGTTTTCCTTCACCGTGAGCGAGTGATAATCAATATTGAAATTATGATTCGCACATAGACATCGAAAAATCCAGAGGTGCGAGCCGGGATTTGAACCCAAGACGTGGTGCCCGCAAGACGCGTGCTTTAACCAATCGGCTATCACTGCTATTATTACATAATATTGTTATCATGTAATCACAGACCAGTAAGCCATAGACGCTGCTTAACCGGGCGCCCTACTTCGCCTAACATATGCATTGCCACTGCATATGTATGACCGCACCTGGCATTTTGATTGGTCAATTCAGGGATCGATCTTGAACGGACCAATCAAAATTCGTCGTCTCCCCCGATATTCGCATTCTCCTTTGCGGATGTAAGCGGTGTCTTAGATGGCCGCTTGGCGCAGTGGTTCGAGCGTAGGCCGCTCGGCTCACTGCACATGGTGGTTGCGAGTTCGATTCCCGCCGGGGCAAAATTCGGAAATGGCCTTTTCGTAATTTGCCCAGGTCTGGGTGTCACCGGGATCGCCCCCAGTCCATTGTACGGTACCCATAGTGCAAGCGTTGCTTAGTTTGGGACCGTACAGTTGGTGTGTCAGTCTGGCGATATTTGGCGATATCTTGTCTTATTGGTCTGTGATAGCGCCTTAATAAATGCTAAAGATGTGCCTACCATACAAAAAAATAGTCTCCTAGGTTTCTGACAGCTGATTCGAATATGTATCAGGGCATCTCTGCCTACCCCTACGAGGAAAACAAGCGAAATTATATTATTATTTAACGTCGTAATCTTATGTAAACATTCTAAAACAATTATAGTATCGCACAAACCATTAGTGAATTTGTGAATAAAATACTATTTTTATAATTGGATATTACCACAGATATAGATTTACATAGATAACGCAAGTATCACGATTTGTATTGAAACCAAGCGTGCCGAATTGTTAACACCTCCTGTGACGTCACTAGTGACGGGAAATCCAAACCGATTCAAAGACACCGATGCCGCCGATTCCCTCCGCCCGCTCCGATTCTCTCGAGTGATTATCTCGCTCATACTCATATTGTTTATATCTGTAGTCGCGCGGACTGTAGGTTAGCGGCGACCAACCCTGACGCTTGGTCGGGGTTTCGTACACGCGAAGTACATGCATTTGCGTTATCTATGTAAATCTATATCTGTGGATATTATAATTTTGCAGTGTATGGAACTTAACCACGACAATTTGCAGACCAAAACATTCCATATTGCAAGCGGTTGTAGGTCGGTTTCAGTCTGCAGTAGTATGTGTGGCTTGGTTCCATTTTGCAAATCTGTATCCAATTTAATTTTAAAACACTAGTCATTCCGTTGCTTGAAAATTGTTAATAAAATAATAATCATGTTATGTTGTTGTAGTACCCATAGTAGGGGAAAGGTTCACGCGTGATTTACGTTCGCTACTCGCTTGCGTCTGCGTAAATTTTTTGTAGGTACTTATGCATTTTACGACCGCTTGGCGGAGAGGTTCGATTCCAGGCTGGGCAAATTTGGGAAAGGGCCTTTTCTTAATTTGCCCCAGTCTGGGTGTAGCCGGGATCGCCCCCAGTCCATTGTACAGTACCCATAGTACAAGCGTTGCCTAATTTTGTACATTTTTGTTGTCAGTATAGGTACAAAGCAAAAAAGACAAACAAACAGCGTACGTAGGCGCTAGCGTGAAGCGAAAACGTATAAAACGTGGTAATTAAAGGTACAGTATTGCTATAATAATCTTGTTTTCGGTAACAATCATCATTCAAATCCATCCATAAATAATCACTTATTCAAGCAACGAAGTTTATAAGTATAACTACATTATAGTTACAAATTTGTTTGTATAAACTGAATTATTATAAGTGGTATAATAATATGAGATTTGTAATAAAAGAGAACATAATAAAAAAGTGCAAGTTCGTTTTGAAACGTGTTTTTATTAGTGTTTATAAGTCTGTGGTTTTTATTTCTTCTTTCTTTAAAAATATGGCCCCCCAAGTTAATAGGTAATTCGCCAGTGTCAAGTAACAAATAGCAATAACAAACACAATTAATAACAATACAATACATAATAAATGTGACCGTCTATTTTGGAAAACCAAAATGGTAATCCCGTAACGCCTTCATCATTACAAATTTAAATGTCCCGTTGACAACGGCGCTAGTGTCTTCTTCTTCTTTTTTTAAAATATGGCTTTCATCGTTAGGTAGTCGATGATTTTGCCAACAACAGAGTTTTATGTGACTGATGGTCGGTAGGTCTAGCTAGTGTCGATACGAAAATGTCAAAATTTGTCATTTCTCTATTGGAGGTTTTAGTTCCTCTTTTGGCCACCCAGCTAGACAGGATTTGCTCAAGATAAGGTATAGACTTATATAGATCTCGTTGTAGTCTGTATAATAAAGTATTTTATATTTTTATTCCTATTGATTACTTATAAACAATAGTACATTGTTACACGAGTGGTGAAAGTGACTTATTTAGTCCCGAGACGGGGCTTGGCGCCCGAGCGTAGCGAGGGCGCTAATAGTTGGAGGGACAAAATAAGTCTTTCACCCCTTTCTTTCTTTCACTGTGCTTTTCATTACGAATACAAGGAACGTAAAAATAAAAACAGGAATTGGCTAAAGAAATAATACAAGGAAGTATGAACAATACTCTACAACTCGAAAAAAAATATAAAGATCGGATTGCCGCAAGAACTTTATACAGTGGTATTCTAACCTTCTTGGATTGCCGCCTATTTTGTTTTTTTTTCGTTGGCCGGCCAACTTCATTATTTAGCCATTATTTTTCATTTTCATCTTTAACGTGATGAGCCTCAGCGACACCAATTGGTGTCTTAACGCCGGTACCGTTGAGCCTCGCCGACACCAATTGGTGTCGGCTGGACAAGCATTCAATATTCATTTTCTAGTTAGATATTATGATGTATTTTGGCTTGAAACAAATTGGTTCTGATGTGGCATAATTTTCCACGACCGTAATTAGCTATAAAATAAATATCGTGGCTTGTGATCGGCCAGAAATCAAGTTTCATTTTTCAGTCATTTCGCGCGCTTAACATTGTCACGGCCTCCAGCTAGTGACTCTCTTTTAGTGTGAATTTGTGTTTTTTTTACCGGTAAGTGGCTTTATTTTCAGTATAAGTGTTTATTTCAAGTACTCAGATATTAGTTTTGATAAAACAATGCCAGAAAACGTGTTTTTTGAACTAACAATTCTAATGTTGTAAGAGTTCGGCAGAAATTCTGCCACACTGAATGTTTTTTTATTGTGTTGCTACAAATTAGTGGCTTTATGATGTACATAATAGCGTAATAACTAGTTATTATTCATATTTCCAATAATATTTGATAGATTTCAACAGTTTTGTGTACAAATATCCAATTCCAAATTAAAGTTTATAAGGTTATAAAAAGTAAGTAATGGACTTTTTGTTATCTATTTGACAGTTCCTAAAGTCAATAAAGACATTTCCGCGTATGTCAGCCATTGTATTGAGCTAACCCAGTAGTGCGTGGTCATGTCGATAAAATTATCGATAAACGATTATTTTGATTTTCGGATTTATTTGAATAGTAACGTAATCTATACAAATAAATAAAATTGGAGTGTGTGTTTGTAATATCAAAATAAGACCTTTTCACTAAATGTATATGTACATACGACACCTATAGCAAAAACGCAATTTTAAAAAAAATTGTCTGGTGTTTGTACCGGGTAATCTCCGAAACGGCTGGACCGATTTTGACGGGACTTTCACTGGCAGATAGCTGACGTTATAAGCAGTAACTGAGGCCACTTTTATGTTAGAAAAACATTTTTTTTAAAAATGGGTCCTGTTGCGCGGGCTCATAACGCGCGAGCGGGCTTTTTTGTTAAGTTAAATTCCACGCGGACGAAATCGCGGGCTCAGCTAGTGATTCAATAATATGTGGAAAAAAAAACAATGACACCTACTACTATTTATATTTTCATTACTGTCTTTTATGTATTTTAGGAAATGGCCAATTGGAATGTGGGAGAACGCGTGGTGCCGGAGCACATTCTAAGCCTTCTAGCGGACTCGCGATTCGGAGGGCAGTGACGTCGAGGAACCCTAGTACCTCGACGTCAAGGCGGTATTTTGAATACCTGGAGGAGGCGGAGGAGTACGAGTTGGCTCCACCAGGTCAAAATGTAAGTATATTTGAATAGTTTAGTATTTTTGTGCTTTTATTTATTACTTTTGAATTATTGTGTAAACTAATTGTTAATTGTGTTTATTATTTCAGATCGCCCTACATTTACATTTTTATTTTACAGATCCGCCTACACTTCCTTGGCGAGAGGTTCGCCAGGTCCTTCCAGCTCTGCCCCCCGCGAGTCAACACTAGGGCTTGCAAATAATCGATGATTTTAGATATTCGAATATTAGACATTTTTAAGGTGGTATTCGAATTATTCAAATAGTAGCAAAAATGAATATATATGTAATTTTTTGTGAATATTGTTGTTTATTTATTATAATAATAACTTTAACATGATAAGTGAATAATACCTTGTATATTTTTTAACTCTATACGAAAAAATCAGGAAATAAATGAAAATATGTTTATTTTATTGAATTTTAGTAAAAGTTTCAAGTCACAGACAACTTTGTTAGGCACTAGCTTCTGCCCGCGACCGAATACCCCGAATATTCGGCCATTTTCAGTATTTGAATAATAAGGGAGGCTTTATTCGAATACTGAATGTGTAAAATGTATAGGTACATTTGTGCAAATATGTGAGCATATAAACTTTTACACACTTACAAACATTTTTAGCGGTTCAAAATTCGAAATACATTGGATTTTTAAATAAACTGCCATATTGCCCGTAAGTACAAAAATCGTTTCTTATTGCCTAGGTACCTAAGTTATAAAATATACCTATAGTCCAAATTTTGTGTTCGATGAGTCGGTCAATCAGGATAATTCAATATGAAGAGGGCTTATATATTAGTAAATACAGTCGCGGACTGAAAATGTTTAGCAGATTTCAACTTCGATTCCATCTCAAATCAAACTGTGAGCAATAGGATCTTAGATGTTATATCAACAAACATATTACAGTTTATGAACTGGTCTACTCATGCACGTCATTTAGAAAGGTAGGTCAAGCCGTTTCGGAGGAGAATAATTACGAACTCACGCACACCGAAGTTTCATATAAGAATAAAAAAAAAGTTTAATCGTCATTTACACCTAAGCCGTTCGTTGGAGAAAATAGGTAACCTGAATAAAAACCTTATATTTTTGTTCATATTTATACAAATTAACAAAAAATATAATATTATCACGAAAAAATACACAGAAAATCGTCTAATTCTTAACTACATAGCGTCTTCAATCGCCTTTAGCATTTAAATTGACATTTTAAACTACTCCATGGTCGATATATTAGTAGTAGATGCAGGAATAACTAATGACATTGTACCATCAATGATAAACTATTATATTTGTCAATAAATATTAGCTAAAATATGATCATCAAAAATATATAATATTATAAATCGAATAGTCGAATATTCGAATAAAGCCTCCCTTATTATTGGAATACTGAAAATGCAAGCCCTAGTACGCAAAACAAATACTTTTATAAATGTACAAAATAATTTATTCATTAGTAGGTTCAGAAACCCTCTTTCGTACAGTCAGCTTATCGACAAGTATCGTAGCGGCGCGCCCCCCATCACTACGGAGTGGATGTGTGTGTGCGTGTTCGACATCAAAACATCAAAACCATAACAAAAAAGGGTCACCTTAGAAGGGCCGTATCATTGTTTATTTCTATATAACGTCAGCAAGAGTGTATTACATTAGAAGAGCTATATTGTTTTGATTTATGTTTTACATTTTGCAAGTTCCAATAACGTGTGATAATGGAAAATAACAGCTGTCAAAAATATGATTCGATTTGTTCCCTTGTGCCAGAAATCGCGGAATTTCGTGAATAAAAGTGGTATATTTTTACAAATCATGCATGGAAATTAGATAATAAATGTTTGCAGAGTATTCTAATAATATTTTCTCTTATACACAACACGTCAAGACTCTGATTACGATATAAACATTCATGCGTTGAACTACGCAATTGCATATGCGCGGCCGCGCGCACTGTGTACTTTGAGTTCGATTATTATAAATCTCTTCGTTATGATATGTAAAAAAATGCTGTTGTTTGATTACTTGTATGTATATTCATTATAATAAATCCAAAATTTCGTGTCAATTAGTACACTGATTATTTCAGAAACCTACATAATACAACAAAAATGCAATTTTATCCCGTACACTGACTTCAACAGATGATTTATAATTCAAGAGATGTAATAAAATGATTGTTTATTCTGTAACATAAAGCCTATTTGTTCAAGAAACTATAACAGTCATCAGAAAGACGATAGTAGCAATAGAATTTGAATGAGAGGGTATTTTACGAGTCATGACATTTACCACCGCGGGCAGGCAAAGTGACAGCGAGGCTTGACAGATTGAGCGTATTATGACGTTGGAGCGGGAGTGGTTAAATATTATGCCGAAATCTATGTTATTTTAAAGAAATTGTTGAAACTAAATTATAATTAAGTCATTTAAAAATATATATTCTTTAATTAATACTTTACTTTATGTTATTTCAATTTTACATCGTGCTGTAATTGAGTGACAGTAGAAAAAGTTTGAACATGGTTCCATAGAAATGTGAAAATGGGACTAGTTTTTTTTTTATAATTTGTTAGCTGTCAGTTGAAAGCGATTCTCCCGGGCCGGAAAAGTATTACTTTCAACCCGCTCCTCAGGCAACTTCAGACCTACTTTCAGAGTATGAGTAATGAAAAAGATTATTACTTTGCTAACACAATGGACGAAACGTTCACACAAGACGTGTTGTCAAATCCCTACTTTTTGACCTCTCAAAAAGGGGATCATAAATTGGTGGATATTTCGTCAGTATAAACCAGGGGAAACATACACTCGTTTAAATTCACAAAACAATCCTCAATGGCAACTTATAATGGTCATTTTTTTGACAAATACATTGTAAACTGAAAATTGTAGCTCGAAAATTTCAATTTTGGGGGTAAAATTGCAAACCAACCTGTTTGTATTAGGGATGCCCTGTGAACTATCGACTTATATGAAATCTATTATAAAATCGACTAACATTATATCGATTCAAAAATGTCATTTTTGACTTACTCATTAGTCGATTATCATTCCTAATAGTAATTCAATACTTATTAATACAAATAAAACACAATTTTAATGTATAAAAAAGTTTAGTTTATTCATCATCAACAACCCTGGTGTGGCGTCGTTTCTCGCCGAGCCCGGCTTCCCACTGCTTGGCCACTGTGCAGTAGAGTTGCATCGCCGCGCGCGCGTCTTCCACCGAACTGTGCTCGCCATGTTGTATGTCTATGCCTAGGATCTCTTTCGCGAGCCTTTTCAGGGACGGGGTGCTGCCTTTTGTTATCTGTAATAGATTGCATTTATATATTAAGTGTTTGTCCAGTCATAATAAGAATGGAAGACATTGGTCAGTCTGTTTGACATGTAAAACAAAAAAGACATGGTTGTTTAGTTTTTAAATAAGTACTTGCACCACAAGGTAATTTAATTGCTTGACATCTTGCTAGCTGCTCCAACTAATCGAATTACTTCGGGAGAGGGCTCACTTCAATAGTTTAGCCAGGGATTTAACCCAAACATATTATTTACAATCGATGTTTAAACTAGGTGAAACAGAAAGGGTATACTATTGTTTTTGCAACTTTACTTTATCAATCTTAAACTATCGGCTGTGTGGGACAGTTGAAGCACTAAAGGTTTTGTAGACTTATGAAATCTGTCAACAGCTGTATTCCTGCAACACCTTTTGTATTTTCAAGTTTCCTCGAAGCTGATAGATTTAGAATGACAAAGTTTTGAAAAAAAATTATACCCTTTCTGTTACAACCTGTATTGTTAAGTCTTGAATTAGGTAAAAACAGACTATAAAATAATATCTCACCTTCCTAAAAGGTTTATATCTAGATGTATCACGGATACTACGTTTTGGGTGGGACAGGAACAGTACAGACAAGTCATTCTTCAACGAATGACCGACCAATATGCGCCCTCTCATCAACTCCGACACCTGTTTTTGTACTGTCGTAAATTCTTCTCCATTAATTAAATCCTCTTTCCTAACCCCGCTGATATCAGTCCTATAATCTTTTACTTCTTCTCTAGGTTTAACAAATTTATCATAGACACAATCTCCGAATTTATTGACTATGGACACTCTAGCTAACATGTGATCGTTGCCTTCGTATCCAATCCCAACCATCTCACAATCCATGGCTAGAAATTTTGTTAGTCGATTTTTTGATTTGTCACCATTAGTAACATTTTTCACATCACTATCGGGTTTTGATTCGTTGTTTTTACTTTTTAAATCGTTGTTATTGACTAAGTTATTACTGTTTGATGCTAGATTGAGGGATTTTAATTCATTTTGTACTATGTCGTGGTCTTTTGCTTTTTTCTTCCTGGTGCGTCTGAAGTTGCCTGTATATTGGTCTTTGTTGAGTTCCTGCGCTGGCTTTTCAGTTTTTTTGTCCATTATCAGGTTGCTTGAGAGGAATTTTTGCCAATTTGCATCTATGAGGCCGCGGACCGCAACAGTTTGGTTAGGACGCTCGTTCGAGTTTCTCTTCCTTTTTTTAGACGATTCCGTCATATTTACATCAAAAAAGTATAGTAACAACAACTTTAGATTAAAAAACACACTGTTAATGACACTGTACACCACGTTAAGTAGAAATTCGACGATAATCAGGAGTAAATAAATCGTATTTTGGGTGAAGCCATTTGACATTTTTTTTGACAGCACGCCCGCATGGTGGAAATAGACAAAATAACAGACAATTTTTTTGACAGTCCATAAACACTTTCATCCCCCACCTTAGACCATTGACAATCAGCATACTTGTAAATAGTTTCATACCTTTATTTACCTCTACCTAAAATATAAATGACTATGTATTTGCACAAGATTTGCCCAAGTACTTACCATTTTATTTATTGTCATAAAAAAGAAAAATTACATAAATAATCATAAATTGAGCTACGTTCAAAAACGGAACCTTATCGTTTATTTTATTGATATAATAAAACGTATAAATGTTATATAAAATTGACAAGGAATCATGATGTAAAGTGCTTTATTTTTTACTTTAACATTACATACTGTAAAGTCCCACCTTAATAACATGTCAGTGCATCCAATATTATTTAGATAAAAATTCATTTGACACTACAATAAATTCTATCAAGTTTTTGAACGGATCTGTCAACAGCAAATTTTGAATACATTGCTATTAGGGTATGCATTGGCTGTTCCGACCTACTTCTGCTATGAAATGTGCAGCTAAGCAACGCAATGTATATGGTAGTGTTAAAATTATCATTATTTATGTCGGTAATTTTATCGCAGCAAAATGTAAATACAAGAATTTGTATACAGAAATGTCAAAAAACCAGCCGACGTGTAAAATCGCTGTTTCGAGTTGTAGTGGGAGAATTCAGTGAAAATGATATCTTGTTCGCAACCGTGAGCCAGTATACGCTTTCTAATCGTACCGTGCGCACCTAAATCACGCGTTAAACAAAATGTCCTACGAAAATCTACTCGAAACATTAAAAACCCACGGTCAAGACCACCTTATCAAGTACTGGCCGGAACTAACCGATAAAGAGCGGGAACAATTAACAAGTGAAATTAAAAAGTTAGATCTAGCGGAAGTGAACGAACTTTTTAGGCGCGCAAATGATACGAGCAAAGTTATTCTGGAAAAAGTTGAAGATTTGAAGCCCATACCAGAGACGCATTACGAAGCTGTTCCAAATTTAACCAATGAGAAGATAGAAGAATACGAGAATGTAGGTTTTAAGGAGATTTCGGAGGGAAAAGTTGGTGTTCTGTTATTGGCTGGTGGACAAGCGACCAGGCTAGGATTTGGACACCCCAAAGGTATGTTTGATGTTGGTCTTCCATCCAAAAAAACTTTGTTCCAAATCCAAGCTGAACGCATACTCAGAGTCCAACAAATGGCCACAGAAAAGTATGGAAAGGATGGCAAAATTACTTGGTATATTATGACTTCACAGCACACTAAAGGCCCTACGGCTGACTTCTTCAAAAACCATTCATTCTTCGGTCTCAATGAGGAGGACATTGTCTTCTTTGTGCAAGGAACGTTACCATGCTACGATTTTGAAGGGAAAATATTTTTGGATGAGAAATACCATGTTTCCTCAGCACCTGATGGCAATGGAGGTCTGTACAGGGCATTAAAAACTCAGGGCATACTGAAGGATATTGCTCAACGTGGCGTTGAGCATTTACATGCGCATTCGGTTGATAATATCCTCATCAAAGTGGCTGATCCGGTCTTCATTGGGTACTGTAAAAGTAAAGATGCTGACTGTGCAGCTAAAGTTGTCCAGAAATCCACACCAAGTGAGCCCGTCGGCGTTGTCTGCAGAGTAAACGGTCATTACAAAGTGGTGGAGTACTCTGAACTCACCGATGACGCCGCTGAGAGAAGGAACCCTGATGGCAGACTGACCTTCTCAGCTGGCAACATTTGCAACCACTACTTCTCGTCCGCATTCCTCTCAAAGATCTGTGATTTTGAAACAAAACTGAAACTCCATATTGCGAAGAAGAAGATACCTTATGTTGATCATGAGGGTGTTCGTCAGAAACCGACAGAGCCGAATGGAATTAAAATGGAGAAGTTCATATTTGATGTGTTCGAATTCGCCGAGAACTTCATCTGTTTGGAAGTGGCAAGGGATGTTGAGTTCTCCGCTTTGAAGAACGCCGACTCTGCGAAAAAGGACTGTCCTTCGACGGCTCGGGAAGACTTGCTCCGTCTTCACAGAAAGTACATCAAGGAAGCGGGTGGTGTTATCGAAGATAACATTGACGTGGAGATCTCTCCACTCCTGTCGTATGGAGGTGAAAATCTACGAGGACTGGTGAATGGGGAAGTGTTCACCATCAACCCTTATCACCTGAAGAGCATGCAGGAGTCGGCGACCAATGGTGTGAATGGTAAACATTAATTGCCTTTGTTTAATCAGGAAAGTAATAAAAATCTGTATTACTTCTACCTTTTAAAAGATATGAAACTGTAGTGAGATGTGAGTCTCGCTACAGTGAAATAAATTCATTGAAATTCACGACGTCTGAAAATAGATTAGTCTTATTTTATGAAATAATAATAATTATCATATTCTTTAAGTAAATTACATTAAAATACAGAATTTATTTACTATTCTGGATCAAGGCAAAACAAAAGAAATCTAAACAAATTGGATGCACTTGTTTTTTTTTGTAAAATATTGTAAATATTATTCATTCATTTGTTAGTAAATTGTTGACCATATAATTCAAATTTAAAAAGTATCCAATATGTGCATTAGTCTTTGATACATTAGGAAATAGAAATTGTTTTATGAATGTTAATAATTAATTCATACCTATTAGGAGGTATTTGCTAATGTGTATTAATTACATCATTATTAGTGGTAGCTGCTAACTAATTTCAAACCATTTTTTTTATTAATTAATGTCATTATCACAAAGCTCCAAGCTTGCGTCAAGGAAAAAAAAAATTCAGTCGATTTCTTTCGTTCTTCGAATGGCACTTTAAGTTGTCTATCCCGGCTAAGTGATGTCGGAGGCTTTTCGGCTGACCTGATAACTCCGGAGCCCATACGAGCGTACAAACGATATCAAAAGCAATATTTAACGCTCTAGCAATCAAGGACTATTACGAAATTGTCACGCACTAATTGTTATTAAATTTACCAGTGCAATTACGAGTATTTTCGTTTTGTTAGCTATGACTTTTAGATTTTCTAATGAGTTAATTTGTTCCTTTTCATCATATCATACTATTACATACGGCTTATTAGCCTGCACTATTGGATTATTTTCAATGAAATATGAAAAAACACCTATTATTTTCAATATGAAACAATATCTTCTAAATTCGAAACAAAAGAAAAAGTTGAATTCACCAAATCCGAATTTTGAGAATTTTTTACACTACACTAAAAGAAACAAATAAAATATAACTGTCATTTTTTTCCCGCCATAGCGGCGCCATGTTCTTTTTACTCTCATTATCTACATCAAGGTCTTGAAAGTGAATCTGATTGGAACCTGTTCTTTCTGTGCGTTGACCCTCTTTTGAAACGGCGTCATATGGTGTTACGGAAGATTATGAGATAATGGCAAAAATATGTTTTAAGGCTAAAGAGCCCATCCTGCCCGCGAAGTTCAATTTTTTTAGGTTTTTTAGAAATTTTTCAAAATCTGACAATAATAAAAGGCACATTTTGTAATTCGCGAAAAAGACCGTGTGCAGTGCATTTATTAATATGTCCAACTTACTCTAAAACATTTCAAGAACGACAGCTATCCAGATAATCTGGCAATTTTTGTATATTTAGTGATTTACTAGTATCATATCCACCGTGATAATATTTAGAGTAAAATAAATGTATTAATAAACGCACTGCATACTGTGTTTTTCGCAAATCACAAAATGTTGTCTTAAATGTTTTCAGATTTTGGATAAACTATAAAAATACTCGAAAATTTTGAATTTCGCGGTCTAGACGGGCGCCTTCACCTTAATGTTTAGAGGTTAATCCAAGTAGGTAATGGCTGGTTCATATAATTTTAGTAGCTGGATACAATAAATCATTCAAGCACTAGTCTGGAATGAAGTATCGTATACATTGACACGAATTGTTAATTGTAGACACTGAAAACAGTAAAAAAACGCTTCAGCAGGTCTGAATTAGCTGTTTTTCCCCTTCCATTTTCAAAGGTTTTGACCATTTCCATTGTAATAATTTTGAGAAATAACCGTACATCACAGTAAAGTTAGGTATCCATTGATGTATAAAATATCACTTGGTCGGTAAGTCCCTTATCTATTTGGCGATGAATGATCTAATCATTTTTATTTAATCAGCTCTGGCCTTTTCGAATGAAACTCATTTGGAATGACCTTGACTTTTTAAAATTAACTTTTGAATACATACAGAACGGCTGTTCGCGAATGAATTATTAATATTTATCAAGTTTATTCTATTGAATATTCTATCAAATAGGCTACAGGCACTTGTTACCTGATCAATATTATTTTGTTCATTGAAAAGTCCACATTAAAGGGATGTTTACTCTGAGTAACAGTGAAATACTATTTTTTTGTTCATTTTAGTACTAAATTATTTTAATTCTCGATAGACACGCACAGAAAACACCGCTTAAAAGTCTAAATAAATAATACACATGCTACATTCGGGTTTTTACATGAACTTAGCAATTATGATAAATGTAATTGTAAGTAAGTACTTGCATTTGATAACAGTGTTGTGATTACATCGTATGCGGTTTTATCTGAACAGATTATTATTGAAAACAAATAATAAAGATAGAAGTAAAGTAATGTGAAGAAACTAACACGCTATGGAATTCTCTGAATTTTTTTTAAATTTTATATTATTATTATTATTATAACGCGCTGATACTATCAATTTTAATGGGTCTATCTCTATATCTCTACGCATAAGTCCAGCGATATGAATGGACAAATTATATACTTAATAAAAACAATTATACTTGACACTGTAAGTAATTTTATGAAATATTAACTATTTTCATCCTTTTTATTGAAAGTAAATTGTACAAGTGATATAATTAAATAATTTTAAAGATTGCATTCGTACACCGCAAAAGAGACATTTTATCTATCTACAAGCGAGTACTTCTACTTACATTATTATAATATACTTGTAATGTCGCTGTTGAAAGCGACACCTGTGTCCAATGCCTGTCTGGTCGCAGTCGCGATGGGCGGAAATAATGCTTCAAGGAGGAAAGCTACTTTTTATTTAATAGTAGTTAAAATAATTAATCTTTTATTAATATCGTGGCGTTGACAAGCCTGATCCCGAGGAATAATGATTTTTTATAGAAAAATCTTTGATAATATTTATGTTTAAATATTCGTTGTTAAGGTGAAGGCGCCTGTCTAGCCCGCGAAATTCAAAATTTTCGAGTATTTTTATAGTTTATCCAAAATCTGAAAACATTTAAGACAACATTTTGTGATTTGCGAAAAACACAGTATGCAGTGCGTTTATTAATACATTTATTTTACTCTAAATATTATCACGGTGGATATGATACTAGTAAATCACTAAATATACAAAAATTGCCAGATTATCTGGATAGCTGTCGTTCTTGAAATGTTTTGGAGTAAGTTGGATATATTAATAAATGCACTGCACACGGTCTATTTCGCGAATTACAAAATGTGCCTTTTATTATTGTCAGATTTTGAAAAAAATCTAAAAAACCTCTAAAAATTTGAACTTCGCGGGCTAGATGGGCGCTTTAGCCTTAAAGTAGACATTATGGGAAAGTGGCTGTTATAAGAAGGTAGCCATTTTGGATCTATAGATTCCGCTCGTGATTTGGCTCAAATCTGTCACCGCTGTTAGGAAAGATAATAATTGTAAATTGCAATGTGTAATTAATTATATAGTCGGTAGTTACTGCCAAATTATTATTTTATATGAATTCGTTTAAAATGACTTCAAAATTTATCTTTATTTAAGTGTTCTATGCATAATATCATCACAATATAATTTTAAGTTACTCTTAAGCTCAGCCACGTTTTACTTAGTCATAAGGATGTGATGGAGCAATAATATAAACCGAAATTCTACGTATGAATGTCTACAGATTTCTCCAGTTTTGGCTACAAGAAATGTAAAATCAATCGTGTAAATCTAGTTGCAACAGACTCCATCTCCACTCGGCTCAAGTTAGATAAGAAAATCTTTATAATTATTTTTTAAGTCGACCAATCACGATTTATCTTAATTTGAGCCAATTTTAAATACTCATGCTTTGCTCATCTGATATGACAAAGAAAAACAGGGCATTGGAATTGGATAATAGTTTTTAAAAGGGTCTATACGACTAATCCTTTCACTAAAACTACGTTTTCATGAATTAGTTTACTAAAATTAATTCAGTTGTTGAATTAACTAAAGTATTTTAATTTGCGGAATCGGTAAGTCGAATAAAAACCCCGCTTTAAACCCCTTCAAAATGTATCCCCTGACCTGATGAGAAGGATAGCAATAGTATGGGTTGTCTTTAAATATTCTTCTAACCGGCTTGAGCAATAACGTCCATCAATGTAAGCCCTCAGTAGATATCACGAAGAAATCTGTAGACACCTAAAATATAAAGACAACTGTCGTTTATGACTTTTAATCTTAAATCTTTAAGTGATCTCGCCGTTTCATTCACGATATAGTTTTATCTATACTCATATATAATATGTTTAATAAAGTAAAGATTACTGCAATTCTATTGGCATTCATTCTCTAAGTCACGAAAATTTTTATTTTCTTAGTGACACTAGTTTCAGTTTTGGCCACCTAAATAAATTATTGTATAGCTGTGTGGACATTATAATATTCGTATTTGAAAATTATCTAGGTGCTATTAGTTTTAGGGATATTTTTCAATAAAATTTCATTTCCTATACCATCATAAATACTTAAGATTATTTTCAAAGTCTTGCATTCCTAATTTTAAAATTAGCGTATGGTTCAATATAAGCTAATAAGTCTATGATAACGTCGACTATTCATTGTCGGAAATACAACAAAGAAGTATAGATTACCTACAGTACATAGAGATTTTTTTTTTGTGAAAAATTTAAGTCTTTATGATACATAACTGATGTACCTAAGTACATAGTAATTTTATGAGTCGACGTGATCAATGTATTATAATGTGTACTTAATAGTCATAATATAATTAAAATGAGATTTTTATATATAGTTACGTTCGTATAAATAAAAATTATATTAAAGTAATTTTTTATCTATTTTTGTTTTTTTTTTATTGCCATTGTATATTACGCATTTATTTCATAACAAGCGATGTAAGTTGTGCTTATATGAATTACAACTCAAAATCATGATTAAAAAACAATAAACCAGATTATGTGTACGCGCCGAAATTGAATTCGCAATGTTACCAGTTGATAATATTGCAATAATTTTTCAAATGTTGCAACACAGTTTTCGTAAGGCGCGCGTGCTTGGGCAACATGTTAAACATGTTTTGTAATAAAATAGTTAAATGCCAAAGAGTCGGGCCCCAGACTGTTTTTTTGAAGTTCAAAAGGTTAAAATACTTACCTTAGGATTCTATTATTTCTTAATCCGGTTTATAAATAGTTTCTTACATAACACTACGACTACAATTTCAAAAGGTTGGTCCGAGACATTCTAAACATTACATATCATCCGCTTTTCTAAATGGATTAAAGAAAAGTTTATAATTTATTTTTCGTGAAATGTCAAACTGTTTAGCTACGTAGGTAAACATTTATTTCCTTTATGTAAATTGTCCCTTAGTCGCTTACGACATCAAGCTCATATAACCCGACACCACAAGTAAATAAATAAAGCGCTACATAACATATCAATCAAACCCGCAACCACCATGTGCGGTGAGTGATCTAAACTCAAACCACTAGCGACGGTTGAAAGGATAAAGTGAATAAGCGACATTATTGGTTGCAGAGAAAATGTCGTTTGTCACTTTTCCTTTCCACGGTTGTCTAAACCAAACGGTCTTCAGAAGCGTGTATATTGTATCTATGATACCGCGGAATGCCACTGCAGTCTAAACAGGAACATAACAATACGTCGGAGGCGGGCAAAAAGTGAAAGGACTCGCGAATAAGGTCGTTTAATTTTAGAATGTCACGTCGTTTGAGTTATTATGAATTGTAAAACCAGTTGTTTCACACCTTCCGCTATTTACATGAAACACCAATATCATGAACGACCTTGGATGTTATTAAATACCTATAAATACAATAAAAATAATAATTTGACGTCCCCCTCCTGGGCACGGGCCTCCCCTCACTACGAATTCAGGCTATTATCCACCACGCTGGCTCAGTGCAGGTTGGCGAATTTCACATGTCTTCCGAAAATTGGTTAGATTTTCTGAGACATGCAGGTTTCCACA
This sequence comes from Notodonta dromedarius, assembly GCA_905147325.1. Taxonomy (NCBI): domain Eukaryota; kingdom Metazoa; phylum Arthropoda; class Insecta; order Lepidoptera; family Notodontidae; genus Notodonta; species Notodonta dromedarius. The sequence goes on from LR990187.1 coordinate 1,538,918, forward strand.
CGATGTTTTCATTCACCGTAAGCAAGCGACAGTCATAATTGAAATAATTATTCACATTACGATACTTACTTTTTATGTGATTACCTCAAAAAGATAGTTGAGAAATTTGGACTAGCTAGTCCTCAGTCGTCACACTGTTGTTTTTTGAGAGCACAAAATAGAGACAATGTCATAATTAGGTCCAAATGTTTCGTCAGTGCATACCATGGGTAAACTGTGAGCTAATTGCTTGACTAACTTTTCGGAATTATAAGTAGCTACTCACTTCATCTTTAGTTATGATATTATACCTAAGAGAGTATGTACTTTACCCCTCATGTTCAGGCAATTTAAGAGTAAAAAAAGCTTAGGAAGGAAGTCTAAATAATATATGACGACCACTTAGTCAAATTGTCTGTGCGTGATAAATTACTTGGTACTAGTTATAAAATGGCCTTTTCCTGAGTCTGGGTGTCACTGGGTGTCACACATCATCGCCACCTACATTTTCCACAGTAACGTCGCTTAGTTTGGAACCATACAGTTGATGTTAATCCAGGGATGGTAGGTGTTTATTTATTTTAATCCAGCTGCATTCTTCGTTTAATTTTAAACAATTCTCAAGTAAATCTTCATTCGTTCTGCATTTAAAAGAGAGTTCGCACTCATGGGTTCAACGCCCTTTGGAAGGCGGTGATGGTGTGAACTTGATATTCTAAACACGTAGTGGCCATAAAATATACTTACCCACAGACAATACCAAAGAAGAAAATGTATAAAATAGGTATAGGATAGGCCGTTGGCTTTTTAAACGGTAGGTAAGTACTTACTAGTCCCACCACTATGACTCCTGTAAGCCAGGATCGATAATGGTGTCCAATAATCTCAAGTCTGACAGCGATCTTGGAAATGTCATTCTCAAGTCATACTATTACAAAATAACACTTGAGACCGCGTTGTGATTGATGTTATGACAGCTGCTAAAAATCCTAAAAAAAGAAAACAACCAAGTCTGTATTTAGAAGATGTTTTGACCACGCGACGGTCAAAACGATTTCGAATATAACGTGTTTTGTATTCTACCACAAGACAATGAAATACGGGATTGATATGATTCGGTCAGGGTTGCAAAAAAATCAGGAAAATTGAAATAATAAATGTTTTTTTTGTTTTATTCGTTTTAATCAATGATTTGATGTTTAATTCATGTTTTTTTCACATGCTTTTACTATGATATATTCATGTTTAAAACACTGATTTAAATTGATTTTTTCGATTTTTATTAGCGGATTCTGTTGCATTGTGCTCCCATAAATACTCATGTAGATTATAATCTTGGTCTATGTAAGACTTAATTCTCACGACAAAGATGAACACGTTTCTTCGTATACCTACTTATATTGTAAAAATTCGGGATTAAATATATATTATATAAAAGACATTGCCTCTTTGCCGTGTCTGTGAATAATGCGTAGTAAGTGGTAATAAGTAAGATAGTTACTATGATAGGAATCATCCTTTAAGAAAATAAAACATTCGCGCGCATTTAAATGTCAAGAAGAGCAATATGGCAGCGCTAATGTCAAGGTCAGTTGACAATCTCTTTAACTATTTTAATAATACCTACATAAGATTATTTCCGATGAGTCGCGTCGATTATTAATTTAAATTAATAATAGACAGGTTCTTATTTTTTTTTTGTAAATTTATGTTGAGGATCAAACAACTAAAATTCTAAGGCCCGTATTAATAACTAAAATTGAAAATTTAGAAAACCCCGGATGCGACGACTTTTTAAACTACAAAAGAGCTGATAATTTTCAAACGGCTGAACCGATTTTTATGAAACATAGCTAAAAACACTCTCGATCTGAATACATATCTAATAAAAAAAAACAAAATTGAAATCGGTTCATCCGCTTGGGCGCTACGATGCCACAGACAGACACACAGATACTCAAATACACGTCATGTTAAACTTATAAACCCCTCTTTTTTGTCGGGGGTTAATAAATCGATCTCAAGTCTGAGAGCTATTATAATATTTATATTAATATTGGAGACTGGACACACTGGAGCTATTATAATATTTATATTAATATCTACTACCCTTTGTGATTATTGAATATAAGCAACTGGCGATAAAAAAAATTATAAAAAAATGACATGTAAAAAGACAAGCCCGCTGAGTTTCTTGCCGGATCTTCTCAGTCGAGGTCGCGTTCCGATCCGGTTGTAGATATAAGAAAAAAAAAATGTAAAATTGACAATTTGTAAGTGCCCCCGTAGGCCTAAACAAAATAAACGCTTTGAATTTGAATTTGAATTAGAGCGATCTTGGAAATGTCGTTCTTATGTCATTCCAGTACAAAACGACATGTCAAAGGCGTACTCAAGATCACTGTCAGACTTGAGATCGATTTAATAATATGGGCCTTTGTCGCTGTATCTTGCCAAACTAAGCACGTCACACGTCTTGTATGTACTATGGGTACCGTACAATGGACTGGGGGCGATCCCAGTGACACCACTCACCAGACTGGGAAATTGCAAAAAGGCCAAAACATTCCAAGAGCTTATCCCAGGAATTTGACAAGGATCAAACCTCGACGTCTTTTTTGGCCACCATTATCGATACTGGTCTCGAAACAAAATTTTTTATCGTAAAGTATTGAATTGTCCGATATGTTAATTACATGTTAAGAATAATAATGGTGATAATAATGTTAAAGGCTGATTAACTATTATCGTGAATTCCGCAAACACGAAACTATATTAAATAGTTATTTATTCAAGGTTGTATTATTTAATGTTTTACTTAGGTACCTACATCGAAGATAAATACTATATCCTACTAATATTATAAATGCGAAAGTTTGTGAGTGTGGATGTATGTATGTATGTATGTATGTATGTTTGTTACTCCTTCACGCAAAAACTACTGAACGGATTTGGATGAAATTTGGAACACAGATAGATTATAACCGGGATTAACATATAGGATACTTTTTAACCCAATAATCCAATACTACGCGGATGAAGTCCGGGGCACAGCTAGTTTCACCTAAATTTCACAGGTTGACTTTGACATCGTTGGAAATATGTAATGGGTATAAAAATAAATGGAAGAATGTGGACGGACAGTATTTTAGGGTTCCGTAGTCGTAATAGGAACCCGTATAGTTTCGCCATGTCCGTTTGTCCATCTGTCCGTCCGTCCGATGTCACATAAATTTTATTCAGAGACTATTAGGGGTAGAAGGCTGCGAATTTGCACAAACATATAGATTTGGTGCTGCTACAAAACGGTATATTTTAATTGAAAGTAAATTTTGTGGTAGTTAAGGTTTATATTAAACTAGCTGAGCCCGCGACTTCGTCCGCGTGGAATTTAACTTAACATAAAAGCCCGCTCCCGCTTTCTGAACCCGCGCGACAGAACCCATTTTTTTTAAATTTTGTTTTTCTAAAATAAAAGTAGCCTAAGTTACTGCTTATAACATCAGCTATCTACCACTGAAAGTCCCGTCAAAATCGGTCCAGCCGTTTCGGAGATTACCCGGAACAAACACACAGACAGACAGACAGACAGACAAAAAAATTTTAAATCGCGTTTTTGTTATATGTGTCGCATGTACTTTCATATGCATTTAGTGAAAAGGTGTTATTTTGATATTACAAACAGACACTCCAATTTTATTTATTTGTATAGATTGTTGTCTTCAATTGCTCTCCGCCGCGTCTCCAGCGGTGTGCGCTGGGCCTTTGCCGTATTGCTTATCGACAGACTCCAAAGGAACTTTACACTTGACGTCATATCCCCTTCCGGGCGATATCACAGCGAATGTAATTAGATAATTGTCTAGTTGGAATGTTGTTTTAACTTATTTGTGCTCGGTGTAATGCCAATAGACTCGCCACATTTTTTTGTTATAAACAAAGTTAGCCTATATGCGTCCAACTCACCTACCTTAAAGTACCAGTAGAATGGTTACTTTCATTCAAGTGCTGAGTAACTAAAGGATTAAACACTCATAATATAGGTCAAAATATATTATTATGTCGTAATTTTACTGTACAGGGTGTTCTGTAAATCCTACGTAATAATACTTGAGGTTTGGATAAATATCGAGTATATAATTCAACTAGCTGTGCCCCGCGACTTCATCCGCGTAGTATTGGATTATTGGGTTAAAAAGTATCCTATATGTTAATCCCGGTTATAATCTATCTGTGTTCCAAATTTCTTCCAAATCCGTTCAGTAGTTTTTGCGTGAAGGAGTAACAAACATACATACATACATACATACATACATACATACATACATACATACATACATACATACATACATCCACACTCACAAACTTTCGCATTTATAATATTAGTAGGATTATTAGGATGGTACCTATATGGAAATTTGACAGAAATTAGAATACTTTGCTTTATGTCCAATAAAAAAAGTAATGTCTCAACAGACTTCTAATAGAAGGTTATAGCTCAGTGGATGTCTCAAACTATGCAGTATTTCTCCAAATTATGGTTAAATCCTCCTCAAAATCCGTTGTGTAATTTAAGGACCGTAGGGATTAATAAATCGATCTCAAGTCTGAGACCGAGCTTGGATATGTCATTCATGTCATTCTTATGTCATACCAGTACAAAATGACACGTCAAACGCTCAAACGCGTACTCAAGATCGCTCTCAGACTTGAGATATATTTATTAATACGAGCCTTAAAGAACTAAGTGGAGAGATATAACTTTACTAGCTGTGCCCGCGACTTCGTCCGCGTGGAATTTAATTGACAAAGTTTCATACAAACTTTCATCCCCTATTTTATCCCCTTGGGGGTAGAATTAATCAAAATCCTTTCTTAGCGGATGCCTACGTCATAACGTCTACCTGCATGCCAAATTTCAGCCCGATCCGTCCAGTGGTTTGGGCTGTGCGTTGATAGATCACTATGTCAGTCAGTCAGTCAGTCACCTTTGAGTAATATATATTTAGATTTCATGCTATTAAAGATATTATCTGTCCTTCAGTCAATATGAAATCTGTAATGTAACGCAATATATCGATAGTTTTTATCAATAAAATAATCGTCACTTATCAACTTATCTACCGATTTGTAAATAAGTAGGTAAGTACTCTTAGTCCTTAAGTGTCTACCTTGTTCGTATTTTACTAACGAGTAGAATGCAGTTTTGTAGGAAGCAACCAAAACACGTACAGTAACATAAAAAGTAGCTTGGTATCTGAAATGTCCAAAAGAATTACATACATTCTTAATTTTGCCATAATAGTACTTTAACACTAAAATTCACCGGAAAGTTTCATACAATTCAATAATCCTCTATTATTGTACAAATTAATTAGAAGAAGTATGGCAGCTGTCATTCCCGACATCGGAAACTATCCGTCAACTCTGAATACCCCTGAAGGTTTTATAAAGTAAACGATAATGCAGAATTTTGTACAGTAATATGGTCGGTACCAGGGTGAGGAACACACCAACTGTAAGGTCCCAAACTAAGCAACGCCTGTAATATGGGTACCGTACAATGGACTAGGGGCGATCCCAGCGACACCCAGACCGGGGCAAATTACGAAAGGCCATTATCGAAATTTACCCTGACGGGAATCGAACCAGCAACCACCCGGTGCACTGAGCTTAGCGGCCTACGCTCGAACCACTGCGCCAAGCGCTAGTCTAAGAAGATCAAGTCAAGATCGGCGCGGCGTGAAGTAGCTTTTATAGCTTTGGTATTGCAAGCATCTGTAGGATGTGGTACTACTATTGGTACCACACGAAATGTCTACCTGTGCCTCAGACCAATAGGACAAGACTCCGCATACGTCAAACTCAAACTCAAAATTGTTTTTATTAATGTAAGCTAACAAAGATTTATGATTAGTCAGAATCTACCACCGATGGTTCGGAATGCTGCTTCCACTGAGAAGATCCGGCAAGAAACTCAATGGTTACTCTTTTCAATGAATGAAAGATGGTGTACATTCTCAGGAACAGCAACAGAATGTGAGCAGGCGACACCATTGTCACTGAATAAGTAAGTATTGTATAATTACGTCTACCATTGTATGAGAGTGCAATCGTCAAAAGTTGGCGGGGTGTCGGGCAAGACGGTGAATTTAGATTGGTCCGTTCAATGTCGAGCCGTGAATTGACATACCTATCAAAAAGTCAAATGCGGTCATACATAATGCAGTGGCGGTGCATATATGTTTGGCGAGCAGGGGTGCCCAGCTATGCAGCGTCTATGGCTTACTGGTCTATGATCTCTGCCAACCCCTCCGAGAGGTAGCTTATATGTTGGACGAGCCGGGGTGCCCGGCTATACGGTGTCTATGGCTTACTGGTCTATGATCGCTGCCTACCCCTCCGAGAAGTGGCTTATATGTTAGGCGAGCCGGGTGCCCGTCTATGGCTTACTGGTCTATGATCTATGCCTACCCCTCCGAGAGGTGGCTTATATGTTAGGCGAGCCGGGGTGCCCGGCTATACGGTGTCTATGGCTTATTGATCTATGATCTCTGCCTACCCCTCGGAGAGATACAGTCGAGAAGGAATGCGACACTGCCTGCAACACGCTCCTTACAAAGGTCATTTACTTTCGATTACCGAGGTCGACAGCCTAAGCCTTTCCTTATTGACGAAGGTATTCTAAAAACACAAAGGCTAAGGCCCGTATTAATAAATCGATCTCAAATCTGAGACTGATCTTTGAAATGTCATTCTTATGTCATACCAGTACGAAATGTACAAATTGTCAAAAGCGTAGGTACCTACGTAAGATCGCTCTCAGATTTGAGAGTGATGCTAGAGAGATGCCGTGCTAAGCGTCAGTAGGTAGCGTTACACGATGACGTCAGTAGCGTTACACGATATATATAGGTATACAGAGTGGCAGCTGCGCCCTACGCTTTATACTATAAAGCTTCGCTTCTTTCGGGCGTCTGTAGACGGAACTGTTCTTCTATATAAAACTTGATGAAAACTGACGTATTAATACGCGGTACCGGTAAGTCAGTTTTGACGTATTGCGAGTCGATCGAGACGCCAGCGGTTAACAGGATTGCGCCCCAGTTTGAGAGCCTTCACTAGCATTTCAAGGCGACGGAGTGAATGTGATAAGTATTGCACTACCTATGCAGCTCAATAGAATGGTTTCTGCATTCTTTTTGGCACGCGCACTTAGAAGAAATACTAACAAGGGTATTTCCAAACGTATTGCTAGGGGTTCCGTATACGGATTATAAATTTCCAAAGTATAGGCTGTAAAGTTGTTGCCACCCTTGCGTCTACAATTGTAATGTCCTAGACTATTTTTAATTTATACAAAAAAAATCGGACCCCAAAAATCTGCCGCCTTAGGCTCCAGCCTACTCAGCCTGCTGGTAAATCCGCCACTGAGAGTACGATATGTGACGTGGGTGGTTACATGCGAAACTATAGGGAAAAACGAGAAATGCTCAAAGGACCTACGGATTTCTATGTTTTTTTTTTAATAGGTTCATTTCTTAGCCGCCATTTTGAACAACAAAATTACGATCTCTACTATTGTTAGGTTTTTTTTTAAATATGATGATGCAGTTTTAGTTAAGTACCTATTATCAAACTCAGCCCTCGTGGGTCTTTTAAACATTGCTCGCTAGTTACGGATTTGACCAACCAACCGCGCACACTTGGAAAATTCACCTGTATAAGTAGCTACTTACTTACATAAATTATTAATTTTCTGAACACAAGCAAATACTTAATAATTAAGTTGCTATGCAAACTAAGACACTTTTTGTTCCCAACAGAGGGCCCCAAAGAGAATCTAAAACCTACGGAACACGGGAAACTGGTTGCGGTATCCGCAACGGCAACCACAACCAAGGTTTAAGTACATGGTGTTCTGAGTCCGTAACAAAATATGTCTACGTGTGTTCAGAGCATCATTATTGTCGTACCTACCTACCTACTCAAAAACATGATAAGTTTTTTGATATTAACTTGAGGAACTCTAAAACAATTAGGTATAGGTATTGCACATTGATCTGGCTAGTGGCTAGACATACTTACTTTCAACATAGGTACATACCTATGTGTTAGTAATTTTCGACAACCGACTTCAAAAATATGGTATTTGGTAGTAAAGTTATATTTTTAGAGTGCAAACATAAGGTTACACAGGTTTGTCGGTCGGTTATGAAGGAAGCAGATAGAAAAACTACATTTAGATAGGGTGTATTATGGCCTGTATCCCCCTCGCATTAAGAAGAGGCCTGTACCCAGTGAGTGTGTGAGGAGAACGGGTTGAAATCTTGAAGTAACCGCAATATTTTTAGTAAGTATTAATTACCTATGATCAAGGAATTACTACCAAGGATCTACCTATTTACTAAACCCACCTGCCTAGTTACAAACTACCTACTCGCAAGTGCAATTTGCATCAGTGGGGATAAGGTAGTTGTTATTGTACAAGTAATTACATATTTATTTATTCACTATGCTAAAATAAACAAAAGTTACAGAAAGTAAAAGTTGTTCTTGTGTTAAAGTGCTGCCATCTATTGGCGATATTAAGAACTAAGTATTATATAAAAATAAATAGTTTTATTTATTATTTTTAAATTAAATAATAAACAAATCTAGACGTTTAATAATTATTCAAGAAAATAAAGAATGAAGTTACTTGTTTTATTTTATTTTGTTCCCGATCTAAAAATAGCACTGGGCGTTCAATAAACTTCGAAACACATGCGCCATCTATTCATCAAGTCAAACGGACAAATTGAGTAGGACATTTGAGTCTCATTCAATTGTGAATACGCAAACCTTCTCATTTTATTCGCATTATGTTTCCATAGATTTTCTATCTTTTTCTACCAGCAGTATTTTGTATCTTTTCTCTTTGTTCAAATGAGCTTTCGTAGTTCGGAAAATGATAAATGGCGAACGACTTTGACATTTCGTGTTTCGTTCGTGCCATTATCAAAATGTAGAAATTGTGTTATCGATTGTTATTATTTACATTTTATAAATAAAACAAGATGGTTTATCGTGTTAACAATATTGTGGTGACTATTAGTGACGTGTGCGAGAGTTTGAAACATTAAAAATCTTAAAAGAATACCACCCAGACAATTGGGTCAAGTTATCGTAAAAAAACGTAAAAAATGTGTGTTTAACTGTGCTTATTAATATTTAATCATCGTATCAATACATTTCCAAGCTATTAGTCCACTCTTTCATTTATTATTGATGGAAAAATGTGTTTAATTTACATTGAAATTCTATCAACGTATTTTCTTTTATAGGCACAGGAAAGACGATACAACATAGTCTTGTGCTGTGCGATAAATAATAATGACTTCACTTACTCAAGTTATGAATCCTAAAATAATTTTGATTGTAAAATTAAACCCTGCGTGTAAATAGTAGGTCGAAGTGGTTGATCAGTGTTTATAATAAAATCGTAAACATTCTGTGGCTTTGGTATCTATTTTGTGGCGTTGTAAAAGTAAAGAACCAACCGTTCAAAGCATAAAAGCCGCGTACGGTTGCCAAAGAGTCATTAAAAAGTTTACGTTCCAATTGGCGCCATAGAAAAAAAAAAGTTAAAAATATTAAAAAAAATATCTGTTATTTCCATTGTGAATTCTGATATTCTGAAACTAAAATGGTTACGATGAATTCCTCGGAGAAGGCGGCGCAAAAAGCCTGTCAACAAGGACCATCCAGGTATGTTGAAAAAATTATATTTATATTAAAAAAACCAATGACCTCTTCTGTCTTACCATAGTGTATCAAAGCGCTATTTGAAACAATTCCAGGGACAGTACGAAATGTACAAAAGAGGAGAAAGATAAAGAGAAAAAAGAAAATATGGTGTCAAGCTTGCCTCCGAGTGTGCAGGCACTCATGTCCACCATCCCCTCACCAGAGGAGTCGCCCAACTACCTTGTCTACAAGAAGGTATACCTACCTACTTTTTTCTCTTCCTGAGACCCAAGCATTGGCATATCTAGATTTATTTTACACTAGACAACCGCTTAGCGCAGTGGTTTGAGCGTAAACCAATCGTCTCACCTCTCCAGGTGGTTGCTTGTTCGATTCCCAGGTGAGCAAATTTTGGAAATGGCCTTTTCGTAATTCGCCTCGGTCTGGGTGTCACCGGGATCGCCCCCAGTCCATTGTACGGTACCCATAGTACAAGCATTGCTTAGTTTGGGACCATACGGACTGAACGGTAGTTGGTGTGTCAGTCTGGCAATATTTTATTTTTTATTAATTTTCCACAAGGCCTATGAAAATTGTAAAGTGTTATGTTTCAAAAGTTCGAAATAATACTTAGGTAGGCATTTGGTTGAATATGGAGCACATCAATAAATTCATTCACATCCATCTGTTGAAAAAAGAGTGACAAAAAATTACTGTATTACTGCAGAAATAAGACTTGTAGCGTCAGGGTGTTGTGTCTTCTTACTTTCCTCCACAAAATAAAACACTGGTTGTCTCGGTTAATCAACTTATTTATCGTAATTTCTTCTAATTGTTTTAACCAGATTCACAAAAATAAACACCGTATCATTCATTATAAAAAAAAAAACATAGCTTTTAAAAAAAAATAATCATAAACAAAACTAAATGATGTGTAATCGTCCCTCCAACGAGGGACTTGTTTGTCTCTGGCAGGGCATTAGACTCCAATTACCCTTATGGTGTTTCCAATAGTGGCTTCAGCTGTATCCTAATTGTTCTTGCGTTCCGATCCGGTGGTAGATTTACCCTCGCCACCTCTCCTGGCAGCGGCCCGAGCCGAGGTCGTGTCCCTTGTGGCGCCCTTGAGCTAGCTGCCCCCCTGCCCCTCTGGCTGGAGCGCACTTGCGCTCGCCCTCTGTCCGGGTGAAGTTGTTATGGCCACTATGGCCAACAACATATAGTCAATTAAAAAAAAATAATAATAAAATAAAACAACCTAATTGTTCTTGACAGATGGAAGCTATCATTGAGAAGATGCAAGACGAGAACTCCGGAGTACCAGTCAGGACTGTCAAGAGCTTCATGACCAAGATACCATCTGTAAGTAATTACACAATAACTATGTGGTAGTACCATCCGCTCACAGAAAATTGGGGTAAAGAAGCTTTAAAGAAGCTTTTAAGCGTTTCTTTTTTAGATTAAACTACAAAAGAGCTGACAATTTTCAAACGGCTGAACCGATTTTCAAGAAACGTAGCTAAGAACACTCTTGATCAGAATGCCTTTTAAAATCGGTTCATCTGATTGGGCGATATGATGCCACAGACAGATACACCGATACGCATGTTAAACTTATAACACCCCTCTTTTTTCGTTAGCGTTAAAAAAGAAAATAAACAATGCGACGTTGACCATGAGTCCTATCATCAGGTATTCACCGGTTCGGACCTGGTGGCGTGGCTGACCAGGCACCTCAGCCTCGAGGAGACCTCGGAGGCCTTACACTTGGCTCATCTTCTGGCGGCCCATGGATACCTGTTCCCTATTGATGACCATTGTCTCACTGTCAAGAATGACAACACATACTACAGGTGAGGAGTAGGGACCGTGTTATTTCTACCCGTAGGGGGGGGGGGTATAAGTAGGGGTAGGGGGGTATAAGTAGGGGTAGGGGGGGTATAAGTAGAGGTAGGGGGGGTATAAGTAGAGGTAGGGGGGGTATAAGTAGGGGTAGGGGGGGTATAAGTAGAGGTAGGGGGGGTATAAGTAGGGGTAGGGGTAGGTTTGAAGTTGAAGCTGAAGTTGAAGCCTTAGAAGTTGTGCTAATGTAGTGTAAAGATAGTGGCACCAACTCCAAATTAAATAAATCACAAGGTCCCTAGTTATTTCTTGCTTTTTAGTGCACCCAGGTTTTTTTTAAGCCAGTCAAAGTTTTTAATTAAAATACTTTTTTAAGGTTTATTAAGACATCTCCAACATATACCTATATACTTTTGTTTCAGATTCCAAACACCTTATTTCTGGCCATCAAACCAATGGGAGCCAGAAAACACTGATTACGGTATGTTCGCATTGTCCACTGAATAAACTAATTCAATTCAATTAAATGTATTCCAAAAATTCATAAGATACCATTATACAGAGTGTAAGGGTCATCGTAATGGAAACTGATACCATGGATTCAACTCATCATTCTGGTCCCCCAGAGTTGGAATTTACCGTCGATATTATCATGAATTACGCTCAAATTTTTCAGCATTTTAAAATTGATTGTATCACGTGATTTTTATACAAATCTATCTCAAGTGATTTTAAATAAGTAAATAATAAATAAATAAATATCGCCAGACAGACACACCAACTGTACGGTCCCAAACTAAGCAACGCTTGTACTATGGGTACCGTACAATGGACTGGGGGCGATCCCAGTGACACCCAGACCAGGGAAAATTACGAAAAGGCCATTTCCGAAATTTGCCCCGGCGGGAATCGAACCCGTAAATCAATAATTACTATTTAATACTTAAACTGTAATCCTCCCCCTCGTAGTGAGGGGAGGCCCGTGCCCATGAGTGGGACGTTAAAAGCGCTAAATTATTACTTATATTAATACCGCATGAATCTAAACGAGTCAGGGGTGCTACTCTTAGCAACGATAATCGATATATCGTGAAATTTGCCGTGACGATACACGGCAGCAAGAAACTTGAAATTTAGAGTAGGATTCGACACGACAAATGTCACGATATATGACGACCGCTTGGCGCAGTGGTTCGAGCGTAGGCCGCTCGGCTCACTGCACCGAGTGGTTGCGGGTTCGATTCCCGTCAGGGTAAATTTCAAAAATGGCCTTTTCGTAATTTTCCCCGGTCTGGGTGTCACCGGGATCGCCCCCAGTCCATTGTACGGTACCCATAGTACAAGCGTCGCTTAGTTTGGGACCGTACAGTTGGTGTGTTCGCCTGGCGATATTTATTTTTATATCGATTATCGTTGCTAAGAGTAGCACCCCTGATTTTTTATATTATTTCCAGCGGTGTATCTCTGCAAGCGTACGATGCAGAATAAGGCCCGCTTGGAACTGGCCGACTACGAGGCGGAGTCTCTCGCGAGACTGCAGAAGATGTTCAGCCGGAAGTGGGAGTTCATTTTTATGCAGGCGGAGGCGCAGAGCAAGGTATTATCGATACCGCCGCGAACCTATTTCGTGATGACTACATCACTATCACAGAATCACTATCGACACCACTCACATTGGTGTTACTGCGACACTATATCACTATCACTGCGTCACTGTCGATATCACTCTCCCTACATTGATGGTACTGCGACCCTTTATCACTGTCACTGGAACACTATCACAGCGACACTATATCACACTATATCAATATTACTCTCATGTCTCATTACATCGCTATCACTGCGTCACTGTCGACATCACTCTTACTACATTGGTGTTACTGCGGCACTATATAACTGTCACTGGGACACTATCACTGCGACACTATATCGATATCACTTTCACTACATCACTATAGCTGCGTCACTATATCGATATCACATTCGCTACATCACTCTCACTACATTGGTGTTACTGCGACACTATATCACTGTCACTGGGACACTATCATGGCGATACTATATCGATATTACTCTCTTTACATCGCTATCACTGCGTCACTATATCGATATCACATTCGCTACATCACTCTCACTACATTGGTGTTACTGCGTCACTATATCACTGTCACTGGGACACTATCATGGCGATACTATATCGATATTACTCTCTTTACATCGCTATCACTGCGTCACTATATCGATATCACATTCGCTACATCACTCTCACTACATTGGTGTTACTGCGACACTATATCACTGTCACTGGGACACTATCACAGCGACACTATATTGATATTAATCTCATTACATCACTATCACTGCGACTCTTAATCGTTATCGCTTTCACTACATCACTATTACGGCGACAATATCGACATTATTCTCATTACAGTGCTATAATTGAAACGCTATATAGACATCACTTCCACAACACTATCACTGTGACACCATATCACTGTCACTGGGAAACTATCACTGAGATAATACCCAAATTGACATACATTAACATATTTAATATTATTATATTAATTAAAAAAAAATGTTTTTCCTTTGCAGGTCGATAAAAAACGGGACAAATTAGAAAGGAAAGTGCTTGATAGCCAGGAGCGCGCGTTCTGGGATGTTCACAGACCAATGGTATGGCGTTATTAGAATCTATGGCCCGTATTAATAATTCCATCTCAAGTCTGATAACGATCTTAAGTATGATTGAATGAATGAATGATTTATTATGCTTGAAATATGGTGCAACAAAAGATCTTAAATTAATATAAGCTCGGCACATTCCACCATATTAAATGGTATGCAAATAATTATAATATTGACAATAATTCAGTAAATACATGCAATTATAAAACTAAAATATTGTATTGTTACGTACTCGTACTAGGGGTAGGTACAATTAATGCCGTTAAACGTGTAAAAAAGGTTTAATTCGCTCTCCACAAACTTGACGAATACACAGTACTACACTAGTTCACTAATACTTGTTACACTCAACAATCACTGATCCGAATCACTAAGCAGTCACACAGTATTCCAATATAATCGCCTAGGTCACTGGTATATTACTCTTCGTTCGCTTACTTGAGTTCCGTACACTGTCGCTTCCAAGAAGTAACTCGCTGCCCGTCGTCGACTCCTTATATATCGAATAAAGATGCGAGCTGGTGTTTTCCTGAACATTCTCGGTAGGCATGTAGGTAATAATAATCGCAATCGAACGATCCCGAGACCCATTGTCGGCTTTCCTTTGTATTCGTTCGCGATTAGGTAGTCGCCGCCGTCGCCGCGCCGATAACCCAAGGGCGTTCACCTTATACCTACATACCTACAATCTTGAATATTCAATTTACGAGACCTTTCATAATTAATCGATGGAGTACATCTAGACTAACAATGCGTTTTTGTATCAAGCTGATAAAATAAGGATTCTTTGAGATATTTGACCAATCAGTTTCTAGGTCGCAACAGTATTATCATTAAGGTGAAGGCGCCTGTCTAGCCCGCGAAATTCAAAATTTTCAAGTATTTTTATAGTTTATCCAAAATCTGAAAACATTTAAGAAAAAAAATTGTGATTTGCGACAAACACAGTATGCAGTGCGTTTATTAATACATTTATTTTACTCTAAATATTATCACGGTGGATATGATACTAGTAAATCACTAAATATACAAAAATTGCCAGATTATCTGGATAGCTGTCGTTCTTGAAATGTTTTAGAGTAAGTTGGATATATTAATAAATGCACTACACACGGTCTTTTTCGCGAATTTGAAAATGTGCCTTTTATTATTGACAGATTTTGAAAAATTTCTAAAAAACCTCAAAAAATTTAAACTTCGCGGGCTAGATGGGCGCTTTGGCCGTTAAAATGTCATAAATAAGTAATTCTAATTAAATGACAATTTATAATTTGTCAGTCAGGTATTCGTTAACAGTGTAATAATAGTTTTAGTTTTTTGGCATGTAATTTTGTACTGGTATGACATAAGAATGACATTTCCAAGATCGGTTTCAGACTTGAGATCGATTTATTAATAGGGGCGTATAACATCTATAACATATAATAACTTGGTAATTAAATTACTGGTGTATCACTCTCTAGTACTATTCAGTGACAATGGTGTCGCCTGCTCACATTCTGTTGTTGTTCCCGAGAATGTACACCATCTTTTATTCATTGAAAAGAGTAACCATTGAGTTTCTCGGCGGCTCTTCTCAGTGGAAGCGGCATTCCGAGCCGGCGGTAGATACTGACTGTTCATAAATGCTTTGTTTTCTTTTGTCAGAGGTTCTCAAACTTATTTCGTCTTCTGTCCCCTAAAATATTTGTATTTACCTCATAAGGGCCATCCATAAATTACGTCACACGTTAAGGGGGTCGGAGGGGTAGACAAAGTGTGACATTGTGTGACAAGGGGTCGGGAGGGGGTACCAAATTTTGTGACATCACATTTTTTCAAAATATAATATTTTATATCTAAATATTACAATACTATTTAAACTAAATACCTACTAAAGAATAACATAAAAATAGTTGCATGTCTATAAATTGTTATATATTTTTTTGAAGTTTATTTTATTAAAAATTAAATTTAAATGGAAATAAAAATAATTTCGGAACTTCTGTTTTAATTTCATAAATTTTCTAAATGTAAAATTGCAAAATATGTGACATCACACTAGGTCTAGGGTCTAGGGTCTCACAAACGTGACAAGAACGGGGGAGGGGTCAAAAAATCATGAAATTCGTGTGACGTAATTTATGGATTGCCCCTTACTGCCCTTTGAAGATGGTAAGTGTGATGCTGTATTATGTTATTTCCAGCCTGGTTGTGTTAATACAACGGAAATGGATCCCAAGAAGCTGTCTCGCATCAACGCTTTGAAAGCCAAGCGATTACGGCAATGCCAGGAATTGATATTACAACACAATCTGAAGGTATACAACAATAATAGTGTTCAGAACGACAAACAAAAAATAACTAAGATTGAAAATTTAGAAAACCCCCGATGCGACGACTTTTTAAACTACAAATGAGCTGATAATTTTCAAACGGCTGAACCGATTTTCATGAAACATAGCTAAGAACACTCTCGATCAGAATAACTAACAAAAAAAAAATTTAAATTGGTTCATCCGCATCCAGGGCCCTGCGATGCCACAGACAGACACACAGATACACAAATACACGTGTTAAACTTATAACACCCCTCTTTTTTGCCGGAGGTTAAATACATGTCTATTTGACGACCGCTTGGCGCAGTGGTCCGAGTGTTGGCTGGCGAGGCTGCTCGGCTCACTGCACATGGTTCTGGCACATAATCCGCCCCGGTCTGGGTGTCACTGGGATCGCCCCCAGTCCATTGTACGGTGCCCATAGTACAAGCGTCGCTTAGTTTGGGACCGTACAGTTGGTGTGTCAGTCTGGCGATATTTATTGTTTACCTTACGCTGATCTTCTGTGAGAGGTTGGTACTGTACTACCCCGGTCGAGTCCAGCCCGTGTATGAGCTGTAAGCCGGCCCTGTCACCGTCAAAGTTGTTCAGCAAAAATATAAATGGACTAGCTGTGCCCCGCGACTTCATCCGCGTAGTATTTGATTATTGGGTTAAAAAGTATCCTATATGTTAATCCCGGTTATAATCTATCTGTGTTCCAAATTTCATCTAAATCCGTTCAGTAGTTTTTGCGTGAAGGAGTAACAAACATACATACATACATTCATACATACATACATACATCCACACTCACAAACTTTCGCATTTATAATATTAGTAGGATTTAATTTCGCAATTTCAGAACAATCCCATAGTGACAATCACAAACCCTCAAGAGAGTGAAGAGGAGATACAAAAGAAGAATGCAGAGAATGCTGTCAAAGAGAACGGTAAGAAATACAAAGATTTATATTTTCAACCGACTTCCGCAAAGGGAGGTTCGGGGTTCGTCTGTATGTGTGGTCACCGATATCTCCGTGAATTGTGGACCGATTTTGGAAATCTTTTGTTTTGTGTGAAGGGTGTACTCTCAAGGTGATCGTAAAGAAATTTCATCACAATCTGTTCAGTGGTGTGAGAGATATGAACAACTAGCTGTGCCCCGCGACTTCATCCGCGTAGTATTGGATTATTGGGTTAAAAAGTATCCTATATGTTAATCCCGGTTATAATCTATCTGTGTTCCAAATTTCATCCAAATCCGTTCAGTAGTTTTTGCGTGAAGGAGTAACAAACATACATACATACATACATACATCCACACTCACAAACTTTCGCATTTATAATATTAGTAGGATTTATGGTTACTATCAATTTGATCCGCATATTTTCATGTTAATTTTCATATTTTCATTTTCATGTTCTTTTCCGTTTTCATATGTTCATGTTCATTTCCATATTCATATTTTCATCTTCATTTTTTTTCGTGTTTATTTCTATATTCATATTGACATTTTCATTTTCATATTCGCATTTTCATTCTTATGTTCATTTTCATGTTCATTTTCATATTTTCATTTTCATTCTCATATACATTTTAAGAGTTGTTGATTACGGTGGGCCCCTGAATTGTATTGTATCATATAGGTGAGCCGTCGCAGTCGCTGGCGGCAGGGGCGAGCAGTGCGCCTGCAGGGGGAGCGGGGGGAGCGGGGGGGAGCGCGGAGCAGCAGGTGGAGCAGGCGCGGCGGCGCGTGGCCATGCTGCGCGCGCGCCTCGAGCGACGCAACGTGCGCGTCAGCAAGGTCGCCGACATGTGAGTGGGGGAGGGAGCGGGGGGAGCGGGGGGGAGCGCGGAGCAGCAGGTGGAGCAGGCGCGGCGGCGCGTGGCCATGCTGCGCGCGCGCCTCGAGCGACGCAACGTGCGCGTCAGCAAGGTCGCCGACATGTGAGTGGGGGAGGGAGCGGGGGGAGCGGGGGGGAGCGCGGAGCAGCAGGTGGAGCAGGCGCGGCGGCGCGTGGCCATGCTGCGCGCGCGCCTCGAGCGACGCAACGTGCGCGTCAGCAAGGTCGCCGACATGTGAGTGGGGGGGGGAGGGGGGGGAGCGGGGGGGAGCGCGGAGCAGCAGGTGGAGCAGGCGCGGCGGCGCGTGGCCATGCTGCGCGCGCGCCTCGAGCGACGCAACGTGCGCGTCAGCAAGGTCGCCGACATGTGAGTGGGGGAGGGAGCGGGGGGAGCGGGGGGGAGCGCGGAGCAGCAGGTGGAGCAGGCGCGGCGGCGCGTGGCCATGCTGCGCGCGCGCCTCGAGCGACGCAACGTGCGCGTCAGCAAGGTCGCCGACATGTGAGTGGGGGAGGGAGCGGGGGGAGCGGGGGGGAGCGCGGAGCAGCAGGTGGAGCAGGCGCGGCGGCGCGTGGCCATGCTGCGCGCGCGCCTCGAGCGACGCAACGTGCGCGTCAGCAAGGTCGCCGACATGTGAGTGGGGGAGGGAGCGGGGGGAGCGGGGGGGAGCGCGGAGCAGCAGGTGGAGCAGGCGCGGCGGCGCGTGGCCATGCTGCGCGCGCGCCTCGAGCGACGCAACGTGCGCGTCAGCAAGGTCGCCGACATGTGAGTGGGGGAGGGAGCGGGGGGAGCGGGGGGGAGCGCGGAGCAGCAGGTGGAGCAGGCGCGGCGGCGCGTGGCCATGCTGCGCGCGCGCCTCGAGCGACGCAACGTGCGCGTCAGCAAGGTCGCCGACATGTGAGTGGGGGAGGGAGCGGGGGGAGCGGGGGGGAGCGCGGAGCAGCAGGTGGAGCAGGCGGACTGACATTTGGCAAAAAGTGTTAGTAGATAGATTATCATTAGGGATGAGTATTATTCGATCGTCATTTCGTTTTGTTTTCCACATCCATAGGGATGAGTATCAAATCGGTCACATGCAGTGGCTTCATATTATAATAGGGTCATACATGATTTCGATTTGAAATAATAGGTTTGTCTGCATGACAATGAAAATGTAATTGGTCGTAGGTTCATAGCGTACTGCGAGCAGTACGTGGAGTACGACGCGTTCTTGACTCCGCCGGAGTGCCCCAACCCCTGGATCAGCGACACCACGGAGATGTGGGACCAGGAGAAGCAGAGGTCAGTAGTCCACCGACTCCCAGGACCATATAGACCATGTGGTCGCCTAAGACCGTGTGGTCGCTTTAAACCGTGTGGTCGCCTAAGACCGTGTGGTCGCCTTAGACCATTTGGTCGTCTTAGACCATGTGGTCGCCTTAGACCATGTGGTCGTCTTGGACCATGTGAAGCAGAGGTCAGTAGTCCACCGACTCCCAGGACCATAAAGACCATGTGGTGGTCTCAGACCATGTGGTCGCCTTAGACCATGTGGTCGTCTTAGACCATGTGGTCGCCTAAGATCGTGTGGTCGTCTTGGACCATGTGGTCGCCTTAGACCATGTGGTCGCCTTGGACCATGTGGTCGTCTTAGACCATGTGGTCGCCTTAGACCATGTCGTCGACTCAGACCATGTGGTCGTATTAGACCACGTGGTCTAAGAAGACCGTGCGGACTAGGTGAAAGAGAAAGTAAGGAAGGAAAATCATTTATTCGACACAAACACAAGAGGTTACAGAAACAAGAAAATAAAAGTTTTTTTTATTTGATGAACGCTTGGCGCAGTGGTTCGAGCGCAGGCCGCTCGGTTCACCGCACCGGGTGGTGGCGAGTTCAATTCGGACATGGCTTTTTCGTAATTCGTCCTGGTTTGCGTGTCACCGGGATGGCCCCCAGTCCGTTGTACGGTACTCATAGTACAAGCGTCGCTTAGTTTGGGACCATACAGTTGGTGTGTTCGTCTGGCGATATTTATTTATTTTATAATAGTTTACCACTTAGAGTAATGTAAGACGTTTGACTTGCATTACCCAACATTGTCCTCACACCTCTAATTATACCTACTGTAAACATAATTTAAAAAGAGAAAAAAGATGTATCCATGGAGTTTCTTGCATGTTCTTCTCCATAGGATTTTGTTTTGGAACATTCACCTAGCTCTTGACTTTTTCAAAGTGCCAGTTAATCTGGCCTATCTATACAAATAAATAAAATTGGAGTGTCTGTTTGTAATATAAAAATAACACCTTTTCACTAAATGCATATGAAAGTACATAGGACACCTATAACAAACGCGATTTAAAAAAAAATTGTCTGTCTGTCTGTCTGTCTGTGTGTTTGTTCTGGGTAATCTCCGAAACGGCTGGACCGATTACAACGGGACTTTCACTGGCAGATAGCTGATGTTTTAAGGAGTAACTTAGGCTCCTTTAATTTTAGAAATACAATTAGGGTTCCGCGTAAAAAAATAAAAACAGATGAAATCAAAGAGTATCTCCGAATCGGTTGGATCGATTTTAACGGGACTTTCACTGGTAGATAGCTATTATTATAAGCAGTAACTTATGATACTTTTATTTAAGAAAAACAAAATTTTAATAAATGGGTCTTGTCGCGCGGGCTCAGTTCGCGGGAGCGAGCTTTTTTGTTAAGTTAAATTCCACGCGGACGAAGTCGCGGGCTCAGCTAGTTTGAAATAAAAATATTTGAATTTGACTGTGGCTTGCCAGCAAGGAGCCGCTGCCGCTGCGGCGCGTGCGGCGCTGGGCGTTCGGGCTGCGCGAGCTGCTGCACGACGCGGCCGGCCGGGAACACTTCGCCAAGTTCCTCTCCAAGGAGTTCAGCGGGGAGAACCTCAAGTAACGCCTCGACCACTAATATTAGTACTTAACCCCCCCTACAGACCCCCCCTCCCTCCAAAAGCTTCCTCAACCGCCTGTAGTAATAGTAGTGAGTACTACAATTGTCATTTATAGATTTACAAAAAATGTTGCTTATCCTATCCTACTTATATTATAAATGCGAAAGTTTGTGAGTGTGGATGTATATATGTATGTATGTTTGTTACTCCTTCACGCAAAAACTACTGAACGGATGTGGATGAAATTTGGAACACAGATAGATTATAACCGGGATTAACATATAGGATACTTTTTAACCCAATAATCCAATACTACGCGGATGAAGTCGCGGGGCACAGCTAGTAGTATATTAAGATAACATGGATTCAGTAGTCAGTTTAATGGTAGTCCATTAAACTGACTTTTTCGTTACGATGCCCCCTTACACACTGTGTGTGGTGTTACGATGCCCCTTACACCCTGTGTGTGGTGTTACGATGTCCCTTACATCCTGTGTGTGGTGTTACGATGCCCCTTACACCCTGTGTGTGGTGTTACGATGCCTCTTACACGCTGTGTGTGGTGTTACAATGCCCCTTACACGCTGTGTGTGGTGTTACGATGCCCCTTACACCCTGTGTGTGGTGTTACGATGCCCCTTACACCCTGTGTGTGGTGTTACGATGCCTCTTACACCCTGTGTGTGGTGTTACGATGTCCCTTACACCCTGTGTGTGGTGTTACGATGTCCCTTACACGCTGTGTGTGGTGTTACGATGCCCCTTACACCCTGTGTGTGGTGTTACGATGCCCCTTCCATCCTGTGTGTGGTGTTACGATGTCCCTTACACCTTGTATTTTCTATAAGGTTCTGGCTGGCGGTGCAGGAGCTGAAGGCACTCCCGCTGCGGCGCGTGGCGGCGCGTGCCCGCGACATATGGAAGGAGTTCCTGGCCTCGGACGCGCCCTCCCCTATCAACATCGACGCCGCCAGCAGGTCAGACCGCTAATTCCTATAGAATCCTCTGTATATACAGCCTGTATATTGCTTAAACGGGGTTATTGGTAAAACACAAACAACCTAGAGTTTAAGCGCAGGCCGTTAGGCTCATTGCGCCGGAATGTTGCGGGTCTCAATCTCAAGTCTGATAGCGATCTTGGAAATGTTAATCTTATGTCATTCCTATACAAAATTAAACGTCAAAAGCGTACTTAAGACCGGTCTCAGACTTGAGATCGATTTAATAATACGGACCTAAATGTTTTTGTAGCAATATCTGGTAGTTCGGATGTAAAGAATAGAAATGTGTTATATAGATTAATGAAATCATAAGAGTTTGTTTTTGTTAAATGTATTATGTTTTGTTAAGTCACATAACAAAATTCGTTGTTTATGATGTTATTAATATAGATCCTGAGAGGTTGTTAGTGTTTTACCAATAACCCTGTATATAAAATTCCCGTGTGCGTGTGTTCGTAATTCGCTACCTCCTAAACGGCTCGTCCGATTTTGATGATTATTTTTTTCTGTACTTACTGGGTCACCTGGTTCTTAGCTATGGTTGGACCCGTTAGATGGCGATTTTATCGACATCCATTAAATAAAATCCCTACTACTGAAGTTGCTATTGCTAATAAGAACTTTATTAAAATGTATTATATTTATTGTTTGTTTATAGGGAACTGACGCGAGTCAAAATTGAATCGGGCACCGCTGATAGATACTGCTTCGATCAAGCTCAAGTAAGTAATAAAACGTCTTAATATATATATCTAAATATATATAATTATCTATCAACGCACAGCCCAAACCACTGGACGGATCGGGCTGAAATTTGGCATGCAGGTAGATGTTATGACGTAGGCATCCGCTAAGAAAGGATTTTGATTAATTCTGCCCCCAAGGGGATAAAATAGGAGATGAAAGTTTGTTGAAACTTTGTCAATTAAATGCCACGCGGACGAAGTCGCGGGCACAGCTAGATATATAATATAGAACATCGTATGCTATGTGAAACAGAAAGGGTATACTATGTTTTTTGTAACTTTACTTTGTAAATCTAAAACTATCGGCTTTGTGGGACAGTTGAAGTACTAAAGGTTTTGTAGACTTGTGAAATCTGTCAACAGCTATATCCCTGTAACACCTTTTGTTTTTCAAGTTTCCTCCAAAGCTGATAGTTTTAGAATTACAAAGTTAAGTTTTGAAATTAAAAGGATACCCTTTCTGTTTCAACCTGTATACTAGTCACGGGTCTCCCCTCAGTACGCGGGGGATTCAGGCTATGATCCACCACGCTGGCCCAGTGCGGGTTGGCGGATTTCACATGTTTTACGAATATTGGTTACATGTTCTAAGACATGCAGGTTTCCTCGCGATGTTTTCCTTCACGGTAAGCAAGTGATTGGTATTTAATGGAAATTATCAGTTAATTTCAGAACTTCTTTATTTTCCATTTTGTTAGTAAATAAAATAATCAGACATAAAATAAGTAATGGCGTCGTGTAATTCTTTCTGATCGCTGTGACGGCTTGTTCCCAGGCTCATGTGTATCATCTGATGAAGTCCGACAGCTACTCGAGATACCTGAGGTCGGAGATGTACAAAGACTATCTCAACGGATCCAAGAAAAAGGTATACCTATAAATAATATCTATGGTCCATCTATATATTAATACGTGAAGCAAAAACTTTCAACCGCTTAATACGAAAATTGCGCGGACGGAGGAGTATGACATTTGGCACACTTATAGTTTATATAGAGAAGGAGTGCAGAATGCTAATAATTTTATATTATAATACTTAGAAATACATTAAAATCAATACAAAAAACATTACACACTCTACCATGAATTGACACACACACATTTGTAACCTCCACACCGACTGACTGTCTGACTGACAAACGGTGACAGTTTTTGGAGGGCGGGACTTCCATAGTGCATTCTGCGTGCCAGTATCAAAAAGTCTTTGACAATAAAACCTTAATGACGTTTAAAATTAAAATTTAAGTGAATTATGGTCGAACTTCAACTATTATAACGGGAATACTAGTTACGGGAGTACTAGTATTAATAAAACGACCTTAAATCTGAGAGCGATCTTGGAAATGTCATTCTTATGTCATACCAGTACGAAATGACATGCCAAAAGCGTACTCAAGACCGCTCCCAGACTTGAGATCGATTTATTAATCAGGTATTAGTCTAAAGTATAGTCCGTTCATGAAATTATAGTACTTGTGACACATTCCACGCTATATCAAGTTATGTAAATATTCATGGGCTATGGGCGCGATGTAATAAAAAAATGATTAGTCCTTTTGACGTCCCACTCCTGGGCACGGGCCTCCCCTCACTACGAGGGGGATTCAGGCCGTAATTCACCACGGTGGCCCAGTGCGGGTTGGCGGATTTCACATGTCTTTCGAAAATTGGTTAGATTTTCTAAGACATGCAGGTTTCCTCACGATGTTTTCCTCACACCGTAAGCAAGTGATAATCATTTAGAAAGCATAAAAATAGCAGTGGTAGCCGATTGGTTAAGCACGCGTTTTGCGGGCAACAGGTCTAGGGTTGAAATCCCGGCTCATAATTTATATAATTTTTAAATGTATTTTATGATTATTAGGGTTCCGTATTACCCACGACAAATTTTATACTTCTTCTTCTTTTTTAATACTATGGCCCACCCAGTTTAATAAGTATTTCGCCAGTGTCCAGTAACAAATAGCAATAACAAACACAATTAATAACAATACAATACAAAAATGTGACCGTCCACTTTGGAAAACCAAAATGCAGGCCGAATTTTATACTGGTATGACACAAGAATGACATTTCCAAGATCAGTCTCAGATTTGAGATCGATTTATGAATACGGGCATAATACCCTCTACTAGGTGAAACAGCAACGGTATACTATTGTTTTTGCAACTTTACTTTGTAAATCTAAAACTATCGGCTTTGTGGGACAGTTGATGTACTAAAAGTTTTGTAGACTTGTGAATTCTGTCAACAGCTGTATCCCTGTAACACCTTTTGTTTTTCAAGTTTCCTCCAAGGCTGACAGTTTTAGAATTACAAAGTAAAGTTTTGAAAAAAATAGTATACCCTTTCTGTTTCAACCTGTATACGAAAATATCTCAGTAGCTAGATACATAGTTCTTTGTTCACAGACTTCAGTGAAGGGGATACGTTCAATTGTATCCTTCACCGCCCGGAAGGAGACATCAACAAACTAAACAAACAAGCGAGGAAACAAACACGCAGACAAGGTTTGAAGTTTATTTTAGTTATCTTTTCATTTCGAAGCGTCAATACCCTAGTGGTTAGAGGGGCCGTCCTCGTAGCTGTGAGGTTCCGGGTTCGATCCCCATCCCGGCCATTAAACTATTGACGTGAGCCCACTCCTAGCACAGGCATTAGCTTAGTTGGAGGGGCTAAAGGGAATACTAGTGATGTAACAAACTCACTATGCTAGTAATCTTTAAAAAAAATAAAAAGAAAAAAATATCCTACTAATATTATAAATGCGAACGTTTGTGAGTGTGGATGTATGTATGTATGTATGTTTGTTACTCCTTCACGCAAAAACTACTGAACAGATTTGGATGAAATTTGGAACACAGATAGATTATAACCGGGATTAACATATAGGATACTTTTTTTTACCAAATAATCCAATACTACGCGGATGAAGTCGCGGGGCACAGCTAGTATAAGTATATATTTTTGTTTTTTGTTTTGATTTGTATAATTTTCTATTGTTCCCGACATCGCGCAATTGTTTTGGCAATATATCAGGCCCTTAAGATACAGGCAATGTCTAGTTTAAGGGTCACAAGCATTTATCAATACATATATTTTACTCTAAATATTATCACGGTGGATATGATACTAGTAAATCACTAAATATACAAAAATTGCCAGATTATCTGGATAGCTGTCGTTCTTGAAATGTTTTAGAGTAAGTTGGATATATTAGTAAATGCACTGTACACGGTCTTTTTCGCGAATTACAAAATTTGTCTTTTATTATTGTCAGATTTTGAAAAAATTCTAAAAGAACTCAAAAAATTTGGACTTCGCGGGCTAGATGGGCGCTTTAGCCTTAAATTATGTAGGAGTCCATAATTTATTTTTCTCTTTGTCAAGTCCACGGACATCATTTGTAAACGTATTAACCTGCAAACATGTAGACTTAATAATAATAATTTCGCCCTTTTGACGTCCCACTCCTGGGCACGGGCCTCCCCTCAACACGAGGGGGATTCAGGTCATAATCCACCACGCTGGCCCAGTGCGGGTTGGCGGATTTCACATGTCTTTCGAAAATTGGTTAGATCTTCTAAGACATGCAGGTTTCCTCACGATGTTTCTCTTCACCGTAAGCGAGTGATAATCATATAGAAATTATGATTCGCACATAGATTTCGAAAAATCCAGAGGTGCGAGCCGGGATTTGAACCCAAGACTTGGTGCCCGCAAGACGCGTGCTTTAACCAATCGGCTATCACTGCTATATACATGTAGACTTAGATATAATTTTTTTTTCCATTTTTTTCTTTTTTTTCAGGTACAGTTTGAACCGTTCGATGAAGCGGGAGTCTACCGCTGTGGGGCTACGGCGCTAGTGGCGACGCGGGGATTTTATTTAAGTATATGTAAACTTTATCATGGATCAGATACGATTCATTATCGATTGTGGTCGCGCATTTGGCGGCCAGGTTATAAAAGCCACTGATGTTAGTTGTTCTTAAATCAAGTCTCGCGGTCGACGGCCAGATATAGTTCTGGCCGCTGTAAACGTTTAAATTAGTTGGCCGCCTGGCCGCCGTAATCGTTTAAAGAAGTTGGCCGCCATGGCCGCCTGGCCGCAATAATCGTTTAAAGAAGATGGCCGCCGAGGCAGCCTGGCCGCTGTTATCGTTTTAAAGAAGTAGGCCGCCTGGCAGCTGTAATCGTTTAAAGAAGATGGCCGCCATGGGCTCCTGGCCGCCGTAATTGTTTAAAAAAAGTTGGCCGCCTGGCCGCCGTAATCGTTTAGAGAAGTTGGCCGCCTGGCCGCCGTAATCGTTTAAAAAAGTTGGCTATGCGGCGTTTATGGCTTATTGGTCTGTGCATCCCCCCTAATAGACTGTTATCCTAACCCACTGATTCTCACGGAACCAAAGTATTTTTTTTATATAATTTTTTTATAAATTTTAATTTGACAAAAAGACTGTTTTACGATACTGCCCGTTTTTTTTTGGTATTTTTTTAAAAAAGCACTCATTTTATTCTTGTGCACTGAAAACAAAGTAATGTAAATATTATATTTAGTCGTCTCGTTAGGTCATAGACAATACTTGTTGAGTAAAGATTGTGTATAGAATGCATACAATCAAAATGGAGACCATATTTTTTTTTTACTTATTTTTTACAATAATGACGCCTTGTCATTGCATTTAGCCAGTAAGTACTTCATACTATAAAATAATATATTATCAAGTTTTTTTTTCATCGAGCACATGAAGGCAATTAGTTTTGACAGATCCTACTAATATTATAAATGCGAAAGTTTGTGAGTGTGGATGTATGTATGTATGTTTGTTACTCCTTCACGCAAAAACTACTCAACGGATTTGGATGAAATTTGGAACACACATAGATTATAACCGGGATTAACATATAGGATACTTTTTAACCCGACAATCCCGAAATTTTTGCTAAGTTAAAATACTACGCGGATGAAGTCGCGGGGCACAGCTAGTTTTCTATAGATTCGTGTTGGAAGTCGATTGAGATACTAGTGGTTAACAGATTTGCAAATTTGGATAACATTATGTTATTCTATATACAATCTTAAGGTGAAGGCGCCTGTCTAGCCCGCGAAATTCTAAATTTTCGAGTATTTTTATAGTTTATCCAAAATCTAAAAACATTTAAGACAACATTTTGTGATTTGCGACAAACACAGTATGCAGTGCGTTTATTAATACATTTATTTTACTCTAAATATTATCACGGTGGATATGATACTAGTAAATCACTAAATATACAAAAGTTGCCAGATTATCTGGATAGCTGTCGTTCTTGAAATGTTTTTGAGTATGTTGGATATATTAATAAATGCACTGCGCACGGTCTTTTTCGCGAATTACAAAATGTGCCTTTTATTATGGTCAGATTTTGAAAAATTTCTAAAAAACCTCAAAAAATTTGAACTTCGCGGGCTAGATGGGCGCTTTAACCTTAATGTAATTGTAATATAGCTTAGATTGAAAAAGGTCGCTTCCTCTTACTAGTATTGTTAGACATACGGTTTGACTATCGTAACATTAAGGTTTTCAAATTTTACGACCGCGGTGCGACTTCGACACGGTACGGTTCGCTGCTCGGTAGCGTCTACGTAAACGTAGACAGTATTTAGATGACCGCTTGGCGCAGTGGTTCGAGCGCAGGCCGCTCGGTTCACTGCACATGGTGGTTGCGGGCTCGATTCCCGCCGAGGCTAATTTCGGATGTGGCCTTTTCGTAATTTGACCAGGTCTGGGTGTCACTGGGATGGCCCCCAGTCCATTGTGCAGTACCCATAGTAAAAGCGTCGCTTAGTTTGGGACCATACAGTTGGTGTGTCAGTCTGGCGATATTATTATTATTTTTAAGGCACATTGTTCGTTCATCCACGGATAACAGTGAGTGTCCGCGGACCCTTATAATAGGCATATTTTATAATCTGTCACGCAATTTAGACGATTTGTCACACAATTCTGGCAATCCGTCACCCAAAATATGTTCAATATTGAATAACTGTCACCCAATAAATCTACATTTTTTTTTGTCACCCAAAATGTGTTCTTACCAATTTTGAACAGGTAGCTGTAACCCATAATATGTAGCAATATTTGCCACCGGTCACCCAAAATATTCACCCATCTGACTAATAGTCATCCAATTTTGACTGTCTATTCTTGACAGACACCTTAACGTGTTTTGAAGTGTCAAAGTTGTCTTAAATCGTTGAATAAAATGTCACAGTCGTATCGCGATCGTTTCTTAAATCTTAGATTGGTGTTAATATTAATAAATCGAACTCAAATCTGAGGGCGAACTGGAATATCTACGCTTGAGATTTAATAATGTACTGAAATGACATTAGATATATATTTTCACCTTGGCAATTCAGACTTGAGATCTATTTATTAATATCTACTGACCATTAGTTTATAAGGATACATCACTGAAGGTGAAACTCGTAAAATCCGTCGCGGGGTTTGAACCTAGACCTATATAACCACGCGCGATCTTGCCTCTCTCTCTCTCTCGCAACTTTCACTCACGTCTGAATACCCATCTGAATACGCCACTTTGACAGCTTTCCTATAGAAAAACTGTCAAAAATGACGTATTCAGATACGGGATAGGTACGCCAGTTTTGACGTGTTGCGAGTCGATTGCAAGTGTAACACAGTGGTGGGAGTGTGTGGCGGGACTAGTCATACTAATATTATAAAGAGGAAAACTTTGTTTGTTTGATTGTAATGAATAGGCTCCGAAACTACTGAACCGATTTGAAAAATTCTTTCACTGTTGGGAAGCTACACTATCCCCGGGTGACATAGGCTATAATATGTTTTCAAAAAAATTAAGGATCCTTACTAAAACTCGAATAATGTAACCGCAATGTACCCGTGCGAAGCCGGGGCGGGCCGCTAGTCCCAAATAAAAAGGAATGAGGGCGATTCTAGTGACACCTTTAGCGGAAAAGGGAAGATCTTCCAGCCAGGCGGGTGTTATGCCTGGCGGGCGGCTTTTTTTTTTTTTAATTGACTATATGTTGTTGGCCAGAGTGGCCATAACAACTTCACCCGGACAGAGGGCCCAGCCAGAGGGGCAGGGGGGCAGCTAGCTCAAGGGCGCCACAAGGGACACGACCTCGGCTTGGGCCGCTGCCAGGAGAGGTGGCGAGGGTAAATCTACCACCGGATCGGAACGCGACCTCGACTGAGAAGATCGCCCCGCTGGTTGTTCTCGAGGTCTTGTATATATAGTCACGATGCTTGCGAGTCTTAATATCGTGATTCAGTTTTTCTATGAAGAATCCGTACATTGTATTGAGGCGCCGCATTTAGCGCCATCTGTCCGTTTCTGTCGGCGACGTGAATGTGAGGTCGCCACACACCCAAACCATTTTACGGAAAGGCAATTTCCCAACGGAATCGAACCCGGAACCGCCCGGTGCACTCCGCTCCACAGACAGAATGACGTCAATATTAATAGGAAACCTTTTGTCTTTCATAGACTTAGGCCTTAAGGATACGGTTCGCCTTCAGTGTTAATAAGATATACTGTAAAATTGATGTTTTAGTTATAATTATAGTATATGACAAACGTTTAATGGGGCAAGCTAAGATAATTAATTTATTTATCTCCTCAAATAATTATGGCCGGCTTTACTCCCATGTTGCGTTGGCTCCCAAATACATATACAAGGTGACACATACTGGGTATACTTTTTTTTCAAAACTTTGTAATTCTAAAACCATCAGCTTTGGAGGGAACTTGAAAAACAAAAGGTGTTATAGGAATACAGCTGTTGACCGATTTCACAAGTCTACAAAACCTTTAGTACTTCAACTGTCCCACAAAGCCGATAGTTTGAGATTTACAAAGTTAAGTTGCAAAAAAAATAGTATACCCATTTTGTATCACCTAGTAGGTACAATAGACGAACAGTTTTCTGACTATAAGATGTCTGATACTTTACTGACTTACCATTCTTCTTGAAGGAACTCTAAAATTCTTGTTACATTACTTTTGTTCCAATAGCCCACACACACACATTTATGAAGGCGAAATGGTCAATGTTCCTCCAACATAAAACATTATAATTCCACTTTTCTTATTTTAAAAGTATGGCCCACCCAGTTTAACAGGTATTTAGCCAGTGTCAAGTAACAAATAGCAATAACAAACACATTTAATAACAAAACACAACCAAAATGTGACCGTCCATTTTGGAAATACAAAAAAAAGAAAAAAATGACAACGTCACTTTTCTAATTCCCGCCAAAAAGCTTGTCATAATTTGTATACTACACTAGCGGTACCATTGTATTAAAAATATTATGTCTCTCTATTAAAAAAAAAATATGGACTAAAGGAAACCAAAGTGTCATAAGTAACTTTTTTAGTATAATTTATTTTTTATACCTTTTTTTCTTATACCTAGCACAAAATATTTTTTTATTATTCTTATTAGGTAAGTAATCATTTTGTACTTGTTTTTTAGGGAAATTATCTCAACTTTGGACTGCCAAAGATCTCGCGATCAGTCATAAACATTTTTTTTGTAAATTTATTTTTTAAGTCTTCATTATCAGGCTGGCCTAAGGCATTAGGAAAGGTTATCTCAATAAAAATCGGAAAAGAAGATTATATTATGATTTCAGAAAGGCCAGAATAAGACCTTTCTTCCTTCTTGAATTTTTCAACATTATGTAAAAAATAGAATAAATACATCAATTTAATAGTATAAAATAAATCCAACTCAGATTACGATTCTTTAAAAGAGGAACGTTCCGATCGTCTGAAGCCAGTCTTAGTCAAATTTAGATGTTAAAAAAAATGTTAATTACTAAACCATATCTTTTGAACATTCATTATTGAAAATATATAATTAAGTATGTATGTAATCTCGAGGCCATTACTGCCTGCCCACTTTAGCAATACGCTTGAGGGGTTCCGAGGTTTCGGGGTTCGATTCCCATTCTGCCTATTGAACTATTGACGTGAGTCCAAATACTAGTTAAAACATTGAGAAAATCACTTCGTCTTCGTCAAAAATATTCCATGTTTTTATGGCTAAAGTAACATATTTATCTTCTTTCTTAAAATATATGGCCAACCCAATTTAATAGGTATCAACAAACATTTAACTAATAATAAATCGATCTTAAGTTTAAGGTCGATATCATAAATGCCCATCCTTATGTCATATTAGTACAAAAATGCAATGTCCAAAGCGTACTCAAGATAGCTCTCAGACTTGAGTTCGATTTATTAAAATAACGATACCAAAAAAACGTGACGTTCCACTTTGGAAAGCCAAAATGGAGGCCCTAATATTTTTGACGAAGCCGAAGATAGTTTGGTGAACACGATTAAAAGCTATGGCACTAGAACCAATTATTGTCACGCGATATTGAGCTTAAAGTTGGCCAGGCAGTGGTGGCCACGCCGTAACTGTAATAATTATAGTATTATGTATTTCATATAAATAAATAAAGTGTTAGGATTAATGTTAATTGAATAGGAGTGTATTCCACAAAATGTTAGGCAGATGTACTCTGCTGGGCACCCACATTTTGTCGTTGTTGTGTGGAATGTCACCCCCCTCGCATTAAGGGGAAGCCCATGCCCATGATTGGGACATAAAAAGGCAATCTTTTATATATACTAAAGGGTTTTTGTTAAAACACTAACAACCTCTCCGGACTTCATTACTGACATGGTCAACAATAACTTTTGTGCGATGACTTTTAATAATTACTTAGTTTTACTCGTCAGATTTTCGTGCAAAAAAATCAACGTTCTCAATGTTACGAATAAATGTCATTGTAGCGATATTCGATATAGAACAAAAAAAACTTGAAAGTTTACGTCTGCAAAATGTATTATACATTTTGTAAAAAGTCACAGAACAAAAGTTGATGTTTATGATGTCCACAGATGATGTAAAGATATTATATAAGGTTATACACTCCTATAAGGTTGTTAGTGTTTTACCAATAACCCTGCATACTTAATATTAAATTAACATGGATTGTAAGATGGCACATAGTTGAAATAGTATTGTGATGTTAGTACTTAGTATGTATACTTCAATCTGCAATATGTATGGTTATATATGTATATATATAGTTCGTGTACCAAAGTGTAATCATAAAGATTAAATTATTTAGAAAAATATTTTTTTGCGTTTTTTTTACTTACTACCTTTTAGCCGCGTGTAACCAGTTCGTGCTTTTCTGACGGCCGCTTAGCGCAGTGGTTCGAGCATAGGCCGCTCGACTCACTGCATTGGGTGGTTGCGGGTTCGATTCCCGTATTATTTATTTTATAAAACAAAGTTGGCATACTAGCTTAAACCCGCCTTATGTTAAAGCAGTTGGTGACGTTGCGGTATTTTAATCAGACGGGGACACCCAGACCGGGGCGAATTACGAAAACGCCATTTCTGAAATTTGCCCCGGCGGGAATCGAACCCGCAACCACCATGTGCAGTGAGCCGAGCGGCCTGCGCTCGAACCACCGCCAAGCGGTCGGAATCGGAACTTTAAATGTCCATATTTTTGCTAACTTTAACGTTGATTTGTAAATTAGGTATTTCGCTCTTAGTAATCGTAAGACATAGGTACTTATTTGATTAAATATATTTTCAGACTAGCTGAGCCCGCGACTTCGTCCGCGTGGAATTTTACTTAACAAAAAGCCCGCGCGACAGGACCCATTTTTTTAAATTTTGTTTTTCTAAAATAAAAGTAGCCTAAGTTACTGATTATAACAACAGCTATCTACCAGTGAAAGTCCCGTCAAAATCGGTGCAGCCGTTTCGGAGATACTCTTTGATCTCATGTGTTTTTATTTTTTTACGCGGAACCCTAATTGTTTTTCGAAAATTAAAGTAGCCTAACTTACTCCTTAAAACATCAGCTATCTGCCGGTGAAAGTCCCGTCAAAATCGGTCCAGCCGTTTCGGAGATTACCTGGAACAAACACACAGACAGACAGACAGACAAAAAAAATTAAATCGCGTTTTTGTTATAGGTGTCGTATGTACTTTCATATGCATTTAGTGAAAAGGTGTTATTTTGATATTACAAACAGACACTCCAATTTTATTTATTTGTATAGATACATTTTAAATTTGCAATCATTTAGACAATAAAAGTATTCGATATCGACTCAAATTATTTCAAATACCCTCCAAGGGGGGTATTAAAGGGGGTATGGGGAGTGGAACTGAGGGATTGGGCTATCGGCTCTCGGATATGATTTCTTCGGGGGGTTGAAGATTCGGGTCATAGTCGACCGCATTGATTAATTAACGAAGTAGGTAATTTACTTTTCAATAATAATACTTCATTTAAGGTGAAGGCGCCTGTCTAGCCCGCGAAGTTCATATTTTGAGTTCTTTTAGAAATTATTCAAAATCTGACAATAATAAAAGACAAATTTTGTAATTCGCGAAAAAGACCGTGTGCAGTGCATTTATTAATATATCCAACTTACTCTAAAACATTTCAAGAACGACAGCTATCCAGATAATCTGGCAATTTTTGTATATTTAGTGATTTACTGGTATCATATCCACCGTGATACAATTTAGAGTAAAATAAATGTATTAATAAACGCACTGCATACTGTGTTTGTCGCAAATCACAAAATGTTGTCTTAAATGTTTTCAGATTTTGGATAAACTATAAAAATACTCGAAAATTTTGAATTTCGCGGGCTAGACAGGCGCCTTCACCTTAAGCAGCGATAGCCGATTGGTTGAGCACACTTCTTGCGTGCACAAGGACCTGGGTTGAAACCCCGGCTCGCAGCTCGAACCATAATTTCAATAATATTATCACTTGCTTACGGTGAAGGAAAACATCGCGAGGAAACCTAACCAAATGAAATCGCCAGCGTTGTGGTTTATGGCTTGAATCCCCCTTGTAGTGAGGGGAGGCCCGTGCCCAGGAGTGGCACATCAAAATGGCTAATAATATCAGCTATTTTATAATACCTAAGTAGGTAATTAATGTGGTAATTTATTAATGTAACGTCGCAAAAACTATTTGTACTGAAATAGATTAGGTTTTGCGAAAGCGTATTGTTTGAACAGCTGTTTGATTGCTTACGTACTTAGTAGGAAATACTAAAAATCGGGCTTATGCTGTTGTGCAAATTCGTTACGCAAATCGCAATTTAATTCTTTTAATTCAATGGAGTGTTTTCCTAACCGCCGTATTAGGATCACATGAAAATCAGATCTTAGATACCTGCGCTTATAATGCCAAGCCATTTGACTATATAGTCAAATGGCTTGGCACTTGGCTGCACTCAAAATCAACTCAAAATTGTTTGTATTCATGCAAGCCAACAAAGCATTTATGAACAGTCAGTATCTACCGCCGGCTCGGAATGCCGCTTCCACTGAGAAGAGCCGCCGAGAAACACAATGGTTACTCTTTTCAATGAATAAAAGATGGTGTACATTCTCGGGAACAGCAACAGAATGTGAGCAGACACCATTGTCACTAAATAAGTAAATAGTACCTAATCAAATCTCATTCAGATTTAGGTATTTCAATTAGGTAGCTAGTTTAGTGAGGTGTGCATACCTACTCGCACTTTACATCAATGTAAAAGTTTACAAACCAAAATAATATATAGAAATGAATCTCTATTTCCTTGGTCATCGCATCACGCACGAACGGATGGAACGATTTCGCTAATTCTTTCTTTGTTGTGTTTATTATTGTCAGGAGAAGGTTCTTATGAAAGAAAAATCAAGAAAGTTGAGCGGAACAATTCGAATTCAATATTCAAAGTTAACACAGGACAACGTCTGTCGGGTCGGCTAGTCCTACTAATATTATAAATGCGAAAGTTTGTGAGTGTGCATGTATGTATGTATATTTGTTACTCCTTCACGCAAAAACTACTGAAGGGATTTGGATGAAATTTGGAACACAGATAGATTATAACCGGGATTAACATATAGGATACTTTTTAACCCAATAATCCAATACTACGCGGATGAAGTCGCGGGGCACAGCTAGTAATTAATAAAACAGAGGTGGATAAGAAGATAACTGCTTTGGTGTGATGCCTTCCATGCGCTTTACATCCTGCAAATAATGCATAGAATCACCAATCACCCTGTATATTAACGCTTAATCATCATACCGCGGCTGTTTAAACCCAATATTATTATTAATTAGTGATTGTTTTTAGCAATTAAAGCGAACTACGCAATTACATTGTTGACACGTGACCACCGCGCGCCTCACAGACGGCTCACAGTCATTGTATGAAGAGAATTCGTAATATCTACGCAGAAACTTAACGGTGGTAGTAGTTGCGGATTTACCAGCAGGCTGAGTAGGCTGGAGCCTAGGGCGGCAAATTTGGGGACCGATAGAACTCTGCAACTAATTTTGTCGATGACTTTCACCTCTCACTGGTCATTGACGACCGCTCGGCGCAGTGGTTCGAGCGTAGGCCGCTCGGCTCACTGCACATGGTGGTTGCGGGCTCGATTCCCGCGGGGGCAAATTTCAGAAATTACCTTTTCGTAATTTACCCAGGTCTGGGTGTCACCGGGATCGCCCCCAGTCCATTGTACGGTACCCATAGCTTAGTTTGAGACCATACAGTTGGTGTGTTCGTCTGGCGATATAATTATTGTACATTCGGTGTAGCAAACTTCCAAATTGAAATTAAAAAATCCGCCACTGGTTACAGGGATACAGCTGTTGACAGATTCACAAGTCTACAAAACCTTTAGTAGGTACTTCAACAGTCCCGCAAAGCCGATAGTTTTAGATTTACAAAGTAAAGTTGCAAAAAAATTGTGTACCCTTTCTGTTTCACCTAGCATACAAGATCGCTCTCAGACTTGAGATTGATTTTTGTTTATTAATACGGGCCTTATATAGCCGGTTATCTGTGGCTTAGCGATTTGGTTGCTAACAGACATTTGGAACCAATATTAGACCACCGCCAGTCGTCACCAGGCTGCCAGCGAGACACAGCACGCGTCTGGTTAAAAGATCTTCCCTTTCAGCAACAGCCCTGTTCAAACGTAGGTGTTATCCGCTGCCTTATTCACGATATAACGGTCCATTCGACTTACGAATAATTCTACTATTATACATATCGCCAGACTGACACACCAACTGTATAGTCCGAAACTAAGCAAAGCTTGTACTATGGATTGGGACTTGTATAATGGATTGCGGGCGATCCCGGTGACACCCAGAGCTGGGCAAATTACGAAAAGGCCATTTCCGAAATTTGCTCCGACAGTAAACGTACCCGCGACAGAATATTTGACAGATAAATACGGCATTCGACATTTAGATACGGTAAAATGTATCGAAATTGTCAGTGCCGGGTTAACCGTGTGAATGACCAGTGAACGGATATATAAATCCGTTACTAAAAGTCTAAACGTGCCTCGAACCCCCAAACCGATCCGCCATTTTGTGAACACAGACGTCACCACAGAACCGACCAATCTGGTCGCGCGAATCTTTCCTTCGTTATATTATCATTTGTTGTAAAGTTAAAACAAATAATCTGTTTGGCCAGCTGCCCTCTATTTGGTCGGTGAATTATATAAATTTGTAAATTAATATCATTCTCCACAGTGGTATAGCAGATATATTCATCTGTCCACTTACTTGTGTAAGCAATGCGACTTGTTGTTGGTGTTATATTGGCGCTAGTAATTGTAAGTACATTTAGCATTCATTCAAACGATAAACAGCCCTTACTGTCACTCACGCGGTTGCCGCAATCACGACTCTTTTCCATATTTGTTGGAAGTCTGGTCGTCTCTCTCTGAGTTGCCATAACTAAATACAGAGGCCCAGGCCAGCCCTAATCCGTTATCACATAAACTTCTCTCGCATTTATTTAAAGATTTTTTGATACCTTTTGACCTCAGACGAAAGGAATTATATAGATGGAGTGCGTAGAAAACCACCGTGCAATAACTAAAAGACCGATAACTATTTAGTATTTGTTAAATTGATTGTTAAATTGAGTTATATTTACTAAGAAGAGAGATAAACTTTTTCTCACTAGGCTAGTCTTGGGTCATGTGTTCCTATGATTTATAAATACATAGTTAGGTACTAATAGAATTAACAAAAAATCTGTAGTTATTCTTTCACAGTTTCTAGGGACATAATTTCGTGGTTTGCTTCTAAATTAATACTTATGTAGGTATAGCTTAAAATTTAAAACAAATAATATCAATCCAGCTTCTTTTTTAGTTTAGTTCACGTGTTTTTACATATTTTTACCCGATTGCGCGACGCAAAAGAGGGTAATATGTTTATGAGTCTATTTAACAACGTAATTGCGGTGTAAAGTTAATTATTATTTACTTTGTGATCTGATACAGTATACTCCCGATCGCGGATCCCGAACAGATATCAGAAAACCTAAAGAAATAATCTAGTTTCATGCTATTTGGTATTATAGCATATGTATATTTTTCCTTAGGATGCGGGTTTACTTAGTAAACAATCTTGGCATGCCTTTTTAATGTTTCATTTGTAAATATCTGTTTATAATATAGAATCATTACTTCCCAAATGGTATTAGGTTAACAAATGTTAATACATGTTAAATTATTATTAGAACCATTAAAAGAAGATAATTTTGAAAGATTACATTAAAAAGTACCTACATTAAAAAGTCATGCTAATCTTGTTTACTACGGTTTAGGTAATTTTGCTGGCTTCCGTCTACGTTATTAATTTCGTCTGTGATTTCGACAATTTACGACCACTATCTACTACCTATTAGGTATTAGGGTATTAGGTACTCTTCAGGATATTTCTAGTGACAATGGTCTGCTCACATTCTGTTGCTGTTCCTGAGAATGTACACCATCTTTTATTCATTGAAAAGAGTAACCATTGTGTTTCTCGGCGGCTCTTCTCAGTGGAAGCGGCATTCCGAGCCGGCGGTAGATACTGACTGTTCATAAGTGCTTTGTGAATAAAAATATTTCTAACTGAAAATCGCACTAAATCAAACAGCGAACCGAGATACATTTGAGTAGAGTAATTCAGATTGCAAAATTATTTGGTTCCAAGTCCCAAACTAAGCCACGCCATGGGTACCGTACAACGGACTCAGGCGATCCCAGTGAAACCCAGACCTGGGAACAAAAAAAAACCATTTCAGATATCAGAAGCGACGGGAATCTAGCCGTCACCTGTTGTTGGATTGGGCTTCCGGATCTCCCAGTTATCGTCGTTCCGATCCGGTGGTAGATTTACCCTCGCCACCTCTTCTGGCAGCGGCCCAAGCCGAGGTCGTGTCCCTTGTGGCGCCGTTGAGCTAGCTGCCCCCCTGCCCCTCTGGCTGGAGCGCACTTGCGCTCGCCCTCTGTCCGGGTGAAGTTGTTATGGCCACTCTGGCCAACAACATATAGTCCTGATAAAAAAAAAACCAAATGTTACATCAAAATAGCTTTAATATAATTGTCTCTTGTCGCAAACTTATAAAACATACACATAAACCTTACATATTTACATATAAACTGTCATCCCCTATTCTCTATAGTTATTTTACACCCTTGAGGGTAATTTTTTTACGAACTTTGAATGTTAGATTTACTTATATCGAATCAACAGCCAAAAAAAAATGTTTCAAGCTTCTAGCTCTAAAAATGTCGATACTTCCTTACAACTTTTCATCCCCCCTTTCAACCCCTTACAACCCTTATTCGCATTAAAAAGTAGCCTATGTCCTTTCTCAGGCTATATACTATCTGTGTACCAAATTTAATTTTAATAACAAACCAAAGTTCAGTAGTTTTGGCGTGAAAGAGCGACAGACAGAAAGACAGACAGACAGACAGAGATTCTACCTATAGAGAAAATTATAATAAAATAATCTATCTCCTTTTGACGTATACATGACTCAGGAGTCATGTATACGTCAAAAGGAGATAGATTCAAAGGAGATAGATCAGGGGAGGCCCGTACCCAGGGGTACGGGCCTCCCCTCACTACGAAGGGGATTCAGGCCGTAATCCACCACGCTGACCAGGTTCCGGATGGCGGAATTCACATGTCTTACAAAAATTGCTTAGATTTTCTAAGACATGCAAATTTCCTCACGATGTTTTCCTTCACCGTAAGCAAGTGATAATAATTTTGAAATTATGATTCGCACATCGATATTTTATAAATAAGTTAATAAAATAAATGTCGCCAGACTGACACATCAACTATATGGTCCCAAACTAAGCAACGCTTGTACTATGGGTACCGTATTATGGACTGGGGGCGATCCCGGTGACACCCAGACCTGGGCAAATTACCGAAAAAGGCCATTTCCGAAATTTGCCCCGGCGGGAATCGAGCCCGCAACCACCATGTGCAGTGAGCCGAGCGGCCTACGCTCCAACCACTGCGCCAAGCGGTCGTCAAAGTAGGTATATAAAACTACTGAATGATTCCAAAGAAATTGCAATATATTACATTTTCTTTGACTTAGGTAAATTTGTGTATTGTCAAGATCCGTAATATGTAATTTGTGTATTGTGGTGTGACTAATAAATTAACTTTAAACACACCTAATAATACCTACCTCACATGTGTCTCGTGACGTCAAAGTGCGACTTGACAACAGAGCCATACAAACACAAGATTAGGGGCCATCCATAAATTACGTCACACGTTAAGGGGGAGGGAGGGGGTCGTCGAAGTGTGACATTGTGCGACAAGTGGTGGGGAGGGATCAAAAAATCATGAAATTCGTGTGACGTAATTTATGGATGGCCCCTTAGTGTTATTGCATCATATTAACACAGGTAAACTCAAAAACTCAAAATTGTTTTGTTCACGTAAGCCAACAAAGCATTTATGAACAGTCAGTATCTACCGCCGGCTCGGAATGCCGCTTCCACTGAGAAGAGCCGCCGAGAAACACAATGGTTACTCTTCTATACAAATAAATAAAATTGGAGTGTCTGTTTGTAATATCAAAATAACACCTTTTCACTAAATGCATATGAAAGTACATGCGACAACTATGGGAAAAACGCGATTTAAAAAAAATTGTCTCTCTGTCTGCCTGTGTGTTTGTTCCGGGTAATCTCCGAAACAGCAGGACCGATTTTGACGGAGCTTTCACTGGCAGATAGCTGATGTTATAGGGAGTAACTCAGGCTACTTTAATTTTCGAAAAATAATTAGGGTTCCGCGTAAAATAATAAAAACATATGAAATCAAAGAGTATCTCCGAAACGGCTGGATCGATTTTGACGGGACTTTCACTGGTAGATAGCTGATATTATAAGCAGTAACTTTGGCTACTCTTATTTTAGAAAAAAAAAACAAATGGGTCCTGTCGCGCGGGTTCAGAACGCGGGAGCGGGAGCGGTTAAGTTTAATTCCACGCGGACGAAGTCGCGGGCTCACCTAGTTTCAATTAATAAAAGAGACAAGTTGTAGCCAGTTGACTAAAGCTCATACACGGGCTGTCTCTGGGTAATACCACCCTCTCACAGAAGTTCGGAGCAAAGCAGCTATAATAGCTGCATCTCGTACAATAACTAAGAGCGCTGAACGCCCAACCAGTCTGTTTTCCTCCCTTGTCTCATTACCCTTTAAGTAGGCAAAGTGCGTGCAATGCCTTTAGTATTGCAAGCATCTATAGGGTGCGGTAACAGCTCAATAACGGGCGGGTCGTATGCTTGTTTGACAACTTTGTTTAGAAAAATATTTTAATAAAAAAAAAATAACCGACTTCAAAAATTGATTGACTCAGGCGTTACTTTGCGGAAATCCATTGTAAAACAATTTAGGAGAAGGACTCTCACCCTTGCCTTGTTAACCTCCAAAATTATAAATCAAATAGGTTGATCGATAATGGAAGAGGTCAACAAAACCTAACTCCGTCGGTCGAGTCTGTCAGTCATGAGTGTCAGGGACCCTAATGATGTGCAATTTTCCGCGGAACAAAGCGAATTAAAAGTAAAATTCGACACGTGTTTCGCCTCTGAACGAGACATCCTCAGGGAAGTTGGGCTACGAGTGTTTGTAATTTCTTTAATTTGGAGTCGGTGCCATTTCATATAGGGGTAGGTAGGTACCTCTAAGAACTAGTCCTAACGGAGTGTAAAGATAGTGGCACCGACTCCAAATGAAAGAAATCACAAGGTCCCTAGTTATTTCTGGCTTTCCCTATAGTGCACCCAAGTATTGTAGAAGACGTTTTAAAATTTTTTCCAGATTTTTAGTGGTAATCTAGGTACCTACATATTGCATTCCTCGTGACCGTAAATCGTCAAAGTATGTCTCAAACTTTTGGAACGATTTTGATAAAATTTCCATGGGATACCCTATTAAACAAAAAATATTAATTTTGAAAATCGGTCTACAATTGATGGAGTA
The DNA here is from genome assembly GCA_905147325.1 of Notodonta dromedarius. Classification (NCBI taxonomy): domain Eukaryota; kingdom Metazoa; phylum Arthropoda; class Insecta; order Lepidoptera; family Notodontidae; genus Notodonta; species Notodonta dromedarius. The sequence goes on from LR990187.1 coordinate 1,581,367, forward strand.
ATCGGTGAACATACATACATACAGGCGAACATATGACCTCCTCTTTTCTTGGAAGTCGGTTAAATAGAAGCAACATCTCTATCGAACGTACCTACCTACAACTCATTAAATCATTTTCGAGATACCTACTAACTGTTGTATTGTAAATTTTCAATTTCCCAGGTCCAAGTGACGTTGATAGCAGCCGAACGTTCATGTAAGTATTACTTGAGTATTACTTGAGTGTTACAAGATTTATTTTATATTTAGCCCCGATTTTACCAACGTCAGATACATTTATTCTCCAAATAAATGTAACATTTTGACAGATATGCTCACAGATATGGAAAAATCGGTCGAACATCAAATGTATGCCTATATCGTATATATATAAAAATGAATTGCTGTTCGTTAGTCTCGCTAAAACTCGAGAACGGCTGGACCGATTTGGCTAATTTTGGTCTTGAAGAGAAAAGGTTTTAAAGGTGAATAAATATGGAAGTCCACGCGGACGAAGTCGCGGGCACAGCTATTCGACAATAATTTAATTAAACAGTGACTCCATTTTGGTTTTCCAAAGTAGACGGTCTAATTTTTGTATTGTATTGCATTTTAAACTTGAAAAACAAAAAGTGTGATAGGGATACAGCTGTTGACCGATTTCACAAGTCTACAAAACCTTTAGTACTTCAACTGTCCCACAGAGCCGATAGTTTTAGATTTACAAAGTAAAGTTGCAAATAAATAGTATACCCTTTCTGCTTCACCTAGTATTTTTTTATGGTACTAGTCCCGCCACACACTCCCACCACTGTAACTCCTGTAAGCCAGGATCGACAATGGTGACCAATAATGACGTCGAGGTTTGACCCTCGACGAGTCCCGGGGACAAGTTAAATTCGTGCGGGTTCCAAGACAATTTAACTTTTCCCCGAGACTCGTAGAGGGTCAAACCTCGACGTCATTATTGGTTCACCTAGTATACAAGGTAAAACATAATGGGTATACTTTTTTTTCGAAACTTAACTTTGTAATTCTTAAACCATCAGCTTTGGAGGGAACTTGAAAAACAAAAGGTGTTATAGGAATACAGCTGTTGACCGATTTCACAAGTCTACAAAACCTTTAGTACTTCAACTGTCCCACAAAGCCCATAGTTTGAGATTTACAAAGTTAAGTTGCAAAAAAATAGTATACCCTTTTTGTTTCACCTAGTAATAGATTCATATAAATAAAAATGGACACTTATTTCACTAGCGAAACATGAATCTGGCAACGAGCGGCACCATCGCAAACGGTTGGAAAGAGACCACGAGCGGAGGCGCAAGCACGACTTCGACGACGATGACGTAGAGGAGTACGAGTGGCGGGGGAGACGGAATCACCACAGGGGGAAGAAGGACGAAGGTATGTTGCTGTGCTCCCCTTTTTTAAAATAAAAAAAATAATGTCGCCAGACTGACACACCAACTGCACGGTCCCAAACTAAGCAACGCTTGTACTATGGGTACCGTACAATGGACTGGGGGCGATCCCGGTGACACCCAGACCGGGGCAAATTACGAAAAAGCCATTTCCGAAATTTACCCCGGCGGGAATCGAACCCGCAACCACCATGTGCAGTGAGCCGAGTGGCCTACGCTCGAACCACTACGCCAAACGCTCGTCGGATTAAAACCAACTTATAAGAAACAAAAAAATAAACTAATGTAAACGGACAAGCCCGCTGAGTTTCTTGCCGGATCTTCTCAGTCGAGGTCGCGTTCCGATCCGGTGGTAGACATAAGGAAAATATGTAAAAATGACAATTTGTAAGTGCCCCCGTAGGCCTAAAATTCTAAATCGGCGCCGGGTGGTACCTATAAGCGCCTATAGATAAGTCGGCGCCGATCGATACCTATAACCGCCACTATAACGGCGCCGGCTGACTGCTTGATCTGCCTGAAACTTCAATAACAAGTTTAACGTTTTAAACTATAGGTTTTGTTCCATTTTTCGCTACCATTTCTATTTTGCAATTATTATTTTAATTGATGGTTTGTGTAACACATATTTCAGATGCGGATCACTTTATTTCTGAGGATCTGAGAGGGATCATGGGGATCAGATGTGAGTTCAATTTTCTAAGCAATGTTCAATACTTCATACGACCTTTGACGACCGCTTGGCGCAGTGATTTGAGCGTAAGCCGCTCGGCTCACTGCACCGGGTGGTTGCGGGCTCGATTCCCGCTGGAGCTAATTCCGGAAATGGCCTTTACGCAATTTATCCCCGGTCTGGGTGTCACCGGGATCGCCCCAGTGGAACGGTACCCATAGTAGAAGCGTTGCTTAGTGTGGGACCGTACAGTTGGTGTTTCAGTCTGGCGATATTATTATTAAGAGTTTTAAACGTCAAATACCGATAGAGTAATCGAATATCTCCATATCTCCATACGGACACTGGCAGAATTGTAGCAAATAGCTACAAACGCCACTAACAAAGAAGAAGAAGAAGAATATCTCCATACGTTAGATTAATAAAGCTTCTAATTTCCGCCAGAGGCGCTGTGAAATGAAAGGGAAGATTCAATTATTTGATTAGTATTTGATGCTATCAAATCTTGTGGGGTCAGCACTTATATTTTGATAAGGTCCGTTTTAATAAATCAATCTCAAGTCTGAAAGCGATCTTGAATAAGCGTTTTACGTGTCATTTTGTACTGGTATGACATAAGAATGACATTTCCAAGATCGCTCTCAGACTTGAGATTTTTTTTTATACGGGCGTTTTAGGTAGGTACCTAGTGATGATAATATATTTATATGTTTATTTAATTGTTTTCAGCTAACAAGGAGGCAAGCGAGCTGCTGTACGAGCTCACCGGACACCGCGGTATGAATTTCATAATAATTATCACCAGTGACATTTAAATTAAATGGCGTTCAAAGTGCGGCCGGTTTGACACCTGTCAAACGCACGCGTCGACGCCTTCGTCGGCGTTTTGAGCATAGATTTAGAAAGAAGTTTAAAAAATAAAAAAAAATGTCTTTGGTCACGAAACTGAGCTTGGGTTATTGGCTAAGCTCAGTTTTAATTTCCCACTTACGTATCTTAAACGATGCATCTACAAATATTGGTATTTCATCAAAGTTTTGTCACCATAAACATACCTTACTTATTTCACCATTAAGGTGAAGGCGCCTGTCTAGCCCGCGAAGTTCAAATTTTTTGAGTTCTTTTAGTAATTTTTCAAAATCTGACAATAATAAAAGACAAATTTTGTAATTCGCGAAAAGGACCGTGTGCAGTGCATTTATTAATACATTTATTTTACTCTAAATATTATCACGGTGGATATGATACTAGTAAATCACTAAATATACAAAAATTGCCAGATTATCTAGATAGCTGTCGTTCTTGAAATGTTTTAGAGTAAGTTGGATATATTAATAAATGCACTGCACACGGTCTTTTTCGCGAAATACAAAATTTGTCTTTTATTATTGTCAGATTTTGAAAAATTTCTAAAATAACTCAAATAATTTGAACTTCGCGGGCTAGATGGGCGCTTTAGCCTTAACAAGGATTCATACTAAGACCAGTATTAATAAATCGATCTCAAGTCTGAGAGCGATCTCGGAAATGTCATCCTAACGTCATCCTTCTACAAAATGTCGTGTAAAAATCGTTCTCAAGTTCATTTTCATACTTGAGATAGATTTAGAAGGTAAGAAGGTAGATCATACAGGAGCTCTCTATGGCAAAAAAGATAGAATAATACCTACAAATAAATAAACATAGAACACATAGAACTAGTGAGTGGAGTCTGCAAAAGTACCTAATATCTACCCAAATAGCATCAATACATATTGTATTTTAGACAAGCTGACCCGACAGACGTTGTCCTGTCTTAACTTTGAATATTGAATTCCATTGTTTCGCTCAACTTTCTTAATTTTTTCTTTCATAAGAACCTTCTCCTGACAATGATAAACACAACAAAAAAAGAATTAGCGAAATCGTTCCATCCGTTCACGCGTGATGCGATGACCAAGGAAATAGGGATTCATTTATATATATATATTGATAGATAATAGTTGAGACAGATACTGCTGTTTTCTCCATGTTACGATGGTAGCAGCTGTGTATTCTTGGATCAAACCAAAAACGTCATGATACCTATACCTATTTATTGATAATTACTCTTCGTTAATATTAAAATGTAAATATACCTATATTTAATGCATTTAACAACAGAATAATTACGTAAAAAGCCCGATATGAACTACTTATTCAATTAATAATTGTTCAACTGTTGCGGTTTATAAGTAAACCACGTGTTTCACGTTTCTGAGAAATATTGTGTGGAGAGACCCGACGACAACTTGGCGCAGTGGTTCGAGCGCAGGCCGCTCGGCTCACTGCACATGGTGGTTGTGGAATCGATTCCCGTCGGGGCAAATTTCGGAACTGGCCTTTTCGTAATTTGCCCCAGTCTGGGTGTCACCGGGATCGCCCCCAGACCATTGTACGGTGCCCATAGTACAAGCGTCGCTTAGTTTGGGACCGTACAGTTGGTGTGTCAGTTTGGCGATATTTTTTAACTTATTATTATACTATACTATATATTTTCTTTGTAAATTGACTAACTGTCACCGCAGTTACGATTATTATTTTCTCGATGTCGACAACGGCGACACCTACCGGGTCTAATTATAGCTAAAAACATCCAAGTGACGGTGCAAGTACATATTTTTTTGATCAAAATCGTTCAAGCCGTTTAGGAAAAGGAGAATTATGAACACACGCGCGCCGGTTTTTTTTTATAAAACCTAGCGACACGTCCCGTCTTCGCGCGGTTTTACTCCACTATTCTTAAATTTAATTAGAATATTTTATACATACATACCTTCCAGAAGAAATGATCTAAGTTATAGTGAAAACCACATCGAAATCCGTTGAGTAGTTTAGAAGAACTAAGCGGACAACAGACACGTGGTCCAATCAAACTCAAGACCAAATCGTTTATCTTGTTAAGTCCTGCTGGGGCATTTCCTCAAGTCTCAAACTGAATCGGAATGCAACCTCCACTGAGATCCGCAAGAAACTCAACTATCAGATTGAACGCACCAACTGTACGGTCCCAAACTAAGCGACGCTTGTACTATGGGTACCGTACAGTGGACTGAGGGCGATCCCGGTGACACCCAGACCTGGGTGAATTACGAAATACCCATTTCCGAAATTTACCCTGTCGGGAATCGAACCCTCAACTAGTCGGTACAGTAAACTATGTCAAGCGTGAAATATTTATTGAATATTTCCTCACAACTTTATAAAGTAAAAATGCATTGCATTTGTACAAACTGCACAATGAAATAAGTCTATGACCTTTCATGACCTTAAGAGAGGTTGAACAAAAACTTTGACTAGAACCATAGCAGTCGGCTTCCGGGGTCCCTGCCGTGTATGGTTCAGCCCCAACGCCCTCCCCCCCTACTAAAATGTTAAATGTAAAAAGACAAGCCCGCTGAGTTTCTTGCCGGATCTTCTCAGTCGAGGTCGCGTTTCGATCCGGTAGTAGACTTAAGAAAAAATATGTAATAATTACAATTTGTAAGTGCCCTCGTAGGCCTTAACAAAATAAACGATTGGACTTTGACTTTGATTAGTGGGAGTGCCTAGGACCAGGGATTTCCAGTTGTAAGTTCAGGTTTCTGACTGCCTTCTGATACATATGTTATGTATGAAACGAACGGAATAACTCAGCGCGCCCTCCGATGGAATTCCTTAGAATATTACTCAAAAACTGCAGTTCCGATTTGAATGCGGTTTCCGGTATTTAATAGCTTATGTCTTGACATAAAAAATAAGGTACCTATATACCGTCATGCTAAAACTATTAGGCTATAAACTGCAAAGTAAAATCGATAGATGCACGCTAGGCTATCTTCTGGATAATAAAACTTAACGTCTGACTGACAGTCAACGAACACCCTAAACTAATGGGTTAACCTTTATATTAACGTAGTTGAGAATTAAGAAAGGATTTTTGAAAATTCACCCCTTTATACATATGGCTAGACTAGATATATATAACTCAAAGGCAACTGACTGACTGACTGACATAGTGATCTATCAACGCACAGCCCAAACCACTGGACGGATCAGGCTGAAATTTGGCATGCAGGTAGATGTTATGACGTAGGCATCCGCTAAGAAAGGATTTTGATTAATTCTACCCCCAAGGGGATAAAATAGGGGATGAATAATCCCGAAATTTTTGTTAAGTTAAATTACACGCGGACGAAGTCGCGGGCACAGCTAGTACTATATAAAACCTGAGCTGTTTATATTCGTTCAGCACGGAAAAACTATTGAAGCATTTCCAACGAGGTTTTTGTTATTAGATGGCCTATTTTTGTTATTAGAGTGCAATAACCTCCTCTAACTCACGGCCGAAACCCCTTTTTTCACTGTATTTAAACAAAAGTACCGAACAATATTTCCAAAAGATAAGATGATACATATAGCAATGATAGCCCATTGGTTAAGCACGCGTCTTGCGGGCCAGGTCCTGGGTTCAAACCCCGGCTCGCATCTCTGGGTTTTTCGAAATCTACGTGCGAATCATAATTTCTATATGATTATAACTTGCTTACGGTGAAGGAAAACATCGCGAGGAAACCTGCATGTCTTAGGAAATCTAACCAATTTTCGAAATACATGTGAAATCCGCCAACCCGCACTGAGCCAGCGTGGTGGATTACGGCCTGAATCCCCTTCGTAGTGGGACGTCAAAAGGGCTAAATTGTTATTATATAAGAGCTCGAACGGTATCAATCCTGTAAACGCTCTCAATTCTTACTTACACTTAAAAAAACAGGCCACATTAAGCTGTAACCGATGGTCATACAATACCTTTGCAAGCGAAGCGTCAGGTACACAGTTTTCTGTAAATAATTATAGTGTAAATAGTAGGTACAATGGTTCCGAATTGCCCAGCTCACAGCACACATATAATACTTTAGGAATAATTGCCATTTATCATTAAGAACGACTCGCACGATGGATTTATGTGTATACACAGGTGGCCATCGAGGACGGAGTACGTGTCCACACGGCAATTGTATCAACAATAGATTTGCGGCGAAAATATTGTCTTTGGCCACAAAGTTAATTTATTTATTTGTATAGACATGACGTTTTGCTATTTATCACCACAAATATTGATTTATAATGTTACGACAGTCATCCTTGAACATGTCGTCAGAGATGTTCCAAATAGATTTGGATAATCTCTTCTCTAATATATGATACTAGTTTCGGCCCGCGACTTCGTCCGCCTAGACTTAAGTTAAGTATTCTATGTGTTAATCCAGGTTATAAACTATCCGTGTTCCAAATTTCATCCAAATCCGTTCAGTAGTTTTTGCGTGAAAGAGTAACAAACATACATCCACACTCACAAACTTTCGCATTTATAATATTAGTAGGATAATACTAGTTTCAGCCCGCGACTTCGTCCGCCTAGACTTAAGTAAAGTATTCTATGTGTTAATCCAGGTTATAAACTATCTGTGTTCCAAATTTCATCCAAATCCGTTCAGTAGTTTTTGCGTGAAAGAGTAACAAACATACATCCACACCCACAAACTTTCGCATTTATAATACTAGTAGGATTAGTAGGATTCCCGTGTCGCGGTGTTTGTTGCTAAACTCCTCCGAAACGGCTCGAGCGATTTTCATGAAATTTTGTGTGCATATCGGGTAGGTCTGAGAATCGGACAACATCTATTTTTCATACCCCTAAATGTTAAGGGTGGTCCACATCTTAATTTATTTTTATTTATTTTTTTAAATTAAGACAGGACAACGTCCGTCGGGTCAGCTAGTAGTTTTATATTTTTTACCGCAATAAGTAACAGTGAGGTAAAAAAAATAAACAAAAGCAGTTGATTTTTTGCAGTTCCTACTTAGACTATCTTTTAGGACAAGTCTCCGAGTTCCAAGTAGGTATTTTTAGAAACTAAACGTTTTGCAATGAAGTACAGAAAATACCTAATTGATGCATTAAAAAGAGCAGTATAAGGCGTCAATAGCCATGTGGTCAGAGGGGTCGCCCTCGTATCTCTGAGGTTCCGGGTTCGATCCCCATCCTAACCATTAAACTATTGACGTAAGGCCACTCCTGATACAAGCATTAGCTTAGCTGGACGTGCTAACGGGAATTCTAGTAATGTGATAAACTCACATTGCTAGTAATCTTTTTTCTAACAAGAAATACAAGGAAATGCGAAAATCATTAATTGGTGTCGTAATTTATTTCTCAGTTGAGTTTCTTTAGTGTCAAATCAGATCGGACTTAGTTACTACAGGCACACCTCTCTGGTTAAGCTAGGTACCTATATGGGCATTGTCCATAAGAGTTGCGACTTGCGATTGTGCTCAGGAGTTCTATATACTAGACTAGCTGACCCGACAGACGTTGTCCTGTCTTTTAGGGGTATGAAAAATAGATAGTAGCAGATTCTCAGACCAACTGAATAATACCAATAATAATTCTATGTGTTAATCCAGGTTATAGACATCTGTGTTCCAAATTTCATCTAAATCCGTTCAGTAGGATCTATAATTGTCCCACGGGAACATATTATCGGGATAAAAAGTATCCTATGTGTTAATCCAGGTTATAAGACATCTGTGTTCCAAATTTCATCCTAATCCGTTCAGTAGTTTTTGCGTGAAAGAGTAACAAACATCCACACTCACAAACTTTCGCATTTATAATATTAGTAGGATTAAGCTTTCAGACTTGAGATGAAATTAAAATAAGATAAAAATTCGGGCTTATAAGGCTGGTATTAATTAATAAATCAATCTCAAGACTGAGAGCGATCTTGGAAATGTCATTCTTATGTCAAACCAGTATAAAATGACATATCGAAAGCGGACTCAAGACCGCTCTCAGACTTGGGATTGACTTATAATGAGGACTTGCGTTTGTACTGGTTAAAACGTTTATACAAAATATGCTGTTGTATCTTTTGTTGTTGTCATATAAAAGAAACAACAATATACTTAATGTTATGTTCTGTGTGTGAAAATTAATGTACTATATTTTTTTTCAGACGAGAATTCTGCGATGAGATATATCGAAACTATAACAGGATTGAAAGGTAATAACATCGCCCTTTTTTTAAGAAAAAAGCTTATCTTTTTATAGAATTCTTGTTCTCTGATTTTCTTGCGGGCGCTCTTGAATTCTCGCTGAGTGTGAGGTGCGATAAAAAAAATTGATCTGTCATCGAGGAATAAAAGGAATAGAGTATAGTAATCGCAAGTTTTTTTAAAAATGATGAACGACCGCTTAGCGCTCCGGTTCGGGAAATGACATTTTTGTTCTTTGCCCTGGTCTGGGTGTCACTGGGATCGCCCCCAGTCCATTGTACGGTACCCATAGTACAAGCGTTGCTTAGTTTGGGACCATACAGTCGGTGTGTCAGTCTGGCGAAATAATAATATAATTATTTTTTGAATTCAGATGGCAACTATTTTGTTTATATTTTACAGAGGAAGTCAAAGTATACGATTTCATGAGGAAGATTCGAGGGTCCAGGACTATGACCTTCGTTGTGGACTTCCTCAAGCTCATGGACGATACTGCGAGTAAGTAGACGGTATTACCCCACTGCTGTACAGCCTCCCTTACCTGCTGGTGGGATGAGGATGTAACACGCTCGAGAACTGGTTAGCTTCTCAGAAAATCTGGCTTTTTAGCTTATTTACGATCTGTGGTGCATTACAACTGGGGCCCTAGTCTGTTAACGACAGTCGCTCGACTCGACTCGCAGTACGTCAAAAGTGACGTATAGAAATTTAATACGTCAGTGTTGACAATTTTTTTGCAACTTTACTTTGTAAATCTAAAACTATCAGCATTGTGGGACGTCTGTCAACAGATGTATCCCTGTAACACCTTTTGTTTTTCAAGTTTCCTACAAAGCTGATAGTTTCAGAATTACAATGTTAAGTTTTGAAATAAAAAAGGGTATACCCTTTCTGTTTCAACCTGTATATGTATAAATGAATGTGTTGTCTGTATGTCCTTTATAGAATCGTAAACTATGCATTTGATCATGTCATGATCTTCAGCAAAGTGTTGTGCATGAGCCCACAAAGGTTTCTGAGTTGGTACAACCAATCTTTGACAGCGTAGCAACGCGCGCAGGGTACAGCTAGTATATATAAAGGAGAAGATAGCAGCACTAATGTACTTATTTTTGTTTTGTTTTCAGATCTAAACATAATTGTGGAACTGTTGAAACAGCTGACCAACGAAAATGGTGAGTACCTATATCTGTATATCGTGATTTGGATATAACATTTTGAATTACTTAGCAATTTTATTAAGTAGTTCGTTTTTATACAATACTTATTGTCGAATTCTGAAGAACGACAAAATCATATTTTACGGGTGAATCTACGGGTGCTAGTAATTATTTATTTAAGTATTTAAAGTTAATTTGAATGTCCATGCGCCGATACCACAGATTATAAATTATTATGATACTAATTGTTAGGGGTAATGATTGGCAACACTGACACACGGTGGTCCCAAACTAAGCAACGCTTGTACTATGGGTACCGTACAATGGACTGGGGGCGATCCCAGTGACATTGTAACGGTACGAACTCGTCCGTCACGTGCACAAATATAAATATATCGAACTAAGATCTAATTAGAGATATCAATTTAATTAATTGTAATAAAAATATGCATCCATCTTATTTAAAACAAATAATTTAAAAATAATCTAATATTCTTAAAGAAATGTAGGTAGCTGTACTTTAAGTACCTATATCGCGCTTGCCACGTGTAAGTTTTACACGTGGAACATAGGTAGTTACCTACCCTGGATTTGACCTTTCGGCGCGTGCGGCGGCGGCGACTTCAAAGCAAAACCTACGGTAGGCGGTCCCTTTGTCGGGTGATTATTGAAGCAGCGGCGGCTGAGACACTAGGTAACTACGGAGGGCGGCTTCTTTGTAGGAAGATGCCGAAAGGCCGCGCGAGGCGAGTACGTTAGGTGGATTACGAATAAAAGGGCTGGGGTAGTAGGTATATGGGTCAGTCAATTGCGATCTTCGGAACTAGTGACATGTGATTATAATTATCGTGAGATTCTAATTTATTTATCTAGAATTGTGTTAAAGTGTGTGAAGAGTTATTAATATTAATTTAGTTCTTTGGTGTATCAAAGGGGTTGTATACTTTATTTATTAATTATTAGAATAGTGTTCAAATTCTTGTGAGATAAAATCTCAGGACAATTATCGAACTTCGAAATGTAAATATGATAAGTACATGTGCTCTAGTTAGTTACTTGTCTCGCCTAGGTATTAGTGTTCAGGGTATAGAATAGATTTAGGTGAATAGGTTCTTTATGTTGGACGTAATAAGTTGAATAGGTACCTACGTGTCGAGTACAATGGCGGGAGCGCGTACAAGTTGTAACCTGTTCATCCTTGCATTAACAACATAAATATATATTGTTGATAGGTAGGACCCTTTTGATATATCCATGGAGTTTCTTGCTCATTCTTCTCCATTGGATTAGGTTTACGAATGAGTGGTAAAGTTTATTTGCTTTTCATAAAGTTATACCTACTTAATATTACCTTTATTCCTACTTCAACTTTCAATACTTAATATAGTAAAAGCATTTTGAATTATTTCATTTTAATATTTGATCATATCAATTGGTTCAGAGATGAGAATCTGGATGGATTGAATCTGACTGATAAGTCTATCTATTTTACATGATTTATTCCTCGACTAAAGTTTGATGTTTTGAATCACACTTGGGGCGGTAGACCCTGTTGGCAGTCACTAAACAGTAGATGATAGAGTTACTAACCTAACAGTCACTGATCTGACTGATCTGTAGCTTTATAACTACAATCCTATGTTTGGTCTACTTGGGCGGTAGACCCTGTTGGTATTCTCATCACAAGTAGATGATCGAGATGCTAACTAGTCACTGACTAAACTTATCAAATTTGTATCTAATATTTTTTCTAGACTTTGAAGCAGAAGACATCCTGAAGGTCTTGTTAATGACCAAATGATTGGAATATACTTTTCCTATTTAAAGGAAGTAAATTATACAAATCTGTCAGTAGAACAGACTATTATCATTCAGACAATATTTTGCTGATATTAAGTTGTACTAAAACAATTTATTAATTTAAAATAGTTGACTGTGTGACAAGTCATGGAGGAAATATGATATGTGCTGTTTTTCACTGTCGGGTAGCGTGGTATGGGGCTCCCGACCTTGTCACAAACAAATAATTGCTGCATAATAATATCTTTGATATAACCATCATCCACTAGTTCATATTATTTGTGTAAAATTATTACTTTCACATAATCTAATTTAAGGGCATAATCTTCTTCAACATTAAACTTAGGTTGAATTAGGACAGTCTTCTTTATACTTAGACATAGAATATTAACAGGTTAGGTTAGATTATGAAGTATTTATTGTAGGTATGTTTGTTCGTAGAATACCAATCTTTCACTAAAAGAATTTAGGTTACTATTCTCGGTTCACTATGTTAGGTCCTATAACCACTAGACGATACGGATCACTTGGCCATTATAATATTCAAATATTCCATGATATACCCGGGGTATGTAAGGTGGGTTGTTACAACATCCAGACCTGGGCGAATTACGAAAAGGCCATTTCCGAAATTTGCCCCGACGGGAATCGAACCCGCAACCACCATGTGCAGTGCCAACATCAAAAGCGGAGCGTTTGAAACGTAATCGCGAACGTTTGCTTTTCTATTACGATTTGAGTAGCTAGCGTGGTTTGGGCCCAGGTCGATCGGTATCGGTACAAAATTTGTCATTTCACTCGCGAAATCACGCTTTGTTCTTATGATGAGATTTATCACTGCTGTTAGGTACCTTCGAAATGATAGGTACTCAGTTTTTAAGTCACCTAATTAAATCTACTCACTTTAGAACTTTTTTTCTTTGCAGATGTCCTAAAAGCGTTTGAAGTTCTAAAGCCACTGATAGGACACAACGACTTTGATGGAATTTACGAGAGTCTTCAGAAGATATCTGGAGAGAAAGGTATGTTTTCATTAACACTAGCGACCGGCCCCGGCTTCGCACGGGTGCAAGAGACCTCTAAAATTATCAGTGTTTCTCTACTATATTATGCACGTATTATACATATAAACCATCCTCTTGAATTACTCTATCTATTAAAAAAATCGCCAAGTGCTTGTCGATCCATGCACAATGAAGGGTTCCGAGTCATTGAAGGGAATCTGTTTAAAATTTCACCCCAGATTGAAATAGATACAAAAGTTGTTTACATACTACTACCGACATCTATCGACACCTTTAAATACTAAGAAATACACTAATGAACATAAAACACATAGTTATTGCTGTTATCTATTAAGAGTACTCGCAGTAAGAATGTATCCAATTTCGTCTGCATAATCTTATTCATCTTTCTGCAACATAAAAATGTGTTGCGTTGCAGTGCATTGCGTAGTTTTATAGACCTAAGCATACATAGGGACAGACAGACAGCGGGAAGCGACTTTGTTTTAAATAATATGTAGAGATTAGTACCTCAAGTACCTACGTATTGTTTTCTTATATTTACGCGAATTGAAATAAAACTATTTTACGGACATACAAAACATAAAAAAGTAAATAAGCGCGATAAAATAAATAAATAAATAAATATCGCCAGACGAACACACCAACTGTATGGTCCCAAACTAAGCAACGCTTGTACTATGGGTACCGTACATTGGACTGGGGGCGATCCCAGTGACACCCAGACCAGGGCAAATTACGAAAAGGCCATTTCCAAAATTTACCCCGGCGGGAATCGAACCCGCAACCACCATGTGCAGTGAGCCGAGCGGCCTACGCTTGAACCACTGCGCCAAGCGGTCGTCAAATAGTTCCGTAAAATAGTTTTATTTCAACGTCAACTACCTACTTATTTAACCATTATGTACTAACTTTATCTTATCATATCATCCCACACTCAAATTATTTAACGGTAGGTATGGTAGGGCTCAAATTCAATTCAAATTCAAAATTGTTTTTATTCATGTAAGCCAACAAAGCATTTATGAACAGTCAGAATCTACCACCGGTTCGGAATGCTGCTTCCACTGAGAAGAGCCGGCAAGAAACTCAATGGTTACTCTTTTCAATGAATGAAAGATGGTGTACATTCTCAGGAACAGCATAAAAAAATAATATGAGCAGGCAACACCATTGTCACTAAATAGCTAATAGTAAATAATAATCATATATATAGGCTAAGCTGTTGACTACAGATCATGTACCATCCTCTCACAGAAGATCGGCGTAAAGCAGCTATTATAGGGCGTTTCGTACGGCGAGTACTGTTCTCTTTCCGATCCGGTGGTAGATTGACCCTCGCCACCTCTCCTGGCAGCGGCCCAAGCCGAGGTCGTGTCCCTTGTGGCGCCCTTGAGCTAGCTGCCCCCCTGCCCCTCTGGCTGGGCCCTCTGTCCGGGTGAAGTTGTTATGGCCAATCTGGCCAACAACATATAGTCATAAAAAAAAAAGTATTGTTCTCTCCCCCTAGAGAGCTGAAACTCCATCCTCTCCTACCTTCACCTTATATCCCACTTCCCTTCAGGTGGGCCACGTGCGAGCAGCGCCTTTGGTATTGCAAGCATCTATAGGCTACGGTGACTGTTTAACTTCGGTCGCACGATTGTTTATACACTTTGTTATAAATAAATAAAAAACTTTTAATGTTATTTCAATTTCAGATCCACACGAAATTGCCGATTACTTCAAGCATGTCGCCCATACCACAGGCAAGTATTCAAATTACACGTTTAAGTTAAAGAAACACAAATTATGGAAAAAAAAATATCGCTTGGCGCAGTGGTTCGAGCGTAGGCCGCTCGGCTCACTGCACATGGTGGTTGCGGGTTCGATTGCCGCTAGGGTAAATTTCGGTAATAGCCTTTTCGTAATTTTCCCCGGTCTGGGTGTCACCGGGATCACCCCCAGTCCATTGTACGGTACCCATAGTAAAAGCGTTGCTTAGTTAGGGACCATACAGTTGGTGTGTTCGTCTTGCGATATTCATTTATCTATTCTCGCCTAGTATTCCTTATATTATAGGTAAGTGAATATATTATATGTTGTATTATTCCCGCAGGAGTGGACGGGGTCAGGCAGGAAGTCCTGAAGTTGACGAGTGGCCTGGGGCCAGCTGAATTTCCTAAACTACTCAAAGTCCTGATACCTGAAATCGGTAAATTATTAAATATTTTTACACCAATAAAATTAATCTTTAAGGTGATGGCGCCTGTCTAGCCCACGAAATTCAAAATTTTCGAGTATTTTTATTGTTTATCCAAAATCTGAAAACATTTAAGACAACATTTTGTGAATCGCGACAAACACAGTATGCAGTGCGTTTATTAAAACATTTATTTTACTCTAAATATTATCACGGTGGATATGATACTAGTAAATCACTAAATATACAAAAATTGCCAGATTATCTGGATAACTGTCGGTCTTGAAATGTTTTAGAGTAAGTTGGATATATTAATAAATGCACTGCACACGGTCTTTTTCGCGAATTACAAAATTTGTCTTTTACTATTGTCAGATTTTGAAAAATTTCTAAAAGAACTCAAAAAATTTGAACTTCGCGGGCTAGATGGGCGCTTTAGACTTAATGTAGCCTCTAACTTATGTAATAGTGATGTAACGAATATTCGCATTCGCATTCGCATTCGCGAATATTCGCATTCGCGAATATTCGCATATTTTTTGACATTCGCATTCGCATTCGCATTCGCAAAAATCTATGCGAATGTTTGGCGAATGTTTTTTTAAAAACAAAAAGGAAATTATGTATAGATGGATATGGTTTTAATACAACTAGTAAGAATTATATATTTTTTCAACAAACTTGCTTGTAGAGTGGCCCTTGTTGCACCGCTTTTAGGTTCATAAAGCAGTTTATTACGCACTAGTGATTTTGAATTAACATTTTTTTTATCTTAGTAAAGAGTTATCCTAAAAATAGTAAAAATGTTTATAAAATTTATAACAATGTTTATAAAAATATTATACATAGATACATTAATTATTTAAATACATTTATTTCTTGATTATTATAAACATTCGATTTATTATATTTCAAATAATATCATAATTGTTAGGGGCCTTGCCAGACCCATAGATAAATATAACTGGCCAAATGCAAGTCAGACTACGCATACTATAGGGTTCCATAGACATCCCGCCACTTTTCGATAATATGGAACCCTAAAAATAAAGTAATGTCTTTTTTATTGATATGAAACATCTCAACCGATTAATTTCTGCGAAATAAATAAACTAACTAAACTATTGGCAACCGTATGAATAAAATAGTAAGAAATTCTGTTACTAAATTTATTAAACCGGCATTCAAAGACATCTTAAGCAAAGTGACATAAACCTTTATTTTCTTTTTGGACTGATGTAAAGTTCTTATAAGGAGTTTTAATTCAAATAATTAAGTAGTGATTAGACTATTTGCACAATCAGTGGCGCGTGGGTTTGAGACTCAGTCCAAACTATCGATATTTTTTTTAATAAAATTAATTAATTTTCATTTTAAAAGAATAGAACTATTTATTTCCTATAATAAACCATTTATAATGTGGTTCTAAGTTAAACGATGAATCTCGCTAGTCACGAAAAAAAACACTTTGGAGCTCAATATTTCATAAACGGGAATTAATATTTTAAAAACTGTAAAAAAACCTTCAAATTATTTTAAAATACCTACTGAACAATACCTCACTCGAGAGGGTGAGTAAACATTTTTTCACTCCCCTTTCTTATGTACGTGAGGTAGAATGAAATAACTGTGCTTTCAAAATTGAAATACACAGTTATGTAGCGGTACAGAAACACTATATTTTTGCAGTATAACAGTCTCTGAATAAAATTACTGCGATGTCAGAGGGACGGGTAGACGGACAGACGGACGTGGCGAAACGATAAGGGTTCCGAGTTTGACTACGGAACTCTAAAAACTTACGGCGCGCCATTTTCTTTGAATTTTCATTCATCCTGCAATTCTCTAGGTCTTAAACAAATTCGTGAACTGTGTTTTTTTCAATTAAGATTGTAATATTTTAAATATTTTTACTCGCGTGTTGTAAAATGCCGTATGAAACGCGTGAGCATTGTTCATTACACATTTTGGCTCCATCACAGCCCTGGCGTTAGTCTCGGGCTGCAAATTAGCTTCGATCGTAATGTGATTATCAACTTAGCTCATAATGCACTTATTCACTTATTTACTTATATTTGAATAAAACAAAATATGGAACTGTCTTGAGGTAGGCAACTAAATTATGAATAGGATCTTTCCCTATTGTTCTTGTTAGTCTAATTTAAATATTAACAAACTCAATAAAATTTGAATATCAATTAAATTTGATTTATGCAATAATACTAAGCTACCCTGAAATCAAAACAAATCTCTTCATATTAACTTTATGTGACTCACTTCGTTCTTTCAACCTATATGGGTTTAGCTATGTTCAGCCGACACGACATGTCAAACCATTCTAAAATTTTGCGCGCTCTTTATTAACCCGACGAAAAAAGAGGGGTGTTATAAGTTTAACATGTGTATCTGTGTGTCTGTCTGTGGCATCGTAGCGCTCAAGCATATGATCCGATATTAATTTTGTTTTGTTGTTTGAAAAGTTTTCTGATCGAGAGTGTTCTTAGCTATGCTTCATGAAAATCGGTTCAGCCGATTAAAATTATGAGCTCTTTTTTAGTTAAAAAAGTCGTCGCATCGGGATTTCTTAAAAATTTTCAATTTTAGTTATTTGAAAGTCAACATTCGCATTCGCATTCGCATTCGCGAATGTTGAAGCCAAATATTCGCATTCGCATTCGCATTCGCGAATGTCAAAAATCCAACATTCGTTACATCACTATTATGTAATAATAAGACGAGTATGAGTTAGCTATGGTGTAATTACAAAATATATTTTTTTCAGATTTGAAAGGAGCTTTTAATCTTCTTATTTTGGGTACCAGGACATTAGGTATGTATCTATTTGTTTTTTTTAATGTATAGAATAATTTAATGGCCTTCCAAGAATTATATTGCTAAACATGCTCCACAAACATTCTAAACTCTATAGTTCTCGAACTTTCTCGCACGTTCTTGACGTGAGTGCCTCATGCGGGCGTTTTATTATATGTTATTTTTTTTTTTTGTATGTTTCAGATATCGGCGATGCTATTGTCGCCTGCAACCGCTTGTTGAAGACGAAATCTTTAGCTGAAAGTATCCAACTCCTGAAATTGGTTACTAAACAGACGCGTAAGTTGTTGACGTATCTCTCAGCCGTCCTCTTAAAGAATGACCCATTTTTTGTCCATCGCTAACGAATCTAAACATTGTTGTCTAAATTTATAGAATGCTGTAATCGATTTACAATTAATGATACTTAAGACCTGATTTTTTTTAAAATCAATTTGCAACTAATTTTGTAATTTCAGAAGCCAAATACGCCTTGGAAGAACTGACGCAAGTGTTGAATAGGGGCAGTGAGTAATATTATTATTTTGCAAATCACACTTAATAAGTACGAATTGTTACTCATCTTTTATATTTTGTTGACAGGTTTGCGGGTGATCATAGAAAACTTATACAAGATAGGGGGTGTCGAAGACTTGCTGGCTGTGGGAGATATATTCAACGAAGTGTTCGACAGCGACAGTAAGTCATTCGATGCAAACCCCACTCATATCAAGAATTCACTGCAAGAATTGTAGAGATTTTTTTGTGTTTCTTCATAATCTTGCACCAATCAACACAAATTTAAAAGAAATACCCAGTACGAGTGCATCCTGTCACACTTTGCGAATTTGATAATAGTAAGAGAAAATATTGTTAAAGACTGAATCGAACTTCTATATATCAATAAATTATTTTTCTTGCAGACATCATAACGGCCATCCAAAAGATCAACAAAGCGACTAAATCCCAGGACGCTATGTATTTTCTCAACTCACTCCTGGATGTGACTCAAGCGAAGGACATCAGGGAAGCGAGTATTGTCATCAGAAGCCTGACAGTCACCAAAAGTAAGTAGCAGAATAAATGAATAAGTACCTACTGTTGATGTCAAACAGATTTGTTTAGTCTATTATAGGACATTTGGAATCTTATGTTAGATGTTTTCTGATCTTATAAGCTCATCAGATCACACATAAAATAATTCTTTAAAATTGTTGCGATCTGGGGGCACGGCAGTGCCCCCCCAAGTCGAGCATTAAAATTAAAACATAAAAGATTTTTAATATTGATATGGTCACAATAAGATGTTGTTAGGTTGGCAAGTTATGTAATACGTAATACTGAACGAAGACAGAAGGTCCCTTAAGTAGGGACTTAATTAAGTTACCGACTTGGTATTACATATATCTCACCTCTTTTTACGGCAGAGAACTGAGTTGCGAGACTTGGGTTTTTTTACAAGTTTTGTTTTTGATGGGATCTATTTGACCCTTACAAGAAGTCTAGAAGCCTTTCTACGAAATTCTTGCTACTTATTTTAAACACAAAAGAGTTAGGCATAATATGTTTTTATTGTTCGGCGTATAAATTTGCGTGATATTTTTCAAATTTTGATAAGTACCTACCTATTAATTGATATATATTATCTTTCAGTGTCTCTCCTCGAAATTTTGGAACAACTGCGAATTAAATCAGGCCACGAGAACATTATTGATTTCTTCAAGAGATTGATGTCGATTACTGGAACTAAATGTAAGTATAAAAGAAGACGGAAATCAGAGAAACTAAGAATAAACAAAATATATATGGACATTACTTTTAATTCTGTAAACTAAAACAATAAATAAAATTTGAATAATAATATGAGAAATTAACCAAAGTACCTACTTATTTAATTTTATATCTTTTTCAATTTTCAGCTGTGGAGGACGCTTGGCAAGTCATGATCAGTGTGACTTCGATAAGAGGTAAATAATTTAATGACTAACTTTTTTTAGTTCACACACACTCACACACACTCGCACGCACACACTCTCTCACATACACACACACACCCCCACACAATACACATTTTGTGTGTACCTAGTCGCATCCATGAAACTCATAAACATACACACGTGG
The DNA here is from genome assembly GCA_905147325.1 of Notodonta dromedarius. Lineage (NCBI taxonomy): Eukaryota > Metazoa > Arthropoda > Insecta > Lepidoptera > Notodontidae > Notodonta > Notodonta dromedarius. The sequence goes on from LR990187.1 coordinate 1,601,598, forward strand.
TATACACAATAAACAGTACCTATGCACGCAACTCTCCTCTCCCACACACACATTTTAACAAACACTCAAAATACTTGCTATTGTAAATATGACAGACACAATAGGTAAGTTGAAGCCTGATTGTTTTTATACTATGTATTGACATTCTAAAAATGTGTGTGGGTTAGTAATTTATAAATTTTGTCTGTTGTGTATTGTTAGCAGTGTCGAGTATGTGAGGACGGGTGTGTGTGTGTGTATGGTGTGAGAGTGTGAGGGTACATTTATATGCAGTTGCAGGTGTGTGTGGTGTGTGTTTGCGTGAGAATAAGTGTATTTGGAGTGTGCTAAAATTTAAAAAATGTATTAAGCACTAGCGGCCCGCCCCGGCTTCGCACGGGTACATTGCGGTTACATTATTCGAGTTTTAGTAAGGATCCCTAATTGTTTTGAAAATATATTATAGCCTATGTCACCCGGGGATAGTGTAGCTTCCCAACAGTTAAATAATTTTTCAAATCTGTTCAGTAGTTTCGGAGCCTTTTCATTACAATCAAACAAACAAAGTTTTCCTCTTTATAATATTAGTATGATAAATACTGGTGTTTTCTTTAATCAATCTCATTTTCTCTATCAGATATCTTCATGTTCTTCGACAAGGTGTCCAGATACACGAATGTGGAGGTCACAGTGTTCATTGAGACAATACTTCGAGTGACCAACACGACTAACATTCGGGTGGCTGCTTCTATTCTCAACAAGATATTCAACATGGATGGTCAGTGCTTTTTGTTATTTATTTTAGACTAGCTGTGCCCGCAACTTCGTCCTCATAGATCATTTATTTATATCGAATCAACAGCCAAAAAATAAGTTTCAAGCTTCTAGCTCTAAAAATTACGATACTTCCATACAACTTTTCATCCCCCCTTTCAACCCCTTACAACCCTTTTTTCGCATTAAAAAGTAACCTATGTCCTTTCTCAGGCTCTAGACTACCAAATTTCATTTAAATCGGTTCAGTAGTCACTACTGCTGCGGTCCGTGGCTTGATCGTCTTCAACATCACCTTCTTCATCAGTTTCCGTAAAAAAAATACTTAATTCATTACAAATACGAATAATGAATAAATTATGTATATAAATTAGACATAATAATTGCATACCTGATTGAGTTATTGCGGTCCGTGGCTTGATGATGATGATATGTAAAACCCAGCTTTTATACTATGACGAGAGTATGATCATAATTTATTGATGTTTAGGGGTGTCTGACAGGGGGTTGAAACCGTATTAAGTGTCCGGCAATGGATGACGTGAATTTCTAATGTTATTCCGAAGGAAATATAAAAAAATTGAGCTTTATGCTTTAACGAATTTAAGGTACTATTTTATACACCTTTACTACTTGTTAACTGCCCAAGTAACCACAATCCAAACTCCATACTCGATGATCGTTCTTACCTGTGTTGGGGACATGGTCTGAGAAATTGAGAGCCTTTATAAAATATGGAACGTCTGGCTATCGCTGGCTCTTGCTCTACTACGTATATCAAAAATATTAGTGGCAGGTCAAAACATTAGACAAGTTAAATATAACAAACAACTTTGTTATAAGTAAATTTAAACTTTGCTGTCGAAGGTTTTCATACCCCTACTGTACCTATAAGCCATCATTTTTATGTACGTTTTTTGGGACAAGTTCCGCCACTCACTCCCACCACTGTCACTCCTGTAAGCCAGGAGCGACAGGGTCCAACAATGACACCGAGGTTTGACCACAGATATAGATTTACATAGATAACGCAAGTATCACGATTTATATTGAAACCAAGCGTGTCGAATTTTTAATACCTACTGTGACGTCACAGCCGAAATTTAGTGACGGGAAATCCAAACCTATTCAAAGACACCGATGCCGCCGATGCCCCTCCGCCCGCTACTATTCTCTCGAGTGATTACCTCGCTCATACTCATATGTTTTATATCTGTAGTCGCGCGGACTGTAATTTAGCAGCGACCAACCTTGACGCTTGGTCGGGGTTTCGTACACGCGAAGTACATGCATTTGCGTTATCTATGTAAAACTATATCTGTTGGTTTGACCCTCGACGAGTCCCGGGACAGGATAAATTGTCTTGGAACCCACACGAATTTAATCGAAAAATAATAGGAGGAGTTGGAAGAAAATTATCCACTTCTGATTGCCACAGAAAGAGTGTCTTACAGCTGATTGAAAACCAGTTTTAAGGCACCACGGACCATCGTAATTAGATTTAATTAGATATAAACTCGATAGCCAGTTATACTTGAATCCAATAATAGGTATGGCAAAAGCGTCTGAACGCACGGAAATGGTTCTTGGTTTTCACAAAGTCTGTGTAATAAACTGCTACGGATGTCACTTGCAAGCTATTTTTGATGGTGGTCTGTCTGTTTTGCAAGAGATTGACACCATAATGCAAACACTGGCGTTTAAAAAAAACATTAAAACATGTAAAAAGTCAAGCCCACTGAGTTTTTTGCCGAATCTTCTCAGTCGAGATCGCGTTCCGATCCGGTTGGAGGCTTAAGAAAAAATATGTAAAAGTACCATTTTGTAAGTGCCTCTGTAGGCCTGAACAAAATAAACGCTTTGACTTTGTCTACCTATATAATAATAAACTGATTTTGATAACATATTTTGTTATTTCAGATTTATTCGACGTTATTCGTGTGATATCTGAGATCGGCAAGATGGGTGAGTGTTATTTAAGTACATTATTATACTTAAGTAGGTTAACCCTGTTATAATTATAATTATTTAGCCCTTTTGACGTCCCACTTCTGAGCACGGGCCTCCCCTTACTACGAGGGGGATTCCTTGCAGGTTTCCTCGCGATGTTTTCCTTCAACGTAAGCGAGTGATAATCATATCGGAATTATGATTCGCACATAGATTTCCAAAAAACTAGAGGTGCGAGCCGGGGCTTGAACCCTGGACTTGGTGCCCGCAAGACGCGTGCTTAACCAATCGGCTATCACTGTTAACACTTTTATCGTGTTTAAATTATTAAAATTCGTTAAATTTGACCTAACTCTTGTTTATCACGTGTTTAACTTTGCTTTAATAACGATTATATCTATCCTTATCGTGGTTGTAAACTATGAGCGAGATAAAAACACTTTTAGGTGTAACATTTTATTTAGTAACTAGCTGAGCCCGCGACTTCGTCCGCGTGTAATTTAACATAACAAAAAAGCCCGCTCCCGCGTTCTGAGCCCGCGCGACAGGACCCATTTTTTTAATTTTGCTTTTGTTAAATAAAAGTAGCCTAAATTACTGCTTATAACATCAGCTATCTACCAGTGAAAGTCCCGTCAAAATCGGTCCAGCCGTTTTGGAGATTACCCGGAACAAACACACAGACAGACCGACAGACCGACAGACGGACAGACAATTTTTTTTTAAATCGCGTTTTTGTTATAGGTGTTGTATGTACTTTCATATGCATTGAGTGAAAAGGTGTTATTTTGATATTACAAACAGACACTCCAATTTTATTTATTTGTATATATAGGTAACTTGATCACAATATAATTGGAATTAGTGTTTGAATGTAAGCCTCCTGTATATTGTAATAAATAAATATCGCCAGACTGACACACCAACCGTACGGTCCCTAACTAAGCGACGCATGCACCCTGGGTACCGTACAATGGACTGGGGCCGACCCCAGTGGCACCCAGACCTGGGCATATTACGAAGAGGCCATTTCCGAAATGTACCGCGACATGAATCGACCAAGCCACCTAATTTAAATCGAAATTAATAATTTATTTTCTTACAGATGTAATTAACTTCTTCGAGAGCATCATCACTATTAGCAAAGCATTCTGTAAGTATAACTACTAAAGGCTATACACACGATAAATTAATGAAGAAAATATTTTAACTTTATTTTATTGTTGGTAATCTCGAAAGCCATAACACTGGAGCTATTGTATTTACAATAATAGGTACCTACTATTTGTAAATATCAATTACTAGCTGAGCCCGCGACTTCGTCCGCGTGGAATTTTGATCCTTTCTTAGGGGATGTCTACGTCATAGTAGCTTTATGCATGCAAAATCTCAGCCCGCTCGGTTTAAAATTGACAAAGTTTCATACAAACTTTCATCCCTCTTTTATCCCCTTGGGGGTGGAATTAATCAAAATCCTTTCTTTGCGGATGCCTACGTCATAACATCTACCTGCATGCCAAATTTCAGCCCGATCCGCCCAGTGGTTTGGGCTGTGCGTTGATAGATCACTATGTCAGTCAGTCAGTCAGTCAGTCAGTCAGTCACCTTTGAGTTATATATATATAGAAGAAGTAGGTTTTTTTTATATTCTTGCTGTGTTCTTTTCCTCCTATAACTTGCCTGATTTTGAAGAATTTATTATTGTACCTATGTGTTCAGCTAAATGGTTTGTAGCTATAGTTGGATCTAGTAGGTGGCACTATGGTCTACACTAGCGGAACTGTGGTCTGAGTATTGTGTTTCTTGCCGGCTCTTCTTAGTGGAAGCGGCATTCCGAGCCGGCGGTAGATTCTGGCTGATCATAAATGCTTTGTTGGCTTACATGAATAAAAACAATGTTGAGTTTTAAGTTTGAGTCTTCTAGTTAGTTATTAATTTTTAATTGACATATTTTTATTACAGACTTAGAAGAAGCTGTTATGATAGCTGAAGAATACACAGGGGCTAATGGTACAATATATTTAAATTATTACTTCCAGATTTTATTACTTGCCAATTTGAAGCCTTCTAGCCTTAATAGTCTCTAATTAAAATTACTCTGACGCTGGACGGACAGACAGACGAACATGGCGAAATTATAAGGGTTCCTAGGATGATTATGGAACCCTACAATTGATATTTTATTTCAACATAAGCAACAAATATGTATATTCTGGTCTAAGGAGAATAGGGGTGGGCCAGGCGAGTGGTTTTCAAAGAAATTGGAGGCTTGTGTGAATTGGACACAGGTTGGCCGAAAGCAACCAACCCACACGTACTTCTGCAGACAAAAACCGACCCTAGCACGACTGGTTGTAGGTTGGTTTCTGTTTGCAGAAGTATATGTGGGTTGGTTCAAATCTTCCAATTCAAGTTATTGATCACAATCTTAAATATATACAAATTAATCTCTATTTCCTTGGTCATCGCATCACGCGTGAACGGATGGAACGATTTCGCAAATTATTTTATTGTCAGGAGAAGGTTCTTAAGAAAGAAAAAAATAAGAAAGTTGAGCGGAACAATTCGAATTTAATATTCAAAGTTAAGACAGGACAACGTCTGTCGGGTCAGCTAGTATATAAGTATAATAATAAATTGTATTTCAGACTTTGTGGCGGCACTAAAAGATCTACCGCGAGCTACTGGACAATCTGGTAAATATTAGAATACAACAATAATTTAGCCCTTTTAACGTCCCACTCTTGGGCACGAGCCTCCCCTCACTATGAGGAGGATTCAGGCCGTAATCCACCACCCTGGCCCAGTGCGAGTTGGCGGATTTCACATGTCTCTCGAAAGTTGGTTAGATTTTCTAAAACATGCATGCATCCTCACGATGTTTTCCTTCACCGTAAGCGAGTGATAATCATATAGAAATTATGATTCGCACATAGATTGCGAGGAACCCAGAGGTGCGAGCCGGGGTTTGAACCCAGGACCTGGTGCCCGCAAGACGGGTGCTTTACCATTCGGCTATCACTGCTATTATTGAATATTAAATAAATCTTTTTTTTTTAACTCGCATTTATCTTACAGATATCATAAAAGCAATTAACCACATAAAGAATAATGGCGCCAGGGTTGAAAGAACAACGACGACCACTTCGACAACCACGACAACCACTCCGCAACCACCCACAACCACAGAGTCGGACTTCAATTCCTATTCGGAGTACGATTCCGACAGTGGCGAGAGTTTCGAATTCGGCGATGGATATGAAGATGACGATGATGAATTTACGACGACCGAACAACCTATGACAACTAAAACTACAGAGCAACCAACAACTACTGAAGAACCAACTACTCTGCAACCTACAACTACCGTGCAACCAACGACAACCGAACAACCAACAACTACGGAGCAACCAACAACAACTGAATCTAATACAGAATCGCAATCGATGTCTTTAGAAACACAATCTTCTTCGTATGATGAAACTGGACATAGTCAAAGTTCTTCGGTTATGGAATCGAGCGAAAGTCAAGAAGATCAAGTATCGCTAACAACTGAGCAACCAACAACTACAGAAGAAGTAACGACACTACCTACTACAACGGAACAAGCAAACACAGAACAACCAACAACAGTTCAATCAACAACTGAAGCTTTGACTACGGAACAACCTACAACAACTACAGAGATTACAAGAACGTGGCAACTAAGTACTACAGAGGACACAACGCCTAGTGTAACAACTGAGCAACCAACAACAGAAGTGGTTACCACTGAACAGGTAACAACAGAGGTTGTAACCGCTGAACAAGCTACAGAAACATCTAAAACCCAAGCTTCAATTGAAGAAAGCCTTTATTCACAGAGCACCGGAGAAATAAATAAACATACAGACGAACGGGAAATTACAGAACAACCAACAACAATTGAACACATAACAACACAAATATCTACAACCGAGGGAGTTATTACAACTGAACAACCAGAGACAACAATGATAGATGATGTGACAAACACTCAATCAACAGAGCATCATACTACTCAAACCGAGCAACCACAACCTATAGATGATTTAGAGTTGCTCGAGCAAGACACTCCTTTACCGGAAACTGAGCAAGAACAACAGGAAATTCGTCACCTCGAGCCGGAAATACCGAGTGAGTTTCCACAACCACCACCAATTGAGCAACCGCAACCGGATATTATAAATATTATGGAAAATCATCAACCTCTTGTACCTGAAGTGCCAGTATTCGAAACGCCAATCCAATTTGTCAACTTTACTGAGCCTTCACAAACAAAGAAACCAGAAATACCTATTGAGTTGTCACAACTACCCTCAATTGTATCCCCAACTGCACTGCAACCAAAAATCCTGCCATTTACTGAGAAGGCAATAACTGAGCAATCAATGTTTGAGCCGCCCCAGCCTGAGCAAGCAATGCCTGAGCAGCCACTGCCTGAGCAACCGTCATCTGAGCAGCTGCAATCAAAAATTATAAGTATTATAAACGAACAGCAACCTCTTGCACCAGAAGTGCCACTTTTCGAAACGTCAAACCCATTTGTCAACTTTACTGAGCCTTCACAACCAAAGAAACCAGAAATACCTATCGGGTTGTCACAACTACCCTCATTTGTATCCCCAACTTTACTGCAAACAGATATACTGCCATTTACTAAGCACACAATACTTGAGCAATCAATGTCTGGGCAGCCCCAGCCTGAGCAGCCACTGCCCGAGCAGCCACTGCCTAAGCAGCCTGTGCAATCGCTGCCTGAGCAGCCCATACATGGACAACGTATACCCGAGCAATGGTTGCCTGAACAAGAGTTACTCAAGCAAACATTGCCTGAGCAAGAGCTACCCGAGCAGCAATTGCCTGAACAAGAGCTACCAGACCAACCATTGCCAGCGCAGCCGCTACCGGACCTACCGCGGACAGAACAGCTACTGCCTGAGCAAACGCTGCCTGAGCAGCTACTGCCTAAGCAACCACTGTTTGAACAAGAGCTACCGGAGCAACCATTACCTGAGCAGCCGCTACCAGACCTACCACTGATAGAGCAGCCACTGCTTGAGCAAACGCAGCCTGAGCAACCACTGTCTGAGAAGCCAATGTCTGAGAAGGCACTGCCTGAGCAGTCCCTGCCTGAGCAACCACTATCTGAACAAGAGCTACCGGAGCAACCAATACCTGAGCAGCTGCTACCAGACCTACCACTAACAGAGCAGCCACTGGCTGAGCAGTCACTGCCTGAGCAATCACTATATGAACAAGAGCTACCGGAGCAACCATTACCTGAGCAGCCGCTACCAGACCTACCACTGACAGAGCAGCCACTGCTTGAGCAAACGCAACCTGAGCAACCACTGTCTGAGAATCCACTGCCTGAGCAGTCACTGCCTGAGCAACCACCGTCTGAACAAGAGCTACCGGAGCAACAATTACCTGAGCAGCTGCTACCAGACCTACCACTGACAGAGCAGCCACTGCTTGAGCAAACGCAACTTAAGCAACCACTGTCTGAGAAGCCACTGTCAGAGAAGCCACTGTCTGAGAAGCCACTGTCTGAGAAGCCACTGCCTGAGCAACCACTATCTGAACAAGAGCTACCGGAGCCTGAGCAGATGATGCCTAAGCAATCGTTGCCTGAGCAGTCATTGCCTGAGCAACCGGTGCCTGATCAACCGCTGCCTGAGCAGTCATTGCCCGAACAACCACTGTCCGAGCAGTCATTGCCTGAGCAATCGCTGCCTGAGCAACCACTGTTTGAGCCGTCATTGCCCGAGCAACCGCTTTCTGAGCAGTCATTGCCTGACCAGCCGCTACCAAACCTGCCACTGACAGAGCAGCCACTGTCTGAGAAAACGCTGCCTGTGCAGTCAATATATGGGCAAGAGCTACCCGAGCAATCATTGCCTGAGCAGATGATGCCTAAGCAATTGCTGCCTGAGCAGTCATTGCCTGAGCAACCGCTGCCTGAGCAACCGCTGTCTGAGCAGTCACTGCCTGAGAAACTGCTGTCTGAGCAACCGCTGTCTGAGCAGTCACTGCCCGTGCAAGAGCTACCCGAGCAACAATTTCCTGAACAAGAGCTACCCGAGCAACCGTTGCCTGAGCTGACGATGCCTGAACAGTCACAACCTGAGCAGCTGCAATCAAAAATTATAAATATTATAAAGAGACAGCGACCTCATGTACCCAAAGTGCCAGTATTCGAAACGCCAATATTATCAGCTCACGTAACTGAGCCTTTCCAACCTAAACGACCGGAGATGCCTATTGAGTTCTCACAACTTCCCTCAATTGATTTGCAACCGCAAATATTGCAATTTACTGAGCATCCGCAATTACTGTCAGAACCGCCTACCTTCGATCAATCGCTTCCTGTCCAGGACTTGCCTGAGCAGCCGCTACCAGACCTACCACAGACGGAGCAGCCATTGCCGGAGCATACCTTGCTTGAGCAGTCACTGCCTGAGCAACCACTACCTGAGCAACCGCTGCCTGAGCAACTGCTGTCTCAGCAGTTACTGCCTGAGCAATCGCTGCCTGAGCAGATAATACCTGAGCAACCGCTGCTTGAGCAATCAATAACAGAGCAACCCCCAGTTGAGCGATCGCAACTAGAAGTTAAGGATTACAGTGAAGAACAGCAACCTCGGGTACCCGAAGTGCCAGTATTCGAAACGGAAGCTCCATTAGTTCACGTTACTGAGCCTTCCCAACCTAAACAACCAGAGATGCCTATTGAGTTTTCACAACTTCCCTCAATTGTTTTGCAACCAGAAATATTGCAATTTACAGAGCATCCACAATTACTGGCAGAACAGCCTACCATCGATCAATCGCTTTCTGTGCAGGATTTGCCTGAGCAGTCGCTACCGGACCTCTCACTAACAGAGCAGCCATTGCCAGAGCAAATGCAGCCTGAGCAGCCGTTGCCTGAGCAATCATTGCCTGAGCAACCACGACCTGAGCAGCCGTCACCTGAGCAGCTGCAATCAGAAATTATAAATATTATAAAGAGACGGCAACCTCATGCACCCAAAGTGCCAATATTAAAAACACCAATCTCGTCAGCTCACGTTCTTAACAAACCAGAGATACCTATTGAGTTGTCACGACTACCCTCAATTGTATCCCCAACTGTACTGCAACCAAAAATATTGCCATTTACTGAGCACACAATACCTGAACAATCAACGTCTGAGCAGCCACTGCCTGAGCTGCCTGAGCAACCGCTGCCTGAACAGTCACTGCCTGAGCAATCGCTGCCTGAGCAGCCACTTCCTGAGCAACCGCTGCCTGAGCAATCGCTGCCTGAGCAGCCACTGCCTGAGCAACGGTTGCCTGAGCAGTCACTGCCTGAGCAACCGCAGCCTGAGCTACCGCTATCAGAGCTATCACTGACAGAGCAGCCACTGCCTGAGCAAACGCAGCCTAAGCAGCCGCTACGAGACCTATCACTGACAAAGCAGCCATTGCCTCAGCAACCACTGCCTGAGCCACCGCAACCTGAGCTGCCGCTATCAGAGCTATCACTGACAGAGCAGCCACTGCCTGAGCAACCACAGCCTGAGCTGCCGCTATCAGACCTATCACTGATAGAGCAGCCACTGCTTGAGCAAACGTTGCCTGACCGCTCAATACATGGGCAACAACCACCTGAGCAACCGTTGCGTGAGCAGACGATGACTGAGCAACCACTAGCTGAACAGCCTCAATCAGAATTACCACAAACTCCTCAACCAATAACTGAAAATCCACCAGTGGTAACTGATGGTAGTTCTAGAGAAGAGACAACTTGTTCTCCAGAAGAATATGATTCCATGGAACAAGATTCTCATGAAGAAGTTAACGGAGAATCTTCTCAAGAATCTTGTGAAGAAGATAACGAATCTACAGAGCAACCAGACTCTACTGATAGTGGAAAACCTGTAACTTCAGAACAATTGTTCACAACTGAAGCGGCTGTGCCGACTAAAGAAGTAGGAGTCACAGAACAACTTCAGGCTACGGATAATAACAAAGAGCTATTTTCAACTACTGAACAACCAACAACTACGGAACAAGTACCGACTACCGAACAAGCCACAACAACTGATCAACCAACAACAATTACTGGCCAACCAAAAACCACGGACCAAGCAGCGATTACCGAACAAGCCACGACAACTGAACAACCGACTACGGACAAAGCAACAACAATTGAACAACCGACTACTGAACAAGCAACAACAATTGAACAACCGATTACTGAACATGCAACAAGGACAGAACAATCAACGACTGACCAACCATCAACTACCGAACAAGTAACAACTACGGAACAAGCAACGACTATCGAACAAGCCATAACAACTGAGCAACCGACTACCGAACAAGCAACAAGGGCAGAACAATCAACGACTGACCAACCAACTACTAACGAACAAGGAACAACTACGGAACAAGCAACGACTATCGAACAAGCCACAAACACTGAGCAACCGACTACCGAACAAGCAACAAGTACAGAACAAACAACGACTGACCTACCATCAACTACTGTACAAGCAACAACTACGGAACAAGCCACAACAACGGAACAGTCAACAACTACCGAACAAGCAACAACTACCGAACAAGCAACAACTACGGATCAAGCAACAACTACCGAACAAGCAACAACTATCGAACAAGCCACAACTACCGAACAAATCACAACAACTGGGCAACCAGCAATAACTACCGAGCAAGTATTCACGGAACAGGTAACCACTACAGAACAAGCAACAACAACAGCACAAGCTACTGAACTACCAACGACAATAGCTTTTGAATCGGAACAATCAAAATTAACCGCTGAACAATTAACATCAGAAGGTTATTTCGAACAAATGGGACCAAAGTCAATCGATTCCCAAACGATAAATGACGAAAAAACCACCGAGCAAGCAACAACTATTGAACAAGTAAGAACTACCGAACAAGCAACAACTACGGAACAAGCAACAACTACGGAACAAGCAACAACTACGGAACAAGCAACTGAACTACCCGCAATAGAAGACATTGTAAAGGTACAATCAGAATTAACCGCTGAACAATTTACTTCAAAAGGTTATTTAGAACAAATTGAATCTAAATTAAGCGGTTCTCTAGATGACATAGTAACCAATGAACAAACAACCAGTGTGGAACAATTAACAACAACCGTACAACCAATAACCACGAAAGCAGCATCGACAACTGAACAAGAAACTACCATGGACCAAGCAACAACTACGGAAAAAGCAACAACTACGGAACAAGTAATTACTATCGAACAAGCAACAACTACGGAACAAGCAACAACTACAGAACAAGCAACAACTACAGACCAAGTAATGACTGAGGCACCAACAACTGCCAAACCATTAACATTTACGGAACAAGCAACGACTACCGAACAAATCACAACAACTGTGCAACCAGCAATAACTACCGAGCAAGTATTCACGGAACAGGTAACCACTACAGAACAAGCAACAACAACAGCACAAGCTACTGAACTACCAACGACAATAGCTTTTGAATCGGAACAATCAGAATTAACCGCTGAACAATTTACATCAGAAGGTTATTTCGAACAAATGGAACCAAAGTCAATCGATTCCCAAACGATAAATGACGCAGAAACCAACGAACAAACGAACAGTGTTGGACAATCAACAACTCCGAAACAAGTAACGAATGAGCAACCAACAACAATGGAACAAGCAACAACTACGGACCAAGTAACAACTACCGAGCAAGCAACAAGTACGGAACAAGCAACAACTGCGGAACAAGCAACAACTACCGAACAAGCAACGACTACGGAACAAGCAACAACTACCGAACAAGCAACAACAACGGAACAAGCAACAACTATTGAACAAGTAACGACTACCGAACAAGCAAAAATTTTGGAACAAGTAACCACGACTAAACGAGTGACAAATAGTGAGCAACCGACAACAACTACTGAACAAGCCACAACCACAGAGAAAGCTACGACTGAGCAACCAACAAATACCGAACAAGTAACAACTACGGAACAAGTAACGACAACAACAGAACAAGCGACTGAACTACCAGCAACAGAAGCCATTGTAAAGGAACAATCAGAATTAATCGCTGAACAATATGCATCTGAAGGTTATTTCGAACAACTGGAATCAAAATCGAGTGGTTCTATAGATGACACAGTAACCAACGATCAAACAACCAGTGAAGAGACAACAACAGATCAGGCGTTTATTACCGAACTGGCCACGACGACTGAGCAACCTACAACAACTACCGAGCAAGTAACCACGGAACAATATACTATTGAACAAGGAACAACACCAGAACAAGGTACTGAAACACCAACAACAGTAGCCTCTGTAATGAAACAATCAGAATTAACCGCTGAACAATTTGCATCTGAAGGTTATTTCGAACAAGTTGAATCTAAATCAAGCGGTTCTACAGATGAAAAAGTAACCACCGGACAAACAACCAGTGTGGAACAATTATCAACAACTTTACAACCAACAACTATGGAACAAACAACTACCAGTACTGGACGGCCAACAACAATCGAACAAACGACAGCCATTGAACAAGCAACAATAACAGAACAGGCATTTACGGAACAGGCCACAACGACTGAGCAACCGACGATAACAACTGAACAAGCAACAAGCACAGAACTATCAATGACTGAGCAACCAACAACTTCTGAACAAATAACAACAGATCAGGCATTTATTACCGAACAGGCCGCAACGACTGAGCAACCTACAACAACTACCGAGCAAGTTACCACGGAACAATATACTATTGAACAAGCAACAACACCAGAACAAGGTACTGAAACACCAACAACAGTAGCCATTGTGATGGAAGAATCAGCATTTACCGCTGAACAATACACATCTGGAGGTTATTTGGAACAAATCGAATCTAAATCAAGGGCTTCTATAGATGACGGAAGGAGCACGGAACAATCAACGACAGATCAACCAACGACTACCGAACAAGTACCAACTACCGAAGAAGCATCAACTTCCGAACAAGCAACAACTACGGAACAATCAACAACTTCAGAACAAGCAACAACTACCGAAAAAGCAACAACTACCGAACAAGCAACAACTACGGAACAAGCAATAACTACCGAACAATCAACAACTTCAGAACAAGCAACAACTACCGAACCAGCTACTGAACTACCAACAACAGAAGCCATTAAAATGGAACAATCAGAATTAACCGCTGAACAATATTCATCAGAAGGTTATTTGGAACAAATCGAATCTAAATCAAGTTTTGCAACAACAACGGAGCAAGTCACTATTACAAAACGAGCTAAATCAAGTGGTTCTATAGATGACACAGTAACCAACGATCAAACAACCAGTGTGAATCAAACAACTACCAGTACTGGAGAGCCAACAATAACTATTGAACAAGTTATAACTACTGAACAAGCAACAACCACGGAACAAGCAACTACTACCGAACAAGCCACAAACACGGAACAAGCAGCAATAACTGATCAACCGGTAACAACAACAGAACAAGTTACTGAACTACCAACAACAATAGCCATTGAAATGAAACGATCACAATTTACCGCTGAACAATATTCATCAGAAGGTTATTTGGAACAAATCGAATCTAAATCAAGTGATTCGACAACAAAAGAACAAGCAACAACAACCGAACAAGCAACAACTACGGAACAAGTAATATCAACTGAACCAGCAATAACTACGGAACAAGTTACATCAACGGAACAAGCAACAACTACGGAACCAGTAACATCAACCGAACAAGCAACAACTAACGAACAAGTAAAAACTACCGAACAAGCAATAACTACGGAACAAGCAACAACTTCAGAACAAGCAACAACTACCGAACAAGTAATATCAACTGAACCAGCAATAACTACGGAACAAGTTACATCAACGGAACAAGCAACAACTACGGAACCAGTAACATCAACCGAACAAGCAACAACTAACGAACAAGTAAAAACTACCGAACAAGCAATAACTACGGAACAAGCAACAACTTCAGAACAAGCAACAACTACCGAACAAGCTACAGAACTACCAATAACAGAAGCTATTGAAATGGAACAATCAGAATTAACCACTGAACAATATTCATCAGAAGGTTATTTGGAACAAATGGAATCTAAATCAAGTGTTGCAACAACAACGGAACAAGTAACTACTACAGAACGAGCTACACCAGAACAAGTAGCAACAACTACGCAACAAGAAACCACTACCGAAGTAGCAACAACAACGGAACAAATAACATCAACTAAAAAAGCAACAACTACTGAACAAGCAACAACTACGGAACAATCAACAACTTCAGAACAAGCAACAACTACCGAACAAGCAACAACTACCCAACAAGTAACAACTACGGAACAATCAACAACTTCAGAACAAGCAACCACTACCGAACAGGCAACAACTACCGAACAAGAAACAACTACGGAACAAGCAATAACTACCGAACCAGCTACTGGACTACCAACAACAGAAGCCATTGAAATGCAACAATCAGAATTAACCACTGAACAATATTCATCAGAAGGTTATTTGGAACCAATCGAATCTAAATCAAGTGTTGCAACTACAACGGAACAAGTAACTATTACAGAACGAGCTACACCAGAACAAGTAGCAACCACTACGCAACAAGAAACCATTACCGAAGTAGCAACAACCACGGAACATGTAACATCAACCGAACAAGCAACATCTACTGAACAAGCAACAACTACCAAACAATCAACAACTTCAGAACAAGCAACAACTACGAAACAAGCAACAACTACCGAACAAGCCACAACTTCCGTACAAACAACAATTTCTGAACAAGCAACAACTACCGAACAAGTAGCAACTACTGAACAAGCTACTGAACTACCAACAACAGCCATTGAAATGGAACAGTCAGAATTAACCGCTGAACAATATTCATCAAACGGTTATTTGGAACAAATCGAATCTAAACTAAGCACAACGGCGGAACAAGCAACAGCAACTCAGCAACCGGTAACGACAACAGAACAAGCTTCTGAACTACCAACAACAGTAGACATTGTAAAGGAACAGTCAGCAATAACAGCTGAACAATATTCATCAGAAGGTTATTTGGAACAAATCGAATCTAAACCAAGTGATTCGACAACAATAGAACAAGCAACAACTACCGAACAAGCAACAACTACCGAAGAAGCAACAACTACCGAACAAGCAACAACTACCGAACAAGCAACAAGTACCGAACAAGCAACAACTACTGAACAAGTAGCAACTACTGAACAAGCTACTGAACTACCAACAACAGAAGACATTGTAAAGGAACAGTCAGCAATAACAGCTGAACAATATTCATCAGAAGGTTATTTGGAACAAATCGAATCTAAACCAAGTGATTCGACAACAATAGAACAAGCAACAACTACCGAACAAGCAACAACTACCGAAGAGGCAACAACTACCGAACAAGCAACAACTACCGAAGAAGCAACAACTACCGAACAAGCAAAAACTACCGAACAAGCAACAAGTACCGAACAAGCAACAACTACCGAACAATCAACATCATCAGAACAAGCAACAACTACTGAACAAGTAGCAACTACTGAACAAGCTACTGAACTACCAACAACAGTAGACATTGTAAAGGAACAGTCAGCAATAACAGCTGAACAATATTCATCAGAAGGTTATTTGGAACAAATCGAATCTAAACCATGTGATTCGACAACAATAGAACAAGCAACAACTACCGAACAAGCAACAACTACCGAAGAAGCAACAACTACCGAACAAGCAACAACTACCGAACAAGCAACAAGTACCGAACAAGCAACAACTACTGAACAATCAACAACTTCAGAACAAGCAACAACTACTGAACAAGTAGCAACTACTGAACAAGCTACTGAACTACCAACAACAGTAGCCATTGAAATGGAACAATCCAAATTAACAGCTGAACAATACTCATCAGAAGGTTATTTGGAACCAATCGAATCTAAATCAAGTGTTGCGACAACAACGGAACAAGCATTACCTACGGAACAAGTAACTACTATAGAACGCGCTACAACAGAACAAGTAGCAACAACTACGCAACAAGAAACCACTATCGAAGTAGCAACAACCACGGAACATGTAATATCAACCGAACAAGCAACATCTACTGAACAATCAACAACTACCAAACAATCAACAACTTCAGAACAAGCAAGAACTACGAAACAAGCAACAACTACCGAACAAGCCACATCTTCCGTACAAACAACAATTTCAGAACAAGCAACAACTACCGAACAAGTAGCAACTACTGAACAAGCTACTGAACTACCAACAACAGTAGCCATTGAAATGGAACAATCAGAATTAACCGCTGAACAATATTCATCAGAAGGTTATTTAGAACAAATCGAATCTAAACCAAGTGATTCGACAACAATAGAACAAGCAACAACTACGGAACAAGCAACAACTACCGAACAAGCAACAACTACGGAACAAGTAACGTCAACTGAACAAGCAACAACTACTGAACAATCAACAACTTCAGAACAAGCAACAACTACCGAACAAGTAGCAACTACTGAACAAGCTACTGAACTACCAACAACAGTAGCCATTGAAATGGAACAATCCAAATTAACAGCTGAACAATACTCATCAGAAGGTTATTTGGAACAAATCGAATCTAAATCAAGTGTTGCAACAACAACGGAACAAGTAAGAACTACGGAACAAGTAACTACTACAGAACGCGCTACAACAGAACAAGTAGCAACAACTACGCAACAAGAAACCAGTACCGAAGTAGCAACAACCTCGGAGCATGTAATATCAACCGAACAAGCAACATCTACTGAACAAGCAACAACTACCGAACAATCAACAACTTCAGAACAAGCAAAAACTACTGGACAATCAATAACTTCAGAACAAGCAACAACTTCAGAACAAGCTACAACTACGGAACAAGCAACAACTACGGAACAAGCAACAACTATGAAACAAGCAACAACTACCGAACAAGCAATAACTACTGAACAAGCAATAACTACGGAACAAGCAACAACTACGGAACAAGACACAGCTACCGAAGAAGCAATAACTACCGAACAATCAACAACTTCAGAACAAGCTATAACTACCGAACAAGTAGCAACTACTGAACAAGCTACTGAACTACCAACAACAGTAGCCATTGAAATGGAACAATCCGAATTAACCGCTGAACAATATTCATCAGAAGGTTATTTGGAACGAATCGTATCTAAACCAAGTGATTCGACAATAATAGAACAAGCAACAACTACGGAACAAGCAACAACTACCGAACAAGCAACGACTACGGAACAAGTAACAACTACCGAACAATCAACTGCATCAGAACAAGCAACAACTACGGAACAAGTAACAACTACCGAACAATCAACTGCATCAGAACAAGCAACAACTACTGAACAAGTAGCAACTACTGAACAAGCAATAACTACGGAACAAGCAACAACTACGGAACAAGCAACAGCTACCGAAGAAGCAATAACTACCGAACAATCAACAACTTCAGAACAAGCTACAATTACCGAACAAGTAGCAACTACTGAACAAGCTACTGAACTACCAACAACAGTAGCCATTGAAATGGAACAATCCGAATTAACCGCTGAACAATATTCATCAGAAGGTTATTTGGAACGAATTGAATCTAAACCAAGTGATTCGACAACAATAGAACAAGCAAAAACAATGGAACAAGCAACAACTACCGAACAAGCAACAACTACGGAACAAGTAAGAACTACCGAACAATCAACATCATCAGAACAAGCAACAACTACTGAACAAGTAGCAACGACTGAACAAGCAAAAACTACGGAACAAGCAACAACTACGGAACAAGCAACAACTACGGAACAAGCAACAACTTCAGAACAAGCAACAACTACCGAACAAGCAACAACTACCGAACAAGCAACAACTACGGAACAAGCAACAACTACCGAACAAGCAACAACTTCAGAACAAGCTACTGACCTACCAACAGCAGTAGCCATTGAAATGGAACAATCAGAATTTACCGCTGAACAATATTCATCAGAAGGTTATTTGGAACAAATCGAATCTAAACAGAGTTATTCGACAACAATAGAACAAGCAACAACTACGGAACAAGCAACAACTACCGAACAAGCAACAACTACCGAACAATCAACAACTTCAGAACAAGCTACAACTACTGAACAAGTAGCAACTACTGAACAAGCAACAACTACGGAACAATCAACAACTTCAGAAAAAGCAACAACTACTGAACAAGCAACAACTACCGAACAAGCAACAACTACCGAACAAGCAACAACTACAGAACAATCAACAACTTCAGAACAAGCTACAACTACCGAACAAGCAACAACTTCAGAACAAGCAACAACTACGGAACAAGCAACAACTACCGAACAAGCAACAACTTCAGAACAAGCTACTGAACTACCAACAACAGTAGTCATTGAAATGGAACAATCAGAATTAACAGCTGAACAATATTCATCAGAAGGGTATTTGGAACAAATCGAATCTAAACCAAGTGATTCGACAACAATAGAACAAGCAACAACTACCGAACAAGCAACAACTACGGAACAAGCAACAACTTCAGAACAAGCAACAACTACGGAACAAGCAACAACTTCCGAACAAGCTACAACTACGGAACAAGCAACAGCTACCGAAGAAGCAACAACTACCGAACAATTTACAGCTTCAGAACAAGCTACAACTACCGAACAAGTAGCAACCACTGAACAAGCTACTGAACTACCAACAACAGTAGCCATTGAAATGGAACAATCCGAATTAACCGCTGAACAATATTCATCAGAAGGTTATTTGGAACGAATCGAATCTAAACCAAGTGATTCGACAACAATAGAACAAGCAAAAACTACGGAACTAGCAACAACTACCGAACAAGCAACAACTACGGAACAAGTAACAACTGCCGAACAATCAACATCATCAGAACAAGCAACAACTACTGAACAAGTAGCAACTACTGAACAAGCAACAACTACGGAACAAGCAACAACTACTGAACAAGTAGCAACTACTGAACAAGCAACAACTACGGAACAAGCAACAACTACGGAACAATCAACAACTTCAGAACAAGCAACAACTACCGAACAAGCAACAACTACGGAACAAGCAACAACTACCGAACAAGCAACAACTACCGAACAAGCAACAACTTCAGAACAAGCAACAACTACGGAACAAGCAACAACTACCGAACAAGCAACAACTTCAGAACAAGCAACAACTACGGAACAAGCAACAACTACCGAACAAGCAACAACTTCAGAACAAGCTACTGAACTACCAACAACAGTAGTCATTGAAATGGAACAATCAGAATTAACAGCTGAACAATATTCATCAGAAGGGTATTTGGAACAAATCGAATCTAAACCAAGTGATTCGACAACAATAGAACAAGCAACAACTACCGAACAAGCAACAACTACGGAACAAGCAACAACTTCAGAACAAGCAACAACTACGGAACAAGCAACAACTTCCGAACAAGCAACAACTACGGAACAAGCAACAGCTACCGAAGAAGCAACAACTACCGAACAATTTACAGCTTCAGAACAAGCTACAACTACCGAACAAGTAGCAACCACTGAACAAGCTACTGAACTACCAACAACAGTAGCCATTGAAATGGAACAATCCGAATTAACCGCTGAACAATATTCATCAGAAGGTTATTTGGAACGAATCGAATCTAAACCAAGTGATTCGACAACAATAGAACAAGCAAAAACTACGGAACAAGCAACAACTACCGAACAAGCAACAACTACGGAACAAGTAACAACTGCCGAACAATCAACATCATCAGAACAAGCAACAACTACTGAACAAGTAGCAACTACTGAACAAGCAACAACTACGGAACAAGCAACAACTACCGAACAAGCAACAACTACCGAACAAGCAACAACTACGGAACAAGCAACAACTACCGAACAAGCAACAACTACCGAACAAGCAACAACTACCGAACAAGCAACAACTTCAGAACAAGCAACAACTACGGAACAAGCAACAACTACCGAACAAGCAACAACTTCAGAACAAGCTACTGAACTACCAACAACAGTAGTCATTGAAATGGAACAATCAGAATTAACAGCTGAACAATATTCATCAGAAGGGTATTTGGAACAAATCGAATCTAATCCAAGTGATTCGACAACAATAGAACAAGCAACAACTACCGAACAAGCAACAACTACGGAACAAGCAACAACTTCAGAACAAGCAACAACTACGGAACAAGCAACAACTTCCGAACAAGCAACAACTACGGAACAAGCAACAGCTACCGAAGAAGCAACAACTACCGAACAATTTACAGCTTCAGAACAAGCTACAACTACCGAACAAGTAGCAACCACTGAACAAGCTACTGAACTACCAACAACAGTAGCCATTGAAATGGAACAATCCGAATTAACCGCTGAACAATATTCATCAGAAGGTTATTTGGAACGAATCGAATCTAAACCAAGTGATTCGACAACAATAGAACAAGCAAAAACTACGGAACAAGCAACAACTACGGAACAATCAACAACTTCAGAACAAGCAACAACTACCGAACAAGCAACAACTTCAGAACAAGCTACTGAACTACCAACAACAGTAGCCATTGAAATGGATCAATCCGAATTAACCGCTGAACAATATTCATCAGAAGGTTATTTGGAACAAATTGAATCTAAATCAAGCGGTTTTATAGATGATACAGTAACCAACGAACAGACAACCAGTGTGGAACAATTAACAACAACTGTACAACCAACAACTATGGAACAAACATCTTCCAGAACTGGACAGGAAACAACAGTAACGACCGAACAAACGGTAACTAGTGACGAATCAATTACAAAT
Organism: Notodonta dromedarius; assembly: GCA_905147325.1. Classification (NCBI taxonomy): domain Eukaryota; kingdom Metazoa; phylum Arthropoda; class Insecta; order Lepidoptera; family Notodontidae; genus Notodonta; species Notodonta dromedarius. Next base: position 1,623,329 of record LR990187.1, read on the forward strand.
ACAGAACAGCCAACAATGGCTGAAAGCGAAACAACTACGGAACAAGCTATAACAGAACAATTAGCAACAACTATGAAACAAGTAACAACAACCGAACAAGCAACAACTACAGAACAAGGTACTGAACAACCAACAACAATTACCAATGAAACAGAGCAATCAGAAATAATTACTGATCTACTTCAACCAGTGACTACAGAGCAACCCAAAACTAGCCAGGCAATTACTACCGAATCTGAAAAAGAAGATGGAACCATTAGCTTCCCCGAACAAAGTAGACATACCAATGATAAGGTGGAATCTGTACAAACAATTGAACAATCAGTAGTTATTACTGAACAACCAATGACTACGGAAACCATTGAACATCTATCAACTTTGCAACCAAGTGAAACAGAATCTGTAGATACCACTTATCAGTCTATAACTAACAGTATAGAATTTACAACCCAAGCTCAGATTACTGAAAACATGGTGACGAAAACATCAGATCAAACACAACCCACTGAGCAACCAACTACTACAGAAGTAGAATTAGCAGGCGCATATGAAAGTAGTTTCGCAGAAACTGAAGAATTAAGTACTGTGTCTGAAGACACATCAACTGAAATTAATACTACTGAAAACCAAAAAGTACAGACTGAAAATGTGGTCACAGAAATTACCACACAAACTAGCGAGGCTATAGAGTCGACAACACAACCACTAACTACTGACCAACCAACAACTACAGAAGTAAATATAATGGAAACAAATGACAGTGGTTTCGCAGGAACGGAGGAATCAAGTGCCATGTCTGTAGATATACCAACTCAAGAGAACACTACAGAAAACCAAGAACTACACACGTCTACGGGACAAAGAGAAATTATAACAAACGAGCAACCCGAGGTTCGAACTGAATCTCAACCGGAAATATCACCATTTGAACATCAAGAAGATCAAATACCATTCTCTTTGACTGAACAACAACCGGATATTCCGTCATTGGAACAATCCAAACTGTGGTTACCAATACTAAGACCAGAGTCAGTTGAGCCACAGCTGAGTATTACGCCACCTAAGGGTCCGATTCAGCCAGAGCAACCTGAGCAACTGCAACTAGAACTGCCCACAGTTACTGTGGCAGGATTACCACAACTTGAGCAATTACAACCTCAGCTTCTACTTCGGCCACAAAAACCTGAGCAACTGCAACCCGAATTGCTCACAGTTACTGAGCCACAACCGGGATTACCATCTCTTGAGCAATTACAACCTGAGCTGCTAATTGAGCCAGAACAATCTGAGTTATTGCAACCAGAACTGCCCACAGCCAGATTACATCCAGGTATGGTACAGCCAGAATTACTTCCATTTGAGCAATTACATCCTAAGCTTCTACTTGGATCACAACAACCTGAGCAACTGCAACCACAATTGTCTACAGTTACAGGGCTGCGGACAAAAATACCGCCACATAAGCAATTACAACCTGATCTGCTAATTGAGCCAGCTCAAGTTAAGCAACTGCGACCAGAACTTCCCACATTTACTGAGCCACAGAAAGAATTGCCAACACTTAAGCTATTAAAACCTAAACTAATTGAGCCAAAATTACCTGAGCAACCGCATCCAGAACTGTTGACATTGACTGCGGCACAACCAGAATTACCACCACTTGAGCAATTACAACCTAAACCAATTGAGACAGAGCAACCTGAACAACTGCGACCAGACCTGGCCACAGTTACTGCACCACAGCCAGAATTACCACCACTTAATCAACTACAACCTGAGCTATCGCAACCACAACTGCCCACAGTTACTGCGGCGCAGCCAGAATTACCACAACTTGAGCAATTACAACCAGAGCCAATTGAGCCAACAAAACCTGAGCAACTGCGACCACAACTACCCACAGTTACTGCGCCACAGCCAGAATTACCACCTGAAAATCAACTACAACCTGAGCTTCTAATTGAGCCAGAACAATCTGAGCAACCGCAATCAGAACTACCTCCAGTGACTGAAGCACAGCCAGAGAAGTCGCAACTTGAGCATTTACAACCTGAGCTCCTCTATAAAGCAGAACAAACTGAGCAATCAAAACCAGAACTGCCAGCAATAACTGAGACGCAATCAAGAATACCACCTCCTGATAAAGTACAACCTGTGCTTCCTATTGAGCAAGAGCAACCTGAGCAACCGCAACCAGAACATGCAACAGTACAACAATTCGAATTACAACCGCTCACAACCACACAACCAGAGTCAATGGACACAGTTACTTCAACGGACATCGTTCTACAAACTGAAAAAACTTTACAACCAGAAATTGAACAACCACAAACTACTGAAGTAATTCAAAACGAAGAAACAGTAGAAATCGAAGGTCAAAATACTGATGTAGTAAATGAACAATCTTCTACGGAACATGTGGAACAAGAAACTACGGAATCTGCGACAAATATTGATCAAATTTATACACAAGATGAACAAACTTCTGAAGAACGCAACACATTTGAAGGTTCAAGCGAAATATCTACACAACCTATCGCTACTGAAACCACGGAACAACCAGAAACAGAGTTTACAACAACCAGAATAACAGTAACCACCGTTGACCCAGAGCAACCAACAGCTACTGGGGAACCGTTGACCATAGCGGAACCGACAACATTAAAACCAAGTTCTGACAAAACTAAGGCTATTGTGTTTGAGACAACCTACCGCCCGAAACCGCCGGGAAAAGTACCAGTAGAGAAACCATCAACTGCCTTAGATTGTCCCCAAGCTGGGGGTAAACTGGGTAAACTTCAAGGGAAGAAAGGTATGTTTAGATTTACATCCTATTAATATTATTAATGTAAAATTTTGAATGTTTGATTGTTTGTTAGTAACGCAAAAACAGTTGAACGGATTTGGATGAAATTTGGCACATAGATAGTTATAACCTAGGTTAACACATTGGATACTTCACTTAAGGCTAAAGCGCCCATCTAGCCCGCGAAGTTCAAATTTTTTGAGGTTTCTTAGAAATTAATCAAAATCTGACCTTAATAAAAGGCACATTTTGTAATTCGCGAAAAATACCGTGTGCAGTGCATATATTTTTCATTATTATTAATATATCCAACATACTCTAAATCATTTCAAGAACGACAGCTATCCAGATAATCTGGCAATTTTTGTATATTTAGTGATTTACTAGTATCATATCCACCGTGATAATATTTAGAGTAAAATAAATGTATTAATAAACGCACTGCATACTGTGTTTGTCGCAAATCACAAAATGTTGTCTTAAATGTTTTCAGATTTTGGATAAACTATAAAAATACTCGAAAATTTTGAATTTCGCGGTCTAGACAGGCGCCTTCACCTTAAGTCCACGCGGATAAGTTGCGGGTAGAGGGTAGTCTTAAATAATGTTAACAAGCTGTGATAGATTAGTAGTGTAACGCAAGCTTTGGAACACACACCCCCTTATTATTAAAAGTGGATTAGCGCGAGAATTGTTACAAAAACTAAAAAAAAACTCAAAACTCAAAATTCTTTTAATTCACGTAAGCCAAAAAAACATTTATGAATAGTCAGAATCGACCACCGGTTCGGAATGCTGCTTCCACTGAGAAGGTCCGGCAAGAAACTCGATGGTTACTCTTTTCAATGAATGAAAGCATAAAACATATGAGCAGGCAACACCATTGTCACTAAATAAATAATAAGGCTCAAAAGGGCTTGTACCCAGAGCCGTTAAACTATAAAAAAAGTACTTAATAGTAAATAATAATGAAATCTCACCCAGATTTAGGTAAAGTCCGTCTCACGAAAGAAGTCCTCCAGACGCGGCGCCACAGTCATGCGACGAAATGTTGTTAACCTCCATTATTTCAGACTCCATAAAAAATTAATGTTTTATAACTGTAGGATGAATTCAATTTTATTATTACAGTAGTTTATTGAAATTTATATACATGAAAACAGTTAAATATAATAGATTGACGTCGTAGCGAAACTTAGTACCACTTATTGCCGTAGGTCTTCTTTCGTGAGACAGACTTTATTTAAATAATCATACACACCGAACTATATCTTTCTGTCATCAGTAATTTGACATTCGAAAGAGGAAGGCTAAGCATGATGTAACTACACAACCGCTAATCCACGTTTATTAATTTCGAAATTTGCAAATCACATTTCCGTTTAATATTTATCACTTGCTGGGGGTATTCACAATCCACCGTAAGTTTGCGTGTCGGAAACAATAGCTAGATATAAGAAAGAAATGTAAGGTTATCAAAATCATTTTTTCCAATCGGTTTATAAATCACGGGAGTTCTGAGGTAACAAACATAAAAAAATAGAACCCATTGGGAACCTCAATTTTTTTTTGAAGACGATTTAGAATCTGCCACAATCATTGAAACTAATTTTGAGTGGCGCCAAAAACTTTGCACGGTTTGAACTAAAAACCAATACGCTGAACAAGATAAAACATGCTCTATGCATTTCATTCACTCTTGTGTCAAAATGTCAACAGCGACCACAGACTTATAAACACTACGTGACGTCGACTCTTATATTAACAACAAAAAAATCCTCTATGATTTGCATACTTTTTTTTCTTTTCACAGATATAATGAACGCCCTAGAAACTTCCATGAATTTGAAGATTCTGATACTCCCGAACGGGCCCCACGGGAAGAATTGTTTCTGCACTTGCGACCCCATCGCGCCCCCGCAGCTCATCCCCCTCTCAGATCTTCCAAAAGAAATAACTGGATGAAATAAGTCTGTGCATAATCTTTAATATAGTAATTGTATTTATTTTTTTAACAATAAAATTTTGTATCTATTTTTTTTCTGTTTCTTTCTCCAGATCAAATCAAGAGGCGGATTTACAAATTTCCAAGGTATAGGCTGTACAGTTTTTGCCGCCCTTGCCTCTACAATTGTCATGTCTTAGATGTTTTTTTCAATCCAAAAATTTCGTTGAAATTGCACGTAAAATAATTTTTGGGTTTATTTTTGAGCTAATCAAAACATCAGAAAACCGTCATGCAGAAATCTTTTTGATTTCTGCATGACAGTAGAACAAAAAGCAGACGTAGCAAAAAAAAACGGTCCCCAAATTTGCCGCCCCAAAAATCTGCCGCCCTAGGCTCCAGCCTACTCAGCCTGCTGGTAAATCCGCCACTGATGGGACTAGTCCCGCCACACACTCCCACCACCGGGTTTGTTACTCCTGTAAACCAGGATCGACAATGGTGTCAAAAGATGACGACGAGGCTTGACCCTCGACGAGTCCTGGGGACAAGATAAATTGTCTTAAAACCCGCACGAATTTAATAGAAAGAAAGAGTTGCAAGAAAATTATCCACTTACCTTCGTTGCAAAACGGGAATCAAGAATATACTAGGTGATACAAAAAGGGTATACTATTTTTTTTGCAACTTAACTTTGTAAATCTCAAACTATCGGCTTTGTGGGACAGTTGAAGTACTAAAGGTTTTGTAGACTTGTGAAATCGGTCAACAGCTGTATTCCTATAACACCTTTTGTTTTTCAAGTTCCCTCCAAAGCTGATGGTTTTAGAATTACAAAGTTAAGTTTTGAAAAAAAAAGTATACCCATTATGTCACCTTGTATGTACTTACAGGCTGATTGCCACAGAAACAAAACTGTTACCGCTGCTTGAACACTAAGGCACCACGGATCGTAATTAGACTAATTGGACCAAAACTCGTGAGCCGATTATACTTGATTCCAATAACAGGTATAGAAAAAGCGTCTGAACACACGGAAATTATCCCTGGTTTGTACAAGATCTGTGTAACAAACTGCTCCAAATGCTACTTTCAAGCAATTTAACAACTGTTCAGTAGCTTTGCTAGAGACTGTGATACACAGTATACAGTAAAAACCATATCAACAGCATTGAGGTTTAAAATAAAACAGCCAACAGTTTGAGTTAAAAAAATTATTTCATTTTATTAAAATTCGTTTGTAAAATGACCATTTTCACATGGAAATAATTAATCTTATCATGATTTTAATAGTACACCACTCGTCCAAACACACTTACATATTTACGGTTCTTGCGTTGACCGAGAGTTACCTGTAATAAGAGACATGTAGTTAAATATCGTTTTTCATATAACAATGTCGGAAAAAACGTACGACACTCCTGGAGTGTTACTCTTAGCAACGATAATCGATATATCGTGACATCTGTAGTATCGAATCCTAATCTAAATCCCACCTGTTTTGTCGTCGTATCGAAAATTATCGTTCGTTCAGACGATATTCTGACTTATTAATAATATGAATTCTGGTTTCTTTTTAAGTTATTATTATTATACATATAAGCCATCTGGTAGAAATTATCTAAACAATGATGAAAACCGCATCAAAATCCGTTGCATAGTTAAGAAGAACTAAGCTGAAACACAGATAAATAAATAAATAAATAAATATCACCAGACAAACACACCAACTGTATGGTCCCAAACTAAGCAACGCTTGTACTATGGGTACCGTACAATGGACTGGGGGCGATCCTAGTGACACCCAGACCTGGGCAAATTACGAAAAGACCATTTCCGAAATTTATCCCGACAGGTATCCAGCCCGCAACCACCCGGTGTAGTGAGCCGAGCGGCCTACGCTTGAACCACTGCGCCAAGCGATCGTCACACAGATAATGGCGGATAACGAAATTAACTTACTCTGCGTTCGCTTCCAAACTGACGCTAACATAGCTAGCTCCCATGCTCTCCCTGTGACGGGGCGACAGCACATGCTTCTTCGCTGTCTCACCTTCTTCTACATCGGAATCACATACACCACATTTCAAACTCCCAAATTTGTAATAGACATACTTATTCTTTCCCAACATCAATATATTGTGCTTCAACTCCAAATAGAAACGGAAAACGCTCTCTGTGGGCGGCTTCACAACAAAATGTTCAGCATAGACCAAGTGAGTCAGCAAAGACCTTATAGAATTGAACACCCCGTTGCAATTCGTGCAATTGAACGTCGACCCTTCGCTGTGCAAAATAAAGTTCCCTTTCATGTAAACGCTTATGATGTCGCCTTTGTTTTCGGTGATCTTCGCCTCGGCGACGGCCGTTTGGTGTTCGACATTGTTTAAAACATGTTTGATGGCGTCGCTGTTGTTGTCGAACGTTATATCACAGATTGTGCATCTGTTATCCTCGATTCCGTTGGATGTTAAAAGTTGTTGATCAACATCTTCGTAGAGCGCGGAGCGGATCAATTTGGAGATCGTTTCGAAATGCGCGTTGCTCTCGAAATGCTCAACGATAGCAGAAATGGAAGGCACAGCGATGAAATCCGGACAAATAGTGCATACGTAAAAGTTGCCGAAACTAGCAAAATACTCAGAGGGTCGGCAGTGATTTTTGTACAACATAGCGAGCTTCCGAGGGGCGGCGTTCCGCAAATGCTTCTTCTGACGAATATGGTTGAAAAGGACCTGCCTGGGTCCTTTCAAAGTCATATCACAGCAAGTGCAGTAGTTGCCGATCTTCCCGGAAGGTTTAATGAAGTTTTCTATTATCACATGGTCCCGCGTGTTGTGGGGCTTGCCGACGCTAGCGAGATATTTCGTCCAATTCAGGTCTTTTGGTCCCCATTCCTCTGGGATTCCACCTTCAGTGTTCTTCATCCTCAAGTACAATTCGTCAGCGAGTTTCCCCAAATGTTTATCATCCAATATATGCAAGATGCAAGCGTCGTTTGACTCAATACCTAGTCTGCAAAGCCTGCAGTACAGCCCGTTTGGCGCCGATGTAATATCGTGGCTTAGTAGGAATTTTTCATTCATCTCTTTGATTTTCTCAATCGATGTGTCCGCCATTGAGAATGGTATATGTTTATCAGCTTGTAAGATGCACGACAGATTGTGAACGTGAGTTTCACTGAACACGTGGTTAAGAACGCTGTCGTAATGGAATCTCAAAGTGTAGTATTCACAGGCGATACAGAAGAACGCCAATTTCCCAGTTCTATCGTCAATAAGTGTTAGTAATTTATGATTCACGAGCAGTTTGACGATCAGCGCCTCAATGGGGCCGTAGTAACGGTATTTCTTAGCTTGATTTTTAGGCTTCTCAGGCGTTTGGTCATTCTCATCGTTATCAATGTTTTTATTCGCGTCTGCCGCGAAATTTTGGTAGACATTGTCTCTAATACTCATGATTATTGGTGCTACAGCGCTTGTTTGTGCGGAAAAATCAATGGCGCTCACATCTTGGCATAACGTGTCGTAAGCGTCCTGATAAAACTTCAACGCGTTCGCCACGCTCGCTTCAGATGCGTCTGGCAACACTTTCGTGAGCACCGAGCCGAGTCTAGTAGAGAAATGCTTGTCCACCTTCTCAGCAGGCTTCGACAGTTGGATTATTTCAATGGTCTGCGCGGGAGTTTCGCCGCATTCCATTGACGACAAGCGCCTGGACATGTTAGGCAATATGATTGGCTCGGCGACGTCAATGCTTTCGCGCTTCAGTTTGGGCAAGTGTGCGTCAGTGTCGAAATGCTTTTGGAGGGACTCCATCAAGGGTTCCTCATCGTTCAGCTCGATTTCGACGTTGCAATCCGTGCAGATGTGGACTTGTTTTGCGTCCTCGGAGGTCAGAAGCTCAGCTTTGAGCAACTCCGGCACCTCGCTCACAGGGAGACTGTTGAACCTCTGCCTTTGCAGATTGCTCTTCTTCTCAGTCGTAAATATATACTCAACCTCGACCATTTCGCGTTTTTGCAGGAATATCCTCTTATGAGTCTCATTCAAATTCTTTAAATAATTACATATCACATTGTTTTGTTGTGTTACAGGGTGGTTCGTGACGGTTTGGAAGTGTTGGGCCAAACGTTTGACGTCGTCCACTTTGCGAAACGAGAGGACCGTCAGCTCTCTCATTCCCTCAGCGATCGCGTCGACTGGTGCGGCCGTAGCGTCTGCCATATTGTTTTAAAAAAAAAGATGGTGGAACAAATTTGAAACCAGATACTTAGAGCTTGGAGACGTTTAATTAAACAATCTCGAACCAAGATTTCAATCTAGTTACAAATTTTCCGTCCAAGCTCCACCGAGCAGGAATGTTTGAACAATCTCGAAACAAGATTTCAGTCCAGTACTAATATTCGTCCAGCTCCTGGTTTCCGTCCAAGCCCTATTGAGCGTATAGACAGTGTGAAGTGTTGGCTGTGGATGGTGTGCCCGTACTCTCGCCGAAATTACACCGAAAGGAATTTAGATTCTTTTTGGGGATAATAGAAAATAAAATGTGGATTTTGGATTTGAGCGTCAATGCATTTCAAGATCTGGAACGAGAGAAATACATCATATTAGAGAGTTATACTAGTATATAGTCTCAAATTAAGCAACGCTTGGAGTGCTATCTATCTAATCTTTATAATCCTACTAATATTATAAATGCGAAAGTTTGTGAGTGTGGATGTATGTTTGATACTCTTTCACGCAAAAACTACTCAACGGATTTGGATGAAATTTGGAACACATATAGTTTATAACCGGGATTAACACATAGGATACTTTTTATACCGATATTTCCGAAAATTTTCTAAAGTTAAATACTACGCGGAATAAGTCGCGGGCAGAAACTAGTTATAAATAAAGCAATATGCTAGGTGCCCACTGGACGACACGCTTGTCGAACGCTTTAGCGGACTCCCGTTTTTTGCGCAAAGATGTTACTGACCTGAAAAGTTTTCGGCAATGGAAATAAATGCAATATATACATATCTATATATACCATATTTAAGTATATAACTTATACCTATATAAAGTATAAATAATATAATACATAGTAGGTAAATAACAATAACAATAAGCGCCAATAACAGAGAAAGTGAAAAGTAGGCGGTGACTGAAAGAGTGATGAATATGAATGTGCATGGATACAGTGCGACAGGTTGGCCCAAGAAAAGATGGATGGATTGTATAGCGCCTATCTAGCCCGCGAAGTTCAAATTTTTTGAAATTTTTTAGATTTTTTCAAAATCTGACAATATTAAAAGTCACATTTTGTAATTCGCGAGAAAGACCGTGTGCAGTGCATTTATTAATATATCCAACTTACTCTAAAACATTTCAAGAACGACAGCTATCCAGATAATCTGGCAATTTTTGTATATTTAGTGATTTACTAGTATCATATCCACAGTGACAATATTTATAGTAAAATAAATGTAATTAATAAACGCACTGCATACTGTGTTTGTCGCAAATCACAAAATGTTGTCTTAAATGTTTTCATATTTTGGATAAACTATAAAAATACTCGAAAATTTTGAATTTCGCGTGCTAGACAGGCACCTTAATAGTGAATGAGGTAGGAGTGGATTTATGACGAGAACACGCGATGAATGGTAGGTAAAGACATACTGCGCCGACCACAGATAATGGGATGTGATGATGATGATAATAATAGGTATTGAAATAGTGGTGTTCATCCATTTCTCAACAATCATATCACCTCAGGTGGACGGTTTTGTTATTCGTACTACTTTGAAAAACCTCTTACTACCCATACTATATCTTGTGACCCCGTTGGCTTTTCTCAATCATCTATCTTCTTCTATCCTACTAATATTATAAATGCGAAAGTTTGTGAGTGTGGATGTATGTATGTATGTTTGTTACTCCTTCACGCAAAAACTACTGAACGGATTTGGATGAAATTTGGAACACAGATAGATTATAACCGGGATTAACATATAGGATACTTTTTAACCCAATCATTCAATACTACGCGGATGAAGTCGCGGGGCACAGCTAGTAATATATAAAAATTAATCTCTAGTTACTTGGTCATCGCATCACGCGTGAACGGATGGAACGATTTCGCTAAGTCTTTTGTTTGTTGTGTTTATAACTGTCAGGAGAAAGTTCTTATGAAAGAAAAAATAAAGAAAGTTGAGCGAAACTAAACAGGACAACGTCTGTCGGGTCAGCTAGTAAATAAATAAATGTATACAATAAGACTACCAACATCCGAAAGGTGGTCAGAAAATTATTCATTATTATGCATGGAGATGTTGCATTAGTTATTTACCTCCAAGCATGGTCGCATTCAGGACCATTTTCCTTGTCGCGATAGGTGGGCTAATTAATAAATATATACCAACATTACTTATTGTTTATTATTGCGCGAAATCTCACACATTTATAAACATCAATGTTGTGTACAAGTTACGTATAATTTTAACATACACTTATAACACGATCTCTTCTGATAAAGAATCTGAAGACGTATCTTTATCCATTTTAAAGTTATTTTGTAATAATCCTTGTTAATAATCGTAAGAGGCAATAGGGCATTATTTTTTTGGAAATATTTTTCAAAGTAAAATGCTTCATATTGTCCAGAACGCGGACGTTTAGTTTCCGATATTCATATCGGTATTATGATGGTTTAAATGGAGGGGACTGTCTGAGTATTGATTCCAAATAATATCCTCAACGGTACATACAACCCATTATTGATAAGTCAAATTCAAACTTTATTTATAGGAATGAATTAAGAGTAGGTAATGTTTACACAAGACTTTGTGAATGTCATTAGATTTACCGTGAAGGAAACTATCGTCTGGTGTCTTGCACTGTTGATACATGTGTTAAGCTATGTAACATCACGACCGCGATCCATGAAGGATTGGGCAGTGATATTCCTAATAGCAATAACAACAGATGATCTAATTCGAATGCAATGCATTGAGTTTTGACAGTCCGTCACCCAAATTTCAAATTGGGTAACCAAAAAAAAAAAAAAAAAAGGTTGTGTGACAGACGGACAAATTTAGGTGGAACATTGATAAATTTGATGAATGTAGGTTAAAATATGGTGACAATTGGTCAAAGTCAGCAATTTTTGGGTGACAAATGGCCAAAACTGAGTTACAAATGGACAAAATTGCGTGACAATGGTAAAAATTGGGTGACCACTGGTCAAAATTGGGTGACAATTTATAATAAATACCTAAGAGGTCCACTGTAGGTGGGGGAGTAGGGGGACTCTAAATGTTCCGTGTACCCCAAGGAGGCTCAAAAAGGGATGTCACATATATAACAGATTTAAATGTTACCACCACCCAATTCACATTCCTGGCTCAAACATTTAGCTTAGCTGAAGGGGCTAAGAGAACTAGTGATAATATAACGACACGACCGATTTTCATGAAATTTTGTGTGCATATTGGGTAGGTCTGAGATTCGGTCAAAATCTATTTTTCATACCTATAAATAATTTATTTATATGCCAGAACAACGTTTGCCAGGTCAGCTAGTCTATAATAGCGAAACTGCGGGCAAAATCTTGTAATTTAAAAAATCATATTGAGTATTCTGTAGTCACTACTGATATACTCTAGTACAAATGTAAATTATATGATTATTTTACCATGAGGCCCCGTGTTGGGTTCGAATAGCCCACTCCCAGTATATTACATATATCTTTATACTAGGTGAAACAGAAAGGGTATACTATTTTTTTGCAACTTAACTTTGTAAATCTAAAACTATCGGCTTTGTGGGACAGTTGAAGTACTAAAGGTTTTGTAGACTTGTAAAATCTGTCAACAGCTGTCAGCCCTGTACCACCTTTTGTTTTTCAAGATTCGTCCAAAGCTGCTAGTTTTGAAATAAAAAGTATACCCTTTCTGTTTCACCCTGTATACATAATAATCTCTTCTGTATGAGTGTTTGGCACTGAAGTCCTCCTAAACGGCTGGACTTAGAACCCAATTACAGCGCAATTATGAATCTAAACCAGTAAGGGACAAAAATATTGAGAATTTGCGAGACCAAAGCATGGCAATTGACTTTTACACTGATAGATGGCTGAATAGGTGTTACAAATGGTTCAATTGTTCGGCATATTTTTAATCAAACATTTAGATATATTATACTTATTTTTCCTGCAATTAAATGGAACAGAGGACACTAGGAGTTCTTAAAAATATATATAAATAAGTAAATAAATATCGTCAGACGATCACACCAACTGTTTGGTCCCAAACTAAGCAACACTTGTACTATGGGTACCGTACAATGACTAGGGGTGATCCCGGTGACACCCAGACCGGGCATATTACATAAGGTGGTTTGTGAAATTTAGTCTGACAGGAATTGAAGCTGTGACCACTTGGTGCAGCGAGCCAAACAGCCTACGCTTGAACCACTACTGCAAGCGGTCATGTAGAATACTTCTTAAAAGATTGTGCTTAAGCCACAGAAACGACAAGAATGGACAAGGAAATAAGCAACCTTATTTTATACATAAAACTCTGCGGTGTGTGTGTATTTTATTTCGTAAATTTCCCCTCCTAAAAGGTATCTATTAAACTAGTGGTAAATTTTGATGTTTTTTGTGCTTATGGGGGTAATAGCTATAGTTAGACCCAGTAGATGTCGCTGTTTGTCGACGTACAGAAATCACAATCGACGCTAATGAAGCTGGAGGCAGTATTTTAAGACAAAATTATTGTCTTCTGCAGTATGGACCTTACAATGGCACACTTACAATTGAGTTGAGTTTGAGTTGTTAGACATTGGCACAATGGCACACTTACAATTGAGTTGAGTTTGAGTTGAGTTAGACATCGACCCTGGGCCCCCGCGAATAACAACCACGCTTTCTACCACTATCGATAACGATAATATCGCTTCTGTAACCAAAAACCACACCTGAGTGCTAATGTTAGTCGTAAAATATAGATAATTCTATATTGATAAGGAAAATTCATAACAATATACATTTGAGCCCCCGTATGCGGCACGAGGGCACAATCACGGTGATATGCACATATTTTCAACACTTTCCTTAGTTATGCACATAAAAATAAGAGTTGAAATTCATCAGACAACGAAGTACCTGCATATTTAACATAAAATATAAATAGGTGCCTCAAGAGAAAAAAGATTTTTAATCATTAAATACAGATTCAAATAGACTAAATATGATACAATATCGATGTTATTATGATATGAATACACAAATACTTGTATAAATGGATTGAGTACGCACAAAAACAATGTTAGGTTAGAATGATGTTGCAAGTTAGTAATTCAATGTTTTTGGTCGCAAAATTGCGGGGATATGTTAAATTAATTATTTGTAATTACCTGTACGTCTTGATTTTGTGCATGGCAGCGAAACGCGGCCTAATTATTTTGATTTTAGTACGGGCATTTAATGACAGCCTGCGGGTGACATGACAGACGAAATCAGATTTTTTGACGTTTCGAACGTGATTCGTTACGGGTGTGCCAGGGTGGCCAGTTTATTGATGTATTGCAGATAGTACGGGTAAATATTTTAATTTGAACAATAATTATTAATCAACTCAGGATGAAATTACAATGTACAGATTAGAAATTTATTTATGATTGAATTTATTGAAAAGAAGTAAGAACTAACAAATATATACACTATGTACAGATATAAAATAGCTTAGGGATATTAATTTAAAATTTTCACAAAAAATAAACTTGTGCCAGACCGCCGCCGCCGTCACTTGGCAAAGTGCCCAGAAGATTGGCAGCATTGCGTTGAATGGCAATGCTAATTCTCTGTGCGAGATATGTGCCAGCCCTCTGGTTGCCATCAGTTGCCTCGACCAGCCGCTTTCCCAAATGGCTAAAAATGCGATGGGCGCCCGGGCCCCACGTTCCCAGAGTCTCTACCCCAAGCGGCTCAAACATATAACCCGGATTTAGGTTGCTATATTTGCGCCGCTTGAGGGATTCCGCGTAGGCGGCGGCACCACCAGCCCTAATGCTAGACTCCCGCAGGTGGGACGGTGCCAATGTATCAACGCATGTTGCGTCCCATACCAAGGGCCGTCCCACCTTCCAAGGGATCAGCTTCATAACGTCTCCTACCATCGCTACGCGAGAGGCAATTAGGCTCTAAAAAGCCACTACGTTAGCAGTGGCACGAGCCCGACGGATCATATAGTTAAGGCTTGAGTGCCGAGATATTCTGCCCGCGTTCCGTAGGCATGAGAGACCATGGTGCCCGCGCTGGAAGTTTTTACGTAAAAAAAAGAGAAATAATCAAAAATTCACATCAATATTTATGATTGAATTATGTCAAAAAATACACATTTTAATTTTATTTGGACAAAATTGTAGCATAATGTATACTACTTCTTATTTATTTTACTTGCTTAAAAGCAAATATTCTTTCAAAGACCTACTGAGGATAACCCTATTTTCAAATTAAGCTGAACACATTATTTTCATTTAACAATATAATATATTTATTATTTTATATTATATGTTGCATTATATAGGTATAAAAATGTGCATACAATGAAATAAACACCTGACACAAAATGAAACGCATATTAAAAATTAGAAAATACAATAAATTTGCACATAAGTGTAAGTACGTCACACAAAATATAAAGGTTCAAAACTTAGCATACTTATACGTCCCATATTTTATTTAGCTCATTAGCTGCTGGAAATAATGCTATGAAAGCTAAATTATAAATTGAAACTACCCTACTTACCAAAGCACACATCACAACACAAGATGACCTTGACCTTTCAGAAAAAAAATGCCACCATCAAACAAATGTTGCCAGCTCTAAACCAAAATTTCCCCACCAACATTTGACACAGATTATAACAACCTACGTCATTTTTTGAGACGTGGGAGTTTTTACGTAAACAAAATGAGAAATAATCACATAGTTATACACATCAATATGTATGATTGGTGTTATTTATTGAATTTGACCTTGCAGAACAGAAATCGCATATTTACATTATGTCTTGCATGACTCATATTATCACCAGATGTATTTGTTATCTTTATAATAAAATAAATAAAACTGTGACTATTAGGCCTTAGTAACACCTTGGGCGTAGGCACCGAGAAGGGGCAGGGGCGGCTGACCCTTTGTACTTGACTACCACCCCTGAAACCTTCATGGTTAATTAGGTATCTATGTGTCCCTTAGATTAACGAACCAATGGTCTAAGATGTGTCCTGATGTTAAATAGTATGCTAGTCTATCTACTCTGTTTTATGATTATAAAATTGTACATAGTCTATACAAATAAATAAAATTGGAGTGTCTGTTTGTAATATCAAAATAACACCTTTTCACCAAATGCATATGAAAGTACATACGACACCTATAGCAAAAACGCGATTTAATTTTTTTTTGTCTGTCTGTCTGTCTGTGTGTTGGTTCCGGGTAATCTCCGAGACGGCTGGATGGATTTTGACGGGACTTTCACTGGCAGATAGCTGATGTTATAAGGAGTAACTTAGGCTTGGCTTTTATTTGCGAAAAACAAAAAAAATGGTCCTGTCGCGCGGGCTAAGAACGCGGGAACGGGCTTTTTTGTTAAGTTAAATTCCACGCGGACGAAGTCGCGGGCTCAGCTAGTTATACATAAAAACCTTCCTCTTGAATCACTCTATCTATTAAAAAAACCGCATCAAAATCCGTTGCGTAGTTTTAAAGCTCTAAGCATACATAGGGACAGACAGACAGCGGGAAACGACTTTGTTATATACTATGTAGTTATTACTTATACCTATATACAAACCTTCCAGAATAAATTATCTAAATAATAGTGAATACCGCATCAAAATCCGTAGCTCAGTTTGCAGGAAACAAGCGCACAAACATTAACGTGGCCAAAATTGGAACTAATGCCGCCATATTCGTAAAATCTGTTTTTTTTTAAATACTCAGGAACAAGCAGCGCCCTCCCTCAACTGTCACTTACATTTATTAGTCCTTGTTTATACTTAAAACTTCCTAGTCCTTGTTGCACACGCCATGAAAAATATCGAGCATTATTAAAACAAGACCATATTATTTATGACTAGCTGAGCCCGCGACTTCGTCCGCGTGGAATTTAACTTGACCGCTCCCGCTCCCGCGTTCTGAGCCCGCGCGACAGGACACATTTGTTTTTTTTTGTTTTTCTAAAATTAAAGTAGCCTAAGTTACTCCTTATAACACCAGCTATCTGCCAGTGAAAGTCCCGTCAAAATCGGTCCAGCCTTTTCTGAGATTACCCGGAACAAACATACAGACAGACAGACAGACAGACAGACAGACAGAACATTTTTAAATAACGTTTTTACCATGGGTGTCGTATGTACTTTCATATGCATTTAGTGAAAAGGTGTTATTTTGATATTATAAACAGACACTCCAATTTTATTTATTTGTATAGATATCAAAAACGAAAAAATCACGAACCTTTAATTCGTGTTCGATCATTTATATCTGCACAGGCCTAAGTTAAACAATGTTAATTAGAAGGTTATATAATTGTGTTGTTATTTAGATAACAAAATGTTAAGTAAGTAAGTATATCTGCTACACAAATTAGGTCCTAATTAATTAACAAAGTTAGGGTCAAATTCACATTGGAGATAGATAATAAACGAGCCTCTCAAATAATTAAATAAATATCGCCAGACGCACACACCAACTGTATGGACCCAAACTAAGCTACACTTTTACTATGGGTACCGAACAATGGACTGGGGGCGATCCCGGTGACACCCAGACAAGGGAAAATTACGAAAATGCCATTTCTGAAATTTACGACGGGAATCGAACCCGCAACCACCCAATGAGCCGAGCGGCCTACGCTCGAACTACTGCGCCAAGCGGTCGTCAAAGGTGTTGGGATCTTGGGATCGACCATGAGTTTGAAACTACTTAATTATAAATAGAGGTACTTACATATACGTAAGTTGATAAATGTAGATAGGTACCTTCGTAACTATTATAATTTCTGAATTACGTGCATTTAAATATATGTCACAACTCTCGTGTTGCGCCTTTAGAACAACAGTCTAATCTTTTTAACGAGTAACAACCACCAATAAACAAGAAAAATATCGTTAAATAACTGCATGGGTAAAACGGTTTTTCTTTTAAATTTCGATCAACTTTTTAAACCAATTCTATAGCTGATCCTCATCCAATACCCCCAAGTATTATTTCGGACTTTTGTAACATCTTTTATAGAAGCTGTCAACCAAACCAACGTCTTCTTCTTTTTCTTTTTAAAAAAATATGGCTTTCATCGTTAGGTAGTCGATGATTTTGCCAACAACAGAGTTTTATAGGACTGATGGTCGGTAGGTGAGGCTTTTTTGTATCTAATTCTGCCATCGGTCGACAGTCAATCAAAAATTGCTTGTCAATCAACGTCCACTCATCTAAGGACCCTATTAAGGTGAAGGCGCCTGTCTAGCCCGCGAAGTTCAAATTTTTTGAGTTCTTTTAGTAATTTTTCAAAATCTAACAATAATAAAAGACAAATATTGTAATTCGCGAAAAAGACCGTGTGCAGTGCATTTATTAATACATTTATTTTACTCTAAATATTATCACGGTGGATATGATACTAGTAAATCACTAAATATACAAAAATTGCCAGATTATCTGGATAGCTGTCGTTCTTGAAATGTTTTAGAGTAAGTTCGATATTTTAATAAATGCACTGCACACGGTCTTTTTCGCGAATTACAAAATTTGTCTTTTATTATTTTCAGATTTTGAAAAATTTCTAAAAGAACTCAAAAAAATTGAACTTCGCGGGCTAGATGGGCGCTTTAGCCTTAATATAAATTAAGGGACTCCATTTTGGTTTTCCAAAATGGACGGTCACATTTTTGTATTGTTATTAATTGTGTTTGTTATTGCTATTCATTACTCGACATTGGCAGAATCATATTGGGCTTGACCCAATTGTAAGAGGCCATTAATATATATATTAATAATTATTAATATATATATTTATTATTAATATGAAGTCTGGGGACGATTTTAAGTACACTTTTGACATAACAAAGAACGAGAAGAAGACATGTCATTTAATACAGGAATGACATTTCCTAGATGGCTGTCAGACTTGACATCGATTTCCTAATGCTGGCCTAATTCTACCATCATCATATTTTTTCTACCATCAATTTATCGATTGAGTTACGACATTAGTCTTGTGTGGAGCAGGCGTTAGAACTCCTTACATGTTTTTTTATGCCGTGACCCTAAAGACCCCCTATGATTGATACCAATTGATAATATTATATAAGAGCGAGTATCATTTGGTGATTAGTGTCTGTTTATCATGTTGTCTGCTGTAATATTGTTTGCGCTGGCTTTGAGCGGCGGCGACGGGAGTCCGTGAGTATTAAACATACTTTTAGGAGGTACTAGGTACGCTAATTTCACCCGTATCATCATACTTCATACTAATATTATAAAGAGGAAAACTTTGTTTGTTTGATTGTAATGAATAGGCTCCGAAAGTACTGAACCGATTTGAAAAATTATTTCACTGTTGGGAAGCTACACTATCCCCGGGTGACATAGGCAATAATATATTTTCAAAAAAATTAGGGATCCTTACTAAAACTCGAATAATGTAACCGCAATGTACCCGTGCGAAGCCGGGGCGGTCCGCTAGTTCACAAATATTACTGTGTGGTATCACAGTGCGCGCGAACCGAGTCATTGAGAAATGTCTTACTTTCTATAGAGTTGGTCCCTTATAAATAAACTAGCGGCCCGCCCCGGCTTCGTACGGGTACATAATTGGAGCTATAGTAAGGATCCCTCAGTTTTTTGAAAATATATTATAGCCTATGTCACCCGGGGATAGTGTAGCTTCCCAACAGTGAAAATTTTTTTCAAATCGGTTCAGTAGTTTCGGAGCCTTTTCATTACAATCAAACAAAGTTTTCCTCTTTATAATATTAGTATGATTATTATTAGTATAGATGTATCTCAAATCTGGGAGCGATCTTGGTAATGCCATTCTTTGTCATACCAGTACAAAATGACACGTCAAAAGCATACTCAATATCGTTCTCAGATTTGTTGTCATTTGTTTATGATAACGGCCGTTTCTGCCGCCTTTCCCTCCCTCCTTCCTACCTATCTTACCTAGGCCGAAGTCTTAGCATTATTATTGTACCACGGTCCTGTTGCGACCTCACATCTCACTACAGTGAAATCACATTCACGACGCCCGATAATAGGTGGCGCTGAATACAACGCTCTATACATTGACGAATTCTTCATTGAAACCTGAAACACGATATCAAGATTCTCGAAGCATGTCAGTATATATACACGATCCTAACAGAGGCCTTACAAGTAGACCTTGCCTTTGCCGCAACAGTTTAATTAATAACTCGATTTAAGATAATTACCACTCTATGTGGCTATTCCCTTATCCCAGCACCGCTAAGCCCGACGAGGTCTATGACACGATCGTCATCGGGCTCGGCTCGGCGGGCGCCACGGCCGCCTCCACGCTGTGCCGGGCGGGCCGGCGCGTGCTGGCACTGGAGGCCCAGAACCGGATCGGTGGCCGAGTCTACACCGTGCCGTTTGGCGATGGGGTGGTCGAAGTTGGGGGTGAATGGTGAGTTTTTACTATTAATAATAAATATCGTCAGACGAACACACCAACTGTATGGTCCCAAACTAAGCAACGCTTGTACTATGGGTACCGTACAATGGACTGGGGGCGATCCCAGTGACATCCAGACATGGGTAAATTACGAAAAGGCCATTTCCAAAATTGGCCCCGGCGGGAATCGAACCCGCAACCACCATGCGCAGTGAGCCGACCAGCCTACGGTCGAGCCACTGCGCCAAGCGGTCGTCAAGTTAATAAAAAGTACGCAGTTTTTTAAAAGTTTAGCGCCCTAAGTGGGGGCTTCAGGTGAAGGCGCCTGTCTTGCCCGCGAAATTCAAATTTTTCGAGTATTTTTATAAATAATAATTATAATTTAGCCCTTTTGACGTCCCACTGCTGGGCACGGGCCTCCCCTCAACATGAGGGGGATTCAGGCCATAATCCACCACGCTGGCCCAGTGCGGGTTGGCGGATTTCATATGTCTTTCGAAAATTGGTTAGATCTTCTAAGACATGCAGGTTTCCTCACGATGTTTTCCTTCACCGTAAGCGAGTGATAATCATATAGAAATTATGATTCGCACATAGATTTCGAAAAACCCAGAGATGCAAGCCGGGGTTTGATCCCATGGCCAGGTGCCCGCAAGACGCGTGCTTAACCAATCGGCTATCACTGTTATCGGCTAGAAATGATTACGTATTTTTAATCAACAGGATTCATGGCACGGAGCAAAGTCGCGTATACGACCTCGCGATCGCCAACAACATCACTGTTTTACCAGATGACTGGTCCTTAGAGATATATCGATCAGATGGTAGCACTGCAAACGCAACGCTGATTGAAGAGCTCTCTATGTATGGCCTGGGGGTCACTAACGACCCCCCGGAGAAGCCTGAGCCTGTGGGCCAGTATATTACGAGGAAGTAAGTAGGGTATTTTCATTGCCCTCACAAAAAACGCTACATTAAATTCATTTTCATTATGTGAAATTATGTTTTTCTTTCATTTTTATTTCACTGTCAATGATTTTATTTATAGTGAATTTTCACTTTGGCTATATCACTTAATCCTATGGCGTACGATTTAATTTCAATTATTTTTAACAGTTTCTGCTTATGTTGGTAGCAGGTGCTACTTATGAAAACCTATATAATATGAATTTTCAGACTAGTAGACACTAGTAGGCACTAGTAGACACATATACCTACACGGACTTTTTATGTTTTACAACAATATGTGCAATTGATTCGTCCAGTGCAAACGTAGGGCGTCATTGAATACTCGAGAGAGATTCTGAGGATTAATGGCGTTTCTTTTCCAGACTTATGGAGTATATTCAAACAAAATATCCGCAGCTATTGAACGATAAGGACTTTATAAATGAGTTTCTAAGGTTTATGGATCAAATGATTAACTCGTACGAGTCGTCTGACAGTTGGAATGACGTCAGTACTGGTGGTCAGAGTAAGGATTTAGGAGGACATCAGGGTATGAGCTGGCATAGGTACGGGTATAAAACATTCTTCGAGATTTTATTGGTAAGTGATGCAAGAAGCTTGGGGGTAATATAAATAGTTGCAATCTTCAAATTATTGTTATACGTCAATTATTTATTTCAATCCATTGTTTCACCAGTGAATTTTCACAGTACTGAGTATGAAAATTTATGGATTTGAATTTACCCACAGAGAATTTTCACTATGCCATGTGTTGGAAAGTCGCTGGTCGGTGATGAACGATGAAACCTTGCGTGACAGTCACTGACTGTGTTGGTAGCAGATGCTACGTATGAAAACATTTTTAACATGCTACCTGTGAAATTTTCTACCACTATATGGCACCTGTTTTTAATTTATTACAGGAATCAGTTACTTACCTGACCTATCAAAGATAGATAACGGAATCCAAAGTGGGCAATATTTTTTTAAATTAATAAATAATAGCTGTGCATTTTCCGCAGAATACGTACAAAGGTGGCCCAGGCTTACAGAACCTGGACATCAAGTTGAACAAGGAAGTGACGCAAATATCGTGGCCTCAGGATCCCACCGCCGACGTTATAGTGACGTGTAAAGATGGCACCACTTATCGAGCGAAACATGTTATCGTCACTGTCTCAGTCGGGGTTTTGAAAGACAGGTGAGTTCTGACTTTTTTTTTTGATATGACTATACGTTGTTGGCCAGAATGGCCATAACAACTTCACCCGGACAGAGGGCGAGCGCGAGTGCGCTCCAGCCAGAGGGGCAGGGGGGCAGCTAGCTCAAGGGCGCCACAAGGGACACGACCTCGGCTTGGGCCGCTGCCAGAAGAGGTGGCGAGGGTAAATCTACCACCGGATCGAGTTCTGACTTCTTCTCCCCACTAAAGCCTCATTATGGTCCGTATAATAAATCTATGTCAACTCTGAGAGCGATCTTAAATACGTTTTTGACGTGTCATTTTGAATTGGTATGACATAAGAATGACATTTCCAAGATCGGTCTCAGACTTAAGATTGATTTATGAATACAAGGGCTGTCGTTGAGTGCAGTTGACTATTATTACCCACGGTAATTGGATATAGATATGCAGAATGATATTTATGAATATGCAGAATGGAACCAACAATAAGTACTTCTGCAAACTGAAACCAACCTACAGCCACTCCAACTGGTGTTAATTTTTTCTGCAGGAGTAAGTATAGGTTGTTTCCTTTTTGCAAAACTATGCCCAATTATATTGTAAAAGATGTTTAGAGTTTAAAGGTAAGTACCGATATAAATTCGCATGTCAGTCCGTATTTGACCCCAACTGGTAAATTGACCCCATTTAGGGGAAAAAATAATTTCACTCATAATGTTTGTTACTTTTTTTAGACATCAAACACTCTTCTCACCAAAATTGCCTCAAGATAAAATCACCTCAATAGAAAAAATGTCCATCGGGGTACTAATAAAAATAATCATGTCATTCGAACAAGCCTGGTGGAATAGAGAAGGTAATTTCTTCGGGTTCATATGGAAAGGAGCTGATAGAAAAAATGTGGCGAAAGAGGACGAATGGACCACGAAAATTTTGTGCGCTTCGACCCCTATGGGGTCTAATAACACCCTCACGCTGTGGGTGAATGGAGATGTCGCTGATCTGGTCAGTAAATTAAAAAATCCGGTAAATGGTCTGTAGGTACTTACATAAAAAACCGGTAAAGTTATATTAGTTTTGTTTCCGTACAAAAAATAATTATCATCTTTGTTAAAAAAAAACAATCAAGTTTTTTCTTCTAAATATTATAATGTTAAGAACATCTCTATAATGACGTATTAGACTGTTTAATTCGCTGTTTCAGGTAGAAACATTACCAGATGATGAGATTAAAAGTAAAGCGTTAGGGGTATTGAAAAGATTCTTGGGTAAAAACATCACCATACCGGAACCCACGGGATTACTAAGGTGAGTCTGAAAATTTGATAATGTTATCGCGCGAAAATAGTTTAATAATTTGAATAAATATAGTAAATAGAATATTTTTTTAAAAGTTAGTAGGTAGTAGGTACCTACAGGTTTTTGTATGATCTATGCGCGAAGAGAACTATCGTAGCAAAAATATAAAATAACTTTGATTACATAAGACTTAAATTACTTAGTTCGAGAGGGAAGAGAGGTATCAAAAACGAACAGTCAAGCTATCCTTAGTCAAGCATACAAAAACGATAATTTAGCACAATATGTGCTTCTAATCAACGTCTTTTCATTTTGTGTTGTTTTGGTATACTGGAAGAACACATAAGGCTACATTTATCTCTCAAACTATTCACGTTACAGTGGGTAAAAGGTGACTATTAAGCTAGGATATTAAGGTAAAAAAAAACCGATAATGCAGGTCAAAATGGCGCACGAACCCGTACACACGCGGCAGCTACAGCTACGACAACCTCCTCGTGACACAGTACCCCAACGCTCGCGCCACCCTCGGGGAGCCGCTCGTGGACAACAGCGGGAAGCCCCGCGTGTTGTTCGCGGGTGAGGCAACCAATCCTACACACTTTGCTACAGTACACGGCGCATCTGAGACGGGATATAGGGAGGCTAACAGGCTACTGATGCTAAAATAAAATAAAAATCAACAAAGACTTGTACATTACACCCCTCGTTTGACCCTTAGTGCCTTAGTGACCCCCAAGGTGACCCAAAAGAGCGTAATATTTAATAAATGCAAACAAATAATACTGTTGTTTTATTTCCTTAAAAACCCTTTTCGAGCTGCAGTTTTCACAGTCATTCATTATTAAAAACGAATAAAATAAAAAATGAATCAAAATTTAATCAACTAAGAGCACATCACTATAAAATATCCTTGGAAAAAATAATCTCTGTGACATGTCTTGTCTTTGACTCTTGTTTTGTTTGACGTTTTCGTTCGGTGAAAAAGAAAATTTGTTTCGCTTGGAATATATCGTAGTAAATAACGAAATACGACAAAAAACCTGCAAAAATGTCGACGACCAGCGACCATGACGGCACTGAAACATATCTCGACGAAGATTGCGTTGAATACGTGCCGCCCGACGACGACACAGTGTGTAATCTTTGCATGGCCGAGTTTATCGAGCCTGAAGACTTGGACATCCACCTAAATCAGGTGCACAACATTTATAGGCGCAATACGCAGTCCTGCCAGTTCTGTGCCCAATTGTATACAGATTTAATGGACTACGCGATCCATATGCGCGACGCCCACATCGCGCAAATAAAGCAATGCAAACACTGTTGCAAGGCATTCATAGATGTCGATAAGTACACTAAACACGAACGGACACACAAAAGAGGCTCCAACAAACGATTGTACCACTGTTCGCAGTGTACAGACACATTTCGCAATGCTTGCAACTTGAAGTATCATGAGCATAAGCAGCATAGTAACAATTATGATGGTATTGTATTAGATAAGTACCTTCCATATCTTTCTGCGGCTTTGAACATCAAGGCGTCGACGTTTCTGCAGTATTTGGGCACTAAAACTGTGTATATATGTGTCGGGTGTGATTTCACTGCTGACGATGCTGAATTGTTCATAGACCACGCACGGAGCAGTAATTGCGTGACATTTGTGTGCAATAAATGCTCGAACACGTATAAAAAGAAGGGCTATATGCTGAAACATTTGTCTAAAGAGTGTGGGCGTCAGAAAATGGCGAAGATCATGAAAAAGTGTCCCGAATGCAAGGAGACCTTTCGTCGGCAAGAATACAAAATACATAAGAAGTTGTGCAACACAATCAAGTGTTATATATGCGAGATTAAGTTCGATACTATGTACGAATTGTCGGCACACCAGACCAAAGAGCATCCATTGTCCGTTGAAGTGAAGTCTTGCAAGTTTTGCGGAAAACAGTCTGTGGGATCCGTCGCTTTGCAGAAACATATCGACAGATCCCATAAAGGGGAGCTACACATGTACAAATATCTATGCGTTTATTGCAATAACGCTTATAAACACCCACAGAAGTTATTCGGCCATTTCTACACCAAACACAAGGACATAAACCCTTATACTTGTAAAATTTGCAACCTGGAGTTTAGGCCCCGGAAAAAATTTACAATACACATCAAATTGATACATGACAGCAAAGGATTTGTGGAATTTGACAAGAACTATCACGTCTACTTCACGGATACAAAATCTGATGATCCGTTCATACCTAAAAGCATTTACACGACAGAGGATGGGGAAATTGAGAAAACTGACAAGTCTGGAATAGTTGAGAAATTGGATAATAATATTAAACTTGTCGACTGTACCAGTGTCACCGAAACTGAAGGGAACCAGACTGAAGTTGAAACGAAGAAAATCAAGAAGAAATGTGGTAGGCCAAAAAAGCAAATCAATGTTGAGAAAGATATGAACCAAGAACCAATTTGCGTACAATCTTCTGATGATGAACCACTGTTGGTAGTCAAGAAGAGAACCCAGACGAGACAAACTGCTCCGGCATCAAGAAACGTACTAAAGAAGAAACAGCAAACAGAAATCAACAAGAAACAATTCACATGCAATGTTTGCAAGAAATATTGTTACACATACCAGAACTACAACCACCATATGAGTTTGCATTCGAAAAATGACGCGAAAAAATGTATTTTATGCACAAAAACTTTTAGAAGTAAACATAAATTGTCTGTGCATATTGCTGAGAAGCATTCGTCATCCAAATTAACTGACACACTAAAGCATTTGATTGAAAAACGCAAGTCTGGCATCACCACAGCAACTACCGAAGTGAGCATGTCCGAGAAATTTAAGAAAACAATTAAAAAAGTAAAAATCGACAGTCCCACGGTCAGAGCGAACATAAAGCCAGTTGAAGTCGGTATTTCTGTACAAAAATTCATTGAGAATTTCACACCAGAGGAGAATAGAAATGATCTTAACGTCACCACGGATGTAACAATAAAAGCAGTAACGGGTCTGTACAAGAAACCAACAATCAAATTAACAAAATTCGACCCTAAACCTTTGCCATTAAGTTCTAGACTCACAATGCCAGTGAAATTCAAAGATTGTAACTCAGAAAAAACAACCGTTACTATAAAAATAGTGCAGCCACCAATAACGTATGACTATATAGAAACAGAAACCGTTAATAACGACAATGATTACGACCGCAACGAAATCCCTGAAGTGGCGGAAGAAGTGATGCTTGAAGGGACGGAAGAACCCCCTAAACCAGTTGTAGTACCGCACAAAATCATTATCGACAAACTACCAAAAGGCTACCCAGACATACGTATAGCCCACATGCTCCCGCACGCTCCGTACTACAAAATCATCAAAGTAAAAGACGTTTTAGAACCGAAAGAGGATAAGAAACACGAATCTCCTAATGGCGAAACGATCAAACTGCCGGACGGATCGAAATTCGTGTCTTCAAACCCTCTGGCACACTTGTTGGGCGACACCCCAGTGGAAAAAGTGTTGGAACCGAGCAAGAATAAATACTATAAGCCTAAGGTTAAGAACTTCGAAGGTATTTTGGCTAAAGCGTTGGCCCAGTTGGATAGGCCGACGCCGCCGAGAAAGAGGAGGAAAGTGGCCATCGTAGAAGAAGATGCACCCATGGAAACGGACGAAGAAGCTGTTACTGTTATGGAAGATGAAGATGGAGGTGGAAAATCGCTTCCTATTATTGCAGAATGAACCGCACCGGAGGGAAGTGGAAACTGTTTCTTCCAACTCCTATTATTTCTTTCGATTACTTGTCCCCGGGACTCATAGAGAGTCAAACCTCGACGTCATTATTGGTCACCATTGTCGATCCTGGCTTATAGGAGTTACAGTGGTGGGAGTGTGGCGGGACTAGTCCCAAATTTGTGCTCCTGGATGGGTGACCACAGTACAGAAACTAGTTCTTAATAACTCCAGTAAGTATGTATTATGACGAACTTTTAATAGATTTTCTCTCCGCGTATAGGCTATGTAATTTATATCATGTCTGTCTTTATATTTATAATTCTTTTGTACGTGTATTTTCCACTGTACTCCTCTTAAACGGCTGGACCGATTGCGATGAAATTTTTCGTGTACTTGAGTGGATCGCTTGGTGGTTTAGATTCATGGGTTTTAGGTAGGGTAGGACGTCTGCTAGGCCCTCTAATCTAATATAAGCATTTATGTCTGTACAATTTTTAAGTGTAAATATATGTACCTATGTAGTCACTACATTTAAATAAATTTTAACATAAGGTGAAGGCGCCTGTCTAGCCCGCGAAGTTCAAATTTTTTGAGTTCTTTTAGAAATTTTTCAAAATCTGACAATTTATTTATTTATTTATTTATTTATTTATTAGGACATCCAACAGCTTATTAATTACAAAGACATAGAGTGTGCACATACAATATTACTTCGCCAATTACAGGATATCACTAAATTTACAATGTATAGCCATCGTGAGATGACGTATAGGGAGATACATTTGAATTTTAAATTTTAAATTAAAAAACCTTATAAAACTTTAGTGCATGCAAGAAAAGAAAAAGAAAAGGAAAAATCTAATAAAAATATTAATATTAATAGGATAATAACTAAGTTAGACTAAGTAAAGTAAAGGGGGGTAAGGGCTTAAAATTTGGCTATTTTTGAAAATTGGCTCATTTGTTTCAGAATACTAGATTTAAAGACGCCTTTAGAACAATTAAAAATGTCAATATTGCTGAAATTAGCATTATATGTAGAGGTGAGCCGGGCAACCAATTCGTTCTGGCCATACTTAGTATGGCTTCTTGGGACATGAAACACTTTATGCATGGAAGTACGCGGCATATGATAGGGGACTGCTAGCCCAAAGTAAGATGTGAGGGTGGGACAGTCGAGTCTATTGTTCACAATGTCGTAAAGAAAGGCCATGTCAAGAAGGGTTCTTCTGTCAGAGAGTTTGACAATACTATAATGTTGACATGCCTCCTCATATTTAGCAAAATGGCTTTTGGTTTGGTATTTAAGGAAATTTATGAAGTTTTTTTGTATTCTTTCTATTTTGTTGCTATATACGGCATATCGAGGTGACCAGATGATACTTCCAAATTCGAGCAAGCTTCGTACATAGGCATAATAAATTGTTTTTAAACATGATAAGTCCGTGAAATTTTTGCATATTCGCCTAAGAAATCCTAATGTTCGGTATGCCTTTTCTACAATCGTATGGATGTGTTTGTCATATAACATTTTAGTGTCTAAAATTACACCAAGATCGCGAACTTCGGTGGCACGTTTGAGAGGAGTTCCGTTTATTGTGTAAAGATGTGTCACCGGGTTTACTTTGCGAGTATATGTGATCTGAATACATTTATCAATATTAACGCTGATTCTGTTTCGCTCATAATACGCTGAGAGTCTGTCTATATCGCTTTGTAACTTTATACAGTCTTCAGGAGAGCTCACACTAAGGAATACTTTTTTGTCGTCAGCGTATAGTAGATACTTCGAATGTTTGAAGCAAGTTGTTACATCGTAAAGAAAAGCGTTATAGAACAGTGGGCCTAAGTGAGAGCCTTGAGGGACGCCAGATGGAATCAATACGAAATTTGATCGAGTGCCACCGATTACAACTGCCTGATGTCTATTAGTGATATAAGATTTTACCCATCTGAATAAGTCACCGTGTATTCCTAGATTATAGAGCTTTTTTAGTAGTATAACGTGGTCTACGCGATCGAAGGCTTTCTCAAAATCTGTATAAACCACGTCAACCTGTGATTTGGTGTCCATTCCTCGAAGTACATGGTGTGTAAATTCACCTAGATTAGTATTTACCGATCTGTTCTTCAGGAAACCATGTTGGTTTTGACTAACATTGGCAGCAATGGTGGGGTATAATGTGTCAAAGATTAGCTTTTCGAAAAGTTTAGCAATAGAATT
This sequence comes from Notodonta dromedarius, assembly GCA_905147325.1. Taxonomy (NCBI): domain Eukaryota; kingdom Metazoa; phylum Arthropoda; class Insecta; order Lepidoptera; family Notodontidae; genus Notodonta; species Notodonta dromedarius. The sequence continues at coordinate 1,653,180 of LR990187.1, forward strand.
TAGAATGGAAATAGGACGATAATTTTGAATACATAATTTTGAACCTTTCTTGTGGATTGGAACTACGTGAGCCTCTTTCCAAATGCTCGGAAAAACTCCTTCTTTAATTGATCTATTGAATATAATTGTTAATGGAAGGGAGATTGATTTAGCACAATTCACCAAAAAAACAGGCGGTATGTGGTCGCTTCCGGGCCCAGTGTTCACTTTTAGATTTCTAATATATTTTTCAATCAAATTTGGTTCAAGAGTGACAGAATGTACGTAACCGGCGTCACCTTTAGGAGGGGAAGTTAGATTTTGCTCTGGATAGTGATTCAGCGGTTGAGAAAAGACACTGTGGAAATATTCATTAAAGCCATCGCATATGTCCTTACTGTTATCAAAAGTTGTTATTCCGTTATTAACTGCTTTCGGGTAGCCTGTACTGTATTTCCCACCTCTCATTGCCTTAACAAAACTCCAGAGATTCTTGGGATCTTTTCTTATCCAGATTTGACTATTATTTATGTAGGTAGTGTAGCAATTGTTTTCTAAGATATTTTGTCTTTTTCTTAGGCAAGAGAATTCATCGTAATCTCTCGGATTGCCGTACATTTTCCATTTTTTATGAGCTTTACTTTTCTCTTTAGTTAACTTTATTAGCGGTCGTGTATACCAGACGGGATAGTTACATTTCTGGTTGTTCTTTATAGGCACATATCGTAGTCTGCAATCATTGATGATTTTGTAGAACGTCTCAACTGCGTCTTCCACTGAACCTTCGTTTAAGAGAGAATCCCAGTCTACTTTTGAGAGTTCAGAGTTAATAAGCCTATAGTCAGCTTTGTGGAATTGAAATTTAATTGTGTGACATTTATTTAATGGACTTACAAAAATGTCACGAGCCTCAAAATCAATGGAAGGGTGAAAGACATCTTCCTTAAGAATGGGATTTTCGGAGATGCGCAGGTCGACATGAAAGTTTGAGAAAACTAAATCCAGGATGTTACCGCTAGGGTTTGCAAATGAGTTGTACTGATCTAGACCTAGTAAATGGCATTCCGTTAAAAACTTTCCTGCTGCTTCTTGGGTGCTCTTATATCCTCGATGGGTGACTAAAGGTGAGGGAAGTGTCCAATCAATACATGGAAGATTAAAATCACCAGCTACTAACACGTGGTCATTTGGGTTCAATTGGAAAACATTGCGGATTGAATCCAAGACTCTGTATAAGTTAGCGTCCTGATCTTGTTTTCCTCCCACTATGTAAACTACACAGATGTGTAAATCAGATTGAAGTCCGAGAGATGAATGGGGTATAAAAATCCACATGAACTCGGAAGAGACGTATGACATGTCCAGTCTCGGTTTAGCGCTAAGAGATTTTTTTATGCATATCATGACTCCACCACCTTTTGATTTGGTTGTTCGGTCGCATCGAAAGACTTCATAATTGGAATTACATAGTTCTGAATCCAGAATACCATCGTGTAGCCAAGTTTCTGTTATAATAAATATATCCCTATCCGATGCAATGATGTTACGATAAAATTCTAGAGTTTTAGTTCTTAGACCACGACTATTCTGATAATAGAATTTTAACTTATCAGGAGCCATTGCAAGTGATAAGGGTTGGATTTTTGGACGCCTTGAGCCATATTATGATAAAGATTACAGGGAAAAATTAAATATAAATAATCAGTTATTCGGTCATAAGAACAGGAAGACATAGAATAGGTAACCAGCTCAAGTGAAACAAAAATGAATAAATTAGATCTGGGATGTACGTTTCTATGGTGTGAGAGAAAACGAAAATTATGGTAAACATTATTTGTGACGTAGCCTAATGAGGACAGTGAGTAATCGATGTGTACAGATAGTTTTATGCTATAAAATTCAAATGAATCCCCCATTGATAAAAATAGTTTGAATAGTCTTATAAATATAAGTTGAAAACACTTAACAACGTAAAAATAATAATAGATAGAAAGGTGAAAGGTAAGAGGGAACATGCAGAATGCCAAACAGATTGTAATTAAAAACTCTAAACACTGCAGTACTATAAATGTAACATTGCTAGTAAGAATTACAGAAAGTGATATAAATAACTGAAAAGAGTAAAACAATAATAATTTACTTAATTGAGCTTGTCCAAAAAATCACAGGAATTTACTCGAACTGCATTAGATGTTGAATTTTTCCGTAAATATACTTGACCAAACTTGACCCACACATACTCATACTCTCTATCTTTAGCAAATCGCCGAGCAGCAGCGTACAGTTTCTTTAGTTCAGGTGACAGATGTTCTGACAGGTAAATTCGGCGGTTTTCTCCCTCGATTCCAAGATGACCAGAGTTTAGCCGGTTAGACTGATGCTCCTTGTTGAAACGTAGTGCTGCTGATAGTAGGTTATCACGGAGACGAGGGGAAGCAAGTGTAGTAATTATCGTGCGAGGTCTATTCGAGGCGGTGTCAAATTTTGCAACACGACGACATGCATGTATTTCGTTATCCAGTATAGGTGTATTGAGGGTTTCACACATTTTCTTAAAAATATTCAGCACGTTCTCAGTGCGATTCTCTGGTACGCATTGGATCTCTATGTTTCTGTCTCTTGAAATCTTATCCATCATCTCAATGCGTTGCTTCAAAACGAGAACTTCATTCTGTGATTGGAGACGTTCTTTTTCCAGAGTTTTAATAATTACGTCTTTTTCTTTCATTTTTGTTCGAACATCCTTTAGTTCATCCATTATGTAGTCAGTAGTATGAGTAAAATCTTCTTTTAAGGTGTTCATAGCAGTGTTAACCTCAGTTGTTATCATGGTTTTGACGTCTTTTATAACAGCAGAACTTATGCTCGTCATCAACTGAGCAGTCATGGCAGTGAATTTCTTATCAAAAAGTGCACTGATGTCCTCAATAGTAACCGTTTTCGCCTTACCCGGGGATATCTGATTATTTATTTCCTGTCTCATTGTTGAGACATCTGAGGCGCCGACACACATCTCGATAGGGTTGTTTATAAATTGATCTTGTGTTTTACGTACTGGTGTATCTTCTTTACGATCAGCACGGCGTTGAGTAACGTTCGTGCATGTCGGGCACTTATATGAGAGCTTTTGCTGTTCAGTTGCTTCTTTAAAGGCCTCAGAAGTGATATTAAGGCATTTGAAATGATAAGCCCCTTTACAGGTTTTACAACAAAGTTCGTTACCCCGTTCTATTTGCATATTACATGCTAGGCATTTCATTTTTAAATAAAGTTTTAAAGCCAGCTTCTAATATTTAAGACCACACAAAAACAGAGTGTATTATAATGCACTTGACCGACAGTCAGAAACAATGGTCCAGTTAAGCCGCCTCTGGGAGTTGCAGTGATAGTGACGGCAATTTTCGCCTCGAAAAGCTCAGTTACGGTGGCGCGTCGCGCAAACGGCCCGCCCACACCGACCGACCGTGCCCAGGACGTGGGTTCAAATCCTACCGCAGGCAGAGGTCTCAATGCAAAATATAAAATAGAACAAGTTCTCACGTTCCGGGCGCAATGTTACCACCGCCAACTTCCACCGCTGACGCCGCCGCCCGCTGTCAAATCCAAATGGGTCCGTCACAAATCACAGCAGAGGGAGAGGTCCGACGAGAAATCCAATATGGCGACTGGGTCTTATGGGGCACCCCACAAGATAGTAAGAGAGGCACCGATAATTTAAAATACAAATGTATACCAAAAATAAAGGCAAGCACTAAAGCACGACAAACACGTCCGCTCACGACGAGATCCACCGACGAAAAGTGTATTAATAAATGCACTGCACACGGTCTTTTTCGCGAATTACAAAATTTGTCTTTTATTATTGTCAGATTTTGAAAAAATTCTAAAAGAACTCAAAAAATTTGAACTTCGCGGGCTAGATGGGCGCTTTAGCCTTAATGTTTTCTTTTTTAATTGTTAAAAATGTTATAAAAATTTGTTGAGCATAAAAGTACGTATAATAAAACTATGAAGAATATAAAACTATTTTTTGGTTTCTATTTTTATCCACTACAATTTTTGTCCTCGAAGTACTGAGTCATACATATAGTCAAACCACAGACCAATAAGCCATAAACGCTGTATAGCTGGGCATCCCACCTCGGGAGGTAGTGTGCCGGTGTAATGGCAACAGCCTCGCCGTCTGGTATATTGGGACCAAAATACCATTAGCGAAATGTATAACGACATATCTCTGCCGACCCCCTCGGGGAACGAAGATGTAATCAATTCGTCCAATGCTCAGGGCGATCAGATCCAGCACCCCATCCAACTCTAGACCGAGCTTACATGCCTTAACACAAATAATAATATCACCTGACTGACACACCAACTGTATGGTCCCAAACTAAGCAACGCTTGTACTATGGGTACCGTACAATGGACTGGGGCGATCCCAGTGACACCCAGACCTGGGCAAATAACGAAAAGGCCATTTCCGAAATTTACCCCGGCCGGAATCGAACCCGCCATGTGCATGAGAGGCCTACGCTCGTACCACTGTTGCGTTCCGATCCGGTAGTAGATTTACCCTCGCCACCTCTCCTGGCAGCGGCCCAAGCCGAGGTCGTGTCCCTTGTGGCGCCCTTGTGCTAGCTGCCCCCCTGCCCCTCTGGCTGGGCCCTCTGTCCGGGTGAAGTTGTTATGGCCACTCTAGCCAACAACATATAGTCAATTCAATTAAACAAAAAAAAAAAGTCGAACCACTGCGTCAAGCGGTCGTCCGATAAACCAAATACCCATTATTATTGAAATATATTTATTACATATAATACAAAACAGTGTAGAAACATTAATAATTATATTTTATCTGTATAATAAAATAGTTAAGGTATGTACAATGTTAGTCTGATTTTCACTTATAAGCCGTACTGATAATTATCTAGGAACCTGTGAATTTTGGGCTTTCAGACCCTATTTTCACTGTTGGGCAGTGTCTGCTAATTTAAGACCTTATAGGGGTCAAAATTATGACGATTTAGTCATTTCTGGGGTACAAAAGGATCGTCTTACAATATATAAGAACAGTATTATGATAAAATTCAACATCTAAGGTTAGAAAATAACATTTAATCAAGTGTCACGCAATCGCGAGGGTCAAGTTTATCATTAGAATGTGAAGTAAATATTGGGGTCATAAATTTTACTTTGCAGCTGTAGTAACAAAACAATCAAAATTGACCTTTATATGGAACTGTGGAGTCACACAAGGGGTCTTAAAGTACATATTTCTTATAAAAGGAATCATATCTGGGTCCCGAAATAGGACTTCGTGGGGGTCATTCGGCCAATTTTGCAGCTGCAGACTTAAATTCAAGTCCCAAAATATAACTTTGTGGGGTCATTAGGTCCCGAAATAGGCCTTCGTGGGGGTCATTCGGCCAATTTTGTAAGGGCCATTAAGTCAAAAGGGGGTCTTAAAGTTTGGCCTGTGGTAATAGCCTGGTTGCCTCCCTGTACCCCGAGTCAGACGCGCCGTGTACAGTGGAGAAGTGAGTGGCTTCTGTTGCCTCCCCCGCGAACAACACGCGGGGCTTCCCGCTGCTGTCCACGAGCGGCTCCCCGAGGGTGGCGCGAGCGTTGGGGTACTGTGTCACTAGGAGGTTGTCGTAGCTGTAGCTGCCGCGCGTGTACGGGTTCGAGTGCCAGGTTGACCTGTGAAAATAACAAAAAAAGAATGACCTAGCACAATAACTTTCAATAAAGATAATCACTTGTGGAACGGTGAAGGAAACCGTTGTGAACGACGTGTGAAGTTCGCTACCCGCACGGGGCCAGCCCACCCTTACCACCACTAGACACCTGAATTCCCTTCAAACCTTTTTAAATTACTAGCAGCCCCTATAGTCAACTAAACTAAATGAGTGTACTAGGAGTGGGGTCACTGAACTAGCCAGAAGCCCAACAACACAACGCCCCCCATTTATCTCAATTCCCACCTCCTTTCAGGTTGGCAACGTGCGATAAATGCAGTTGGCATTGCAAGCAACAAAGCAAAAAATAGTTCAATGGACAGGTTGGGGATCGAGCCCGGAACCTCTAATTTACGAGGGCGACCCCTTTAACGACTATGATATTAACGCTTTGGTGGAGTAAGCCTCACCCCCTATTACATTTAGACCAAAATACCATCGGAGAAAAGCGGGTGCACTGCATTGCACCTCTGTCTACCCCTGAAATGTAGACTTACCTGATCATCGCCGTAGGTTCAGGTATAGTGATGTTTTTACCCATGAACTTCTTTAATACTCCTAACACTTTCGTTTTTACTTCTTCCTCTGGCAATGTTTCTATCTGAAATGTCGCATGAAATAACTATAGTCTGTATAGATTATCTACTTCTAGAAAAAAACAGTGTCGTCTAATGGCGCCCGAAAGAAGCGAAGCTTTATAGTATAAAACGTAGGAACTAAGCGTTAAAAACAGCTGCGGCGCGCACTCCGTATACCTCTATAGGTATATGTCGTGTAACGCTACTGACGCTTAGCATGGTTAGAGTGGCCGCGCGGCGAGCGGCCTGAACGTCCGTATTTAAGCTTCGCTTCAAAAACAATTAAATAAATATTACTTAATACTTGTAGCCAGACACCAACTGTACGGTCCCAAACTAAGCAACGCTTGTACTATGGGTACCGTACAATGGACTGGGGGCGTTCCCAGTGACACCCAGACCAGGAGTCCAACTATTAACCGCCGGCTTAGATTATAAAACGATAGTTTTTATAATCTGACACCGCTGGCATCTCGATATGGATACTCACTCGAACTTTATACTTCCAATTGACGTATCACTTATCTGAACTGACGTATCGCGTCAAAACTGACGTAATGAGATGCGCGATACGCTATACGTACATGTATAGCGAGTCAAGTGCGGGTCGGTTAACAGAGTTGGTCTCCTGGGCAAATTATGAGAATACCATATACAAAATCACAGAAGATAATCTTCTAAAGCACCTGTTAATAATAGTCATGTATCAACTACCCCTTGGACCCCGCACCGGAACTAACTTGCATCAAAATAATACAAAACAACGCTTCTGGGCACCAACGGTGGCCACGCCACTGTGATTGGTCTTTCCATAATAATAATGGATTGTGATTGGTCGATCGTAAATCTTATACACCTTATGTGTTTCCGTAATGTTTGTCCTAGAGTGCGGTGGCCAGGGAGTGGTTGTTTCGTGACAATAATAAACCAAAGCACAATAGTTGGGGCAGATTTAAACACATGCAAGTGGCGCAGAACCCAGATGTGTGGAAGCCCGGGAGAGGTATATGTTCAGCAGTGGACATAGGCTATAGACAAAGCCATGGTCGAGGGCTGAACACTGCGACCATAGTTGGACACTAGCTCGTATGACAAGAAGATGCAGCGGACGGCTTCCAACTAATGGATGGTATTAGGAACCAACCAGGACGGTAATAGAAGCCAGTACCAAGGGCCAGATTATCCATTAGGCAGTGTAGGCAACTGTCTCGGGGCTGGGCGAAGCGCATTTACATCGCCTTTTATTTGCTTCAATTTTTTATTGAATAGGATGATGTCATCAAATTGTATTGTGGTAGTAAAAAATGTACTTTAGAAAGTTAGAAAAGGGTAAAGACCTGCATTTCCTAAGGGCCCCGACATGGATAATCCGGCCCTGTAAGTGCCTATGTTAGTAGTTAGTGAATGATACATGCATCGATACGAACCAACTTAGCGCTATCTCCGCTCGTCCATATCGTCAGAGCATTCCCAGAGCCGAGCGGTCGACTAGCACCGAATATCTTCGCCGTCCATTCGTCCCCTTTCTCTATACTTTCCCGATCTGCCCCAGTCCATATGAACGCAAAAAACGTATCAAATTTAGGCCACCACGCCTCGGTGAACGATAGTATGATCTTGTCCATAACTCCTATTGATATTTTCTCTATAGACGTGACTTTCTCAATTGGAAGTTTGGGGGAGAATAGTGTTGTGTGCCTGGAAAATAATTTTGTTTTTGTGGTGCCTAATAGGTACTGTTGTGATGAAATAAGATTACCTACAGACAGAACATGGTGATTGTATTAATTTGTCGCAAGGAACTGTATAGTGTATACCTAACCCAAGCTTCATAATATCAGAGCCAACGAGAAGATATAAGAAAATTAATAGTAGGTATATTTTATTAAATTAGTTGTTTTTAACGTTTCGATTTTCGCCTATAACTGATATTATATATTAAACTTTAAACTTTAAATGTTGTTCCCTGAAATAATGATCCTATTTGACAAATACCTGCTTTTTTCCGGGCACATAAGTATACCGTGATATTGGTTCAGGATTGTCCTTGTAAAAGGGTTATTTTACTCAATCAACCACAACAGTAAAATAAACCTAAATTACAATAAATTAACGGTGTTAATCCAATGTTTGAAACATGCTCATTCTCATAAACCCCGTTTAATTAAGATCATTGTTTTTTTAAGTTCCATATCACCCTGTTACTTCTCCTGTTCATTCTTTCCTCTCAATGCGATGAAGATACAGATTATAATCCTACCACACAGACAGGTGCGGAACGTAGATTTCGCACGATTGATAGTTAGATATTACCTCATAGACATTATTTCCATACGATTTCATTGATTGGTTAACTTAAAATAAATTAATTCCTTTTATTACCCAGAAAATAAGTACTAGAGAGAACCACAAACCAGACTTTTCACCAATAATAAGTATGTAATATAGGTGTTCAACCAAAGATTAGTCGTATGACCTCATGACCCCCTCATGACCCCCTCAAAGTCATTACTTTATTCGTTTGACATTGTTTTCTTTAAATTACTGACCAATTTAGCATCGTCCCCACTCCACCACAACGTTAGGGTGTTATTCGACCCCAACGGGGTGGTAACGCCGTCAGTTTTCCTGGCCCATTCGGCTTTGTTCCCCAAACTTCGTCTATCAGCTCCCTTCCATATAAAACCGAAGAAATTACGCTCTGTATTCCACCAGTGTTGTTTGAAGGACATGATTATTTTGGCTACAACACCTATTGATATGTTTTCTATTGACGTTATTTTATGTTGAGGTAATTTGGGGGTGAACAGTTTTTGATGTCTAAAAACAAAATTAAAGTTTAAGAATAAACGTAGTAGTCTACGAAATTGGGGTGCTACTCTTAGCAACGATAATCGATATATCGTGACATTCGTATTGTCGAATCCAACTCTAAATTCCATGTATTTTGCTATCGTATCGATTACTGAATGAACAATACAAAATTATCGTGCGTTAAGACGATATACGACGGAAAAAATATGCAATTAAGAGTAGGATTCGACAATATAGTGCTACAAGGAACCTTTGGCGCTTGAGAGCGTCGCTAGTGTCGATACATGACTGTCATAATAATACATTTTTGTATTAAATATTTTTAGTTCCTCTTTTGGCCACCGGTCAAATAAAGTTTGTAGCACTATACGAATGTCACGATATATCGATTATCGGTGCTCAAAGTAGCACCTCAGTATAGTGTATCTCCTTCGCATTAAGCAGACGGCTATGTCTAACAGTGAGATGTTTTAAAAGCTACCTATATGATTATTTTAAGGCGCCTTGATTGTATGCATGTTAACCGCTGGCATCTCGATCGAATCGCAATAAATCAAAACTGACTGTTCTGAATACGTTAGTCTTGACAGTTTACCTATGGAAAATCTGTCAAAATTGACGTATTCACACACGCTATACGTCGGTTTTGACAGATTGCGAGACGATTGAGATGCCAGCAGTTATAAGTCGCGCCAATAAAGAAGCGAATCTAAAATGGCGGCACTGGTAATTCTCTTTCGCTTGCACACTATTGCTATCTTTACTCACACACCGCCGTACTGCATACAAAAAAATCTGTCGGGATTGTTGTTCTCACGCTTGTCTTGACGCGCTCGGTTCTTTCAAGTTATTATTTAAATTTTGTTAAGTATACAGATATTTATTGTCTTTATTATTTTCTCGTTTTTGTTAATCGTCGTTACTGTTACTATTTTATTATGAGTGGATATTCCAACAAATTGCTTTTTTGTTGACCTTGCCATCTGTCACAGCAAGTATATGGACGCCATTTTAAATTCGTTTCTTTATTGGCGCGGGTTATAACAGAGTTGAGCCCCTGATTTCAACTCTTCCCATACGACCCCTTGTAAGCCCAGACCAGTTATGGAGATTTGACGCTTAGTATTAAAACTTTGTGCACCCGATTTGAACCCTAAAACATCAAATTTACTGACCAATTTCGTTTTTTCACCCCCCGTCCATAAAGTGAGGATATTATCACCCCCCATAGGGGATGTGGCGCCCACAATACTGGCAGTCCAGTCTCGTCCCCCCATTTGTTTTATATCCTTAGTGTTCCATAGGAAATCGTGAGAAATAGTCTTATTCTTGGTCCACCAGTTTTGTGGGAAAGATAATATGATTTTTCCTATCACACCCATGGGCACAGTGTTTATGGATTTAATTTTTTCAGCTGGCAATGCGGGCGTGAAAAGAGTTGTGTGTCTGGAAAATATGTTGATTTGAAAACTTTAACTAAACAATAAAAATGAAGAATTCAAACTGATTTCTGTCTAACATAGCTAAGAAATATGCATGGAAATGATTGCTACCTGCAACTCATTTTGATTGCGTGAAATTACCTATATTTCTCTTTCACTGTTATTTAAACTGTGATTTTTCACAGCCTATAATTTTAGTCATAGTGAATTTTCACTATGACTCGTATTCCTATGAAGTCACTGGTCGATGATTTATCATAGAACCGTAACAATAAGTACCACACGCTTTGCGTTCATTGCGATCATTCCAATAATTTTTAACAGTTTCTACCTATGTCGGTAGCAGGTGCTACTTATGAAAACCTATATAATATGATTTTTCACATGCTACCTGTGAACGGTTCCATCACAACTAGGAACCATCTCGTCAATAACAGCGATGCTACAGACAAAACTTATATATATCACTAATTTTGAAAGGCAGAACTTACCTTTCCTTCAAAACCCCGAGGGAGACAGTAATAATGACATTTCTCGCTCTATATGTGGCGCCATCTTTGCACGTCACTATGACGTCAGCGACAGGGTCCTGCGGCCACGATATTTGCGTCACTTCCGTATTTAATTTAATGTCTAGATTTGGAAAACCCGGACCACCATTGTATGTATTCTGTGGAAGACATTTTAAACAGGTAATATTATAATAATTTAGCCCTTTTGACGTCCCACTTTTGGGCACGGGCCTCCTCTTACTACGAGGGGTATTCAGGCCGTAATCCACCACGTTGGCCCAGTGCGGGTTGACGGATTTCACAAGTCTTTCGAAAACTGTTTCGATTTTCTAAAACACGCAGGTTTCTTCACGATGTTTTCCTTCACCGTAAGTAAGTGATAATCATATAGAAATTATAGAAACAGGTACCTAATAATAAAAAAATGGCAAAAATATGATCACTACACAGTTACACGTCCTTTATATGTTTGTGTTATATTATATCACTTAGAGCCGTATTAATAAATCGATCTCAAGTCTGAGGGCGATCATAAGTACGCTTTTGACATGCCATTTTGTAATGGATTGACATTTCCAAGATCGCTCTCTGATTTGCGATCGATTTATTCATACGGGCCACAATACCGACCTCAGATAAAATAAAAATTAAACTAATTAATTGTAATAGAGTGAGTTACGTCAATAGATTCATGGTCAGGTGGGGATCGAATCCAGAACCTCTCAATCACGGGGTCCCCTGTAACCTCTTAAATAATGTACTTATTTAGTGACAATGGTGTCGCCTGCTCACATTCTGTTGCTGTTCCTGAGAATGTACACCATATTTTATTCATTGAAAAGAGTAACCATTGTGTTTCTCGCCGGCTCTTCTCAGTGGAAGCGGCATTCCGAGCCGGCGGTAGATACTGACTGTTCATTAATGCTTTGTCGGCTTACATGAATATAAACAATTTTGAGTTTGAGTTTGATGCTTATGATGACTTACCAGCAGAATCTCGAAGAAAGTCTTATACCCGTATCTGTGCCAACTCATATGCTGATGCCCTCCCAACTCTTCGTAGTTGGTCTGCGTGCTGACATCATTCCAACTGTTTGACGCTTCGTAGTTATCGATAACTAGATCCATGAACTTTAAAAATTCATCTATAAAGTCTTTATCGGTTAAAAGCTGCGGATACTTGGTTTGAATGTACTCCATAAGTCTGTAAAAATAAGTTTCCTCTACGTAAAAATAAGTTCTAAAGTCGATGACGACCGCTAGGCGCAGTGGTTCGAGCGTAGGCCGCTCGGCAGACCAACACACCAACTGTACGGTCCCAAACTAAGCAACGCTTGCACTATGGGTACCGTACAATGGACTGGGGCGATCCCAGTGACACCCAGACCAGGGAAAATTACGAAAAGGCCATTTCCGAAATTTACCCTACGGGAATCGAACCCGCAACAACCTGGTGCAGTGAGCAGCGGCCTACGCACGAACCACTGCGCCAAGCGGTCGTCATGAACGTACATTTTTAAATTTGATTCCGATGTTCTTTGTAAGACAGCAGGCAGATGCATGATATCCAAAATAAGGGTAGACTGGGAAAAATTGACCTATACCCACGCTAGCATCTATCCATCCATCAACCGAAATACGTCCACTGCTGGCCAGGGGCCAGGGCCCAACTCTATTAACCACTGGCATCTCGATACACTCGCAATACGTCAAAACTGACGTATCGCGTATCTGAATACGTCAGTATTGCCAATTTTTTGACAGTTTTTTTTTGTACTGTCCTATTGGACAATTCTGCCAATGTCCAGTGAGGCAAATACACGATATGCACTAGAGTTTGGCCAGTGTGAAGAGAAATAAAAAGCAAAATGAAGAATTGAAGTTGAAACATCACAGATTTTTATAGATAACCTGTAAAAACTGACGTATTCAGATACGCGACACGTCAGTTTTGACGTATTGCGAGTTGATCCATCGAGATGCCAGAGCGATGAACAGAGTGGGGGCTCCTGCTCCAACGACTTTAGCACATCCCAGATCTCCGCCATGACCAAGAAGTCGGAAGACTCACCTTCTAGTAATATACTGTCCTAAAGGCTCCGGCTTCTCGGGAGGATCGTCCACCACCGCCAATCCGAAGTTCATGAGGTCATTCACTATCGCTTTGTCAGCGGGGCTGCCGTCTGAGCGATACACCTCGAACGACAAGTCCTGGGGGAGGACTGTGACGTTGTTTGCGATCGCCAGGTCGTACACCCGACTTGGTTGTGTGCCGTGGATCCTGTGATTAGGAAGCGATGCCGGTTAGTAGTGTATTTAAAAAGAGAAAAGAAAAATGTATCCATGGAGTTTCTTGCATGTTCTTCTCCATAGGATTTAGTTTTGGAACATGCACCTAGCTCTTGACTTTTTCAAAGTGCCAGTTAATCTGGCCTATTTGAAATAAAAATATTTGAAATTGAATTTGTCAGTTGCCCAGTGATTATACAGGCCGCTCTAGTAGCCGAGAGGGTTTGTTCATTATTTTAATCGTTAAACTATTTATGTAAGTCCATTTCTAACAAGGATTGAGCTTAGTTGAAAAGGCTAACATTGCATTGCTAGTAGTCTTAAAAAAATACCATATATAATAGAATACTTACTTGTGTGTATTAAAAATTACCCTAACTGGGATCTGGGCATACCTAAATGGCGTACAACGCCTAAATGTAAATTGCCCTTTGGTGGAGTCTCAGAAAATACATGATTATGGCCGGTAGGTATAAATAAATCGGTCCCAAATCAGAACAGTAAACCTCATCCCTCCACAGGAAAATCACCTTCCGAGCTGTTCTATGGAAGACAATGTAGTGATAAATTACCTTTTTTAAGAGACCTCGAAAATATCTACGACGATTCAGAAATTCGTGACCCGGACAAGGAACAAAAGGAAAAAATCAAATCAAACGAAGACAGGAAAAGGAGAGCTGGGGCTATTTTATAATGGGGATAGAGAATTAGAAGTTGGCGAAAAAGTGTATGTGAAGAACTTGATTAAAAAAAACAAATTAGTATCAGAATTTAATCCAACGCCTCATACTGTCATCAGTGCTGAAGGAAGTGACATAAATATTAGGAATGAGGAAACTGGCCAAGAGTACAGGAGGAATATCGTACACCTAAAAAGAGTAGAAGGACAATGGAAAGTTATCGATCACACCGAAGGACCTGATCAAGATTTAGTTTGTTAAGCTGATTTTTGTTTGATTATATTAAGGTGAGTTTTGATTATATTTTAGGATTAAATTCCAAAACTTATAAAAAGGAAGAGATGTGATATCATACTAATATTATAAAGAGGAAAACTTTGTTTGTTTGATTGTAATAATTAGGCTCCGAAACTACTGAACCGATTTGAAAAATTCTTTCACTGTTGGGAAGCTACACTATCCCCGGGTGACATAGGCTATATTATATATTTTTTAAAATTTGGGATCCTTACTAAAACTCCAGTAATGTAAGCGTAATGTACCCGTGCGAAGCCGGGGCGGGCCGCTAGTACCAAATAAATGTATACACAACTCAACGGATGACGTCTCACTTCGGAACAGTCACCGGTACGGAGCGGGCGTCTCCGGTGTGTTGTGTACACCTACTTACTGAGTTCTGTTTAATTTGCCCAATAACCTGAGGTCAAATCTCGAGACATCACATCTGAGACCGCACTTAATTGAGTACTTGGAACATGGATTTCTATTATGTAATTGAATTGCACACAGTTGAAATTTAATTGAATCAATGTACTTATACTATACTAGCTGTGCCCGCGACTTCGTCCGCGTGGAATTTAATTGACAAAGTTTCATACAAACTTTCATCCCCTATTTTATCCCCTTGGGGGTAGAATTGATCAAAATCCTTTTACCTGCATGCCAAATTTCAGCCCGATCCGTCCAGTGGTTTGGGCTGTGCGTTGATAGATCACTATGTCAGTCAGTCAGTCAGTCAGTCAGTCACCTTTGAGTTATATATATACAAGATGACACATAATGGCTTTTAGATGCTTGTTAGCTATAGTGAGACCTGGTAGGAAGCGTGGTTGTCGTCATTTAGAAAAAATGTTAGCGAATCTGTGAGCAAAAGCGAATGAATTATATAAACTTACCATTCAGCTCCAACCTCGACGACCCCATCACCAAACGGCACGGTGTAGACTCGGCCACCGGTCCGGTTCTGGGCCTCCAGTGCCAGCACGCGCCGGCCCGCCCGGCACAGCGTGGAGGCGGCCGTGGCGCCCGCCGAGCCGAGCCCGATGACGATCGTGTCATAGGTCTGAACAGGCATGGCGGTGCTGGAAACATAAATATCAGCAGACACTAACTAATGTGCCATTTTATATTTTTCTGTGCATCAAATAATGTACCTACTGTGCAAGGAATGCTCTGTGCAACCAATAATGCACTGTGCAACCAATAATGTACTGTGCAATGAATAATGCTCTGTGTAACAAATATTTTCCTGTGCAAACAATTTACCTACCTATATTCTGTGCAGTAAATAAAAAACACAGCACTAAAATAATTAATGTTCTATTCTAATCCTGTATTGAGTGGTGCGTGTAATTGACTAAGAAGAGGACCTGTGTTCCATTCCGAATTTGGACATGATAAGAAATTATTATGTACTAGTTGGTGCCCGCGACTTCATCCGCGTAGACTTAAGTAAAGTATTCTATGTGTTAATCCAGGTTATAAACTATCTGTGTTTCAAATTTCATCCAAATACGTTCAGTAGTTTTTGCGTGAAGGAGTAACAAACATACATCCACACTCACAAACTTTCTCATTTATAATCATACTATAATATAATATTATAAAGAGGAAAACTTTGTGTGTTTGATTGTAATGAATAAGCTCCGAAACTACTGAACCGATTTGAAAAATTCTTTCACTGTTGGGAAGCTACACTATCCCCGGGTGACATAGGCTATAATATATTTTATAGGAAGGATAGCCAGTACGCTACACGAAGACGCGTGAATCATTGCAAATTGACCCATATGCCAGTGTAATAAGAGTCACAGCATGCATCTTTGTGAAATGTACGAATTATAACAGTCTGAAAGTGTGTCTGGACATGTACATAGGCTCGCCCCCTTACTACATTGGGTTCTAATTTGATTGGCAAATTGTGTGGGAAAATATAAGTACTTATACATCGATTTATGTTGTTGTCATCCCTCTTTTTAATGACACATTCGGATTCTGGCGCTTCGCCGCGCCGGCCGCTGCCGCGGCACGCTCGCTTAGCTCGCTCGGCTCGCTCGTTTTGGTCACTGTTCTAACCTAACCTAAACTAAACCTAAATCTAAGTCATAGCGCCCCTAAGGCTACACTCCAACCCTCTTTTTTGACAGCATAAAATAGGGTCGTCCCTGTTTTATGCTGTCATGATATGGTTATCATAAATCGGTGTGTATGTTTCGTCAGTGCAAACCAGAGGTAATAGGTATTTAATTTATAAACAAACAGAGAGGTAACTTATTTTAAAAATCTATCTTGTGTTTATGTAAAACAAACCTTGAACTTTAACAGATAAAGTCTAGATTACAATACATACTAATGTCAGCTGATTTATGAGAGGAATTTTACAGCATCAAAACAAATACTTTTTTTAATAAAATGTACTTACAATTTATATTCCAAGGGTAAAAATTATGTGTCCAATGAATATTATGGGTAATAGGCTTATTAAAAGTATAAAACTAATTGATCCAACATTAAACGAACCACTTTTTATAATTTTTTTGAGGTTATATTCACTTTTATACTTAGTAGTGTGTAGTTTGTTAAAAAATATCCGCACCCGAAGCAATAACAATTACGTAAGTTCAATTATGCACGTTTCTAGAGTGATATAAGATTCATAATGTTATTTTTAAAACCAGTAAGTTTATAGCATTCTCTGATATGGAACTTGACGTTTATCGCCAATTAAAAAAAAAATGTTAGTGCTGTTCGTGTCGAGATCTAAGTTGATTTTTATTAATCGTTGAAATCGATTAATTTGTAGGGTAAAAACTTTGACTGATAACACAATAATGAGTCAGTAAACAAAATAAAATAACTATTACTGAAGATTTAATCATAGGCTCAGCGCAGGCGAAGGTCAAAAGATAAAAATATATATAGCACGACGATTTGTAAGGTCAAATCACAGACTTATTACTTATATAGTATATTACAACTCTGTGGGTCAAATTATAATCAAAACAATAATGATATTATCTATTTCACGTTCCGATCCGGTTGTAAGTAAAAGAAATACTATTTTGTATGTACCCCGCAGGCCTTGACGAAATGAATGCTTTAAGGTGAAGGCGCCTGTCTAGCCCGCGAAATTCAAATTTTTCGTGTATTTTTATAGTTTAACCAAAATCTGAAAACATTTTGTGATTTGCGAAAAACACAGTATGCAGTGCGTTTATTAATACATTTAGTTTACTCTAAATATTATCACGGTGGATATGATACTAGTAAATCACTAAATATACAAAAAATGCCAGATTATCTGGATAGCTGTCGTTCTTGAAATGTTTTAGAGTAAGTTGGATGTATTAATAAATGCACTGCACACGGACTTTTTCGCGAATTACTAAATGTGCCTTTTATTATTGTCAGATTTTGAAAAATTTCTAAAGAACCTCAAAAAATTTGAACTTCGCGGGCTAGATGGGCGCTTTAGCCTTAACTTTGGACCTAAACTCAACACAGAAAACCAATGGATGCGACTAGCGGACAAATAAAAGACTTTGTTAATCCTTTTCTAAATAATATTCTGAATTATATCAGTAGCACTTTTCTTACAAGGCTACTAGGCTAACTACTATTACTCAAACTCAAACTCAAATCTTTAGTTTTCTTTAGGCCTTTGGGGGACACTTACAAATTGTGATTTTTAAATTTTTTCTTTTAAGTCTACAACCGGATCGGAACGTGGCCTCGACTGAGAAGGTTCGGTAAGAAATTAAGCGGTCTTCTTTTTTAAAATATTTTCTAATAGGTGTAATAATGTATTTTTATCTTAGGCAGTACTTATTAATAAATCTATCTCAAAGTCTGATCTTGGAAATGTCATTCTTATGTCACTCCAGCACAGATTACATGTCAAAAGCGTACTCAAGATCGCTCAGACTTGAGTTTGATTTCTTAATACGGCCTTAAGGCTGAGTTACTTACGGACTCCCGTCCCCTCCGCTCGCCGCCAACACAAACAGAACCAAAGCAGACCACATGATACTCTGTATTTAATCACCTGTCGACCGCTCTTTATAAGACAACATTTTTATCTATTAGGTCATGGGATCAATTGGACACGACCTAACATTATGGCCATATGTAGGTATATAATATTATGTAAGACTGTTTTAAAATAAACCAAACATACAATGTTTACCACAAATCATGTTTAGTTTCAATATTTCCTAATGTGCAAACGATGACTTAGGGGCCTAGTATTAATAAATCGATCTCAAATTTGAGAACGATCTTGGAAATGTCGGTCACTACTCGAAATCGAAATACTGACGTCATGCACAAAAATGACATGTCAAACGCCTACTGACTTAGAACATAAACTACGTCGTTTATGTTCTAAGCCTACTGATGACCACTCTCAGACTTGAGGTAGATTAATTAATACGGGATTTAAAGTCTAAGTCAAATCGTTTATTTGGTTTAAGCCTACTACGGACCACTTATAAATTATAAAAATCTTGAGAGGTGTCAAGGGACACCCGGATGGAACGAAGTTACAATATCCGGAACTTGTGCAGAAACACTGTCATTCATTATTGTTATAATTTTTTATTTATTATGTAAAAAAACCTGTATACACTCAACAAAAATAGACGTAAAAGTAAAGTTAAAGTAAGTCGCGACACCACACTGTTCAATGCGAAAAAGAAAGACGAAACTAAAATAACTGGCTTGCTTTCTATGAGAGAGAGAGAGACAGACAGAGAAACACACGCACGCCGCACATATAGCAAAAAAAGTGTCATTACAGCCCTAATTTTTTCCGTCTAGCCCCCTTTAGCAACGCGCGATAACGAACATCGTTCCAATTATACACATTTGTAAGTCTACAACCGGATTGGAACGCAACCTCGACTAAGAAGATCTGGCAAGAAACTCTCAGCGGCGGCTTGACTTGAAGACTATTGAAAAACTCGAATGAAATAAAAAAGTAAAAGATACTTAAAAAAGACATTTTATTATCAATTTATTTATTTTATGATAACGAGAATAGTGTAGATGCCAATCACACTCTAATTACATTAAAAATTACTAATATAATACATAATATGAGTCATCAAATAACCATTTAACTAATAATTACAATAAAGATAACATCTAAATTACCTAATACTTTTATTTATACATTTATAAAAGCTAACTTCATTCGGACAAGCGAACACAGTGAACAGAAGATTATAATTTTTTATCTTTGTTAGATCACAAAAAAAAGTCGGTCATTAGGGTAGTGGCTTTTGACGTCCCACTCCTGGTCACAGGCCTCCCCCTCACTACGAGGGGGATCCAGGCCGTAATCCACCACCCTGGCCCAGTGCATGTAGGATTTCACATGTTTTTCGAAAATTGATTAGATTTCCTATAACATGCTGAGAGGTTACCTCACGATATTTTCCTTTCCCGTAAGCAAATGATTATCATACAGAAATTATGTTTCGCACATAGATTACAAAAAACCAAGAGGTGCGAGCCAGGGTTTGAACCCAGGACCTGGTGCTCGCAAGACGCGTGCTTAACCAATCGGCTATCAATGCTGTAATCGGCTCCATTGAATATCATTACTACCTACTACTATATATTTGAAGGCGGCTGCCAAGTTACGGCTGATATTTTCCTGTTAATCTCGTCCAGTATCAGCTTGCATCTGGCCAGCTGGGGGGGCCGTAGCTGCGGGGTGGGGTCGCGGGTCCGCTCGCCGCTGCTGGTGGCGGGGGGCCGCTGAGCTCGGCGGAGCGCGCGCCGCCGGCGGGCGCGGGCTGTGGCTTGACGAGAATCAACATTTATAGATAACTAGCTGTGCCCCGCGACTTCACCGCGTAGTATTGGATTATTGGGTTAAAAAGTATCCTATATGTTAATCCCGGTTATAATCTATCTGTTTTCCAAATTTCATCCAAATCCGTTCAGTAGTTTTTGCGTGAAGGAGTAACAAACATACAACCACACTCACAAACTTTCGCATGTATAATATTAGTAGGACTTTCAACTGCCCGCGAATCCGTCCGCGTGGGCTAAGTAACGTATCCTAATTCAAAATTAAAACTGTCATTTTTACATATTTTATTTAAGTCTCCAACCGGATCGGAACGCGACCTCGACTAAGAAGATTTGGCTAGAAACTCAGCGGGCTTGTCTTTTTGAATATTTTTTTTAAGTATATAGTCAACAATAACTGCTTAACATCAGACGGAACGTGCGAGTGCGATTGTTTGCCAACTTTGTTGCACAAAAACATGTGTAAATAATGATCAACATTTTCATCATTATAATGATTAATTAGAATCCTCTAATAGATATACGGCCATCTGCCGGACTCCCTAATTACACCACTCTCCTCCGCCGCCTTTGGACTCCGCAATAGAAATAACTTACATCAATATAATTCCGAATAATGATGAAAACTCACCAGTTTCACCACCTTTGTCCTTATTCTTGTAATCTTCATCCAAGGACCTTGACAACGAGCGCTTTTTAGGCGACTGTGTGAAAAAACAAATTAAATATAGAAATTTATTTTCAATGCTGTTGTAGACTTTAACAAAATAGATTATTTGAGTTTGAGATGTGGGACTGACATACCAACTGTAAATCCTAAACTATGAGTACCATAATAATGGACTGGGGTCGATCCCAGTGACACCCAGACCGGGCTTCAAGCCTGCTTATTGAAAACCAATGGTCTTTAACACAATTTTTATTAATTATTCCTAATTATGTTGTTGGTGATCTCTAAGCAATACTCTGGCCACCATCATGTCAAACAACAAGTATTAAGAATTGATTTACGTTTTTGTTGGTTTTTAAATTAGCTGAATTTTGACGACCGCTTGCCGCAGTGGTTTGAGCGTAGGCTGCTCGGCTCACTGCACATGGTGGTTGCGGGTTCGATTCCCGCCAGTGCAAATTTCGGAAATGGCCCAGGTCTGGGTGTCACTGGGATCGCCCTCAGTTGATTGTACGGTACCAATAGTACAAGCGTTGCTTAGTTTGGGACCTTAGAGTTGGTGTGTTCTTCTGGCGATATTTATTTTTATATTTATAGAATCTAACCCTTGGGAAAATTACGATAAGGCCATTTCTATCAACCGTTGTTTGATTGGTGTGGTAAAAACACTTACCCTCTTTTTAATCTGTTTCTGATAATGCTGAGCGTCATAGAACTGAGGCTGTGATCTCCGCACCCTGCCGGTCCTGCGCCTGATGTCCTCCACAGCAGGGAGGGAGTCCGCCCCCCGTCGGGCAGCGAAGAATGTGTGGCCGCATTTACAAGACTTGGAAGCTACTGCGACCTGCAACGGAAGGAATAACAAACTCTAAATAGTATAAACAGGTTTCACTTATAAGTTATAAGTAAAAACTGTGGACACGCTCCACAAACCTCAAAAAGGAGTGGAAGAAAAAGGGGGAGGCCTTTGCCCAGCAGTGGGATGAATTATAAATGAATAAGGAAAAAAAAAAACAAAAAGATTAGGCTATAAATAAATAAAATAGTATAAAACAAAGTCACTATACGTGTCTGTCTGACAGCATAAGTATTACGGTGGTAGTGCCAAGCTGTAGCCAGCTGACTACAGCTTGAATATGGACAGGTTCAACCAGGGTAGTACTTACCACTGTCACAAAGATCTGCGTAAAGTAGCAGTTTTTCTTTTTTTTTATGAATCTGCAATCAGCCCTCTGGCTATAAGCAGATGTTTTTGATTTGCTATAACATGGTGTGCATGACTCTAATGAGCATGTCACATGAGGCACAGCTAATTTTTATTGCGATCTAGGATATTAAGCCTTTTGAGGCGCTTATAAGGGTTTGGTTGCAGCAGCTGCACGGCTAGATGGTTTGGGTGGATCGCAAGTCTCCACTTGTAGGTATTTTCTACAATCCCAATTGTGTCCTTAACTGTGTCTACTTTCAATTGCTTGTGTAGTTCTGCATTGGTAATAAACCATGGTGCATTACACAATGTCTTCAGGATGGAATTTTGTAGTCTTTGGACAGGTAAAGTAGCTGTTAAAACTATTTTTCGTTCGATGGGTGAAATAGCCTGCAGACTAAACCCCCCCCTACCCCTCCCCCCTCTATCCCACTCCCCTATAGGCTATGCTTTTTGGTATGACTTTGATGCTATTTGGTATTAATTTTGCTAGCTTGACTAACAAGTTCTAAGTGCTTCATCTAATTTATTATTTTCGTCTGAGCACCCAGAGTCGAGTGCCGGGTGGCCAACGCTCAAGACAGACCAGATGGTCGTCATAATGAGGTAATAACCGTGAAGTCTGTGTTGGCAACCTTAAACTTTGCATGAGTATAAAAGGTTCTACAGATTCGATCTTACATTTAAACTTTCATGGAACGACTTGTGACATCTAGGCACACTGCAACAGTGATTAATTTATGTCCAATAAGTCGCCGTCCCGATAGAACAGTCGAAAAGAAACACTTGAATTGTTTACAAAATCATTTAACAACATCTTAAAAACTTACTTGCATTTCGCATTTCGGGCAGCTTTTAGCGATCATTTTATTTTTACCCATGTCTAGTTTATATCTATAGCTTATTGACTTCACATTCCTGTAGTAAATTAAATAAATTCAATAAAAATATTATGGTATTATTTGGTAAAAAAGTGACGTTTCTGTACTTTCTGTTAAAGATTCCAAAGAGAATACAATACTACGTAAGATAGGATTCAAGTTAACTTGACAAGTGAATATTGGTAGCCTTGTCCAAATGTTGCTATTATTATAACTTTCATATAGAACATCGAAAAACCGTAAACTAAGCTCAACTGTTCAACTCTATCTACCTAGAGCTTTCATACCATTCATTCATAGCTTTACTTTCTCTATTACTTGATTCATTGATCATTCATTCAATCAATCATTGTTATGAGACAGTATTTGGATTCGTATTAAAAATTGTTTTCGATTTTTATTACTTAAAATGAATGAATACAATAGTTTTTGTGATTCAAACATGAAGAATATATGCCGAGCTTGCCTTGTAACTGCTGAAGACGTTCATCCAATGTCACCCAAAGAGATTAAAGCGTACAAAACATTCACCGAACAGGTTCGTAAACAGCAGTAATTTCTATTAATACTACTCTGATACTACATCTAGGCTTGCCAATTTAGCGTTAAAACCTTTGACATTAGTTATCAATTCATAAATATCACCTCCAATTACACTAAGACTACATTTGTTATTCCGAACTTTAGTGTGCATAAAGAGTTATTCTATTCTAAGACAACTCCACCGACTTCTAATAGATTACTTTAAAAATGATAGAGGCAAGCTGTAGCCAATTGTAGAGGTAGTACCACCCTCTCACAGAAAATAGGCGTAAAGTAGCTAAATATAGGCTATTTCATATGATGAATGAGAGTGCCGGAAGCCCAACCCCGTCCATTCCTCTCATTCTGTCCCACTCCTCGTCCGGTGGGCAATGTGTGAGTAATGCCTTTAGTACTGCTAGCATCTACAGGTTGAAACAGAAAGGGTATACTATTTTTTTCAAAACTTAATTTTGTAATTCTAAAACTATCAGCTTTGGAGGAAACTTGAAAGACAAAAGGTGTTACAGGGATACAGCTGTTGACAGATTTCACAAGTCTACAAAACCTTCAGTACTTCAATTGTCCCACAAAGCTGATAGTTTAAGATTTATAAAGTTAAGTTGCAAACATTTTCACTGTTAATAAATGTGTATTATTTTACCTAATGGAACCAGCTTGGGTTTAAAATTATTAAGTGGTTCAGTAAGTGGCATTAAGTGGCCATGGCAGAACAATGTTTGGGAAGCACTGGGCTATGATCACTGCTTAACTACCGACGGGTTGTATTTTTGTTTGCTGCCTTTGTTATATAAAAAAAACCTGTTTAGAATGGTAGCTTTGTCTGGTAGTACAATAATTTCACATTTTCAGAATCTGCACAATGATACAAATCTCAACATATGTATTAGATGCAGATGGATGCTGAGGAAATTCATGAGATTCAGTGAACAGTGTCATCAAGCTAATGGCTTGTTGAATGACATGAAAATGGTGAGTTACTACTAAGTAACCTTGGGCCTAGGGATTGCAATCCGGAAAACCGGATCCGGTACCAATTTCTTGCAAAAATACTCGTTTGGCCCACCCGACTTCTCCTCAGACCAGAATATACAGATTAAAATTGAACTAGTTACACTACATACTGGGTTTTCATTGTTGATTTTTACATAATTGTTGCATATGTTGCTCGATTCCCGCCGGGGTAAATTTCGGAAATGGCCTTTTCGTAATTTGCCCAGGTCTGGGTGTCACTGGGATCGCCCCCAGTCCATTGTACGGTACCCATAGTACAAGTTTCGCTTACTTTGGGACCGTACAGTTAGTGGGTCAGTCTGGCGATATTTATTTCTTTACTATCGACCGATTTAGGTGGTAAAATAATTAGAAATAAACTATTTTCAGGAAACTAAATCATACTACTTCAATAATTTAAAATTAAGTCACCATATTGAGGTTACAAAATTGGAGAGCCACTACATGGGCCCGAAAGTCGAATATGATGATGATAAGTGCGATGTGATGATGACAGATGATCATCACGTCGATGATGAAGATGATGAGATACCGCTGGTGATGTTCAAAGGTGATGGGAAGAGGAAAAGAAAGAAATTAAAAAATAATTCGGTAAGTAACATGCAAATTCACTTGTTTAATGAGGGCATCAACCGTCAGGTTTTCTTTTTCAACCAGGGCGGCGCCACATTCGTGTGGGCGACCATAGACACCAAAGTGAGTGACATCTTGTGAGCTGAAAATTAAAGTCCGTCTCATGAAAGAAGTCCCGCAGACGCGGCGCCACAGTCATGCGACGAAATGTTTTTAACATCCAATGTTTTAGACTCCCCAAAAACTCAATGTTTTATCACTGCAGGATGAATCCAATTGTATTATTACAGTAATTTATTGAAATTGATATAAATGACAACAGAAATATATAATAGATTGACGTCGTAGTGAAAATTAGTTCCACTTATTGCTGTGGGTCTTCTTTCCTGAGACAGATTTTATTTTCCCTCCCAAACATTTGACAGGACTAAAGATTTGCTGACTTGTTCATACATTAGGGTTGCCTGGTAGAGATCACTTTTAGTGATAAGGCCGCCCATTTACCACTTTCTGTGTAAATTATGTAATAACTAGCTGTGCCCCGCGACTTCATCCGCGTAGTATTGGATTATTGGGTTAAAAAGTATCCTATATGTTAATCCCTGTTATAATCTATCTGTGTTCCAAATTTCATCCAAATCCGTTCAGTAGTTTTTGCGTGAAGGAGTAACAAACATATATACATACATACATCCACACTCACAAACTTTCGCATTTATAATATTAGTAGGATTTGTAATTTTTTGTTTTCTAGTGGTGGATTAATAAAGAGTTATCTATCTATCTATATATCATTATTTAAGGATGACAATATTTAAAGTTTAGTTTAGTTTTCAATTATACTTTTTATGTTACTTCATTTGCTTGCTTAGATGAAATAAAAGTAGACTATATGTTATTCTATAATATAATATACTGAATTTCGTTCAAATCGGATCTAATTTAGTTATAATTGAAAACACGTGCACATTCTTGCAGAACATGCAAGAGCAAGAATTCAAGATAGACATAAAGCGAGAAGCTGGGTTACAGATGCAAGAGAGATGCAAGAAAAAAGGTGCAACCAAGAAAAATAAAGAATTAAGAGAGGGTTTCAGCTCCAGAATGGTGCAAGAGACTGACGAGTATGTTGTCATTAAATTGACTAAAGAACAGGTAAATATCCTACTAATATTATAAATGCGAAAGTTTGTGAGTGTGGATGTATGTTTGTTACTCTTTCACGCAAAAACTACTGAACCGATTTGGATGAAATTTGGAACACAGATAGTTTATAACCGGGATTAACACATAGGATACTTTTTATCTCGATAATCCCGAAATTGTTGTTAAGTTAAATACTACGCGGACGAAGTCGCGGGCATAAACTAGTTAGTAATAAATATCTAAAACACAACAAATATTTTTTGAAAATGTAAATTTGTGTAAAATACGACCGCTTGGCGCAGTAGTTCGAGCGTAGGCCGCTCAGTACACTGCACATAGTGGTTGCGGGTTCGATTCCCGCCGGGCAAAATTTCGTAAATGGCCTTTTCATAATTTGCCCAAATCTGGGTTTCACTGGGATCGCCGACAGTCCATTCTACGGTACCCATAATACATGGCTTTGCTTAGTTTGGGACCATACAGTTGGTGTGTCAATCTGGCGATATTTATTTTATTTATTATTAATATAAATAAATATATATCTTGCATATTTCTAAG
Source organism: Notodonta dromedarius (assembly GCA_905147325.1). Classification (NCBI taxonomy): domain Eukaryota; kingdom Metazoa; phylum Arthropoda; class Insecta; order Lepidoptera; family Notodontidae; genus Notodonta; species Notodonta dromedarius. The sequence continues at coordinate 1,679,897 of LR990187.1, forward strand.
GTAGTACAAGAGATGCAAGAAAGGTCTAAAAGCGACGCGTACGTGAGAGCGCCGTATAAATGCGAGAAATGCGTTAAGGGATTCAATTTTGAAGATGTTTTACGAACTCACATGGTCAAACATACATTGGTAAGTTAATATTCGGTATAGCGAATATATGTTTAATTTCTTCTTTAATATATTGTTTAAGTATATAAAAATATAAAAAATATTTAGCCCTTTTGACGTCCCACTCCTGGGCTCGGGCCTCCCCTCACTACGAGGGGGACTTAGGCCGTAATCCACCACGCTGGCCCAGTGCTGGTTGGCGGATTTCACATAACTTTCGAAAATGGGTTAGATTATCTAAAACATGCAGGTTTCCTCGCGATGTTTTCCTTCACCGTAAGCAAGTGATAATCGTTTAGAAATTATGATTCGCACATAGATATTTTGAAAAACCCAGAAGTGCGAGCCGGGGTTTGAACCCAGGACCTGGTGCTCGCAAGACACGTGCACTCGGCAAATCCAATCGGCTATCACTGCTGACTATAACTAACTAGCTGACCCGACAGACGTTGTCCTGTCTTAACTTTGAATATAAAATACGAATTGTTTCGCTCAACTTTCTTATTTTTTCTTTCATAAGAACCTTCTCCTGACAATAATAAAGACAACAAAAAATAATTAGCCTAATCGTTCCATCCGTTCACGCGTGATGCGATGACCAAGGAAATAGAGATTCATTTTTATATAATAGGTACTAGCTGTACCCTGCGCGCGTTGCTACGCTGTCAAAGATTGGTCGTACCAACTCAGAAACCTTTGTGGGCTCATGCACAACACTTTGCTGAAGATCATGGCATGATCAAATGCATAGTTTACGATTCTATAAAGGACATACAGACAAACATTCATTTTTATATATATAGGCTAGCGACCAGCCCCGGTTTCGCACGGTTATTTTTTATCAGTGTTTCTCTTCACCTATCCTACTAATATTATAAATGCGAAAGTTTGTGAGTGTGGATGTATGTATGTATGTATGTTTGTTACTCCTTCACGCAAAAACTACTGAACGGATTTAGATGAAATTTGGAACACAGATAGATTATAACCGGGATTAACATATAGGATACTTTTTAACCCAATAATCCAATACTACGCGGATGAAGTCGCGGGGCACAGCTAGTATATATATAAACCTTCCTCTTGAATCACTCTATCTATTAAAAAAACCGCATCAAAATCCGTTGCGTAGTTTTAAAGATCTAAGCATACATAGGGACAGACAGACAGCGGGAAGCGACTTAGTTTTATACTATGCAGTGATATAGATTATTTTGTACAGGAACACGGGTCGTATAGGTGTGACATGTGTGAACAGTTCTGTCCTAATACAGTATCCTTGAGAGGTCACATCAAATCACACACCACCAGGTGAGTCTAGAGCCCGTATTAATAAATCGATCTCAAGCCTGAGAGCGGTCTTGAGTACGCTTTTTAACCCTCGACGAAAAAAGAGGGGTGTTATAAGTTTAAAACATGTGTATTTGTGTATCTGTCTGTCTGTGGCATCGTAGCGCCCAAGCGGAAGAACCGATTTTAATTTTGTTTTCTTTTTGTTAGAAAGGTATTCTGATCGAGAGTGTTCTTCGATAAGTTTAATGAAAATCGGTTCAGCCGTTTGTAAATTATCAGCTCTTTTGTAGTTTAGAAAGTCGCATCGGGGGCTTTTTAAAATTTCAATTCAGATTTCTGACATGTCATTTTGTACTGGTATGACATAAGAATGACATTTCCAAGATCGCTCTCAGATTTGAGAACGATTTATTAATACGGTCCCAGAAATGTTCGTAGCTATGTCAAAGTCTGAAAGTTTATTTTGTTTAGGCTTACAAGTGCACTTATAAATTGTTATGTCATATTCAAGCTTCTAGCTCTAAAAATGACAATACTTCCATACGACTTTTCATCCCTCCTTTCAAACCCTTTTTCGCATTAAAAAGTAGCCTATGTCCTTTCTCAGGATCTAGACTATCTGTGTACCAAATTTCATTTGAATCGGTTCAGTAGTTTTGGCGTGCAAGCGCGACAGACAGACAGAGTTACTTTCGCATCCTACTAATATTATAATATTGCGAAAGTTTGTAAGTGTGGATGTATATTTGTAAAACATGGATGGATGAAATTTGGAACACAGATAGTTTATAACCTGGATAAACACATAGGATACTTTTTATCCCGATAACCCCAAAATTTTTGTTAAGTTAAATACTACGCGGACGAAGTCGCGGACATAAACTAGTTTATAATATTAGTAAGGATTTGTTTATTTTAAAGGTATAAATGTAAACTGTGCTGTCAAATCCGTCTGTCGAGACAACACTTGTTGGAGCACCACGCGATAACGCACACCAATGCGGCTGCCGCATACACCTGCGACAAGTGCCAGTTCACTACTAAGTAAGTACCTGCTATTATTATGTCAATCATGTTATTATGTCAATCATGTTATTATGTCAATCATGTTATTATGTCAATCATGTTATTATGTCAATCATGTTATTATGTCAATCCTCTTATTATGTTAATCATGTTATTTTGGTTTTCCAAAGTGGACGGTAACATTTTTGTATTTTTTGTTATTAAATGTGTTTGCTATTGCTATTAATTATGTCAATCCTGTTATTATGTCAATCATGTTATTATGTTAATCATGTTATTATGTCAATCATGTTATTTTGGTTTTCCAAAGTGGACGGTCACTTTTTTGTATTGTTTTGTTTTTAAATGTGTTTGCTATTGCTATTAATTACTTGACACTGGCGAAATCATCGATAAACGATGGAAGCCACAAACTAAATAAAAATAATAATGCTATTATGACTGAACTAGCTTTCTAATTTAAATATCTAAATCTGGGTGAGATTTTATAAGTATCCACTTATTTAGTGACAATAGTGTCTGCTCACATTCTGTTGCTATTCCTGAGAATGTACACCATATTTTATTAATTGAAAAGAGTAACCATTGTGTTTCTCGGCGGCTCTTCTCAGTGGAAGCGGCATTCCGAGCCGGCGGTAGATACTGACTGTTCATAAAGGCTTTGTTGGCTTATTACGTGAATAAAAACAATGTTTAGTATTACTTTTGAATTCGGTGTTGGTAGCTAAGCTATAGCTACAGCTTATACTAGGTGAAACAAAAAGGGTATACAATTTTTTTTGCAACATAACTTTGTAAATCTCAAACAATCGGCTTTGTGGGACAGTTGAAGTACTAAAAGTTTTGTAGACTAGTGAAATCGGTCAACAGCTGTATTCCTATAACACCTTTTGTTTTTCAAGTTTCCTCCAAAGCTGATGGTTTAAGAATTACAAAGTTAAGTTTTGAAAAAAAAAGTATACCCTTTTTGTTTCACCTAGTAGGTATACAAGGTGAAACACAATGGGTATACTTTTTTTTTCAAAACTTAACTTTGTAAATCTAAAACTATCGGCTTTGTGGGACAGTTGAAGTACTAAAGGTTTTGTAGACTTGTGTTGAATCTGTCAACAGCTGTATCCCTGTAACACCTTTTGTTTTTCAAGTTTCCTTCAAAGCTGATGGTTTTATAATTACAAAGTTAAGTTTTGAAATAAAGTATACCCTTTCTGTTTCAACCTGTAATTCTGTTTCAGTAAACGCACGGTGATACAGCGCCATGTAAAATCCCATACGGCGAGGGAGCAGCACGCATGCCACAGATGCGGGAAGCTTTTCAAGACAGTAGAGTCTCTCAGAGTTCACACAATGTGAGTCCGTTCAAAAATAATAATAATAATATAATAGTAAAATATTTATTGACATCAATTTGGGTTTTAACAATACTCTTAATCTATGTAGTTACATATTATGTTTTATTATAATTATTGTTAATATTATAGTGTATTGAGCACTAGCATCCAAACTAGGCCGAGCCTGTATCTTGGACACTAAACTCTTCCGATGACATAAATATAAGGTTGATGTAGATTGGAGAATCGAAACATGCAGTAATGTAGGGTATTCGGTAAATGAATGTAGGTAGTACGATGAATGGCAGAGAAGGTTAGACCACTGTGTGTGTGAACTTTTTTTTTTGTAACATTTTTGTTATGCCTGATCATTATGTTGATATTTCATACAGTTTGTTATGTATTATATAAGAATGTAAATTATTTTAGAATCGTAAATAGGTCTTCAATATCTTTATAGGTTTTGGTTTTCAACCAGGAAATTAGGATTGTTTTGCATTGGGTTTTATTAAGTGGATATATTTTAAGGATTTTGTTTAATTTATTGTAAAGCATTGGGCCAAGATAGCATTGAAATTTATTCACGAACGTTTTCTTGCAAGAAACGGTTGGACAGACCCTGTCCTGTCGACGATATTTTTGGATGTTATTGTCAAAGGTTATTTTTTGGTGTTGGGATATTATAGTGTTTTAAAAAAATAGTTTCCTGACAGATAGGACTTCACACAAAAATACTTACTTCAGGTCCATGGGGGCACTTCTTTCTTCTTTGTCGTTCCCTCACTAAGGGGCCATCCATAAATTAAGTCACACTTTAAGGGGGAGAGAGGGGTCGACGAAGCGTGACATTGTGTGACAAGGGGTGGGCAGGGGTCCCAAATTTTGTGACGTCACATTTTTTGAAGTTCATTTTATTGAAAAATAATTTAAATGGAAATAAAAATAATTTCGGAACTGTTGTTTCAATTTCTAAATGTAAAATTGCAAAATATGTTACGTCACACTAGGTAAGGGGGCTTCTCACAAATGTGACCAGCTGTGACAAGGACGGGGGAGGGGTCAAAAAATCATGAAATTCTTGTGACGTAATTTTTGGATGGCCGTTAACGAGGATCGTGACCACGCTAGTTCAATAGATGTTAAAATAATAATAATTAAACATTAATCATTTTGCCATCATTTGCAGCGGTTGACCTCAACATGTGCGTTACATGACCATCAACTTCTCACAAAGGGCCTCTACATGTTGGACCCATTTCCCCATGCAAGCCTTCCACAGGACCGGGCAGAGCCCGTGATACAGAGAGACATAATAATCATCATACTAATATTATAAAGAGGAAAACTTTGTTTGTTTGATTGTAATGAATAGGCTCCGAAGCTAATGAACCGATTTTAAAAATTCTTTCACTGTTGGGAAGCTACACTATCCCCGGGTGACATAGGCTATAATATATTTTCAAAAAAATTAGGGATCTTTACTAAAACTCGAATAATGTAACCGCAATGTACCCGTGCGAAGCCGGGGCGGGCCGCTAGTATTAAATATCGCCAGACTGACACACCAACTGTATAGTCCTTAACTAAGCAACGCTTGTACTATGGGTACCGTTCAATGGACTGGGGGCGATCCCGGTGACACCCAGACCTGGGAAAATCACGAATAGGCCATTTTCGAATTTTACCCCAGCGGGAATTGAACCCGCAACCACCATGTGCAGTGAGCCGAGCGGCCTGCGCTCGAACCACTGCGCCGAGTGGTCGTCACAGAGATCGTTATAGAGATTCACATGTCTTTCGAAAATTGTTTAGATTTGCTAAAACATGCGAGTTTCCCCTCACAATGTTTTCCTTCACCGTAAGCAAGTGATAATCATATAGAAATTATTCTCGCACATAGATTTCGAAAAACCTAGAGGTGCAAGCCGGGGTTTGAACCCAGGACCTGGGGCCCGCAAGACGCGTGCTTAACCAATCGGCTATCACTGCTTATTTTATTGTTACATAATTGTTTATTGGTATATATTCGCGCAGGCGACATGACAAATCGTCGAGAGTGCGTTGCGGCAAGTGCGAAAAACAATTCATATACCCGTCTCTGTTGCACAAGCACGTTGCGGCCGTGCACGAGAGAGACGACTACTATTGCGTGGAGTGCGACGTCAAATTCAAATCGCCGGTAAGTACTAAGGATAGATCATTTTATAGGTAGCGTGTGAAAAATCATATTATATAGGTTTTCATAAGTAGCACCTGCTACCGGCAAAGGCAGAAGCTTTTAAAAATCATTGCAATTAAATCGCAAGGCTTACGGTAGTGTCCCGGCTTTCATGATAAATCATAGAATAGTGAATTCATAGGATTCAGTGCAGTTCATTGACTGTGATAAATCACTGGCGAAATAACAGTGAAATAAAAACATTATTTCACGTAATGAAAAGGAATTAAAAGCAGCAATCATTTCCTTGCCTAGTAAGTACTTACATACAAATGTTTTGTCTTTGGTGAAGTATAAATAACTAATGAATAAATATCGCCAGACTGACACACCAACTGTACGGTCCCAAACTAAGCAACGCTTGTACAATTCAAACAAACATATCTTGGAGGTGAAATCAAAAATGACAACAGTAGTTTGTCTTTGGCTATCTCCACAGACCAATAAGCCGTAGACGCCGCATAGCCGGGCATCACCGTTCGCCTAACATATGCATTGCCACTATGTGACCGCACCTGACATTGTGATTGGTCCATTCACTTGACCTTGAACGGACCAATCAAAATTCGTTATTCTCCGATGCCCCGTTTACTTTGACGATTGCAGTGTAATACAATAGTGGGCGCAAACGGTGTCTTGTATTTTAAAGCGAAGCTTCTATACGGACTGTGCGCGCTGGTCCTTATATATAAAATAAAAACGCACACAAAATAGTTTAAATGGACTGTATTATAATAATAAATGGAATACAAGCGAACTCTAACAAAATACGTGTGAACCGTGCGTGGATAGAAGAGTGACTGAATGACAAATTAATCTATGGTTTGTTTGGGAACAAACACGGACGTTCGGGGCGCTCGCCGGGCGGCCACTCTATCCGTGCTAAGCGTCATTGGCGTTACACGATATATGTATATAGGTATACAGTGGCAGCTGCGTCGCCCTACGCTTTATACTATAAAGCTTCGCTTCTTTCGGGCGTCCCTAGACGGCACTGTCTAATCTTGTTTAGATGGTTGGAATGTGTCTGACCACCCCTCAGTGTATGGCGGTCGTGATTATATGTCTTTTATTTCAGGAAAGCTTGAGACTCCATTTCAAGAAAGCTAAGCGACATCGAGACTCTTCATCTTACAAGTAATTAATATTATTATCCTATAATAAATACTAATATTATAAATGTGAGAGTTTGAATGTTTGTTACTCCATCACGCAAAAACGGCTGAACGGATTTGGATGAAATTTGGTCATAAGTTGGATTAACACACAGGATACTTAAGTCCACGCGGATGAAGTTGCGGGCTGAACCATATAATACATAATTAGTTTAATGTTTTCTACTGCAGATCCCTATGATATGTACCTAATCTTTTAAGTGTATCCCTAGGCTATCCAATAGTGGAAACTCCCTTGGAATCGGTACAGCAATTTTTGACTGATGCACCTAACAAAATAGTAGACTGTTTGAGGGATTTGTCATCCCTCAAACCGTCCACTATTGCATCTAATAACATCTTCAATACTTTTCAATATAGTATGTATTATCGAAGTTATTTGTCCAATGTTCGAACTCATTTTTAATAGTAAAATCTAGATTTTCACTGTTCGAACTCATTTTTCAATGTTCAAACTTATTTTTTCACGGTGCTTATTATACAGGATGAAACAGAAATGGTATACTTTTTTTCAAACTTGACTTTGTAATTCTAAAACTATCAGCTTTGGAGGAAACTTGACATAACAAAATGTGTTACAGGCATACAGCTGTTGACAGATTTCATAAGTCTACAAAACCTTCAGTACTTCAACTGTCCCACAAAGCCGATAGTTTTAGATTTACAAAGTAAAGTTGCAAAAAAATTGTATACCCTTTCTGCTTCACCTAGTATCCTACTAATATTATAAATGCGAAAGTTTGTTAGTGTGGATGTATGTTTGTTTGTTACTCTTTCACGCTAAAACTACTGAACGGATTTCGATGAAATTCGGAACACAGATAGTTTATAGCCTGGATTAACACATAGAATACTTCACTTAAGACTACGCGGACGAAGTCGCGGGCAGAAACTAGTAATACCATATATCTATTGATATTTTAGACACCAATGCCCCCACTGCGAGCAACGTTTCGTGAGCCCCTCCACCCTTTCCGTCCACATGACCCGCAGCCACGGCGCCGCGCGGCTGCACGGCTGCGCGGCGTGCGCGCGCCGCTACAGCAGCCGCGACGCGGCGCGCGCGCACGCCTGGCGCGCGCACCGCCACGCGCACGCGCAGCCGCGCTGCCAACACTGCGGACTCGCCTTCGCTGTGAGTATAGCGCCGGGCTGGACACGGCTAGACATGGTGGAAGCATGCCTTGGGTAGACATGGTTAAACTGACTAGATATGATTGAGCACACGTGGCTAGACATGGTTAAACCGGATAGATATGATTGAGCACTCGTGGCTAGACATGGTTTAACCAACTAGATATAATTGAGCAGTCGTGGCTAGACATGGTTGAACCAACTAGATATGGTTGAGTACGCGTGGCTAGACATGGTTAAACCAACTAGATATGATTGAGCACTCGTGGCTAGACAATGTTAAACCAGCTAGATATAATTGAGCACGCGTGGCTAGACATGGTTAAACCAACTAGATAAGATTGAGCACTCGTGGCTACACATGGTTAAACCAACTAGATATGATTGAGCACGCGTGGCTAGACATGATTTTGGCTAGATATGGTTGCGACACGCGCGGACTGATGTAGTTTACATGGCTAGACATGGTTAAACCGGCTAGATATGATTGAGCACGCGTGGCTAGATATGGTTGCGACACGCGCGGATTGATATAGTTTACATAGCTAGACATGATTAAACCGGCTAGAAATAATTGAGCGCGCATGGCTAGACATGATTTTGGCTAGATATGGTTGCGACACGCGCGGATAGATATAGTTGACATGGCTGCGGTACGCATGTCTAGACTTGGTTAACATGATAACATTATTGTAAAGGTACACGTGGCTAGAAATGGTTTAACGGTCGTCTGGTGCGGGCAAATTATTGATTGTTTTTGTTTCTTTTAGCGTAATAGTGTTCTAAAGGCGCATCTGCGCACGCACACGCAGCAAGCCGCTGTCGTCGCGCACCAACCTATCACGCAACAGGTACAGTAGCACACTACAACTAGGGGATTTGATCCCGGGATCCCGGGATACCAAATCCCGGGATCCCGGGGCCGTGTTTTGATCCCGAAATTATTGGGATTAAATACATTTAATTTCTTAATCCAAATCACAATCCCGGGATTGGCTTAAACCAATCCCGGGATTTTCGGGATTAAGAAAATAAAAATGTGTTAATAAAAATGTTGCGCAATTTTAAGGTGAAACGCACTAACATAACACTTTTCTTTTTTACAGAAACAAGAATCTGTAATAAATCGAATAGATGACATGAATACAAGACAGGAATTATAAAAAAAAATTCTCGAAAATTTGCCAGCGTGCTTTCTGGATAACGACGACAGCGCCATCTGCCGGATCCAAAATGAAGTCTCTCGAAAATTTTAATAAATTGTGATTGGTCGATCGTAAATCTTATACACCTTAGTAGGCGTATGTGTTACGGAAACTCTTGTCCTAGAGTGCGGACTCCGTAGAATGGTTGTATCGTGATACACAAACACAGACCAATAAGACAACACACCGCTTATGTCTACTATTGTATGAGAATGTAATCATCAAACGTTGGTAGCGTATTGGGGATTACGGCGAATTTTGATTGGTCCGTTCAAATTCGAGTCGTGAATGGACCAATCAAAATGTCAGGTGCGGTCATACATATGCAGTGGCAATGCATATGTTAGGCGAGCGGGGTGCCCAGCTTTCCGGCGTCTATAGCTTATTGGTCTGTGTTGATCCGTGACACACACACAAAAGTAAGATTGACGAATACTGAAACGCCAAACGTCGTTATGTAATTTTTTTAAATAAATAAAATTCGTTTTTTTTTAATAATTTATAATCTTTTATTTATAAAAAATATACTTACTATAAAACAATATAATTTAATTATTTATTTATAGTATTAACAATGCGGCCATCTCTCTCAGGGTAGTGTTCAGGGAGATGGCACGAGACAAACCCCATTATTATGAGCTTGTAGCACCAAAAATGTAGGCACTAACCCCACTCAAGGGACGTGATAATGATCTGACCATAGAGTAAAGAATCTATGTATTTAAATGAAGTGTCAAAAGTACTAGGTGAAACAGAAAGGGTATACTTTTTTTGCAACTCTACTTTGTAAATCTAAAACTATCGGCTTTGTGGGACAGTTGAAGTACTAAAGGTTTTGTAGACTTGTGAAATCTGTCAACAGCTGTATCCCTGTAACACCTGTTGTTTTTCAAGTTTCCTCCAAAGCTGACAGTTTTAGAATTACAAAGTTAAGTTTTGAAAAAAAAGGTATACCCTTTCTGTGTCAACCTGAATATTCTTCACTCTTTACACTCTACAGATAGCATATTAAGAAAAGAGATTGTTATACAATGCGAGGACCGTCTTGAACGGCCGTTGAAGCCGAGTTTACACTTCAGTGACCAATAGTACAAATTCCTTAGCATGTCTTATAAATAGTTTTCTTCTTTCTTTAAAAATATGGCCCACCCAGTTTAATAGGTATTCCGCCAGTGTCAAGTAACAAATAGCAATAACAAACACATTTATAACAATACAATACAAAAATGAGACCCTCCACTTTGGAAAACCAAAATGGAGGATCACCACCCAAATTGTCAAAATTAAGCTTCAAGATGGTTGTGACAAAGCGATCTCCATACTTCTAACACGGTCCTACAAACTTTATTTGGCTCATGAGAGCGTCGCTAGTGTCCATACAAGACTGTCAAAAATAAGATTATTTTCTAATGAATATTTTAGTTCCATGTTTAGCCACCGGACAAATAAAGCTTGTAGCTCTATTACGTCCATAGATCTGACGCCTGAACTCGCATCACTTGACATTGACAGAATTGTCCAAAATGACAGAGCCATAACAAAAAAAAAATGGCATGGAAACTCAACATTTCAATGGGAACAAACTTTTTTTCATGATTGTAAAACAGCTTTTAAACTATATAACTAGGTATGTCAAGAAAATCGTGGAGAAAACAAGCAAGGGCGCTACAATCGTATTTTTATTTACTGTTAATAAGTAAAAATGATTTCATAAGGTAAGCGAGCCATAATTGACTCCCATGTTTGGTTTTTTTTCACAGTCGCCAACTTTAAACTGATAGGCTCCAAAGGGCTTGCAGCCAGGGCCGTAAAACTAACTATAAAAAAATCACAGTTGCCAGGCAAAATAAACATTAGTTCCTCGAACATTCTCTTCACGGCTTTTATGACAGTAGGCCCGTATTAATAAATCGATCTCAAGTCTGAGAGCGACCTTGGAAATGTCATTCTTATGTCATACCAGTACACAATGGCATGTCAAAAGCATACTCAAGACCGTTCTCAGACTTGAGATCGATTTATTAATACGGGCCTATATCTACTAATATATTTTATATATACAAAGGCCAACGAGAAGCGATAAAAAATGAATAATTGTTTTATTAAATTATTACACTAAAATTACGGTTTCCGAAACAGAATGTACTACGAATTTATAAAATGGCCGCACGAAATTGGCGAGCCGAAGTAACAGACTTCAAGTCGAAACATTGTACATACCGTTTCGTATTGCCTCTCGTTGGCCGCTTGGCAATAAACTTTCAATATTTTAACTACCTACTTACCTATCTACGTAATGGAATGCTGCAAATTTCCCTCCCTCCCCGGTACACACCCCCCACACACGAACTCATGTAATGGGAACAAATTAATAGATCGATCTCAAATCTGAGACTGACCTTGGATATGTCAATCTTATGTCATTCCGGTACAAAATGAAATGTCAAAAGCACACTCAAGACCGGTTTCAGACTTGAGATCGATTTATTAATACGGGCTTATAGTCTTTTCATTCCATATACTAATAAAAGATATTAAACCCATGAAAACCTATGTCATTCCTGTCTCATACATTTCCTCTTCTCCAATACAATCATACTCTTCAATGCACTAGCTATGGTGTACCTAAACTCATGGAATTTCGCTATAGATAATCTGTACGTGTTTGTCTGTCCGTCTGTCAGTTGTAAAATGATTATTACGTGTGTGTCGCGATGCATTAGCTCCGTGGCGCGATGTGGGCTCGCGTTTTCTGTGGTCATATTCGATTGGCTGGAAATATAAATATTAGATGTCAGATTACTTTCTCAGTGATCTTCTCAGTCGAGGTCGCGTTCCTATCCGGTGGTAGATTTACCCTCGCCACCTCTCCTGGCAGCGGCCCAAGCCGAGGTCGTGTCCCTTGTGGCGCCCTTGAGCTAGCTGCCCCCCTGCCCCTCTGGCTGGAGCGCACTCGCGCTCGCCCTCTGTCCGGGTGAAGTTGTTATGGCCACTCTGGCCAACAACATATAGTCAAAAAAAAAAAAACTTTCTCAGTGTCTACGACAGCGTCTCCCATTAGCCGGGTCGCGACCCAGTACCTGGCCATCAAAAAATACCGGGGCGCAACGCATTCCCGCCTTGTTTTAAAAATAATCCCTGCTACCTGTCATTTTCCGAGAACTTGGATTCTTTGGTAAATAAAATAAGCAGCAGCTCCATACTTCGCATTAAAATTTAGTGAATAAATAGGCGATACCGAAATATGTAGTTTTAATAAAACATTTTTACTAAAGTGCGGTCGCCGAGTATATAGAATTTCGTACATTAACCTGTTATTACCTGTCGCTGTCGCTCCCGCGTAAATCTAATACGTCTCGCTCACGCGAGTGACCGCCGTCCTCGGGGATTGTAAACCTTTTACCTGAGTGCTAGCTATAAGCTAGTATATTTGTTTTCCACTTGAAATATTTCATATAAACCGCTTTTGATGCAAAAATGTTTGTCACCACTGTCAGTAGGCAAAGAGGTCATTGTACGAAATTCTTCCTGCTCCGCGACCGCACTTTATTAATAAATGTGTATTATTTTACGTAATGGAACCAGCTTTGGTTTAAAAGTATTAAGTGGGTTGCGAAAGGGCAGTGTGATAATTACCGGGCAATAGTAGAACAATGTTTGGGAAACACTGCTCTAGACTAGAATTTTAGCACAAAATGAACTCTGATAAGTTCTGAAATGTAGTGAGAGTTATTGTTTATATTTACTAATGTAATTAAAAATTAGACTTTGCTTGTTACATGACTCATGTAGTATTCGTGGTCAAATCAGACAGAATATTATAAACCAAAGACCTTGAAATTTTCCCTTGACTTCTTTCTGAATCATACTAATATTATAAAGAGGAAAACTTTGTTTGTTTGATTGTAATGAATAGGCTCCGAAACTACTGAACCGATTTGAAAAATTGTTTCACTGTTGGGAAGCTACACTATCCCCGGGTGACAAAGGCTATATTATATTTTTAAAAAAATTAGGGATCCTTACTAAAACTCCAATAATGTAACCGTAATGTACCCGTGCGAAGCCGGGGCGGGCCGCTATGTATTATATAAACATAAACATACATTTTTGTAATAAATATTCAAAGTTAAGTTTTAGATATTTGAACTGAAAAATTCCAGAATTGAAGTAATCAGTAGGATCACGAAGCAGGTACCTACTAAAAATTATTAAAGAAAACGAAATATCTAGACTGGAAAAATATCACTTATAATAAGTAACTTAGCAGTGGTAGCCAATTGGTTAAACACGCGTCTTGCGGGCACCAGGTCTTGGGTTCAAACCCCGGCTCGCACCTCTGGATTTTTCGAAATCTATGTGCGAATCATAATTTCTATATGAGTATCACTTGCTTACGGTGAAGGAAAACATCGTGAGGAAACCTGCATGTCTTAGAAGATCTACCCATTTTTGAAAGACATGTGAAATCCGCCAACCCGCACTGGGCCAGCGTGATGGATTATGGCCTGAAACCCCCTCGTGTTGAGGGGAGGCCCGTGCCCAGGAGTGGGACGTCAAAAGGGCTAAATTATTATATTATAATAAATAACTATCAATGTCATATACCTTAATGATATATCAATTTTCCACTGCATGCTAACTAGTCCCGGCTTGGATCTCAGATGTGTTGGCATAGTCTCATATATCTTATCTGTACACAGCAGTGTTGCCAGCTCAGTGATACACTCTGATGAAAACCTGCAAATAATTTTACTACTATCTCATAGCTATTGTAGTTGTAATTTGCCTGGTTTTTTTTAAGAACAAGATTACTAACAATGATTGACAAACGCTTGGCACAGAGGTTCAAGCGTAGACCGCTTGGCTCTCTGCACTGAGTGGTTGTGGGTTTGATTCGCGCCGGGCCAAATTTCGGAAATGACCTTTACATAATTTTCCCAGGTCTGGGTGTCACTGGGATCGCCCCCAGTCCATTGTACAGTACCCATAGTACAAGCGTTGCTTAGTTTGGGACCATACAGTTGGTGTGTTCGTCTGGCGATATTTATTTATTGATTAATTAATACAGGCCTAAGACAAGTGCTCATCAAATTCACAAGTATTACCTTAAGGTTTCTAGGAATGTCCGAACATCCTCGGTGCCCCAGGGCTCCTTATTAGCTGATCGGAGCCTCGCCACATGTCGTACAACCTGCCTGACCGCTGAGAACTTGTCAGCATTCATGAGACTAGATATCCTGCTGTCTGGGTTGCCTTCTAGTTCTTTTAAAGCCACTGGAAGGAACAATAGCAAATCAATCATTAGTTTCAAACAATTTTGTAGACTATGGCCGAAATGTCACATTAGGACCGAAATATCATCGGTGAAATGGGAGGGCCCCGCAGTATACCTCTGCCTATCCCTTCGGGAAAGCAGGTGAATAGTTTTTTACCAAAACTACTAAGCGAGTTAGTTCTCCGATTCTCTGACACGGAACTTACAAACAACGAATGGTTTGATCTCTTTCCTCTGTATTTCCGGTGTGAGCAGCGATATAGCTGACCATTGTGAAGGGCTTTCCGTCAACAATTCTAATTGTTGAGACATTTTGTTTACTAACTAAGATAATAAAAGAAAAACTGAAAAAGTGCACCAAAACAATAGTGACATCCACCTCCAGCGCAAAAGTGACGTTGACGTTTTGGTTCAGTATTGCCAAGTTGCATATTGCGGCAAATAACTGGTTATAAAGAAGGAGTACATTTTGGAAAGCCAAACACGTTTTTGTATTGTATTGTTTGTAATTGGTATTTGTTACTTGACACTGGCGAAATCATCGATAAACGATGGAAGCCATAAAATAAATAAATAATAATAATAACTGGTTATAAAGAATCGACTAAACACAACGAATGAACAGATTATAACTGACACGCTCAAGTGTCATCAGTATCCAACCAAACCAAAGACTGCCCAGTGCCCAAACCATAATGGCCGCCGGTTGTTTGGCACGCTAATCAGATCAAGTGAAACCATTTTTAATTGTTTTCCAAGCGCATTTCATATTAAATATTCACCACAAACTCGTTTAAAGTGTAATCATAATGGCCGCAGTACAAGGACCGCCCGGCAATAAGCAATGGGCACGACCCGGCATCCAACATCAGAACAGTCAAAACGCAAGTGTAACGCTAAATAGGAGTATTAATTTATATCCGTTGACAAATTACACGTTTGGGACGAAGGAGCCGCTGTTTGAGAAAGACGCCTCGGTCCCCGCGCGGTTCCAGAGGATGCGGGAAGAGTTTGTAAAAATCGGAATGAGGAGGTTAGAATGAAAGTTTTTTTTATCAATTTTTGTTGATTATCGCTTGTTAACAAGCCCGGCTGTCGATCATGTAGTCGTAGGATCATTCCTGGGTTGTGAAGCGTGGATTTCTAGAAATTTTAAGCCCCAAGTTCACCAACTCTACAAGTAGGTACCTTTATACCATAACCAGTACAACAAAAAATCTTTTGCTGCTCTAATGGTCAAAGCGGTGCGTTTGTTTCTGCCTTGTCTGTCCGGCAAATGGCAATTATTGGCTATAGACTCCCCCCCTATTACCTATATTCAGACTTGACATTGTGAAATTCATTCCCCCATAATGCAAAGGGGTTTTGGTTCATAGTCTACCATGCTGGACCAGGTTGGAAGGCTGAATGTATCAACTGACATTTTCCAGTAGATGTAAGGCATTGTCCTAACTGGCATTGCTCATACAAACTCTGATGCTTAAAGATTTCCTCGAGTTTTAAAGGAAAGATTATAAATGATGGGGTCCAGATAAATGGATCAACTCTGTCACCACATGGTACCAGAGAGAAGGGCATAGGAAAAAGGGGAAGTCAGTTTCATAGGTGGGTGAGCGAAATTGTTAAAGTGGCTGGCAGAACTTGGATCATGGTGGCCATATGCAAGACAGAATGGTGATGCCTGCGGGCAACTTTTGGCAATCAGCACCCAGATTCCAAAGTCTAGTTAACACACAACTAACCCCTTTTAAACTGACTTCAAAGACCTTTTTTTTTTTACGTTGGAAAATCCTTTATGGATTCCCTCCCGCCTCAGGGGAAGCGGGAGGGATATGTGGGAGTCACCCGCACCACGAAGGCGCATGGCATACCCACTAAAAACCAGCGGTGTACCACCCTCCGCCATGTAGTGAAGCGCCCCGGGTCCACTAAAATGCTCACTGGGGACGCGCCACTCCGACCTCAGGCGCTGTGTTGACACACGTAACACAGCGCCCCCTCTCGAGCCCATGGACTTCAAAGAAACCTGGGTGCACTATAATAACTAGGGTCCACATAATTTCTTTGATTTGGTGTTGATGCCAATTCAAGTAAGTAGGGGTACGTACCTTACAATTAGTTCTAACATTGCGGCATCAACTTCAAATGATAGAAATTCTACCTCCTCCTCCATCATATAAAGTTTTTTTTATTTTTTTTTTATTGTAATCTACAATCGGCTCTTCTAGCCATAATCAGATTGTATGTTGAGATACAGATCTTTTTTTGAGAGGTGTTCCATTGAATACTCTCTCTTTCTTCAAAAGAGTGATTTTTAGTCTCTCTGATCTAATTTTATTATTTTCCAGCGTTTCAGCCTTGTGATATGATCTTCATTGTTTAGTATTTCCCTGGCTAGTTCGTTTATGTGGTTTTTAAGCCTTTCTTTATGTTTTTCACTGTATTTTTTTACTTCTTCTTTGACAGTCGGCATATTTAGGTATTCATGTATCTCATTGTTTCTAGAGAACCATGGTGCTTTACATATTGTTCTTAGGACCTTGTTATCATATAAAGTTGTTAAAAAAGAAATATTTAATAAATAGGTTGCTTGTGAATTTGTTTTCTGCCATTTTAAAGCGTCAATAGCCTAGTGATTACAGGGGCTGCCCTCGAAGCCGAGAGGTTCCGGGTTCGATCCCCATCCTGGCCATTCAACTATTGACGTAACACAAACATTAGCTTAGCTGGAGGGGCTAACGGGAATACTAGTAATGTGATAAAGTCACAGCTAGTAATCTTTCATTAAAGAAATTCGTTAATCAGGTCAGTGGAGGGTGTCCTGCTGGTGCACGAGCATGGTCTCCCACATGTATTGCTGCTGCAGCTCGGCACAGCTTTCTTCAAGCTTCCCGGCGGAGAGCTCAACCCTGGCGAGGTGAGGATTTACACTACCATCGCTATGGTTTTACATAGGCAGGCCCAAGCTGTTGTCAACTGAATACAGTTAGTATAAGGGCTGGCTAGATCGGGGTAGTACCAACCGCTCACAGAAGATCGGCTTTAAGAAGCTATTATAAATGTGTGAGAGCTATAAGCCACTTTGCACTCCAGACAGAGGGGAGTAACAAAGCATTTATGAACAGTCAGAATCAACCACCGGTTTGGAATGCCGCTTCCACTGAGTTACTCTGTGCAATGAATAAAATATGGTGTACATTCTCAGGAACAGCAGGATGGATAATTGTCCCACGGGAACATACTATCGGGATAAAAAGTATCCCATGTTTTAATACAGGTTTAGAACTATCTGGTTTCCAAATTTCATCCAAATCCGTTCAGTAGGATCGATAACGACAGAATGTGAGCATGCAACGCCATTGTCACTAAATAAGTAAATTTATCACTATAGGTATTTAAATTAGAAAGCTAGTTTAGTGAGGTGTGCATACCTACTCACTAGTGGTGCAACATTTCACAGGTAGCGTGTGAAAATCATATTATATAGGTTTTCATAAGTAGCACCAGTTACGGACATCGGTGGAAACTGTTAAAAATCATTGCAATTAAATTGTAAAGCGTTCGGTACCTTCCCAGTTGTCATGTTAAACCATCGACTACTCATTCATAGGATTAAGTGTCATAGTGAATGAAATCATTAAAATCATTGACTGAGAAAAATCACAGGTGAAATAACAGTGAAAGAAATACATAATATCACGTAATGAAAATGATTTGAAAGTAGCAATCATTTCAAGCCTACTACTCACACTTACATGTTTGAATGTTTATTATTACATCAATTTAAATGTTGATATAAACTCGTCTGCATATAAGCCGCATAAGGTTTATGAATGTCTGTTTGTGTTGCGCAGGACGAGATTGAAGGGCTGAAGCGGCTGCTGACGGAGACGCTCGGCAGACAGGATGGCGTCAAACAGGAGTGGCTCATCGAGGACACCATCGGTGAGTAACATTCACTTGCATTGGTTAGAAAACATTTGCCAAATATTCGCATAGATTCTTGGGAATGCGAATGTCAAAAAATATACGAATATTCGAGAATGCGAATGCGAATATTCGTCACATCACTAGTATAGACGTATTGCTAGTTGATCGAGATGCCAGCGGTTAACAGAACAGGGCCCATACCACGTTAGCTACTTGCTGCTTGTCAAACGCGAGCGTTTGCTTTTCTATTGCGTTTTAAATAGCTAACGTGGTACGGGCCCTGTTCTGTCAACCGCTGGCATCTCGATCGACTCGCAATATGTCAAAACTGACGTATCGCATATCTGAATATGACACTTTTGACAGATTGTCTATAGGAAAACTGTCAGTTTTGACGTATAGCATGTAAACTGTCAATGTATGTGGTTTTGATGACCGCTTGGCGCAGTGGTTCGAGCGTAGGCGGCCTGGCTCACTACACCGCCGGGTGGTTCCGGGTTCGATTCCCGTTAGGATAAATTTCAGAAATGTCCTTTTCGCAATTTACTATGGTCTGGGTGTCACCGGGATCGCCCCCAGTCCATTGTGTGGTACCCATAGTACAAGCGTTGCTTAGTTTGGGACCATACAGTTGGTGTGTTCGTCTGGCGATATTTATTTATTTATTATGTAGAAACTTTCGATTGACATCGACTCATCTCTTCTACCATCGATCGATGGAACGATCGATGCTTGATCGATTGGTGTGTTCCTAATTGACAACACACAAACGAAGTGTTCGTATGAACAATTTTTTTTTTAGTTTATCTGATTGTTTTTGCGAGCGATGCCAATTAGAACGATATCATAGGTTTTAGTAGTATTTAAAAGTAGAGTAATAAAATTATTGCGGAGAAAAGCCCTGACAATTTTTTTTAGTAACCCCCGACGAAAGTTTTGTTATAAGTTTAACATGTGTATCTGTCTGTGGCAATCGTTACGCCCAAGTGGATGAACCGATTTTAATTTTGTTTTTTTTTGTTAGACAGTTATTCTGGTCGAGAGTGTTCTTAGCTATTTTTCATGAAACACGTTTCAGCCGTTTGAAAATGATCACCTCTTTTGTAAGTTTAAAAAGTCGTTGCAATGTAGTGTCCTTAAATTTTCAATTTAGAGTTATTTATATGTTACAGGCAACTGGTGGCGGCCCAACTTCGAGCCCCCCCAATACCCGTACATTCCCCCCCATATCACCAAGCCTAAGGAGCACAAGAGACTGTTCCTAGTACAACTGCAGGACCGGGCTCTCTTCGCAGTGCCCAAAAACTACAAGTTGGTAGCCGCACCTCTGTTCGAGCTGTATGACAACGCACAAGGCTACGGACCAATCATCTCGTCTCTCTCACAAAGCCTGTGCAGATTCAACTTTGTGTATATGTGAAGTTGTTCTAACAGCGATGATCGGTCAAATATTATATTGAGATTGCTTAAGTGAACATACAGCTAGGGTGACCATCACAGATATAGATTTACATAGATAACGCAAATGCGTGTACGTCGCGTGTAAGAAACCCCGACCAAGTGTCAGGGTTGGTCGCCGCTAACTTACAGTCCGCGCGACTACAGATATAAACAATATGAGTACGAGCGAGATAATCACTCGAGAGAATCGTAGCGGGCGGAGGGGCATCGGCGGCATCGGTGTCTTTGAATCGGTTTGGATTTCCCGTCACTAATGACGTCACAGGAGGTGTTAACAATTCGGTACGCTTGGTTTCAATACAAATCGTGATACTTGCGTTATCTATGTAAATCTATATCTGTGATGACCATCGTCTTAATAAATCAATCTCAAGTCTTAGATCGATCTCGGAAATGTCATTCTTATGTCATACCAGTACAAAATGTAAAGTCAAAAGCATACTCAAGATCGCTCTCGGACTTGAGATCGATTTATTAATAGCCTTAGTTTAGAAAAGCCGGACTTGAGTGTTACCATGTCAGTTTTATGTAGCAAATGTCAATCGAAGTCGATTCATCTCATTCTACCATGGATTGATCGGCATGGTAACACGCTAAGTGCGAGCGAGAACGCGACATCGACAACCGGGTGTTTCACAAAAAGCTAGAAATTAAAATATACTGGACCAATCATCGCTAAAGGATATTGTAATAGAATAAAAACGTAATTTTAAGTTAATATGACTAAATTTCATTAAATTCACAGCGTGCGTTTCATTTTGTACCTCAAGAAAGAAGATTGTTTTCTAGAATAATTAGTGCTTAAGCGTCACAGATCAATAAGCCGTAGACACCGCATAGAAGGGGCCATATGTATGACGGCACCTGTCATTTTGATTGGTCCATTTGACGGCTCGACCTTGAACGGACCAATCAAATTCACTGTCTTTCCCGATACCCCGCCATCTTTTAACGATTGCATTGAGAATGGAATACAAAGGTGGACGTCTTGCATTTCATGTTAGTTCTTATTGGTCTGTATTAAGCATACATTTAAATACAAGGTGTAACCGTGAGTTCGCACTGGACGAAACATGTTCTCGCAACATATAGTTGTCTCTATTTAATGACTACAAAAAAATAGAGACAACAACATGTTTCGTGTTGTTGTCTCTATTTTTTAGGAGGTCAATTGAAACCAATTAAAAACCAATAATAAATAATAAATAATATCGCCAGACAGACACACCAACTGTACGGTCCCAAACTAAGCAAAGCTTGTACTATGGGTACCGTACAATGGACTGGGGGCGAACCCAGTAACACCCAGACCAGGGCAAATTACGAAAAGGCCATTTCCGAAATTTGCCCCGGCGGGAATCGAACCCGCGACCACCATGTGCAGTGAGCCGAGCGGCCTACGCTCGGACCACTGCGCCAAGCAGTCGTCCGATGATCGTTAAATGATCATTAAATATTTATTATATTCGTGAATTCTTCATCGTAAATCGTGAATTATTAGCCATTTATTCTTCGGCCAAGAATTTCCGATTTCCGATGAAGAATTTACAAAGACTAGTATTCCCGTTATAATGGTCGAAATTCGACCATAAATCATTTAAATTTTAAACGTCATCAAGGTTTTATTGTCAAAGGCTATTTGATACTGGCACGCAGAATGCACTATGGAAGTCCCGCCCTCCGAAAACTGTCACCGTTTGTCAGTCAGACAGTCAGCCGGTGTGGAGGTTACAAATGTGTGTGTGTCAATTCATGGTATAGTGTGTAATGTTTTATTTATTGATTTTAATGTATTTCTAAGTATCATAATATAAAAATATTAGCATTCTACACTCCTTCTCTATATAAACTACTAGCGGCCCGCCCCGGCTTCGCACGGGTACATTACGGTTACATTATTGGAGTTTTAGTAAGGATCCCTAATTTTTTTGAAAATATATTATAGCCTATGTCACCCGGGGATAGTGTAGCTTCCCAACAGTGAAATAATTTTTCAAATCGGTTCAGTAGTTTCGGAGCCTATTCATTACAATCAAACAAACAAAGTTTTCCTCTTTATAATATTGGTATGATAAGTGTGCCAAATTTCATACTCCTCCGTCCGCGCAATTTTCGTATTAAGCGGTTAAAAGTTTTTCCTTCACGTATTAATATAATATATAGGTTATATTAATGATCATTGGTTTTTAATTGGCTCAAACTTCAATAAAATCAGCAGACGTATGCTTAGAACGATACGGTCATTGTGACTGTGAATATAAAATTGAAATTTATGTTCATTTCATCACATCAATTTAGGCTATTTTTATCGCTAAAACTATCTGACTGTTTGTACTAGGGTTCCAATTGTGTTAACCACAATCACTCGCTCGATTCGACACGCAATACGTCAAACTGACGTATCGCGGAAATGAATGCCTACGTCAGTTTTGACAGTTCTTGTGTAATAATAAAACTGTCAAAAGTGACGTATTCAGATACGCGGATTTACATACGATATATAATATGTACTGAGCAGTAAGATTTCATATTTTTATATATTTATATTAACACATGTTATATAAGAAACTGAAAGACTGATATTCCTGTGATAATAACACAGACCAATAAGTCATAGACACCGCATAGCCTGCCTGATCCCCTAATGATCTTCTCAGTCGAGGTCGCGTTCCGATCCGGTGGTAGATTTACCCTCGCCACCTCTCCTGGCAGCGGCCCAAGCCGAGGTCGTGTCCTTTGTGGGGCCCTTGAGCTAGCTGCCCCCCTGCCCCTCTGGCTGGAGCGCACTTGCGCTCGCCCGCTGTCCGGGTGAAGTTGTTATGGCCACTCTGGCCAACAACATATAGTCAAATAAAAAAAAAAAAAAGATCCCCTAACATATGCATTGCCATTGCATATGTAGGATCGCACGTGACATTTTGAATGATCCACGGCTCGATCATGACAGGGGCAATCGAAATTCGCCGTCTTCTCATATACCTTCAGGTTGAAACGGAAAGGGTATACTGTTCTTTTCAAAACTTAACTTTGTAATTCTAAAACTATCAGCTTTGGAAGGATCTTGAAAAACAAAAGGTGTTACAGGGATACAGCTGTTGACAGATTTCATAAGTCTACAAAACCTTTAGTACTTCAACTGTCCCACAAAGCCGATAGTTTTAGATTTACAAAGTAAAGTTGCAATAAAAAAGTATACCCTTTCTGATTCAACCTGTATACCCTGCAAACTTTTGACAATTGAATTGCATTCTCATACAAAATTGGACGTACGCGGTGTCTTGCCTTATTGGTCTGTAGATAATAAGTAAATATCGATAAATATAAGAAAGAAAATAGAATATTAAGAAGACTTGCTTTTCATCTTGGTAAGTTATACTACTTATAAGATGGTCGATATATTCAAATCTTGCTACCATATACAATACTAGCGACCCGCCCCGGCTTCGCACGGGTACATTGCGGTTACATTATTCG
The DNA here is from genome assembly GCA_905147325.1 of Notodonta dromedarius. Taxonomy (NCBI): domain Eukaryota; kingdom Metazoa; phylum Arthropoda; class Insecta; order Lepidoptera; family Notodontidae; genus Notodonta; species Notodonta dromedarius. The sequence goes on from LR990187.1 coordinate 1,703,530, forward strand.
AGTTTTAGTAAGGATCCCTCATTTTTTTGAAAATATATTACAGCCTATGTCACCCGGGGATAGTGTAGCCTCCCAACCGTGAAAGAATTTTTCAAATCGGTTCAGTAGTTTCGGAGCCTATTCATTACAATCAAACAAACAAAGTTTTCCTCTTTATAATATTAGTATGATAAACTTAGGTAATACCCCGGGGTAGTACCACACTCACAGAAGATCAGTGTTAAGTAGCTATTAAGTATAGCTGCGTTTCGTACGATGTGATCCGGAAGGCCAACCCCACTCTCTCCCCCCCCTCTGTCCCACTCCACTTTAGGTCGGCAACGTGCGAGCATGTTGTTTAGGCCTACGGACACACTTACAAAATGACATTTTAAGTTTAAAATGTCTGTGTGTGGCATCGTACGCTCAAGCGGATGAACCGATTTTTTTTTTAGTTCATCGTATTGGTTTTGCGAGCGATGCCAATTAGAACGATATCATAGGTTTTAGTAGTATTTAAAAGTAGAGTAATAAAATGATTTTTACGTTGGTACTTGGTACCTGCGGAGAAAAGCCCTGACGATTTTTTTTATTAACCCCCGACGAAAGGTTTGTTATAAGTTTAACATGTGTATCTGTCTGTGGCAATCGTTACGCCCAAGTGGAAGAACCGATTTTAATTTTGTTTTTTTTTGTTAGACAGTTATTCTGGTCGAGAGTGTTCTTAGCTATTGTTTGAGTGTGGACTGTAAAGTATTAATATATCTTAGGGCGCTTGTGGGAGCCAAAATAAACACTAGTATGTTGAATATCAGTAACTGTATTTAGGGTGAGAAAACACTTATTATAATAAAAACAAAAGGAAACACAGTTCAAGCAACAGTTTAGTTACGCGTCCAATGACATATAAAAACTAGTGTTGCCACCTAAAAAAATAATAATTTGTTGGGATGCCAACAGCTAATTTTCATGAAACACGTTTCAGCCGTTTGAAAATGATCACCTCTTTTGTAAGTTTAAAAAGTCGTTGCAATGTAGTGTTCTTAAATTTTCAATTTAGAGTTATTTATATGTTACAGGCAACTGGTGGCGGCCCAACTTCGAGCCCCCCCAATACCCGTACATTCCCCCCCATATCACCAAGCCTAAGGAGCACAAGAGACTGTTCCTAGTACAACTGCAGGACCGGGCTCTCTTCGCAGTGCCCAAAAACTACAAGTTGGTAGCCGCACCTCTGTTCGAGCTGTATGACAACGCACAAGGCTACGGACCAATCATCTCGTCTCTCTCGCAAAGCCTGTGCAGATTCAACTTTGTGTATATGTGAAGTTGTTCTAACAGCGATGATCGGTCAAATATTATATTGAGATTGCTTAAGTGAACATACAGCTAGGGTGACCATCACAGATATAGATTTACATAGATAAGGCAAATGCGTGTACTTCGCGTGTACGAAACCCCGACCAAGCGACAAGGTTGGTCGCCGCTAACTTACAGTCCGCGCGACTACAGATATAAACAATATGAGTACGAGCGAGATAATCACTAGAGAGAATCGTAGCGGGCGGAGGGCATCGGCGGCATCGGTGTCTTTGAATCGGTTTGGATTTCCCGTCACTAATGACGTCACAGTAGGTGTTAACAATTCGGCACGCTTGGTTTCAATACAAATCGTGATACTTGCGTTGTCTATGAAAATCTATATCTGTGGTCACCATCGTCTTAATAAATCAATCTCAAGTCTGAGATCGATCTCGGAAATGTCATTCTTGTGTCATACCAGTACAAAATGTAATGTCAAAAGCATACTCAAGATCGCTCTCGGACTTGAGATCGATTTATTAATAGCCTTAGTTTAGAAAAGCCGGACTTGAGTGTTACCATGTCAGTTTTATGTAGCAACTGTCAATCGAAATCGATTCATCTCATTCTACCATGGATTGATCGGCATGGTAACACGCTAAGTGCGAGCGAGAGCGCGACATCGACAATCGGGTGTTTCACAAAAAGCTAGAAATTAAAATATATTGGACCAATCATCGCTCAAGCATATTGTAATAGAATAAAACCGTAATTTTAAGTTAATATGACTAAATTTTATTTAATTCACAGCGTGCGTTTCATTTTGTACCTCAAGAAAGAAGATTGTTTTCTAGAATAATTAGTGCTTAAGCGTCACAGATCAATAAGCCGTAGACACCGCATAGAAGGGGCCATATGTATGACGGCACCTGTCATTTTGATTGGTCCATTTGACGGCTCGACCTTGAACGGACCAATCAAATTCACTGTCTTTCCCGATACCCCGCCATCTTTTAACGATTGCATTGAGAATGGAATACAAAAGTGGACGTCTTGCATTTCATGTTAGTTCTTATTGGTCTGTATTAAGCATACATTTATACAAGGTGTAACCGTGAGTTCGCACTGGACGAAACATGTTCTCGCAACATATTGTTGTCTCTATTTAATGACTACAAAAAATAGAGACAACAACATGTTTCGTGTTGTTGTCTCTATTTTTTAGGGGGTCAATTAAAAACCAATGATCATTAAATATTTATTATATTCGTGAATTCTCCATCGTAAATCGTGAATTATTAGCCATTGACGGCAGCTTGGCGCAGTGGTTCGAGCGTAGGCCGCTCGGCTCACTGCACATGGTAGTTGCGGGTTCGATTCCCGCCGGGGCAAATTTCGGAAATGGCCTTTTCGTAATTTGCCCTGGTCTGGGTGTCACCGGGATCGCCCCCAGTCCATTGTACGGTGCCCATAGTACAAGCATTGCTTAGTTTGGGACCATCTTGTTGGTGTGTCTGTCTGGCGATATATATCTTATATCTTATTTATTCTTCGGCCAAGAATTTCCGATTTCCGATGAACAATTTACAAAGACTAGTATTCCCGTTATAATGGTCGAAATTCGACCATTATTCATGTAAATTTTAATTTTAAACGTCATAAGGTTTTATTGTCAAAGGCTATTTGATACTGGCACGCAGAATGCACTATGGAAGTCCCGCCCTCCAAAAACTGTCACCGTTTGTCAGTCAGTCAGTCAGTCGGTGTGGAGGTTACAAATGTGTGTGTGTCAAATCATGGTAGTGTGTGTAATGTTTTATTTATTGATTTTAATGTATTTCTAAGTATCATAATATAAAAATATTAGCATTCTGCACTCCTTCTCTATATAAACTACTAGCGGCCCGCCCCGGCTTCGCACGGGTACATTACGGTTACATTATTGGAGTTTTAGTAAGGATCCCTAATTTTTTTGAAAATATATTATAGCCTATGTCACCCGGGGATAGTGTAGCTTCCCAACAGTGAAATAATTTTTCAAATCGCATCAGTAGTTTCGGAGCCTATTCATTACAATCAAACAAACAAAGTTTTCCTCTTTATAATATTGGTATGATAAGTGTGCCAAATTTCATACTCCTCCGTCCGCGCAATTTTCGTATTAAGCGTTTGAAAGTTTTTCCTTCACGTATTAATATAATATATAGGTCATATTAATGATCATTGGTTTTTAATTGGCTCAAACTTCAATGAAATCAGCAGACGTATGCTTAGAACGATACGGTCACTGAGACTGTGAATATAAAATTGAAATTTATGTTCATTTCATCACATCAATTAGGCTATTTTTATCGCTAAAACTATCTGACTGTCTGTACTAGGGTTCCAATTGTGTTAACCACTGTCGCTCGATTCGACACGCAATACGTCAAAACTGTGTTCTTGTGTAATAATAAAACTGTCAAAAGTGACGTATTCAGATACGCGGATTTACATACGATATATAATATGTACTGAGCAGTAAGATTTCATATTTATATATATTTATATTAACACATGTTATATAAGAAACTGAAAGACTGATATTCCTGTGATAATAACACAGACCAATAAGTCATAGACACCGCATAGCCTGCCTGATCCCCTAATGATCTTCTCAGTCGAGGTCGCGTTCCGATCCGGTGGTAGATTTACCCTCGCCACCTCTTCTGGCAGCGGCCCAAGCCGAGGTCGTGTCCCTTGTGGCGCCCTTGAGCTAGCTGCCCCCCTGCCCCTCTGGCTGGAGCGCACTTGCGCTCGCCCTCTGTCCGGGTGAAGTTGTTATGGCCACTCTGGCCAACAACATATAGTAAAATCAAAAAAAAAAAAAAAAGATCCCCTAAGATATGCATTGCCATTGCATATGTAGGATCGCACGTGACATTTTGAATGATCCACGGCTCGATCATGACAGGGGCAATCGGAATTCGCCGTCTTCCCATATACCTACAGGTTGAAACAGAAAGGGTATACTTTTCTTTTCAAAACTTAACTTTGTAATTCTAAAACTATCAGCTTTGGAAGGATCTTGAAAAACAAAAGGTGTTACAGGGATACAGCTGTTGACAGATTTCATAAGTCTACAAAACCTTTAGTACTTCAACTGTCCCACAAAGCCGATAGTTTTAGATTTACAAAGTAAAGTTGCAAAAAAAAGTATACCCTTTCTGTTTCAACCTGTATACCCCGCAAACTTTTGACAATTGAATTGCATTCTCATACAAAATTGGACGTACGAGGTGTCTTGCCTTATTGGTCTGTAGATAATAAGAAAATATCGATAAATATAAGAAAGAAAATAGAATATTAAGAAGACTTGCTTTTCATCTTGGTAAGTTATACTACTTATAAGATGGTCGATATATTCAAATCTTGCTACCATATACAATACTAGCGGCCCGCCCCGGCTTCGCTCGGGTACATTGCGGTTACATTATTCGAGTTTTAATAAGGATCCCTAATTTTTCAGAAAATATATTACAGCCTATGTTACCCGGGGATAGTGTAGCCTCCCAACAGTGAAAGAATTTTTCAAATCGGTTCAGTAGTTTCGGAGCCTATTCATTACAATCAAACAAACAAAGTTTTCCTCTTTATAATATTAGTATGATAAAGTTAGGTTATACCCCGGGGTAGTACCACACTCTCACAGAAGATCAGTGTTAAGTAGCTATTAAGTATAGCTGCGTTTCGTACAGTCAAGGGCAAAGATATGTATACACCACAAAATCTCAAAAAATGGTGTCATCAGTGAGATCATAAATTAGGGAACATCAAAAGGTGCAATATTATGTCCTCATCCATCAACGCATAAATTTAGAAACACCATACAATTCAAAAATATGTATACATTGCGTTACGCCGTGGCGTCAGTGTCGTTACACGATGACGTCAGTACCGTTACACGATACATATAGGTATACAGAGTAGCAGCTGCGTCGCCCTACGCTCTATACTATAATGCTTCGTTTCTTTCGGGCGTCCCTAGACGGCACTCTTTTTTTTTACCCATTCTAACATCCGAGAAAAAGGGTCTTGACAGGCAGATAGACGGACAGACAACAAAGTGATCCTATAAGGGTTCCGTTTTTCCTTTTGAGGTGCCCAACCCTAAAAATATCATTAAACTTATACAAAATGATTGCTTGCTAAGTGTACATATTTATGGGTTCAGTAATGTGTACATATTTATGAGCATTTGGATGAGTACAATTTTGTGCATCTTATTATGACTACATATTTTAAATAACAATACTTGTATACATATCTTTGCCCTTGACTGTACGATGAGTGAGAGATCCGGAAGGCCAACCCCACTCCCTTCCCCCCCTCTGTTCCACTCCACTATAGGTCGACAACGTGCAATGCCTTCGGTGTTGCAAGTATCTCAAAGATAAAGTCAAAGCGTTTATTTTGTTTAGGCCTACAGACGCACTTACAAATTGTCATTTTTAACTCCCGACTATGAGGTGTTATCTTTGATAAAGGAAGGAATGGATACAGTACTTCATACTTCATTATCATTCAAATGCGATCTCGCGGCAATGACAGTGTGTGTAAAGCGCGCCGGCGCGCGGGGCCCAGTGTCAAAACTGTGCAAAACGACGTCAAAACTATGGATACGCCTCACGATTTCAAGTCAATTACATAAGAATATTATAACGTGGCGGGTTATACTCAAAATACCGTTTTCGTAAGAGAAAAAGTATTAAGCAAATATGGAAATACTTTTTTTTTATTTTATCGGTCCACAAAAAAATACCTTAAATAATAAATACATGAGTTTAAAAAAAAAAAACTGGGACTTTAAAAATAAAATGTGACATTTAATTATACGCGGCACGACGTTCTTATGATGTGTACAGTGTTAAGTTAAACAGTATTAGAGAAGCAGCCTGGTAAAAAATGTAAGAAATTATACACAAGCAAAGACAAGTGATGGAAGTGTTCATTATATTGCTTGGCCAGCTTGGCAAGCCAAGCGATACTGCTATCGCTTGGCTTGGTATCGTGAAGACTGTTTGGCACAGTGGTTTGCACGTATACCACTGGGCTCACTGTACCGGGTGGTTGCGAGTTCGATTTGCGTCCCAGGAAATTTCGGAAATGGCCTTTCTGTAATTCGCCCTGGTCTGGTTGTCACCGGGATTGCCCCCAGTCTATTGTACGGTACCAAGTATGATATCGGTACATAGTACACGCGTTGCTTAGTTTGGGACCATAGTTGGTGTGTCAGTCTGGCGATATTATATCAGGTGCGGTATTGAGCATAACCGCCGATTACTCAAATATAAACCAATATATTTAACCAGTTTTCTTTAACATCCGGTGGCCCTTGTTACTTGTGTAAAAATCCGATTCATCAAAATATAATGAACAAAAACAGGTACGTTTTGTTGGTCTCCAATCGGGTGCTCTCGTAAAAAGTATGGCATTAGTCCATTTTTCACGCCTCTCTATAGATTGAGGAAATCTATGGGAAAATGTTGAATTCACTATCGTATCTCAAAATAAATGTCTTAAATTGCCCTGATAACAAAAAAACATTTCGAGATTTTCGAGTTTAAACTGTCGAGAAAAGTACCCTAAAAATATATTGCCATCGGAAGCGACATTGAACATATTGTGTTAAGAAAGCAAAGATAGAGGAATATACGACGACCCTTAGGTAAGCGACTATATTGGACGACTGTGCGACTGCTATGTGATTTGGAAGTTTTGTGTGTAAAAACTGTTACTGTACCTACTAGTGCGTATAAGTTAAGTTTGTGGAGAGCGCAATAAACCGTTTTCTACGAAAACGGCATTTTAATACGAAACAATATAATTTTATAGAAGTCGTATCCACATTATCCAACTACATAGAATGTATGAAAATATAAATTTTACTTTTTCTTGTAAAATAATGTATTTTAAGGAGGACTCACTGATAAAATGAAATGCCATTCGCTTTTTTATGCTTCCAGTTCTCACTTTTACATGTTTTAATGATGCAAAACGGTATTTTTTCAATATTTTACGCCGCGGTTTTGACAGCTCTTGTGTCAATGGTCGATTGTAGACTAGCGGGCGACTGCGCGAATTTTGAATCATGCGTATTTTTTGGTGGAACATTGCGTGTACTAACATGCGGTATCCTTTACTTCTTTTATCAAAGGGTGTTATACGTTTAAAATGTGTATCTGTGTGTCTGACTTTTTTTTTATATGACTATGTTGTTGGCCAGAGTGGCCATAACAACTTCACCCGGACATAGGGCGAGCTTAAGTGCGCTCCAGCCAGAGGGGCAGGGGGGCAGCTAGCTCAAGGGCGCCACAAGGGACACGACCTCGGCTTGGGCCGCTGCCAGGAGAGGTGGCGAGGGTCAATCTACCACCGGATCGGAACGCGACCTCGACTGAGAAGATCCGGCAAGAAACTCAGCGGGCTTGTCGGGTGCCAAGGTGCGTCTAGGTATGTAGACGCACCTTCTAACGGAAGCGGGGGTACGTCGACCTCGCCGGCGAGGTCTGTGTCTGGTGGGGAGGGTGTGTCTGTCTGTGGCATCGTAGCGCCCAAGCGGATGAACCGATTTTTTTTTTGTTAGATAAGTATTCCTATCGAGTGTTCTTAGCTGTGTTTCATGAAAATCAGTTCAACCGTTTGAAAATGTTCAGCTCTTTTGTAGTTATAATAATATATGTTAGTTTTACATGTTCTTCTGAAGTCCACAACCGGATCGGAACGCGACCTCGACCGAGAAGTTCCGGCGAGAAACTCAGCGGGTGCTTGACTTTTTACATTGTTTTATATTTTTTTTTTTATCTATAGGCAACGATAGCTGCTTAACATCAGACGCATCGTGCGATTGTTTGCCGACTTGTTAAAAAAATAAAGACGTGTAAATAATGATTAACAATGTATTTTAAAATGCACTATTTACGAATATTGGCGCTGCCCTGTCAAAGAAACCTCTCCTGACATTTTCCTGTGTACAGCAGCCCGAGGGTCTCTATGTCTGATTGGCTCAAGTCGGTTCTGTGGCCATTCGTTAGGCTCCTCTGCCATAAGTGGTCCTGGAAAAGAAATACTACATTAAAGTCAAACGCCAACGTCATCGCTGGACACCATTATCTGCAGGGGTGCTACTCTTAATACGAGGAGAGAAAGCATAAGAAGAGAGAAAATCTATTAAAAGTATGTCATAATACCTACTTATTGGAAAAACAATTTAGGATAAGGACCCACCTCTCACCCTTGGCTTGTTAACCTCCAAAATTATAAATCAAATAGGTTGATCGATAATGGAAGAGGTTAACAAAACCTAACTCCGTCGGTCGAGTCTGTCAGTCATGAGTGTCAGGGACTCTAATAATGTGCAATTTTCCGCGGAACAAAGCGAATTAAAAATAAAATTCGACACGTGTTTCGCCTCTGAACGAGACATCCTCAGGAAAGTTGGGCTACGAATGAGCGACGAAGTGCCGCGCGCACTGACGTGAGTGGTGGGTCCTTATCCTAAATTGTTTTACAATGGATTTCCGCCAAGTAACGCCTGAGTCAATCAATTATCTACTTATTGGAGTTATTAAGAACTAGTTTCTGTGCTGCGGTCACGCATCCAAAAAAAAAAAAATATCGCCAGACTGACACACCAACTGTATTGTCCCAACCAAACTAAGCAACGCTTGTAATTTGGGTACTGTATAAAGAACTGGGGGCGATCCCAGTGACGCCCAGACGAAAAGGACATTTCTGAAATTTGCCCCGGCGAGAATCTAACCCGCAACCACTATTTGCAGTGAGCTTACGCTCGAACCACTGCGCCAAGCGGTAGTGCATTAAAGTCATGTCCGAGAAGTTAGCATAGCCATTTTGTTTTTTTATAAAACTAAACTTTGTGCTGACTTGTGCTAGGCTTGTGCTGCGTTGTGCCGCAAATCGCGACTCCCTATCTCAAAAAACAAAGCGGCTATCGGATAAAAACCATTTTTGCACCAGCATAGCCATTTTGTTTTTTCGAAAATCTGAAGGTTGTGCTGGAATGTGCTAGACTTGTGCTGCAATGTGCTGCAAACCGTTTTTGATTATCTCAATAAACAAGGCGGCAATCACATAAAATAAATTTTGCACCAGCATAGCCATTTTGTTTTTTCAAAAATCTGAAGGTTGTGCTGGAATGTGCTAGACTTGTGCTGCAATGTGCTGCAAACCGTTTTTGATTATCTCAATAAACAAGGCGGCAATCACATAAAATAAATTTTGCACCAGCATAGCCATTTTGTTTTTTCAAAAATCTAAAGTTTGTGCTGGAATGTGCTAGACTTGTGCTGCAATGTGCTGCAAACCGTTTTTTATTATCTCAATAAACAAAGCCACAATCACATAAAAACCATTTTCTAGACTAGCATAGCCATTTTGAATTTTCAAAAAACTGAAAATTGTGCTGAAATGTTCTAGGCTTGTGCTGCAATGTGCCGCAAACCGTTTTTTATTATCTCAATAAACTAAGCGACAATCACATAAAAACCATTTAAAAGACCAGCATATCCATTTTGTATTTTCGGAAAACTGAAAATTGTGCTGGAATGTGCTAGGCTTGTGCTGCAATGTGCCGCAAACCGTTTTTGATTATCTCAATAAATTAAGCGACAATCACATAAAAACCATTTCCTAGACCAGCATAGCCATTTTGAATTTTCGAAAAACTTAAAATTGTGCTGGAATGTGATAGGCTTGTGCTGCAATGTGCCGCAAACCGTTTTTTATTATCTCAATAAACTAAGCGACAATCACATAAAAACCATTTAAAAGACCAGCATATCCATTTTGTATTTTCGGAAAACTGAAAATTGTGCTGGAATGTGCTAGGCTTGTGCTGCAATGTGCCGCAAACCGTTTTTTATTATCTCAATAAACTAAGCGACAATCACATAAAAACCATTTTCAAGACCAGCATATCCATTTTGTATTTTCGGAAAACTGAAAATTGTGCTGGAACGTGCTAGGCTTGTGCTGCAATGTGCCGCAAACCGTTTTTGATTATCTCAATAAACAAAGCCACAATCACATAAAAACCATTTTCTAGACCAGCATAGCCATTTTGTTTTTTCAAAAATCTGAAGGTTGTGCTGGAATGTGCTAGACTTGTGCTGCAATGTGCTGCAAACCGTTTTTTATTATCTCCATAAACAAAGCCACAATCACATAAAAACCATTTTCTAGACCAGCATAGCCATTTTGTTTTTTCAAAAATCTAAAGGTTGTGCTGGAATGTGCTAGACTTGTGCTGCAATGTGCCGCAAACCGTTTTTTATTATCTCAATAAACAAGGCGGCAATCACATAAAATAAATTTTGCACCAGCATGGCCATTTTGTTTTTTCAAAAATCTAAAAGTTGTGCTGGAATGTGCTAGACTTGTGCTGCAATGTGCCGCAAACCGTTTTTTATTATCTCAATAAACAGATTAAAATATTTTGCACCAGCATGGCCATATTGTATTTTCGAAAAACTGAAAATTGCGCGGCAATGTGCTAGGCTTGTGTTGCAATGTGCCGCAAACCGTTTTTGATTATCTCAATAAACAGATTAAAATATTGTTACGTACACGTACTAGGGGTAGGTACAATTAATGCCGTTAAACGTGTAAAAAGGGTTTATTACGCTCTCCACAAACTTGACAAATACAAACTAGTACAATACTTCACCAACACTAGTTACACACAACGAACACTGTTCCGAATCACTTAGCAGTCACACAGTATTCCAATATAGTCGCCTAGGTCACTGGTATATCACTCTTCGTTCGCTTACTTGAGTTCCGTACACTGTCGCTTCCAAGAAGTAACTAACTCGCTGCCCGTCGTCGTCTCCTTATATACGGAATAAAGATGGGAGCTGGTGTTTTCCTGAACATTCTCGGTAGGTATGTAGGTAATAATAATCTGAATCGAACGATCCCGAGACCCATTGTCGGCTTTCCTTTGTATTCGTTCGCGAGTAGGTATTGGCCGCCGTCGCGCCGATAACGCAAGGGCGTTCACCTTATACCTACATACCTACAGTCTCGAACATTCATTTTTTTAGAGATCTTTCGTAACTAATCGATGGAGTACATCTACACCAACAATGCGTTTTTGTATCAAGCTGATAAAATAAGGATCCTTCGAGATATTTGACCAAATAGTTTCTAGGTCGCAACAATATTTTGCACCAGCATGGCCATTTTGTATTTTCGAAAAACTGAAAATTGTGCTGGAATGTGCTAGGCCTGTTCTGCAATGTGCCGCAAACCGTGTTTGATTATCTCAATAAACTAGGCGGCAATCAGATAAAACTCATTTCATATACATTTTCATCCCCCTATCTCGGAAAGAGTATTTTTGCTCTTCGATATCTGAGTGCAATAGCACATTGTTACACGAGTGGTGAAAGTGACTTATTTAGTCCCGAGACGGGGTTAGTTCGAGTTCTAATAGTTCGAGGGACAAAATAAGTCTTTCACCCGAGGTAAACACTGTGCTTTTCATTACGAATACAAGGAAAGTAAAAATAAAAACAGGAATTGGCTAAAGAAATAATACAAGGAAGTATGAACAATACTCTACAACTCGAAAAAAAATAAAGATCGGATTGCCGCCTACTTTGTTTTTTTTTGGTTGACCGGCTAACTTCATTATTTAGCCATTATTTTTAATTTTCATCTTTAAATATTTTGCCCAAATCTATGTTATTTTAAATAAATTCTTGAAACTAAATTATAATTAAGTCATTTAAAAATATATATTCTTTAATTAATACGTAACTTTATGTTATTTCAATTTTACATCGTGCTGTAATTGAGTGACTGTAGAAAGAGTTTGAACATGGTTCCATAGAAATGTGAAAATGGAACTAGTTTTTATTTTTATAATTTGACAGCTGTCAGTTGAAAGCGATTCTCCCGGGCCGAAAAAGTATTACTTTCAACCCGCTCCTCAGGCAACTTCAGACCTACTTTCAGAGTATGAGTAATGAAAAAGCCGTTTTTATCCGCTAGAGGATAAAGTAAAATTGAATTTAGAACGTCGTGTGCACTAAGTTTGTGAATTCAAAACATCATTAAACCTATTTACTTCTACCTTCATGGTGCCGAATTTATCACACATTTTTTTATTTGTTAAAAACTCAGACGCGGAACCAGACTCAGATCTTCATTGTGTACTTATTTTTTAATTTGATTTGCGCGCGCCATATTCCTTTAACTTTTTTTTTTGTTAGTCATTTCCTCGCTGCGGTGGGATGAAAAGTTACGTGTTGCACTCGAGTGCAAAGATTTTTCACCTCGTGCTGTTTTGATTCCCTCGCTAACGCTAAGGATTCTAATTCTTGAATCACTCGCTGCGCTTGTGATTCAATTATAGAATCCTTCGCTTGCTCGATCACCAAAATTGAGCACGCGGTTAAAAAGCAACTTTGCATCTTTATTTCTTCTTAGACACTCATTGTTGAATATATACGCTGATAGAAAGTTAACGGACTATTTGTTTGAAGAGACTAAAAATGGACGACAAATAGACCAAGTTTATTAAATAAATATGAAAATTAACACGAAAAATATAGCAGAACCTATCGGGAGGACCACAAGGCACCGCTAGACAAAATTTGGGAGCAATAGGTTAATTGGAAAAGGAGTTATTACAATTAATGTTCTAGCGACACGAGCAAATGTACCGGGCGCGCGGCACGCTAAGGTAAACTTTTCGCAGAACAAAATGTATGGGGTGATATTTTTTTATAAAGCTAGGCACTCGAGCGACGCCTCGTTGGAAGCGGGGCGTCGCGGGCGATGCTACTGAATGAAAATTATCCAAAAGGTAGGTTCAAAAATGTTGGGGGGGGGGGACTGAAAATTTACAACTAATTACAGACTTTTGTTCCAGGAAAATGAAAATCTAGGTGACCTAGATGGCGAAAACCGTCAGGGAGACTACAAGGGACCTCCTCAACAAGTTTGGTACCTATCAGGTAAGTAGGTACTGTGCTATTGGACTTTGAATTTTCAGAAACTAAAATTTGACCGACGACGACGACAAAAGAGGTAAGTTTGTTAAAGAAAAGCGAAAATATGGACGAAAACAACACCGGAGACCTGTGAGGAGACCACGGGGGACCTTCCCACCAGGTTTGGTAACTATCAGGTAAGCTGATAGAAAGTTAACGGACTATTTGTTTGCAGATACTAAAAATGGACGACAAATAGACCAAATTTATTAAATAAATTTGAAAATTAACACGAAAAATATAGCGGAACCTATCGGGAGGACCACCAGGCACCGTTAGACAAAATTTGGGAGCAATAGGGAGATAATAAAAAACGGTTTGCGGCACATTGCAGCACAAGCCTAGCACGTTCCAGCACAATTTTCAGTTTTCCGAAAATACAAAATGGATATGCTGGTCTTGAAAATGGTTTTTATGTGATTGTCGCTTAGTTTATTAAGATAATAAAAAACGGTTTGCGGCACATTGCAGCACAAGCCTAGCAGATTCCAGCACAATTTTCAGTTTTTCGAAAATTCAAAATGGCTATGCTGGTCTAGAAAATGGTTTTTATGTGATTGTGGCTTTGTTTATTGAGATAATAAAAAACGGTTTGCAGCACATTGCAGCACAAGTCTAGCACATTCCAGCACAATCTTTAGATTTTTGAAAAAACAACATGGCTATGCTGGTGCAAAATTTATTTTATCTAATTCCCGCCTTGTTTATTGAGATAATCAAAAACGGTTTTCGGCACATTGCAGCACAAGCCTAGCACGTTCCAGCACAATTTTCAGTTTTCCGAAAATACAAAATGGATATGCTGGTCTAGAAAATGTTTTTTATGTGATTGTCGCTTAGTTTATTGAGATAATAAAAAACGGTTTGCGGCACATTGCAGCACAAGCCTAGCACATTCCAGCACAATTTTCAGTTTTTCGAAAATTCAAAATGGCTATGCTGGTCTAGAAAATGGTTTTTATGTGATTGTGGCTTTGTTTATTGAGATAATAAAAAATGGTTTGCAGCACATTGCAGGACAAGTCTGGCACATCCCAGCACAACCTTTAGATTTTTGAAAAAACAAAATGGCTATGCTGGTGCAAAATTTATTTTATGTGATTGCCGCCTTGTTTATTGAGATAATCAAAAACGGTTTGCAGCACATTGCAGCACAAGTCTAGCACATTCCAGCACAACCTTCAGATTTTTGAAAAAACAAAATGGCTATGCTGGTGCAAAATTTATTTTATGTGATTGCCGCCTTGTTTATTGAGATAATCAAAAACGGTTTGCAGCACATTGCAGCACAAGTCTAGCACATTCCAGCACAACCTTCAGATTTTCGAAAAAACAAAATGGCTATGCTGGTGCAAAAATGGTTTTTATCCGATAGCCGCTTTGTTTTTTGAGAACGGGAGTCGCGATTTGCGGCACAACGCAGCACAAGCCTAGCACAAGTCAGCACAAAGTTTAGTTTTATAAAAAAACAAAATGGCTATGCTAACTTCTCGGACATATTAAAGTCATCGTTGCACACCATTATGAGCAGGGGTGCTACTCTTAGCAACGATAATCGATATCGATTATCGTATACGGGCTGGCTAGGTACTACCACCCTCTGACAGAAGATCGCCGCAAAGTAGCTACCTATTATAGTTGCATTTCGTAAGATGATTGAAAGAGCCTATGATGCTTCTCTTAGCAACGATAATCGATGTATCGTGACAATCGTATCGTCGAATCCTACTCTAAATTCCATCTTTTGTGCCGTCGTATATCGTCTTTATATTTATATGGTTCGTTCAATAAGTAATCGATACGACGGCTAAACAGATTGAATTTAGAGTAGGATTCGACAATACAAATGTCACGATATATCTACTTATAAGAGTAGCATCCCTAGTATAAGTATAATGACAAAATAATTTTAGCGGCAAACGTATTGAGGCTAAACTATGTTGTCTCGGCGGCGAAATGAGAGCGATGTTTTTTTTTGTGGCCTACCTTCGTGTGACCGTAGGGATGTGATCTCCAATCCTACTAATATTATAAATGCGAAAGTGTGTGAGTGTGGTTGTATGTATGTTTGTTACTGCTTCACGCAAAAACTACTGAACGGATTTGGATGAAATTTGGAACACAGATAGATTATAACCGGGATTAACATATAGGATACTTTTTAACCCAATAATCCAATACTACGCGGATGAAGTCGCGGGGCACAGCTAGTAATATACTAGGTGAAACAAAAAGGGTATACTATTTTTTTCGCAACTTAACTTTGTAAATCTCAAACTATCGACTTTGTGGGACAGTTGAAGTACTATAGGTTTTGCAGAGTTGTGAAATCGGTCAACAGGTGTATTCCTATAACACCTTTTGTTTTTCAAGTTCCCTCCAAAGCTGATGGTTTTAGAATTACAAGGTTAAGTTTTGAAAAAAAAAGTATATGTTTATATATATATACCATTATGTTTCACCTTGTATATAATATGATTTTTCACATGTGATCTGTGAAATGTTATATCATTGGTACCTGCAGCGGCTGCACGGTCTGCTCGCCCTGGGAGCAGTCCCGGCACATGTAGTTGACAGGCGCGTGGGTCACGCTGTCAAAGTCGTACGCGGCGCCTTCGCCCTCCGCGCTGCGCAGCCACGCATCCGAGGGAGTCTTCTCCAGGTAGTGCTCTTTGCCTGGTGGGGGGGAGTACAGACCAAACCAAATAACACGGTTATGTGGGATTATGTAAATCTATACTAATATTATAAAGAGGAAAGATTTGATTGTTTGTTTATTTGCATTGAATAGGCTCCGAAACTACTGAACCGATTTGAAAAAATATTTTACTGTTGGGATCTACACTATCCCCGGGTGACATAGGCTATGTTATATTTTCAAAAACAATAGGGATCCTTACTAAAACTACATGAAAATAAATAAAATACATTGAGACATGTGAAATCCGCCTACCCGCACTGGGTAGATTATGACCTGAACGCTCTCTCGTGAGGGGAGGCCCGTGCCCAGGGGGTATTTAAAATACAAACGATATCTTCATCCTTCTTATTCATTTGTAAAAGAAGGATAGATGCTGTCGTTTCCGACATCGGAAAGATTCCGTCAATCTATTGGGTATACCTCTACAGGAGTGGGATGTCAAAAGGGCTAAAATATAATTATGTTTAAAGGGGGGCCTCCATTTTGGTTTTTCAAATTGACAATAAAAAGGGGTGTTATAAGTTTAGCCTGTGTATTTGTGTATCTGTGTGTGGCATCGTAGCGCCCAAGCGGATGAACCGATATCAATGTTGTTAGACAGATAATCAGTACGAAAGTGTTTTTAGCTATGTGTCATGAAAATCGGTGCAGCCGTTTGAAAATTATCAGCTCTTTTGTAGTCTAAAAAGTCGTCGCATCGGGGGTTTTCTAAATGTTCAACTTTAGTAGGATTGTATTGTTATTAAATGTGTTTGTTATTGCTATGTGTTACTCGACACTGGCGAAATACCTAATAAACTGGGTGGGCCATATTTTTTAAGAAAGAAGAAGATATTTAAAGGGTCTACTTAAACGAACCTTTCTCGACGTTCTTCCAATTGATTTGGACATAGTTGTCTCTATCGAAGCGGTTGGACATCATCGGCATGCCGAGCAGGCGCAGGAGCATGTTCAACGCATGTCCGTTATGCCCGGGGGCGCCGTGCACCATAGACATCAGTTGCACCGTCTGGACCAGAGACGATTAGAAGACTTTTTGAAGTGTCAAATGTCAAACGTGTTTCCTTACTGCTCAAACTGGACAAACAAACGAGGCCTCCATTTTGGTTTCCCAAAGTGGACGGTCACATTTTTATTAACTTGTGTGGGCCATATTTTTAAAGAAAGTCTCCTCTACTACGTCGACATTGGTAGAATCACATTGGGCCTGACACAATGTAAAGAGGCCATTAAGGCTAAAGCGCCCATCTAGCCCGCGAAGTTAAAATTTTTTGAGGTTTTTTAGAATTTTTTCAAAATCTGACAATAATAAAAGGCACATTTTGTAATTCACGAAAAAGACCGTGTGCAGTCCATTTATAAATAATCCAACTTACTCTAAAACATTTCAAGAACGACAGCTATCCAGATAATCTGGCAATTTTTGTAAATTTAGTGATTTACTAGTATCATATCCACCGTGATAATATTTAGAGTAAAATAAATGTATTAATAAAAGCACTGCATACTGTGTTTTTCGCAAATCACAAAATGTTGTCTTAAATGTTTTCAGATTTTGGATAAACTATAAAAATACTCGAAAATTTTGAATTTCGCGGGCTAGACAGGCGCCTACACCTTAATATAAAAAATATAAGCGTCTTGAGATAAAAGAGATAGCTATACAACGCAACGACCTTCTTGAACGTCGGGCTTTTACCGCTGTGTTGACCAAGTTCTGTGAGAATTTCAGTGGGCACATCTTCAATATTCTACAGAAGTGTACCTACCCATATTCTTTCTTACTGGAAAATGACTTATTTTATCTTTTAAGGTCATTCAGTGTTTGCCGCCGCTTTGAATGTTGAGTACTTATGGTACTTATGGAACGTATTAAATTAATCAATCTCAACTTTGAGAGCGATTTCGAGTACGCTTCTGACATTTATTTTGGTACTGGTATGACATTTCTAAGATCGGTCTCAGGATAAATAAAATCGATATCAAGTTTGAGAGGCATCTTTAAAATGTCATTCTCATGTCATACCAGTACAAAATGATACGTCAAATCGTACTCAAGACCGATCTCAGACTCGCTATCGATTTATTTGTGCAGCCCTAGGTTACCTGGTTTCCCTCCATGAATCCTAAGTTGGGTATCTCCTGGCCCCCCCTCCCGAACCAGAGGAAGTTCTTAGGCTTCAGTTCATCGTTGACTGTTATCTCTTGGAAGGCCACACAGCTCGATAACTCAATAGTGGTCATTGCAAATTTCAGCATGCCGTACTCTGGAGTGCCAACTGGTAAAAGATCATAACAGCTGTATTATAAGTACATACATTTACATAGATAACGCAAGTATCACAATTTATATTGAAACCAAGCGTGCCGAATTTTTAATGAATTTTTAACACCTACTGTGACGTCACAACCGAAATTTAGAGACGGGAAATCCAAACCGATTCAAAGACACCGATGCCGCCGATGCCCCTCCGCCCGCTACGATTCTCTCGAGTGATTATCTCGCTCATACTCATATTTTTTATATCTGTGGTCCCGCTCGCTCACAAGTTAGCGGCGACCAAACCTTGACGCTTGGTCGGGGTTTGGACACGTGAAGTACATGCATTTACGTTATCTATGTAAATCTATATCCAATCCAATCGATCGACAAACATTATCGGCAATTTTTTTTTTTTATATGACTATGTTGTTGGCCAGAGTGGCCATAACAACTTCACCCGGACAGAGGGCGAGCGCAAGTGCGCTCCAGCCAGAGGGGCAGGGGGGCAGCTAGCTCAAGGGCGCCACAAGGGACACGACCTCGGCTTGGGCCGCTGCCAGGAGAGGTGGCGAGGGTAAATCTACCACCGGATCAGAACGCGACCTCGACTGAGAAGATCCGGCAAGAAACTCAGCCGGGCTTGTCGGGTGCCAAGGTGCGTCTAGGTAAGTAGACGCACCTTCTAGCGGAAGCGGGGGTTCGTCGACCTCGCCGGCGAGGATTATCCGCAAATAAAGGAGTTATATTCGTATTCTCAATCGACGGAAACAACATCTTTCTTAGTTTTTGGTATTCATTTGTAAGGCCCGTTTTATTAATAAATCGATCTCAAGTCTGAGAGCGATTTTGAAAATGTCATTCTTATGTCATCCCAGTACAAAATGTCATATCAAACGCGTACTCAAGACCGCTCGCAGACTTGAGATCGATTTTTTAATACGGGCCTAAGAAGGATGGATTTGGAAGCTGTCATTTTTGACATTGGGAACATTCCGTCGATAGTGAAAACCCCGCAAGGTTATAATCTAAATATTTCAGAACATTTTCCGTGGCTTCTTAGTTAATGCTAAAGGTGATGGAAGCAAGGTAGTTTTAAGTATAGTACAGCGTAAGTACCTATCATAAAATATAAACTTATTTATGGTTTAGTTTATTTTATGAACAGCGTATAAATATAGTAACGTTCAAAAAAAATATGATACATCTTATTGGGAAAAAAAAGTGTAGGTGGAAAATTTTGGTAGAGGTTGGTAGCACTGACTCACTTAATTCTTCGTCCACCCAGAACAGGACAATGCCGAATGGCCACAGCTTGTCCTTGTAATACCGGTCGTTGTCTCCGGACACCTCCATGGTGCCGCCGCCGCGGAATCTCCTCGACGGCACCGGCTGCTGGGCCAGCTCGCCGCACAGCGTGTGATAATGAGCATTGATGTAGTTACGGTCAGACGCTGGGAGGAGGTTCGAGCTGCCGGTGTCCATCTCCTGGAAAACATAACAAAGTATTGTTTAAGGGTCTGTTGTAAAATTGCGTAGTTCCTCTTGTCCACTGTTAAGCTGGCTTGGGGAAAAGTTATGCTATGCGAACAAAATTCAAGCTATTTTACCCAGATTTTCCGTCTGCGGGTGGTACTACACAGGTCGACCCAGCTCATTATGAGCTGTAGTCTGTCGGCTACAGCTTGGCTCTACCACCGTAGATATAATTCTACCTATTCTGGCCTGATCCTCCTTCCCTGTGGTGCCTCTCATTAACAGATTAACAGAGTCGGATGATGAAAGAACTTGGCCTCCATTTTGGTTTTCTAAAGTGGACGGTCACACTTTTGTAGTATATTGTTATTAAATGTGTTTGTATTGCTATTCACTTCTTGACATTGGCGAAATACATAAATATTAACCTATGTGGGCCATTTTTTTAAAGAAAGAAGAGGAAAGAATAAGCCCTGTTCATTGCTGCGCCATCTTCAATGGAAGGGCAATGGAAAGGGCGTCTGTAAATTGCTCCTGGTTATTGGGACCAGTCGTTTCCCCACACGAATACACTCTCCAACCTTGATAACCTCACTGTGTTTCCATTATGTGGGTGCACCCGCCATTTTGGCAACCTGTTTTCGAAAGGCTCCACAATCTCAGCCACCTCGGGCTGGCTATCAGCTTGCTTAGTTGCCGAACATTCACAACGATTGTAGGAGTCAGAGTTGCTAGGTAACACGGTATCGTATGGGGGACTCTCCCACTCCGTCCGGACGCTTCAAACACCTCCTACCTAGACATCATAGATCCTCTACCTGATTCAAATGGCCATACATATTGTCTAATAGCAGTTGGCAGATTTTCTCGCTGGCTGAAAGATTTTTTTATGGCGTCTGGTCGCGCGAGCACGGAGAAGCAAAGGTAGGTTGGTAGGAAACTTCGAGGAAAGGGCAACTAGGAGTACGGGACGTAAGAAAGGAAGGACTCACCTGCTCCCGACGTCTTCCTCCTAGATCTCAGCCGCGGTTGCGTGGTGCTCTCGAACTTCACCAGCCTTCTCCACTAGTTTGCTCCGCACTCACTCGCGAACAATTTTTGTTTACTAGGGCTCAGTGCCCGTGCCGGCGTGGCACATAAAATGGGTAATTTAATTAGTTTTATTATATTTTTTATAATTTATAGTTGCGGCGCGGCGGGATTGCGATAGCGGTTTTTTTGCGAGGTTTTATGGCGACCTTTTAATTGCGACTGACTCTTCTTTCTTCTTCGCGGCGTCCCGCTGCTTGAGTGGCGCTGATGTCGCGCGCGCCAATGCGACGGCCAATCAGAAGCGGTGATTAAGGATGGGATTGGTATAGGATAATTTATAGATAAATCGATAATCGATTATTTGGCGTAACCATTTCCCCCCGCCCTTAAAGGGTCACCTTTAAAATAATTATATTAGGAAAAATGGAATATTCAATATAGTAAGGAGCGCTTAATGCGCGAAAATGTATACTTTATAATAGCGTAGCGGGAGAATTGTATACCTAACTAAACATGTATAAGTAAATTATAATATAAATTAAATGAGCGGTGAAAAAATTAATTTATTGTCTTGGGAGTGGACACAAACGAACGACAGGACGAAGGTAAGTTCCCTTTGCGGTTTTTACTGTTGCTACACGAACTACGTCGTCTTGTGAGGGATGAACAGTCTCTACAATCGCTAGTGGCCAGGATAAGGGCGGTACGCTATCGTTCATGACGATTACCACAGTTCCTGGTGTAATAGGTGCAGATGGAGTGTTCCATTTCTGCCTAACCTGCAAACCGTGTAGATACTCCATCCTCCAACGATCCCAAAACTACTGGACCAATTTATCCAATAGCGCATGCCTATGAAGCAAACTGACTGGCTCAGAATTGACATCAGGCGCGGGTAGAGATAGCAGAGGCGCGGTATGTAAAAAATGACTCGGAGTAAGAGCCGAGGGCTCTGCGGGATCTGAGCTCAGTACTGTCAGCGGACGCGAGTTAAGCAAACATTCGATTTGCGTAAGAACAGTACTAAGTTCTTCATACAAGAGGAGTTGCGATCTGATAACTCGGAGCAGATGCGTTTTGACTACTTGGCGAGCGCGACTATCAGGTAAGTCTGCCATCAGCGGGTAAGTAGGACGCGGTCTATTGCGGAAACAAGCATTGCACATGTGAACTCTTTGTCTCACAATGCGGCGTGCGGATAGAATCCAGAATGTCTGCCGTAACAATGACATGAGCAGTTCTGGACCGGCGTGTAAATATTTAGCGTGATAATAATCTATAATCATGTTTACTACATGATCATTGCGCGGTAATATAACTGGGTGCTTATGAGCATAGTCCAGCGCGGAAGCGACAAGACGACCGCCGACGCGGATTAGACCGTTGTCAATAAAAGGTCTCAACCGGTTGAGAGCCCGTGAACAAGGTTTATTATTCGCGATTTTTAAGTATTCCTCTGGGAAATATTTATTTTGTAAGACTTTAAGTATTTTATTTTTAGCGAATATTAATTTATCAGCGGTTACTGCAGTAGTGTTGTGGCGGGTTAATAGTTTTGCGAACCTACAAACGTATACTACTATACGAAGAAGTCTAAAACATACGCGGTTAAATTGATATAATATAAGCGGGTCTTGCGGATAAAAGTGATAGAGAATACATTGATAACGACAATCGGCCTCGCGCACGACACCGTGATGCGGTATAACGTAAATTGGAGCGGAGTCACTAATATCGTACGAAGGTGCGGGCGAAATATAACCCTTTGAGCGGTATTCCTTATTGACGTCATCATATGCTAATCTTAATGTAGGCGAAGCTTCGAGCTTTCTTTCAAGACACATGAATCGTCTGCGGGCTGTAATATAAGAGTCTCCGAGAGAGTAGACATCACCTTTAAACGGTAGGCCTACAGTGTATATACCACTAACAGGATCGCGGGTTGTTGTTGACTTATACAAAAGTTCACATTCAACATCGACGGGATGCTGAACGGGCGTAGCGGAGGGAAGCTCTTCAAGCTCCCAAAATCGCTTGACTAATGTGTCAAGGGCGGTAGGCTCTTCAACTACACAGCAAGTCAAGGCCTGATGCGTTTGAAGTGTGGGCATCGCGGGCACAGTACCCATAACGACGTACCCCAAAACCGTGCGTAAAGTAGCGGGTGCCGACGGGCCGCGCGGAACGTGACCTACGTCGGGCAATAATAAGTGCGGGAAAAGGGAAGCACCTATCAAAACATCTATTTCGTTAGGTACTCCAAACACCTCATCTGCTAGCGGTAAGCCCGATAAACTTGATAAGACTGACGTGTCTACCATCGCGGTGGGCAATATATCGGTAATTTGATCGACAACTAGCGGCGAAATATTAAAGTTAATGTTGTCGTCAAAACGCGAATAAAATTTAAAATCAATTGAAAAAGTTTTAATTATTTTTTCATCTCCACTGAACCCTTTAACAACGGTACGACCGGTGTCTAAAACTTGAAGACCTAATCGATCGCAGCACCTCTTCGTAATAAAGTGACGTTGAGACGCGGAATCTAGTAAGGCACGAAGAATAATTCGTCGGCCAGTAGTATCGAACGCGACTACTTGAGCGGTCGATAATAAAACAGTCGACATTTTAGCGGGCGACAACGTAGTATGCGGCGGTTGTATAGATGTATAGGTAGCGCACAGAGCTACGTCCGATCGCGGCAGGGCCGCGCGGGGCGGGTGCGAGGGCGCGGGGCACGGGCTCGCTGCCTCGTCCGCGCGCTGAGTTCGTGCGATGGCGGCTGGTTGCGGCGATGGCGCAGTGGTTGCAACTGCGCGCTCGAAGTGTAAGAATGTGTGGTGTTTAAGATTACATTTGCGGCAATTAAGGTCAGATTTACACACCGATACTTTGTGTCGTAAGCTAAGACAGTTCACACACGCATTCTTATCCTTCACTAATTTAAAACGTTCTTGCGGGGTAATTTTATTGAAATCAGGACACTTAAATAAGTGCTGATGCGTAATATCAGAGCAACGACACTTATACTCTGAATCGGCCGACGCACCTACATAGTAAGTTTGATATTTCGGTGACTGTGCCGGCGGCGGTGGTTGCTGGGCGTTTGCGTTGTTAGAACGGCGTGAATTATTTGTTCGGTTATTAGGCGTACCACTAGCACTGGGCAATGCAGCACTCGGATTCATACGCTCCAGCACCTTAGAACGCTTTTTAATAAATTCAACTAAATCGTCGAAAGCGGGAATTGTAGTACTACTTTTGCTTAACTCGAATGCGCGAACAGCCTCTGCATCCAATTTTTTAAGCGCGACGTGAATAAGAATTAAATTAGTTAGGTCTGTTATTTTAAGATGTTGTAAAGCGCGCACTGCACTTACGAATGTATCGTGAAATGATTCATAGTTTGTAACGGTAGCGGATTGTATAGGTTTGAAATCAAACAACTGATTTAAATACGCGGAGGCGAGCATACGCTTATCTTCATATTTGTCAATAAGTGTCTGCAATAATAAGTTATAGTTCTCAGCGCAGGGAGTTATGCCGGCGTACACTGACTGCGCTTTGCCTGACAGCTTGCCTAATAGGTAGTATAGACGTTCGCCATCAGTTAGGGATGGATTATCATGTACGGTCGATTTAAAGCTAGCGTAAAATAATGGCCACGAACGAATGTCACCCGAGAAAGTTATCAACTCGATTGACGGCAGTGTAGACTTACCTTTATATGGGACGGTGACATCTTTCGAAGTCGTGGCTTGTGGCGGTGAACACAGTAATTTAGTTCGCTTTATCCTGCTATATAAAGCCTCAAACGAAATGAGACACTGATATTCAGGTTTCGCGGTAGGGTTAATGTTTAACAATCGTGAATTATAATTATCGACTGTTTCCTTATAATCATCGCGTAATA
The DNA here is from genome assembly GCA_905147325.1 of Notodonta dromedarius. Classification (NCBI taxonomy): domain Eukaryota; kingdom Metazoa; phylum Arthropoda; class Insecta; order Lepidoptera; family Notodontidae; genus Notodonta; species Notodonta dromedarius. Next base: position 1,728,255 of record LR990187.1, read on the forward strand.
TTTCGACGTTAGAACATTCGTCGAGAAAACTTTCCCGCGAACTATCTTTCGTTTGAGCGTCCCTGGAAGTATCATAAATCTTTTGGACAATTTCGAAAAGAGCTTCGCGTTTAGCGGCCAACATAAGCAATTCAGGATCGCGAGTATCGCGATCTTGTGTGTCCTCATAATCGGAGCACTCACCGCTAGGAATTGGCTTTTTTGGCGGCATTTTTAAATTTAGAATTATTTTAAACTAATGAATAATATGTATAATATGTATAGGGAAATAAATGTAATTTGCGGAAAAATATATAAGTATGTATAATAACGGATGCAATCCTATGTCGCTGCTTACCCTGTTGGGAAATGCAAGCGTAAAGATGAATAATATTATAGCGGCGCGGAGCGCGCGAAATACCTACGTTCGGGCGGATTGCGCGGGACGCGCAAGACTCCGGTGACGAAGCGTGGGGTGCGCGCGCAGCACCTAGTCGAACAACGCGGACGGCAAGGCGCGAAAATGTAGGTAGTTAAGAAACTATTAGGTGGGTTTTTCGTAATTATTCTAGCGGGATTCGATATATATATGGTCTAATTACACCGTATGAATGCGTAACTCAATGCTACTGGCGAAAATAGCCTACAATAGGCAAATATATTGCGATAATTTGGTAGAATAGGTACCTAACTTTCCTAAGAAAGACTGTTTTAAGGGCGGTTGGCGGATGGTATAGCGAATAAACCACAATGGTCATGTAAATATGCGGGAATAGGTATAGGAAAACGGTTATAATCCGGCTCGAAGGACCACTTTGGTCGCGCGAGCACGGAGAAGCAAAGGAAGGTTGGTAGGAAACTTCGAGGAAAGGGCAACTAGGAGTACGGGACGTAAGAAAGGAAGGACTCACCTGCTCCCGACGTCTTCCTCCTAGATCTCAGCCGCGGTTGCGTGGTGCTCTCGAACTTCACCAGCCTTCTCCACTAGTTTGCTCCGCACTCACTCGCGAACAATTTTTGTTTACTAGGGCTCAGTGCCCGTGCCGGCGTGGCACATAAAATGGGTAATTTAATTAGTTTTATTATATTTTTTATAATTTATAGTTGCGGCGCGGCGGGATTGCGATAGCGGTTTTTTTGCGAGGTTTTATGGCGACCTTTTAATTGCGACTGACTCTTCTTTCTTCTTCGCGGCGTCCCGCTGCTTGAGTGGCGCTGATGTCGCGCGCGCCAATGCGACGGCCAATCAGAAGCGGTGATTAAGGATGGGATTGGTATAGGATAATTTATAGATAAATCGATAATCGATTATTTGGCGTAACCAGCGTCTATCACTGCGGACTGCAGGTAGAACAGATAAAGTTACCAGTTGATAGATTTCTCGCTATGGTGTACCTGCCAATATTAAAACCGACCGGGGTCGAGTATTTTCTAGAAGCTCGTGTCCCTCTGTGGTTCTCACAGGATCCCGCAGGATGGTGGAACGCATAAGCAACTAGAAGGTGCTTTGGCGAAATATCAGCGCGCTTAGACTCAAGAAAATCTTGGAAGGAGACTTCGGTCCTTTCAGTTCTTACTGAGCCAAACGCGATTCGGAACAGGTCAAACTGAGGTATCTTCATATTACTGCCACTTTATTTTTTGTTCCTTTCGCATTTGCAACCTCTTATGTCTGTGTTGTATGAATGTTTTTAATTTCCTTCTTCTTTCTTTTTTTGATGTGCCACAATGACCTGTGGTGTCAGAGCCCTTCCACTTCCAGGTACTGCTTGTCTTGCAATCTTCTCTGAAGGAAGATCTTTGGTGCTCAGTGGCGGAAATCGTGATAGGTGATAGTACCATTATGTAGCACCCCGGTAACATATAGACACGAGTTTATGTCTCAATCAGCCACCAGCATCACTGCACACAAATACTGCGTCAAATATCTTTAAAGGCATAGCATACACAACGCGTGAGTTCCTCAAAGAAGACACCGTCCGCAAAGCTTTACAGCCACCACACACCGGGCCTTATAAAGTTCTACTGAAAGGGTCCAAGTTTTTGACATTAGAGACATCCTGTGGAAAGGCGGAAGAGGTAAGCTTTGACAGAGTCAAACAAGCCCAGCCCGACAACCATCTCTCCATAGTAGGTCTCAAACGCACCGTAAGATGAGCCACTGCCCGCGCGGCCTCTTCCGCCACCCGGAGCGCCCTCCGCGACACCGCCTGAGCCTTCGCCCGAGCCCCCTCCCGCACCTCCGGCGGAGCCCCCGCTTGCGCAGCCGCGTAAGCCTCCGCCCGCGCCGCCCGAGCCGCCTCCTGAGCCGAGGCCCGCACCGCCGCCTCGGCCACCGCGTGAGCCACCTCCACAGCTGCCGCCGGCACCAACTCCTATGCCGCCGCCCGACTCATGTTCCAACCGATCAAACGCACTCAACATTTCGACTCACTCTGGTCGGCAAGACTTATGAACGTTATTTCTCCATGAAGGGGGTGATGTTTCGATAAATAAATAAAAAAATGTTATGCGCATTTCCGAACGCACCTATATGTTGGTAAGGTTGGTACAGTGCTACAAGCTTTCTTTGGCCGGTGGCCGAAAGAGGAACTAAAAATATTCTTTAGAAAAATAACTCATTTTGACAGTCTTGTATCGACACTAGCGACGCTCTCACGGGCCTAATAAAGTTTGTTGGACTGTAGCGTGGACCATGGTGATTGGCCGCCGCCATTTTGGCGCGCCCACGGAGCGGACGCCAGCCGCCATGACAGATACTACAATACAATATAATGACACGTCGTTTTTTTAAAACAAATTTGTAAAATGTTAGCCTGCGTTCGCACTGAACTGAAACATCATACATTAACATGTTTGTCAGTAGATTTGTTACTGCTCGCGTTCGCACTGTCGTGCGACATGTTTCGAGATTTGTTGAAATACGTAATTTTCTGCCATTTTATTGTTATCCAAAAATGTTCGTAAACAACCATAAATTGTGATTGGCGCAAGATGATTATTATAATCACGTTAATTATTATAATTCTGGGATCGGCGACTGGTCACTATTTTTATACTTACCTTCGGAAAAGAAAAAGGACTTGTTTCGTTAGCTAAAATATTAGTTTAAGGGATGTATTGTTACTTATTCTAAATTTTGCTGTACTAGGCACAAAATACTAGTTGTAAAACAATAAATCTTCATCGCTTGAATCCATGTGGGTCTGAAAATCATACAAGTTAGTAAGAACTGCCTGAGGATCCACAGTTGTACAATGTTTGTTTCGTGACCCGCAGTAATTAAGTATTAAAAAATAATCCATACTGATACACTGAGCAAGGCAAAAGATGCTCTACGTATCTCTTTCCCATATCGTTTCGAATTTGACCACAAAAACTCAGTTAAAGACTTTTTGCAATCTAATAACTATTTCAAACAAAGACCTCTTTAGAACTTTTCGCTACACTCCATCATCTATGATTTCAACAACAATGTATCACAACTTGTATTACGAACATGCTGTGATACTTACCTCATGCAACGAGTTGTCGAACAGATTTCAATGCAACATGTTCTTAGACAGTGCGAACGCAATTCGATAAGTGTCAAAAATAACCGAAAATAAACATGTTTTGAGTGAATGTTTCGTCAGTGCGAACTCACGGTTATACCAAGCTAATGTAAGAGCGTTTAAATAGTTATTTTTATTGCTGTAGTACCACCATCTCACAAAAGATCGACGTAAATTAGCTATTATTGCTGCGTTTCGTGGGATGAGTGGGAAAGCCAGTAGCCGAACCCCACTCCACTCCCTTCCCTTTGTCCCACCCTTCAACTCCATAAAGTGCAAGCAACTACAGGTAACGGTTACTACTTAACATCAGGCGGGTCGTATTATACTTATAAAATTTGATATACGTACCTAATGACGACCGCAGTGGTTCGAGCGTAGGCTCGGCTCATTGCACATGGTGGTAACGGGTTCGATTCCCGCCCGGGGCAAATTTCGGAAATGGGCTTTTCGTAATTTGCCCTGGTCTGGGTGTCACCGGGATCGCCCCCAGTCCACTGTACGGTACCCATAGTACAAGCATTGCTTAGTTTGGGACCATACAGTTGGTGTGTCAGTCTGGCGATATTTATTTATTTAAAAATAAAAAACTAACACATAAACCGCACGGTCCTAAACTAAGCAACGATAGTAGCTACTGAGGGTACCGTATAATGGAATGGGGGCGATCCCAGTGAAACCCAGATCGGGGTGAAGTACGAAAAACCCCAAAAAAACCTACTTAATACAAGTAGGTCGACATTCGTAAGTTATACTAGTTAGGTAGGTACTTACCTGCTCTTTGAACTGCTTCATCAGGTCGAAACTGTTCACATTTTGCACTGAAAATGTGTAAAACAAAATTCTTTTAAAGGATTTCTGGGTAGTCATAGAAAAAAAATCCTTGCCTAAACCAAATATAAAATCGGTACATAATAGGACCTACTTTTGCAAAATGGAACCAACCCACACACACTTCTGCAAACTGAAACCAACCTAGAACCACTAACACAAGGTTGGTTTTGGTCTACAGTAGTGCATGTGGGTTGGTTCCATTTTGCAAAAGTAGGTCCAATATATAGTCACCTATTCCTACAATTTAATTGTCATAATAATAAATAAATAGAGCTGAACGTTACGTAAAACAGCTAATTATAGATTCTATCTTCGACATACCTACATGTAAATAAGTATAACCTATAAACTTTCATCCGCTACTTAATGTACCTACCCTTTTTGAAGCGAAGCTTCTACACGGACGTTTGGGGCGCTCGCCAGGCGGCCACTCTATCCGTGCTAAGCGTCAGTAGCGTTACACGATATATATAGGTATACAGAGTGGCAGCTGCGGCGCCCTACGCTTTATACTATAAAGCTTCTCTTCTTTCGGGCGTCCCTAGACGGCGCTGTTTTTATGGCATGAATTTTCAAATATCTCTTTCTATTGTCGACCGCTTGGCGCAGTGGTTCGAGCGTAGGCCGCTCGGCTCACTGCACATGGTGGTTGCGGGTTCGATTCCCGCCGTGGCAAATTACGGAAATAGCCTTTTCGTAATTTGCCCTGGTCTGGGTGTAACTGGGATCGCCCCCAGTCCATTGTACGGTAACCATAGTACAAGCTCTGCTTAGTTTGGGACCATACAGTTGGTGTGTCTGTCTGGCGATATTTATTTATTTATTTATTTCATAGTCAGTAGATGCCTAATGAAGACAGACTATTCTACTACCTATCATGTCTTCTGAGTTACGGGCATTTGAATGTTTGGCCTCTTAGAACACGTCCAACAAATATCTTAGCAATCTTCATCAACTTACCGGGTTCCACGCTTGCCCTGAGCATCTCCATAACTATTCTGGCTATATCACGTTCATTCAAACATTTGTAACCGATCGGCATGTCCTGCAAGAAAAATATGGCTAATTCACTTATATTTTGTTTAGTAGGTGAGGCCCGATACGATGTCAATTCTGAGAGTGCTCATGAGTACGCGTTTGACGTGTCATTTTGTACTGGTATGACATAAGAATGACATTTCCAAGATCGCTCTCAGACTTGAGATCTATTTAATAATACGGGACTTAAGTGCCTGTGCACACCACGTTTTATAAACGCGCCGTCATCGCGCGTTTTAGAAACGTGCGTCGACGGCGCGCTTTTATTCTATAAATATATAGAGATCAGGGCCCTAACCACGCTAGCTACTCAAATCGTAATAGAAAAGCAAACGCTCGAGATTACGTTTCAAACGCTCCGCTCTTGACGTTTTGCTGACACCATACCATATCAATGTCAGTAGAAATCGTGAAGCTCGTGTCAGCAAAACGTCAAAAGCGGAGCGTTTGAAACGTAATCGCGAGCGTTTGCTTTTCTATTACGATTTGAGTAGCTAGCGTGGTTAGCGCCCTGTTTCTTGTCGTTTGTATCGCTATCATCGCATACACGCGCGTTATCATCGCGGCTGTATCGCTACAAACGCGGTGGTTACAAAAACTTGGTGTGCACAGGCCTTACGTAGGTACTTTGAGATTATCATGTTGATCACTTCAGTCTCGGTCTCGACTTCAACAAATTGATCAACAAGTTGAAAGTTGAAAATGGAATTGCGTCGTGAGCCACCACAGCCTTTTACTCACCACAACACTACCCTCAAAATCATAGGTTTCCGGCGGGCAAGTCTTCCTCTTGTCAGGGTTGCTGATATAGAGTATCTTGTCGTCATCGCTGGCACTGTAGTTCACCGGTGTGTTGAAGAACTTCACACAGATTTCCTTCTCGATCTTGTCAAATGTAGACAGTATAATGTCTTGCGAATGCACGTCTGGAAATCATGGAAATTGGCGGACGAATAGTGACGTGTCAGCAGTTGGTGATTAATACAAAATTGCCTATTACAGGCTCGTATTAATAAATCGATCTTAAGTCGGAGAGCGATCTTGAGTACGCGTTTGACGTGTAATTTTGTACTGGTATGACATAAGAATGACATTTCCAAGACCGCTCTCAGATTTTTGAGATCGATTTCTTAATACGGGCCTCAGACCATGATTGGCGTAATTGTTCGGGTAGTCAGAGATTTTTTTTAAAGTTGTCTTTTTGTAATTATTTTGTAAGTATTTCATGCGTTGCCATTTTATAGGAATAAACTATTAGTTCTAAATATTTGGCTACAGCGGCTACAGCTTGGCCAATTACCGTAGAACATCTGCTGAGCTATTCCCAGTTGACAGAAATTTTCCGATGTCAGAAATGACAGCTTCCATTCTCCTTTTATAAATGGACTAGCTGTGCCCGCGACTACGTCACACCCTTGAAGATAAAACTTTTACAAACTTTGAATGTCCTATTTATTTATATCAAATCAACAGCCTAAAAGATAAGTTTCAAGCTTCTAGCTATAAAAATTACGATACTTCCATAGAACTTTTCATCCCCCCCCTCTCAACCCCTTACAACCCTTTTTTCGAATTAAAAAGTAGCATATGTCCTTTCTCAGGCTCCTAGACTATCTATGTAACAAATTTCATTTAAATCGGTTCAGCAGTTTTGGCGTGAAAGCACGACGGACAGGCAGACAGAGTTACTTTCGCATTAATATTAGTAAGGATAAGAAGAAGGATGGTAGCCGTTTCTTCCGACACATAAACTTTTCGTCGACTGAGACTACCCCTCAGATTATGGCATAACTCACCATAATCCTTGTTATTGATAGCATAATGCACTACCCCTCGGGGCCAAAGTTTGCCGTCACCATTATTGATGTAAATAAATAACAGAAACGCGAGCAACCGCATTCTTTTTTTTGTTATGAATGCTTATCGTGATATGGAAATTCAAATTTTTATGTGTAATAGAGAATTTTATTGCCTAGTTCACGCTATTTTATTTTTTAAATTAAAATCCTATTCAGGCAATGTGTTAACCCTAAAATTTAGGAATAATACACGGCCGACAGCTTTAAGTACTTTGCTATTATAGCTGCGTAGCATACCATTATTTGTTAATCAGCCACTAATATAACAATGCAGGTTTAAGGTGTCAATAGCCTAGTGGTTAGAGGAGCCGCCTCGCAGCTGAGAGGTTCCGGGTTCGATCCCCGTCCTGGCTTTTAAACTAGTGACGTGAGCCCACTCCAAACACAAGCATTAGCTTAACTGGAGGGGCTAACGGGAATACTAGTAATGTGATAAATTCACATTGCTAGTAAAATAATAATTAATAATTTAGCCCTTTTGACGTCCCACTGCTGGGCACGGGCCTCCCCTCAACATGAGGGGGATTGAGGCCATAACCCACCACGCTGGCCCAGTGCGGGTTGGCGGATTTCACATGTCTTTCGAAAATTGGTTAGACCTTCTAAGACATGCAGGTTTCCTCACGATGTTTTCCTTCACCGTAAGCAAGTGATAATCATATATAAATTATGAATCGCACATAGATTTCGAAAAATCCAGAGGTGCGAGCCGGGATTTGAACCCAAGACCTGGTGCCCGCAAGACGCGTGCTTTAACCAATCGGCTATCACTGCTTACATTGCTAGTAATTTTTTAAAAAAAGACAGCTGATTCCTCGCAGACGCGCCTCAACAATTGGACCTACTTATGCAAATTGGAACCAACCCACACACACTTCTGCAAACTGATACCAACCTAGAACCACTAACATAAGGTTGGTTTTGGTCTACAGTAGTGCATGTGGGTTGGTTCCATTCTGCATAAGTAGGTCCAATTGTCCTAGCCCCGTATTATTAGATCTATCACAAGTCTAAGAGCGATCTCGAGTAGGGTTTTGACATGTCATTTTATATTGGGACTAGCTGAGCCCGCGACTTCGTCCGCGTGGAATTTAACTTAACAAAAAAGCCCGCTCCCGCGTTCTGAGTACGCGCGACAGGACCCATTTGCTTTTTTGTTTTTCTAATATAAAAGTAGCCTAAGTTACTCCTTATAAGATCAGATATCTGCCAGTGAAAGTCCCGTCAAGATCGATCTAGCCGTTTCGGAGATTACCCGGAACAAACACACAGACAGACAGACGAAAATGTTTTAAATCGCGTTTTTGCTATAGATGTCGTATGTACTTTCATATGCATTTAGTGAAAAGGTGTTATTTTGATATTACAAACAGACACTCCAACTTTATTTATTTGTATAGATGACGTTAGGATGACATTTCCAATTTATCTCTCAGACTTGAGATTGATTTCTCAATATGAGCCTTAATCACTTACCCCTTTATTAACGGTTGTGAGGTGTTAACTAAAGGAGGCGTGACGTGCTTCATTTTACTAATAAAAAATTCTGTCAGATTTTGGGGGGGACGAGGTAACCACAACAAAGAAATGATGCACAATTACTAAAAAAATAATTGTGTCATTATGAATGCACACTTAAATAAATATTCAACACTAGTAACTTTTACGCATACTAATCGGTCAAATACGTCAACATGCAAGAATTTACGAGTGTAAGACACTAAGTGCAATAGGGAGAAACCAATATCGATATTTCTAATTAGATATATCGATAGTTTTACTTGCTCATCATCACAAAAATATTGCATAGACGTGTGCATTTCTTCATCTAATACAAAATATGAATTATTATGGTATCTTATACAGTACGATGATTTATCGTTTATGCATTACTTTAAAAAAATCCCTCGCTGTGGTAATGAAACATTTAAAGTAAATAATATTTTACGACAATATACAAGGTGAAACTTCTACTGCATCACTTATATATACTTCACGTGTATATATCAGTGAAATATATTTTAGAATCATGTCAGTAGAAGTATAAATAAAATACTTACGGCATCAGCTAAAAACTAATATTGGTACGGCATTATCTACTAATTTTCGTCGTTTATTAAATAAACATTGGAACTGCGACGAATCAAAGTGTACCGAACAAATAATACTTGTGCGAGTAGGTTCCCAACCACTCTTTTTATTGCAAGATTTTCGCATTTGGTTTTGATTGAGGGTCTTTGGGAAATCTGGAAAAAATGTGGAATAATGAAAGGTCAAAAAAATAACAACAAGTAATTATATAATTACTGTATATAATTTAAAAGAAATATTTAATAAAAACTCTAAAAAATATAATTTTATCGATACCCGTCCGCAATCATAAATTATCACTGCCACAGCACTATTCAAAATGGCGAACTCGAGATACCATACTACACTTTTCAATTATTTCGTACTCGATTGTTTAATCGATATTGTTTTCGATTTTTATCACATTTTATATTTTAATTATTTTATTAGAAATAAGGGATTGATTACACCAAAAACACTTACATATGAAACGTTACTGCGTCTATTTGTAGATTATAGGTGTTTGACCTTTTCTTGCACAGGTTAACAGCACGGGTCGACATTTTTTACGGAGCTCCTTACACCGCGAAAACGATGTTGACTTTGATAAAATCGATTCCGTAAACAGTTTTTATAAACGTGTTAGACCTTCTTGGTCTTATACCTTGGCAGAGGGGAATGATCATGTAAGTCTTGTCCATAGATAAAAGGTCTAAGTATAGTTACAACATGCTTTGTCTTCTTCTTTCGAATGTCAAATCTCTGATGACAGAAAGAGATAATTCGGCGTGTAACCATTCGCCCGGTATACCACCGCGTTTATTAATATAGGGGTTACGGTGCATATGTGCAAGGTACTAATATGCTAGTGTTGTCTAACTATCGATAGTCCATGGATAGTAGTGACATGTGACAATACTATCGATAGTATCGTTAGTATCACTAATATAGCGCGCTTTACTGAAGTAACTTTATTTTTTTGGCGAAGGCTGTGGCTCCCTGTCATTAGGGTAACTTTTATAATGTTTATTTTGTTTGTATATATCTTTCCAATGTTATAATGTATACTTACCCAGTTGAGATTCCTTAAAAATAAATAAATAAATAAGTCACTATAGAAAATATCGATAGAGCAGTACGCAATAGCATCAATACTACTGCTTGTTATCAATAGTATGGCTCATGATTTTCGATAGATCGATTGTATCGAGATTGTCACAAGGCAATACTATCGATAGCTCTATCGATACATAAACTATCGATAGTAAGGCAACGTTATAATATAACATTAAATAAATAATAAGTAAATATCGCCAGACAGACACACCAACTGTACGGTCCCAAACTAAGCAAAGCTTGTACTATGGGTACCGTACAATGGACTGGGGGCGATCCCAGTGACACCCAGACCGGGGCAAATTACGAAAGGGCCATTTCCGAAATTTGCCCTGGCGGGAATCGAACCCGCAACCACCATGTGCAGTGAGCCGAGCGGCCTACGCTCGAACCACTGCGCCAAGCGGTCGTCGTACATTACATTACAACTCCAATGGGTTGAACTAAATATGTGAAAATAATAAAAATATTTATATTAACATAATATTTAATAGCTGCCTAGTAACGGTACTACACTATAATATCACAATACATTGAGAGTGTAATACATACATTTTTGTAATTATATTTTACATATACCTATAAATAAGATTCCCCAAGACTGCATGTGAGGACAGTAAAATACTTTGGGTTATGACCACACCAATCGATCTATCATCGCTCGCAATATGTCAAAACTGACGTCTCGCCTATCGTAATACGTCAGTTTGACAGTTCCGCTATAGGAAATTGCTGTTCGTATTGCGAGTCGACCGAGATGCCAGTGGTTAAGGTGAAGGCGCCTGTCTAGCCCGCGAAGTTCAAATTTTTTGAGTTCTTTTGGAAATTTTTCAAAATCTGACAATAATAAAATACAAATTTTGTAATTCGCGAAAACGACCGTGTGCAGTGCATTTATTAATACATTTATTTTACTCTAAATATTATCACGGTGGATATGATACTAGTAAATCACAAAATATACAAAAATTGCCAGATAATCTGGATAGCTGTCGTTCTTGAAATGTTTTAGAGTAAGTTTGATATATTAATAAATGCACAGCCCCGAGTAACAACTAGTTTTATATCTACGAGGCTTTAGCATTATTGTAAAAAAAATGTCAACAGCTTCAATAAAACCTGGGTGCACTAAAAAGCTGGAAATAACTAGGAACCTTATAATTTATTTCATTTGGAGTAGGTGCCAATTCAAGTAAGTAGCAGGTACTTTACGAGTTTTCCTAACGTAAAGATAGTGTCACCAATTGGCTTTTCATCTTGCCTCGCCACGTCTAAATTTCAATCAATACCTTAGACGTATCTGGCAATACCGTAGATGTTTCTTCTACTGGCAACACCGCCAGTGTGCGAAAATAACTAATTCTAAACTTTACAATAATTACATCGACTTAAGTATTATGTATAATTATAAGTGTACAATAAGTAGTATAATAAGTGGAAAATATTTCTGACAAAGGAACTAATTGTGGCTCTTAAGCATAGGTTCTAGGATTGGTATTAAATCTATCTCAAGTTTGAGACTAGAGCGATCTTAAGAATGCTACCATCGACCGACGTTCGTTCCAATAGTGTCGTAACAAATCTAAATACGCTTTTGACATTTCATTTTTATGTCATATCCTTACTAATATTATAAATGCGAAAGTAACTCTGTCTGTCTGACGCGCTTTCACGCCAAAACTACTGAACCGATTTTAAATGGAGTTTGGTACACAGATAGTCTAGAGCTTGAGAAAGGACAGGCTACTTTTTAATGCGAAAAAAGGGTTGTAAGGGGTTGAAAGGGGGGGATGAAAAGTTGTACCCAAAGACACTATTCCACGCGGACGAAGTCGCGGGCACAGCTAGTATTATTATAAGAATGACATTTCAAAGATCGCTCTCAAACTAAAAATCTATTTATTAACCCCGATTTCAGCCTATGTTTCTCTGGCGATCCCACCCGTGTTAAAGTCACTATTTATAATAGTAGACTCATGGCAAACCAAGGGGCAAAAGCATAAAAGATGCTGGTATCGCTCTCTCGCTTGCACTTATAGGCGTTAAGGAAAGGCATAGTGATGTTACAATTCATACAACTAAAACCTAAAGATATTTTGCAGTTATATTCAGACTAATTATAGAAACTAATTTTGTTCGAGCTTCATACATATGAATTATATATTGGTAAGCCGGGCAAGGGCTCTTACGGGCTGCCCATAATTTTTAAATTAGTTATAGATACTATTTAAGTAGCATTACTATATTACAATAATTACAGATGCTCAAACAGAGCTGACAAAGGCTCAGGGTTCAACACATAACGACAGTTCTATTGTACTTGTTGCACCTCGAAACGTGGTTGATAATCACCTCCTTGGCACTCGATCGAAAACTACACAAATCGCACGAAAATACAGGAGCCATTTTGCAAGTATCGCAAGAAAATTTTGTGTCACCACGTTCGGCTTTCGCAATACAATAGTCACAACCTTTTAGTCGATTTTGTTCGTCGCAATTACGCACATCACTATTCCCGCTTTTTTTAATGTCACCGTCAACGGTGACAGTTTCTTTTTTAAAACGCTTATTCCCTTTGCATTTTTTAAAAAAGTTGTTCAGTTCAACGACGTTGTCGTTTTTCTTCGATATATCAGCTGTGTCGATATCAAGTTTTTTATTGTCGTCGTTCGACATTATTTTATATACCGTTATATATTCGGTTATATCGTTAATAATATTTTTAGGGAATTCATTTTTACCCGCAATTTCATTTAAATTTATTTCCAAATCATTTTTATCTGTGAATATTTCATCAATTGAATCATCGTCGCTTATAAATCTTATATTAGCATCGGAAATGCTATCGATAATGTCAGAACAATCCATGTCTTTATCGCTTCTAGGAACTGGCTTCCTTTTCAACGGCGGTAATTCATTCGGTACTTCAACACCAAATTCACTTTTAATTAAATCACTCCTTACTTTTATAAAACCCGTCAATTCCATATTTTGTTTATTCCTACGTGCACCTTTACTAATTTCACATACATTTTTATCGATAATCGATTCAATGCATATATTTTGCGTTACCTCCTCACTATTTATATCGACTGAACTGCCTTGCGTATGCACAGTCACAGAATTTCGTTCAATTTCACAACCTTTTATGGACTTGTTCGGTTTTTTTACTATAATCGCACTCTTCTGTTCAATCCCGGAGCTTTTCAACCCATTTTTCTCAATTCTTCTATTTTTTTCGTTAATATTTTCGTTTAGATCACTTGTTATAATTTCTACACATTCACTGTCATTAAGATTTGCATCTGCCGTCTCATTTCTATTTCTAGAATATTCTATACTGATTTTAAGCGGATTAACATCTACCGCCGCATTTTCAACACGTCCAGAACCTTCTATAGGTATATCTAGATTCTCCAAATGCTGCAATATTTCTTCTTCATTCAAACTCATATCTGAGAAGATGTCTTCTTCTGTACTCTCCGACAATCTTCTTTTGCCTTCTTTATTAGTTTTATTAATAATATTGTCCAATAAATTCTCTAATTTTTTCTTCTTCTGTATAAATTTATCTGTTTTGATTGTGAAGTGACTTATCTCTTGTTCGAAGTCTACGTGGCTGTCGGGGGATGTCTGTGTACGTGGCTGGCTGACGCTGGATGGCGGGGTATGTCGCGGGCTGTCGAGACGTCTGTCACAGAATGTCAGGGTATGCAACTGGCCGTCCAAGTGTGTGTCTTTGGTAGTTTTTTCGTCTGGTAATCTGAATATTGCGTCTGAAACGGTATAAATTAAGTTCCATAAAGATTTACGATAAAAGTCTCGCATCGGTAAAAATTTCACACATAGCATGTCCAAATTTATGAAATAATTTTCCACCTGTAGTTGCTACTGAAATAGTCCGGGACTGTGAAAAATCATTCTAGAGCGTCTTTAAAGGATCAATATTAATGTGCATTGAAAGTGTCCTAATGAAAATTCACTGTTGATAAGATCATTTGACTGAAAATGTCCGTGCGAAAAACAGTGAATGAAATGAGCTTTTTCATTTAAGAGAAAATAATTGAAAGCAGCAATTTTTTGCGTGTCTGGGTAGAATTCGATGAATCGAGGCAATGTTTAGATATACATTTAATTACAGTTCAACCAGACAGGCAGTCGCCATTGATTAAATAAATAAATATACCCAGACTGACACACCACCTGTATGGTCCCAAACTAAGCAACGCTTGTACTATGGGTACCGTACAATGGACTGGGGGCGATTCTAGTGACACCCAGAACGGGGGATTTACAAAAAGTAATTTCCGAAATGTGACCCAGTGCATTTGCTCCTATGCTTGAGCGTCATCCCAGTGCAGTGAGCCGCGCGGGGCTTATCCTCAAACTCAAAATTGTTTTTATTCATGTAAGCCAACAAAGCAATCATGAATAGTCAGTATCTACCGCCGGCTCGGAATTTCACTTCCACTGAGAAGAGCCGGCAAGAAACACAATGGTTACTCTTTTCAATGAATAAAAGATGGTGTACATTCTCAGGAACAGCAACAGAATATGAGCAGGTAATATTATGTCCAGACAGAAAGCTGATCATACCTTCAACATACTCCGCATCGGGGGGATCCTCCCACCAGACGGGGCTCGGGCAGGTCAGTATCTCCATCAAGTCTTCATCGGTGAGACTACGGGAATCATCAGCCAGTCTCACTGCTTCATAGATACTTAAATCTGAGTTGTATGTACTAGAAATAAGTTCTTCGGAGTTTTCTAATGAAGAAATATCTGAAATAGACAATGGAAATAGAAGACAAATAATAATTAATACTAAATTATAAATTAGACAAAACGCGCCTCTCCTGGGTGCTGGCCTCCCCTCAACATGAGGGGGATTCAGGCCATAATCCACCACCCTGGCCCAGTGCGGGTTGGCGGATTTCACATGTCTTTCGAAAATTGGTTAGATCTTCTAAAACATGCAGGTTTCCTCACGATGTTTTCCTTTACCGTAAGCAAGTGATAATCATATAGAAATTATGATTCGCGCGTAGATTTCGAAAAATCCGAGCCGGTGCGAGCCGGGGTTTTAACCTAGGATCTTGTTGAATTGAAATAAAACTATTTTTCGGATTTTATCGCGTTTATTAACTTTATGTTCCCGACGTTTCGGTTGCTTTACAGCAGCCATGGTCACGGGGGACTGAGGTGTTAGACGTCCTGATGTTATAGTTAGTAACTGGGTACCCTCCAAAAAAGTTTTATTTCAATGTGTAGTATTCGCGTAAATATAAGAAAACAATACTAGGACCTTGTTTTACCAATCGGGCTACCACTACATAAAATGCCCAAATAATTAATATATGTACTTCAAATTAATAACAACAAACATTTCGGTCACAAAATAACCAACGCTTGTACTATAGGTATACAATGGACTGGGGGCGATCCCGCGGTGACACCCAGACCGGGGCGAATTACGGAACGGCCATTTCCGAAATTTGCCGCGACGAGGGTCGAACCCGCAACCACGCCTTACAGTGAGACGACCACCCTGAGCCTGAGCGCTAATGAAAGCGTGCCGTCCCACTCACATGACATACTTAATAAATAAGAATGACAGTGACAGAATGCTTTGACGAAATGATAATATTAGTTCCTAGAACGCACACAGCATGTCTTTCTAAGAGTAATAGTTGCCAGCCCGCGCTGTGCCCGCGTGGTGGACTATGTGCCTCCCCTTGCATCAAGGGGGAGTAAGCCGGTGTAATGGCGACAGGCTCGCCGTCTGTTACATTGGGACCGAACACGTCAGTTTGCTGCAGTACATTTCTGCCTACCCCGTCGGTGAAACTCGCGTGATAATATACTTCGTATTATAATAATTACCTACCTTTATGTGGTGTTCCCATCTTCCGTTTATTTGTGCCTGCAACTACTTTCGTAACATGTTTGGGTTTTAAAACAATTTTCTTCGCAGTCATGTTTCTTTTTAATTTATTCGGATAGTATTCTTTGTTTTCGGCCAGTTCGGCGCACGAAACCTCTTTCGAAACTTTTTTGTTATTGTTTTTTTTCAACAATTTGGCATCGCTTTTCTTCAATAGTGATGCGCTTTTCGTTGTTTTGTCCTTGGCCGTTAATTTCGATTGTTTCTGGGTTTTTTGTCTGCTCACTAGGCTTGTTGGTGGTCGAGGTATTGCAAATTGTTTTTTTGCTAGTTTTGAAGACATTTTGTTCTGGAAAAATGTTTATAATAATAAATAATATAATATAGGTACATAATATGCATGTATCTATACTAAAATATTTATACTAATAATAATTATTATGAGGTAAAATTTTATGTAAGTATGTCTGTGGGTGGTAATCTCTGGAACAAATGATCCGATTCTGGAAATTATTTTATGTACAGTTAGCTACACTATCCCTGAGTGACTAAGGCTAATTATCAAAGTACTATGCGGACAGAGTACTAAATAAATGGATATATAATTATAATCATACTAATATTATAAAGAGGAAAACTTTGTTTGTTTGATTGTAATGAATAGGCTCCGAAACTACTGAACCGATTTGAAAAATTCTTTCACTGTTGGGAAGCTACACTATCCCTGGGTGACATAGGCTATAATATATTTTCAAAAAAATTAGGGATCCTTACTAAAACTCGAATAACGTAACCGCAATGTACCCGTGCGAAGCTGGGGCGAGCCGCTAGTATATTAATAAATTTTCCTTTTCATTTTCTTTTAATAAAAGTTTACTAGCAATGTGAGTTTATCACATTACTAGTATTCCTGTTAGCCTCTCCAGCTAAGCCAATGCTTGTGTTAGCCATGGGAATCATCAATGTTCAAATTGCCAGGATGGTGATTGTAACCGGAGCCTCTTAGTTATGCGAGTGGTCAATCTAATCACTAGGCTATTGACACCTTCTAAAATTACTATAAGTAATTATAATATAATCAAGCCCAGCCTGATCTAGTCTGGGAAAAATAATTTCCAAATTTAAATAATGAAGGAATTTATATAATTAAAACTCAAAACTCAAAATTGTTATTGTTCAGGTAAGCCAACAAAGAATTTATGAACAGTCAGTATCTACTGCCGACTCTCTTTCACTGAGAAGAGCCGGCGAGAAACACAATGGTTACTCTTTTCAATGAATAAAAGATGGTGTACATTCTCAGGAACAGCAACAGAATGTGAGCAGGCAACACCATTGTCACTAAATAGTATTAGAGAGTGATACACTAGTGATTCAGTATTACCAAGCTAATTATAATTATATCTCACTCAGATTAGGTGTTTAAATTAGAAAGCTAGTTTAGTGAGGTGTGCATACCTACTCGCACTTGACCTAAAAGGGTTTAAATTGGCAACCTATTCATTAATATCCTTTATTTTATCCATTTAAAATCAGATAATAAGCAAATTATATTCTGGTCATGTTATAAAGGCAACACAGGAAGAGCTTTTTGTTTTACAAATTCCAATTTATTATAAGTAATTAATATTAAAAGTGGGTACTTCCCCACTCTTTATAATATAAAAGATAAGAAATAACAAATGGATGTTTTAAATAAATCTTAATATTATAAAGACAAGCCCGCTATGTTTCCCTAATCTTCTGAGTCAGGGTTGCATTCTAGACGAGTTGTAGTCTTAAGGAAAACTGTAAAATGACAAATTGCAAGTGCCACCGTAGGCCTAAACAAAAAAGATTCGACTTTAACATATTATATGGACAACTAAAGCCTATAGTACAGCATTTGGTTGTACAAACTGTTCACCCTTAGTGCCTTAAGTGACATAAATAGGTATTTAATTTAATTATTGTTGTTATATAAATAATGAACTAGGCAGGTGCTTGTTGGGCTCTGTGTTATCAATGTGTGTAAAAGTATTGATAACTAATTTCATATACTTATCAAGGAAAAACAATTACATTGAGTATACATTTAATGAGTTAAAACTATTATTAGTCCATTGAAACAAAAAATAATAATTTTATTATCCAGATTTTTACCTCACTGTGTAATAGTTTTCACAAACTCTCCACAGATGTCACTACTTGTAGGCACCTGATTCACATGATTTTACAAAATTGTACTAGATAAAAAGCTATAGTTACATTATTATATCCCTATTTAGGCCTGAATTAATTTAAACAACGTATCATTATTATCCCACGCGTATATTAACAACACAATATAATTAATACGGTTATCTAACGTCCATCCCTCTCTTATTACGGTAGGCAGACAAGGCAAAGTATATTCTCCAACGCTCATAAAGACACCTAATAGATATGTAGGTACACATGGTCAATACATGTGTCGTAATTCGCGCATAAAAATAATTTTGAACACCTTTGACTACTTATCAGACGTGATAATAGGTATTTCAAATAAAAATTCGAGGTAATTTTATCCGAGAAATCATTTTACCTGTACGCAATGTCCCAGGTGTGGGCAGCGAAGTCGGTGCACGCAGTAAAACAAACTTAAGCACCTACTAATAGATATTAATATAACAATGTTATTTATCTAACAGTAATTCATTATATCGTTCGGAGACTAATTTACTTTTTTATAAAATTCATCACATATCACACAGCAACGAAGGCGACGGGTATTTTGAGAATAGAGGTGGGCGTTTTCTTACGCACTAAACATAAATTGAATCGACTAAACAAAATGTAGATATCAACTAAATCGATTGTGTTTTTAATTTTGTATTCCTTATGAGTTTTGTTTACCCTTTACTGCTAACATGTTATTGTATTAAAAATGAAATTAAGATTATTAAAGAAAAATACTAAAATGTCCATTGTGAATCACAAACTAAATAATAACTATTTTGTGCCCTTAAAATATTATGACGGCTGTGTAAGCGAGATACACGCGTTGGCATTTGTCGTAGTGTGAGCGAGATACATAGAGTACCTTCAAGTACCTTGTGTCTTTTACCAATATTTTGGTGCCGCGCAAAATTAGTTTCAGTGATTGTGATTGGTTATTTGCATAATAATAACCCAAACGAAATGTTTGTAATATTGATATTTAATTGAGTACAATGAAAGTTAAAAGATAGATATCAAAAATTGTTGCCGTCTCTTACGGGTATACGCAATATTACGTTTCCATGGTATTCTAGTTCCATTTCTTTAATGGATACTTGACTTTTATATATTGATTTAATTATTTATTTCATTTTCAACAATCGTTAATAGTCATCACTTAATAAATAATGATAGTAAAAATCGTTAAAACCGTTAAAATGGTTGAGAATGAAAAATAAAAACAAATCTAGTGTAACTGACCTGCCTACTCCTATTGAATTGATTGCGGGGAGAGTATGTCTGCGCCCAACTGGACTATGCAGGAGTTTGAAGAGGACGTGAATATGACAGGAAAGCGCACTGAATAGAGGAAATTTAACTTTACACCGACCACAAACAATGAATAAGTTGGCAGATGATTATCGTTAACTAAATAAATTTAATTTGCTTTTAATTGGTATTTTATGTACCAAATTACTCTCTTGCAGTCCCTTACTGGTGGTCTGGTCTGGTCTGGGCTGGTCCTTGTCACCCGTCTTCCATGATGCAGGATTTAGTGATGTTGTCGGAAAATCGACTAAAATCAACTAGAAATGTGTCGTAACTCTAGCGACTCTTGACTATTATATTATGGACTACTTACCATATTTCTACTCCTAGCCGCGACCTTTACTACGAGGAACAAAATATCTTTGTAGGTATCTTTATAAGTAGGTATTTGATTATTTTACTCTCTTACTGTACGCCTTACTAACCCAGTAGTAAGTACACATATTAGATGCCTACGTACTTATCACCCGATTTGTATCTATGTACCTACTACGTATGCGCCTAATTACCTTATTGAGGTAGCCTAAAATAATAGAATATTAGAATACCATAGCCTACGTCTTCATTTTTACTTAAGGTGTGTTTACATTTGAGCATTTTATCGATCATTTCCATGTAATATAACGTCCCTGCGAATGTTCGCCGCTGTGTTCGACGTAATGTTCGAAGCGAGTGAGCATTTGCCTGTAAAATTTCTTTATATTTTGCGTTTACTTTTACGCCCGTGTTAATAAATCGATCTCAAGTCTGATAGCGATCTTGAAAATAAATTCTAATGTCATACCAGTACAAAATTACATGTCAAAAGTGTACTCAAATAGCTCTCAGACTTGAGGTCGCTTTATTAATACGGGCCTTAGTTGAAAGGGTGATAAATTGTATTCGGCTCGATTTTTAGTTACAAGTAAATGCTCAAGTGTAACACATCTTTACTTATCTCAGGAGTGGTCGGTAGGAACCTACATTGTGCAAACATTATTGACATGTCTTTTTAATATAATTCGTCAATCGAAATTATTAAATGACGTTATATTAAAATTTATAAATATTAACTAACATTTTTCAACCTAATTACGTGTGGGAAACCCGTAATTATGTAGTCTAACTAAACAATTCTTTAACAATTAGGTAAACAAAAAAAGACAAGGCAAGATTACGACATAGGTACCTAAGTAACCTCAAGTTTACCGCTTACTAAGTAATAACTCTCCTAGTTCTCCTACTAAACTTAATAATAGGTACAACAGTGTGATGGCGGAATAAAAGGCGATGTAGAATTTAAAACATTATAAATGCCTTTGTGGTGTTAGGAAGTTATATAATAGGTTCATGGGTGCTAATCCCATTCATGGAGTAATAAGAAATATAGAGGACGCGTTCTCACAACACAACCATCCAAAGAGAATATAATTAGTGTTGCCTTACTATCGATTGCCTATCGATAGGTTGGCAATAGTATCGTGACCTCGAAAAATAGTCACAATATCGGTAGCCATATCGATGCTATTGAAATTTTACAATACTATCGATAGTCTCGATATTATCACTATTATGGCGTATTTTACTGCAATCACTGTCGATACTATCGATAGTTTTACTACATCAATATTTACCCAAAGTTCAATAGTATTGCACCGGAATTTGAGTTCATTAGTATATTGAAAATAGTTGTATAATCTAGTAACTTCCCGTTATTGTATACTGTAGATTTCCTTCCTTTATCAAAGTGTAGATTTAATAATAAGTACCTACGCACAATTTATGCGACTGCGATTAGTTTGACCAAGAGTGCAGAGTAATTCCTAAGGTTTGAATCCAACACGATACTATTGAATTTTGGTAAAATATCGATGTAGTAAAACTATCGATAGTGTCGATACTACCGATAGTATCGACAGTGATTGCCGTAAAATACGCCATAATAGTGATAGTATCGATACTATCGATAGTATTGCACATTTTTTTTTAAGGTTCCTTTGACTTTTGTCAAAGGGTTAAGAATTTTATTTTTAGTTACGAATATTAGTATTGCACTTTATCAATAGTATCGATAGGGCTATCGATATTGTGACTATTTTTCGAGGTCAACTATCGATACATCAACTATCGATTTTTAGGCAACACTAAATATAATAGAGACCGTCTTGAAACCCGCTATTATATTCTCTTTGTTGAAACCGTAACCATCTTGAAACCGGATTTTAGGGTGACCAACGTGCAAGTAAATTTTAGACATGTCAAAAAATTCACGCCAGCCAAGAATATACTACATAATAAAAGCTGGCTCGTCCGGGGTGTACCCATAGAGATGGGTGTACCACCGTTTCACAGATATTGATGAAACATTTCACAGGTAGAGTTTGAAAAATCATATTATATATGTTTTCAAAAGTAGCATCTGCTACCGTCATAGGTAGACACTGTTAAAAATCATTGCAATTAAATCGCAAAGCGTTCGGTACCGTCACGGTTTTTTATTAAAAATCATCGTCCAGTAACTTCTTAGGATTACGTGTCACAGTAAACATTCACTATGAATAAAGTCATTGATCATCGAACAAAATCACGGGTGAAATAACAGTTAAAGAAAATAATAATATCACGTAATGAATATTAACTGAAAGTAGGAGTAATTTCATGCCTTATAGGAACCGTTTTGCAATATCATGGTCGCAATTTTGTTTTTACGATGCAATCAATACGGCTCCAATACTACTATTATTTTTATATGATTAGGCATACGCTCCTGATCAGCGAATCTCACCGGACAATCACCTTCATCCTTCTTCTAACTCATGAAAGAAGGATGGTAGCTTTTCAGACATCGGAAACCTTCAAAAATTTGTGAAAGCCCACCCCAAACCCCCGGAAAATCTTAAAAATAATCTGTGGATTGATGCTATTTGGTATTTTGACGACCGCTTGACGCAGTGGTTCGAGCGTAGGCCGCTAGGCTCACTGCACATGGTGGTTGCGGGTTCGATTCCCGCCAGGGCAAACTTCGGAAATGGTCTTTTCGTAATTTACCCAGGTCTGGGTGTCACTGGGATCGCCCCCAGTCCATTGTACGGTACCTATAGTGCAAGCGTCGCTTAGTTTGGGACCATAAGCGTTGCTTAGTTGGTTGGTGTGTCAGTCTGGCGATATTTATTTCCTGGCTTCACTCACAAGTTCTACGCGCTCCGACTATTTATGTTATCCTTGTCGTCTGAGTAAAGAGCTAATTGTATGATTATTAAAAACACTGATAAGTACAATTAGTTAGGTAGTAATGTTGCCAATCTGAAGTCGTAATCTGAAGTTGGTTATGGAAATTGAATTTTATCGCAGAAATAAAAAATTGGTAAGTGGTATATTAAAAAGTCAATTAAAACGATTACACACGTCGATTTCATTCTTTATTACTTTTCCTTTTTAGTATTCCCGTAAATACACATTACAATATTTAAATTACGTTTAATTACAGTCAGCGAAGTCATACAATTAAAATGGTTGCAAAATATTTAATTATACTTTCAGTTTTGCTATTTATGTACAATGTATCTAGTAATAGTGTACATGTTAAGCTGCGTGAAAAAAATGTAACTGACAATAATGAAACAACACAATTTAAATATAACAAAACTGATGATAATGAAATGAAAGATATGAAATATAATGAAACTGGTGTTGATGAAAGAGCACATTTGAAATATGAAAGTGTTTTGAGGGCATGTAATAATAGCAGAGATAAAATATGTTCATCCAATGACACTCATGTCTGTACTATGAGACGGCATAAGAATAATACTCAATATAAGGATTTTAAAAATGCATGTTATTTGTTTATGAGTAACATGTGTGATTATCCTGGCGAAGGTGAGAAACCAAAAGCTTTTTGAGTTTAAGAAACCAGGTAGCTACTATCAGAGAGTCTATGGCCCGTATTAATAAATCAATCTCAAGTCTGACAGTGATCTTGAGTAAGTACGCTTTTCACGTGTCATTTAGTAAGTACTGGAATGACATTTGCAAGATCGCTGTCAGACTTGAGATCGATCTATTAATACGGACCTATGGGGTGGAGTCTTCTTTGTTGTCTGAGTGTTACGCATACTACCGAGATCGAGTTTCTCGCGATGTCGCGTGGGTGACTCTAATGCCAGTATTAATAAATCGATCTCAAGTCTGAGAGCGATCTTGGCAATGTCATTCTTATGTCATACCAGTACAAAAAGTCATGTCAAAAGCGTCCTTAAAATCGATTTATTAATACGGCTCTTACAGCGCCCCTATTGACTATTTTCTACGCATTTCGTTGACATTTACTTGACAAACAAAGTGATCGAGACACGAAATTCGACGTGTCTACATAAATTAGTACTTAGCAACTTACAACTCTCTTTAATGCTTGTGTAGATAGTTAATTTATTTTTCTTAAGTACATTTATTTAATATTGTAGAATTCTTAATTACCCGAAGCGGCACCTGCGAAGAATATTTATTATCGCGACGGAACGATAACACTGAGGGAAACGACACTCACTACGTTGAAAACCATGTGAATGGCACAAACTCTAGTGGAATAAGTAAGTACTTACCAGCTGTGGACCTACTGTTGCGAGAATCAAGTCGAGTAAGGCCCGCATTAATAAATCAGTCTCAAGACCCAGAAGGATCTTGAGTACGCTATTGAAGTGTCATTTTGTACTGGCATGACATAAGAATGACATTTCTCAGATCGCTATCGGACTTAAGATCGATCTATTTACACGGGCCTTAGAGGCTTCTGGTGGGAGTGTGTCCCTTTCTACTACAAGATGTCCGCGGGGGGTGTACTGTAGGGGCATATAGGCACGGCAATTTTCGAGTAGGAGGACCACCCACCAGTCCCTGGTTATAATACTATTTGATATTACTTTTGCTGACTTCACTCCACTAGTTCTGTGAGCTCCGTCTACGTTTTTCCTTTTGTCTGAGGTCGGTATTTAAAAACCCTGTCTCGTTGCAGGTATTCCTAACATACTCCGTGAAAACGAGGATAAATCTGATCAACCAGAGAGCCACGATGGCCACCCGTGCCCAATTTCATGCCCTAATATATACGATCCGACATGTATAAACGCAAATCGGTACAGCGCACAAGACTACAAGTTCTTAGTCTTCGTGAACCATTGCGAATCGGACAAGTATTATTGCGAGCATTGGGAAGGTAAGCAGTAGGCATGGAAATTAATGCTACTTTGACCTTTCAAGTCATTTTCATTACATTTAATTTCACATGTGATTTTTCACAGTCTATGATTTCATTCACAGTGAATTTTCTCCAAATGTAACACTTTGTCCTATGAAGTCACGGGTCGACAATTTATCATGAAAACCGGGATGATATCAAACGCTTTACGATTTGTTTGCAATGATTTTAACAGATCCTGCCTATCTAGGTAGCAGGAGCTACGTATGAAATCGTATATAATAATATGATTTTTCACACGCTACCTGCGATATGTTCCATCAGTAGTAAGTGGTGGTGGAAATAAAGCCTATTCTTCCTTACTCATCATGTTTAATAAACAATTTTGGTATGTTTAGAATAGATACCGGAAATGAATCGGTTTGGATTTCCCGTCACTAATGACGTCACTGGAGGTGTTAAAAATTGCGCACGCTTGGTTTCAATACAAATCGTGATACTTGCGTTATCTATGTAAATCTATATCTGTGATCTCTTCTTTGTATTAGTTAGGTTAGGTTTGGTATATAATTATATAACATTTCGGTGTGTGTGTGTTCGCAATTCTATCCCTCCTATCCGGCTTGACCGATTTAGATACTTTTTGTACTTGTGGAGATTCTCTGGATAGTTCTCAGCTGTGATTGAACCTTGTAGCTATGGGGTTCTTAGGCGCGTATTAACAAATCAATCGCAAGTCTGAGAGCGGTCTTGAGTAAGCTTTTGACATGTCATTTTGTACCGGTATGACATAAGAATGACATTTCCAAGATCGCTCTCAGACTTGAGAACGTTTTATTTACGGGCCTCATCCTCTTAAACAGCGAAGTGGAAGACTTCATTACAGTCTATTACACATAAGAAGTCCCGCGGAAAATTACGGATGATATTCTACACAATGTAAATTAAATTGCCGACACGCGATTTTAGCACGACATCTACGGGACTTCGTATGTGAAATAAATATCGCCAGACTGACACACCAACTGTATGGTCCCAAATTAAGCCACGCTTGTACTATGGGTACCGTACAATGGACTGGGGGCGATCCCAGTGACACCCAGACCTGGGCAAATTACGAAAATGCTATTTCCGAAATTTGCCCCGGCGGGAATCGAACCCGCCAATCGAAACCACTGCGCCAAGCGGTCGTCATAGCGGTTGTGCAGAGTAACTTTATAACGAGACAAGACATATCAAATATACCTACTTAATGGAAGGCGTTCAATATGTACCATCTTAAGGCTAAAGCGCCCATCTAGCCCGCGAAGTTCAAACGTTTTGAGTTCTTTTAGAATTTTTTCAAAATCTGACAATAATAAAAGACAAATTTTGTAATTCGCGATAAAGACCGTGTGCAGTGCATTTATTAATATATCCAACTTACTCTAAAACATTTCAAGAACGACAGCTATCCAGATAATCTGGCAATTTTTGTATATTTAGTGATTTACTAGTATCATATCTACCGTGATAATATTTAGAGTAAAATAAATGTATTAATAAAGGCACTGCACACGGTCTTTTTCGCGAATTACAAAATTTGTCATTTATTATTGTCAGATTTTGAAAAAAATCTAAAAGAACTCAAAAAATTTGAACTTCGCGGGCTAGACAGGCGCCTTCACCTTAACAAATGTTTTCAGAATTTGAAACAAAAGATCCTGATTCAATGAGCATACTTGTCTCGGGGACATCTTGGTCATATTGTGGTACAACGAAGTAAGTAACGGTGGTGTTACCACACCAATAAATAGACCGCCGATCAATGATCGATCAAACTTTTCTCTGTTAAAAAATAGTTTAATAAAAAAAATTACCGACAAAAAAAAAACAGTGCCGTCTATGGACGCACGAAAGAAGCGAAGCTTTATACAGGTTGAAACAGAAAGGGTATACTTTTTTTCAAAACCTAACTTTGTAATTCTAAAACTATCAGCTTTGGAGGAAACTTGAAAACCAAAAAGTGTTATATGGATACAGCTGTTGACAGATTTCATAAGTCTAAGAAATCTTTAGTAGGTACTTCAACTGTCCCACAAAGCCGAAAGTTTTAGATTTACAAAGTTGCAAAAAAAATAGTAAACCCTTTCTGTTTCACCTAGTAGTAAAAACTAAGTAACAGTAACAGTTGCGGCGCTGTGTACGTATGTAGGTATACGTCGTGTAACGCTACTGACGCTTAGCACGGAGATAGTGGCCGCGTGGCGAGAGCCCCGAACATCCGTATAGAAGCTTCGCTTCAAAAACCTGGGTGCACTAAAAAGCTAGAAATAACTAGCCACCTAAAAATTTATTTTATTTGGTGTCGGTTACAACACGTTAGGACTACTTCTTAGGTACCTACCTACCTACCCCTACTTACTTGAATTAGCACGACTTAAATTAAAGAAATTATTATTATTCCCTAGTTATTTCTATCTTTTTGGTGCACTCGGGGTTTTTTTAAAGCCGGTTCAATTGTTATATCCTACTAATATTATAAATGCGAAAGTTTGTGAGTGTGGATGTATGTATGTATGTTACTCCTTCACGCAAAAACTACTGAACGGAATTGGATGAAATTTGGAACACAGATAGATTATAACCGGGATTAACATATAGGATTTTTACCCCAATAATCCAATACTACGCGGATGAAGTCGCGGGGCACTGCTAGTTAAAATATATTTTTTCATTATTTTTAGTGGTAAACTAACAATACGTCAAAAGTGACGTATCGCGTATCTAAATACGTCACATTTGACAGCTTTCCTGTACAGAAACTATCCAAACTGACGTATTCATTTACGAGCTCATGCCCTCATTACTTAGACTTACCCAATTTATTTTCAGATATGTGGACTTCGCGCGTTTCACCGAAGTTACCTCCTCGCTTGGACATTACGGCTGGCTGGCGGGCGACTACAAGCCAACACACATCATGAAGCCACACGAGAGAATGCCTGGCTACGGATAAAAACAATAAATAGGATGGGTACATTGTACCTGTCTTAGCTTCGTATTAATAAGTATATCGATCTGTCCGCAAGCGATCTTGAGTAAGTACGTTTTTGACATGTCATATTGTACCGGTATGACATAAGAATGACATTTCCAAGATCGCTCTCAGACTTGAGATCGATTTATTAATGAATACGAGCCTTGTTTAGTACTCAACTTTTTGTTTATTTTGTCTCTCGTGATGATTTCCTTCGCCTTTAGTATTTTTCCATTATTTAAATATTAAATTGAAATATATTACATATTGATGTCTCTATTTTATGACAACAAAAAAATAAGTAGTATATGTTTGTAAAAAAAAACAGTTTTATTGTTTTGCAAACAACAATGGAAAGGACGATTATTTTTTTATTTTGTCAAATTATTGAACTTACTCTCTCGTTGTACGAAATGCAGCTATAATAGGTACCAACTTTAAATTGATATTTTGTGATAGGGTTGAACTACCCCGGTCGAGCTATCCGTATAAGAGTATTCCATCATACTAATATTATAAAGAGGAAAACTTTGTTTGTTTGATTGTAATGAATAGGCTCCGAAACTACTGAACCGATTTGAAAAATTCTTTCACTGTTGGGAAGCTACACTATCCCCGGGTGACATAGGCTATAATATATTTTCAAAATAATTTGGGATCCTTACTAAAACTCGAATAATGTAACCGCAATGTACCCGTGCGTAGCCGGGGCGGGCCGCTAGTGTATAATAAAACAACGCGGTAGGTTCTTTAGAAAAATTAGCTTGAAGATAAAGGGGGTTTTCCCAAACTCCCAATGTTTATACCGCAAGCTTTTAACACTTGTACATCTAAATCATCATCAACATCTTGATTCGGGTGGTGTATCAAATGTAACAATATCCTAGGCTTGCTATTACCCGACCATTTGCAGATGCAACACCTGAACGTGTACGATTTGTTTTTTTTAATCATCTTCTTTTGAACTCTCTTACGCGACCGATCTATATATTTATGACACATTTTCTTATGCTCCACTAGGGAGTAGTCGTCCTGATATATTGTTTTGCAGTCAACGCATTGGTAGGGAGCGCAAGATGTCGCCGTGTGAGTCTTCTGGTGGTTTTGTAAGCTTCTGATGTGTTTTGCGATGAAGCCGCAGAGCCCACAGCGGTTCGGGTTGTCTGGCCGGTGGATCAACTCGTGTTTCTTCGTATTTTTTTTCGAAGCGCTCCGGTAGGAGCAGTGTGAACATTTGAAGGGTTTTATACCTGCGGAGACAAGCGTTTGCTTAATATCTATACCTACTATCAGATACCTAGGCTTGTATAAATCTATACAAATAAATAAAATTGGAGTGTCTGTTTGTAATATCAAAATAACACCTTTTCACTAAATGCATATGAAAGTACATACGACACCTATAACAAAAACGCGATTAAAAAATTTTTTGTCTGTCTGTCTATCTGTCTGTCTGTGTGTTTGTTCCGGGTAATCTCCGCAACGGCTGGACCGATTTTGACGGGACTTTCACTGGCTGATAGCTGATGTTATAAGGAGTAACTTAGGCTACTTTTATTTTAGAAAACCAAAATTAAAAAAAATGGGTTCTGTCGCGCGGGCTCAGAACGCGGGAGTGGGCTTTTTTGTTAAGTTAAATTCCACGCGGACGAAGTCGCGGGCTCAGCTAGTCAATAATAAATAAATAAATATCGCCAGACAGACACACCAACTGTACGGTCCCAAACTTAGCAAAGCTTGTACTATGGGTACCGTACAATGGACTGGGGGCGATCCCAGTGACACCCAGACCTGTGAAAATTATGACTTACGAAAAGGCCATTTCCGAAATTTGCCCTGGCGGGAATCGAACCCGCAACCACCATGTGCAGTGAGCCGAGCGGCCTACGCTCGAACCACTGCGCCAAGCGGTCGTCTTAATAGATCTATCTCAAATCTGAATAGGCCTCGACTTGGGCTGCTAGATCGGAACGCAATTCCAACTGGTTGTTGTTGGAAATCGCGTATATTACATACTGACACTCGTGGAGAATCTTGATATCGCGATTCAGGCTTCAATTAACATTTTCGTCAATGTATTGAGGCGTTGCATTCAGCGCCATCTATTGTCAAGCGTCGTGAATGTGATTCTACTGTAGCGAGATACGAGGCCGCCATATGCATAGAGGTATAAGAATAGAGAAGGGAAGACGGCGCTGAGAGTGTCGCCGTAGTAGAAAGAGAGAGGAGATGAAAGCCGGGTACCTTTCTCTCTTTATTGGCGCATTGGCGCATGCGCAGTCGCGCGCTTTGCTTTAAATTAAACTACGCGGCCTCGGCGCTAGAGAGAGAAAGGTACCTGGCTTTCATATCCTCTCTTTTTCTAGCGGGGCGACATTTCCACTTGTATGAGAGCCTGGGGCTCCCCTCCTCTATGGCCACATGTCTTACCTTGATGCACGCGGACATGTTCTTCAAACACCGCCTTGTTGTAAGTGGAGTAGTCGCACATGGCGCACTGGAAGGGATTCTCCCCGCGGTGAACCCTGCGCACGTGGCGGGTCATCTTCTCCTCAGTCTCCGCGGTGAAGCGGTCGCATTCCGTGCAACGGATGCGCCGCTGCTGTATCGTGAGGTAGGGGTCGGATGCGTCGGCGCTGTGGGACATTAGGTTTATGCAGCGGCGGATTTACCAGCAGGCTGAGTAGGAGCAGTGATAGCCGATTGGTTAAAGAACGCGTCTTGCGGGCGCCAGGTCTTGGGTTCAAAACTCGGCTCGCACCTCTGGATTTTTCGAAATCTAGGTGCGAATCATAATTTCTATATGATTATCACTTGCTTACGGTGAAGGAAAACATCGTGAGGAAACCTGCATGTCTTAAAAGATCTAACCAATTTTCGAAGGCATGTGAAATCCGCCAACCCGCAGTGGGCCAGCGTGGTGGATTATGGCCTGAATCC
The DNA here is from genome assembly GCA_905147325.1 of Notodonta dromedarius. NCBI lineage: Eukaryota > Metazoa > Arthropoda > Insecta > Lepidoptera > Notodontidae > Notodonta > Notodonta dromedarius. The sequence continues at coordinate 1,759,228 of LR990187.1, forward strand.
CCCTCATGTTGAGGGGAGGCCCGTGCCCAGGAGTGGGACATCAAAAGGGCTAAATTATTGATTTATTTATCTGAGTAGGCTGGAGCCTAGGGCGGCAGATTTTTGGGGCGGCAAATTTGGGGACCGATAGAACTGTGCAACAAATTTTGCCGATGACTTTTCCCTCTCACTGGTCATTGTACATTCGGTGTAGCAAACTTTCAAATCTAGAGTAAAACAGCTAGTTCGCCGCCCCCCATCTAGTAATCGGCCTTATCTAGGACATGACAATTGTAGAGGCAAGGGCGGCAAAAACTTTACAGCCTATACCTTGAAAATTCGTAAATCCACCACTGGGTTTATGTAGTTATTCAAACTCCAATTTATTTGGAAAATCAAATAGCCATCTATAAAAAAAAAGTTGCAACAGCAGGGGCCCATCTCTGTTAACCACTGTAGCTCGACTCGACTCACACTCGGCGACTCGCGACACGTCAAAACTGACGTATCTGAATACGTCACTTTTGACAGTTTTCATATAGAAAAACTGTCTAAACTGACATATTTATTTACGCGAACGTACGCGGCCTAGTATGTTTGTTATTGTTGATTGTGATTTGAGTTTCTTCTGTTTAATTATAATATTGCAATTTGCAATGGATTACAGTAGCGAAGAGGAATTTGACAACTACATGATTGAAAGAGTAAACTTATTGAGAACGATCAACACGAGAAAAGGGTTACGAGACTATCAAAATCCCTTCGAATATTGCAGTGCCGATGAATTTAAAAGCCGCTATAGAGTTTCAAAGGATATCGTTGTGAATATACTATTGCCTATAATAAATGCAGATCTATTGAAAGTTACAGGTAGAGGTTGTCCCGTGCCTCCTGTTTACCAGTTACTTGTGGCTTTAAGGTTTTATTCATCCGGCAGTTTCCAGGTTTGTAAAAAAAACTGATATTAAGCAACATTTAAGTACTTCTTCTTCTTTCTTTAAATATATGGCCCACCCAGTTTAATAGGTATTTCGCCAGTGTCAAGTAACAAATAGCAATAACAAACACATTTAATAACAATACAATACAAAAATGTGAATGTCCACTTTGGACTACCAAAATAGAGGCCCCTAAGTAACATTAATTGCTGTAAGTAATGCTTCCGTGGTATTCAGTTTTTCCTTAGGGTGCAAGTTTAGTAAACAATCTTGGCATGTATTTTGGTCATTGTGTAGCCTTAGGGGCGCTATGACTTAGGTTAGGTTAGGTTTAGGTTTAGGTTAGGTTAGGTTAGAACAGTGATCAAAACGAAAAAAAAAAATCTCGAAAATTCGTCTAAGTCCTGGATCCATAGCCCCCCCTAACTGGGAACTAACATAACCTAATGACACATTCAGAAACCCATCATTGGAAGGGCCTGCCTTACATTATTAATGACGAAAATTATATCTGCTTATGGTCACCAGACCGATTGCATGATGGCTATTTAATAATCAAAAAAAAAAAAAGGTACAGTTTATTTTGTCTCCTGCTTTGTAACAACTAGTGATGTAACGAATGTTGGATTTTTGACATTCGCGAATGCGAATGCGAATATTTGGCTTCAACATTCGCGAATGCGAATGCGAATGTTGACTTTCAAATAAGAAACCCTAAATTGAAAATTTTAAAAAACCCCAATGCGACGACTTTTTTAATTACAAAAGAGCTGATAAGTTTCAACCGGTTGAATCGATTTTCGAGAAACATAGCTAAGAACACTCTCGATCAGAATACCTTTCTAAGAAAGAAACAAAATTAAAATTGGATCATCTGTTTGGGCGCTACGATTCCACAGACAGACACACAAATACACATTTTAAACTCATAACACCCCTCTGTCTCGGAGGTTAATAAAGAGCGCGCAAAATGTTAGACTGGTTTGACATTTCGTGTCGGCCGAACATAGCCGAACCCATACAGGTTGAAAGAACGAAGTTAGTCACATAAAGTTAATTCGAAGAGATTTGTTTTGATTTGGGGGTAGTTTAGTATTATTGCATTAATTAAATTTATTTGATATTCAAATTTTATTGAGTTAATATTTTAATTAGACTAACAAGAGTAATAGAGAAAGATTCTATTTATAATTGAGCTAGGGCTCAAGACAGTTAATTTTGTTTTATTGAAATATAAGTAAATAAGTGCGTTATGTGCAAGTGAGCTAAGTTACGATCGAGGCTGGTTTGCAGCCAGAGACTAACGCGAGGGCTGTGCTGTGATGGAGCCAAGGTGTGTAATTAACAATGCTCACGCATTTCATACGACATTTTACAAGTTAATTGCGAGTAAAAGATATTTAGAATATTAATTTCTTAATGGAAAATTCACAATTTTCATTTAAGACCTAGAGAATTGCAAGTTGAATGAAAAAAAACAACATGGCGCGCCGTAAGTTTTTTAGGGTTCAGTAGCCAAACTCGGAACCCATATAGTTTCGGCACGTCCGTCTGCAATCACAGTAATTTTATTCAGAGACTATTAGGGCTAAAATACTGCAAACAAGCCAAAAATAATGGTTTATATACCGCTAAAAAACTGTTTTTAAATTTTAAGAGCAAAGTTATTCCATTGTACCTGCCGTGCTTAAGAAAGGGGAGTGAAAAAACGGTTTACACACCCCCTCGATTGAGGTATTATTCAGTAGGTATTTTTTAAATTATTTGAAGGTTTCTTTGACAGTTTTTCAATATTAATTCCCGTTTATGAAATATTGAGCTTCATTGTCGCCTTTTTTACTTAAGTAGCAAGAATCATCCTTTAAATTAGAAACACATTATAAATGGTTTATTATAGGAAATAAATAGTTCTTCTCTATTCTAAATAAATAGAATTAATTTAAAAAAAATCTAAAATTTGTATTGAGTCTCAACCACGAACCGTTTGCACCCACTCTAATCACAACTTAATTATTTGGATTAAAAATCCTTATAAGAATTTTCATCAGTCTAAAAAGAAATAAAGGTTTATGTCACTTTTGCTGAAGATATCTATGGTGCCGGTTTAATAAATTTAGTAACAGAATTTCTTACTATTTTATTTATACGGTAACCAATAGTTTATTAATTTCGCAGAAATTAATAGGTTACGAGAGCCACCGTATTCGATGTTTCGTATCATTAAAAAAAAAACACTTTTATTTTATGAGTTCCGTATTATTGAAAAGTGGCGGAATGTCTACGGAACCGGTAACAAATATTATAGTATTTATAATAAATCGAATGTTTATAATATGTTTTATTTACAATGAAATTTAATGTGAAAGAAATATATTTAAATAATTAATGTATTTATTTATAATGTTTTAATAAATATTGTTTATTTATTGTTTTTAATGTTTACTATTTTTAGGATAACTCTTTACTAGTATAAAAAAAAATGTAAATTCAATGGCAGTAGTGCGTAATAAGCTGCTTTATGAACCTAAAAGCGGTGCAATAAGGGCCACCCTACGAGCAAGTTTGTTTAAATAATATAGAATTATTACTAGTTGTTAACATTCCATATCCATCTATAGATAATTTCCTTTTTGTTTTTCAAAAACATTCGCCAAACATTCGCATAGATTCTTGCGAATGCGAATGCGAATGTCAAAAAATATGCGAATATTCGCGAATGCAAATATTCGTTACATCACTAGTAACAACTAAAGATGCGCAGAATGTATCACTGAGCTGAACCGATATATATATATCTTTTCAGCTCAGTGATATATATCACTCTTTTATATCTGTAGCTCACGAGTGATATTTATTTATTTTATTTATTTATTTATTTGTTTTGGCTCACAGAACAAGTTATAATCTACAACAGTTTTGTACATAAGAACTAAGCTTAAAACTAGATTATGACTCTAAATGTGTGGGCACAGAAAGCTCCAAATGTTTATAATTATGTGAGGGTTAGTGATAACTGAAGTACTTAAATTAAGTGTTAGTAATTGAAAATATTGAATTGGTACAATTAAGTGTTCGGATTGCTACTGAAAATGCTCTGAACAATATTTTTAAATTTAGCAAGCTTCGAATAGAAAATGTCCAGACACGGATTCTTAGACATCGTATCATTATACAACCGGCACATTCTCGTAATGGGATTATAAAAAGAAGTATTGTTGTAATATACTCTGAGGGCAAAAATTCTGGGGCTGGGATTACGAGATCTGTAACGAATATTGAAGTTAAGAAGAGAGAGCAGGTTGGGGCAGTCAATATGTGAATGGATAATTTTGTATAGAGTGATTAATTCATTTTGTTTACGGCGAGACGAAAGGGTAGGAATTTTAAATTTAGTTAACTTAATGCGATAGGATCTATATTGACGGCCAAGGCGTAATCTGTATGAGAGAATATTTAAAAACTTTTTTTGTACTCTTTCGATTCTTTCACTATGAAACTCATAATAAGGTGACCAGATTATTGACCCATACTCTAAGATGCTTCTAATAATCGAATAATAAAGGTAGATAAACGTGCATTGGTTCTTGAAGTCCTTAGTGGAGCGAGAGATGAAACCTAGAAGTTTGGTACATTTAGTGATGGTATGGTCGTAGTGAGCGTGGAACGTAAGTTTCTCATCGAAGTATACACCGAGGTCCCTAACGACTGACTTGCGCTCTAAGGTTGTGCCACTGAGAGAGTAGTCAAACAGTTTTTTTTGTTTTATGGCTTTGAAAGAGACGACAAAACACTTGTCGATGTTGAGAGACATAAGATTAACAGAACACCAATCCGCAACTCGTGATAGGTTTTCTTGCAGGAGACAACAGTCTTTAATATCATTGATGGTACAATAGATCTTGAGATCATCTGCGTAGAGCAGACTTGGACAGGTAAGTTGTTCCGTGAGGTCATTGACGAAAATCACAAAGAATAATGGCCCTAAATGTGAGCCTTGTGGTATTCCTGATGTAACAGTAATTGGAGCGGAGAGATGTCCCCTTATACTTACCAATTGACTCCTGTTATCTAAGTAATAAGTGATATAAAGATTTGTTTGAAGACTGAGCGAACTAGCGATGTGTTTTTTACAACGCTATAGCTCAGAATACCTACTTGTAGGTAAAAACCAATACCATATACCGTGCTATCAATATGTTTAATAGGTAATAAAAAGCGAAAGCGGGTTTGTTGGTTTGCCAAGCTTTTATGCAGCAACAGATCACGTATATATTACTTTCAGTCATAGGCGTAAGTAATTCGTAAGTAACTAAAATGAAACGCTTTTAATAATACAAGCAACTTTGAATGTTTACAAAAACAAAGGCTCAAAATTTGTACTCATTTGTACGCATTTGATCTAAAGGTCGATTTTCGTACGATCGATTATCCAATAACGGACGGCCGGCCAACCAGCTTTGTATCGGTAGTCTCTTTTTTTTTACGTCGTGTGCAATTTCTATCTCATCTGAGCCAAAGAGCTAGTGAGCTATGACACCTGTGTACTACATGTCAATCACTTTGTTCAGTAACTCAAATTGAAACCATATCCGTAGAGATATAATTTGAAATTGAGCTAAAGAGAGAATAGCTCTTTGGTACCGATATATATCTTTTGTGTCATTAGCTCGCGAGCTACACAACTCTAGTTACAACAGTAGTGGATAACTTTCTTCCTGCTCCTATTATTTCTTTTGATTCAATTCGTGCAGATTCCAAGTCAATTTAGCTTGTCCCTGGGACACGTCGAGGGTCAAACCTCGGCGACCGCTTAGCGCAGTACCCATAGTACAAGCGTTGCAAAGTTTGGGACCATACAGTTGGTGTGTTCGTCTGGCGATATTTATTTCTTTATCATTGGACACCATTGTCGAGCCTGGTTTACACGAGTAACACACTCCCACCACTGTTACGTGTGTGGTAGGACTAGTTTGATTAGAAAAAAAATACACCTACCTTCCTACGTAAACCAAAATTATTATTTTTTAGATGATTAATAAAGACCTCATAGGAGTTAGCCAACCAACCGCCTCGAGATAGGGATATTCAATAAACATCGATTTTTTGAATCACTCGATGTTTACATTACGATACATCGAATCGATCCGATGTTTTGACAAACTGTTGATTCACTCGATGTATCGATGTATTTTCATGAAACATCGAATACCAGTTAATTTCATGAAAACAGTTTGATCTCTAAATCATTCTCATACAGTTTTTCCTTTTTTTAATAAACATTATTTGAATCAGCGATAGTTTCCATGTGTACGGGGATGCCCGTACTAATTTGTCTGATAGGAGTTGGATTGGGGTGATAGAAACACTGATATAGCGGATAAAAGTTATTATATTATAAAACTGACATTAAACGTCAGTAATGGGAGTGAATTTAATGAGGGGTGAGAACGTGCCGTGTGCTTGATGACCGATCACTGAACCAAAGAACTGATTTTGGTTGCAACACAATTTGCGTACATGTGAAGATTTGGGACAAAATGTGATTGCTGCTTCTGCAAATGTACGTGGGTGGTTGTACACCATGAAAAGTCGTATTTTCTTAGTTTACATAGTTTTTCTTGAACATTCAGCATCCTTGAACACACGCGAGAAATGTGCAGACATGAACAGTGCTGGTGTAGGAGTATTATATATGTCGGAAATTGAACTACAATATGGAAGCGTTGATGCTAACTATTCTTTGTTTATATCTCAATTTATTGTCTAATGCTATAAGGAGTTCATTTGATTGTTATCTCGGCAATAAGGATTATTTCCGGGTAGCTGTTTCCGTTTGGAAAAATAGTTTTGAATACGGAAGTGTAATAAGACACTCATTTGATGTTTGCAAAACATTGTAAATAGTTTTAAGACTATTTCCGGTGCGTAATTCGTAAAGAAATAAGTTCGGATTTGACTGTGTTTTAAAATGTTTGTTATAAAAGCGGAAACGCAGGTGTCGCCATTGACTTCCGGGACGCCTGGACAAAGCCTTTGTGATAAGTCTTGCTTTGAATATTGAGACAGTTGTTCTTTAAACGTGGTCATAGCAAGACGTGTATCAAGGGACTTGTCTGTGACCGCATGGCTACTTACTTACTAATTTTTTTAAAAGATAAAGTGTTAATAAATTGTGAACTATTCGTGAATTGTTTTACTTCATAGCCTGGAGAACAGTGTAACGCCCATAAAAAAATGGAAAGTGAAGAAGATGACCACCTGATGTCACACCCTGCCACGCCTGACGCGACATCAGAAGCGGGATAAAGAACTCGGAAGCCCACAGTAACGTCTACCCACAGTAACGTTAAAATTGAGCTAAGTAAATTTGCTATCAACAAGTAGACCGTTAACATTCGAATTTGAATGTTGTTTTACTTACGATTACTGCTTACTTCATTTTTGTTATTTGGTGTGTGTTAAATTGATTGAAACTTGATTGAAACTGTGATAATGAAACTTATGAGGACGCCTAGTCCATGGAGGTATATTTTTAGGAGTGATTCGCGTAATTAAGTTCAACATACTTCTCGAACGTCTCGCGACCACAGTGACGACAGATCGGATCGCAATCCGGACGATAGATGTCGTACTTTGCGAGATGGCTTACGTGTCCGAGATCGACATGTTTCTCACAGTACCGATATAGCAATCGATCGTTCGACACCTAACAGTGAGACTCTTCGTAAAATCACGAGGAGACTGACTTGTGAACTTCTTCGAAGTATCCAAGCCAGACAAGATGACCTAGCTAAATGTTGATGAATAACCATGTCAGTTAAATGTTGATGAACTAATGTTCGTTATAAAGTGTTCTCAGTCGGCAGCGGCAGTTATGATAAAACTACGCAAGCAGCTGCGCAGTATATGGTGCCGTGCCAGACGCCGGGCGTTGGAGTTGCTGCGCGTTTGCAGCGGCATGCGAGCTATGTCACCATATACGCTACGAGCGAGCGCCGCGCGATTCAAGATCGACGGTGTGGTCATCAGCGACACATGGCGAATCTGGATGACAATGATGGTCACAAGTAAGCGTGAAGCAGAATCTGGTGAGTCGAACCATGTTTATCTGGTACCACGGATTATATAAAGAGAAATTACACGGGGTTCGTATTACAGTGCGTGTAAGAGAGTAAATGCAGGTGCGCGTGATATTTTTATTCCGATATGAGGGTGGACAATACCAACTGTTGTCTGCTATGTGATTGTGTTGTGTACTTAGTTTGACTTGATTAGAGGAATTTCGGACCGGACTGGCTGTCGCAGCCGCTACGGTAGTTAAGATCAGCGGACTCAAAGACAACAAGATCGTTTTCCATATACGTTGTGAAGCTTAATGGAGGCGATCTTGGTTGGACTTTCAACGTTGGAGGAGCGATCTGCGACTAGTTTTACCAAGTCGCTAGTACGGCTGGTACATCTCAAATCATCATCGCCCAAAGCGTGGCCCTCCTCAGGCCCACGGCAATGCTCTCGACGAGAAACACCGCGGACACCACCGCTGGTATTGCCAAGTCGGCACCAGGCATATTCGCTAACTGCGCTGACGCTAGCGGTTGCCATCACCGACGCGGTCGGTATAACCTGTTATTCCAGTGCAAAATACACCGCAGGCGCCTTGTGCGTCACTGGTCTTCACGGCGACCTGGGCAGATCACGTGCTGCCAACACAGAACGCGCATCTGATGCCAACATCGAAGAGGGAGGTCAGCGAAGCGATGTCAACGTCCTTGCCGTTGGCGGGCGCAGAATGTATCGTGGAAACAATTCGTTCTATCTGTGGTTTGATATGAGTAGCACTTAAGTCTAACGACGGAAGGATTAAGTGCCATGCGGTCTAAGAAACCCAATTTTATAAACAAAGTATTGGGCACGACTGATGGATATGGTCAGTTACGGCCAAGCCCTGGAGAAATTAATGCTCTGGTTTAATCCACAAACCCACCAATGCAAGGGAGGTTCGACAGGTACTAGGACTTGCAAGGTACTTTCGCCGGTACATCGCAGGGTACGTTTCTAAAACCGCCTGCATCACAAAATTACTGAGGAAAGGTGAATCTTTCTTATGGGGTACTGTACTGGAAACTGCTTGTAATTGTCATTCATAGCCCAACGAACCTGTCTTAGCTATTTTTGACCCATTGGACTTCACACTGATGTTATCGGACCTTTGCCGGAAACCAACGGCTATAAATACCTCTTCAGTTATAGATGCGTTCTCTAAGTACTATCTGCTGTACACCATGTACAGGCAGGATGCCAAGGAGTTGAAACGTGTATTTTTGATCTCAGTGTTTTGGTTTGGTAGACCTTCCACAATAGTATGTGACTGTGGCAAGATGTTCAACAATTCTATGTTCCAGAAAGGTATGCGTAATCCCACATCATTGCTACGAGTTGGAACTGCTCGTTGGGTCGTACGGCAACAGGACTCGGCCGCCACCGGGCACATGGTGCTGTGGCGTGAAGAGTGGATGCCGGATGCTTGCACAGCAATCCCGAAGATGCCAGCAAACACTTCAAAGAGTTTTGTGATTCCCATAATATTGCTTTACACTTTATTATTGAATGTTGACCGATACTTGTTAAAATCTTGAAATAGTAATAGAGTTTACAAATATGGTCATGACCGTGTAAGAAAAATATCTGAATGTCCAGTTATGTTACTGAGGACGTCAATGTTGACGATGATGATAATTATTCTGTTACTGACATATCATAGCTATAGTTTACAAGATGTCTATTTTTGTCTTTTTGATGGATTCAGGATTTTTCCTTAAAGATTATATGTGGTCAGAAAGGCCGATCGGTATTAACCCGATTATGTTACTGAAGTTCACTGATTTTATAGGACATACAAGTATGTTCACGATCGCATAAAGAAAGATGCCACAAGATAATGTTCCGAGTGAACTAGACGTACTAAGTGAAGAGTTAGACGTAGAGGATGCGGGTGAAGGCCCATCCAGGACAGACTGGTGAGTTATTGCACAAAGTACGGCTATAGCTTACCAGTGTACAGAACTGGTAATGTCTATTCTGTTTCTGGGGCTTATCGGTCAGAAGGCCTGATACTGCCCACTTATATTGGACTTGGGCACACGTACCAGAGGGCTGGTATTATGGTCCCTTGTATTATCGGGCTTACTGGCAAGAAGTGCTAGTAATGTCTGTTGCTGTCATACTTGGTGCATTAATTATTACTATCATGTTGTTTGTAAGCGATTATGTAGTCATTGAAAATGATACGAGTTCAGACTAAATTGGATACTAAGTTTCAAGGTCCCCTTAAAATTGTTGATGTTTTAGAAACAGATAGATATCTTTTGAAAGCATTAAATTCAATTAGAACTTATGAGTATCTTCATTATCGAGTGAGAAAGGTAGCTGATCATCAGATTCCCAAAGAATTGGATTTGAATGTGTCAGAATCTGATGATGATGACGTGACTGATGACGGTTTGACTAATGACGGTGCATCCAATGGACTGAGATGGCCGCACAGTCGAAGGACTGACTGTGATGGCCGAAGGACTGAGCCAAGACTGCATCCGATGGACCGAGATGCGCGCACAATCGAAGGACTGACTGTGCTGACCGAAGGACTGAGTCATGAGATTTATTGACTGTTAAAAATGAAAAACCGATGGACTGGCTTTAGACAAAGGCAGAGGCTTTTAGACGTTTGTGTTTCGATTAAATTGTTTTGGAATTTGACGGTTAGATTAGAAATTGAACTACATTTTTTGATTGTTCTTCAATGTATTAGGCGTTCTAGGCAGAATGGCCGAACGAATTATTGCCATCAAATTCTTGATTTGTAGTAACTACACACGAGGACGTGTGTGACGTCATGATGGCCGTGTCGGAAATTGAACTACAATATGGAAGCGTTGATGCTAACTATTCTTTGTTTATATCTCAATTTATTGTCTAATGCTATAAGGAGTTCATTTGATTGTTATCTCGGCAATAAGGATTATTTCCGGGTAGCTGTTTCCGTTTGGAAAAATAGTTTTGAATACGGAAGTGTAATAAGACACTCATTTGATGTTTGCAAAACATTGTAAATAGTTTTAAGACTATTTCCGGTGCGTAATTCGTAAAGAAATAAGTTCGGATTTGACTGTGTTTTAAAATGTTTGTTATAAAAGCGGAAACGCAGGTGTCGCCATTGACTTCCGGGACGCCTGGACAAAGCCTTTGTGATAAGTCTTGCTTTGAATATTGAGACAGTTGTTCTTTAAACGTGGTCATAGCAAGACGTGTATCAAGGGACTTGTCTGTGACCGCATGGCTACTTACTTACTAAGTTATTTAAAAGATAAAGTGTTAATAAATTGTGAACTATTCGTGAATTGTTTTACTTCATCGCCTGGAGAACAGTGTAACGCCCATAAAAAAATGGAAAGTGAAGAAGATGACCACCTGATGTCGCACCCTGCCACGCCTGACGCGACATATAATTATAATTTGACACTTGCATGGAGTGACAGAGGGTTGACTAGGTGTGGGCTTTGTGTTGTGTTGTAATGTTAGATAAAGTACTCGATTTTCAGTAAACATCGATGTTTATAACCGATATATCGAAAGACATCGATACACACTTCCGATATATCGCATCGAAAAAAACATCGATGTTTTTTCGAAGTGGACACCCCTACCTCGAGAATAGTGAAAAGAGTGTCATATCTATTTTGTTTAAAGATGCAGCATTTTGTGAAGTTTCCAACCACACTCGAGACAATCAAAGAGCAATTTTACAGGATAGCATGCATGCCTGATATCATCGGTGTGGTTGATGGGATACACATACCGATTCAAAATCCTGGCGGTCCTCATGCGGAAGCATATAGAAACCATCATAAAAACTTCTCAATAAACGTACAGATTGTGTGCGGGCCCGACCTACGGATATACTACATTGTCGCTAACCAACCTGCATCAGTTGATGACAACAGTATTATCCAAGCTTCCGCTTTAAAGAGAAAAATGGAACAAAATCTCATTGATGGAATACTTTTAGGTGATGATGGATATGAATGTCAGAAATATTTACTGACACCAGTGATTCAACCTGAAACTAATTCCGAGGAAAACTACAATAAGGTACATATGACAACGTGGAACACAGTAGAACACACAATAGGTGTATGGAAGAGACTTTTTCCTTGCCTAACTAAAAAGTTGGCAACAAATCTGAGAACCACATGCCATGTGATCATAGCCACTTCAGTGTTATACAATATTTTTAGAACTCACGGGATTGGTGATGATATTGAATATAATACTTATACTACCAACATTCGGCAGAATATTAGAAATACTCAAACATCAAACACAGAGGGATTGCTATTTAGGAGACAGTTAATATCACGGCATTTTTAACCTACTTCGAAAAAGAAGGAGGTTCTATGTTTTTTTGTATATTCACCGATTTCTTTGTCAATTGTGGACTAGAATTGTAGAAAACCCCCGATGCGACGACTTTTAAAACTACAAAAGAGCTGATAATTATCAAACGGCTGAACCGATTTTCATGAAACATAGCTAAGAACACTCTCGATCAGAATACCTATCTCACAAAAAAAAAACAAAATTGATATCGGTTCATCCGCTTGGGCGCTACGATGCCTCAGACAGACACACAGATACACATATACACACACATGTTAAACGTATAACACCTCTCTTTTTTGTCGGTGGTCAAATATAGCCGTTACCGACACCCAAGTGAAAGTAATTATAAGGTTGCTGGTTATGTTTAGCTTTTCATTGCACCCAGTGTCCTGGAATTTTATTGGATTCTTTTTCAATCAGCATCAGCAGCATTTTCGAAGCAGTGATAGCCGATTGGTTAAAGCACGCGTCCTGCGGGCACCAGGTCTTGGGTTCAAATCCCGGCTCGCCCCTCTGGATTTTTCGAAATCTATGTGCGAATCATAATTTCTATATGATTATCACTTGCTTACGGTGAAGGAAAACATCGTGAGGAAACCTGCATGTCTTAGAAGATGTAACCAATTTTCGAAAGCCATGTGAAATCCGCCAACCCGCACTGGGCCAGCGTGGTGGATTATGGCCTGAATCCCCCTCGTGTTGAGGGGAGGCCCGTGCCCAGCAGTGGGACGTAAAAGGGCTAAATTATTATTTTTTATTTTTCGATCGGATGGATTTATCCTACTATTATTATAAATTTGTTCATTGGATGTTTGTTACCCAATCACGCCAAAACGGCTGAGCCGATTTGGATGAAATTGGCACACAGTTTAAGACCTGCTTTAATACATGGAACGTGCGGACGAATTTACAGGTGGAAGCTGGTATAAAGTAAAACAAATACATTTCAATTTTCTAGTTTCTTTCTTAATAATTGTAATTCAATTTTCAGTTTTTCTAATTGCAACCGGTGGAGTTGATTTTCATATTCAATTAAATTCTCTTCGCGTTTAATTAGTAGCAACTCCCTTTTTAATCTCAACTCATGCAATTCCGAATCCTGCTGCATATTCATGGAAGATCGTTTTGTTCTTGTTTCAATATCACTTGCAAGTTTCTTGAAGCCTGAAAGATAAATAAAGTTAATATTAACAGGAGTTTCGCGATAGAAAAATATCATTTTCATTACTCATACTCTGAAAGTCTGAAAGTGCCCAAATATATGTTATTTTAAAGAAATAGTTGAAACTAAATTATAATGAAGTCATTTAAAAATATATATTCTTTAATTAATACTTAACTTTATGTTATTTCAATTTTACATCGTGCTGTAATTGAGTGACTGTAGAAAAAGTTTGAACATGGTTCCATAGAAATGTGAATATGGAACTAGTTTTTTTTTATAATTTGACAGCTGTCAGTTGAAAGCGATTCTCCCGGGCCGGAAAAGTATTACTTTCAACACGCTCCTCAGGCAACTTCAGACCTACTTTCAGAGTATGAGTAATGAAAAATAGATTTGGGCAAAACATTTAAAGATGAAAATGAAAAATAATGGCTAAATGAAGTTGGCCGGCCAACGAAAAAAAAAAACTTCCTTGTATTATTTCTTTAGCCAATTCCTGTTTTTATTTTTACTTTCCTTGTATTCGTAATGAAAACACAGTGTTTACCTCGGGTGAAAGACTTATTTTGTTCCTCGAACTATTAGCGCCCTCGCTACGCGCGGGCGCCAAACCCCGTCTCGGGACTAAATAACTCACTTTCACCACTCGTGTAACAATGTACTATTGTCTACTATAAAGAACCATTTTGCTACTATACTATTATTAATTTTATTTTTTTTATATCGCCAGACGAACACACCATCTGTATGGTCCCAAACTAAGCAACGCTTGTACTATGGGTACCGTACAATGCACTGGGGGTGATCCCAGTGACACCCAGACCAGGGAAAATCACGAAAAGGCCATTTCCGAAATGGTAAATTTCGGAAATGGTCTTTTCGTAATTTTGACGGGAATCGAACCCGCAACCACCATGTGCAGTGCGCCGAGCGGCCTGCGCTCGAACCACTGCGCCAAGCGGTCGCAAACGTTCATCGCGGTGTACACCTCAAAAATTTTCAAAAAATCTCTTAATCACCTACCTGAGCTAGTAGTGGTTATTTCTTTTCGTTTCTTTGGCTGAGAGGGAAGATTTTCGTCTATTTCATTCATAAAATTTGAGTCCACATTCATGACTGTAACAGAAATGCATTTTTAATAACAAAATATTTTGATTATCTACTATATAAAAATAAGTCGGGTTTTCCTTCCTGACGCTATAACTCCAGAACGCACGAACCGATTTCCACGGTTTTGCATTCGTTGCAAAGGTCTCGGGCTCCGTGAGGTTTATAGCAAAGAAAATTCAGGAAAAATTTCAACAGAACGCGGACGGAGTCGCGGGGCTCAGCTAGTCATTATTCTAATAATCGGGTAATGTTTTTTAGTGGTAAACTAGTTGAGTGAATTGTTGGCAACCCTAAATAGTCCATATCTCTCAAACTACTGAACCGATTTTGATAAAATTTATATGGGACCAGTATGAAATTACCTCCTTTTTAATTAAAAAAGGATTGTTTTCAAATCGGTTCTGAGTTCTGAGGTGACAAAACAAAAAAAGTGCAACCGAATTGAGAGCCTCCTCCTTTTATTAAAGTCGGTTAAAAGGGAAACAAGCGTACGACCAGCTTGATGTTAAGGAGTTACCTTAGCCTATGCATTATTATTATAATACTAGCTTTCTTCCGCGTATGTATGGTCCCAAATTACGCAACGCTTGTACTACGGGCACCGTACAATGGACTGGGGGCGATCCCAGTGACGACCAGATCTGGGCAAATTACGAAGAGGCCATTTCCGAAACTTGCCCCGGCGAGCATCAAACCCGCACCATGTGCAGTGAGCTGAGCGGTTTGCGCTCGAACCACTGCGCCAAGCGGTCATCGCAGTACCTATAGAAATAAAAACTTACCCTCGCCACGTGTCTCAGACTCATAGAAGTTAGTGAAATGTTTTGTATTAAAACTTTTATCCGCTGGTTTGTCATTCACCACTTCAAGATCCACTGAAATATCAAAACATAATGGTATAATAATAATAATTTAGCCCTTTTGACGTCCCACTCCTGGGCACAGGCCTCCCCTCACCACGAGGGGGATTCAGGCCATAATCCACCACGCTGGCCCAGTGCGGGTTGGCGGATTTCACATGTCTTTCAAAAATTGGTTAGAACTTCTAAGACATGCAGGTTTCCTCACGATGTTTTCCTTCACCGTAAGCAAGTGATAATCATATAGAAATTATGATTCGCACATAGATTTCGAAAAACCCAGAGGTGCGAGCCGGGATTTGAACCCAAGACCTGGTGCCCGCAAGACGCGTGCTTTAACCAATCGGCTATCACTGCTACTAGTGACTAATTTTGTACTTAATAAAAAAAAAATTATATAGTAAAATCTTGAAACAGACGTAGATAACTACAACACGCCTGATGCTAAGCATGATATTGATCAAAGAAGAATAAAAAAAAACAGGCCGAAAAAAAGCTTGAAACCACGCATAAATTAGGGTTTATTTGACTAGGAAGGCAAACCGTTTTTGTTTCATTAAATTTGATTAACTAGTTTTGAAGTAACATGCAATAATAACTTCGGGAAAATACAATCAATTTTGAAATTCCAAACAAAAAAATATCTAGCAAATAAATAAAATTGGAGTGTCTGTTTGTAATATCAAAATAACACCTTTTCACTAAATGCATATGAAAGTAAATACGATACTTATAACAAAAACCTGATTTAATTTTTTTTTGTCTGTCCGTCTGTCTGTGTGTTTGTTCCGTGTAATCTCCGAAACGGCTGGATCGATTTTGACGGGACTTTCACTGGCAGATAGCTGATGTTAAAAGGAGTAACTTAGGCTACTTATATTTTAGAAAAAACAAAAGAATGGATCCTGTCGCGCGGGCTTAGAACGCGGGAGCGGGCTTTTTTTGTTAAGTTAAATTCCACGCGGACGAAGTCGCGGGCTCAGCTAGTTAAAAATATAAATATTTTTTTATTGGGTACAAGACGATGAGTCACAGCACAGTAGTAAATGTTACAAGGCATACATAGCCTGTTATATTCTTATACTAGCTGAGCCCGCGACTTCGTCCGCGTGGAATTTAACTTAACAAAAAAGCCCGCTCCCGCGTTGTGAGCCCGCGCGACATAACCCATTTTTTCATTTTTTTAAATTTTGTTTTTCTAAAATAAAAGTAGCCTAAGTTACTGCTTTTAACATCAGCTATCTACCAGTGAAAGTCCCGTCAAAATCGGTCCACCCGTTTCGGAGATACTCTTTGATTTCATGTGTTTTTATTTTTTTACGCGGAACCCTAATTGTTTTTCAAAAATTAAAGTAGCCTAAGCTACTCCCTATTACATCAGCTATCTGCCAGTGAAAGTCCCGTCAAAATCGGTCCAGCCGTTTTGGAGATTACCCGGAACAAACACCGACAGACAAAATTTTTTTAAATCGTGTTTTTGCTATAGGTGTCGTATGTACTTTCATATGCATTCAGTGAAAAGGTGTTATTTTGATATTACAAACAGACACTCCAATTTTATTTATTTGTATAGAGTATAGATGTATAGATTGTGTGTCTAATGCTTGCACCAAAAGGTGTCCAATTCAGCATGTGCCTAGCGACTTCCAAAAAAGGGGAAGGTTCCACAATCTTTACACAAATTTTGGACTACTTCTTAGGCACCTACCTACCCCTACTTAAATAGGTACCGACTCCAAATGAAATAAATTACAAGGTCCCTAGTTATTTCTTGCTTTTTTAATGCACCCAGATTTTTATAAAGTCGGTTTATTTTTTTATTTTAAAAGAAGTAAATACATACTACTTATATGATGAGCCCAAAAAAAAATCATGCATTTTTTAATGTGGAACATCTATTGGCGCACTTTAGCAGTAAAATCGACCAGTTCGCCGTGACGGCAAATGGCATGACGCTCTCTCATGCCGTCACGCCCCCTCTCGACTCCCTTATCTGTGTGCGCGTTTATATTATACCACACACATGTTTCAGATCTGCTGGCCAACTTTTATTTCCTTATCGTTATCAAATAAGTTACTTAGACATCATAATATACTAACTTTCTGTGGAATTGGAGTCAGCAACCCCCGGAACAGTTAAATTTATAATTGGATATATTGCATCCTCAATATTATCTGACGACACGGTCCCACTGTCTTGTTGGTCCTCAAAACGTTGACCCATTGACGCTTGAGAACGCTCTTTCTTTCTTTGAGTTTTTATATTTTCCCAACACCTTTTTAACTGTATACTTTTTCTGGGTGTAACATGGGACTTTGCATTATATGCTGCCGTCAACTCAGCCCAGGCTTTCTTCTTTAATTCTATATTTTGGGCATGAGTCCGTCTGTCTTCAATAACGGGTCGCTCCTTAACTAACGCTACAATTAGTTCTCTTTCCGAAATTGTAAATGGCAGCTTCTTTGAACTGAAAGAAAACAATACATTATTGTGTTATTATTTACACAACTTTCATTTGGAAATAAACAGACAAATGAAAATGAAAACTTACCATATTTTGCGTGTATTCGTACTCAATATAGGGAAGCAACTGTTATTCATAATGACAAAGGCTTGGGGTGAAGTTTAATAAGTAAGTTAACTTAAGGTGGAGGCGCCTGTCCAGCCCGCGAAATTCAAAATTTTCGAGTATTCTTGTAGTTTATCCAAAATCTGAAAACATTTAAGACAACATTTTGTGATTTGCGACAAACACAGTATGCAGTGCGTTTATTCATACATTTATTTTACTCTAAATATTATCACGGTGGATATGATACTAGTAAATCACTAAATATACAAAAATTGCCAGATTATCTGGATAGCTGTCGTTCTTGAAATGTTATAGAGTAAGTTGGATATATTAATAAATGCACTGCACACGGTCTTTTTCGCGAATTACAAAATGTGCCTTTTATTATTGTCAGATTTTGAAAAATTTCTAAAAATCCTCAAAAAATTTGAACTTCGCGGGCTAGATGGGCGCTTTAGCCTTAAGTAAGTACTTATTACAAATGTTGTATCAAAGTAAGAATACGATATGACATGTAGGTATTTTTCATTTCATAGTTATGCACCTATATAATTTATTATCTCAATATTCAAGTATATGTTAACAGTGAATTAGTTTTTAAAATAACTTCCAAATTGCCGAAAAAACAGACGAAACAGAAGTTGAACTTGAAATAAATGGCATTCATGCCATACCTAAAGCACTGAGAAAATTTGATTTAGCATAGCGATGCATACTCCGGGAAGTAAGTAAATGTTCATGAATACGGGAGTTAGCAAACGCTAAAGATGATGTACTTACCTACCACAACAACAAGAATCTGATGGGTATTTTCTTCGTTCGGGGGGCGCGTCAGTTTTGACAGTTAGCCTATAGAAAAACTGTCAAAACTGACGTATTGCGTGTCCAGTGCGAGTCAAGCGAGATGCCAGCGGTTAACACAGATGGGTCCCAGTTGCTCTGCTTGGGTATTTAGTGATGTAAATGTTAGATTTTTCACGTTCTCGAATACGAATGCGAATATAAGGGCGCGCAAAATGTTAGACAGGTTTCACAGTTCGTGTCGGCCATGTTTAAACCGAATATAACCGAGCCCATACAGGTTGAAAGAGCGAAGTTAGTCACATAAAGTTCATTTGAATTTCGAAGAGATTTGTTCATATTATTATCATGTATCATATTTTTTCCTGTCTATCAAACTAAGTTATGTATAATTTTCAACTGTATAATCCAACTTCAAAATTTTTAGATTATCTTTTTTTTTTTTAAAATAGCTTCACCTAGACCTACCGACCATCAGTCACATAAAACTCTGTTGTTGGCAAAATCATCGACTACCTAACGATGAAAGCCATATTTTAAAAAAGAAGAAGAAGAAGAGGGTAGTTATGGGTTTAGTAGTTATGGGTAGTATTATTTCATTAATTAAATTTAATTGTGTTTTTTAATATTATAATTAGACTAACATGAACTAGAGACAGAACCTATATATAATTTAGTTGCCTACCTCAAGACTATTCAAATGTAAGGAAATTATTGTGCATTGTGTTATGATACAAGTCAGCTAAGTTGATAAAGCTACATTACGCACAAGTCTGGTTTTCAACCCAAGACTATAGCGAGGGTATACCACAACCTTTATCTAATACTAGCTGAGCCCGCGACTTCGTCCGCGTGGAATTTAACTTAACAAAAAAGCCCGCTCCCGCGTTCTGAGCCCGCGTGACAGAACCCATTTTTTAAAGTTTAGTTTTTCTAAAATGAAGGTAGCCTAAGTTACTCCTTAAATCATCAGCTATCTGCCAGTGAAAGTCCCGTCAAAATCGGTCCAGCCGTTTCGGAGATTACCCGGAACAAACAGACAGACAGACAGACAAAAAAAATTAAGTCGCGTTTTTGCTATAGGTGTCGTATGTACTTTCATATGCATTTAGTGCAAAGGTGTTATTTTGATATTACAAACAGACACTCCAATTTTATTTATTTGTATAGATTTAGTATGTCTGCTAACATTGTTATTGTGAGGCTGCTCTACTGTTTTGTGTAACAGCTAATTATTAAATCCATCAATGGCATGCACTTATTAGGTACTTACACATTTTTGACTTCTGGCGGTAGTTCAGACGCGGAGAGTACTTCTTTTAGTACACTCATACTCTCGTACTCCGCGCCGGTCCCGACGTCAACAAACACTGGCTCGTCGCTGACTGTCGCCTCGGCCATGATCTGTTCAATATCATCATCAATTAATCGTCGACCGCTTGGCGCAGTGGTTCGAGCCTAGACCTCTCGGCTCACTGCACATGGTGGTCGCGGGTTCGATTCCCGCCGGGGAAATTACGGAAATGGACTTTCCGTAATTTGCCCCGGTCTGGGTGTCACGGGGATCGCCCCCAGTCCATTGTACGGTACCCATAGTACAAGCGTTGCTTAGTTTGGGACCGTACAGTTGGTGTGTCAGTCTGGCAACATAATTATTATAATGTACATTATTATTGGAATAAAGTTGCTTAATGCGACTTGCAGTAGAAGTTAGCTGGCAGAAGTGGTCATAAAATATGAAGAAAAGGCTTTGAGCACAAAAATATTCATTGAAAACAGTAACCATATAGTTTCTTGCCTGATCTTCTCAGTGGAAGCAGCATTCTGAGCCGGCAGTAGATTCTAACTATTCATAAATGCTTTGTTGGCTTACATGAATAACAACAATTTTGAGTTTGAGTTTTGAATTGAGTATTTTAATCAAAAAAGTTAAAATGACTTCAAAAAACCTGGGGGCACTAAAAAGCTAGACATAACTGGGGACCTTATAATTTATTTTATTTGGAGATTTCGGCTTCCTCACTTATCGTACGAAACACAGCTGTAATAGTAGGTACAATAAGTAATAACGTGTCTTATTATCACGGCCAACGAGAACTTATAAGAAATCATTTTCGAGTTCGCCAACTTCGCCAACTTCGGGGGCCATTTTATAAATTCGTGGTGCATTCATGGCCGAAAATTAAGGCATAACGTTAAAAACGAACTAATTTCATAAATTATCTTTTAATTTATTTTCGTGTCGGTTCTCGTTGGATGTGGTATAGTATAAGGTTGTTTGTATATAATTTATAATTTACGCTCTTTTACCCACCTATATTAATACAAACGTTTACACAAGTATCACAATATCTACAACACAACTCTCTATATCCGATTCATTCATTTATTTCAGTTTTTAATCAGAAAACAAACAAAAATATTACTATCTGTTTGACATAAGAACTGACAAGACAAACAAACACAATCAAACCAACAACATCCATATTATATTTTTCATTTTTGTACCTGAGTTTTGTACCTATGCCATAGACACAGGTTTTTTATGTGTTTATCGATTATCGACGTGGATGGTTGATAGTCGATTTAAAAGTAAACGTAATCGTTATCGATAATAAATTACAAATATTTATAAATAATCTTTAATTTTAACAAAATTATAAGAAATCTTTCTCTGGATTATCCTTGCGAACTTTATCGTATTCTTCGAGATAATCATTGTATTCCGGTGACGACTGAAATTTGAACTGTTTGTTACCTTCCGAGCGAACCCTATTTAGAGTGTTATTGCGAATATCCTGTGTTGTAACTTTATTTTCATCGCTATCTTCGTAGTCCTTGCTTTGATCTTCTTCGTGATCGGAAGTTTCTACGTCTTTCTCCTTGATTTTATTCGAATTTGATGTAGTTTCCAATTTGGCATATTCATCGGTTTTGTTATCATAATGTTGTGTTGTAATCGTGTTATTTTGAACTTTCTGACGAACATCAGAGAAATGGATGATATTTTTCCCGTCGTTTTCGTGATCCGTCTTGCTTGTTTCATAGTCCTGTTCTTCGTCGCCCTCGTCTTTATCAGAATGGCCTCTCAGGTTTTTGTAATCGTCATATTCGACATCTTTGTGGTATATGTTTGTCATTACATTTTCATCATGATAATTTTCGTCTTTATCTTCCTCCATATCCCTCACAGCAATTAATGATTTATCTAGACTGTTTTCGTTACTCGTTCTCGCAATTTCTTCATAGTCGTGACTTTTATTTTCTATTACATCCTGCTCTGGGGATTCTTTTTCGTGTTGACTATATTTTTGGGAAGTTTTTTCTACATTTTCATTATTTCTCAAAACCATAGAACCGTCATCTGGTTGCTTATGTCGTTTCTCTTTGTGAACCTGGTTGTCTTCTTGTGTGTGTGTCTTCTTGTTGGCTTTTTGAGTTAAATATTTATACTTTAAGCTGAGGTTCTCAGATTTCAATGAAGCATCTTTCTTCATGAAAGCTTGCATATTAATTTTACCAACTTTTATGTTTTGTTTTTTCTCATCATTTTGTTTTGTTTTTTCTCCATCACTGTCCACGCGTTTTACTTGTTTGTCTTGATGTTTGTGTATATTTTCCAGGAGTTTTGATGTGTTTTTGCTACTTAGGTTTGATTTCAACTTTATATCAGTTGCTTGAGATCCTTGCTCGAATTTTATTATTTTGTCAACAGCCTTTTCAGCTATTTTATCGGCTAGTTCATCAAATTTTTGTGAAGTAAGTAGTTGACGAATAAAATCATCTATATTGGGAGAATTTAAATTGTGATCAATAATTGAAGAAAATTTGAATGTTTTGAAATAAATATTGATTACACCTAGAAGAAGAGAATAAGTTTAGTAGGTACATAATTTATCATCAAAATATAGTTACTTAAATAATTGTATAAAACCACTTACAAAAACATTGTATCAACAAATACTTCATTATTTTGCCGTTGTGAAACCAAACGGGAAATATCACATTTTATATTTTATTTTACGACGCAATAAAAAATACATTGCCTACCCATAAATATCATTTTCCTCTTACTTATTTATTTCTCGCGGATTAGTCGAGTCCACAAAATAAAGTTAGAATTGACACGAATTTAATGATCTTGTAATTTATGTACATCACTAACAAGAGCAAAAATTGCGCGAGAACCAACCACAGACAAAAAAAATTCGACAGATAATAAAGGAAGCACATAACCAAACTCCAAAGACAATGGACAATGAATATGATATGACGAGAATTGTAACCATCGGAACGTCCAGTGAAACCAAAGTGAAACCAAACAAGTTTTATTCTACCCACGCATTTACTCGTAGAACTCGTAGATAGAAATAAATAATTGTTTAACATTATCTTCTTTGGAGCGCACAAATAAAGTATGGCCTGGCCTGCGCTGAGACAACCGAAGGCGGTAGAAAGTGAAGAGACAAAGAAAATAGAAATGCAGTATGTGATAGTTTCTCTAAAAAACGGTAAAAAGCTGGTCGTATCTTCAGATGGCTATCACGGCATATTAACAGCTGGAGAAATGTATCGATGCGTGTTTTGTGAGTCGGAAATGGTGCGAGATATAGCGTGCAAAGAGCGGCACAAGCAATCGCTGAATCATAAGAAAATATTGGAGACGCATCCCCATATGGAAGCTTTTTCAGATAATCTAATCCGACAGGTAATTTTCCCTCGCATTTATAATACTCACAGACTACCAAAAAATGTGTAGGTACCTATTTCATCATATTTATTAAGAATATATTTTTTTGCGTTACCTACCTACCTACTTATTTTGAACTTTGTAAGTAGGTACCTCCTTTCATTCGAAGTTTTTGTTCATGTATTGTGATTTGTGGTTGTCAAGATATTGTGAACCACAGTTTTAAAATCACTCATTGTGAACGATAATTTGTTACTTACGCCATCTAGTGACAATATTAGTGAAATAAATTCCCATTATCATACTTATCATACTAATATTATAAAGAGGAAAACTTTGTTTGTTTGATTGTAATGAATAGGCTCCGAAACTACTAAACCGATTTGAAAAATTCTTTCACTGTTGGGAAGCTACACTATCCCCGGGTGACATAGGCTATAATATATTTTCAAAAAAATTAGGGATCCTTACTAAAACTCGAATAATGTAACCGCAATGTACCCGTGCGAAGCCGGGGCGGGCCGCTAGTACATAAGAAACACCGAAGAAATAGCTAGTTTGCATTGCGATACCTCCAAAATTTCTTGTGGATATCACGACGACTTAGGACCACGAACCGTCCTACTACAATTCATTATGATGCGTAAATTAATGCAAATTGGCCCGTATTCTGGCGTCATAAGAGTCACGGGACGCGACATCGTAAAATTAATCTGCGATGGTTTTAAATCTTTTCAATTCTCGGGAAAGTGGGGGCCACCCTGCTATTAGAAGTCTGTGGGGCAACTCTAAAATCTTATACACCTACCAGAGATCGTAAATTTGTGCCTACCCTTATCTGCTAGTTTTACCGACGGCTTGTGACACGTCATCGCTTCGATAGATGGCGCTGGACAAATATAAAAAAATTGGTACAACAATGGCGATTATCTATACCAGATATATCTATACCCACATAAGGTTGTTTATTGTTCACAGGTAAACACAGATAAATGTTATTGTACAATATGCAACGTTATTGTATCCTCACAGTTTATGGCGCGCCATTTGTCGGCCGAGGTCCACACTGTGGAGTCTCAGAAGGCGAAGTCCCGAGCGGAAGCTTACAAACCATACTCTTGAATATATTCGCATTTACCATAAGTTATGTTTATATTAAAATGTTTGCTGATTATTGTTACTTATTTTAATTTAAAATTAATATCCCTAAATTCTATATATAGGTATCGTCCTATGAAATGGGGGCGACCCCAGTGACACCCAGACACGCCCAGGAAACTACCGTTTTCGAAGACCGCCGGGAATTGAACCCATAACCTTAGCACTTGGGAGTTTTATCGTTTTAATAACGGATTTGTACATAATCTGCGCATTTGTAATTTTGTGTGCGACAAATTGAACAGCGCCCCTAGTGGATGGTGTCCGAAACTTTTAATTCTCTGTACAAACTACAAGGCTAAGGCCCAGCGCACACCGCTGGTCGCGCGGCGGAGAGCAATTGAAGACAACAATTTAATATAAACCTTAAATACCTTGACATACGGTCGCTTGAATAAATTAGCACGCGGTGCTCGGAGCGCCCTCAAGCTACTACAAGAGCATACGCGCGACTGCTCATACAATACGCCGTATGTCAAGGTAGTTAAGGTTTATATTAAACTAGCTGAGCCCGCGACTTCGTCCGCGTGGAATTTAACTTAACAAAAACGTCCGCTCCCGCGTTCTGAGCCCGTGCGACAGAACCCATTTTTTAAGTTTTGTTTTTCTAAAATAAAAGTAGTCTAAGTTACTGCTTATAACATCAGCTATCTGCCAGTGAAAGTCCCGTCAAAATCGGTCCAGCCGTTTCGGAGATTACCCGGAACAAACACACAGACAGACAAAAAAAATTTAAATCGCGTTTTTGTTATAGGTGTCGTATGTACTTTCATATGCATTTAGTGAAAAGGTGTTATTTTGATATTACAAACAGACACTCCAATTTTATTTATTTGTATAGATTGTTGTCTTCAATTGCGCTCCGCCGCGCCTCCAGCGGTGTGAGCTGGGCCTAAGAAATATGCAGATTATAAAGTATTTATATAATTAGCTTATGCTTAATGGGTTACTATAATCTGTACAAGATAGCTTGATCTCTGCGACAGCTGTCAGTAAAATCACGCCTATGAAGTCCTGAATTTCATAATAGTACAGACAGTACCTGTAAATATCACACTTATATTTGCGAACAAGAGATTATACTTAATAAATTTATGAGATTGTTTTAGCGATTCAGAAACTGATCCAGATATGGATTTGGGGTGTACTCCTTTAAGAGAATAAATGTCATTTTATATTAAAATATTCGTTTTTAGCGTCGACGATATCATGAACCCTCGATAATTTCTATCGACAATTTTTTATATCCTGACCCTATAAATGTCAGTTTTCCGTCTGTCAAAACGATCAAGCTAACCGTGAGTTCGCACTGACGAAACATTCACTCAAAACATGTTTATTTTCGGTTATTTTTGACACTTATCGAATTGCGTTCGCACTGTCTAAGAACATGTTGCATTGAAATCTGTTCGACAACTCGTTGCATGAGATAAGTATCACACCATGTTCGTAATACAAGTTGTGATACATTGTTGTTGAAATCATAGATGAAGGAGTGTAGCGAAAAGTTCTAAAGAGGTCTTTGTTTGAAATAGTTATTAGATTGCAAAAAGTCTTTAACTGAGTTTTTGTGGTCAAATTCGAAACGCTTAAAACATTTTGCAAACTGCGGACTTTGCATTAGAGGGAAAGAGATACGTAGAGCATCTTTTGCCTTGCTCAGTGTATCAGTATGGATTATTTTTTCATACTTAATTACTGCGGGTCACGAAACACACATTGAACAACTGTGGATCCTCAGGCAGTTCTTACTAACTTGTATGATTTTCATACCCACATGGATTCAAGCGATGAAGATTTATTGTTTTACAACTAGTGTTTTGTGCCTAGTACAGCAAAATTTAGAATAAGTAACAATACATACCTTAAACTAATATTTTAGCAAACGAAACAAGCCCTTTATCTTTTCCGAAGGTAAGTATAAAAATAGTGACCAGTCGCCAATCCAAGAATTATAATAATTAACGTGATTATAATAATCATCTTGCGCCAATCACAATTTATGGTTGTTTACGAACATTTTTGGATAACAATAAAATGGCAGAAAATTACGTATTTCAACAAATCTCGAAACATGTCGCACGCCAGTGCGAACGCGGGCAGTAACAAATCTACTGACAAACATGTTAATGTATGATGTTTCAGTTCAGTGCGAACGCAGGCTACAACAAATTTCGAAATTAATTCTGAAGCTTATCCAGTTTCCGGCAGTGCGAACGCAAACGCTAACAAAACATGTTGTGACATTTGTTCCTACAGCAAATTGCACAACATATTTCGCGACATGTTTTTTGGTGCGAACTAGGGGTAATATTTTAGCAAACGAAACAAGTCCTTTTTCTTTTCCGAAGGTAAGTATAAAAATAGTGACCAGTCGCCAATCCAAGAATTATAATAATTAACGTGATTATAATAATCATCTTGCGCCAATCACAATTTATGGTTGTTTACGAACATTTTTGGATAACAATAAAATGGCAGAAAATTACGTATTTTAACAAATCTCGAAACATGTCGCACGACAGTGCGAACGCGAGCAGTAACAAATCTACTGACAAACATGTTAATGTATGATGTTTCAGTTCAGTGCGAACGCAGGCTACAACAAATCTCGAAATTAATTCTGAAGCTTATCCAGTTTCCGGCAGTGCGAACGCAAACGCTAACAAAACATGTTGTGACATTTGTTCCTACAGCAAATTGCACAACATATTTCGCGACATGTTTTTTGGTGCGAACTAGGGGTAACTTGTACAGAATATAGGCCTTGACACTGCTAGAAAAAAAAAAACAATGTTTAAAAACTCATTCAATACTTATTTTATTTTTTTTATATACACGAAAACTACTTTACATTTAATTATACATATTCAATTAAACTTTTAGCCTCGCAATAACTGTAGCATGCGTTCTACTGTCAACTTGGAATTTAATGATGGTGTATCACAGTTTTATTTCAACCAATAGGAGGCACTACAATATTGTAGGTACTAGTGATGGAACATTTCACAGGTAGCGTGTGAAAAATCATATGATATAGGTTTTCATAAGTAGCACCTGCTACCGACATAGGTAGAAACTGTTAAAAATCATTGCTATTAAATCGCTAATCGTTTGGTGCTACCACGGTTTTTATGATAAATCATCGACGATTACGTGTCATAGTGAAAATTCACGCACCTAGCTCTTGATTTCTTAAAAGTGCCAGTTAATCTGGCCTATTTTAAATAAAAACATTTGAATTTGAATTCACCATGAATAAAGTCATTGACTGTGAAAAATCACATGTGAAATAACATTGAAAGAAAAATATAATTTCAAGGAATGAAAATGAATTGAAAGTAGCAACCATTTCCACGCCTAGTAGGTACGTCTTCACCACAGCGATGACATTGTCAGTCCCTTCACATCTGTCAGTGTCACTGCAAATACAATTTTTCGCGGCAATTATAGAAGCAAGAAGATTATACAATCTTGGATTGAGGGAATAAAAAAGGGTTCCCTCCATTTTGGTTTTCCAAAATGGACGGTCACATTTTTGTATTGTATTGTTATTAATTGTGTTTGTTATTGCTATTCGTTACTCGACATTGGCAGAATCATATTGGGCTTGACCCAATTGTAAGAAGCCATTAATATAATATATATAAAAAAGGGCTCCATTTTTTGGCAGAATTTTCCAAAAGGAGATTATGTATAATATTCTTGGACAGAGCCATAACAAAAATAAAACCTCCATTGCGGTTTTTCCGTGTTCAGTCACGTTTTGTTAGGTTTAGTAAAAATGCATTTATTTGGCACTGCAGAAATACCTATTACATAAATTAAATAAATATCGCCAGACAGACACACCAACTGTACGGTCCCAAACTAAGCAAAGCTTGTACTATGGGTACCGTACAATGGACTGGGGGCGATCCCAGTGACACCCAGACCAGGGTAAATTACGAAAAGGCCATTTCCGAAATTTGCCCCGGCGGGAATCGAACCCGCGACCACCATGTGCAGTGAGCCGAGCGGCCTACGCTCGAACCACTACGCCAAGCGGTCGTCGAATTGGGCTAACAAAACATTCACATCGAATGTTGTCTCTACTTTTTGCCAGTAAAAAATAGACTAACGGTGTTTTAACAAAAAAGTTAAAACACTAACTTTTTTGTAGTATATGTACACCTCACGAGTTTAGGTCCCATTACTCTAATTACGATCCGTGTTGCCTTACAACTGGTCTTCAATCAGCTATAACAGTACTACTTCCACAGCTATAGATTTACATAGATAACGCAAATGCATGTACTTCGCGTATCCGAACCCCGACCAAGCGTCAAGGTTGGTCGCCGCTAACTTGTCAGCCAAGCGGGACCACAGATATAAAAAATATGAGTATGAGCGAGATAATCACTCGAGAGAATCGTAGCGGGCGGAGGGCATCGGCGGCATCGGTGTCTTTGAATCGGTTTGGATTTCCCGTCACTAAATTTCGGCTATGACGTCACAGTAGGTGTTAAAAATTCGGTGCGCTTGGTTTCAATACAAATCGTGATACTTGCGTTATCTATATCTGTGACTTCTGTGGCAACCAGCCCATACAGATTGTTTTGTCTGTCGCCTTGCAATGGAGGGACGTATCTTTAATTATCTTTCGACTCCTATTATTTGTTTCGTATAATCGTGCGGGTTCTAAGACCGTTTATCTTCTCCCCGGGACTCGTCGAGGGTCAAACTTCGGCGTGATTATTGGACACCATTGTCAATCCTGGCTTACAAGAGTAACAGTTCTGGGAGTGGGTGGGTGTGTCTGTATACTTTCCTCTCAAACGGCTTGACCGATTTTGATTAGACTATTGTGTCCTTATAAGGTCGCCCGGTTGGTTCTTAGTAATAAATACGCTAGCAAAGCTACGGGTAGCTAGTCCCATGTACAAAATAAATGAGTTTTTCATCTGTTCCAAACGCTCCAAGATTCGGAAAACACTGTTCAAGGGAACTTACATCTTTAATATTAATATATTACAATCATTTTCCCTTTCTTTCACTTCGTATTCTACTTCAGGCTTCACAGTCCACACTTTACTAATTACAGGCATTCTTGTCTGAGACGTTTTAGATTTTTCAGTTGACATTACTAATTTATTACTTGTTTTAGGTGTCCCTATTTTAGTTGTTGCCGTTTTAGGGGTCACAACTTTGGGCGATTCCGTCTTGGAACCCTGCTTGAACTGTCCCATTTTCGTTTTAACAATTTCCGCCTTTCTCTTGTCTTTTTTTAGATCAGTTTTCATGATTGTTTGATCGACAAAGCTTTTATATGAATCATTGAACGATGGCGGTGACTGTAAAATTCTGGCCGGTGTAATGGTGCTCTCTATCCTAGGCTTAACGTCTTCATTGGCATCGTTGTTCCTAACCTTTTTGGTGATCCCGTGCAACGGCTCACGTTTTCGTTTCAAGGGTTTCTCGTCAACCACAGCGGTTGATTCCTCATCCTTCTTCCGTTGCAACGGTTCAACCTTACATGTGACCGTCTTATCATCCAACACTCTACTTATTTGTTCATCGCTCATTCTCTTGTTGCTCAAATCGTTCTCTTCATCCTCATCATAACTGTTCAACACTATGGTCATTTCAAACGCTTTCCCGAGCAGTACCTCCAACGTACTAATGTTAATCTTCGCTGCATCTAACACTATGGAATTCATTACTTTTTTAAACTGTAAATATAAATCTTTCTCGTCTTCTTGATCGCCTACATCGATGTCTTCCGTGTCATTATAAAATGAAGTTATACAATTCTTTCTATGAGCTTCCGGAGTGCTATACTCCTTACAGACATGTCCCCCGTGAGTTTTATAGTATGTCATGTGATAGCCGTTTGGTATTTGTTTGACTACGATTGTGGAGGGGCACTGTTGAGTTGTATTGGGGCTCGCAGTTTGTGGTTCATGTGAGCAATGGTATGTTGTAGTGTCCGAGAGCTTCACATAGTTAGTTCTCGTTTGGTTTTCTAGTATTGTCTTCCATGCATTGAATTCTGTGGAATAAACTTAGTTTTATATATAATAATAATAATAATTTAGCTCCTTTGACTTCCTACTCCTGGGCACGGGCCTCCCCCTCACTACGAGGGGGATTCAGGCCGTAATACACCACGCTGGCCCAGTGCCGATTGGCAGATTTCACATGTTTTTCGAAAATTGTTTAAATTTCCTAAGACATGCAGGTTCCCACACGATGTTTTCCTTCACCGTAAGCAAGTGACAACCATATAGAAATAATGATTCGCACATCGATTTCGAAAAACCCAGAGGTGTGAGCCGGTGTTTGAACCCAGGACCTGGTGCCCGCAAGATGCGTGCTTAACCAAGTTATCACTGCTAATCAGCAGTTTTATTTGTGGTTGGTAAATTCATCTTAAGACTAAAGAGCGATCTCAGAAATGTAATTTTTATGTCATACCAGTACAAAATGGCATGTTATAAGCATACTCAAGATCGCTTAGACTTGAGATTGATTTATTAATACAGGCCTTAGAGGCCTAGACGCAAAGACTTCTGGAATACATACCAGATAGAACTGGAAAGAAGTAACTTTCAATATTGTCTCCGTGTGATCCTTTGAGATGACCTTGGAACAGTGAGAGACTAGTGTAAACTTGCTTACACCCCAAACAGCGGTAGTTGCTGTCCTCTTTCTCCACTTTAACCGAACATTCATGGGGTGTGTCGGAGCGTATCGTTTCATTACAGATGCACACTTCAATGCGGACCGGTTTCACCATATTCAACGAGAGAGGGGAGCTGGAAGATGAAGATACACTATTATCACTGTATTCCCTGTAATTTCTCCTTAATAATAGGAGGGAGGGCTGTGCAGCAAGTCGTAATGCGATAGTAACACATCTTTTGAAAATTGGCAAGATTATATTACACATGAAGGTTGCCTCACAATGTTTTCCTTAACCGTAAGCAAGTCACATTACATTTATTTGCAAAAAAAAATCAGTGCCGTCTAGGGACGCTTGTAAGAAACGAAGCTTTATAGTATAAAGCGTAAGGCGCAGCAGCTGCCACTCTGTATACCTATATGTAACGTGTAACGCTGCTGACGCTTAGCACGGATAGAGTGGCCGCGCGGCGAGCGCACCGAACGTCCGTATAGAAGCTTCGCATCAATTATTATGTCAATTAAAATACTCACACTTTCTGTCCCATATTATCGACGCAATGTGTTTTCTGTATGTGCTGGTAAGCCGAGAAGTAAATTGAGAATTTCTTCTCGCACACCGGGCACTCAAAGCAGGGTTTAATCAGTTTGGGGTCATTGGACCCCTGCAATTCCGATTTCGGCATTTTCGTATCACTCTCCTTGATAATTGGCGCTTTCACAGCGTTCCGTAGCTTTTTACGCGGCTTCTTCTGATGCACATGGTACACATGAGATTTCACGGCGGTTTTATTCAGGAATTTTCGCTTGCAAAACTCACACCTGAATTGTCTTTTAACGTCAGACTTCAAACCTGTTGGCGTAGTAAATCGGATATATCAACAATATTAACTGTAATCATGGCTGGAAACCTCTTTTCTATGTGTTTAATACGCTTTCACTGTATTCAAGTTAAATTTAATCGCATTTTGATACGAGGGACGAATCCATTTCTATTCCACGCTAAGAGAACGCGCGTTGCAGGTAAACTATATACACAACTCTTTGAATGATAGAAAGAGATGCATATAGGAATAAAGCAATGGCAAAAATAAGGTAGCAATAACATTGATGCTAGAGATATACCCAATATAAGAATATGGAACGTGCGCGGCCAAAGCAAGGAGTGACGCTTTTAGACTAGGGACGTAGGTACATTTATTTTTACTGAATAACAAATCGATATGGTAATCGAATATTGGATTTTAAAACTTGCCTTTCATAAGGAAAATAAAGTACATAATCTAATCGGTTAGTAACCTAAAATTTTAACTTTAAAGTAATGGCACAAGGCATAACAATGTTAGTGTGAACTATTATCTATACAAATAAATAAAATTGGAGTGTCTGTTTGTAATATCAAAATAACGCCTTTTAACTAAATGCATATGAAAGTACATACGACACCTATAGCAAAAACGCGATTTAAATTTTGTCTGTCTGTGTGTTTGTTCCGGGTAATCTCCGAAACGGCTGGACCGATTTTGACGGGACTTTCACTGGTAGATAGATGATGGTATAAGCAGTAACTTAGGCTACTGTTATTCTAGAAAAACTAAATTTAAAAGAATGGGTCCTGTCACGCGGGCTCAGAACGCGGGAGCGGGCTTTTTATTAAGTTAAATTCCACGCGGACGAAGTCGCGGGCTCAGCTAGTTTAGTAATAAATAGGTTGGTTATAAATATGATTCTCAAAGCTAAAGAGTAAATTCACCTTTGTTAATCCCTGCTCGGAGGCGCCCAGGAACTGAAAAACAAACTCAATATTGTTCAGATAATTTTTATCATTTTTTAAATTATACCGTCATAAATTTAATTTATTTTAATATATTTATAGTTTCCGATATCGATTCGAGTGGTATTTTATATCATTCGAATCGATGTCGGAAACTTTAAACGTCTGTATTTTAGCCGTATTAAAAATTATTCGGTAAAATATTGGAATGTTATTAATCGAATATGTTTTACGTTTACTAACAGTGCAATAATTTTCAAAATAACTTTAAAGATAGCTGAAATACAGACATTTACGTAATGGTTAAAAGTTTATGTATTCTTTCTGATATCGATTCAAAACAGCCCCGCAGCAAAGGAAGAATCGAATGGTCTTTTAAAGCTTAATAATTATAATTGTATAAAGTATTTCTGTGTAGGCATTTCGTTTCGCTACTTTAATAACGTTTTTCCTTACGAGATAACGTTATAAAAATAATAACGGATTATTTACGGATTTCTCACCGGCCACCCCTAGTTATAATATTTAGTTTTCTTCACAGACTAAAAATGTTTTTTTTTCTTATTTATTTCACTTGAGTTTACTTTAACACTTATATAGACAAAAAACGAGACGAATTTTTCCCTCTCAGTCCTAGAGGCCATGCTTAAATGCTCCTACTATCTAGTATCCCTTATGGAACCCCTGGGAGAAAGGGATGCAGACCCACCCACCCAGAGATATTTCCTGTTTAATATAAACTTCATAGTGGTGGGTACACCATCAGTAATATCACATAGTATTATGTAGAATATTATATATAGATAGCTGACCCGTCAGACATTGTCCTCTCTTAACTTTGAATATTGAATTCGAATTGTCCCGCTCAACTTTCTTATTGTTTTCTTTCATAAGAACCTTCTCCTGACAATAATAAACACAACAAAATAAGAATTAGCGAAATCGGTCCATCCGTTCACGCGTGATGCGATGACCAAGGAAATAGAGATACATCTTATATAAAATTCTCGTGTCACAATGTTAGTTACCATACTCCTCTGAAACGGCTCAACCAATATTCATGAAATTCTGTGTGCATATCGGGTAGGTCTGAGAATCGGCTACTATATATTTTTCATACCCTTAAAAGACTGGACAACGTCTGTCAGGTCAGCTAGTTTGTATATATGTATACTAGGTGAAACATAAGGGGTGTTTTTTTTTTAAACTTAACTTTGTAGTTCTAAATCTATCACCTTTGGAGGAAACTTGAATAACAAGAGCTGTTACAGGGATACAGCTGTTGACAGATTTCATTAGTCTACAAAACCTTTAGTACTTCAACTGTCCCACAAAGCCGATAGTTTTAGATTTACAAAGTAAAGTAGCAAAAAAAATTGTATACCCTTTCTGTTTCACCTAGTATAGATGGATGGGTATACCTATGTTGCTTGGTTGTTCCTTAATATGCTGAGTGGGCACGCTCCCTCGCTTCAGATATCGCTGTCCGTTTATTTTGCGTGTATAACAGCTCCGTTTGAAGTGCAAGGAGCACATTGATGCATTCGGCTTAACATCAGTCTTGTCTATAATCTTCGCCCACACTTTGTGCTCTGTCGGATCACTCGGAAATCTGTAAATTTATTTTCCAAATCAATATCATCACAATTAGGTTGGTATTAATTGATATAAAATCTAAAGTCTGAAAGTAATCTTGGAGATGTCAAAAACATTACTAAAAATCTCTCAGACTAGATTGATTTGTTAATATTAGATTTAAACACCAAATGTATGGTCCCAATTCAATCAACGGTTGTACTATGGGTACTGCACAATGGATTGGGAGTGATCCCAGTGACACCCAGGCTAGGGTATCTTATCAAAAGGCTACTTCTGAAATTTGCCACGACGAAACTAGAAGATGCCACCACCTGGTCTAGTGAGTTAGGAGTTGAGTCTCTATACTAAATTAGAACAAATGGAATTCATGATGGATTAATAATTTTCCTATTATATAACCTACTAGCAGCCCGCCCCGGCTTGGCACGGGTACATTGCGGTTACATTATTCGAGTTTTAGTAAGGATCCCTAATTATTTGAAAATATATTATAGCCTATGTAATCCGGGGATAGTGTAGCTTCCCAACAGTGAAATAATTTTTCAAATCGGTTCAGTAGTTTCGGAGCCTATTCATTACAATCAAACAAACAAAGTTTTCCTCTTTATAATATTAGTATGAAGTATGATGTAAGGTCTTATATGATGCTTTGAGGGCTTAATAATAGGCTGGATAAACATAATGGAAGATCGTGGAGCAATAAAAATTTATACTAGGCAACAAATGTTGCAGATAAGAAAAAATAATAGCTAACAAACACAATTGATAGTTGATAGGAAAACAATACTGTTACTGACTTGTGAAACATCCGTCGTGGTTTATAATCACTCCTCCATTTACAAAGAACACAATATCCCACCATTTTGATCACCAAACTCAGAGTGCACCAGTAAAAATAGTTGTTTTTACTGCAATATAGAAATGTTTCTATATAATGCCACTTTGTTTTTATCTAATGAACTTTAGGCGGGATTTGTTAGATTAATAGCAATTTCTGGAAACGACAAAACATTTATTTATTTACATAAAATCTAAACGCTGCGCAATTTAGAAAACAAACAAATATGCGACGTAAACAATATTCAAAATGCGTTTGTGGTAGTGATGTGCTGTGTTTGTAATCAATACAAGAAAATGTTAACCGTTATCGATTATTGTTATAAAGTTGGATTATCTATTTAATCAATATTGAGGGCAAAAAAAATCAGTTCCCCAGAAGTAGCTTGATTCGAATGTATTTCTTTATAATAATATGGCCCATCTAGTTAAATAGGCACTTCAAGTAATAAATAGTATTTACAAATACATGTAATAACGACTCAAAACGACAGCTTCCATCCTTATACCAATAAAATTCAAAATTCTAATAAAATAAATATGGAAGCTGCCATAGGTATGCGACATCGGAAACTTTCCGTCATATGCACAGATTAGAGATATGTAGTAGATATGTGGTCATATGTGAATACTCCCCCCCCTCCAGTGTTCTGATTTCAGTATTTTAGTTTGAGACTTACTTTTAACGCTATACTTATACATAGTTAACACCCACATTTACTAAATGTATGGCAGAACGTGCGACTTAGGACCACTTGACGTTAGTTAATATAAATTATTTGCATTATATAAAGCATATGTTTCAACTTTAAAAATCGATTAAATTCTATATTAAGATTAAAGTGCATAGTTGCAGCACTAACAATTAGATTTAAAACTGCGAAAAACAACAGTAATATTTCGTAAAAAGTTCGTATGACGTTATTTTAAGTAATCTAATCAGTACATCACTACCCGTGTAACTTATAATAGGTATGTTGGTTTTACTGTTTTTTAACATCCAATAGGATAAATGGCGCGAATTTTTAAGCGAATAAAAACTAAAATCGCTGTGGAACACTAATGTAATTCACCAATAGTACAACTTGTAGTATGTCCAAGAAATAAACACTTTCTTTGATTATGGTACGTTCATAAATTCTGGATGGATGGATTACTTTGGATTGGTAGAACATAGGTAGACCTTAGATTTAAAGAAAGTATATTTTTAATTGTAGGCATCATTTGTTTTTATTTTGGTGTGGGTTTGTTTCCTTATCATTTTTTTTGCTCTTCCTGCTTCCTGTTATACATTATGTGCCATTTCCAGTGAAACCAAAATAGTTAGGTATCATTTGAAAATCATTTAACTATAGAATTAAATCGACTATTAACATATATAACAAATTAACAAGATTGTCAAGGATATTTCCTAATAGGAATTAAAATAAACCTAATAAAAACCTTTAAGGCTAAAGCGCCCATCTAGCCCGCGAAGTTCAAATTTTGTAATTCGCGATAAAGACCGTGTGCAGTGCATTTATTAATATATCCAGCTTACTCTAAAACATTTCAAGAACGACAGCTATCCAGATAATCTGGCAATTTTTGTATATTTAGTGATTTACTAGTATCATATCCACCGTGATAATATTTAGAGTAAAATAAATGTATTAATAAATGCACTGCACACGGTCTTTTTCGCGAATTACAAAATTTGTCTTTTATTATTGTCAGATTTTGAAAAATTTCTAAAAGAACTCAAAAAATTTGAACTTCGCGGGCTAGACAGGCGCCTTCACCTTAAATCAAACTGCTGTAGGCACTGAAATAAAAAATATTTATTATTAACTACTATTCCTCCATGCTCTGTATTCCCCATAGTTTGATTTCATCTTCACATGCAGATATAAAAGAATTCTCTCTTGGATGGTGGCTCAGTGATACAACTGGCTTATTTATACTATGCACTAGTTTTTGAGTACATTTACTGCTAATTAAATCATAATAGAATACCTCTCCCGATGCTGAACCAGAGATAATATGACTATCTTTCTCATTAACAGCATTTTCTAACAAATAATCTTTACTCTCATGCCCTACAAAAGTATTTAAGATTTCTCCGGAGTCTTTATCAAATAATTTTATAGTGCTGTCTGCACAACTCAAAATATAACATTGCCCGTCCCTAGTGAGACTTCCAAATGTCACAATATGTCCTATGTAATCTGTTATCATTTTCCCCATCCTTATATCATACAATCTAACATGGGAATCGACAGAAGTAGTGAAAACTTCATGGTCAGTAACTTGTATGCTTGTTATCGAATCCTTAGCATCTTTTAAAACTTGCACCGGCTCTTGTCTACGGCTGATGACGTCCCAGAAGGCGACTGTGTTGTCTATGGATCCGGTGATAGCCATTGTGGACTCTTCGTTGTACTTTACGCAGGTAACTGAGCTGGCGTGGCCTCTATACCTTCGCAACGGTTGTCCTGTAGTCACATCCCATAGAATTACAGATTTATCGGCACTGCATGATATGATCTGGCTGCTGTCACATGATCCGGCCGCGTCTAGGACCTCATTGGCGTGTCCTCCGTAGGTTTTGAGCAGGAGTTCTCGTTGTGGATTCCATAGTTTTATTTTCTTGTCAGCGCCGCATGTGAGACAGTAAGATCCATCCACGTTGAAGCGAACGACGCGGATAGCTTGCTGCTTACATTTTATTGTCGCTATCGTGGTTAATTCAGTCATTATTAATTGTTATTAATGAAAAGTTGCAGGAGATCGAACTTTGTTTCCGTGATTTGCGTTCCATGGGCATTGAAATTTAATTTTTGAACGTCTAATTGAAAGAGATGGATGATTGTAGCATTTAATAGTGTGTTAAAGCGAGATAAGAAATATGTGATGCTGAAAATGTCGCGTATATAAGCGTTGTAAATTTAACTGTCAAACTGTCAAAGGCAGCATAATGATGCGTTCATTTTCGGAACTACACATAATTTCGGAGTAAATTAAACTGATACTAAATAAATTTCATTATTATTTACAAAAAACATTTTTATTTTATGGTGGATGATCCAAGGCTATTCATAATAACATTAATAATTTATTTCCATTAAATCCACTCATGCCATCTATTGGAATTTTCACTAACTATTCATAAATTACTGGCGCCATCTAATTACATTTTCTTTAAACATGCCAAGCAACCGCATCTTTGGTTAGTTCACAATCCGTTAATCTAGGGTTTTATTGTAAACTTAAAATGGCTCCATAATTTCATAAAGGTGGTAATGTGTTATTTCAGGTGTTATTCATGTTATTTATGAACTAATTTTCGGCTTCGATTTCTGAGTCCCTACCTACGAATGCGACATGCGACTTCGGAAATACTACTCAAATATATATTCTTCACTACTGATAAATTAATCTCAAATCTGAGACCGTACTTTTGAGATAAGTCTAGTTATGCACCAAGAATGCCAAAAAAGTATTTCCTTTCTTCCTTAATGTTACCAATATTTGAATTATTAATTACTACGTCCAAGTACCTACCTACAAAATATTACAGATAAGTAGGTAATGTTATTTTCATCCCATCTATTCGAAAAGGACGACTTGGTTCGCCTTTAAGTGCACCCAAAGGTGGTGTTTTCTATAAGAAACTTTTAGCGGGCAGTAATGAGTTTTTAATCCTCTTTATACTCGTAAGTGCGCCGCAATTATCTTTGCCGCGCACTTTTTGAATTTGGAACAAAGTGTTCAGCGCCAAATGCGAAAATGTCTCAAACGTAAATATAAGTTTTTGGTTGTTTTATTTTATTATTAGATACTATTTAATTTCAATTTAGTTGTTACTCTATGTCTTATTAAATAATAATATTTTTTTTATTTTCTCATAGAGGGTGATGAAAAGTAGAGTATATCTCTCGGGCACAAAATATTTTTGGCTCGGGCGACGTACTTTGAATCCCTCGCTACGTTCAGGATTCTACTCTAGAATCCCTCACTTCGCTCTGGATTCAAAAAAGCGCCCTCGCCGTAAAAATATTATTTTGCTCCCTTATGATACAATCTACTATTCTTTCACCGTTTAACAAGTTTGTGATTATCTTAACCCATCTCCCAAGTATAGGCTGTTAATTTTTCGCCGCCCTAAACTCTACAATTGTCAGTTACCAAGATTACTATTACAATTTACAATCCAACAATTTGTTTTAAAATGCACATGAAATAGTTTTTGGGTATACTAGGTGAAACAGAAAGGGTTTACAATTTTTTTGCAACTTAACTTTGTGAATCAAAAACTATCGGCTTTGTGGGACAGTTGAAGTACTGAAGGTTTTGTAGACTTGTGAAATCTGTCAACAGCTGTATCCCTGTAACACCTTTTGTTTTTAAGTTTCCTCCAAAGCTGATAGCCTTAGAATTACAAAGTTAAGTTTAGAAAAAAAGTATACCCTTTCTGTTTCAAGCTATACTTATTTCTGAGCTGATCAAAGGCTCTAAAGGGGGTTGTTGCAGTGTGTCCCCAAATTTGCCGCCCCTAAAACTGCCGCCTAATGCTCAAGCCTATTCAGCCTGCTGGTAAATCCACCACTGCGCATGGAATCCCAAAACCCCAGAGGTGCGAGCCGTGGCTTGAACTTGCACACCTTGTGTTACAAATCCTGTGTCCAACCACTGAGCTATCTAGGCCTGAGTTTAGTGTCTTCCGAAATGCCGCAACCACCATTGCGGCGTGTTGTATTGCGGTAAATGTTACGCTAGAGGGCGCGGCGCCGCGGAATTTTGGCGCGGAGGAAGCATTCACAAGAAACACATTGAAATTATTTTACGTAAATTAAATATTGAAATATCTAATATCGAAAATCACTACATAGTATAAAACAAAGTCGCTTCCCGCTGTCTGTCTGTCCCTATGTATGCTTAGATCTTTAAAACTACGGAACGGATTTTGATGCGGTTTTTTTTAATAGATAGAGTGATTCAAGAGGAAGGTTTATATGTTTAATACATGCATAATATAGTAGAGAAACACTGATAAAAAATATCCGCGCGAAGCCGGGGGGGGGTCGCTAGTATAGTAATAATTTGTTGCTGTCACTAAATGCATATGAAAGTACATACGACACCTATAGCAAAAACGCGATTTAAAAAAATTTTGTCTGTCTGTCTGTCTGTGTGTTTGTTCCGGGTAATCTCCGAAACGGCTTTACCGATTTTTACGGGACTTTCACTGGCAGATAGCTGATGTAATAGGGAGTAACTTAGGCTACTTTAATTTTAGAAAAACAATTAGGGTTCCGCGTAAAAAAATAAAAACACATGAAATCAAAGAGTATCTCCGAAACGGGTGGACCGATTTTGACGGGACTTTCACTGGTAGATAGCTGATGTTATAAGCAGTAACTTAGGCTACTTTTATTTTAGAAAAAACAAAATTTTAAAAAATGAAAAAATGGGTCCTGTCGCGCGGGCTCAGAACGCGGAGCGGTCTTTTTTGTTAAGTTAAATTCCACGCGGACGAAGTCGCGGGCTCAGCTAGTTTGTAAATATAATGAAACACAGCTTAATGTATTATATTTATATGTATGTGTTATCTAGATAGTGCCTGCAGTGCTTACCCCTCTATACTTAGTATTTGACCTATATTGTATGGGATATTAATATCTACAATTATTTTTATTGATTGTTGGCAATCAATATACTGCATTGCGGCTATTAAATATTATCTACTAACTCTTGCCCGCGGCTCCGCCCGTGTGGTACTTTGATAAAATAAAAGTAGCCTCAGTTACTCCTTTTAATATCAGCTGTCTGCCGTTAAAATCGTTCCAGCCGTTTCGGAGATTAGCCGGAACAAAAAGACGGTCAAAAATTTCAAAATTGTTAATTGCTCTTGTTGTTATTACTTACCTATGTTTTATACGTCTAATAGAATAACTACGTATTTATGTTTTGACATTACAAACAGACACTTAAATTTTATGGGTTTGAACAAATATAACTAAACTTGAAAATTAAAAAAAAAACACGGATGCGACGACTTTTTAGCTACAAAAGAGCTCATAATTATCAAACGGCTGATCCGATTTTCATGAAACATAGCTAAGAACACTCTCGATCAGAATACCTTTCTAACAAATAAAACAGAATTAAAATCGGTTCATCCGCTTGGGCGCTACGATACCACAGACAGACACACAGATACACATGTTAAACTTATAACACCCCTCTTTTTTCGTCGGGGGTTAAAAATAACTAACTACCATTTGCGATAGCAGAGAATACGACTACCTACCTAGTGAATGGTGAAGGAAAACATGGTGAGGAAACCCGCATGGGTGGTGGGTGTCCGGAGTAATCGCGACAGGTCCGCCGTCTGTTACATTGGGACCGAAATATAATCCTCGAAATCTGTGTGCTGAAGTGCAAGCCTGCCTACCTCTTCTGGGAAAGCGGACTTGATGGTATTGAAGCTTATATACGGACGTTCGGGGAGCTCGCCGCGCGGCCACTCTATCCGTGCTAAGCGTCAGTAGCGTTACACGATATATATAGGTATACAGAGTGGCAGCTGCGGCGCCTTACGCTTTATACTATAATGATTCGCTTCTTTCGGACGCCCATAAACGGCACTGTTTTTTTGTGTTAATCATAAATAAATAATAACCGGAGGAAGAGATCAATGTTCCAATCCTCTTCAGGTCGGTAACTTGCGAGCAATGCCTTTGGTACAAGCATCTATTAGGCTACGGTAACTGCTTAACATCAGGCGGGTCGCACGCGTGTTTACCGACTTAGTATGTTCTGTAAAAATAAAATTGTTACTCGGCAACCCATCCAGTTCCAGACCGAAGCAACGTCCCTGCTCAACCATGCAGGCATCAAAGGATTACCAGCCTATAACTTGTCCAGAGAATGTTACAACAATTATAAATTATTTTCTAACTAAGAACGTTTTTATATAAAGGCTATATACAAACGACAGTCGGTGCTGCAGTTTCGAAAAAAAAAATAACATTACTTAAAAAAAAAACATTTGTATTTTCTGAAAAACGAAACGTAATGTGCGCGCGCATTCTCAATCGACCGATATGTTATCGCCAGTGCCCGTCCGGCGGTCGCGCGCGTCGGACGAATTTTAAATGGGAGAGTTGCAATACCCCGGCGCTCCAAGCGTCGGCGACGACGAGCGGCAGTACAGGGCTCCGTTCCGCAGAGCCCCCCAGTACAGGTGGCCGGCGCCGCAGCCCCCGCAGCCGTCGGCCTTCGCCCCGTGGCGGAGGGCCCCAGCGCCGCCGAGACCTCCAGACTATCGGCGGAGTGCTTCATACCCTGGCAAACCAGATGACATTGGCATCCAGGTTAGACATTATAATATAATTTAGCTCTTTTGACGTCCCACTCCTGGGCACGGGCCTCCTCTCACTACGAGGGGGATTCAGGCCGTAATCCACCACGCTGGCCCAGTGCGGGTTGGCGGATTTCACAAGTCTTTTCGAAAATTGGTAAGATTTTCGTAGACATGCAGGTTTCCTCACGATGTTTTCCTTCACCGTAAGCAAGTGATAATCATATAGATATTATGATTCGGACATAGAGACATTACAAAATTTATTATGTACACAGGGTGATAAGTCCGAAATATTTTTTCGACCTATGCGTGAGTAGGTATTATGTGTATTGGGCTTATAGAATGGTAAAAAAACGATGGAAATTAGAACACATTTTTTTTTAATGAAGTACTTACACCATTACATTCGTAGGTGTGGGCAGAAATGTGCATTGCATCCACTTTTCGCGTATCTTACTTTCGTTCAAATACGTACTTACTACGGAGCAATTAATTTATTTTGCTTCTACTGCAAAAAAACTCATATGCACAATTTTAACAAACTATTTATTGAATATTAGTGCTGGCAACTCGTAAATGCCGTTTACACTGTTTCCTAGGCATTTGGATGTGCTCTCAGGCCGTAACACGAAAGCTGTGACAAACATACAATAATACCTTTAACTCAGAAACTATGACATTTCCGTATATTCTGTCTTCACTAGTAATCTACATTATCACTTATCAGTTACCGTATACGCCCCTAAAATTAATTATTACCTATTTGGGATGTCTTTTTCACCCTGTATATCAGACTTGTTCATCAAATACAATGACATAGGCATTCTGTCCAGCTGTGAAAACAAATACAATGACATAGGCATTCTGTCCAGCTGTGAAAACTTATAGTTACAACATTGTCTGTGCAAAATTTTAGCTAAGGTAGGTACGACTGTGTCTTGCCGGATCATCTCAGTGGAAGCAGC
This sequence comes from Notodonta dromedarius, assembly GCA_905147325.1. Taxonomy (NCBI): domain Eukaryota; kingdom Metazoa; phylum Arthropoda; class Insecta; order Lepidoptera; family Notodontidae; genus Notodonta; species Notodonta dromedarius. The sequence goes on from LR990187.1 coordinate 1,803,127, forward strand.
TTTCCGAGCCAGCGATAGAATCTGACTATTCATAAATGCTGTGTGGGCTTACATGAATAACAATATTTCGAAATAAAAATTGAACAGAACAATTATTTTTGAAAAGTTTGGGCTTATGAAGTATCTAATCCCGGACTACTGAAGTCAATGAAAGAAGAGGCCAAAGTTATAACTCCTATTACTACCGTAGAGAGAGAAATCTTTTGCCGTAACCTTATTAACACACCTTATATTAATAACCTCATCGATAAAATCTGACCGAGTGAACTATCTATACACACCCTTAGTAGCCGGGTATAGAACCATGAAACATTGTCCATAAGTACCTTTTAATTATGTAATTCCTGGTAATATCAAAAGGCAACACACTGGAGCTATTATATTAATATTAATATCTACTACCCTTTGTAAGTAATGACTAATAAGCAACGAGCGATAAAAAAATATAGCTGTACCAAAAGTAAAAAGACAAGCCCACTGAGTTTCTTGCCGGATCTTCTCAGTCGAGGTCGCGTTCCGATCCGGTTGTAGATATAAGAAAAAAAAATGTAACAGCTAGCTGTGCCCGCGACTTCGTCCGCGTGGAATTTAATTGACAAAGTTTCATACCAACTTTCTTCCCCTATTTATTCCCTTGGGGGTAGAATTAATCAAAATCCTTTCTTAGCGGATGCCTACGTCATAACATCTACCTGCATGCCAAATTTCAGCCCGATCCGTCCAGTGGTTTGGGCTGTGCGTTGATAGATCACTATGTCAGTCAGTCAGTCAATTTGTAAGTGCCCGTAGGCCTAAACAAAATGAACTTTTTGAATTTTATATTATATGCATTCACTAAGGGAGTATTTTGGGATAACCCACTATTAGACCCGTATTAATATATCGATCTCAAGTCTGAGTGCGGTCTTGAAAATGTCATTCTTATGTCATACCAGTACAAAATGACACGTCAAAAGCGTACTCAAGACCGCTCTCAGACTTGAGATAGATTTATTAATACCCTAACGAGGTGAAATAGGAGAAAGAACTTTGTATGAAAACTCCGTACCTAAATCCATGCGGATGAAATTGTGGGAAAATGATTAGTATTAATAAGTAAGTAAATATCGCCAGACTAACACACCAACTGTATGGTACCAAACCAAGCAATTCTTGGACTATACGTGCCGTACAATGGACTGGGAGCGATCCCAGTGACATCCTAAACGAGGGCAAATTATGAAAATATAATTTACGAAATCCGTGTCAAAATGGAAAGAAAAGTTCCATGATGTGTGTCAAAACGAAAAGATGATTTCCGAAATGTGTGTCAAAACGAAATGATGACTTCCGAAATACCAATACTAGCCGCTGAATATTTGAATGCGATCCAAATTTAAGAGTGCATACATGGATATTCGTTTAAGTAATTACAAATAATAGAAAACTCTACATTTGGGCGTATTAATTTTGCTTTAGACATGTGCCTCCCCTAAATGCAAGGGGGAAATTAGGTCATTCAGCGCCAGCTAGATTATAGCGGCTGAATTGTGACACGTTTAATTCCCGTTTACCTATCTGAAACGTCCTTACCTGTATTAAACAGCTCTCAAATTATTTAAGTTGCGTTAATTCAACGGTAATATCAATTTAATTTTATTTTTATATAAACATATTAACAGCAGTGATAGCCGATTGGTTAAAGCACGCGTCTTGCGGGCACCAGGTCTTGGGTTCAAATCCCGGCTCGCACCTCTGGGTTTTTCGAAATTTATGTGCGAATCATAATTTCTATATGATTATCACTTGCTTACGGTGAAGGAAAACATCGTGAGGAAACCTGCATGTCTTAGAAGATCTAACCAATTTTCGAAAGACATGTGAAATCTGCCAACCCGCACTGGGCCAGCGTGGTGGATTATGGCCTGAATCCCCCTCATGTTGAGGGGAGGCCCGTGCCCAGCAGTGGGACGTCAAAAGGGCTAAATTATTATTATTTTATAAACATATTACTTGAGACCCGCCCCTGATACGCACGGGTATTTTTTATCAGTGTTTCTCTACTATATTATGCATGTATTATACATATAAACCTTCCTCTTCAATCACTCTATCTATTTAAAAAACCGCATCAGAATCCGTTGCGTAGTTTTAAAGATCTAAGCATACATAGGGACAGACAGACAGCGGGAAGCGACTTTGTTTTATACTACTTATGTAGTGACGAAGTCGTCAAGCATGCATAAGATCCGCCGGATGTTAAGCAGTTACCGTAGCTTGCAATACCAAAGGCATTGCTCGCACGTCACCGACCTGTAGGGGAGGGGGGAAGTTAAATAAATATAAATAAATAAATATCGCCAGACAGACACACCAACTGTACGGTCCCAAACTAAGCAAAGCTTGTACTATGGGTACCGTACAATGGACTGGGGGCGATCCCAGTGACACCCAGACCTGGGCAAATTACGAAAAGGCCATTTCCGAAATTTGCCCCGGGCGCGAATCGAACCTGCAACCACCATGTGCAGTGAGCCGAGCGGCCTACGCTCGAACCACTGCGCCAAGCGGTCGTCAAAGATAAAGAGCCTGGATTGGAGGGGGTTTGGTTTTCGGATCTCCCACTCATTGTACGCCACACAGCTACAATAGCTGCTTTACGGTCATCTTCTGTGAGAGGTGGTACTACCCGGTAGCCAGCCCGTATATGAGCTGTAGTCAGTTGGGTACCGCTTGGGTCTACCACCGTCTAAGACTTATACTGTAGACCTAATACCATCAGCATCTCTACTTCCGTCACGGAACACCTTAAGTTTTAATTCGCTTGGCGCAGTGGTTTGACCGTAGACCGCTCGTCTCACTACACCGGGTGGTTGCGGATTCGACACCCGTCGGGGAAAATTCGGAAATGGCCCTTTCGTAATTCGCCCCGGTCTGGGTGTCACCGGGATCGCCCCCAGTCCATTGTACGGTATCCATAGTACAAGCGTCGCTTAGTTTGGGACCGTACAGTTGGTGTGTCAGTTTGGCGATATTTTATTTAAATTTAAATATTAATTAAACGCCAATAGTTACCTATTATTGCCATCTGTTGTTTACGTATAATGTAGTTGAAATAAGCGTTTAATTGTTGAGCAAATGACATAGAGATCGTGTGAAATACACGGAGACAAACATAGGGATATGAACTCTATCTAGGTTGTACGAGGGTACCAAGCAGTGGCGGATTAAAGGAGGGGCTAGGGGGGGCTATAGCCCCGGGCCCTACCTTGGGGGGGGGGGGCCGCAGTCTCGAATCATAAATATTTATTTTAAACCTGTTTCAAAGAACTTTGAACAAAAGTAAAATGTTTTCCAAAGAAAATAAGTTAATAAATAATTTATAATACATTAATAAATGTTTTTTTTTTAATATTTGATAAATAGCCTTTTTCTCTGTCCTTAAGTAGACAGCAGCAGTGAAGGGGCCCCTTCTCAATTTTAGCCCCGGGCCCCATAAAGTTCAAATCCGCCCCTGGTTCCAAGTCACCTAATTTTAAACTATTCCATTATATTAAAAAACAATCTATCATAATATGGATTGGTGTACCTATCCCCACTCTTAGTAGGTGGGGGTAAGCACACGATCCTATTCCACCTCTCCTTGAATTGAATTTCAGCATTTATAAAGCGATTTCGAGTCTGAGAGCGATCTTGGAAATGTCATCCTTATGTCACACCAGTACAAAATGATGTGTCAAAAGCGTACTCAAGAGCGCTCTCAAACTTGAGATCGATTTATTAATACGGCTACAGCCACTTGAGATATGTTTATTGATAGGGGTCCAAGCTATTTGATTAGTCTCGTTTCTGTTCTGCGATAATTAAACCATCTATACAGTTATTTTCGTCACCCGCTTTGCAAACAAGATAAGTGTTTAACATTCTTCTGAATTCTACTTTTTCTTTTGATTAAATTCGTTGTTATAAGACAGTTTAGTTTGCCTACTCGTTGTGGGTCAAATCCCGAACTTATCTCGGCCGGTTTAGACCCTGGTTTACAGGAGTTTCAGTGGTCAGAGTGTGTGGCTGTTCCTATAATATTCTTTCAAATACTCCTATTTTATGTGTCAATTATATAGTGACTTCGTGTGGATTCCTCAATATGTTTTTCTTCTTTCTTTAAATATATGACCCACCCAAGTTAGTAGGTATTCCGCCAGTGTCAAGTAACAAATAGCAATAACAAACACAATTAATAACAATACAATACAAAAATGTGACCGTCCACTTTGGAAAACCAAAATGGAGGCTCTCAATATGTTAATGTTCAAATGGATTTTTGATGGTCAACTTACGTTACAGCGTCTTCGTTTGACACAAGACAGGTAAGCCAAGAGGTTTGCATGAGTAATAGTAATGTAATGCCTGTATTAATATACCCAATGAGAATGTACACAATATTTTATTCATTGAAAAGAATAACCATTGAGTTTCTTGCTGGATCTTCTCAGTGGAAGCAGAATTCCGAACCGGTGGTAGATTCTGACTATTCATAAATGCTTTCTTGGCTTACATGAGTAAAACCATTTTGAGTTTGACTGTGAGGCTGGTTGAAAAGGGAGGATGGTATTTAAAAAGAAATTGTTCTCTAGGGAGTTCCAACTCGGCTCTCTCGATATCCAGCATTGTTACCATTTGGCACGTCGGTTTCCGCGCAACGCGTCAACAAATGGACGAACAATAGAATCGCCAAGTTTTGTGTTACATACGTAAGCAACAACATAAAAGAGTTATGTAAACTGTAACACGGAGTTGGCCTGTTTAGACACCAGCGGGATCCGCTAACGATAGTACTTAGAGATATGTGCTGCTACAAACAACTGACACTCATGGACTAGCATGATTTGAGTCTAGGCCATGTTTAGGCTGGTCTATCCATCCCTTGTTTGAGAGCGATATTGGAAATGTCATTCTAATAGTTCAAATGTCATTCCGGTTCCAGAACAATATTGAATGTCAAAAGCGTACTCAAATTTTGACGACCGCTTGGCGCAGTGGTTCGAGCGTAGGCCGCTCGGCGCACATGGTGGTTGCGGGTTCGATTCCCGCTGGGGCAAATTTCGGAAATGGTATTTTCGTAATTTGCCCAGGTCTGGGTGTCACAGGATCGTCCCCAGTCCATTGTACGGTACCCATAGTACAAGCGTTGCTTAGTTTGGGACCATACAGTTGGTGTGTCAGTCTAACCAAAAATATATATATATCCGATCGTTCTCAGACTTGAGTTTATTTGCGACCGATTTATTAATAGGTACCAAACCTCAGTCGCGATAAAGTTAAATCGAAATCATTACATTCATTTGACAATTGCGGAAGCGTGATACGACGTTAGTGTGAGAAGTTGTGCTTGGAGCGTAGCTTCTAAATGCGAGCCAGCTTCACACGAGGACCCAGTCTGGTTGGACATCTTCACACGTCTATTGCAAGGCATGTAGGTTTCTTCACAATATATTATCTTCACCGTGAGCCTATTTAACTAGCTCTCAGCCGAAAGAAATTCTCCTCAATTTGTTAATGCCTGTATTATTTAAGGGATCTGAAGTCTAAGAGAGGTTTTGAGGTATATGTGCGATTTTGGCATATCATGTTGCACTGGTATGCCAAAATCGCATAAGAATGACATTGCCAAGTTCGCTCTCAAATTTGAGATCGATTTATGAATACAGACCCCGGTTCATAGCTTATTTAAACGTCGTTATCTGTAATTTCCTTTATGACTAGTAAAAATTGCAACAACTCGCAAATTTGAGTACATTTGAGGCTAACAAATCCACTTAATCATGTCCCACTTAGTTCGTAAATTCTGGGTCTTCCGAAAATCCTTACAATGTTGCCAAATAATAAATGCGTTGGTATTTTTCAATGTGGCAACTGGCAGCCTAACGGCCAATCAGGGCGTCGCAGTGCGGGTCGAAATAGGTCACGTGGGCTGCGGCTGAGCCTTGAAACGCGGGAATTGGGCCAACCTCCGCCATGTTGAATAGACAGCCATGTTTGTTGATATTTTCGTTTGTAAATATAATATGCAGGAGTACAAACAAATTAAAGCAGCCTTCAAAAACTATATTAGAGCGTTAAAAGGCTTAAAGAAATAATCCAGTCATTTTATTTGGATTCGATGTCAAATACCTTCTCATATTTCCTCAAAACACGACTCGAAAAAAATATTTTATTAAAAACATTAAACCGACTTAAAAAAAAATAGGGTGCACTAAAAAGCTAGAAATAACTAGGGACCTTATAATTTATTTCATTTGGAGTCTGTGGCAATTCAAGTAAGTGGGGTAGGTAACTAAGAAGTAGTGCTAATGTGGTGTAAACATCTATACAAATAAATAAAATTGGAGTGTCTGTTTGTAATATCAAAATAACACCTTTTCACTAAATGCATATGAAAGTACATACGACACCTATAACAAAAACGCGATTTAAAAAATTTTTGTCTGTCTGTCTGTGTGTTTGTTCCGGGTAATCTCCGAAACGGCTGGACCGATTTCGACGGGACTTTCACTGGCAGATAGCTGATCTTATAAGGATGAACTTAGGCTACTTTTATTTTAGAAAAAAAAATGGGCTCTGTCACGCGGGCTTAGAACGCGGGAGCGGGCTTTTTTGTTAAGTTAAAATCCACGCGGGCGAAGTCGCGGGCTCAGCTAGTAGTGGATAAAAATATGTGTTATTCCAGATAATAACCAACCACTTCACCAAATTTCATCTAATTCCGTTCAGCCGTTCGTTTGTGATGCTCAGTCCAACTGACAAACATACTTTTACATTTATATAGTACTTATTTGTATAGATAAAGGATCATGATTTTGCAGATAAGTACATATACAATGGGAAAAAATATAAATTTCTAATATTACTTATTAAATATATTTTTTATCAATATGACCCACATTTTATCTGAGTTTATATACTTAAATGAGGATAATATTTTCATTATTTAAACAATTACAGATATAATGTAACTGTTTAGATTAGAATTATTTACAACGACATGAAATAATACATATTTATTATGTCAATAAATAAAATCACTGCGATATTGATAGTAATCTATGGTTGGTAATCTATCTTATCTATGAATCAAAATATTTATTATTGTTTTTATAATTAAACTAGCTTTTGGCGGTATTTTCTGGATTTCGACAAAAGGGCCATATAGCTACGATCCATCCAGGTTACGCTATATGTACAAAAAATATCATCAAAATCGGTTAAGCTGTTTAGGAGGAGAAAAATGATGAACACAAAAAAGCCGGTGTTTTATATTTTAAAGAAGATTATTGAACGTGTTCTTGAGTGGAGACCTCGACTCGGCAAGCGTAGTGTAGGACGCCCTCCGACCAGGTGGCATACGATCTGCGAAAGACTGCAGGCAGATGCTGGATGCGGCAAGCTGAAGACAGGGCGCTATGGCGCTCATTAGGGGAGGCCTATGTCCAGCAGTGCACTGATGATGATGATTATAGGTATTTGTTACCCCTTCAGCGAATGCAGGTGTTATGTGTATGTTAAACCGACTTCAACAGAAAGGTTCAGTTTCCTACGTTTGTTCAGAAACAATGTGATTATTTTTTACGATTCTTTCACCGCAGTTATCTGTTATGTTTTCCTTATCTGTCGTTTAGTATCTTGACATGTCTTTTTAATGTTTGTTTTTTAGTACTTTACTAGTTGACCACACGTAATTGGGTTTAAAACATTCTGATTAAGTAATATAATGAAATTGTTAATATATGGCCTGGGTTCAAACCCCGGCTCGCACCTCTGGGTTTTTCGAAATCTATGTGCGAATCATAATTTCTATATGATTGTCACTTGCTTACGGTGAAGGAAACATCGCGAGGAAACCTGCATGTCTTAGGAAATCTAACCAATTTTAAAAAGATATTGAAAGTCGGAACCCGCGCTGTGCCAGCGTGGTGGATTGCAGCCTGAATCCCCCTCGTAATGAGGGGAGGCCTGTGCCCAGGAGTGGGACGTCAAAACGGCTAAATTATTATTATTTATCTTGATGACATGATTACAATTAGGTATTATTATTAATCGACCCTCGACTGGGGACCTGTGTTGTACCAGGAACGGCGTAAAAGTGGCGTAATTACGCGCGTAACCGCAACTAGGTTCCTATATAAAAATCGTGAAAACTTTTTTTCCAAAACCACTTCAAAAACAATCCTAGAGCCGTTTAGGTAGAAACAAGAAGAATATAATAATATATATAACACCTTTTTGGGTAGAAACAATCATAAAAGTGGAGAGTTAATCCATAAATTATATTATCTGTAGTCTATTTTTTAATAATATTTCAAAAACAACCCGTTTAAGTAGGCAGAAACAAGAAGATTATAATATATATACTTAACACCTTTTTGGGTAGAAATAATCTAGAACGAATCCATAAATTATTATTATTATCTGTAGTCAGTTTTTTTTAAATTAACTTTTTTTTGTGCATTTCAATGCAACTGCTTCGTCAATTATTACGTTCGAAGTAGCTAGTTGGAACTAGGTAAGCATTTTCTTATCACATGGAGCATAGTTAATTTTCAAGGTTTTCAGCCGGCCATATTGATTACGCGATCTCACGTGTAGAGATCTCCTATCTCGCTCTGCGGCGCTGCGATAGAGTGAGCAAGGTTGTTTTTATGTGTTACTAGTGAAAACTTTCAGTATTGTTTTCAGGTTTATTGTTTTTTTTGTGCTATTTTTAGTATAAGTACGTTTGTTTTTTTAAGTGAATGATATTTGGGCTGTTTTGCGATGTTTTTGGTCATGGTCGGTGATTGGAAGTTCGTGGGTTTGATTCTCAGTGAAGCAAAAATGTTGGGTTAAGAAATATTCCATTTTTAGGGTTCCGGACCTTACAAGGAAAAACCGGAACCCTTATAGGATCACTTTGTTGTCCGTCTGTCTCTCTGTCTGTCAAGACCTTTTTTCTCAGAAACGGGTAGAGTTATCAAGTTGAAATGAATACCAAATATCAAATGCTATGGTCCCTTGTAGGTGTAAAAAAATTAGGCTTCTAAGTCAACGCAATCAAAAGATACGGTGATTTATGTCACATATTTTGATACTTTTCGCAAATTCACTTATCAATACAAAGGAATCAACGCACAGCCCAAACCGCTGGTGTTAGGATCATTAAATTTTGACAGTAAGTACCTTACATACCGCAAGTATCCACTAAGAAAGGATTTTGGAAAATTCTACCCATAAGTGCTTAAAATAGGGGGTGAAAGTTTGTATGGGGTAAAAAAAATTAAGGAACCTAGAGACATGAAAATAAGTATTGAGGCTACTTATTACAAATAAAAAATATTAATTTCAGCGTTTTGTAAAATTCTACCCCTAAGTGTCTAAAATAAGGGTTTGTATTCAGTTTGGTTGCAGTTTGTATTGGGTTCCCGAATTTGTTTAAGCATTTTTGGGAACTATTTATTATTAAAATATCTTGCCGGTATCGATATTGGAATCCAGGAATAGAAAAACTATCTAAAATCATAATAAAATGTTGTACGGAACCTACAGGGCGCGAGTTCGACTCGCACTTGTCCGGTTTTTTTTATATTTTTCGATGATAGAGCCTAGCTGTAGCCAACTGACTACAGGGTAGTACCACCCTCACACAGAAGATCGGCATAACGTAGCTATTATAGCTGCGTTTCGTACGATATATGAGAAACCTGGAAGGCAACCCCCTTGCCTTTCCTCTATGCCACTCTCCTTCAGATCGGTAACGTGCGAGGAATCCCTTTGGTATTGCACACATCTATAGGCTGCGGTAACTGCTTAACATCAGGCGGTTCGTACGCTTGGTGTTGTCACCCGACTGATGTTATGATAAAATTCTGTAAAATACTTATTATTCCTGTCTACCTCAATCTGTTAAGGCTAAAGCGCCCATCTAGCCCGCGAAGTTCAAATTTTTTGAGGTTATTTAGAAATTTTTCAAAATCTGACAATAATAAAAGGCACATTTTGTAATTCGCGAAAAAGACCGTGTGCAGTGCATTTATTAATATATCCAACTTACTCTAAAACATTTCAAGAACGACAGCTATCCAGATAATCTGGCAATTTTTGTATATTTAGTGATTTACTAGTATCATATCCACCGTGATAATATTTAGAGTAAAATAAATGTATTAATAAACGCACTGCATACTGTGTTTTTCGCAAATCACAAAATGTTGTCTTAAATGTTTTCAGATTTTGGATAAACTATAAAAATACTCGAAAATTTTGAATTTCGCGGGCTAGACAGGCGCCTACACCTTAACTCTACATATTTTTCTGCTATAATATTTGGAAGCTTTTAATGTTGGCCTTACTCCTTGTTGATTTGTTTCTTCTTCTATTGTATATGTCTAGCTGTAAGCTTCCCAAAAAGTATGAAACCTATAGGTAATATAGGTATATATAAAAATGAATGTTTGTCCGCATGTCCTTTATAGAATCGTAAACTATGCATTTGATCATGTCATGATCTTCAGCAAAGTGTTGTGCATGAGCCCACAAAGGTTTCTGGGTTGGTACGACCAATCATTGACAGCGTAGCAACGCGCGCAGGGTACAGCTAGTACCTATTATATAAAAATGAATCTCTAATTCCTTGGTCATCGCATCACGCGTGAACGGATGGAACGATTTCGCTAATTCCTTTTTTGTTGTGTTTATTATTCTATAAGCAGTGATAGCCGATTGGTTAAAGCACGCGTCTTGCGGGCACCAGGTCTTGGGTTCAAACCCCGGCTCGCACCTCTGGATTTTGCGAAATCTATGTGCGAATCATAATTTCTATATGATTATCACTTGCTTACGGTGAAGGAAAACATCGTGAGGAAACCTGCATGTCTTAGAAGATCTAACCAATTTTCGAAAGACATGTGAAATCCGCCAACTGGGCCAGCGTGGTGGATTATGGCCTGAATCCCCCTCATGTTGAGGGGAGGTCCGTGCCCAGGAGTGGGACGTCAAAAGGGCTAAATTATTATTATTTTATTATTATTCTCAGGAGAAGGTTCTTATGAAAGAGAAAATTAGGAAAGTTGATCGGAACAATTCAATAATCAAAGTAAAGACAGGACAACGTCTGTCGGGTCAGCTAGTAAATAAATATATTACTATAACCTATATATATGTTTGAATAAAGGGGATCCTATTTTGGGAATATTTAGCTATCTTATAGGTACCTGAGTATTTGGTTTGCAGCGTATCATGCTATCAATCATGATGATTATGATAGCTGTGATGGCTGAAAATGATTGATTTCACGTGATACCCGCTTAGCTGAGAGTCTGTGAGCGTATTAATCCTACTAATATTATAAATGCGAAAGTTTGTGAGTGTGGATGTATGTATGTTTGTTACTCCTTCACGCAAAAACTACTGAACAGATTTGGATGAAATTTGGAACACAGATAGATTATAACCGGGATTAACATATAGGATACTTTTTAACCCGATAACCCCGAAATTTTTGCTAAGTTAAAATACTACGCGGATGAAGTCGCGGGTCACAGCTAGTAAATAATAAATGAATATCGCCAGACCGCTTGGCGCAGTGGTTCGAGCGTAGGCCGCTCGGCTCACTGCACATGGTGGTTGCGGGCTCGATTCCCGATGGGGCAAATTTCAGAAATGGCCTTTTCGTGATTTGCTTAGTTTGGGACCATACGGTTGGTTTTCTTCTTTTTTGATGTAACAAAGTCATCAAACTATTATAAGCTTGCAAAACCAACCCCATTGTTCACACGTTGTTGACCTGAGTGAGTGAAATAGAGGTAGGCAAGGGGGGGAGTCTACGGTTACTCATGTGACGCGGGGCGCGGGGCACGAGTGGGCTCTACTAGAAATCTATCGGCACGGGTGGGCTCTACTAGAAATCTATCGGCACGAGTGGGCTCTACTAGAAATCTATCGGCACGGGTGGGCTCTACTAGAAATCTATCGGCACGGGTGGGCTCTACTAGAAATGTCAAAACTGACATATTGCGAGTCAAGTGCATGTCGAGCGAGATTCCAGTGGCTAACAGACTCGGGCCCTTGTTCTCCCCTTTCTGCTCCAAATTAAGTGGACATAGTTTGGCAAAAAGGTACGAACCCAGCACTTGCTCTTGCAGACTAAAATCAACCCCAGTTGAAGTGGCTGTAGGTTGGTTTCAGTTTGCAGAAGTGAACTAAGGTTAGTTGGATTCATTCTGTATAATATCTATCCAAATGGGCAGGCAAGTATTTTTTTTTTTGGAACGAAACCGAAACAATGTTTGATAAGTCGTGTTTGCATTATCTACCCGCTGATAACCTACTTGCTTGTCACATCTGTACGGTACGGCGTTCGGCAGAACTGTTTCGCTTCAACTATTATTAATGTTAGTAAAGCCACGCTCCAATTGGCTACAGGCTACATCTCACACAAGGGCTGGCTCCACCAGGGAACAAACACCCTCAATAACTCAAAAGAAAATACTCTAAAATTGTTTTATGCATGTAAGCCAACAAAGCATTTATGAATAGTCAGAATCTACCGCCGGTTCGGAATGCCGCTTCCACGGAGAAGATCCGGCAAGAAACTCAATGGTTACTCTTTTCAATGAATAAAAGATGGTGTACATTCTTAGGAACAGTAACAGAATGTGAGCAGGCGACACCATTGTCACTGAATAAGTAAAGAGTAATCAAATCTCACTCAGATTTAGGTGTTTAAATAAAATAAGAAAGCTAGTTTAGTGAGGTGTGCATACCTACTCACACTTTACATCAATGTATATGTTTATAAACCAAAATTATAATTAATAAAACAGCGGTTGATAAGAAGATAATTGTATGCAATGGGATGGCTTTCATTCTAAATGAATGCATAGAGTTTAACAACAATGTTGTTAAAAGGCAAGTGAGTGGACCAATCCCCGCAAGCAGCGCCCGCGCACGAGCATGACTTGAAAAGCGGCATCACTCTCCTCAACCATAATAGAGGGAAAAGGGTGACCCGCTCCACAAAGCCACCGCAAACATCATTAAGGTGAAGGCGCCTGTCCAGCCCGCGAAATTCAAAATTTTCGAGTAATTTTATAGTTTATCCAAAATCTGAAAACATTAAAGACAACATTTTGTGATTTGCGATAAACACAGTATGCAGTGCGTTTATTAATACATTTATTTTACTCTAAATATTATCACGGTGGATATGATACTAGTAAATCACTAAATATACAAAAATTGCCAGATTATCTGGATAGCTGTCGTTCTTGAAATGTTTAAGAGTAAGTTGGATATATTAATATATGCACTGCACACGGTCTTTTTCGCGAATTACAAAATGTGCCTTTTATTATTGTCAGATTTTGAAAGATTTCTAAAAAACCTCAAAAATTGGAACTTCGCGGGCTAGGTGGGCGCTTTAGCCTTAAAGTAAGCATGGGCCCTCTCACAGAGGTTAGGCGTAAAGTACTTAGCTATTACAGCTGTGTTTCATAATGAGAGGGAGAGGCGGAGGCCCAACCTGCCTTAACCTCCCTCAGTCCGACTCTCTTCACGTCGCCAACGAGCGAGCAATGCCATCGTTGTTGGCCTCTTCTATTATCGATCAATCTGTCTATATACAAGGTGAAACAGAAAGGGTATACTATTTTTTTTGCAACTTAACTTTGTAATTCTAAAACTATCAGCTTTGGAGGGAACTTGAAAAACAAAAGGTGTTATAGGAATACAGCTGTTGACCGATTTCATAAGTCTACAAAACTTTTAATATTTCATCTGTCCCACAAAGCCGATAGTTTGAGATTTACAAAGTTAAGTTGCAAAAAAAATAGTATACCCTTTTTGTTTCACCTAGTATATAAAATTCTCGTGTCACAGTGTTTGTAACCAGACTCCTCCGAAACGACTGGACCGATTTTTATAAAAGAAAATGAACAAAATTTATTGTATAAACCGCCCGCTCCCGCGTTCTGAGCCCGCACGACAGAACCCATTTTTTTTCTCAAATAAAAGTAGCCTAAGTTACTGCTTATAACATCAGCTATCTACTAGTGAAAGTCCCGTCAAAATCGGTCCACCCGTTTCGGAGATACTCTTTGATTTCATGTGTTTTTATTTTTTTACGCGGAACCCTAATTGTTTTTCAAAAATTAAAGTAGCCTAAGTTACTCCCTATTACAACAGCTATCTGCCAATGAAAGTCCCGTCAAAATCGGTCCAGCCGTTTCGGAGATTACCCGGAACAAACACACAGACAGACAGACAGACAGACAGACAGACAAAAAATTTTTAAATCGCGTTTTTGCTATAGGTGTCGTATGTACTTTTGCATTTAGTGAAAAGGTGTTATTTTGATTTTACAAACAGACACTCCAATTTTATTTATTTGTATAGATAATCAGCTAGTTTGTTTTATATTTGGAGGTTGACAAGCCGAGGGTGAATGGCGGGTAATGCGGGTCCGTCTCCCAAATCATCTAACAATGGATTTCCGCAAATTTACACCTGTATCAATCAATTGGGCTACATTGGATGACATGCAAGCGATGATGTAGAGGCGGACTATCAGCCTCGGCCGCCCTAAGCCGTGTAGTACGCCGCCGCCTGTTAATATAGATTTACTTACTTTCTTGCCAACTTTTATCAAAATCGGTTCAGAAGTTAGGTCGTAAAGAGGTCAAAGATTCAGCTCTTAGTATCTGGTCGCCCTACGCTTGCCACTGATGATCATTGTTGACACAATAAGCACGTGATATATAAATAAATAAATTAGAACATTTTGCTTTTATGCAGTTCACCGGAGTCTACTTGTTTCGATTCGTAGTAAGTAGTGTTCGCAGAGTAGGGCTCAGGGGGTAAAAATACACGAACTTTCAAACGAGAAAAGGGTGTTGTATGAAAAGTATGCTACCAACGGAAACTTTAAGTACTTGGTGCAAAGGCATTGAGAAAAGACTAGGGCAGGAGACTTAGTACTGTTGGCGGTCGCGCAAAGGAGGCCAGGCAAAGCTGGGGGGAACTGAAAGTCGACTAGGCATTGGATAGCCACCCAAATTGTCGCCAGTTTCAAAATTAACCCTTTGACAAAATTGAAATAAAACTATTTTTCGGATTTTATCGCGTTTATTAACTTCATGTTCCCGACGTTTCGGTTGCTTTACAGCAGCCATGGTCACGGGGGGACTGAGGTGTTAGACGTCCTGATGTCAAAGGACTTTAAAACGTGAAATAACAGATGTTAGGTAAGGCACCAGCGGCTCGCTTATCGTCGGCAGTGCCGATAAAATTGCAAATTTCCATCGTGCCGACAGAAATGCAGTGTTTGGTTGTGTAAGATATTGGCACCTGTTTAACCGACTACCAAAAAAGAAGGAAGTGCTATGTTCATCTGTCTGTTTATTATGTATGTTAACCTAGAACGTTTTTAACCGATTACTTGTCAATTGTAGATCGATTTAGAAAAAAAATGTTATGTTTGAAAGCGTGTAGCTCCTAGTCCTACGACTCAATTATAAAGCACCCAGGTATTTTTAAAGTGGGTTTACTTTTGTTAATTAAAATATTTTTCATTCAGTGACTATAAGGGCCTGTGCACACCACGTTTTTAAACGCGCCCTCGACGCGCGTTGTCGCGATACAGACGCGATCCGCACGCGAGTCAGATAAAATAGGAAGAAAAGCGTGGGATAAAGGCGCGCCGTCGAACCACGTTTCTAAAACGCGCGTTTATAAAACGTAGTGTGCACAGGCCGTTATGGCTAGAAGGCTGCATATAGGAACAAAAATATAGTTTTGGGTACCGCTACAAAACTGTGTATTTAAGGCTAAAGCGCCCATCTAGCCCGCGAAGTTCGAATTTTTTGAGGTTTTTAGGAATTTTTCAAAAACTGACAATAATAAAAGGCACATTTTGTAATTCGCGAAAAATACCGTGTGCAGTGCATTTATTAATATATCCAACTTACTCTAAAACATTTCAAGAACGACAGCTATCCAGATGATCTGGCATTTTTTGTATATTTAGTGATTTACTAGTATCATATCCACTGTGATAATATTTAGAGTAAAATAAATGTATTAATAAACGCACTGCATACTGTGTTTTTCGCAAATCACAAAATGTTGTCTTAAATGTTTTCAGATTTTGGATAAACTATAAAAATACTCGACAATTTTGAATTTCGCGGGCTGGACAGGCGCCTTCACCTTAAATATTGAAACCGAAATTGTTCTAGGGTACCTCCTGTACTTGTTTCAACTTGATTGAAGACTTTATAGACCCGTATTAATAAATCGATCTCAAGTCTGAGTGCGATCTTGGAAATGTCATTATTATGTCATACCAGTACTAAATGATGTATCAAAAGCGTACTCAAGACCATTCTCAGACTTGTTGTGCCTTCTAATCATGTGACAATCTAATATAAACTGTGGCACAGGTATATCTCATATGGCACAAGAGAGGCGTTACCAGTTTGTCATTCTTATCATCAGTTTATATCTTATCATACTTTATCCTAATTTATTGACAGGTTGACAGATCTGTTCGTGTTTCGGAAATAACCTCGTTTAGTTTAGTTTTAATAAAACTATTGCTCCATTTTGGTTTTCCAAGGTGGACGGTCACATTTTTGTATTGTATTGTTATTAATTGTGTTTGTATTGCTATTTGTTACTTGACACTGGCGGAATACCTATTAAACTGGGTAGGACATATTTATAAAGAAAGAATATAAATACATAAATAAATATCGCCAACCTGACACACCAACTGTATGGTCCCAAACTAAGCAACGCTTGTACTATGGGTACCGTACAATGGACTGGGGGCGATCCCAGTGACACCCAGACTAGGACAAATTACGAAAACGCCATTCCCGAAATTTGCCCCGGCGGGAATAGAACCCGCAACCACCATGCGCAGTGAGCCGAGCGGCCTACGCTCGAACCACTGCGCCAGGAGGTCGTCCAAAGAAGACTGAATCTATTATTTTAATCATCTAAAAAAGTTCGGCAAACGAGCGCATGACCCACCCGATGTTAAGCAGTTACCGTAGCTTAGAAATGCTTGCAATACCAAAGGTGTTAGTCGCGCGTTGTCGACCTAACAGTGTGTAGGACAGAGGGATGGTTTATACGGTCGGTTCTCTCCCTTATCGTGCGAAACCGCTAATTCACTATGATATTCTTTGTGAGGCTGGTACTACTTGAGACAAGCCGGCCCGTATATACGGGTAGTACGCATGTTTTCCGACCTAAGCAGGCTAGGCAAACATTGTCTTGCCCTAACTAGAACATGATTGTAGCTCCGCCTATTGTGTATTTAAACCATCAAGGGACCTACTAAAACACTCTCAAAAAAATTCAATAAAATCGGTCCAGCCGTTTAGGAGTAATTCAGTGACAAACCCACTTACAGAAGAATTATGCATAAAGATGATTTTAAAATATGTTTGTCCTGCTATACTCACGCTTTAGTCAAGAGAAGCTTGTTAATAAATCTAAGCTTGTATTATTAAATCGATCTCAAGTCTGAGAGCGATCTTGGAAATGTCATTCTTATGTCATACCAGTATAAAATGACATGTCGAAAGCGTACTCGAAACCTTTCTCAGAGTTGAGATCGATTTATTAATAAGTACGGGCCCTAGTGTAGGTTTTTACACCAACAAAAGGCGTGACCGAGGCACTCGCCTCCCCTTAATGCGAGGGGGATACTGGCTACAGTTTATTCATACTAATTTCAAAAATATTTAATAAGTACACACTCATATCTGTTTGCAATGTTGTTCGTGTGCTATCATGTTTTATCTGTATTCGTTATCTCGTGTTCAGATGATCTTTCCCGAGATACAATTTATTGTAACGTGTAGGTATTAGGTATCTATATAATATTATAATTATATTTGTGATTTTTACTTACTTAATTATTTTACAATCTGTGGTTACACCGTGGAAAAATTCTTAGAAGAAGAATGCCAAAGCAGTGCAGTGATGTGTGGCACCCGTAAGGGACAGCAACAAGACACAGAAATATCAATTAAAGGAAAGCCAACACTTTATTTATGACTATTACAGCACATAAAACAAATGTCGACGTTAGATACACCCCATGCTTGTTATTATTATGCAAATAATCGGCCATTACCACTGAAACTCATTTAGATTGGCGTTTAAAAATTGGTGCCGGCTGATCTTAACACTGATACGCTGGGCAAGAAAAAGATGCAATATGTATCCCATTCACTCTAATGCAAACGTATATGTATGTTTCTCGTTTCCGCAGCTGTCAAAATATTAACAGCGAGTCTATTTGGACCAAAACCGTGTTTCTTTCTCTATGAGAAAATTTGATTACGTCGGTGAGGTTGGCAGTATTCGAAAATAGAACGAAGTTAGATGACGTGGCTTTTTAAAATTACTATAATAATTAATACATGGGCTTTTGAGACTCTTTTGAGACGTAAAAAGAAAATAATGTAGAAATAATAATTTTTAAATAATGGCTGTACCTACATGTCAGCATTCTTCAAAGGGGTAAGCAGAGGTAATTTCAACATTAGGTAAGGGAGATGTTTCAAACACCGCTCGGGAATCGAACCCCACATTCTGAAGAATTGTGGCCTGCGTACGAACACCTAACGAGGTGGTGTAATCTCATCTAAATTTTAATTAACAGATTAAATTGTCATATCAATGTACCGCCATAAGTGTCAACAGAAAGGGCTTTCACTGAATTATTAATTACTAGGTAAGTATGAAATATCTTCAGTCACTCACCCCATTACCCAGGGGTTAAATAATGCCTCAATTATGTACTCAGAATCCCACTTGCCATAAGGAGAGAGCCGACATTAAAAATGCTACATGGATCGATACCAGAATCAATCATTTACTAGAAAAAAGTACCAATAACCATTTTACAAAGACCTTTCGGTTATGAACATAACAATCGACTTGTCAAATGCACCAGAGGTCTCAGTAAAGTGGTCGTTGTGCCCATACAAAACCTACTGACCCATTTTCCCGCTACGCAGTCTGACGTCACTACGGCATTGCGCCATAACGATGAAGAAACCGCACGCCAAATTGAATCTTAAGTTGACATCGTTAAAGCTTAAAATCAACTAAGTTACATTTAGTGTTAATATTTATATTGTAAAGAGAATTTGACTTTATTGCAAGCGAGTTAAAATTTAATTTAGCATGTAAGGTATTTGTTTAAAAATGTTTTGATTTTTTAAAACGCTGCACTCGGGTCAAAGAGTCAACTCGGGGTCACCGCAATGCGATTCTAAATTTGAATTGGGTCACGCATAAAGATAATATTGCAAATTTGTCTCTTCCGGTGGCTAAAATTGAAATTAACATTCTTTTAAACATTTTTTATTGATTTTAACAATTCTGTAAAGACAGTGGCGACGCCTTTAGCTGTAAATATAAGTTTGTAACCTTTGGAAGCTATTGTTTGTTACCGGTCGCTTTTCAATCGTCAATAACAATGTATTATTTCTATTGTTACAGGATCGAAGCGGATTAGATAATATGCGATCATTAGAACACTATTTAACAGACATAATGAGGGCGGATACATCGGATCACATGAAAGGTAATATTACTAGCAAAAGCGACATCTATTATCAAGTCTGCGAAACATATTTACAAGTTTCATCGATAGATGGCGGGGTAATAAATGTAAATCACGGTTGTGGCAAATGTTTAGAGCAAATACTGGTTTAGGATCATACATTTTATAGATTTAAATTATTGTGAAAACTTAGGCGATCTCTACGTAGCAGTGATTGTTTGATATAATCGAGCTAGTTCAGATATGCCACAAGATATTATGACAGCTGTCATCAGTAAACATAGATAATAAGGAACTATTTTTGTACCGTGAATATTTATATAAATTCAAGGTTTATAAACAATGATTATGAAAAATATATTGATCGACTCTTTTAAATTCAAATTAGACTGATTGTTTGTTTGACCTGGTTCTATACTATGTTTGTGATATTCCATAAAGGCGGTGACACACTTCAGTCGAATCACGCATGTTTGCTAATCCTACTAATATTATAAATGCGAAAGTTTGTGAGTGCGGATGTATGTATGTATGTATGTATGTATGTATGTTTGTTACTCCTTCACGCAAAAACTACTGAACGGATTTGGATGAAATTTGGAACACAGATAGATTATAACCGGGATTAACATATAGGATACTTTTTAACCCAATAATAATATTGGGTTAAAAAGTGAAATGAAATCGCGGGGCACAGCTAGTTTTACAATATGTCCCTATTCATTATTTAGATTTTGGTGCGCCCAACAAACATCATCGTTATAATTAATGAAACACTTGGCTGATTAATCAAAATCTTTCTTTATCGGTTGAGACGCTTTTATCATGAATTGTTTGCATCATTTAATTATCTCGATCGAGGGGAAGAAAACACGAAATATCCTACTAATATTATAAATGCGAAAGTTTGTGAGTGTGGATGTATGTATGTACTAGCTGTGCCCCGCGACTTCATCCGCGTAGTATTGGATTATTGGGTTAAAAAGTATCCTATATGTTAATCCCGGTTATAATCTATCTGTGTTCCGAATTTCATCCAAATCCGTTCAGTAGTTTTTGCGTGAAGGAGTAACAAACATACATACATACATACATACATACATACATCCACACTCACAAACTTTCGCGTTTATAATATTAGTAGGATGTATGTATGTATGTATGTTACTCTTTCACGCAAAAACTACTGAACGGATTTGGATGAAATTTGGAACACAGATAGATTATAACCGGGATTAACATATAGGATACTTTTTAACCCAATAATCTAATACTACGCGGATGAAGTCGCGGGGCACAGCTAGTTAATAATAAATAATAAAACACCAAATACGCAATGCTTGTACTATGAGTACCGTACAATGGACTGGGTGAGATCCCTGTGACATCCAGACCGGGGTGAATTACGAAAAGGCCATGTCGGAAATTTACCCTGACGGGAATCTTACTCTCAACCACTTAGTGTGGTGAACCGAGCGGTCTCATCAAACCACTGCACCAAGGGGTCGTAAAATATATCCTTGCATAGTATTATATCAAAGATAATTTGTATAATTTTATTACAAAATCGGTTTTGTATAAAAACTGAACGTCAGCTGGATGCCATTGTATTTTATATTATCTATTTTTGTTGATATCTATATTTATGTAAAAAATAATCTCTATTTCCTTGGTCATCGCATCACGCGTGAACGGATGGAACGATTTCGCTAATTCTTTCTTTGTTGTGTTTATTATTGTCAGGAGAAGGATCTTATGAAAGAAACATTAAGAAAGTTGAGCGGAACAATTCGAATTCAATATTTAAAGTTAAGACAGGACAACGTCTGTCGGGTCAGCTAGTATTATTATATTTATTACGTATTATATACTTGGTTCAGATGAGGGCTTTTTTTAACTACTAAGAAATCCTGCTCTTAACAATCTGGGTTAGGCTAGAACGGTTTAAGCTGTTCTGTAAAACAGCTAATTAAGTATACAATCCTTCTTCGACATATATCACTAGAAGTGAGTTATATAACAAACTAGAAGAATCACGATCTAAGTGTGTATCTAGAACTATGTATATTTAGTACAGACGTTTTATACACAACTGCTATGACATTAGGGTGAATATATAGGCGGTAGGCGAGGATTGGTCGATTCACTTCGAGTGTGGACTCGAACGGTGGCCAGTTAGAGTTCCACACGAGCTTCGAGGAATGCCCAAACTGCTGTGCTGTTCTGAAACGATAAGCACATTTCGCACGCGTGGAATGTCAAATTTTGCATTTTAGACCCGTGGTAATAAATCGCTCTCAAATTTGACAGCGATCTTGGAAATGTCATTCTTATGTCATACCAGTACACAAAAATACATGTCAAAGTACGCCCTTGAAAGAGTTCAAGATCATTCTCAGACTTGAGATCGGTTTATTAATATGGGGCAAAATTTCTAATTTCTGTTTTTTTTTGTCAGAATTTTGTCGTAGTTTCTGAGTTCCGAATTTAGATAAAGATGGCTGCTGTGTGTGGCCGCTATCATAGAGACCATACCTTAATAACATACTAGAAACTGTTAATATGACTAACGTGACTTCCTCTTTAGCGACAATCAGGTACCGTCAGCAACCGACGCGACAAAGTGCGGTATGGACTGTTTGTGCGTTCGGTATGCAGTGTTTGCGGGTTGACAATACGCGACACACACACCACCCCTTTCACCCCTTTTACATACACGGCAGATTATGGGAAGTGGATCCCAAATATGACCCCTAAATATTGAGAAAGTTGTCACTGCGGACGGTATAAAGAGATGCGTTCCAAAAAATGTAATAAACATTATAAACTTGACATAGTTTTGTTTGTTGACGGTACTAGGTAGCGACTCGGTGTTGCAAAGCGGGTTGCGAGGATTTAGGAAGTAACTAGAAATGACATAGTTTTATAATGAATTTGGTGCCTTTTGCCATAATAATACGATTTATAATACCTGGCCGTTCCACGAGCTGTACAATAATGCCAGTTCATAAATAGTTACTACAACTCTCAATAGATGGCGCTTAACTTAGTTTGCAATTCCCAATACAAATCTGAATCGCGCAAGAGGGATTTTTTATGAATCTTGCATTCTGAAAAGAGTATTTACAATGGATCGTCGTCGGATTGAGCCGTATGTATTGCAATTTTCGGAAAAAAAAACATGTATTTGTTTTTTTTATAATTAATAATAGATTACCCCCTTAATTATATATAACAATCCATAATAGAGACGTCGCTCAGTTTGGCGCCATATATACGATTTGCGTGTTTGATCTGGTATAAATTTATGAATTAATTCAACTGAATATAGTCGGAAACACACAGCCATTGTTAAAAATAACAACCGTTTGTTACAAGCGTTTCAACCGCACATTCAATTTTCACGATGTCCCGTATATTTAAATGTAACGATACACCTTTATTAGGGTACCGCGCCGTAACGGAAATACTATAACCCACGCTTGCTTTAGCGAAACAGCGGACATTATGGAATGGTGTTGACATTATGGGAACAACAATTTAAAGGTGGCAGAGACAAGTTGGAGCCATTTAAGGTGAAGGCGCCTGTCAAGCCCGCGAAATTCAAAATTTTCGAGTATTTTTATAGTTTATCCAAAATCTGAAAACATTTAAGACAACATTTTATGATTTGCGAAAAACACAGTATGCAGTGCGTTTATTAATACATTTATTTTACTCTAAATATTATCACGGTGGATATGATACTAGTAAATCACTAAATATACAAAAATTGCCAGATTATCTGGATAGCTGTCGTTCTTGAAATGTTTTAGAGTAAGTTGGATATATTAATAAATGCACTGCACACGGTCTTTTTCGCGAATTACAAAATGTGCCTTTTATTATTGTCAGATTTTGAAAAATTCTAAAAAACCTCAAAAAATTTGAGCTTCGCGTGCTAGATGGGCGGTTTAGCCTTAAACTGTGCTATGCGTCCAGCACTCATAGCACAGTTTAATACTATTATGAGTGCTGGCTGCAACCTTTAGGGACGGCTTATTGTTTGAAAAGTAAATAAATATTATTATTATTATTATATCGCTGGCTCGAACGGGGTAGTACCACCCACTCACAGAAGATTGGATTCAAGTATCTATTATTGCTGCGTTTCGCAGTAAGAGAGCCGGAAGCCCAAACCCCCTCCCTACCCTTCCATCTATCACACTTCCCCTTCAGGTTGGCATCGTGCGAGCAATGCCATTGATATTGCAAGCATATGTAGGCTAGGGTAACCGCTTAACATCAGGCTGGTCGTACACTTGTTCGCCGACTTTGTTATACAATTTAAAAATTGTATTGTTGTATGAACACCCATAATGTAAATCAATAAGTCCCATATAAAAGGGAGAGCCTATTGCAATTCACTGTATTAACTCCCAGATAAAGATTGCTATTGAGAATTAAAGTCTAACCAACCGAGCCATTTGGACTATTTTTAAAATAGTCTCTGTTACTCTACTGATTGTGCTGAAAGTTGTCTATCAACATCGCAGTCGTGTGTTCACAAAACCTGCCACAGATTCAGCAATTTCAAAATATACCTCATGACTATAGACTACCCCCTACTAGTGAGAGTTGATTAACATCGACGTGGCAAATGCGTCTGTCGTTAATTCAACTGCGCTTTGATATGACTGCAAAGTGCGCTCCCGACCGCTTCCATTCGCCCTACATCCGCGCGCCTAGCACAATGGACGGCGCTTACGCAACGCATTGTGCGACAGCCTTACCGCGGCCTTGGGCGGGTTTTGTCAACCAATTATCCTCTGCCACAGTTGTACATTACAATTCTACGTTCTACACAGATTTTTATGTTAAACTAGCTGTGCCCGCGACTTCGTCCGCGTAGACTTAAGTAAAGTAGTCTATGTGTTAATCCAGGTTATAAACTATATGTGTTCCAAATTTCATCCGAATCCGTGCAGTAGGTTTTGCGTGAAAGAGTAACAAACATACATCCACACTCACAAACTTTCGCATTTATAATATTAGTAGGACTATTTAATATTTAACCTGTGTTAGGTTAAAGTCCATTTTTGATAGCCTTTTTCTCAGCCGTGTCGTTAGTGTTTAGCTTCCAGTCTCCCCTGATAAGGCTGATTGGTATTAAAATGAAATGACCACAGTCTGGCCGTTTGTGTTTAGAGACAGGTACCTCTAGTTTTTGTAGAAATCATCACTCATCATCTATGACTTTCCTAACTTTTCGACTTCTCAGCAACCATGGTTACCGAATGAGTGCGTCATTAGAAGTGATCTTTCATCATTATGTCTCAAAGAACGTCTATCTTTGTATCAGTTCTCCTGAGGTGAGGTTCCTCGGCAGAGGAAGTCTGTTGGACCAGTACTCATTATAGGAAACAAAATTAATATTTTAATAAGGTGTTTATTTACATTTGTCTACATCCTTGACCCCATATTTTTGACATATCGAGATGTAATTTTTCAGGGGCATTTTTCAGTCCGAAAACTCAGCCAATCTCAAATATGGGCCAAATTGTATGTATAATAAAAACTTGGTAAATCTTTTAAGATTAATGGATATTTGAAAATATCCAAATGTACTTCTTCGAAAGAAGAAGCGTGTCTTAATTCGAAAATAAGACTAAAGCCGTAGAGCCTGAGCATTCATCTCAGGCCTAACATAGGGTTCATTGGGTCCTAAATCTTTATAATCTAGGGGCAGCCAAATAAATTTCCCTCCGATCACAAGTAGAAGTTGGGATGACTTCCAACTTGATCGGTTTTTGGCTGATTGAGATTTATTTAAAAAAAATTTGTTGCCTAATCAATTGGGTTTTGCAGTATAACTCATTCTTCTTCTTCGTCGTTCCCTCACTGCTGAGGATCGTGACCATATATGATCTGTCTCCATTTGCTCCTGTAACGATCTCTACAACGATCTATTGATATGGCGCAGGACAGGAGCAAATGGAGACAGATCATTTAACTCATTAGCTTGTGCCTAAGGGGTAGTTTGGGAGTGCAATTAGCTTAAAGGAGCCTTGATGTAGATATGGGTAGAGTCTTGGTAAACCGCGAGAAGAATTCTGAGGAAATTGAGAAAACGCAATGTCCCAGATGTCTCTAAGTTGACAATAGGACTTGTTTGTGTTTACCTTGAAAGAGATCTAACATTAACATACTCTATGTCTTCATTAAATGCAAGCGTGATGGTACAGTCTCAAATAATAAACCCTATCTGATGCAAAACAACCTAAATGAACGCATGACATTTTCAGATTTAGCTATGTAGTTAAAAATAACCATCTCCTAAATACTCACACCTCGTGACTTAGCTAACCGCTTAGAATTTCCATATTATCCGTGCAATTTTAAAATACAATATCTCTCCGCCGCAGTCGCAGTAGTAAGAGACTTCTAAAGTTAGCAGCATTAACATTAAAATATTCAACGGCTAATTTAAAAAGTACAGGTGATCAACTGCTTTGTTTAAAGTACCATGTGTATGTAAATTAGTTGGTTAATCGATAACAATCATGTTGTATCTGTGACGCGGGCTGTCAGTTGTAGAGCGCGCGCGAACAGAGCGCATGCGTTTGCGTTCACTTTTTAAAATTTTAAAATACGAATTTAGAACCGTGGGCGGTGTGTGCGTGTCTATTTATAAAAAAAATATTGCGCGGGCCGCGTAGAGTGCAGTGAACCCTGTTACGAAATAAATTTGTGATTTATTTTATAAATATTGAGTTTATGGTACCAGAAAAGTGGATTTTGTCTTATTTTTCGGTAATTTTATTTATATAATTAGTTTATTGCGCCGGTGCCAATGCGAGAGAGATTCGCGCTGTAGTCCACTACGCTGGCCCACAGTAAGGTGGACCATACTATAGATTCATGGACTTTGAGTTCTCTTTTCTCACGAAGATTGCCTTCACTCAACATAAAGCAAATTAGTTTCCAAATGGACATGATTTGCAGAATTAAACTTTAAACCAGTGGAATTAAAGTCACATTTCTTAAAAAAAATCCGTTATTAGAAAAGAGAAAAATAAAGGAAGATAATAAGTTGTCTTTGCGACATTGTCAAAAAGGTGCTTTCAATATAAACAAAGAAAATATACATCTCTGCTTAGTTAAATACTTAATCTAAAAATTATTTGGCCTATAATCCATCATCCGTCTTCCTGCCCTGAATTAGGGTCTGTCTGACCAAGTATGTCCTGCTAGACGAGGACAGAAAATAACTCTAATGCATACTATATTTTCTGGGAGTGTAATATCATATCTCACCCTAGAGTCCCGCCCCCGGAGTTGAGGTGACTGTCTACTGAATTGCGCTATGAAGCGAAGCCGCCCGCTTGGAGCAAGAGGATCGCTTCATAAACTCTCAACTTAAGCTAAGCCGGGTGTAGCTGAGGAAATCAGGCGATACTATTGGTCAAAGCAGGCGGGCCCGCATCATAGCACAGCCAAATGGACGGTTAATAAAAATAAATTATGACAGTTCATGAAATATCTCAGGAATTATCTATGGGCTTTGTTTTGGCGGGCAATTGGATCGCAATGTCATAGAAAAATATATTATACTAGCTGTGCCCACGACTTCGTGCGCGTGGAGTTTAACTTAACAAACTTTCATCGGCTATTTTATCCCCTTGGGGGTAGAATTAATCAAAATGGGATGTGGCAGGCCTGCCTACGTCATAACATCTACCTGCATGCCAAATTTCAGCCCGATCCGTCCAGTGGTTTGGGCTGTGCGTTGATAGATCACTATGTCAGTCAGTCAGTCAGTCAGTCAGTCACCTTTGAGTTATATATATTCAGATTATTTTTATTTCTAGTAGAGAAATACAGTATGTTTATGTTTTGCGTTGAGTCATTGAGTTGTCTATATCAGTTTTTTTTCCATGTTTAACTTTTTAATTAAATTGCGTTCTTTTATTTGGCGGTAAAGAACGCAGGCAAACCCTTTGCCTTGAAATCGAGTTAATTTTGAACGGTCCGTCTTAAATAAATATTTATTACTTAATCTAACTGAATGCGTAAGTAATGATGGTAATGATGACTTTTACGAAAACAATGTATATATCTAAACTCACACCTCTGTGGGGCAGATTCAAGAAGCTGATATTATTATATAACACTATAAAATTCTTGGGCAGAGACTTTATCAAACCTTTACAATTCAAACATGTGACATCTGTTTTATACAAATTTGAAATTGAATTCAATGGCCAAATTAGTATGAGCGGTTCAGTTAAATACTGTAAAATACATAATCATAATAAAATATCGACATACAAAATTAAGTTGTAAAAATAATACTGATTTACCATCTCATGTCGTTTAATTATACCTACTCAAAATTTTTACACTTTTAACGTGTTCTTTTTTTTATTTAATTCACGAAATAATAAGACGTAAATAACAACATAACGCGTCGATTAATAAAATTAATACGATTATTTTGTTTGATTGTTTTAGTTATATTATTTAGGGATGTTCTCTAAACCCCATCTTCTTTGATACATGAAGGATCACTCTTGGAATTTGAATTCGAATTTGGCCAAGGAATTAAATTTCACACTGTATACTTTGTCATTGACTTTTGCTTCCATATTCGAAATTTCGTTTTTTTCTTAAATCTAATTCCAACAAATGGTAAGAAGAAAAACTAAAAAATCATGAGGAAATGTATTTGAAAACACGTGCGTAGATCGAGGATTTTTAATGTAGGTATACATACAATAATTTAACTGTTGTCATTACCAAAATATTGCTTTGTACCCTTACATCCATCTGTAGTACCCCAGGGGTACATGCACCCCGATTTTAAAATACTGCTTCACATCACTAGCGATATTCGCTCAAGCAAAAGGCCTTATATTCAATTTCAAATTATCGAATTATTTGAAACTAGCTACGCCCGCGACTTCGTCCGCGTGGAATTTCATTTAACAAAAAAGCCCGCTCCCGCGTTCTGAGCCCGCGCGACAGAACCCATTTTTTTATATTTTGTTTTTCTAAAATAAAAGTAGCCTAAGTTACTAATTATAACATCAGCTATCGACCAGTGAAAGTCCCGTCAAAATCGGTCCAGCCGTTTTGGAAATACTCTTTGATTTCATGTGTTTTTATTTTTTTACACGGAACCCTAATTGTTTTTCAAAAATTAAAGTAGCCTAAGTTACTCCCTATTACATCAGCTATCTGCCAGTGAAAGTCCCGTCAAAATCGGTCCAGCCGTTTCGGAGATTACCCGGAACAAACACACAGACAGACAGACAGACAGACAGACAAAAAAAAATTAAATCGCGTTTTTGCTATAGGTGTCGTATGTACTTTCATATGCATTTAGTGAAAAGGTGTTATTTTGATATTACAAACAGACACTCCAATTTTATTTATTTGTATAGATACATTTCCAATAAACAAATCTCGTTTTTGCCTCTTTACCTCAACCCAGTTACATTGTTTTTGGTTTTATTTTTTTTCAAAAAAAAATGTACAATTCTTCAAGTGTGTCAAGTTTACACAAATTGCCTAAGTACTCAATATTGACAACTTACAACTGGAATAAAGTGGGTTGTTAGCTGGCTATATTAATGTTTATTTTTGTTATAAGTAACAAAGACGGCGAACAATTATCGACGACCGCTTGGCGCAGTGGTTCGAGCGTAGGCCGCTCGGCTCACTGCACATGGTGGTTGCGGGTTCGATTCCCGCCGTGGCAAATTTCGGAAATGGCCTTTTCGTAATTTGCCTTGGTCTGGGTGTTACTGGGATCGCCCCCAGTCCATTGTACGGTACCCATAATACAAGCTTTGCTTAGTTTGGGACCATACAGTTGGTGTGTCAGTCTGGCGATATATAAAAAAATTATCGTACCATACGCAGCTACTTTGTTTACTTATCTTCAGTGACAGGGTGGTACTACCCGAGTCAAGCTAGCGTTTAAATCAGTTGTAGTCAATTGTCTACCACTGTGGAAGTGAAGTTGAAACCATTTCCAATTTAAATTCGTGGTTAAGGTGAAGGCGCCTGTCTAGCCCGCGAAGTTCAAATTTTTTAAGTTCTTTAAGAAATGTTTCAAAATCTGACAATAATAAAAGACAATTTTTGTAATTCGCGAAAAAGACCGTGTGCAGTGCATTTATTAATACATTTATTTTACTCTAAATATTATCACGGTGGATATGATACTAGTAAATCACTAAATATACAAAAATTGACAGATTATCTGGATAGCTGTCGTTCTTGAAATGTTTTAGAGTAAGTTGGATATATTAACAAATGCACTGCACACGGTCTTTTTCGCGAATTACAAAATTTGTCTTTTATTATTGTCCGATTTTGAAAAATTTCTAAAAGAACTCAAAAAATTAGAACTTCGCGGGCTAGATGGGCGCTTTAGCCTTAAATAATCTTTTATTATCCACCTACTAGACTTTGTAATCATTGGACGGAATTATTAATTGTGTTTGTTATTGCTATTTGTTACTTGTCACTGGCGAAATACCTATTAAACTGGGTGGGCCATATTTTTAAAGAAAGAAGAAGAAGAACTAAGGCCCGTATCATTAAATCAATGTCAAGTCTGAGAGCGGTCCTGAGTTCGCTTTTGACATGTAATTTTGTACTGGTATGACCAAGAAGCTTAGATATGTATAAAGTTCTTGGGTATGACATAAGAATGACATTTCCAAGACCGCTGAAGTACCTACTTACCTATATCTGGACTTTTTGGCGGGAATTGGACATTGATGCTGTCATTTTTATTTTAATTTCCATAACTAATGTTACTTACTTTGAATTATAAATATTAATGTTGGTAGAATATTAACCATTATTAAGGTGAAGGTGCCTGTCTAGCCCGCGAAGTTAAATTTTTTTGAGTTCTTTTAGAAAATTTTCAAAATCTGACAATAATAAAAGACAAATTTTGTAATTCGCGAAAAATACCGTGTGCAGTGCATTTATTAATACATTTATTTTACTCTAAATATTATCACGGTGGATATGATACTAGTAAATCACTAAATATACAAAAATGGCCAGATTATCTGGATAGCTGTCGTTCTTGAAATGTTTTAGAGTAAGTTGCATATATTAATAAATGCACTGCACACGGTCTTTTTCGCGAATTACAAAATTTGTCTTTTATTATTGTCAGATTTTGAAAAATTTCTAAAAGAACTAAAAAAATTTTAACTTCGCGGGCTATATGGGCGCTTTAGCCTTAAGTTCAAACAATATGTGTGACTGTGGACGATTGAAAAGAAAATTGTGAAGCATGATTTTTCTGGTTCTACCAAGAAGTTTGGTAATTTGTCAGTAAAATATTCGCTACTTTACTGATATAGTTTGGGGGGTATATTAGGCCTAGCCAAAGGCCATCATATACTTGATATATGTACCTATTGAAATAAAACTATTTTTCGGATTTTATCGCGTTTATTAACTTTATGTTCATATAGTTTTATTTCAATGTGTAGTATTCGCGTAAATATAAGAAAACAATATATGTACCTATAATAAAACTTGAAAATAATATATTACTTGATCCTGGCTTAATCGTAGAGAATAATATAATCACTATGTAGAGCTAAAAGCGAAAAGGAAAGCCAAAACATAAAAAAAAGTTTAAGACGGAGTTGTCAATGGTTTCAACTAGAATCGAGCCTCCTTACACTAGTGTCTATGGTCTCCTCCAGACCAATTTGCAGTGGGACACGAATGATCAGTGCAAACATAACGCAGCCTCACGGCAAGAACCATATGACCTTGTTGATGCGCTGACGACACACCTCACCACAATTAGCATACGTTACAGTTCGTGAGACGACTCGTGAACGCTGCGAGAGAGACAATGGATACACAAACGTCATAATGTAAATGGATACCGACTTAAAAATACAAGCTACGACCGGCGGGTTTATCCGCGTTAAAATTGAGTAGGCAGCTTTCTGTCAGTGAGAGAATTTTCAGAATCGGATCAGTAGTTTCTCCTACAAACATACTAAGCCCCGTATTAATAAATCGATCTCAAGTCTGACAGCGATCTTGGCAATGTCATTCTTATGTCAAACCAGAACAAAATGGCGTGTCAAGAGAAACAATCAAATAAATTGATCTCTTTATAATATTAGAATATGCTAGTTTCACCGTCGCGTCGGCCTATGGGCACGCAATCGGAATTTGCTGTATGAAGAAACTGTCGATCGATGTCGACTCATCTTATTCTATCATCGATTGATGGATCGATCGATGGTTAATCGATTACACTTAGGCCCGGAATTTTTATGTCATGGCATGTCAAAAGCGTACCTACTTTGTTTTTCTTCCAACTCCTCCTATTATTTCTTTCGATTAAATTCCTGCTGGTTCCAAGGCTATTTAACTTTTCCCCGGGACTCGTCGAGGGTCAAGCCTCGACGTCATTATTGGTCTCCATTGTCGATCCTGGCTTACAGGAGTAACAGTGGTGGGAGTGTGTGGCGGGATTAGTCCCATAAAAAAGTACCTACTCAAGACCGCTCTCAGACTTGAGATCCATTTATTTATACGGGCCTTACACTCACTGTTTAAAGTGAGCATAAAACTGAGTCAGTTTTATTCAACCCTAAAATATCATACCGTATCGTTATTTAAAAATAGGCAAAAAAACATATTTTTGGTGACATTCCTCCGAGCAATTTAATTGATTATTCAAAATATCATGACGTCATCGAACTCGCTGTAGCGTAATCTAAATATATTACGGGCAAATCGCGCAACACTAGTGATGTGCACACAAGTCAATTCTGTATTCGAGCGACGTTAGATTGGTCAAGGTCGACTCTTAATTGATTAGGCTGTTCACACGTAGAGCTACATATTAAAAAAAAACAAATAAGTCGAGTGTTTGTAAGTTTGTCAACCATTGACGCAGAAACACCTGAACTTATTTAAATAAAATTTTGTATAGAGGTTTGGATTATGCCTTTCCTAATACCTACGTGCACCGATCACCAACTGTTGTTAAAACATAGGTACCTATCTTTTTCTAGTAAAACCGTTTTGTATTGTATATATCTACACTAGAATACTCTATACATTGGCCCTTATTAATAATAATATAATATAATATCGCCAGACTGACACACCAACTGTATGGTCCCAAACTAAGCAACGCTTGTACTATGGGTACCGTACAATGGACTGGGGGCGATCCCGGTAACACCCAGACCAAGGCAAATTACGAAAAGGCCATTTCCGAAAATCGAACTCGCATCCACCATGTGCATTGTGCAGTGAGCCGAGCGGCATACGCTCGAACCACTGCGCCAAGTGGTCGTCAATAAATTGATCTCAAGTCTGAGAGCGATTTTGAGTACGCCTTTGACACCTCATTTTGTAATGGAATGACATTTCCAAGAACGCTCTCAGATCTGAGATCGATTTATGAATACGGGCCTATGTAGTTTGAGCAGACTGCGCTCATCGCAGGGTCAGGTCAAAAATCATCCCCCAGTCCATTGTACGGTACCCATAGTACAAGCGTTGCTTAGTATGGGTCCATACAGTTGGTGTTAGTCTGGCGATATTTATTGCTATGATTATTATTAGTGTGTAAGTTCAAACCCCGGCTTCCACCTTTCGGCATTCCGGATTTAATGTGCGAAATTTATTTCCAACACACTGAATGGTGAAGGAAAATATTGTGAGGAAACCTGCATGTCTTTTAAAAGACGTGTTACATTCTCCAACCCGCGCTGCGCCAGCGTGGTGGACTATGTGCCTCCCCTTGCATCGAGGGGGAGTGTTGGTGGTATATTTTAATAATGATTATTCAATCGATAGCGTAAGAATAAAATCCATTTTTCTTAACAATAAATAATTGTGTGTGATCAGAATAAGTAAAATAAAATGTGTTTTTAAGTTTGTATGTGCGTGTGTTTGATTGGAAATCGTGAAAATTATGATCAATGAGCATTTAGTTACCAACATGGCCTATTATGGTAAGTTAAATGTTTTTTATTATATTTATTACTAGCTGTGCCCCGCGACTTCATCCGCGTAGTATTGGATTATTGGGTTAAAAAGTATCCTATATGTTAATCCCGGTTATAATCTATCTGTGTACCAAATTTCATCCAAATCCGTTCAGTAGTTTTTGCGTGAAGGAGTAACAAACATACATACATACATACATACATACATACATACATACATACATACATCCACACTCACAAACTTTCGCATTTATAATATTAGTAGGACTAGCTGACCCGACAGACGTTGTCCTGTTTTAACTTTGAATATTGAATTCGAATTGTTCCGCTGAACTTTCTTATTCTTCAACTATCTTCTTTCATCAGAACCTTCTCCTGACAATAATAAACACAACAAAAAATTATTAGCGAAATCTTTCCATCCGTTCACGCGTGATGCGACGACCAAGGAAATAGAGATTCATTTTTATAATAACTTACTAATATTATAAATGTGAAAGTTTGTGAGTGTGGATGTATGTATGTTTGTTACTCCTTCACGCAAAAACTACTGAACGGATTTGGATGAAATTTGGAACACGGATAATTTATAACCGGGATTAACTTTTTATCCTGATAATCCCGAAATTTGTGTTACGTTAATACGTTAATACTACGCGGACGAAGTCGGGGGGCACAGCTAGTATATATTATTATAATATTTATAATACAAACATAAACTAGCTGAGTTTCGAGTTTTTGTATATTTGGAGAAACTCTTCTTTATCCCGGGATTATAGTTATCCTACATGTTCACTCAGGATATAATCTATCAGCATGCCAAGTTTCATCGAAATCTGTCCAGTAGTTATAGCGTGATTTGCGAACAGGTAGACAAATTTGTATTCTGAAATTTCGGTTTAATAAGCTTCTTCATCGATATTACAATTATTATTTTTCGTTGTGTTATTTTTCCTATGTATATTTTGTGTCACTGTTGGCCTCCCCTTAATGCGAGGGGGATGCCATAGACCTCCATACTGGCCCAGTGTGGGTTGGTGATTGCAACATTAAATTTTCATTAAAAAATAGATGCTTCCTAAGACAGGTTGCGTGAGAATGCACTGCTAACAGGCAATTCCTCTTAGGACCATGGTATGTCCTTTAGTCGCCTTTTATAACATAACGAAGAATGTTGCCACCACGGGTAACATTATATACAACCAAAAATAAGCTTAAATATTAATGCCCAACCCGAGAATCGAACCCTATTCACAAATCAGCTGATTCAAAAGTACCAGGTGGACATAAGTGCATAGGAAGACATTTTATTGACCCACTGGTTCTGACTCCGAATGTAGGTCACCCAGGGAGGCAGGCTGGCCCACATACCGTCGCCATGGCAACGGCAAAATGGCCGCCGTCGCCATGGCAACGCGCATGCGTATCACTAATGGATGATAACTGATAAGCTAGGCGTGTCTAGTGATAAGACATAGACCCGTTCTAATACATCTATCTCAAGACAGAGAGCGATCTTGAGTACGCTTTTGACATGTAATTTTGCACTGGTATGACGTTAGAATGACATTTCCAAGATCGCTCTCAGATTTGAGATCGATTTATTAATAGGGAATTAATACTTAGAAGATAGATTGCTAATCTTTATGGACCGGTTAAGACGCGGTCAGAAAGAGACAGCGACAAAGAATTCAGTACCAATGTAGTAATACCAATTAAAGCAGACATTTTTTTTAATTTCTATATACCTATCGCACTCTCCATTAGGTTGACTGGCCTTAGGTATTGCAAGTATCTATAGGCTACGGTAACTGCTTAACATCAAGCAGGTTGTAGGCTTGTTTGCTGACTTGAGTTATATAAAATACTAGCTGAGCCCGCGACTTCGTCCGCGTGGAATTTAACTTAACAAAAAAGGCCGCTCCCGCGTTCTGAGCCCGCGCGACAGGACCCATTTTTTAAAGTTTGTTTTTCTAAAAGTAGCCTAAGTTACTCCTTAAAACATTAGCTATCTGCCAGTGAAAGTCATGTCAAAATCGGTCCAGCCGTGTCGGGGATAACCCGGAACAAACACACAGACCGACAGACAGACAGACAGACAGACAAAAATGTTTTAAATCGCGTTTTTGTTATAGGTGTCGTGTGTACTTTCATATGCATTTACTGAAAAGGTGTTATATTGATATTACAAACAGACACTCCAATTTTATTTATTAAAATTATTTATTAAAATAAGTATAGTGTATAGAAAGTATAGATAATAGAATTAGTATAGGTATACCTATCGCACTCTCCATTAGGTTGATTGGCCTTGGGTATTGCAAGTATCTAAAGGCTACGGTAACTGCTTAACATAAAGCAGGTCGCCCGGTCGTAGGCTTGTTTGCTGCCTTGGTTTATATAAAATATGATTCTGTATATATACTTGATGTAAGAGGCATCGTATAGAAAACCAATACCATGGATTCTAGTCATGATTCTGGTGCCTCCAGAGTTGAAATTTCTGTCGATATTTTCATGAATTATGCTCAAATTTTTCGGTTTTCTCAAATTGATTTTAGCATGACATCATTATACAACTCTTTGTCAAGTGATTTTATATAAATAAATCAATGATTACTATTTTAGACATAAACTACAATGTAAATTATGACTCAATCGATCGAGCGCGCATTTCATTTTAAATCAAATCAAAAATGTCGAAATTTTTTAGCTTAATTAATGAAAACTTCAACGGAAAATTATAACTGTAAGGGGTCCAGAATCATGAGTTGAATCCATGGTATCAGTTTTCGTTACGATGCCCCTTACACCCTGTAGGTATATAAGTTATGTCAGTTTTCCACCATTCAGAAAGTGGTGATCTTTGAAATAAAACTATTTTTCGGATTTTATCGCCTTTATTAACTTTATGTTCCCGACGTTTCGGTTGCTTTACAGCAGCCATGGTCACGGGGGGACTGAGGTGTTAGACGTCCTGATGTCATAGTTAGTAACTGGGTACCCTCATATTTAGTTGTTGTTTGCGGTCCGATCCACGCAGAAAGTGCTCACAGTGTCTCGAGGTCTTGCAATGGTACACTTGGTTTTGGATTTAATTATATTGTTACGTACTAGGGGTAGGTACAAATAATGCCGACTACGTGTATAAAGGTTTAATTCGCTCTCCACAAACTTGACAAATACACAGTACTACACTAGTTCACTATCACTAGTTACATACAACAAACACTGTTCCGAATCACTTAGCAGTCACACAGTATTCCAATATAATCGCCTAGGTCACTGGTATATCACTCTTCGTTCGCTTACTTAAGTTCCGTACACTGTCGCTTCCAAGAAGTAACTAACTCGCTGCCCGTCGTCAACACCTTATATACGGAATAAAAATGCGAGCTGGTATTTTCCTGAACATTCTCGGTAGGTATGTAGGTAATAATAATCCCAATCGAATGATCTCGAGACCCATTGTCGGCTTCCCTTTGTATTCGTTCGCGAGTAGGTATTTGCCGCCGCCGTCGCGCCGATCACGCGTTCACTTTATACCTACATACCTACAGTCTCGAACATTCAACTTTTAGAGATCCTTCGTAATTATTCGATGGGGTTCATCTAGAATAACAATGCGTTTTTGTATCATGCTGATAAAATAAGGATCCTTCGAGGTATTTGACCAAATAGTTTCTAGGTCGCAACATTACCCCCCTCTTAGTCATGCTCGTCCCGAGCATCATTTGTTCCATGATACCGAGCCAATCTGTCCACATGGACTACCTTTGGCTTTCCTCGAAGTCCCTTCTTAATGCGATAGGTCACATCGTTGATCCTCGTAATAACTGTATAAGGTCCTTCCCAGCGAGCCTGAAGTTTCGGGGACTTCCCTTTTCTGCGAAGAGGGTTGTGGAGCCACACCAGTGTTCCTTCTTCAAAACCATTGGTGTTTGCACTTCGGTCGTACCGGGTCTTCATCTTCGTACTTGACTTCAAGTTGTTTTCCCGTACCATTCGATGCACTGCGTCCAGTTGGTTTTGAAGTTCACTCACATAGTCCGTAACGGCCTTAGGACTGTCGGGTGGCGTGCCTGTTATCGCATCCACTGGGAGCCTCATTTCTCGACCAAAATTTACTTTGGCTGGAGTGTGACCCGTACTGTCATGTACTGCAGACCGATAGGACATCAGAAACAGCGGAATGTATTGGTCCCAGTCTCGCTGATGTTCGTCTACGACCTTGGCCAGGTGGTTTTCCAACGTCTGGTTAAACCTCTCGACCATTCCGTCTGACTGCGGATGCGCTGGAGTCGTACGAGTTTTATTCATTCCGAGTAACTTGCACATCTCTTGAAACAGCGCAGACTCGAAATTCCTTCCTTGATCAGAATGGATCTCCATAGGTACGCCATACCGACAGACTACTTCCTGGACCAATTTCTTCGCTACGGTGACTGCTTCCTGGTTGGGTGTTGCAAATACTTCTGGCCACTTAGTGAAGTAATCTTGCACTACTATGATGTATTTATTCCCATCCTCAGTCATCGGAAACGGTCCAGCAACATCAATGGCGATGCGCTCCCACGGGGCTCCAACGTTGTACAACTTCAGTTTTCCCCTGCTTCTTGTCTGCGGGCCTTTCACTGACGCACACGCAGTGCATCTGCGACACCAATCCTCGACGTCTTCTCGGCAGCGCAGCCAATAAAACCGCTGTCGCACCTTAACCAGGGTTTTCTTGACTCCTAGGTGCCCACCAGAAACACCATCATGAATGTGCCGTAGAAGAGAAACCACCTTACTACGCGGCACTATCACTTGCATGGTGATTTCCTTACCGTCGTTTGATTCCCATCTCCTATACAGCACTTCATCTACCAGAGCCAAACTGTCCCACTGAGCCCAATAACTCTTCGTAGTTGAGCTGTAGATAGACACATCGCTCCATTGGGGTCTGTTTCCGCTCTGTTTCCATTGCAGTATAGGTTGTAGGTCATTATCCTCCTCCTGCGCTTTCTTCATACTAGCTCCGGTCCATTCGTCGTCGATTCCATGTGTCCCTATGAGCTTGACCTCTTCCCGGACTTCATTCCTTAGGCAATGTTTGCAGTCTTCGGCACACGGTCTCCGTGACAAAGCGTCAGCATTACCGTGCCCTTTTCCACTGCGGTGTTCTATTACGAAGGAAAATTCCTGTAGTTGCTCGATCCATCGTGCTACTTGGCCCTCTGGGTTTTTAAATTGTAGTAACCATTGTAATGCAGCGTGATCCGTCCTTAGTGTAAACTCCCTTCCTATAAGATATTTGTTAAAATGTTGTAAGGTCTTCACCACAGCTAGCAATTCACGGCGAGTCACACAGTAATTTCTCTCTGGCTTGGAAAGGGATTTACTGAAGTACGCTATGACAACGTTGTGATCTCCCTGTAGTTGTGACA
The DNA here is from genome assembly GCA_905147325.1 of Notodonta dromedarius. Taxonomy (NCBI): domain Eukaryota; kingdom Metazoa; phylum Arthropoda; class Insecta; order Lepidoptera; family Notodontidae; genus Notodonta; species Notodonta dromedarius. The sequence continues at coordinate 1,842,156 of LR990187.1, forward strand.
AAACACCACCTATTCCGGTGTTACTGGCGTCAGTATCCACGATGAATCTTCCTTCTCTCGTTGGGTAACCTAATATTGGGGCCTCACACAATCGTTGTTTCAGCTCAATGAAAGCTTTCTCACATTCCAGGTCCCAAACGAAATCCCGTTTATCTTCCGTTAGCCGATGTAAAGGTTTCGCAATATCTGAAAAATTCTTGATAAATCGTCTGTAGTATGCACATAGTCCAAGGAACGCTCGTACTTCTGTTTTGTTCTTTGGAGAAGGCCATTCTTGAACAGATTTTATCTTCTCGGGGTCGGTCTTTACTCCATCGGTTGAGATAACGTGTCCAAGATAACTGACCTCCTTTTTAAACAGCGCACACTTCTTAGGACTAAGTTTTAGATTAGCCTCACGGATTCGAGTGAAAACTTTTTCCAAGTTCTTCAGATTTTCCTCGAAGCTGCGACCCATAACAATTACATCGTCAAGGTAAACCAGGCAAACGTCCCCGAGTAAACCCACCATTACTCTCTCCATAAGGCGTTCGAACGTGGCAGGAGCATTACATAAACCGAATGGCATAACGTTGAACTGCCACAATCCGTTCCCGATTCCTGTACTAAAAGCAGTCTTCTCCTTGTCCTCTGGGCTGAGCTCGACCTGCCAATAGCCACTTTTAAGAACGATGGTTGAGAACCACTTCATACCACTGAGCATGTCCAGCGTGTCGTCAATTCGAGGTAAGGGGTAACTGTCTTTCTTCGTGACATTATTCAGCATTCGGTAATCCACGCAGAACCTTGTACTGCCATCCTTCTTCTTAACCAGCACCACGGGTGAAGACCATGGACTCGTAGAAGGTTCAATTATTCCGTTATCAGCCATGTCATTAATCATCTCTGTCACTTCTTTTTCTCTTGCCCATGGTAATCTTCGAGGTCTTTGTTTAATAGGCCTGGCATCGCCTGTGTCGATCCGATGTTTGACGAGTCCTGTCTTTCCACAATCGTTTCCGGTTGCGAAAATGTCTCTGAATTCTAGCAACAGCTTCATGGCCTGTTGTAGTTCCGATGCCGATAAATTTTCCTTAGAAGCTTCCAGAAGTTTCCAGATGTGATCCTCCGCGATCTGCGTACCTTCCTGTTTATCTGGAGCACTTAATTTTCTCAGGAACTGTACTTCCTCGCATTTTCCGACCACACTATTCTTCTTCAGCTGTACTTCTTCATTACTGAGGTTAAGGATTCTTACCCTAGTAATTCCGTTCGACATCAGAAGCGTCCTTGCTGTAATTAAGCTCGGGTGATTGCCAGCATCTTCAACAATAAGACATCTTCTGTTCTCAGTCTTCGCAGGGAATTTCACTCTGACCAAGGTTTCCGATTTCGGCTCTAAAGTGGTATCCCTCAAACAATAAAGAGTACACGGGCGCGATCCTTGTAAACAGACTTCCTGATCAGAAAACCTTAGTACTCCTTTTGCTACATCCAAAACACACTGTTGTTTCTTCAAGAAATCCAGTCCCAAAATGCAATCATCAGTAATATTAGCAATCAATACTGACTGGTGATAAACACGGTCGCCAATTCTTAACTTGACATCTGTTTCACCGAGGACGGAGACTGGCTGGCCAGTGGCTGTTTGCAGACGACATGACGGTGATCGCTTTTCCCACATTATGGTGCGTTTCAGTAGTTCCGGCCTCACAATTGTTCGCGATGCTCCAGTATCAACAGTTAAACTGCAAGTTTGGTTGTCTAAGGTGGCTTCGATGATCAGACTATTTCCATTGCAAACTTGAGTTATAGTGACTGTTGGGGCCTCAACTTGACCAGCCAGCGCCCGCCCCGCGGCCCTGGCGACATTTAGTTTAACGGGACATTTTGTTCTGCTTGGGTCTCGGACTCGTCCACGACCTTTCTCTTCTTTGAAGGACATTCTAGGCGAATATGTCCCTTACCACCACAGCCATAACAAGTTGGGATAAACCGAGGCTTCCTTTCTTCTTTTACAACCTCCTTAACCTCTCTGACCTTATTTAATTTAGAGTCCTGCCGAACAGCCTCCACTTCAAGAGCATGTGCCAGCGCGTTCTTCAAAGTTTGGTGGTGACCCAGCCGTACAAAGGTCCTAACTTCAGTTTCTCTTATGCCATTGATGAAAGCATCCAGCAGAGTCTTCTCAATCATTTCTGGTGCCGATAGGTAAGCACGACGTACCAGCCTTTCCACTTCCTGTGCCCACTGTTGGAGACTTTCATTAGACTTTTGTTTTCTTTCGTGGAGCTGCGCTCTATAAACATATTCCAGGTGTTTTTCACCGTAACGTGTATCCAGTGCGTCCATCAGAGTCTCCAGCGTCCTTCCTTCAGGCGGCAAATTTTCCAAGACCATTAAGGCATCTCCGCGTAAGGCAAGCGCCAGGGCTGCAAAGGACTGCTCACTGCTCCAAGAATTTCCAATTGCAAGTATTTCAAACTGGTACTTGAAAGCTGTCCACGAAGAAGTCCCATCAAAGCGCGGGAGATCGAGCTTTGTGGCTGATGGTGAAGCTACTGAAATAGGTCCTTGAGTCTTCAGCCTTATCATTTCCTTATTTATTACCTCCAAACGGCTTTCGACGGTCTCATTCTGGGTTACCATATGGGTTACCTCCTTATTAAGCACATGCAGGCGGTCTTCCAGAGTTCCTGTCTTTTGATTAACCTCCTCGTTCAGCACCTGCATGCGGTCTTCTAATGTCTTCACTTTCTCACCAAGAATAGTGATTCCAGCGTCGATTTTACCCAAGACCGCTTCCTGATTGGCTTGCATCATTCCCTTGAACTCCTGATTGGCCTCCCTTAGTTCTCTAATCTCTTGCCGGCTAGCCTCCTGGTTGGCCTGGATCATTCGCTCGCTGGCCCCTTGATTGGCCTGGATCATTCGCTCGCTGGCCTCTTGATTGGCCTGGATCATTCGCTCGCTGGCCTCTTGATTGGCCTTGAGCATTTGCTGCATAGAGGCCATCAACGCTGCCAAGTTCAGTTCCGAAGAACTACCTGTTGATGCTGCCTCAGCTCCCGCCGAAACACCGGCATCAACTTGACGCTCTTCTTCTTCACGGCTACGTTGACGTGCGGCATCCATCTCGACTTGACGTCTGGTTCGTGGAGTACGCCCTTCTTCGTCTCGCGGTAGTAACGGCATTCCGCTTCTGACACCAATTGTTACGTACTAGGGGTAGGTACAAATAATGCCGACTACGTGTATAAAGGTTTAATTCGCTCTCCACAAACTTGACAAATACACAGTACTACACTAGTTCACTATCACTAGTTACATACAACAAACACTGTTCCGAATCACTTAGCAGTCACACAGTATTCCAATATAATCGCCTAGGTCACTGGTATATCACTCTTCGTTCGCTTACTTAAGTTCCGTACACTGTCGCTTCCAAGAAGTAACTAACTCGCTGCCCGTCGTCAACACCTTATATACGGAATAAAAATGCGAGCTGGTATTTTCCTGAACATTCTCGGTAGGTATGTAGGTAATAATAATCCCAATCGAATGATCTCGAGACCCATTGTCGGCTTCCCTTTGTATTCGTTCGCGAGTAGGTATTTGCCGCCGCCGTCGCGCCGATCACGCGTTCACTTTATACCTACATACCTACAGTCTCGAACATTCAACTTTTAGAGATCCTTCGTAATTATTCGATGGGGTTCATCTAGAATAACAATGCGTTTTTGTATCAAGCTGATAAAATAAGGATCCTTCGAGGTATTTGACCAAATAGTTTCTAGGTCGCAACAATATTAATTACTGGATCCCAAGTTGGTGGTAGCACCCAGCCATCTTCCCTATTGAAATTAGGATGTTTTTTAATTTCAATGGCCTCACGTATCATCCTTGGTAGGAATCGGTGTTCCTTTGCGAGGATCTGTGGTTTATCAAATCTGATATAATGGCGGGTGCGGTCCTGTACATGTTCACAGATTGCAGACTTCGTGGAGCGCCGGTGGTGATCTTTGTTGAAAATAAAATATGTTGTTCTCTTTATTCTTTAAAAATATGGCCCACCCAGTTCAATAGATATTTCGCCAGTGTCAAGTAACAAATAGCAATAACAAACACATTTAACAACAATACAATACAAAAATGTGACCGTCCACTTTGGAAAACCAAAATGGTGATCTAAAAGATGTTCAGTGACTTTGAAACCAATTTGTCTGGTGAAAGTGATCATTTGACGCTGACCGATTAGTTTAATTTCAGTTTCGCAATAGCGAAGCCCCGTCTTATTTATTTACAGTGAAAGTTAATCAACATTACGGAAATATAGGAAACTAGCTGTGCCCCGCGACTTCATCCGCGTAGTATTTAAACTTAGCAAAAATTTCGGGATTATCGGGTTAAAAAGTATCCTATATGTTAATCCCGGTTTTAATCTATCTGTGTTCCAAATTTCATCCAAATCCGTTCAGTAGTTTTTGCGTGAAGGAGTTACAAACATACATACATCCACACTCACAAACTTTCGCATTTATAATATTAGTAGGAAGTATTATTTGACTATGACCGAATTCTAAAATTCTAATCGATGCAAAGGATGATGATAAAATAGTTTATTGCATAACTAGCTGTTAACCACTCCGCCTGCGTGGTAAAATAATAATAATAATGAAGCCCTTTTAACGTCCCATTCCTAGACACGGGCCTCCCTTCAACACGAGGGGGATTGAGGCCGTAATCCACCACGCTGGCCCAGTGCGCGTTGGCGGATTTCACATGTCTTTTGAAAATTGTTTAGATTTTGTAAGACATGCAGGTTTCCTCGCGATGTTTTCTGTCACCGTAATAAGGATAATCTAATTATGATTCGGACATAGATTTCGAAATCCCAGAGAAAGAGAAGAAATCCCAGAGTTGCGAGTCGCGGTTTGGATATTAGTTTTGGAACATTTCGCAGGTAGCGATTGAAAAATCATCCTACTAATATTATAAATGCGAAAGTTTGTGAGTGTGGATGTACGTATGTATGTATGTTTGTTACTCCTTCACGCAAAAACTACTGAACGGATTTGGATGAAATTTGGAACACATATAGATTATAACCGGGATTAACATATAGGATACTTTTCAACCCAATAATCCAATACTACGCGGATGAAGTCGCGGGGCACAGCTAGTATGATATAGGTTGTCATTAGTTGCTACCGACTTAGGTAGAAACTCTTAACAATCGCTGCTATTAAATCGCAAAGCGTTCGGTACTGTCACGGTTTTTATGATCAATCATCGACCAGTAACTTCTTACGATTACGTGTCACAGTGAAAATAATTGGCTGTGAAAAATCACAGGTGAAATAACAGTGAAAGTAAAACTTAATTTCACGAAATGCTATCACGATATGCAACAAATAATTCACGTTGACGCTACCGACTAGCGACAGATGCGAACGTATAACTCATCGTATAGTATAGAATAGACTATAGATATAGCGACAATAGTGTTGGCTAGCAGTTAGATGCGCTAACTGGGTCGGCGGTTATTTAGGTTGCCCTATGGTTTCCTCGTCGCAACCAGCGCAGAAAATAAGTGTTTATCTATGCAGAATTATGCTTCGTTCCCTAAAGAGGCAATGAATCGTCTTGTTTACTGCTAACTTAACCTTTAACAGACAATATTAGTACTTAAGGCTAAAGCGCCCATCTAGCCCGCGAAGTTCAAATTTTTTGAGGTTTTTCAGAATTTTTTCAAAATCTGACAATAATAAAAGGCACATTTTGTATTTCGCGAAAAAGACCGTGTGCAGTGCATTTATTAATATATCCAACTTACTCTAAAACATTTCAAGAACGACAGCTATCCAGATAATCTGGCAATTTTTGTATATTTAGTGATTTACGAGTATCATATCCACCGTGATAATATTTAGAGTAAAATAAATGTATTAATAAACGCACTGCATACTGTGTTTGTCGCAAATCATAAAATGTTGTCTTAAATGCTTTCAGATTTTGGATAAACTATAAAAATACTCGAAAATTTTGAATTTCGCGGGCTAGACAGGCGCCTTCACCTTAAGGTCAGTATTACTCAATCTATCTCTACTTTTGCGACTACTATCTTTGACGACCACTTAGCGCAGTGGTTCGAGCGTAGGCCGCTCGGCTCACTGCACATGGTGGTTGCGGGTTCGATTCCGGCTGGGGTAAATTTCGGAAATGGCCTTTTCGTAATTTGCCCTGGTTTGGGTGTCACTGGGATCGCCCCCAGTCCATTGTACGGTACCCATAGTACAAGCTTTGCTTTGTTTGGGACCATACAGTTGGTGTGTCAGTCTGGCGATATTTATTATTCTTCTTTCTTTAAAAATATTGCCCACCCAAGTTAATAGGTATTTCGCCAGTGTCGAGTAACAAATAGCAATAACAAACACATTTAATAACAATACAATACAAAAATGCGACCGTCCACTTTGGAAAACCTAAATGGAGGCCCCAAATCTATTTCAAGTCGGCCTGTACGCTTTTGACAAGACATTTTGTACTGGTATGACATAAGAATGACATTTCCAAGATCGCTCTCAGATTTGAGACCGATTTATTAATACGGGTCTAGGTATCAAGTCTGAGATCGGTCTTGAGTACGCTTTAGACAACTATACCGGATCTTCTCAGTCGAGGTCGCGTTCCGATCCGGTTGTAGATATAAGAAAAACTATTTGTAAGTTCCCCCGTAGGCCTAAACAAATAAACGCTTTGACTTGACTCATTTTGTACTGTTATGACATAAATATGACATTTCCAAGATTGATCTCAGATTTGAGATCGATTTATTAATACGTGCCTTAGTGTGGGTATATTTCAGTGAGCCCCTGCCTTCCCCATTGAGGAAAACAAGCGTGCTGATGTAATGAAACTAGGTCATAACCCTTATAACCTAATAAATAAACAGGCTTTGCCAAGAATAGTGTAAGATGCTTGCGTAAAACGGATTAAGTATACGGTGTTACTGGCAAAACACAAACAACCTTGCAGGGCTGGTGTTAATATTTCCTAGAATCATAAACAAAAGCTTTTGTTTTGTGAATTTCTACAAACATAGATACTTAATACAATTAATAAAAACAAACTCACAAGATTTTGTTGATCTATCTAACACATTTCAATTATTTGCGGCCCGGCCCGTATTAAATAAATCCTACTAATATTATAAATGCGAAAGTTTGTGAGTGTGGATGTATGTATGTATGTATGTATGTTTGTTACTCCTTCACGCAAAAACTACTGAACGGATTTGGATGAAATTTGGAACACAGATAGATTATAACCGGGATTAACATATAGGATACTTTTTAACCCAATAATCCAATACTACGTGGATGAAGTCGCGGGGCACAGCTAGTGAAAAATAAATGAAAAAGAAAAATAATTTATTTCCAAAGTAAACATAGTGCTTTTACATTGTTACAAAGATGATAAGTAATTATACGAAGTTGTACTAAGTGGTAGTATTATAATTAAACCATTGTCTGTGGATCTCACACTAGGCCTAGCCTGAGGGGGTATCGTGAGGTATCGTGGGGTCCGAAGAAAAGGTTTACCAGCAGTTTTACTTAATGATTAGGTAAAAAATATTTTAATAAATTTAAATGATCTTGAGTATGCTTTTGACACGTAATTTTGTACTGGTATGACATTTCCAAGATCGCTTTGAGACTTGAGATCGATTTATTACTACGGGCCTTAGTCCGTACTGCTGAATATCACTACAAGGACAAGTATGACGCAACGCGGGCGGCGTAGAGTTCGTACCATTTAGAGTTTAGAGCGTTGAGTTAATATATTTTTAACCTCCGGCGAAAAAAGAGGGGTGTTATAAATTTAACATATGTATCTGTGTATCTATGTATCTGTGTGTCTGTCTGTGGCATCGTAGCGCCCAAGCGGGTGAACCGATTTTAATTTAGTTTTTCGCTTAGAAAGTTATGCTCGTCGTGAGTGTTCTTAGCTATGTTCCATGAAAATCGGTTCAGCCGTTTGAAAATTATCAGCTCCTTTGTAGTTTAAAAATCGTCACATCGGATGTTTTTTAAATTTTCAATTGAGATTTATTATTTTTGTATAAACGTCTCATGAATTAAAATGTGTAGAATTGTTGAAAGTCATACAACAAAAAATGTTGTTCACGATGTTATGTCATACTAATATTATAAAGAGGAAAACTTTGTTTGTTTGATTGTAATGAATAGGCTCCGAAACTACTGAACCGATTTGAAAAAATCTTTCACTGTTGGGAAGCTACACTATCCCCGGGTGACATAGGCTATAATATATTTTCAAAAAATTAGGGATCCTTACTAAAACTCGAATAATGTAACCGCAATGTACCCGTGCGAAGCCGGGGCGGGCCGCTAGTTAGTAATAAAGTCCCCGAGAGGTTGTTAGTGTTTTACCAGTAACCCTGTAACTAAGTAGGCGGTAGGTGCCTAATGTGTTTAGGTGTTAAGCCTGCCTTATACTACACAACACACCGACTCATAGGTATATCTAAACATGTTATCACTTAATTTGCCATTTCTTTTTATAGGACTAGTCTGTAAACAAGCGTTCGACATGTCTGATGTTAAGCGGTCACCGTAGCATATAGATGCTTGCAATACCAATACGTTGAAGAGGAGTGGGATAGGGAGAGAGACAGAGAGGGGTGCTGGACTTCCAGCTCCCTCACTCATTGTTCTAAACACAGCTGTAATAGCTTTACGCCGATCTTCTGTGTGAGGGTGGTACTACCCGGTCGAGCCAGTCCGTATGTGAGCTGTAGTCATGTGGCTACAGCACCAATAGCCCAATCCCCAGTCCATCCAAACTCCAACAATAGAAATATCTTTCTGTTTCCATATTCGCAATAGTTCTTGCACCTGTTGGGGTCAGGTCGCTCTACTAGGTGAAACAGAAAGGGTACAATATTTTTCACAACTTAAATTTGTAAATCTAAAACTATCGGCTTTGTGGGACAGTTGAAGTACTAAAGGTTTTGTAGACTTGTGAAATCTGTCAACAGCTGTATTCCTACAACACCTTTTGTTTTTCAAGTTTCCTCCAAAGCTGATAGTTTAAGAATTACAAAGTTAAGTTTTGGAAAAGAAAGTTCATATACCCTTTCTGTTTCAACCTGTATATGTCCCATCATTTGCAGCGGTTGACCTCAACATGTGCATGGGCAGAGCCCGTGATACAGAGAGACATCATAATCATAAATATCGCCAGACTGACACAACTACTGTACAGTCCCACACTAAGCAACGCTTGTACTATGGGTACCGTACAATGGACTGGGAGCGAACGCACTGACACTCAGCCCTGGGCAAATTATGAAAACGCCATTTCCGAAATTTGCCCCGTCGGGAATCGAATCCGCAACCGCCATGTGCAGTGAGCCGAGTGGCCGGCGCTCAAACCACTGCGCCAAGCGGTCTTCGACGGCATTTATAAACATCTGTGTCTTCTCTTTAAAACTAGAGCGGGTCATTCAATGGTTACTTTTACTAGGTCACGCGTCCGAGTGGACAAAATCAATAAACTGTCATTGAAAGCTTAGCGTAGTTTGTATAGGGTGTGTCTGAAGTCCGAAATACTTCTTCATCACGGTCTTAAATCAGTTAATTGGTGTTAGAGAATACCACTTAGAATTGAGAGGCCGTCAAATTTAAGCGCCGCTTTAGCAAGTGTAGATTTTTTTTTTTTTTTTTTAATTGACTATATGTTGTTGGCCAGAGTGGCCATAACAACTTCACCCGGACAGAGGGAGTCTTTTTCACTGCACACGGTCTTTTTCGCGAATTACAAAATTTGTCTTTTATTAATGTCAGATTTTGAAAAAAATCTAAAAGAACTCAAAAAATTTGAACTTCGCGGGCTAGATGGGCGCCTTCACCTTAAGTGCGGACCGTATTCTCAAAGTTTATTTCGACAAATAGCTACTGTTTCTAGTGTTAGCGATGTTGATTACTGCTAGAGGCCACCAGTAATGGCCCACTTCCTCCACAGCTGACTGGTAACTCACTTCCTAAAAGGGGAATTATGTGTGCATACAAACTAGAGGACGAAACTAGTTGTGAACCAACGAGGCTGTTATATTTGATACTAGATGAAATCTATACAAATAAATAAAATTGGAGTGTCTGTTTGTAATATCAAAATAACACCTTTTCACTAAATGCATATGAAAGTACATACGACACCTATAATAAAAACGCGATTTAAAAGAAATTGTCTGTCTGTCTGTGTGTTTGTTCCGGGTAATCTCCTAAACGGCTGGACCGATTTAGACGGGACTTTCACTGGCAGATAACTGATCTTATAAGGAGTAACTTAGGCTACTTTAATAAATAATAAATAAATATCGCCATACTGAAACACCAACTGTATGGTCCCAAACTAAGCAACGCTTAAACTATGGGTACCGTACAATGGACTGTGGGCGATCCCAGTGACACCCAGACCTGGGCAAATTACCAAAAGGCCTTTTACGAAATTTGTGTCAGCGGGATTCGAGCCCGCGACCACCATGTGCAGTGAGCCGAGCGGCCTACGCTCGAACCACTGCGCCAAGCGGTCGTCAATGTCGTGGATGTTGATCGTAGTTTCGCTAACTCAGGCACGTATTAATAAATCTCAAGTCTTAGAGCGATCTTGAGTTCGCTTTTGACATGTCACTTTGTGACGACGACTTCCAAAAGTCGTACTGTTTTGATGCGAAGCTTCTATACGGACGTTCGGGGCGCTCGCCGCGCGGCTACTCTAGCCGTGCTAAGCGTCAGCAGCGTTACACGATATATATAGGTATACAGAGTGGCAGCTGAGGCACCCTACGCTTTATACTATAAAGCTTCGCTTCTTTCACGCGTTCCTAGACGGCACTGTTTTAAATTTTTTATCGACAAATCGGAAGTGTGTAGACGGCCTAACGCATCGATAAGTGTTGTGAAACGGCGACACATTAGACCTATAATGCAATGCGTTGCTAAATACGATTAGATACTAATTGGTGTATGTTTAATTAACCTTGGGAATTGATTGTAAGGAATCCGTATTGTATGTTGACGGTGGGAGAGCCTAGCTGTGGCCAACTGACTACAGATCATATACGGGCTGGGTCGACCGGGGTAGCACCACCCTGTCACAGAAGATCGCCGTAAAGTAGCGAGTGGGAGAGCCAGAAGCCCTTACTTCTTTCCCCTTTCTCTGTTTCACTCCCCTTCATGTCAGCAACGTTCAGCTAAGCTTCACGCTAGCAAGGCCATTGGTTTAGTTGGTACTGCTAGCATCAGTAGGGTACGATAACTGCCTAACATCAGCCGGTCATACGCTTGTTTACCAAATATGTTTACATAAAATAAATAAATAAAAATAAATCGCCATCACTACATAGTATAAAATAAAGTCGCTTCCCGCTGTCTGTCCCTATGTATGCTTAGATCTTTAAAACTACGCAACGGATTTTGATGCGATTTGAACGGATTTTTAATAGATAGAGTGATTCAAGAGGAAGGTTTATATGTATAATACATGCATAATATAGTAGAGAAGCACTGATAATTTTAGAGCCGTGCGAAGCCGGGGCGGCTCGCTAGTTATATTATATTTTGTTTTTTTATGTCAGTGGGTTGTGTGCGGTGGACGGAACAAGTACGTTATTCAGTTCCCAATCACTCCCGTATTCCCGTACCTGTTCCAACCGGTATACAGTAACAGGTATATTATCATATTAGGTGACCTTGACACTTGCGATTCGGCCCGCCGCGCATTTGGCGCATTGGCACGTCAATGTCGGATTGCAGAACACAGCCATAGAGCCAAATGGCGCAATGCGGTTAGGATGGCTGCATACATGCGATTTTTCTGCGACTTTTTTTTTAAAAAACAGCCGCTTAGCTTACGGCACTGTTTCGCTCGATACTTTGTAAACCAATTAAAATTTTAATTTACTGATTTGTCAATCTCATAAATTAAAAAAAAAACTTTCAGCTCGGGAATCGAATCTTGACCCTCATATTTAGTCAGGGTCGCATGCGTCTAACCAACCAGATAGTGTCGCCAAACTTCAGTCTTGGCTTTTTGTCGCTGTATTCCCGGGTTGCATTTACTCTGCTAGACAAGGACATAATATTTTACCCTATAAATGCAATAGGTACCTAGTAAAGCTTAAAAATTAAAAAACAAAACTAAAACTAAGATCAGTACCTAGTTTCAGAGATTACCACCCACAAACATACTGACAAACGGATTAAAAAAAACTGTTTTCTAATACTAGTTAAAGATTTAAAACCAATAGGTAAACAATACACAGAAAATAAATTTACATTCATTAAAAAAAAATAACACGCAACCATACCATACCGTTTAGGTATATCGTTATTTTTACCAAGTTATTTAATAAAAACCGCTATCGTTACCAATCTGGATTCCGATGTCATGGCGTGCTAGATTTATAAAAAAATAATTATTTCAAATTTGGAACATTTGCCGATGCTTGCTTTTTTTCATTCGCGTGTCACGTCACAGCGGGAGTCGCACGTTTTCCAAAGAAGAAAATAATTTTCACGAGAAAATCCCGGATATTTTATAAAAGTAGCAGTTTATAGTATTATGTCGGTGCATACAATACCTCTGGTTACACCTTTCATCAGAGGCCCGAGGTTCCCGTATCGAAAGAGTGAGTAATATATTTTCAATAATAATTATTATTTTCACGCCTTGTTCCTTTCAGAGTTGGCTAATAGGTGCGGAAAGAAAACGCATTTTTCTTTACAATAGGTAGCTTAATTTACAGGTCAAGAGCACGGTCTGGATACCATGAGTTACAGGGTTCAATTCCCGGTCAATTCAAATATTTTTAGCCCCCGACGAAAAAAGAGGGGTGTTATAAGTATAACATGTGTGCGTCTGTGTACCTGTGTGTCTGTCTGTGGCATCGTAGCACCCAAGAGAATGAACCAATTTTAATTTTGTTTTATTTTTGTTAGAAAGGTATTCTGATCGAGAGTGTTCTTAGCTATGTTTCATGGAAATCGGTTCAGCCGTTTGAAAATTATCAGCTCTTTTGTAGTTGAATAAGTCGTCGCATCGGTGTTTTTTTAATTTTCAATTTTAGTTATCATTATTCTATAATCATACTAATATTATAAAGAGGAAAACTTTGTTTGTTTGATTGTAATGAATAGGCTCCGAAACTACTGAACCGATTTGAAAAATTATTTCACTGTTGGGAAGCTACACTATCCCCGGGTGACATAGGCTATAATATATTTTCAAAAAAAATAGGGCGCCTTACTAAAACTCGAATAATGTAACCGCAATGTACCCGTGCGAAGCCGGGGCGGGCCGCTATTATTTGTATAGTTGCATAGGTCTTGTGCGCGGCAATTGGTTATATTGATCCAAATATCGGAGCTATCGGTGAAATCTGGTGTCTCTGCCTATCCTCGTCAACAGCAGGCGTGAAATACACACACAAATTGGCCAACAAATCAGTTTGTTTAAATAACTGAGACTTTGGAGACGAGCCAAATGTTAGCTATTACTTTTCATCATTCAAAATGTCGTTGACTCTGATAGATAATATTGATCTCTATGACCGGTATTTACCATTATTTAAATATATTCTAAGCGTACGAATCGCCTGATGTTAAGCAGCTACCGTAGCCTTTGGACGCTGGTAATACGAAAGGCACTGCTCGCCCTGAAGGGAAGTGAGGCAGAGGGAGGGTGAATGTTCTAGGTTCGATTATCAGGTCAAGCTGTCATTTTAAATTAAATAAATAAAATAAAACCCGTAGGGTAGCCATTATTTAATTTTTTATTGATTAGTCCCATGTAATAATTTGTTTACATACACTTTTTCTCTAAATGTGTACTAACTTAGTTAATTTATTTCATTATGCATTCTATTCATAATTCCTCGTACTTAATTTATTTTTATTTGATATATATAATCTACGTAGTAGTAGTATCATTTTGGCATCAGTATCAATCAACAAGTCTGCCATTTAAAGTTATTTCACAATACAAATAAACATGGTGCAGATTCGAATCCCTTGGCCATTATTAGCGCTGTACCATAGACAGATTGATGAACTCTATTGCACTAAGAAGGAGATCACATACAAATATTGACACAATTTTAGATACTTACCTATTTGATAAACAACGCATTTATCTAGACGGCACGTCTGGGCATGTGTCGCTTCTCGTCACACATTTTTGCTGGTACACTCATCGGTGTAAGAGTGGCTGCCAAGAAATTTTATGAACATAGTTGTTTTTAAATTTATATATTGTTTCGTAAGACGGTTGATAGTAAAGCCAGCTGTAATTAATAATAATGTGTTAATAAATAAATATCGCCAGACATAATTACACGCCAATTAAATGGTCCCAAGTTAAGCAGTACTGATACCGCGTACAATGGACTGGGGAGATCCCAGTCCATTGTATTTTACCCAGACTAGGTAAAATTAAGTCCCATTTCCGATATTTTCCCCGGCGAGAATCGAACCCGCATTGAACTTATCTATCACAGACTATACAGCCGCAATTCTCTGTATGGTTCTCTATTTTCTTATTGAGGTTCGGAACTCTTAGTGTCTACTCCTTTGTCTCATCACCTGAAAGGCATGGAGAATTAGTACGGAAATATTTTTTTGTATCCCACAGACCATTAGAATCACTATTTTTTATAAACAAAACAAAATAATTCCACTAAACAGACCCATAAATTGTATTTCGAAACCGTCATAGATGTCGCTAGTTCCGTTTGCACAAGAACTGTGTCGCGGGACACTTGACGGATGGCCGCCCTACAGCCAGGGCGCTCTGGATTCCGAGTTCATTGACCCCGTTCAATTTTTGACCCGTGCGGGTCACGCCGAGGTCACACGCGCGCCGCAAACGAAAATATTCACCAATTGTTTGTGACGTTTTATTACAAATGTTATTGGATACGTCGATTCGAGATAATGTACCCAGGCGATGGTTAGATTGAGGTATCCCCATAATTGTCAAGGGGAGGAGACTTAAGTCTAAGATCCGACTCTTTTGGCAGAAACAAAACTCAACACTCAAAATTGTTTTTTATTCATGTAAGCCAACAAAGCATTTATGAATACTCAGAATCTACCGCCGGCTCGGAATGCTGCTTCCACTGAGAAGATCCGGCAAGAAACTCAATGGTTACTCTTTTCAATTAATAAAAGATGGTGTACATTCCCAGGAGATTTGTAAGCGAGACTTCGTTTCGCTACGTGGGTCAGGCCTCCGCTAGTACTACTAACTGCAATCAATGGATACAGCTTGGCTGTACCATCATAAAACTGTACAACTTGTTTTGTCATCATAGTAACGTATCTCCCATGTTTGTCCCCAGGCAAGTCTCCGTTCTTCCCCGGGGTGGACGAGGCGACGGTGGCGGCGGGCGCGGCGGGCGCTGGCTCGCCCTCCGTGCCTTCCGACCAGGCGCAGGACGTGGTCTCCAGGCTCAGCGCTGCTGGTAAGCTACTGATACACTCCCTTTTCCAGGAGAGGCGAATGACTCCTTTCCAGGCGGAGGAGTCGGATCTATTTATTCCGCTGGTATGGTTTTTTTGTCTGTGTCTTATAGCCAGGCGCAGGACGTGGACTTTCCTCCTACATCCCGGTGGAGGAGTGTTTTCTGACGTATTTCATCTGGTGGTTATTAGGTTCTCTTCATGTGTTACGACAAGGCGTTTGTCTCCAGGCTCAGCGCTTCTAGTGAGCAACTGCTATACTTCCCCTTGCAGGCGCAGGAGCGATTGACTCCCCTTTCCTGGACGAGGAGCGCTTGACTCCCTTATTATTTATTTAAAGTCAAAATAGAACGGCCAGAGGCCAATTACACTAATTAACTAACTACTTATAATTATATTATCTATCTATATATATATAAATGAATGTTTGTATGTCCTTTATAGAATCGTAAACTATGCATTTGATCATGTCATGATCTTCAGCAAAGTGTTGTGCATGAGCCCACAAAGGTTTCTGAGGTGGTACCACTAATCTTTGACAGCGTAGCAACGCGCGCAGGGTACAGCTAGTAAGTTATAAAAATCATTCATCTTTCTCACAATACGTCAAAAATACCAACAAAATCCTATCCTTGTGGAAGTGGGGTCGGGTGGTGGATACGAACAATTCTTTCTCCGATAGTAAGAAGGTCCGCCACAAAATGTCCAGTTCTTGGATGTTAATCTTCCGCTTCCACTTCCAGGTCTGTCGATGTGTGTGAGCGCGCTGGGCTCGCCGGCCCGCTCGTCGCCGGTGTCGGCGGGCTCGGAGCACGGCGAGCGGTTCAGCCGGAAGGTGTTTGTCGGCGGCTTGCCACCAGACATTGATGAAGGTGAGCGTTTGACTAGCGTCTGAGCCGCAGGATCGCTTTAGACTAGATTCTGAGCCGCAGGAAGGGAGCGGGTGTGATGAAAGCTTGTGTCTAATAGTGATGGGACATTACACAGGTAACGTGTGAAAATCATATTCTCAAATTTTTTTATTCATGTAAGCCAACAAAGCATTTATGAATAGTCAGAATCTACCACCGGTTCGGAATGTTGCTTCCACTGACAAGATCCGGCAAGATACTCAATAGTTACTCTTTTCAATGATTAAATGATGTTGTACATTCTCAGGAATATTGTATAGGTTTTCTTAAGTAGCACCTGCTACCAACATAAAATCATTGCAATTAAATCGCAAAGCTTTCGGCACCGGTCCCGAATTCCATGATAAATCATCGACCATTGACGTCAAAGGATTAAGTGACATAGTGAAAATTCACTATGAAGAAAACCATTGACTGTGAGAAATCACAGGTGAAATAAGAGTGAAAAAAACATAATTAAGTACTAGTAATGAAAATGAATTTAAAGTTGCAGTCATTTCCATGCCTAGTGTCCAATGAATATTACAGTCAGGTCTCGGCTTACAGGAGTCTGTTCTGTAGGAGTGTGTGGTGGGACAGGTCTGAGTGAAATATATCTTAAGGCATGATCACGTCCTGGACTTTTACCGATTTCTTTGCGATCGGATATAAAGATAAGGTTCATAAGACCAAAATAGAATAAAGTAGACAGCGCGTAGATGATGTACTTAGTTGATGATGGAGTGGATGATGGAGATGATTGTAGTGATGCTTTTTACCATTTCTTTTGCTGGCTCCACTCGCTAACTCACTAGTTCTACGTTATTATTTTCGTCTATTACTATTCATGCAAAGCCTTGAAGAATAGACAAGACCCATAAACAATGGTTGCTAAGCGACAAACACACAAACAAGTTATTTAATGGGTCTCCCAAGGCCCTGATGCACTTAGACCATTAAGGCTGGCCTATCGATTGGACAGTACCCTTGACCCAGATAGAGCCTATTATATGACTATTCTGGCTTATAGTAAAAAACTTAGACGTCTGGTAGATAGGTGGAAATTATTACAAGTCCAAAACACAGTTGGCACCTCTGGTATTTTTGGATACATTTTCGATAATGCCTTGGATATTGTAAGCATCTATAGGATACGGGAACTGCTTAACATTAGGCGGGTCAATCTTTTTTGCCAACAATTGTTTCATAAATAAAAGCACTCGTTCGTCTGTCAAGGCAGATATATTGGTTACTAGCTATTTCCCGCGGCTCCGCCCGCGTAGGTAGTAGGTAGTGCTTCGATAAAATAAACGTAGCCTAAGTTAATTCTTATAACATCAGCTATCTGCCAATAACATCAGCTATCTGACAGTAAAGGTCCCGTCAAAATCGGTATAGCCGTTTCGGAGTTTAGCCGCAACGAACAGACTGACAGGCAGAGACAAAAACTTGAGGATTGTTCTTTGTTATGATTATCTTAGGAATTTAATTTCATATGCATTTACTAAAATACTATTATTTTGATATTACAAACATACACTTCATTTGATTTATATGTAGAAGAATACTTATAAGATTATACATAGCTCTTTGTTTTCGTTGGTTTTAATAAAATGCTACTATTTGTATTTCCAGATGAGATCACGTCGTCGTTTCGCCGGTTCGGACCGCTGGTGGTGGACTGGCCGCACAAAGCAGAAAGCAAGAGCTACTTTCCGCCCAAGGGCTATGCGTTCCTTCTGTTCCAGGTAAGAATCCCTTTCACACTAATAGATGAACCTTCATTTTGTTTGTTTGTGTGTAATTTAGCTTTTCTCCGGGACTCAAATTACTGTGCCTCCATTTGTATTATGAAGAACGTTTGGATAAATTTTGGGGTCAGTTTAGATTCCTTATTCATTTTTGGGGTCCAATTTATTTTGCATTTAGTTCCGTAGCGTTGATGCATTAGCTATTTCCTTGATTTGTTTCAAATTTCATGCCCAAAACACTTCTTAAATGTTGAAAGTTTCGTCTTTTCACTTCTGTCATACATCACATGCTCAAACCACTTCTTGCAAGATCCAAATGGTGAGATTGTTGAGTTAAACTCAAAATTGTTTTTATTAATGTCAGCCAAAAAAGCATTTATGAACAGTCAGTATCTACCGCCGGCTCGGAATGCCGCTTCCACTGAGAAGAGCCGCCGAGAAACACAATGGTTACTCTTTACAATGAATAAAATATGGTGTACATTCTCAGGAACAGCAACAGAATGAGAGCAGGCAGCACCATTGTCACTAAATAAGTAAATAGAAATCAAATCTCACTCAGATTTAGGTGTTTAAATACTCTTTGAAAGCGCCGCAGGCTCTTTGACAGTGCTGCAAGCGTCATAGCTAGAGCCGACCCTGGACGTGGTTGTTGCAGGACGAGAGCTCGGTGGCGGCGCTGATGGAGGCGTGCATCACGGACGACGACAAGCTGTACCTGTGCGTGTCGTCGCCCACCATCCGTGACAAGCCGGTACAGATCCGGCCGTGGCGGCTGGCCGACGCGGACTTCGTGCTGGACGCCAGCATGCCGCTGGACCCCAGGAAGACCGTGTTCGTGGGCGGCGTGCCGCGCCCCCTCAAGGCTGGTGAGGAAGCACTAGGAAACTTGCCCGTCGAGGGTCAAACCTCGACGTCATTATTGGTCACCATTGTCGATCCTGGCTTACAGGAGTGACAGGGGGGTCCACCCCCCTTAAGGGACTAGTCCGCCACACAATCCATTGTGTGGCGGGACTAGTCCCTTACAAACTTGCCCACAAGTCCTCTGAAGAAAGTTGCTGGTCAAATACTCCATCGCTTTTTCGTCCAGAATGTCTTGAAGTAGTTTATCTTGTAATGTATGTTGTCGCAGACAAAGTCAATGTCAAAGCGTTTATTTAGTTTAGGCCTACGGGGGCACTTACAAAGGGGGGTACTCAAAGTTAAGACAAAACAACGTCTGTCGGGTTAGCTGGTAATTAATAAATTATAATTACCAGTGGAGCTGGCGATGATCATGGACCGGCTGTACGGCGGCGTGTGCTACGCCGGCATCGACACCGACCCCGAGCTCAAGTATCCCAAGGTAAGCCCTTACAGCAGCCCTCAAACCCTCACCAAACCACTATTGCTTTGACAGTAATAATAATATGACTGACACACCAACTGTACGGTCCCAAACTAAGCAATGCTTGTACTATGGGTACCGTACAATGAGCTGGGGGCGATCCCGGTGACAAAATTACGAGAAGGCCATTTTCTAAATTTGCCCCGGCGTGAATCGAGCCCGCAGCCACTATTTGCAGTGAGCTGAGCGGCCTACGCTCGAACCACTGCGCCGAGCGGTCGTCAGTTATTAACTTGTTCAAAAATTTTAGCGACTTTTGACGCGAGGCTAGGTAAACAGGCACAGTAAGTGAAGAGACTAGCGGTCTCTGGGTGGAGTCAAAGAGTAAATAAGTAGCTGTACAAAAAAAAATTGAAAAACTAAAATGTTGATGTAAAATAGGATAATTTTAACTTTTGGATCTGGTAACACTGAAGCGCGTCGTGCTCTTGACATCTTTTGCTATGAAATTTTAAAAATGTACATTTAGATTAAGAAATATTGCGATAAGAAATTTGCAATTTTTGGAATAACAGTTATTGGTATTCCTTTATAATAAAAATAATAATAGTGTAGCCTTTTTGACGTCCCACTCCTGAGCACAGGCCTCCCCTCACTACGAGGGGGATTCAGGCCGTAATCCAATACGCTGGCCCAGTGCGGGTTGGCTGATTTCACATGTCTTTCGAGGATTGGTTAGATTTCCTAAGACATGCAGTATTCGTGATTCCTGATTCGCATGTAGATTTCAAAAAACTCAGAGGTGCGAGCAGCGGTTTGAACCCAGGACCTGGTGCCCGCCAGACGCATGCTTAACCAATGTTCTATATTTAAATGAATCTTTGTCTGTATGACCTTTATAGAATCGTAAACCATGCATTTGATCATGTCATGATCTTCAGCAAAGTGTTGTGCATGAGCCCACAAAGATTTCTGGGTTGGTACCACCAATCTTTGACAGCTTAGCAACGCGCGCAGGGTACAGCTAGTCGGCTATAAAACCTTTAAATAAATAAATGACTCGAAGCTGTAACACGATGTGTTGACGCCGTGCAGGGTGCGGGTCGCGTGGCGTTCTCGAACCAGCAGTCTTACATCGCGGCCATCTCCGCGCGGTTCGTGCAGCTGCAGCACGGCGACATCGACAAGCGCGTTGAGGTAACGTGCTTTATTGCAGGCGGGGTAGTGGTTGCGTGCAGAATAGTGTCACAGGTGGGGTAGTGTTGCTGGTGGAGTAGTTTCTCTGGTGGGGTAGTGTCACAGATTAGGTAGTGTTACAGGTGGGGTAGTGCCGCAGGTGGGGGTAGTGTTGCAGGTGGGGTAGTGACACGGGTGGGTAGTGTCAGAGGTGGGTAGTCTTACAGTGTCACATTTGGGTAGTGTAATCACAATCTGAGTTGTTAACTACTGATAGGATGGAAGAGGTTAGTAAGTACAAATAGTAATAACAATTAATAGATAGTGGCTTTGGTGCCAGTGGCTGCACGCCCAAGAGCCTCCCCTCAGTGCGAGGGGGACTCAAACCTCTACAGCAGTGTGTGTTGGGTACATTATAACGCGTGTGTTGCGCGCGGCAGGTGAAGCCGTACGTGCTGGACGACCAGATGTGCGACGAGTGCGCGGGCGCGCGCTGCGGCTCCAAGTTCGCGCCCTTCTTCTGCGCGAACGTCACCTGCCTGCAGGTACGCACCGCCCTTGGCGTTTACAACAAATAAAATGCCTACAATTATGTTTTTTGTATAAATACTAGTGCAATAAATTATCAATGTTTCTCTACTGTACAATATGCATGTATTATACATATAAACCTTCCTCTTGTAACACTATCTATTAAAAAAAACCGCATGAAAATCCTTTGCGTAGTTTTAAAGATCTACGCATACTTACATAGGGACAGACAGACAGCGGGAAGCGACTTTGTTTTATACCATGTAGTGATATAAATCCACTATTACCGTCTTGCGTCTGTGGTTTATTAGCCTATATAGTACCCAGCGAAAAATCCTTGCATTTGCAGCAATTGGCCCTAGTCGGCATTTTTTTAATTTTGTATTGAACACTTGCAGTACTACTGCGAGCACTGCTGGGCGACCATCCACTCTCGGCCCGGCCGCGAGTTCCACAAGCCGCTCGTCAAGGAGGGCGCCGACCGCCCCCGCGCCGTGCCCTTCCGCTGGTGTTAGTGCCGCCCGGAGCCGGCCTAGTGCCACCCGGTGCTGGCCTAGAGCCGCCCGATGCCGGCCAAGTGCCGCCCGGTGCCGGCCAAGTGCCACCCGGTGCCGGCCTAGTGCCGCCCAGTACCCGGTACCATCCTCTGCTCTGTCGAAACGCGCGGGTAGTGACTCTGGTAATATTGCAAAATGGGTAGTGGTTATTACTTACCCAATACAACCTACTACTACCTGGTTGTGATCTAGGATTACCCAACACCATCTTCTACTCGGTCGAAACGTGTGGGTAGTGGAGTTTCAGTTTAGGTAGTGATTTTTACAAGATGGGTAGTTGGTTTATATCAGGGTATTATACTTTGAATTGAGGAATCGATTGATTTTCCGCGCTTGGAACTTGGGTAGTGTAGTCCTAAACCTACCTAACCTAAACCTTGTCTATCTTGTAAATGTTGAATATATTGGTCTACCCCCACTACCCGCCTTGTAATCACTACCCAATTCAGTACTACCCGCGACCATCGGTATTAACTCCCACGCTGCGGTGTTAACTGCGTTATTGAAATACATTTAATAGGGATAAAAGTAGTTCAATACTGCACCACACAGCTTTTTATACGTCGGAAATACGGTGCGGAATGTTTAAAGCTGGTCTAAATATGGTAACACTGATAAGAACAGTTAGCTATAAAAATACTTTTCTAGGAATTCTACCACTTTGGTATTTTTTTTAAAAGTTGACATCACTAAATGTCCTTTTTGGATTTTACCAAATTGGTAGATTCCCGTAAGTTAACAGCAATGTCGTTTTGTTGGTGAGCATATTTTTGACCAGTTTATCATTATGAATGATTAATCGATTTTGAAAATGATAACATCATTTTGATGGCCAAATTTGGTCAGATAAAGGAAAGTCGGGAAAAACCTCGTTACGGACATGACTGATTATAATCTAAAAACATCGCTATTAGAAGATACAAAGCCATTATACTACATTTTTAAAACGAACATCGTAAAAACACAATTCGCATTGCTTCTAGGCGCTCGCTAACAGTACATCTTAAAATGTTTAAACCCCTATCTTGATAAAGACGTGGCGCTTCACACAACTAGTAGCGTCAAACGTCAAAAAAACTTATAAAATGCTTGTTGTTTTGACGTTAGTACTATTTTAGGCAAAATGTGAATTAATTTATCTAATATCGATGTTTATAGAGCTCAACGCTGCTCACTGGCGTTTTTAGAATGAATAAAATAACATTATGTTAAGCAAAATATTAGTACAAGGCATTGATTTACGGACATCTTTTGCGGGTGACGCCATTTTGGAAAACATTTATAGTATACGTTCCACTATATTTTACCACGGAAAAGTTACCTACTGTTATAAATATGTTTTACGTCTTATTACATCTAATGCTTTCGACGCATGCGCATTAAATCGTATATAAGAGGATATTTACAATCAATACATTAAAAAAAATATACTTTTCCACCACGTTTATCGCATGCGTACGGATAATTTGAAAGCCAACAAATGCAGTACACTAGACGCGCGTATCGGACGCTCCAGTATAATAGCAAAAGCAGCGGATTTAACAATTTACACTATATCGAGTAAAATATTGGGTCTTCAATTATTACTTTAAATATTTTTTTACATTTTGTAGCGTAGCGTAACCTATAATGTTGATGTTGCCAGTTTAACGCTGCCAATTTGGTAGTTTCCGCAAAAGATTTCGACACGAATATATTCGATTTAAGCGAAATATGTATCCAAGAAAAAAACTTAGCTAGTTGTCCGTTATCTATGGATTGAAATAAGGTCGTATCTTGTCACGAGGTTAGTCGTTGCGATTAGTCGCACGCGTACGCTCGCTTATCGAAAGATATTAAGCGTAAGACGTAAGTGGGAGTGACGGATTTTTCAAAAAAATAATTGTACCTGTGTAGCTAGAAACAATTTCCTATGTGTTTTCTTTTTCATATATTTTTCGTCTATTGGATCTTTAATGTGGATACTGGTTGTTGTCTTGTTGCCCCGTTCGTGACCTTTCGTCGTCTCAAACTTACTCTGGCAGTCTCGTATGTGGCTGTAAAAATCGAAAGATGTCTTCGTTTCATTGCTGGACATATTTTGTCCACCACTGGCAACGCTATCCACTGGTGGACATTCTCTCGAACGCGGACAGCTCGTTACACTAGGCTCGCTATGATTTCGACGATGGGAGGCGGTAGGGTATGGTTTTAGTACAAACTTTACAAAAACGGTTACCAATTTGGCTGTAGTCTTGCTATGCAAGTTGTTTATGTAGCGATGTGACTGGGCGAGCAATTCTAGAGTTTAAATGCTCACACGTATTCACTCCACCAATGTGCATGGAGCCCCAAGCAGAAGGAAGTTTTTGGTATTACTCGCTTACTATTCAAATTCCGCAGCACCTTATGATCTTTAATACTGCGCAGTTTCAAGATATCCTCGACGTTTGGTCCAGGACAATTGGTATATCTTTCGATTCTGGCGAATATTTAACACCAAGCTTAGCTAATTGGCTTAGGAATTATTTAGATCTTTGTCTATGCACCAGTTTCGTTACGGTTAAAACTTTGAGGTCATTGGGTCGTAAGTTGCTTCATTTGAACCTAAAACTCGCTCGCATCCCAGTCACGCCTACTTTTTTTATTTTTAGCGTTAAAAATATAATATATATATATTTTAAATAATATATTTTTTTGAATTCGCCGGGGTAGTGCAATAGACGGTAGTATAGTAACTAAACAAGGAGACAAAGTTATCTGTACCAGTGATCGCGGCGGTACTGTCTACGCAAGAGATATCATATGATTCATAATGGTATTAGTTCCAATTACAGCCACCGGAACAGATAAGTTTGTATACTGCATCCACATATGGTTCTTGTCCTTGTAACTATTTAAGATAATATTTAGTCTTACGCCTAGTGTAAATAGGTTCACGGTTTACGCCTGCGCTCTAAACACTTGGGTTGAAAGTTGGGCCACATTCGAAGATTTAAGAGGGCATTTTCTTTTACTTTTTTACAATTTACTACACTAGATACATTTTTAGTTATATAATTGCGAAGTAGATTTTGACATTTTTAATAATAGTTATGGAGGCTCTAAGAAAATCTGAATATAACATCCCACTTATGAGGATAATTACCTTAGCGGTAGGAGAATATAAAAAAGTGATAGTAAATGCTCTCTTTGATCTGGCAGCACCAATTTTTAATTTACAATGTGACGTAAGTCTACGTGCGGACCAATCGCGCGTGATGACGCATCGATGTCAAATAAAGCGGTAGCTAATTTATTTGAAACGTACGGTAATTTGGCGGCATAAAACTTTATGTGCGGTTTCGCCTCTCTTGCGCGATGTGCGGTTTTAGCACCCTTGTGCGATTTGCGGTTTGCGGTGTTTGCATGTTGAAAGTTCGAGGCACAGTACAGAGTAGACCCCACACGAGTCTGACTGTGACCGCTCAAATTGAAGAAAGCCGCCATTTTTTGTATGTTTCAATAGTGTCTCGATTACATTTGGTTGCTTCGAAAGACCTCATTTGAAAGCCTAAATATCGCTAGTACTGACTGTTTGACGCTGTGAATCACTGTGAAAGTCTCGCGATTATGAGCTCAAAACTGACTAGTCAGGAGATATTTGGCCCGCAGAGAAAACAAAATGTGATCGAGAAATAGGGGATGATGTTTCGACATAATTTTGTTCTATTATAATTAACGAGTACTTAAAAATCTTAAGTAATATCGGATACACACTGTGGAGTTAGAAAACGTATCCCGAAAGACCACGGAAATAAAATAGACTGTAGTTAAAAGACTTGCGCGGTTTTTGATGATTTTTTTCTGATTTCGATGCGGTTTTTTCGTGTTGTGTGTGGATACCTTTTTTCGAGAATTATCATGAGGCTTGATAGTGCCTTGATGCGGCGTATGAGTTCGGTGTACCCCTCCCGATATAGCTCGAATAGCTTGGGTCATTGCGACTCCTCTCAAAATGGGTCTTTTTCGAGCCAAAAAGATTGTTATCCCCCTCCATTTGGCTCGCGTTTCGATCATAATAAATGGTGGTTTTACCCTATTTAAATTCCTATTTTTTTAATCTTCATAGTTGGGGTATAATAGGCCCCATTACTAAACTAAGTAGGTACAATTTGTATGAATAGTAGAAGCATTTTAGTAAAAAATATGCCATAGGCGCGCGCCCCGAGATCTGTGGCGTTGCAAAAATGTTCAAGTATTAATCAATTAATGTAGTGAAATTGAAGGGAAATAATATTATATTTTTCTTAGTAGGTATTTAGATATTTATGTATAGTATTTGGACGTTGGGGGTCTCACGGCGCGCCCGAAGTTTACAGTTTTGCACGCGAGTGCTTGAAGACTTTATAAACAGTCCGATTTCGATGAGAAACTATAATGAAACAAATATTTTTCAAATATAAATTAAATTAATGTAATCATTTTCTAATGTAAAACATATTTGCAGTAGTTTCGAGTCGAAGTTGGGATTCTATTAGTAAATTACTAGTTTCAGTAAATAGCGAATGCTAATACGATTTATCTATATAAAAATAGAAGTTTCCTAGATAAATATTTTTAAAAACACGCCTTGATCGCCCCGAACACCCTTATTATAGGAACCATTCTTCACTTGGCACACTTGTAAATCATTATTTTTTTATCGACTGATTTTAAATTTTTCTACTGCATTTTGCAGATTTGGTAGTTTTTTCCAACGATATTGTGTCAACACTTAGAAAATTTTATTTGTAACATTTTGTTTCTGCATCGTTGTTGAGTTTTAAGAGTATTCTTTTTTAACGACGTTTACTTTTTTCGTACACTCGTTCCGTGATTTTGGTGGTTCTTTTTCATGAAATTGCTCAATGATTTTTGTAATTGAATGATAAATTGTTTAGTGGTCCCTACCCTCCTAGTTGAAATGGCGGGCGATGGTTGCTGTATATGTATGGTCGCACTGTCCCATTTTGTATTTTTGTATTTTTATAATAAAAAAAACGTAACTAATGTGAATTCGGATGTGATTTTTTTACTTTGACGCGCAACGTTGTATAAGCTTGGGTCGATAAAATTCAATTTGAAACAGATCTTCAAGTAAATAAGGGCACAATTAATATCTGTAATTTACACACCAACGATGTTACTACAAAAATATAAGTAACACTTGAAAAAATCGATATTACTCAGGTTTATCACGTGTTTAACTGTTTTGTAATAACACGGTAAATGTTTTAAAGATGGTTGCTACAAAAGATCTACGGTTTCGGTGATTGATGAGCTGTTACCAACGACTTTTTTCAATGATATGTTAAAGCAAATACT
This sequence comes from Notodonta dromedarius, assembly GCA_905147325.1. Taxonomy (NCBI): domain Eukaryota; kingdom Metazoa; phylum Arthropoda; class Insecta; order Lepidoptera; family Notodontidae; genus Notodonta; species Notodonta dromedarius. Next base: position 1,869,243 of record LR990187.1, read on the forward strand.
ACTAGCTTCGAGCTTTATATACAAATAACTTTTGAACATAACATAACATAACAAACGTCGGTTGTTAATAATCATTGAAAACCTGAAAGTTGTAACTGCCGGAGAAACGTCACTCGAGTGCCGTTAAAGAAATCGATGCAAACATGCGGTGGTTTAGCAATAATAACAACTCTTGAAGGTCTGTTGTACCCAGCGTAAATAAAAATAAATAAATAATTGGTGTTAGTATTAACCGAGGTGTTTGGGATATGTGGTCTGCCTGCAAGCGGTGGGCTAGATTTGCACTGCGCCGTAGGGCTTTTGACGCTACATCATACGAGCTGGCTGCTGACTGGGTGGTGGTTTCCATATAGCTCTCGTTCGAACCATGACTTGTCAACGTCTTAAATCTGGCCATGTACGTTAATTTGAAGAACTCTCAATAAAATAAAAAATGCCGTGGCATATGTCTTCGGCATGGTCGCTATGTTAATGCCAACGTAAGAAAAATTGAAATCGCAACCCACAGTGGCCAGCTACGTTCGCTTGTTCTACCGAAATGGTAGACACCGCGGAGGATTTTTAGTAGTTTTGCTATTTAGGTGAATTGATTTTTTGTGCGGGGAAAAGTTTCGAATTTGCCCCTCTATCTTGATATTTGTTTTCCTCTTGAGGTTTTTAAACCTGTTTTCGCTTGTCTTGTTGTTCTTTAGGCTGCCGCGCCGTTTTAGTTTTGACTGTCGTTTAATTATCTGTTGCGTCTTTTATTGTGACAATAATTGGTGTGTATCAACTAGGGACTAGTTGTCAACGTCCAGTGTGTGTGACATCGTAAAAGGCGCAATAATCTTGTTTAGAAATGACATGTAGCGTTTGAAAATGAAAATTTGCAATTTTTTAGTTGATTTCGAGTGTCGTTTAGTTTTGTTGATGCGCGGCTGCCATTTTGTCGATACGTTTAATTGCTAGTTTGTAGGTTGTTTTCGCTCTGCCCCGCGTCTGCGCGGGCTTTGTTCACGTTTGTACGTTGTCTGTTTTGTCTATGGACGGGTGTGCTGTTTCCATTCATTTTAGATCGTAATTTTCGTCGTTTGCATATCACTGCGTGCGATCACCGGCGAGGGGCGTCTGTCGCGGTGTGTTTACAATTTTTTGACGTAAAAAATTTGTATCTTTATAAAAGTGAATTGTTGTTGTTGATCGATGTATCGTCCCCTCGTTGCTCCCGAGTGAGTTTCGCACTTCATGCATGTATATAGGAGTTAGGAAAGAAAATTTTAAAAAATACCGCAAAAAAATACGTTTTTTACCATTACGTCTCGGTGGCGGACCGGAAGTTAGTGAAAATTTTTTCGTCTTGGCCCCGCCCGTGGCCCGCGGCCCAGGGCGGGTTTGTACATTCTCGAGCTAGAAGTTTTTAGTGAAATTGAATAGTAAAGAGTAGCGCAATTTAACTAACCTAGTTGAGTATGATAATGTACCTATCTTATACCGTTGCTAGGACAATATTATTGTTTTTTTTCAAATGATTGCACCGTTTTTACTTTACTGGTGTTTTGTCACTGTTTTTATCGTTTTAATGTTGCGGTGGATCTAAATTAATTTTTTAAATAGTATTTTCACAAATGCAATTGGACTTTTGTTTGGGAAATGTTAAGATTTGCTGGAATACTTTACGATTTTGAGTTTTTAATTAAACAGGAAGCCATGCTATTGAAGACTGTTGCAGAAAAATATAAATTTGTGTTTCAAAATGGACTCGAAATTTGTTAAGTATTTCAGCTATAGCTGCCGCCTCGGGAAAATTAGTGTTTCTTGATCCGTCACACACGTTGAATATACTATAATATACTTTTTTTTCTGTGACCCATCATCTTGACTACGATAAAACATAATAGCAAAACGTCATTATAATCTATTAGTATTTTTACCGTGTGCCGCCAAACATCACTCATCAGTAAACCTTAATTTTCCGGAGGCTCTACACAAAGTCCTCGACTATAATTTAAAATTGATTTGAAATAAGATTTATATATTTTTATATGCAGTTGTTTCATTCATTGTTGAATAATCGATTTTGTTATAGAAATTAAAATGAAATTGCCATGTTTTTTTCGTTTTACCGACTGCGTTTGAGGACAATGGGTGTTTGTAAGCGTTACGAATAACTAGATACAGACAGCTTTAGTGAGAGATAATTAAGATTAATTTTTAAGCTTTCTTTTAGAATTAAGCACATTTTGACTTGATGCGCTCGCGATGGGACCGGCGGGGAATGTGCGATTTGAAGTTAAGATTATTTGGTAAAACTATTGCTTTTAGATATTTGTACCGATTCTATTATGGCTGAACCTGATTTGACAGAACTGGTCATATTGACATTGATGGCTAGAAGCTATATTTGGCGCAGGTTTTTGACTCGAATGCCAAATTATTAACAGCATACCTACTTTAGGCTTAATTTTGTCAAATTAAGTTAGCCACTGAGGTGTATAACCAATATTTAGACTGGTCCCATCGCATTCACATCACAACAGTCATGCATTGTCCTCAGACGCACTCTTTGTTATCCGTTTATCTGCCGTGCCCTGCGGGACTATTGTGTAGCTCATGTGACAATCTTCCAGTTTGTTTTCTTTTACCTAGAAAGACTGGACCAACGGAGACTACTAACAAGGTTTTGTGACGCTCTTGAAAAGGGTGGAGCGATGCCATCAAAATGCGTGGATAACAACCGTTTGATGTTGATGAGTCTTGTTTGTTAGCCTTAGTTGGCCTGGGTCAAGATAAGTCTTGACTGCCCATGAAAACTGTATTCGATTTGGAATCTTTCATATGCGGCGCCTTCGATACAAATTTGTAGCATTAGATGTATAGAACGATTTGCATCAAGATGTTACTTTGAGTTGCACAATAGTCTCGTTGTTTCTCGTCGGGCCACGACGGTTCGCTTATCTTCACACGCTGTGAGTTCTAGAACTATGGTGAGAATATTAAAATGAATTTGAAACTTTTCTCTGTGTTTGTATTGTAGTTTGCTTTATGGGGTAGTGCAATTCGTAAGTCTCCGACGCTTGAGTTTGGGTTGCGGGTCGTGATTTGCAGTTTAGGACATTTCCGGGTTTGCGACAATTCCGGGTGTGCTAGGTATACCTAATTAAAGGTTTCAAAAGAACCTCTGTATGCAGTGTGTTAATAGGTCAGTATCCCAAGTGTGAGTTTTCTAGTGAAGACTACTAGTACCAGATTTCTCCGCTTTATACGAGGATAATTCGAGATCTGTACTCTTCTCCACTCTGAACAACTGAACTCACTAAAATAATATTATTTCACAACGATGCAACTATTTGGCTAGTCCGTTAAGAACATTTTCGTAATTAAAATGGAAGCTTGTAATTGGCATTTGCTTAAACATACTCTTATTCACTCTGTAAAATTAGCCGTAAGCTTCCCAAACAAAAAAAATAGTACATTGTTACACGAGTGGTGAAAGTGACTTATTTTTCCCGAGACGGGGTTTGGCGCCCGAGCGTAGCGAGGGCGCTAATAGTTCGAGGGACAAAATAAGTCTTTCACCCGAGGTAAACACTGTGCTTTTCATTACGAATACAAGGAAAGTAAAAATAAAAACAGGAATTGGCTAAAGAAATAATACAAGGAAGCATGAACAATACTCTACAACTCGAAAAAAAAAAGATCGGATTGCCGCCTATTTTGTTTTTTTTTTCGTTGGCCGGCCAACTTCAATATTTAGCCAGTATTTTTAATTTTCATTTTTAAATATTTTGACCAAATCTATGTTATTTTAAAGAAATTGTTGAAACTAAATTATAATTAAGTCATTTAAAAGTATATATTCTTTAATTAATACTCAACTTTATGTTATTTCAATTTTACATCGTGCTGTAATTGAGTGACTGTAGAAAAAGTTTGAACATGGTTCCATAGAAATGGAACTAGTTTTTTTTTTATAATTTGACAGCTGTCAGTTGAAAGTGATTCTCCCGGGCCAGAAAAGTATTACTTTCAACCCGCTCCTCAGGCAACTTCAGACCTACTTTCAGTGTATGAGTAATGAAAAATATATTTTCTCATCTACACAACTTGATCCACAGGAACATGCACTGTTCAATTTATAATTTATCATAAAGTATACGTTCAGCTAATAACTCGCTCTTTGCGGTACATGGTACTGAAGACAGCAAAAAGTTCACACTACCAGTACTACAAGTTTCATGATCGGTGGGAAGGCAGAATCATTGCTGTCAGATAATTTTCGTTTTCTCATGGTTTTCCCATTATACCCTTGCATTATACACACGATAGAGTTAGAGAGGTCTGCAAAACCACTGCAAAACACGCACTCGCTGGCCCATGTGTTCACAGAATTATTTTTATAAGTACATTTTTATATTTTTTTAGCTACTTCTTTCTAGTTTTGACCAAAGACAGTATGCGGCCCAAAGTTACTACCAAAAAGACATAAGTGATTCCTATATTTTACTTAATTTTCCGGGAATTAAATCAAGATTTTTATGAAAACATTATTATTTGAATGACCCGCTTGTTTTGTTGTAATATCGACATTATTTCTATTTATTTATTTTTTACCATTTTTGTAAAACTTTTTTATCAATTAGTAGTTTTTATTCACTAGTAGTTTTAGTGGTAATATTTTTCAGTATTTCTTTTTGAGTTATTTTTTTTCAATTATAGGTAATTTTACACAGAATAGTATAAGCTTTCAGCAAAATATAAAAGTTTTTGCACGTTGGCCGTAAAATAAGGTATATTTATGTATATTTAACTTGAAATAAATAGAAAAATAAATGTAAAAAAAAATCTGTTTGGATATCGCGATTAGATTGAAATTTATAAAGAAGCTTTATGTTAGTTTTTTTTATTATTTTCCATATAAATGAAATTAATGTATCGCAATTTTTTATTTATATTTTGTATTTATGTAAAGAAAATTAAATAATTGTAGATAAGTAGTTTTGGATTTATCTGCGTTTTTCCTTATTTTAAGAGTGATTTTTTATTATTTCTTTTGTTGTTTGACTAGTATTACTTAGTGATATACTTGACGGGGATACATGAGGTATATTCGATAATTTTCAGAACCGACATTAGTAAAATGCAATCGATCACGATATACTTATCGTTCCTACTCCAAAAATGTTATTTATTTAGAAAATTTTATAGTTTTATAAATATAGATGTCTATTTTTTTCTCGAATTTTAAATTATTAAGTATATTAATAAGTATTATATGTATTCACAATTAGAGTATAAAATGATTTAGTATGTATAGTATTAGTACTTAATTTTATATTTTTAATATCGTGTACGGTATGGAAGTCACAAACTAATGTCGGTATGGTGTTAATTCATTAAATTGTTCAATATTTCTACCCTCGACTCCCCGTCCGGTGTGTAGGTATTGTTTAAAAACTGAAATACTTGAATTTTTATATGAATTTTATTAATATAATATGGTATTTTACTAAATATTAGTCCAATATTAAATCTTTATACGCTTGTTTTATTTTATACCCTATTCCAACTACTTATGAAAGTACTAAACTGGACGTATAAGAATAATTTACTTCAGAAAGGGTGAGTATTTTAATTAAATTCATGATACTGCATGTAAATTTAAAAAATACTATAGATTTTTTAAAGCAGCTTCATCACCTTAGTCAAGGAAATCTCAGTATCCCCATGTTTAAATGGCGTCATGATCTACATCATTGAAATACATACATTGATTGGTGACAGATATAGGTATTCGAATCGAATAATTGATTTTTTGAGTAATGCTCTCAACAAACAGATAACTATAAAATATTTATATATATTATACAAATATTTTTTGGATAGGAGGACGTTCCGTGGTAGAATATACTTTTCTAAGCTGGTCACACCTAATCGTCAAATGTCATACTAATCGATTGTGAAATGCCAAAGTTGGTCACTACTGAACGCGTCAGTGAGTTGGTTTTATAGCATGAGAGCGAGACAGCTTTATAAAATTTGTACAAGAGAGAGAAAGATCACAAAAGTTACATTTTAACATCAAAATAATACACGTAACGCGATTTCTTGTTTGTTGAGTTAGTAGATGGTGTATAATTTCTTAAAAAAAACAACAAAACAAAATAATGGTTGAACCCAAGACTAATTACTATCAAAACCCGATATTCGAAGATATGAACGGCACCAAATACGCTATAAATCCTTACGCGGGAACTGAAAACCTTAATACCGAAGACGCCCAAGAAATCGCTGTTTCGGACCAAAATTCCTTGTATTGCACCGCCTGTAAGCTCCCATTCGTAAACACAGTGGAGTATGAACACCACAACGTCGAATTACATGGCACAAAGCGGCTACACCTGTGCAATTTTTGCAATTCAACATTCCGACGTCTGGACCACTTAAAAAGGCATGTTTCCAGTAAACATTCCAATCAAAGGTATTATTGTTGTCCTGTGTGCCAGAAAGATTGTAAACGACACGATATACTCCTCAAACACATCACCAGGAAGCACTCGAGTCAATGTGAGGTGTTTACTTGTAGAGATTGTGATTTCCAATGCAACAGTTTACAGGAGCTCGAGAAACATGAAGCAAATCACATTTTGACGGACAGACATACTTGTCCCCATTGTAATACGACTTTTAAGCGGAAAGATCATATGTTAAGGCATGTGAAGTCCCAGCATCTGAACCAATGTGTTGTGTGTCCTGTCTGTGGTCAGAAATACAAACGGAAAGATCATGTGGTGAGACATGTCAGAGAAAAACATAAAATGGGAATGTTGAACGGGAAACTTGTCACATCATCTGATATTCTGTGAATAAATAAAATAAATATCGCCAGACAAACACACCAGCTGTAAACTAAGAAACGCTTGTACTATGGGTACCGTACAATGGACTGGGGGCAATCCCAATGGCACCCAGACCTGGGCAAATTACGAAAAGGTCATGAAGAAGAACACTTCTATGGCATTCTTTATCTAAGGTCTATGGAAAATATTTAATATAAGCATATTATTTTCTCTCACTCATAATCAATGTTTTGTAAATAAGAATGACTAATACTTGAGTTTTCAATTACTATTAATATTATTATAAGTCATTGACCTATTTAGAAATTATCTAAGTTATAAGCCTTTATAGTTTACTTATTTTGTGTATATAGTAAAAGAAAGTACAGTTAGGCAGAAAATTATATGTTGCCGTGACATATGGAAGTAAAAACTGGCAAAGTGTGTGTTGTGTGATGCACAATGCAGGTTTATGTAGCCATTACAGTATACAATCTCAAATATTGTATATAACAAGTCCTGAAATACGAGGAACACATTGGCAAGCACAAAAAATGTACCCTAACATATATACCGAGTCAGTTAATTTCACGAAGATGTATGAATTATTGCTAATTAAAAATTGGTTTTAATCATGTAAGCCAACAGAGCACTTATGAATAGTCAGAATCTACCGCCGGCTCGGAATGCCGCTTCCACTGAGAAGATCCGGCGAGAAACTCAATGGTTACTCTTTTCAATAAATAAAAGATGGTGTACATTCTCCAGAAACACAATGTGAGAGTACTAGAGAGTAATACACTAATAATTCAGTATTACCAAGCTAATTAAATTTCACTCAGAAGCTGGTTTAGTGAGGCGTGCATACCTAGGTAATACCACTTTACAGCAATTTCAATGTTTAATAAAAACAAAAAATAAAAAAAATAATTGCTCTGGTGTGATGCCTTCCCTGCTAAATAAATGAAAAGAGTTTAAGAACAATGTTGTCAAGAGGAAAGTGGGTAGACCAGTCCCCGCAGTCAGCGCTCGCGCACGGCATCACTTGAGGAGCGCCATCACTCTCTTTAGTTGATCCATGTGCCAGTGTCACAAGTCAGAGACGTAGTCTTCATGAAATTAACGAACTATAAAGCTAACGGACTTTTGTTTTTTTTTTCAAAATGGACGGTGACATTTTTGTATTGTATTGTTATTAATTGTGTTTGTTATTGCTATTCGTTACTCGACATTGGCAGAATCATATTGGGCTTGACCCAATGACAAGAGGCCATAAAAAAAAAGCTAATGAAACCGCAAGTTTGTACTGGTGAAACATCTTCAGTGATTCATGTTGCTGTCTCTACTTTGTGCACTCAGAAAATAGGGACAACAACAGGTGTGTTTTGTGTGAAAGTTTCATCAAGGGTCACGTTGTAATAAATATCTGTAAGACACTAGTTGTACTAGATAGAGATAAGTCCAAAGTATATTTGTGTAAAATACATGTTTTCTGCACGAAATTTCATTGTTTTTTCTGAACTAGCTTCTGACCGCGACTTCGCCCGGGTGGTCTTAATAAATTGACAATTTTAAATTACCTCCTTAGTGTACAGTGGATAGTAGGTACTGCGAAGAGTCAAAGCTGTATCTTTGGTTCAAACACATGGAATTCGATTAAATATGCTTAGATTTTAAGTTGGACCCCAAGATACATAACTGTGAAAACCGCATCAGAATCCGTTCAGTAATTTTTGCGTGACGCGCGCACAAAAATTGTTTTATGTTTTAACTGTAGCAGTTGGAGCTAGTAAAAAAAACAATGTAATGTATCGCTAGTTTTTATTAAATAAATATTTTTACAGTGTAAATTACAATCTCAAAATCCATCTCTAAGAGCAAGAATTTTCTGTAGATATTTTCATGAATTTTTTATAAATTTTTCATTCGCATTTTATGCTAAATACTATTTAAAAATGCTGTTTTTTTGCATAATGAAGTAATGAAAATATCGACGGAATATTCCAACTCTGGGGGGTCCAGAATCATGAGTTGAATGCATGGTATCAGTTTTCGTTACGATGCCCCTTACACCCTGTATAATGGGATACTCCGAGGTAAGTACACTTTTATGAAGATAACCTTACAAACAAAATTTTAAATAGTTTACAACTAAACAAATATTGTACAAATTTTTAATAAATGTTTTGCAGAATGGCCAACCAACACATACTTCTGCAAACTGAAACGAACCTTCAACCACTAGCGCCAGAGTTGCTATTGGTCTGACTGATTCGAAAACTTTAAAAGTCGTAGTTCAGCAATCTTTAAAGTTATTTAGAAAAATATTTCACTATTATTAATATTCGATTACTAACATTCAAACATTCCGGTATGTGTGTGTTCGTTATTATTCTCAATTAATCCTAAACAGCTTGACCGATTTTGATGATATTTTTTTGTACTTATAGGGTCACCTGGATGGCTCTTAGGCTCTTAGCTATAGTTGGATCCGGTAGATGGCGTACTTATCGACACCCAGAAAACAAAATCCACTACTAATGTCCGGTCGCGGAGCAGGAAGAATTTCGTACAATGACCTCTTTGCCTACTGGCAGTGGTCATTTTTGCATCCAGTCCGGTTTGTATGAAATATTTCTAGTGGAAAAAAATATACTAGCTTATAGCTAGCAAGCAGGTAAAAGGTTTGCAATCCCCGAGGAGGGCGGTCACGGCAACTGTGTGAGCGAGACGTATTAGATTTACGCGAGAGTGACAGCGACAGGTAATAACAGGTTAATATACGAAATTCTTCGTGTTCCGCGACCGGACTTTAGTACTTTATTGAAGAATTGGACCTTGTTTTCTATATAAACGAAAAGAAATATCAGATATATTCATTATGCAAATTTATTCAAAGATAGCTTTAAATCATTGCTATTATTTTTAAATCCTGCTCCGTACAGTATTGGCCTCTCTTTCACACCATTCCTGGTCCAGCCATCTTTCTAATGTTGATCTAACAAGGTGGTATTTTCACTTATAATATAGATTAAAAATACAATGATGATAATTCTATGGTAAGTAAATAAACTAAATTAGACTCAACTATGTTTATTGCTGTCCTTATCTTGTTTTTATGTAAGGCCCAGCGCACACCGCTGGAGGCGCGGCGGAGAGCAATTGAAGACAACAATTTAATATAAACCTTAACTACCTTGACATACGGTCGCTTGAATAAATCCGCACGCGGTGCTCGGAGCGCCCTCAAGCTACTACAAGAGCATACGCGCGACTGCTAATACATACTGTATGTCAAGGTGGATAAGGTTTATATTCAACTAGCTGTACCCGCGACTTCGTCCGCGTGGAATTGAATTGACAAAGTTTCATACAAACTTTCATCCCCTATTTTATCCCCTTGGGGGTAGAATTAATCAAAATCCTTACTTAGCGGATGCCTACGTCATAACATCTACCTGCATGCCCAATTTCAGCCCGATCCGTCCAGTGGTTTGGGCTGTGCGTTGATAGATCACTATGTCAGTCAGTCAGTCACCTTTGAGTTATATATATATAGATGTCTTCGATTGCTCTCCGCCGCGCGTCCAGTGGTGTGCGCTCGGCCTATGAGTAAGCAATTTGGATTGTGTCTAGTTTAGTTTTAGTATACAAGTTGAATCAAAGGAGGTATACCTACCATTTTTTTTGTAACAAAACTTTGCTACACTAAAATTATCAGCGTGGTGAAAATTAAATAACACAAATGTGTTTTATAGTTTTATAAATATAGGTGTTCAATGCTTCAGAGGTTTCAAAACAAGGTCCTAAGAACAATATGTTAAACACCATGGTTCTCTAGAAACAATGAGATACATGAATATCTAAATATGCCGACTGTCAAAGAAGAAGTAAAAAAATACAGTGAAAAACATAAAGAAAGACTTAAAAACCACATAAACGAACTAGCCAGGGAAATACTAAACAATGAAGATCATATCACAAGGCTGAAACGCTGGAAAATATTAAAATTAGATCAGAGAGACTAAAAACCACTCTTTTGAAGAAAGAGAGAGTATTCAATGGAACACCTATCAAAAAAAGATCTATCTCAACATACAATCTGATTATATGGCTAGAAGAGCCGATTGCAGTTTTAAAATAAAAAAAAAAAAACAAAATAGGTGTTCAATGCCTTTATGATAAGGCTTTGTTCTAATTGGCATTGTTTACACACTATTTTTTATTGAGTTCATATGAACTCCATACAAATCAGGGTTCACATAAGCTCCACAGAAACTGGTGTTCATATGAACTCGATTTGTCAAGCCAGCTAGACTCATAGCCATCGGAAAATAAATTAGAAATCACATGTACGGGAGATATATTACATAGTATTGGAGAACAAGACATTGTTTGATAGAAAAACATTTGATGATACAGCTTCTATTTTTGTGTTCCAATGTGGACGGTCTCATTTTTTGTTTGTGTTGTTATTAAATGTGTTTGTTAATGCAATTTGTTACTTGAAACTGGCGAAATACTTATTAAACTGGGTGGGCCATGTTATTAAAGAAAGAAGAAGTATTCATAGTTATATAAAAACTCAACAGAGTGTAGGAACAGTTTGTGCGAGCGATGCCAGCTAGGAGGGGCCTTGAACACCTTATGTTCTTCAACTTTTCCCCAAAACTGATGGTTTAGAGTTACAAAATAAACAGTAGGTAAACCCCTTTGATTCGCCTTGTGGAATCAACAGAAATAGTGACAATTTACAATTTAAAGTGTACTATACAATGTTCCGATGAAATCATAATTTCTTGTGCACTCTAGTGAGGTGACTCCTCAAAGACTCCTCGGCTTTGAACTTCAACGAGCACAGCTCGCACTGATATGTGGTATTCTTGAACACATGTTTGTTTCTGATATGTTTCGCTAAACTCTCTTTGCAGACAAACTTTTTGTGACATTTTATACAAGCATTCTCGGCTAATAGTTGTTTTAGCTTCAAATGCCGACGCAGACAGTATCTAGACTTGAATGTGATCGCACAACTCTCACATTTCGACTTACTTTTCATCTGGTGGTGCGTCTGACAATGTAAATCCAAGTTAATCTTCTTTGTAAACACTATTTGACAGTCGTTGCACTGAAATGTCGCCGTTTTCTGCTGCATCTCGTGGTTGGATGTCATGTGGCGGAAATACTGGCTGTTCTGAGTAAACTTGAGCCTGCAGTACTGGCAGGAGTAAATATATTTGTGATCTTCGAAGCAGGTGGGTGTCTCTTCGATTCTCCTGTTTTTTATCGCTGGCCGGGTGATTCGGATCCTGGGACCGGTCCTGATCGGCTTTTTATTCATAATAAAGCCGATTATTGCGATCGCATAATACAATTAAAGTGATTTATTGATAATTATTTTCGAAATCCACGTAAGCAGTTCTTTTGTGTGGGTATTTCACTGATTTGTCAATTGTTCATCAACAAAGATAGTATATTCACTTGTTCTTTACGTAGCATATATTTTCACGTGTAATAATTAATATAATTTCAAATGAAATTCGAGTAAATTATTCGATTTATAGTAAATGTAACCAACAATTTTTGCGAAACGTCAAATTAGAAGTTTGGGATGTGTTTTGAAGTTGCAACTATACTACTTTCACTTTTGATATAACTTTACAACCTCAAGAAAATGTATAAAGTTATTTCCAATAAGTTATTTCATGTATTTATACAGCTGCAATATACGTAAGTATATGATAAAAGGTGATTTTAAATAATAATGGTGTGATTTCGAATGAAATTTTATAAAAGTTTTGCAATCATACAAATAAGTAACTATGCTAAACTAAGTAAGTTTTCGAACGTACGCTGTTTTGAGGCAATGGCCGTACTGAGTGTGGGAATTTCGATTCATTGCTTTGATACCTACTAATAGTGAGACCAATCGTGAACGTAAGCTAAATAATTTAGGTATTAAAGGTAGTTTTATCTGTCCGGGTGAAGTTGTTATGGCCCCTCTGGCCAACAACATATAGTCATAAGTACTTTATCCCTCTATATAAGTATATTTGTAAAACCATAGGCATAATATAATATAAATTTTTGTGTAGCTGATTATTGTTAGTACGTATTATTATTACTCAGTAATTATTGTAAATTAATGTAATTTTTTGATATGTATGCGACTGAAGGACTTGATTCCATGGTCACGAATAAATATTATTAAAAAAAAACATATAGTCATATTAAAAAAAAAATGAGTTTTATAAAATTGATCACACCTAACCTGTATATCCTGAAGGACTCTGAAGGAGTAGGCAGAGGTAATAATGTCATGGAAAACTACAATTTTATGAAGCAAAAACAACAAGGGAGGTACAATTAGGTAGGTAGCGAAATAAATAGGTAAGTACTTACATTACTAAGTAATTGCTTTTAATAAATAAATAAATAAATAAATATCGCCAGACAGACACACCAACTGTATGGTCCTAAACTAAGCAAAGCTTGTACTATGGGTAACCGTACAATGGACCGGGGGCGAACCCAGTGACACCCAGACCTGGGCAAATTACGAAAAGGCCATTTCCGAAATTTGCCCCGGGCGGGAATCGAACCCGCAACCACCATGTGCAGTGACCCGAGCGGCCTACGCTCGAACCACTGCGCCAAGCGGTCGTCAAATAATATAATAAATAATAGAATAGTAAATTAATTTTATCTAAGTAGTTCTTATTTCTTAGATGAATTAAAATAATCTGTTTAGGTAACTTAAGTACTTACCTAAAGTCTGTCTCACGAAAGAAGACCTACGGCAATAAGTGGAACTAATTTTCGCTACGACGTCAATCTATTATATATTTAACTGTTTTCATGTATATAAATTTCAATAAACTACTGTAATAATAAAATTGAATTCATCCTACAGTGATAAAACATTGAGTTTTTGGGGAGTCTAAAATAATGAAGGTTAACAACATTTCGTCGCATGACTGTGGCGCCGCGTCTGGAGGACTTCTTTCGTGAGACGGACACTAATTTAATAATAATCAACCCTTCTTTAATCATTCAAATCATTGAGGGAACCTCTGAGAAAATCTAACCAATTTTGGAAAGACATGTAAAATCCGCCAATTCGCACGGGGCCAGCGCTATGGCCTGAATCCCCCCACGTATTTAGGGGAGGCCCGTCACCAGGAGTGGGACGTTAATAGGGCTAAATGATTTATTATTATTATAGCTACCTATTAGGTATACCTATCTATTAAGGCTGAAGCGCCCATCTAGCCCGCGAAGTTCAAATTTTTTGAGGTTTTTTTGATTTTTTTCAAAATCTGACAATAACAAAAAGCACATTTTGTAATTCGCGAGAAAGACCGTGTGCAGTGCATTTATTAATATATCCAACTTACTCTAAAACATTTCAAGAACGACAGCTATCCAGATGATCTGGCAATATTTGTATATTTAGTGATTTACTAGTATCATATCCACCGTGATAATATTTAGAGTAAAATAAATGTTTTAATAAACGCACTGCATACTGTGTCTGTCGCAAATCACAAAATGTTGTCTTAAATGTTTTCAGATTTTGGATAAACTATAAAGATACTCGAAAATTTTGAATTTCGCGGGCTAGACAGGTACCTTCACCTTAACTACCCACATTTTACGAGTTTACGGCCCGTATTAATTAATCGATCTCAAGTCTGAGAGCGATCTTGAGTACGCTTTTTTCATGTGATTTTTTTACTTACTGGTATGACATAATAATGGCATTTCCAAGACCGCTCTCAGACTTATTTTTTATGGACCTACGACTCATGTAATAGGTATACCTACGGCCTCATGTGTTTTGTGTGTGAGTTTTGCGTATGTGCGTGTGTGTGTGTGAGTATGTGCGTGTGTGTGTGTGTGTGTGTGTGCGATGGGTATAGCTACGCACAGCGGGTCCCGGGGAGTGAATATCGCACGACGATTTGTCAAGTTTTATGAATAAAATTGCAAAATACAGAATTACTAGGTAGTTTATTTTATCTTTTCATAACACAATTGTGTACTAATTATTGCGAAATTAACTAACTATAAAGTTGGCTTTGAACACGTCAGTACCTACTTACGTTATCTATTCTCGAAATTAATTTACGATCATAATATTTAATAACCGTTGTTTTATTCTAGAATCTTCTTCTTCTTGTTCTTCTTCAGCCTATAATTGTCCACTGCTGGACATAGGCCTCCTTTCTAGAATGAACGATGGAAAACCAAGTATCTTACCTAAGTTAAGTAGGTATAGACAGAGTCATAGTTAGTCAGATTACGATCCGTGGTGCCTTACAACTGGTCTTCAATCAGCTGTAACAGTCTCGTTTCTATGGCAATTAGCCCATACCAGCTATGTTTGTCTCCCGCTTTGCACCGGAGGGAAGTGGAAATATTTTCTTCCAACTCCTCCTATTATTTCTTTCGATTAAATTTGTGCGGGTTCCAAGACAATTTACCTTGTCTCCGGGACTCGTCGAGGGTCAAACCTCTACGTCATTATTGGTCACCATTGCCGATCCTGGCTTACAGGAGTTACAGTGGTGGGAGTGTGTGCCGAGACTAGTCCGATAAAAAAAGGTATAGACAGAAAAAAAATACGACTCCAAATTATTTTTAGGGTTCCGTAGCCCCTTACGAGGAACCCTTATAAGATCATCCAGTCCATCCCAGTCTGTCACAGTGCAATTACTACTACAGTGTTTGACAGAAGTTAAATTTGTTTAGTTCTCAGTATCCATGCTCTTAGGTCCGTGTTAATAAATCTCAAGTCTGAGAGCGATCTTAAGTAGGACGTTAAGTAGGTACACCATCTTATATTCATTGAAAAGAGTAACCATTGAGTTTCTTGCCGGATCTTCTCAGTGGGAGCAGCCTTCCGAACCGGTGGTAGATTCTGACTATTCATAAATGCTTTGTTGGCTTACGTGAATAAAAACAATGTTGAGTTTGAGTTTGAGGATTTTAACAAGTCATTTTGTACTGGAATTACATTTCCAAGATCGGGCTCAGACTTAAGATCGATTTATGAATACGGGTCTTATTATCAACTTACCATGTTTTTGTACTAAATGTTACGAGACTTCAAATAAATCTGTGCTATAATTACAAGAGGATTAGTAATAAAACAATAAGTTCAAAGAAGAAAAATACCTACTATTTAAGAACTACATAATCAATTTCCTGTCGTATTTTTTTCTCAATATGCACTCAATTTAGGTATCTACAGGTGGTTTCAAAATGCGTTATTAAAATATAAGTAATAGCGGCCCGCCCCGGCTTCGCACGGGTACATTGCGGTTACATTATTCGAGTTTTAGTAAGGATCCCTAATTTTTTTGAAAACATATTATAGCCTATGTCACCCGGGGATAGTGTAGCTTCCCAACAGTGAAATAATTTTTCAAATCGGTTTAGTAGTTTCGGAGCCTATTCATTACAATCAAACAAACAAAGTTTTCCTCTTTATAATATTAGTATGATTAAAAGATGTAAGTTTCATTGCGGAAGAACAAAACTGTTTTGGCAGAAGTTTGAATCGGAGTTGTGTCCAACTGTCAATCGCGAGCATGTGTTATGTAATTATTTATTTATATTAAAACTAGCTGAGCCCGCGACTTCGTCCGGGTGGAATTTAACTTAGCAAAAAAGCTCGATCCCGCGTTCTGAGCCCGCACGACAGGACCCATTTTTTCATTTTTTTAAATTTTGGTTTTCTACAATAAAAGTATCCTAAATTACTGCTTATAGCATCGACTATCTACCAGTGAAAGTCCCGTCAAAATCGGTCTACCCGTTTCGGAGATACTCTTTGATTTCATGTGTTTTTATTTTTTTACGCGGAACCCTAATTGTTTTTCTAAAATCAAAGTAGCCTAAGTTACTCCCTATAGCATCATCTGCCAGTGAAATTCCCGTCAAAATCGGTCCAGCCGTTTCGGAGATTACCCGGAACAAACACACAGACAGGCAAAACTTTTTTAAATCGCGTTTTTGCTATAGGTGTCGTATGTACTTTCATATGCATTTAGTGAAAAGGTGTTATTTTGATATTACAAACAGACACTCCAATTTTATTTATTTGTATAGATTACCTAATCGTTGCAACGTATCAAGATTAATTGTCATTTGATCGCGATAACTAAGTAATTATATTATATTGTCACGTAGATACCGCTTCATTTAGAGATCCTTACTGATGAAACCGTTTCAAATTAATCCAACAAACAAAATATTATCGCTCCCATTTCTTAGTTACATCCATATCTTAGATTTACTGGACCAAAATCGAGTTTTCATTATTCGTTCTTATATCCTACTAATATTATAAATGTATGTAATGTATAATATTATGTATGTATGTTTGTTACTCCTTCACGCAAAAACTACTGAACGGATTTGGATGAAATTTGGAATACAGATAGATTATAACCGGGATTAACATATAGGATTTTTAACCCAATAATTAATCCAATACTACGCGGATGAAGTCGCGGGGCACAGCTAGTTTTTTACATGTTTATACACATTTTGGGTCTGACACTTATCCATATAACCTCTTTACGTTTCATAGGAGTTCAAAAACTAGGTATTTGCGGTTTTAATAGGTGCATAAATTCGATTTTCTATGAATTTCCAACTATTACACTTTTGACACAACCAAAAGAGGGTATCTTTTCTCGGCCTGCTCGTGAATTCCTAGTGTGAGCAGCATGGCAATATATTGTATTATGACAGTTTTAATTAGTGCACAGTGAACAAAAGTAGCTTGGTATCTGAAAGTTACGACTGAAATCATTCTATGTGAATTTAAAATTATACAAACCTCTCGAAATGTTGCTCACATATTCTTGCCGGATCTTCTCAGTCGAGGTCGCGTTCCGATCCGGTGGTAGATTTACCCTCGCCACCTCTCCTGGCAGCGGCCCAAGCCGAGGTCGTGTCCCTTGTGGCGCCCTTGAGCTAGCTGCCCCCCTGCCCCTCTGGCTGGAGCGCACTTGCGCTCGCCCTCTGTCCGGGTGAAGTTGTTATGGCCACTCTGGCCAACAACATATACTCAAATAAAAAAAATAAAAAAATTGCTCACTTATTAATACTATGAAAAGGACAGCAATCAGTTTAATCAGCCTGTATGAGTCGAAAACATAATATGAATAAATAAATAAATATCGCCAGACTAACACACCAACTGTATGGTCCCAAACTAAGTAAAGCTTGTACTATGAGCAACGTACAATGGACTGGGGGCGATCCCAGTGACACCCAGACCGGGGCAAATTACAAAAAGGCCATTGCCGAAATTTGGCCCGGCGGGAATCGAACCCGCAACCACCATGTACAGTGAGCCGAGCAGCCTACGCTCGAACCACTGCGCCAAGCGGTCGACAAATATAATCATTTCTCTGTATCCATTAGCAGAGGAGAAATTAAAAATCGAAACCGGAAACCATAATACAATCGAGACTAAATACATATACTCGTACCTAAACATAGAACTTATTAACCCTTTGACAAAGGTCAAAGGGCCCAAAAAAAAATATAATAAAAAAATATTTTTATTATGTACGGAACACATCTTATAGGTAGGTACTTACAACAATACTTACGATTAACACATTAATATTATCGAATCAATGCAATGATATTCAATTTCATAACGAAAAATAATTATGCAATTTCTGACATATAAAAGGGCGCGAAAAAAAGGCGCCGTTTATAGTTTTTAAGTTATTTATTTTGAGGCAACGGCATTGAGTGCATTCGGCCAGATGGCTTACAGTCTAGTTATATTATGTTTTGTCACGATTAATGCAGTTTTTGGAGAAGAGACGAGCAAAATTGTAGACACGAAGCAAGGAAAGGTGGAGGGATATCTAGCACCGAACGGGCTTTATTACGAATTCGCTGGAATAAGATATGGCGTTGTGCAGCACAGATATCAGGTAAATAGACTTCTGTTTTTATTTTTTTTATTATGTATAAAAATTTGATTAAAAGTCTTAAGGACAGTATTAATAAATCGATCTCAAGTCCGAGGGGATGTTAAGTCCGCTTTTGACATAAGAATGACATTTCCAAGATCGCTCTCAGACTTGAGATCGACTTATTAATACGGGCGTAAGTGGACGCTGCTGTGCTATCGATATTCAAATTTTAAATTACACGAAGTAAAACTACCTATACTATATCTAAAAATGTCACTGTTTCGTTTATTAGAAATAAGGAACATGTTCCATTTATATCAAAATTGTATATAATTACTCGTACATTTTAATTTCCTACATCTAATTTTTTAAGCTGTGATAGCCGATTGGTTAAAGCACGCGTCTTGCGGGCACCAGGTCTTGGGTTCAAACCCCGGCTCGCACCTCTGGATTTTTCGAAATCTATGTGCGAATCATAATTTCTATATGATTATCACTTGCTTACGGTGAAGGAAAACATCGCGAGGAAACCTGCATGTCTTAGAAGATCTAACCAATTTTCGAAAGACAATCCGCAAAAAGAAATCCGCTAACCCGCACTGGGCCAGCGTGGTGGATTATGGCCTGAATCCCCCTCGCAGTGAGGGGAGGCCTGTGCCCAGGAGTGGGACGTCAAAAGGGCTAAATTATTATTTTAATTTAAAAAAATGTCATCCATTTTCAGGCACCTATGGAAGCTCCAGAATATTCAGGAGTTTACAAAGCTGATAACCGGGCTGTCCTCTGCCCTCAATTCCCAACCCCCGACCCTCTTACAGCCCCTAGCGACAACGAAGACTGCCTTACCCTCAACATCTACACCCCCACCTTCGAGAACAACACCACTCCAGTGATGGTGTTCGTTCACGGAGGGGATTTTGGTACCGGATCGAGCTCACCGATATTCTACGGCCCCCACTACTTAGTCTCCCACGGTGTCACTGTTGTAACAATCAATTATAGATTGAATGCGCTGGGTTTCCTCAATTTAGGCATCAAGGAAGCATCGGGAAATGCTGGCTTAAAAGACATTAGACTAGCCCTGAGATGGATCAAGGAGAACATTGAGAATTTCGGTGGTGATAGCGAAAATATAACCGTTTTCGGACAAGGCGCCGGTGGGATCGCCGCTATTTATCTAACTCTTTCTAAATCCTGTCAAGGATTGTTCAATAGAATAATATCTGAGAGCGGAAGTTTGTTTAGTCCCAAATCATTCGATAATGACCCTTTGGTCACAGCGTCTCAAGTAGCAAAGTCCCTTGGAGTCAATACACAAAACCCACAGGAATTATTAGATGTTTACAACGATGTACCAATTCTTAAGCTCGAAGAAGCGATTGGCAATCAAATGAATGCAAAATCAGTGTTCCTGCCGTCAGTTGAAGAGTATTTGGACGAGGAACCGTTCCTGATGGATACTCCGTTTAATATACTAAGCTCGGGAGACTTTGTACCCGTTCCGGCTATTTTAGGGCTTAACACAGTAGAAGGATTAACTAGTATACTAGATTACAACACAATAACGAGCCAAATAGATAGATTTATGAACGAAGATCTGTCAGTTTTAGATCAGAAAAATATGAACGTGCCTGTTGAAGAAAAGAATGATTTTAGAGAATTATTGCGCGACACTTATTTCTCGAACGCGACTTCAGAAGAAGCTGTGATTGGTGGACTGATAAATTTGAATTCGGATTTCTGTTATGTGGGTCCCATGTCGTTATTCGCTGAGTTGTATTCGAACAGTACAGACGTTGATGTTTATCAGTATATATTCAATTATATTGGTGATAGAAATTTGGGGAGGTTATTAACGAACACTAGTTTACCAGCGACTACTAATATGGATGAATTGTTTTATATATTCGAGTTGGAAAGAATACCGCTGACAATGACAGAAGATGATGCTAGAATAGTCACGTTTATGACTCTGATGTGGACGAATTTCGCTAAGTTTGGGTAAGTTTGACATTCTAATCAGCTATCTTTTTCCTAAGAGCGTTTTCACATTATCCGATCCGATATCGGTGTCGGACGCCGATCCGATATCGGGGTAAGTAAAATGTATGAAATATGTACCTGTCTTTCATATTGTCCGGCCCGATATCGGATATAGACAGGTACATATTTCATACATTTTACTTACCCCGATATCGGATCGGCGTCCGACACCGATATCGGATCGGATAATGTGAAAACGCTCTAATAGATTACAAATTACGCATGTGTAGTTGTTAGAGCGAGCATCATGGAAGTTACGAACTGATTCAATATTTTGTTACAATTTTTTCATGGCTGTATTGCTTTTACTTCATGTATGTACTTATACGATATCTTGAAGGGCTCTTTGGTACAACAAAAAAAAACTAATGGGTTTCTTTCTAACAGCTGAATCACTCGTTACCTATCACCCGTAGGAACAAACCATCATAAAATATTTATACTTAGGGCCCATTAGTTCTATCTATGTGAAACATCTATTGACGCAATTTGGCAGAAAAATCTACCAGTTTGCCGTCACGACAAATGGCATGACGCTCTATCATGCCGTCATGTCCCCTCTATGCCAACACTCTTGACTTCCTTGTGCTATGCGCGCGCATACTAGGTACATGATTCACATCTGCCGGGTGTCCCGTGACGGCCAACTTTTTTTGTTGAGAAAAAGTATGAAACATTTCAAGTTGTGATTTTTACAGGTCCCCCACTCCGGATCCGGACAATGGTGAATGGTTGCCCTATCCTCAGCAGCTCGCCATCACGCTAGAACCACAGTACGTCGCGCCGCTGACACCTGAGAGATCGTACTTTTGGCGCACACTGTACAACAAATATGGCGTTGACATTTCCAAATAAGCGGGAATTTTGACAGACGTTTGTTCACCCGGATGTAGTCGTATACAAGACTTATTATTTCGACGGGATTCCATTTTGGTTTTCCAAAATGGACGGTCACATTTTTGTATTGTATTGTTATTAATTGTGTTTGTTATTGCAATTCGTTACTCGACATCGGCAGAATCATATTGGGTTTGACCCAATTGTAAGAGGCCATTAAGGCTAAAGCGCCCATCTAGCCCGCTAAGTTAATTTTTTTTGAGGTTTTTTAGATTTTTTTGCAAAATCTGACAATAATAAAAGGCACATTTTGTAATTCGCAAAAAAATACCGTGTGCAGTGCATTTATTAATATATCCAACTTACTCTAAAACATTTCAAGAACGACAGCTATCCAGATAATCTGGCAATTTTTGTATATTTAGTGATTTACTAGTATCAAAGTATCATATCCACCGTGATAATAATAAGAGTAAAATAAATGTATTAATAAACGCACTGCTTACTGTGTTTTTCGCAAATCACAAAATGTTGTCTTAAATGTTTTCAGATTTTGGATAAACTATAAAAATACTCGAAAATTTTGAATTTCGTATAAAAAAATATATTATTTCGACGCCCGGATGTTACATCGAATAATAGATTATCTGTTGTATTTGTTTATGGTCGCTCGCTAGGTGTTTGGATGTAAATGTAACCAACGAAGTTTTGTACTGTGGTTCTAACAACTATTGCTGTGTTATGTATAAATCTACTATTTTAATAATTCTATTAATTTATTTAATGCATCTTTAATTCACTAGGTATACCTACTTAAACTTATTTCTTGTGATAGGTTATTGTCGCTAAATTAAAGTACTGAACTATGTACCTATTTATGTACATTTTATTTGTTTCTATATACGAAAACCTTGTGAATCTTCTTACGAATATCACTTTATTTTTGATTGCAATACAAAATTTGTATTTTGAAAAAATCCTAAAGTGACACACACATGAAAAAATATATTTTGGGAATACCTTGGTGATAATAATAGGTGATTAAATAGATTAATAAAACAATACTCCATTTATAACTTTATTATAAAATCTACTAAAATTTGTTAAAAGACATTATTAATTGTGCGTGGCTTACAACAATCTACTTAGTCGGTCTGGTATTAAGAAATCAATCTCAAGTCTGAGAGCGATCTTGGAAATGTCATTCTTATGTCATACCAGTATAAAATGACATGTCAAAAGCGTACTCAAGATCGCTCTCAGACTAGAGATCGATTTGTTAATACGAGCCTTAGACTCAAAACAATAATAGATATTATTATTTCACGCATTATATAATACTAGCTGTGCCCCGCGACTTCATCCGCGTAGTATTGGATTATTGGGTTAAAAAGTATCCTATATGTTAATCCCGGTTATAATCTATATGTGTTCCAAATTTCATCCAAATCCGTTCAGTAGTTTTTGCGTGAAGGAGTATCAAACATACATACATCCACACTCACAAACTTTCGCATTTATAATATTAGTAGGATAAGTATAAGAATGTTATAAAGTATGTATAATGTAGATCCCATGAATTCGTTTTAATATAAGTTTTTATATTTGTAAACAATAATAATGGTGTGACATTGTATTTTAACCAACGGTAAGGCACATCGGAATATATTATTAATCTAGCCTTTACCTGCAGTTTTGTTAGCACAGATTTTATTTCCTGTATGTCTAAGATAGCTAGGTATAGCTAAGAACTATGAAGATGAACCCACAAGTAAGTACAAAAAATATCATCAAAATCGGTCTAGCCGTTGAGGAGAAAAATTACGGACATACTCGCACCAGAATTTTATACTATATACTTACTTACCTAAGATAAACATTTATTAATATATCGTTTTATTTCTTATTTACTAAAACATTTGTATCTCCCGAGGAAGTGATTTAAATTGTATATGGTACCTACTGTACCAACACATCATATTATTTTTTTCATTATTGAAACAAAACAATATTTCTTAGAACCGATAGTTTAAATAGAGTTATGTAGGAAACGGCTGAACCGAATTCCATGGAACATAACATAGTTTATAATGTATGATACCATCGCATTATGGGTTATTTATACACCTGTTAAATATTTATTAGAAAACGCATTTTTTTACTATATATCGTACAGTCAAAGTTTTTATCAAATATCGATCGAAATAACTAACGTGTAGGTACCTAGAAAATTTTCATTTAAATTATGTTATTTACAACATTTTTTACAACAATATTTAGTTTTAAAACACCGCCGTCATGCCGTTGTAATCAAACCATAGACAATAGTATAATGAAGAAGATGTTACATTGTATACTTATTATTTCGATGGTTGTTTAATCCACGTTTAACCACAGAGTTGTTTTTAATCAATCGAACACCAAATGCCAACATCAAGAAGAAACCGCCATCTTTAAAAAACGCCCGCCAATTTCCCAAACTTCTTTTTTTACACAGATCATAAATATATTCAAATACAAACGTTCCTGACGCACCCTTCAGCTCGAACTGTCAGAGTCACTCTCACTAGATTCTTGTCTTTTCTTATTCCGTTTCTTGTTGTCTCTATGTTTGTCGTCGTGTTTGTCCCTCCTGGGGCTTCGCTTAGGGCTTTCCCGGCGGATTCGGTGATGTCAAATGCCCGAATCGTCAGTCGTATGATACGCATTGTTTATGGATTCCTCGGAACTGGATTTTTGTCTTTTCTTACCACTGAGAATTAAAAATGAAAAATATCACAGATTTATAAAAATATAAGATACAATTTAAATTCAAAACACATTATTTTATGGGATCTTATAACCTATAGTTAGTAATGACCCTTAAAAACATTTAATACGAAGGCCCGTAATCGATCTCAAGTCTGAGAGCGATCTTGGAAATGTCATTCTTATGTCATACCAGTATAAAATGACATGTCAAAAGCGTACTCTTCTTCTTCTTCTTCTTAGTTAGTGGCGTTTGTAGCTATTTGCCACAATTCTGCCAGTGTCCGTGATGCTAGTGTCAGAAACTTAGGTGCATTTAGAGTTTAGATAAGAATATGGCCAGTGAATTGGTTGAGGCAGAGGGTCCTTTGATCTACTTAACCGATAACTTAAACAACATACGAAACAACATATAGTACATCACTATTAGTATGTTAGTTGAACAGGCAAAAAAAAGCGTACTCAACACCGCTCTCAGACTTGAGATTGATTTACTAATACGGACCCTAAAGTTGTTTCTTTTCATTATAAATACCATTCAATAGCGATTTCTTGTTATTAGTAAATTTAGAAACCATTTGATCATCAGTTGGATTACAAAGTTTGAAAATATCCTTAAGGCTGAAGCGCCCATCTAGCCCGCGAAGTTCAAATTTTTTGAGGTTTTTTAGAATTTTTTCAAAATCTGACTATAATAAAAGGCACATTTTGTAATTCGCGAGAAAGACCATGTGCAGTGCATTTATTAATATATCCAACTTACTCTAAAACATTTCAAGAACGACAGCTATCCAGATAATCTGGCAATTTTTGTATATTTAGTGATTTACTAGTATCATATCCACCGTGAAAATATTTAGAGTAAAATAAATGTATTAATAAACGCACTGCATACTGTGTTTGTCGCAAATCACAAAATATTGTCTTAAATGTTTTCAGATTTTGGATAAACTATAAAAATACTCGAAAATTTTGAATTTCGCGGGCTAGACAGGCGCCTTTACCTTAACAATTACTTTTGTATAGTGAAAGTGTTACAAATACGAATACTCCTAATTACGAGTAAACTTGGAAGTAAGGTAAGTTTAGCAAATTAAAATTCAACTAACCTCTTTTTCTTCTCATTTTCAGTTGATACCTGGTCTTTGAATATCTTTGTCAGTTCCAATTCTTTGATTTCGTCCGAATTCGTCAATATAATTGCTCTGAAACGAATAATATGTTAGTAGGTTATGTACAATGCTCTTCTCCGTTCCCCTCCGTTCAGGCAAGAAATGTTCGAGCAATGAAGGCGCCTGTCTAGCCCGCGAAGTTCAAATTTTTTGAGTTCTTTTAGAAATTTTTCAAAATCTGATGATAATAAAAGACAAATTTTGTAATTCGCGAAAGAGACCGTCTGCAGTGCATTTATTAATACATTTATTTTACTCTAAATATTATCACGGTGGATATGATACTAGTAAATCACTAAATATACAAAAATTGCCAGATTATCTGGATAGCTGTCGTTCTTGAAATGTTTTAGAGTAAGTTGGATATATTAATAAATGCACTGCACACGGTCTTTTTCGCGAATTACAAAATTTGTCTTTTATTATTGTCAGATTTTGAAAAATTTCTAAAAGAACTCAAAAAATTTGAACTTCGAGGGCTAGATGGGCGCTTTAGCCTTAAGTACAAACGTCTTAGAGCGGGTACACATTGGGCGCTTTCAAACGCGCGCTTTGCTAACGCGCGTTTTGAGAACTAGAGTTCGGTAAACTTGAGGTTACTTAGGTCGGACCTACCTATGTCGTAATCTTGCCTTGTCTTTTTTTGTTTACCTAATTGTTAAAGAATTGTTTAGTAAGCTATGGAGACTGTGAGTTGTGACATCAAGCGGGTCATATCCTTTTTTACCGACTTGTTTTATAAAAACAACAGCGCCATCTAGGGACGCCCGAAAGAATCGAAGCTTTATAGTATAAAGCGCAGGGCGCCGCAGCTACCACTCTATATACCTATATATATCGTGTAACGCTACTGACGCTTAGCACGGATAGAGTGGCCGCGCTGCGAGCGCCCCAAACGTCCGTATAGAAGCTTCGCATCAAAAAATGTTTAACAGTCATATGCAATTATATCCGTACTGTTCGCACTTTGGATGAAGATGGCAACACAGTTTAATTAAGTTTAGTTTTACGCCATCATAATCAGAGCCATTGTTTTTCAAACGCCTCTTTTAAACGACTCCTTAATTTGAACATCGCCCTACAGTAGGTAATACAAAGTCAAAAGCTGGATTAGATTCGTATAACTCGGTGTTGTAGCTATACAATGATAGCCAAACAAACGTATATTATATATATATATGAAAGACACAGGTCAACAGACAATCGGACCCCTTGCCAGCCCCGCGTAGTCATTTAGCCCGCCGCGCCCTAAATAGGGATGGGAATAGTGTCGATATTTCGGCATCGATATTGACTACCTATTTAAAAAAAGTAAAACACGCGTTGCTTAAAAACTGAACCTTAAATAAGAACTGAAAAAGAAATAACTGCTTTATTCCTTCCAACTCCTATTATTTCTTTCGCTTAAATGCGTGCGGGTTCCAAGACAATTTAACTTTTCCCCGGGACTCGTCGAGGTTTTTTTTGATCTGGACTGAATGTTGTTATCTATCCCCGCTGTTTCACAGAAATGCTTGCGTCACACTTTTATATCTTAGGCACGTATTATTAAATCGATCTCAAGTCTGAGAGCGATCTTGGAAATGTCATTCTAATGCCATACCAGTACAAAATGACTAGCCGAAATCGTACTCAAGACCGCTATCGAACTTGAGATCGATTTGATATTATGGGCCATAGATTTAAAGCTCTCTAAGTTGCGACAAAAAGTATCGATATTAATGTCGTATCTGACCGCAACACTATGAAAGGTTGTTCGGAACGGGTTGCCGTGTCAAGGTGACGACCCGCGTCCCTACCCCCCCTGCCACCCCCCACGGCCACAATATAAACATACCTAATCAGAACCAATCGACTCAGCGACTTTGTAATCTTTTGTGATTCGCAATTCAATCGAACGGGACCAAAAATCACAATGGTTTACCCACTACTAAGGGATAGACAGAAACTCTCTTGACGATATTCGATATATAGGAATTGTAACAAAATACACTATTCATAACGAGCTTTTTAATTTAAATACCTAAATCTGAGTGAGATTTGATGACTATATACTTATTTAGTGACGACGGTGTCGCCTGCTCACATTCTGTTGCTGTTCCTGAGAATGTACACCATCTCTTATTCATTGAAAAGAGTAACCATTGTGTTTCTCGGCGGCTCTTCTCAGTGGAAGCGGCATTCCGAGCCGGCGGTAGATACTGACTGTTCATAAATGGTTTGTTGGCTTACATGAATAAAAAACAATGTTAAGTTTGAGTTGAATCTTAGTTCACTCACCGTACGAAACGCAGCTATAATATAATATATATATAACTCAAAGGTGACTGACTGACTGAGTGACTGACATAGTGATCTATCAACGCACAGCCCAAACCACTGGACGGATCGGGCTGAAATTTGGCATGCAGGTAGATGTTATGACGTAGGCATCCGCTAAGAAAGAATGTTGATTAATTCTGCCCCCAAGGGGATAAAATAGGGGATGAAAGTTTGTATGAAACTTTGTCAATTAAATTGCACGCGGACGAAGTCGCGGGCACAGCTAGTATAATAAAAGCTACTAGCTGATCGGACAGAATTTTTCCAGTCTTAACTTTGAATATTGAATTCGAATTGTTCCGCCCAACTTTCTTAATATTTTATTTCATAAGAACCTTCTCCTGACAATAATAAACACAACCAAAAAAGATGTAACGAAATCGTTCCATCCGTTCAAGCGTGATGCGATGACCAAGGAAATAGAGATTCATTTTTATTTACCTACTAGCTGTACCTACCCTGCGCGCGTTGCTACGCTGTCAAAGATTGGTCGTACCAACTCAGAAACCTTTGTGGGTTCATGCACAACACTTTGCTGAAGATCATGACATGATCAAATGCACAGTTTACGACTCTATAAAGGACATACAGACAAACATCCATTTTTATATATATCCTACTAATGTTATAAATGCGAAAGTTTGTGAGTGTGGATGTATGTATGTTTGTTACTCATCACGCAAAAACTACTGACTGGATTTGCATGAAATTCGGAACACAGTTAGTTTATAACCGGGACTAACACATAGAATACTTTACTTAAGTCTACGCGGACGAAGTCGCGGGCAGAAACTAGTATAGATATAAAGACAGATAAGTCTACGCCGATCTTCTGTTTGCGGGTGGTTCTGGTGGTCGACCCTGGCCCTAGCACCATAAAAATCCTGTTTGAGAGTGTTCGGTACTCACCGGATCCTCCCGCCGTCGCCTCTGTCGTGTCTTCTGGCGCTGATCACTGAGATAGACGTCTCTCCGATGTCAGAGGCATGCTTCTTCTTGTGTTTCTTGGATTTATGTTTACTGCACAAAACATATCGTTAATTTAAAAAATAAAATAATAATAATTTAGCCTTTTTAACGTCCCACTCCTGGGCACGAGCCTCCCCTCAACACGAGGGGGGTGCAGGCCATAATCCACCACGCTGGCCTAGTGCGGGTTGGCGGATTTCACATCTCTTTCGGAAATTGGTTAGATTTTCTAAGACATGCAGGTTTCCTCACGATGTTTGCCTTCACCGTAAGCAAGTGGTAATCATAAAGAAATTATGATTCGCACATAGATTTCGAAAAACCCAGAGGTGCGAGCTGGGGTTTGAACCCAGGACCTGGTGCCCGCAAGGAGCGTGCTTAACCAATCGGTTATCACTGCTTACTTACACTTAATAATTACTAATAATACAAGATAACTGTACGGCCCGAAATTAAATATCGCCAGACTGACACACCAACTGTATGGTCCCAAACTAAGCAACGCTTGTACTATGGGTACCGTACAATGGACTGGGGGCGATCCCAGTGACACCCAGACCAGACATATTTAAAATTCCGGTGTGCGTGTGTTTGTAATTCTTCTCCTAAACAGCTTGACTGATTTTGATGATTATTGATGACAACATCACTTTTCCACTTCCCCTCAAAAAGTAATTTCAAGAACAGAACACAGAATTATTTTTTTGTTTACATACCTATGTTTTTTGTCCTTGTCCTTCCTCTCGTTGGACTTATGCTTGGGTTTCTCTGTCTTTCTGTATACGGAACCGTTACCCTCGTCTGTCTCCAAATGCAATACATAGAGTCTGTATATTTGTAGTAAAATTACCTGTTTCGGAAGGAAATTCCTACTATAATATATTATAAACTAGCGACCCGCCCCGGCTTCGCACGGGTATTCTTTATCAGTGATTCTCTACTATATTATGCATGCGTTATACATATAAACAGTTCACTTGACTCACTCTATCTATTAAAAACCGCATCAAAATCCGTTGCGTAGTTTTAAAGATCTAAGCATACATAGGGACAGACAGCGGGAAGCGACTTTGTTTTATGCTATGTAGTGATGTGAAAGTTTGTATGCACTTTACTCAATCACGCAAAAAACGGCTGAACGGATTCGGCTATAATTAGACACACAGGTAGTTTATAACTTGGATTAACAAAACTACTCAAAGATGAGGTGTCAAATTCGGATTAAAATTTGACATTTTACGCGCGAGACTTGAGATTGATATTTAAGCCTTCAGAATTCCTATAAATAATGTCATAGACACGTATTAATAAATCATTTGAAAATGTCATTCTCATGTCATACCAGTACAATATGACATGTCAAAAGCGAACTCACAATCGCCCTCAGACTTTATATCGATGTATCGGGCCCATAGCTTCAAAGTCACTTACCAAAGTGTTCTTGCAAGTGAAGAATATATTCATGTAGTTGATGATCTTGTAATGGCATATTATGAGGAGTCTGAACGCCAGGAATGGGGCGTCTTGGAGCGCTATATTCATGATAATCGCACACACTTCAATAGTACAGCAGCAAGCTCTGCTATTCCTGTGAAAATAATCATATATTTGTACCAATAAATCCCGATACCCTTAGGATATATATTATCGGGCCTATATCTATCTATACAAATAAATAAAATTGGAGTGTCTGTTTGTAATATCAAAATAACAAATTTGCACTAAATGCATATGAAAGTAAATACGACACCTATAACAAAAACGCGATTTAATTTTTTTTTGTCTGTCTGTCTGTCTGTGTGTTTGTTCCGGGTAATCTCCGAAACGGTTGGACCGATTTTGACGGGACTTTCACTGGTAGATAGCTGATGTTATAAGGAGTAACTTAGGCTACTTTTATTTTAGATAAACAACTAGGGTTCCGCGTAAAAAAATAAAAAACACATGAAATCAAAGAGTATCTCCGAAACGGCTGGACCGATTTTGACGAGACTTTCACTGGTAGATAGCTGATCTTATAAGCAGTAACTTAGGCTACTTTTATTTTAGAAAAACTAAATTTTAAAAATGGGTCCTGTCGCGCGGGCTCAGAACGCGGGAGCGGGCTTTTTTGTAAGTTAAATTCCACGCGGACGAAGTCGCGGGCCCAGCTAGTCTTAATATAAACCAAAGTAGTCCGACAAACGTTTTTCAGAGCAGTGTCGAACTGTCGAATTTGTTGGATTACTTATAGAGTACTTGCTGCCTAAGACCCCCCTATAGTCCGGTTTTTTTACAAAAGAAAAGATTCTATATGTTACCAGCTGAGCCCGCGACTTCGTCCGCGTGGAAATTATCTTAACAAAAAAGCCTGCTCCCGCGTTCTGAGCCCGCGCGACAGGACCCATTTTTTAATTTTGTTTTTCTAAAATAAAAGTAGCCTAAGTTACTGCTTAAAACATCAGCTTTCTGCCAGTGAAAGTCCCGTCAAAATCAGTCCAGCCGTTTCGGAGATACTCTTTGATTTCATGTGTTTTTATTTTTTTACGCGGAACCCTAATGGTTTTTCTAAAATTAAAGTAGCCTAAGTTACTCCTTAAAACATCAGCTTTCTGCCAGTGAAAGTCCCGTCAAAATCGGTCCAGCCGTTCCGGAGATTACCCGGAACAAACACACAGACAGACAGACAAAAAAATTTTAAATCGCGTTTTTGTTATAGGTGTCGTATTTACTTTCATATGCATTTAGTGAAAAGGTGTTATTTTGATATTACAAACAGACACTCCAATTTTATTTATTTGTATAGATGTTATACTCTGAAGTACAAATCATAATTCATTATGTATGTCGAAATTTTTCAAACTAACCAATCATAGTCAAAACAATATCTAAGCGTACAAGTTGTAACCTGTTCAATCACGCATTACCTAAGTACATTAGCGAAGATTGACAAAAAAATAAAATCCTACTAATATTATATATGCGAAAGTTTGTGAGTGTGGGTGTATGTTTGTTACTCTTTCACGCAAAAACTACTGAACGGATTTGGATGAAATTTGGAACACAAATAGTTTATAACCTGGATTAACACATATAATCCTTCACTTAAGTCTACGCGGACGAAGTCGCGGGCAGACACTAGTATTCAATAATAATAGACATGTCGGATTACAAGGGGTGCCGGATAGACGGGGCTGGATTACCGGGGTCCAATGTACTTATTTGAATATTTCATCGCTGTACTGTTTAATCTGCCAATTCTCGAGGCGTGCTCCGTGAAAGCGGCACAGACCAATAAGACAAGACACAGCTTACGTCCATTATCGTATGAGAATACTATCGTCAAATATTGATTGGTTCGTTCACGGTCGAGCCGTGAATGGACCAATCAAAATGTCAGGGGCGGTCATATACGAGTATACAGGTTGAAACAGAAAGGGTGTACATTTTTTTTCAAAACTGAACTTTGTAATTCTAAAACTATCAGCTTTGGAGGAAACTTGAAAAACAAAAAGTGTTATAGGGATACAGCTGTTGACAGATTTCACAAGTCTACAAAACCTTTAGTACTTCGATTGTCCCATAAAGCCGATAGCTTTAGATTTACAAAGTAAAGTTGCAAATAAAATATACACTTTTTGTTTCACCTAGTATGCAGAGGCAATGCATATGTTAGGCGAGGCTATGCGGCGTCTATGGCTTAGTGGTCTGTGGAACACAAATAATCATGGCTGTTTCTATAACAGCATATATATATCTGTTGAAGCCATGTTTCAAATGGTTTCATTCGTCTATAGTTGACTTGTCGATTTGTTTAGAAATTGGGACCGGGCACTCAGTGGGCACCCTACTACCAACTAGAAAGAGACACACTACCACCAAGAGCCTCTCACTCGTGTATTTATGTGCGACAGTGATCCCTCCTGTTGAGTATAGCTTCATGGTGTCAGATGAAAATAATAAAGTAAACGGAACGCGTAGAACTGGTAATACCAAATAACATTAATACATCTATCTAATCACATTAAATAATAACTAACGGTAACTATATTTATTTTTTTAAACCTGATACCACACTTAGTCGCTTAGTAGACACGCTACGATGGACCGCATTTGTAACCTCCGACGAAAAAAGAGGGGTGTTATAAGTTTAACGTATGTATCTGTGTGTATGTGGCATCGTAGCGCTCGACCGCATGAACCGATTTTAATTTTGTTTTTTTTGTTAGAAGGGTATTCTGATCGAGAGTGTTCTTAGCTATGATTCAAGACAATTTGTTCAGCCGTATGAAGATTATCAGCTTTTTTCACAACACATGTTAAACTTATAACACCCCTCTTTTTTTTTTTTTTTTTGGAATGACTATATATATTGTTGGCCAGAGTGGCCAACACAACTTCACCCGGACAGAGGGCGAGCGCAAGTGCGCTCCAGCCAGAGGGGCAGGGGGGCAGCTAGCTCAAGGGCGCCACAAGGGACACGACCTCGGTTTGGGCCGCTGTCAAGAGAGGTGGCGAAGGTAAATCTACCACCGGATCGGAACGCGACCTCGACTGAGAAGATCCGGCAAGAAACTTAGCGGGCTTGTCGGGTGCCAAGGTGCGTCTAGGTAAGTAGACGCACCTTCTAGCGGAAGCGGGGGTACGTCGACCTCGCCAGTCTAGGAGAGCGGTGAGTTGGTCGGGGGGCTCTTTTTCCGTCAGAGGTTAAAAATACAAGAGCAAATTTAAATTGACACTATTTGCTGTTACTTTTGTTTTGCTGGCTTCACTCACTAGTTCTACGCGTTCCGTCTACGTTATCATTTTCCTCTGAGTTCACGGTGTACGTATATTGAAAGCAAGTGTCAAATTGAATTCTATTTAAGGGTCTGTGCACACCACGGTTTTTTAAACGCGCCGTCGACGCGCGTTTGTAGCGATACAGACGCGATACCTGTAGACCTTCGTGGGTTAAAAGCGCGCCGTAGACAGTGTAGACGCACGTTTCTAAAACCCGCGTCGACGGCGCGTTTAAAAACCGCGGTGTGCACTGGCCCTAAGACGCTCACAAAAGCTTGTAAAGCACATATATAAAGTACAAAATGAGTTAGTAAATTTCTGTGGCACTTAGTTTAGTACAATAGTTTGAATGTCTATTTGGCGCGTAGATAGAGTATCGGACCGTACGCAACTAGATACCTGTGTACAAATCACATCATCATTTCCATCAAAGTTATAATAAGCCCTTTAATGTTCATCGTACGAGTCGTACATCGTACATCGTACGAGACGCAGCTGGAATAGCTACTTTACATCGTACGTAAAGCAGCTGCAATAGCTACTTAACATCGTACGTAACGCAGCTGCAATAGCTACTTTACGTCGTACGTAACGCAGCTGCAATAGCTACTTAACATCGTACGAAACGCCGCTGCAATAGCTACTTAACATCGTACGAAACGCCGCTGCAATAGCTACTTAACATCGTACGAGACGCAGCTGCAATAGCTACTTAACGCCGTACGAAACGCAGCTGCAATAGCTACTCTACATCGTACGTAAAGCAGCTGCAATAGCTACTTTACATCGTACGTAAAGCAGCTGCAATAGCTACTTTACATCGTACGAGACGCAGCTGCAATAGCTACTTTACATCGTACGAGACGCAGCTGCAATAGCTACTTTACATCGTACGTAAAGCAGCTGCAATAGCTACTTTACATCGTACGAGACGCAGCTGCAATAGCTACTTTACATCGTACGTAAAGCAGCTGCAATAGCTACTTTACATCGTACGAGACGCAGCTGCAATAGCTACTTTACATCGTACGTAAAGCAGCTGCAATAGCTACTTTACGTCGTACGAGACGCAGCTGCAATAGCTACTTTACATCGTACGAGACGCAGCTGCAATAGCTACTTTACGTCGTACGAAACGCCGCTGCAATAGCCTATCTCCTGTGTAAGGTTGGTACTACCCCGATCGAGCCAGTTAGGCTCTACCACAGATAAATAAATAAGCTATCAAAAATAGAGTATGTATAGCTACAGCTACATTAATCGTAGTATTGCTTCAGTGGAGACGAAGGATAATAGGTACATGTAGAAGCGCCAACGCTTCGGAGGCTGCCTCCTCCAACCTTAAGGTGAAGGCGCCTGTCTAGCCCGCGAAATTCTAAATTTTCGAATATTTTTATAGTTTATCCAAAATCTGAAAACATTTAAGACAACATTTCGTGATTTGCGACAAACACAGTATGCAGTGCGTTTATTAATACATTTATTTTACTCTAAATATTATCACGGTGGATATGATACTAGTAAATCACTAAATATACAAATATTGACAGATTATCTGGATAGCTGTCGTTCTTGAAATGTTTTAGAGTAAGTTGGATATATTAATAAATGCACAGCACACGGTCTTTATCGCGAATAACAAAGTGTGCCTTTTGATATTCTCGGATTTTGAAAATAACTAAATATCCTCAAAAAATTTGAACTTCGCGGGCTAGACGGGCGCTTTAGCCTTAAGTGTAAAATTATGTAAATGTAAAACAAAATGTGTGCGCGAGTGTCAAACATGAGATGCTGCGTGCGAGTGTAAATCTGTACATACATCTCAGACCTATTTGCGGCTCCCCTGCTCTTCCTGGATTTGGTGGCGGTGAGGACCACGGTGAACTGCATCAGGGACCATGACCAGATGGCCAGGGTTAGCAGCACCAGCACCTTCTCCGACGCCACCTTCTCATCCTTGAAGGAATCGAAGAATTCTATTATGTCCGCCGCGGTACCTGTGAAATTAATTGGTTTATAATCGATTCGTGTCTTCCGTTCTAATTACTTTAGTAAAGTCAAAGCGTATATAAGCATATTTTGTTTAGGCCTACGGGGCACTTACAAATTTTCAATTTTCCATTTTTATTCTTAACTAGCTGAGCCCGCGACTTCGTCCGCGTGGAATTTAACTTAAAAAAATCCCGCTCCCGCCTTCTGAACCCGCGCAACAAACGCCATTTAAAAAAAAAAAAACTAAAAAAAAGGTAACCTAAGTTACTGATTATACCATCAGCTACCTACCAGTGAAAGTCCCGTCAAAATCGGTCCAGCAGTTTCGGAGATTACCCGGAACAAACACATAGACAGACAGACAGACAATTTTTTTTTTTATCGCGTTTTTAATAGGTGTCGTATGTACTTTCATATGCATTTAGTGAAAAGGCGTTATTTTGATATTATAAACAGACACTCCAATTTTATTTATTTGTATAGATATCTACAACCGGATCGGAACGCGATATCGACTGAGAATTAGTACATTCATCTGCTCAGTTTAAATTAGTTTAGTTCATTCATCTGTTCACTACAAATCATTTAAGTCCTTTCGTCTTTTCATTTCAAATCAGTCATCATTCATGTGATCGGTTTAAATTAGATTTAATCCGTTGATATTTTACTTTAGATTAGTTTAGTCCATTCATTTGTGCAGATTAAATTAGTTAGTTTGCACAATTTTACTTCAAATTAGGGTATCCCATTCATATTTTAAGCTCACATTAGTTTTGTCCATGCATCTTCTCAAGTCAACTTAGTGTTTAATCCATTCAGCTTTTTAATGCTTAGTAGGTGCCTATGATATTTAAGCACATTATTTTTCAAATACAAACTCAACATTATTTTTATTCATGTAAGCCAAAAATCGCATTTATGAATAGTCAGTATCTACCACCGTTACGGAATGCCGCTTCCACTGAGAAGAGCCGCCGAGAAACACAATGGTTACTCTTTTCAATTAATAAAAGATGGTGTACATTCTCAGGAACAGCTACAGAATGAGAGCAGACAACACCATTGTCACTAAATAAGTATACAGGTTGAAACAGAAAAGGTATACTTTCTTTTTTAAACTTAACTGTGTAATTCTTAAACTATCAGCTTTGGAGGAAACATGAAAAACAAAAAGTGTTACAGGGATACAGCTGTTGACAGATTTCACAAGTCTACAAAACCTTTAGTACTTCAACTGTCCCACAAAGCCGATAGTTTTAGTTTTAAAAAGTTAAGTTTCAAAAAAATAGCATACTCTCTGTTTCACCTAGTATATTTATTAATAATAGCTTCGTACGCTACTCACCGATGTAAACGAGCAGCAGCTGGCTGAGCTGGTCCCTGGTGAGGTCTCCTTTAGGCAGGAGCCATCTCCCGACGATCAGTGTGAGCATCAGAAACTGTTCTATCAGCGTCACCCACATGTCTGTGGGTATCTTCGTCGCTCCTGGTATCGGTATTTCGGTCTGCAGACCAAATTGCAACGTGAATTTACTACAAAATCACTGACGCTTATATTGTAACTAAAAGCGCATATGCTGAACAAGATGAAAGACGCTTTAATGCATCCCATTCACACTAATGCAAAGGTGTATACGTGTATCTAGTTTTTGCAGCTGTGAAAATGATTACAGCGACTCTAGCTAGACCTATGAACTATGCCTCTAGAGTCTAGATAGACAAAAAAAATGTTTTCTTTCTATTCGGATAGAAAACGCGGCTTCATTGACATTTCATAACTCATCATTGAAAATTTAAAGAACCCCCGATGCGGATAATCTTCAATCGGATGAGCCGATTTTCATGAAACTAAGCTAAGAGCTCTCTCAATCAAAATACCTTTCTAATAAAAAAACAGAATTAAAATCGGTTCATCCGCTTGGGCGCTACGATGCCATAGACAGACACACAGGTACACAGATACACCGATACACAGATGCCTACACATGTTAAACTTATAACGCCTCTCTTGTTTCGTCGGGGGTTAAAAACAGCATTATCTGTGTACCTCTGACGCTGTGTAACGTGTTACAAAGTAATACAGAAAGATACTGTCGGATATATTTCATTATGTTCAATTGAACACGCTAGCTCTATGCTCTATGTCAAACTCAAGACATGTTCATAAATTAGAACGGCATCTCAAGAGCGGACTTAAGCTCGCTCTCAGACTTGAGAACGATTTATTAATTCGAATTGTTGGCCGTTATTGACAAATCTATCTCAATGTTGCGAGCGATCTTGAGTGCGCTTTTCACATGACATTTTGTACTGGTATGACATAATAATGACATTTACAAGATCGCTCTCAGACTTGAGAATGATATATTAATACGGGTTTCAGACACTTAAGAAGATGAAAAATCTGTTCCAGGGTTACAAAACTAAATATTTTAAACTCACCTCGATATCTGATAGATTCTTTTGCACCCTGACATCCACCTTATGCAATTCCAGTAGCCATATTGCGGGGACTACCAGTCCAAGGTATATGAACACGGATGGACAGAACCTGTGGATAAAACATTACCGTCCAACAACCGGCTGACCTCCTTTGATGGACATAGGCCTCCCTAAACACCAGTGGCGGATTCACCAGCAGGCTGAGTAGGCTGGAGCCTAGGGCGGCAAATTTGGGGACCGTTTTTTTTTCTTGCTACCTCATAGAATTCAAGCGCAATGAGTAAACATTATTTGTTCACGTTTACCGAATATACATTACTAGCTGTGCCCCGCGACTTCATCCGCGTAGTATTTTAACTTAGCAAAAATTTCGGGATTATCGGGTTAAAAAGTATCCTATATGTTAATCCCGGTTATAATCTATCTGTGTTCCAAATTTCATCCAAATCCGTTCAGTAGTTTTTGCGCGAAGGAGTAACAAACATACATACATACATACATACATACATCCACACTCACAAACTTACGCATTTATAATATTAGTAGGATTGTGTAAGTAGCATACATTACCCCGCCTTCATTAATCGTACATGATTGAGCTTTGATTAGCTCAAAAATAAACCCAAAAATTATATCACGGGCAATTTCAACGAAACTTTTGGATTGTAAAAATTATCTAGTACCTTCATGACAATTGTAGAGGCAAGGGCGGCAATACTTTACAGCCTGTTCCTTGGAAATTTGTAAATCCGCCACTGGGCTGTCCTCCTTTGTTGAACATAGGCCTCCCTAAACTCCTACACTAGTCCAGCGACATTAAAAGCCTACTACCTACCTAATTATTGTGTCTGGATGTTTGTTACTTAATCATGTTTGTTAATTAATTACTTAAAAACGACTGAACGGATTCGAATGAAAATTTGGCACACAGACAGTATTTAACCTGGATTAATACATAGGATACTTTGCTAAAGGCCACGCGGACGAAGTCCCGGGCAAAAGCTAGTTAAATAAAGTATGCAACGAGGAACGCTTGGCGCAGTGGTTCGAGAGGCCGCTTGGCTCACTACACCGGGTGGTTCGATTCCCGTCAGGGTAAATTTAGGAATTGGTTTTTCGTAATTTGCCCAGGTCTGGGTGTCACTACGACCGTCCCAGTCCATTGTACGGTACCCATAGTACAAGCATTGCATAGTTTGGGACCGTACAGTTGGTGTGTTTGTCTGGCGATATTTATTTATAGGTACAGTGCAATGGACTGGGGTGGATCCCAGTGACATCCAGACCATCTCTAAAAGAGAAAGCCTGTTCTGTAAGTTGACTAGACGAGAATGGAACCCGGGACGACAAGGTACAGGGAGCATACGCTCAAACATATGAAGCGTTAGTCGAATATCTTTAGCTTTTAATGGATAAGGTGTGAGTTAGTTCATTAACAACCCCCCTACGTTTAGGGGAGGCAATTGGGGGAGTGACGCGACGCCGGAACCGGATGTTACGTAAGCAAGCATCCGCTGGCCCTAATGTTCTATTTAACGGATCTATGGAGTACATAGATAAATATTTTTCTTTTATTTGAAAAAGTAAAAGTCAGGTATACTAGTTGAAACAAAAAGGGTATACTATTTATTTTGCAACTTAACTTTGTAAATCTCAAACTATCAGCTGAGTGGGACAGTTGAAGTACTAAAGGTTTTAAAGACTTGTGAAATCGGTCAACAGCTGTATTCATATAACACCTTTTGTTTTTCAAGTTCCCTCTAAAGCTGATAGTTAGCATTACAAAGTTAAGTTTTGAAAAAAAAAGTATACCCTTTCTGTTTCACCTTGTATATGATTCGCACATGGAATCCGAAAATCCCAGAAGTCCTAGCCGTGGTTTGAACCTGCACAAATTGAGTTCCGAAGTGAGTTCAAATTGACTAGGTACGGCTCTGGTACGGGCTGGCTAGATTGTAGGTACCACACTCAAATTCAAATTCAAATTCAAAGCGTTTATTTTGTTTAGGCCTACGGGGGCACTTACATATAGTCAATTTTACATAATTTTTTTCTTATATCTACAACCGGATCGGAACGCGACCTCGACTGAGAAGATCCGGCGAGAAACTCAGCGGGCTTGTCTTTTTACATGTCATTTTTTATATATATTTTTTTTTATCGCCAGTTGCTTATATTCAATAATTACAAAGGGTAGTAGATATTAATATAAGTATTATAATAGCTCCAGTGTGTTGCCTTCTGATATTACTAAGACTTACACAAATAATTCGGACTAGTAGGGCAAGACACGCTTCGCTTTGACATTATTATTGACTGTCGAGATTTGAGCTGCTCAGTCCCGAGCTGATTTATCATCCAAATAATCCGAGATTTTGTAATAACCCTTTGCACTGAGTTTAGTTTTAATTAGGGCACTCTCACAGACGATCTGCGTAAAGTAACTTTTATGGGTGCGTTTGAGTGTTAGAGCCAGAAGTCCCATTTCCTCTGTCTCACTCCTCTTCAGGTGGGCAGCGTGCGAGCAATGCCATTGGTATTGCAAGCATCTATAGGCTACGGTAACTGCTTAACATCAAGCGGGTTGACGCATGTTTAACGATTATGTTATACTAGCTGTGCCCACCGACTTCGTTCGCGTAGTATTTAACTTAACAAAAATTTCGGGATTATCGGGATAAAAAGTATCCTATGTGTTAATCCCGGTTATAATCTATCTGTGTTCCAAATTTCATCCAAATCCGTTGAGTAGTTTTTGCCTGAAAGATTAACAAACATCCACACTCACAAACTTTCGCATTTATAATATTAGTAGGATAAAATAAAAATTCTCATTGGACCATCAGCCTGGTGGTCTAGATCAGATAATCTTTAATATGAAGGTACGATATCCAAAGACCTTAAAATTTTTTTACTTATCTCTCTGACATTAGTATCTGACATCAAAGTCAAAGTCAAAGCGTTTGTTTTGTTAGGGCCTACGGGGGCATTTACAAATTCTCAATATTATATTTTTTTCTTATATCTACAACCGGATCGGAACGCGACCTCGACTGAGAAGATGGGCACCCGGGCCCCACGGTCCCAGGGTCTCTTCCCTCTAACATGAGTATTATGTAGACAGATGTCAAAAGGCAAACACACTGGAGCTATTATATTGGCATTTATATCTACTACCCTTTGTAATTATCACTAAGTACATAGTATAAAACAAAGTCGCTTCCCGCTGTCTGTCTGTCCCTATGTATGCTTAGATCTTTAAAACTACGCAACGGATTTTGATGCGGTTTTTTTTTATAGATAGAGTGATTCAAGACGAAGGTTTATATGTATAACTAGCTGTGCCCCGCGACTTCATCCGCGTAGTATTGGATTATTGGGTTAAAAAGTATCCTATATGTTAATCCCGGTTATAATCTATCTGTATTCCAAATTTCATCCAAATCCGTTCAGTAGTTTTTGCGTGAAGGAGTAACATACATACATACATACATCCACACTCACAAACTTTCGCATTTATAATATTAGTAGGATTACATGCATAATATAGTAAAGAAACACTGATAATTTTAGAGCCGTGCGAAGCCGGAGCGGGTCGAGATTAATAACATACATTGTTTCTATTTTCTAATAAACCCTGTTTAATTTAATGTATGTACTTAATGTCTACAGACACTGCGCCCTTTGTACAAGCTGGCGTTGTGAAAGGGTGACATTTTAATATGTTTTGTGAGTGCTTTATCATGTGTGAAGTGAAGTTGATTCTGTCCCGTGTAAATACTAGGTGATACAAAATGGGTATACTATGTTTTTTGCAACTTATCTTTGTAAATCTCAAACTATCGGCTTTGTGGGACAGTTGAAGTACTAAAGGTTTTGTAGACTTGTGAAATCGGTCAACAGCTGTATTCCTATAACACCTTTTGTTTTTCAAGTTCCCTCCAAAGCTGATGGTTTTAGAATTACAAAGTTAAGTTTTGAAAAAAAAAAGTATACCCATTATGTGTCACCTTGTATATTCGCGTCTGTCCGTCCGTATGTCCGCTTAGTTCTTCTAAACTGCGCAACTAATTTTGATGTGGTGAGAATTACGTAGAGAATTTCTTGCGGTAGGTTTTTAATCATGTGATTGGGATGATATTACTATGTTTATGTAACTAATTTTCAATTGATTGATTTTCCAAGTCAGCAACCAAGCTTACGGCCTTTTGATGGAACTTTCCACAAGTAGCGTATGAAAAATCATATTATACAGGCTTGTCATAAGTGGCACCTGCTACCGACACAGGCAGAAACTGTTAAAAATCATTGCAATTAAATCGCAAAGCGTTCGGTACCGTCCCGGGGTTCATGATAAATCATCGACAAGTGACGTCATAGGATTAAGTGACATAGTGAAAATTCACTATGAATAAAATGCTTGACTGTGAAAAATCACAGGTGAAATAACAGTGACAGAAAACATAATTTCACGTAATGAAAATGAATTTATAGGAACAAGCATTGCCATGACCCACCAAAAGTATTGCTCACACGTTGCCGATCTGAAGACGTAGGGGGAGGGAGGGGAGTCTTACTTTACGCCGATATTTTGTGAGCGGGTACCTACTACCCAGGCCAAGCTAGTTACCCCCCCGACCCACTCACCGCTCTCCTAGACTCAGATGTCGAGGAGAACGACACACGCACACTCCCCACCAGACACCGACCTCGCCGGCGAGGTCGACGAACCCCCGCTTCCGCTAGAAGGTGCGTCTACTTACCTAGACGCACCTTGGCACCCGACAAGCCCGCTGAGTTTCTTGCCGGATCTTCTCAGTCGAAGTCGCGTTCCGATCCGGTGGTAGATTTACCCTCGCCACCTCTCCTGGCAGCGGCCCAAGCCGAGGTCGTGTCC
Source organism: Notodonta dromedarius (assembly GCA_905147325.1). Classification (NCBI taxonomy): domain Eukaryota; kingdom Metazoa; phylum Arthropoda; class Insecta; order Lepidoptera; family Notodontidae; genus Notodonta; species Notodonta dromedarius. The sequence continues at coordinate 1,912,192 of LR990187.1, forward strand.
CTTGTGGCGCCCTTGAGCTAGCTGCCCCCCTGCCCCTCTGGCTGGAGCGCACTTGCGCTCGCCCTCTGTCCGGGTGAAGTTGTTATGGCCACTCTGGCCAACAACATATAGTCAAATAAAAAAAAAAAAAAAAGCCAAGCTAGCCAGTATATGGACTGTAGTAAATTGCCTACAGTTTGACTCTCTACCACAGTCTACTAGATCTTTTCTACGGCTATTTGTGGTGACTATGCTAGCCAATTATTTCTTACCATTTCCATTCTTGATTTTCCTTGATAGTCAATGTGAAGACTCCTTCGACGATTAACAACAGTATTGGCGACGCTAAATACCAGTATTCAATGCTGTCTTTGAATAAAGTAACTTGCCATATCGCTATTATGCCGTGGCAAGCGAAAACAAGCCTTGTAATCACTGCTTTGATGGTTGCCAAAACTTTTCCAACGTTCGCCATTTTAGGATTTAAGAGTTCATGCCAGTGCCTGATGCTTTTTTTTTTATTTATTAGCTAGGCTAGCTCTGTGGTCACGATTTCAAAATGGCGGATTTATGTTAAAATACTTTTTTTTATTTTTGAACACTTTTTAATAGTTCTTATGGTTTTACAATCACTTGCATTATTTTAATTTTATTTTTTTAAAGGCATCATTTAAGGCACACGTGAATTGGTATTATTAAATAATTGTTTTAATATACTGTTTTCTGTTACATTTTTTTTTTAATATATTTTTTGTATCTTTATGCAACGGATTGTGATGGTGAACTGAAATGCGAAAAGTATCTCCTGTAAGACGGAAATGCTGAGGGAGGCAACCTGACGGAATTCCAGATCAATTTTCAGCTTTACTAAACCATTGCTGCGATGTTACAGCTTGAAAAATCGTTTGCGAATAAAATGTAGCAATGTATTTCGTGTAAACGAAAACTAACCTATAGTTGGCTTTCTTATTGCGCGCGCACGATACCAATTGGCCAATCACAGATAAGTTTGCCAAGAAAAGGGCTCGGTAGATGACCAAATTAGATTTTACTGCCACTTTCATTGTGAATACACTGTATCAGCTACAAAATAAAGTAGATTTTTCAACAATAAATATATTTTGAACTGTTAATGACTTTATTGCTATAGTTTAGCAAATTTCCGATCACATTGTTAGTACAATGTTAAAAATGTATGTTGACCTTAAGGTTTAAGGTTTAATTTGCATGGTTTTAATAAAATTTAGTAATTAAGAATGAATTCTGTAGATTGAGAATGAAAATGTGGACTAAGGACGGTCTCAGTTACCCAGACATGGGAAAATGGCGAAAATATTTTTAATATATTAAGTAATATCTAATATAATGATCCCAAGTCAATTGAATATATAAACTTACTAACAAAATATGGGCCTACAAATTGTTTTATGTCCACCTCTTCACAAACATCATTATTATAACATAGGTAACCTGATAATATCGTTTAGTGAACTTTCCTTACCATCAGCGCCGTAGGCGGGAAATTCCATCTTTACTGATATTATAAAATAAGATGTTACTAACTTCTACATTAATTTATATTATGGTCTTTATTATTATGATCTTGCAACCCAAAGTCCGAACTATCAAATTAAAACCATTATTTTAAAAAAACTTCCAATGAATCAGTCAACAAATCGGACTTTTGTGCAAATATAGTTTAAAGTTTATCTCGATAGATGTCGCTAGGTGAAAATTATCACACGGTATGGTTTCGTTACATTTATAGGTATGTGTAGTATTTTGGCTTAGTTCGGTTACAGACAGACAAAGCGGGAATTTAGCTAATAGCTAAAACCCGAAACACATTTTTTTGAATCCCCTCATACGACTCTATTAGAGGGATTGATTTAATTATTAAAACTTACATTATAATGATAATAATTATACTGTAAAGAGATAAATGATATAATGTCTATCTCGTAGAGCTATGACAGACGCTTCACTATAAAATTAATATAAATACCCGACCAAGTGCGTATCGGACCGCGTACTATAGGGTTCCGTCCGTGGACATCCTACCACTTTTCAATGACACGGAGTCCCAATAATCAACATGAATTATGATGGTTCATTTTATTGATGAGAAACATCTTATGCGGCGGGTCTCGTACCTCGTAACTCTGCAATTTTATCAAATGGTTGAAAATTTCGCCATATTTTATAGCTCGTGAATAGACCGTTGTACAAATGTTAATTATAACTCATTAACATTATTTATAAGTTTTAGAATGTTACTAATCTTGCATGTCCTCTAGTATGACAAAAACATGATTAACTTTATTGACTACGTAAGACCTTTTTTATACCATTGTTTTGAGCAAAAGTAAAATTATTATTATTATTATTTCATTCAGCGGTACGTGGGTTCGACACTCAGTCCGTACTTAAATTAATTTAAAAAAAACTGTCAAATAAACTCTAAATGATTTTAAAATACCTATTCAACGATACTCCTCACTGAGGTGAGTAAGCATTTATTTTTCACTCCCCCTCCCAAGTACGGGAGGTACCCTACAATAATTTTGTTCATCATCATCTGCCTTACCTTTTCCCATTATCTGGGGTCGGCGCAGTATGTATTTTCCTTCCATTCATCGCGCTTTCCTGTCATACTCACATCCACTCCAACCACGTTCATATCACTCTTGATACAATCCATCCATCTTTTCTTTGGCCTTCCCCTCGCACTGTATCCATCCACATTCATATTCATCACTCTTCTAGTCACATGTTTCTCATCCCTTCTCATCACGTGTCCAAACCATTCCAGCCTCCTACCTCTCACTTTATCGGTTATTGGCGCTACCCTGACACTGCCCCTTATGTGCACATTCTTCACCTTATCCATTCGCGTCACTACACACATCCATCTCAACATTCGCATCTCGGCAGAGTGGAGACGTTTCTCTTCCCGCACTTTAGCCGCCCAGCATTCCGAGCCGTATATGATTACCGGTCTTATAATCGATTTGTAAATTTTCCCTTTAATTTTAATAGGCATTCTTGGGTCGCATGTAGTGCTGGTAACTTGTCTCCACTTCTGCCATCCTGCATTGATTCGCCGTTTTATGTCACGGTCAACTTCTCCGTCATGCTGAAGTAACGAACCGAGATATTTAAAAACCCTACAATAATTTTGTTATCAATAACTATTTTAAATTCACATTTTTATATTGGTATCAACAATTTACTTTTTGTTCCAATTTGCAGCCTTCAAACCCTAATAGTATCTGAATAAAATGACTCTGACATCGGACGGACGCGGACGGACATGGCGAAACTATAAGGGTTCTTATTTCGACTAAGGATCTCTAAAAATAGGTCAGACGGATGGATATCATACTATAATATATCATACTAATATTATAAAGAGGAAAACTTTGTTTGTTTGATTGTAATGAATAGGCTCCGAAACTACTGAACCGATTTGAAAAACTCTTTCACTGTTGGGAAGCTACACTATCCCCGGGTGACATAGGCTATAATATATTTTCAAAAAAATTAGGGATCCTTACTGAAACTCGAACAATGTAACCGCAATGTACCCGTGCGAAGCCGGGGCGGGCCGCTACTATTATATAAAATTTCAGTGTACGTGTGTTCGTTATCTACTCTTCCTAAAACGGCTTGACCGATTTCGATGATATTTTTTGTACTGGTGTGGTCATCAGGACGTTTCTTAGCTATAGTCGGCCTCGGTAAATGGCGCGTTGTCGACATAGGTATATATTTATGAAAATAAAAGTCAAAAGAGGTCCGTTTATTTCCAATTAAATCTCAAATCTGTGTCCAATTCATAATTCATATATACATCAGCGTTCCTCATCACGGGGCCTTCGCTGCTATCTTCACTCGACGATGACCTCGCTGGAACTTCCGTGGTGGTGGTTGTGGTAACTGTGGTGGTGGCTGTGGTACTCGACACCTTTTTGTGGTACTTAGGGAAGAGGCCGCGCAGTGTGTATCTCGTCAAATTATAATTCACGGGCAGGATACTCATGCTGTGATTGGTTTGATCAGTTTGGTTTGATAAACATGTGTTTACGACTGAAATGAATGAATACAAATGGTTGTAGTTTCCCAGAGTTGGAATCAAACCAACCCAGATGTACTTCTGCGAACTGAAACCGACTTAAACCAACTCGCAATACGGTTGGTTTTGGTCTGCAGTAATAGGTACGTGTTGGTAGATAAAAATACCTAAGGCCCAGCGTACACCGATGGAGGCGCGGCGGAGAGCAATTGAAGACAACAATAACTCAAAGGTGACTGACTGACTGACATAGTGATCTATCAACGCACAGCCCAAACCACTGGACGGATCGGGCTGAAATTTGGCATGCAGGTAGAGGTTATGACGTAGGCATCCGCTAAGAAAGGATTTTGATAAATTCTACCCCCAAGGGGATAAGATAGGGGATGAAAGTTTGTATGAAACTTTGTCAATTAAATTCCACGCGGACGAAGTCGCGGGCACAGCTAGTTGAATATAAACCTTAACCACCTTGACATACGGTATGTATGAGCAGTCGCGCGTATGCTCTTGTAGTAGCTCGAGGGCGCTCCGAGCACCGCGTGCGGATTTATTCAAGCGACCGTATGTCAAGGTAGTTAAGGTTTATATTAAATTGTTGCCTTCAATTGCTCTCCGCCGCGCCTCCAGCGGTGTGCGCTGGGCGTAAAGTCATATTAACCCCACCTCCGAGCGCCCTCTGCCCCAAATGTCGCAATTTTACGGAAGTAGGTATGTTTTTTTTCGTTCCGATTAGTAACGTTTTTTACAAGAATCGATACCTAAAAACTGATAGGCTTTGAGATAATCGATCCATGAAATCCTATTATAGTTGACGTGTTACTAAACGTGGCAAATAAACAACCAATGGCCGCGCCCGCCTTATACCCACCCAAAATGGATCCAGCCGGTTCGGAGATACTCTTGGGTTTCATGTGTTTTTATTTTTTTTCCGCGGAACCCTAATTGTTTTTCTAAAACTAAAGTAGCCTAAGTTACTCCTTATAACACCAGCTATCTGCCAGTGTCCTGTCCTGTCAAGATTGGTCCAGCCGTCTCAGAGATTACCCGGAACAAACATACAGCCAGACAGACAGACAGACAGACAGACAGACAGACAAAAAAAAAATCGCGTTTTTGTTATAGGTGTCGTATGTACTTTCATATGCATTTAGTGAAAATTTGTTATTTTGATATTACAAACAGACACTCCAATTTTGTTTATTTGTATAGATTGGCAATGATTCTTTTTTTTTTTTATACTACTATATGTTGTTGGCCAGAGTGGCCATAACAACTTCACCCGGACAGAGGGCCCAGCCAGGGGGGCAGGGGGGCAGCTAGCTCAAGGGCGCCACAAGGGACACGACCTCGGCTTGGGCCGCTGCCAGCAGAGGTGGCGAGGGTAAATCTACCACCGGATCGGAACGCGACCTCGACTGAGAAGATCTGGCAATGATTAATTATTATTAAACTTACATAACAACAAAAGTATTGAATACAACCATTTTCTCATTGCAATTGTATATTCTTCTCATGAAAACCGCGAAGAATTAAAACTGATAATGAATGAAATTCATTACTGGCATCATTTCATTTGCGTGTGTCGTAAAATTTAATACTTACTACCTAAGTTACATAAATACACAGCTTGTAGTGACCAAAAACCAATCCTATTACTAGTGGTGGTAGATTGATTTCAGTTTACAGAAAGTGTGGATTAATTCTGCATAACTTGGCATCTACCTAGTTAATTAATATCTATGTTGATTGGACTTAAAATTGATTTCACGAGTCTATCTATACATCTATACATAAAATAAAATTGGAGTGTCTGTTTGTAATATCAAAATAACACCTTTTCACTAAATGCATATGAAAGTACATACGACACCTATATTAAAGACGCGATTTAATTTTTTTTTGTCTGTATGTCTGTCTGTCTGTCTGTGTGTTTGTTCCGGGTAATCTCCGAAACGGCTGGACCGATTTTGACGGGACTTTCACGGGCAGATAGCTGATGTTTTAAGAAGTAACTTAGGCTACTTTAATTTTGGAAAAACAATTAGGGTTCCGCGTAAAATAATAAAAACACATGAAATCAAAGAGTATCTCCGAAACGGCTGGACCGATTTTGACGGGACTTTCACTGGTAGATAGCTGTTGCTATAAGCAGTAACTTAGGCTACTTTTATTTTAGAAAACCAAAATTAAAAGAAATGGGTTCTCAGAACGCGGGAGCGGGCTTTTTTGTTAAGTTAAATTCCACGCGGACGAAGTCGCGGGCTCAGCTAGTCACCACTATACTAGGTGAAACAGAAAGGGTATACAATTTTTTTTGCAACTTTACTTTGTAAATCTAAAACTATCGGCTTTGTGGGACAGTTGAAGTACTAAAGGTTTTGTAGACTTGTGAAATTTGTCAACAGCTGTATCTTTGTAACACCTCTTGTTTTTTAAGTTTCCTCCAAAGCTGATACTTTTAGAATTACAAAGTTAAGTTTTGAACAAAAAGTATACCCTTTCTGTTTCAACCAGTATAGCGTTTATGATCTCGTATGACGCACCCCCTAAATGCAAGGGGGTTCATGCCAAAGACCACCACTCTGCGATGGCCCAGCGCGGATTCAATGTAGCGAGCCGGATTTAAACCCACACACCTTATTTACAAGCGTGCGTTTGACCACTAGGCTATCACTGCGAGGTGTATGATCCATTATAATTGCTTTTATATCACAACTAGCGACCCGCCCCGGCTTCGCACGGGTATTTTCACTGTTTCTCTACTATATTATGTATGTATCTTCTATATATATATATAACTCGAAGGTGACTGACTGACTGACTGACATAGTGACATCAACGCACAGCCCAAACCACTGGACGGATCGGGCTGAAATTTGGCATGCAGGTAGATGTTATGACGTAGGCATCCGCTAAGAAAGGATTTTGATTAATTCTCCCGAGGGGATAAAATAGGGGATGAAAGCTTGTATGAAACTTTGTCAATTAAATTCCACGCGGACGAAGTCGCGGGCACAGCTAGTTATACATATAAACCTTCCTCTTGAATCACTCTATCTATTAAAACCACATCAAAATCCATTGCGTAGTTTTAAAGATCTAAGCATACATACGGACGGACAGACAGCGGGAAGCGACTTTGTTTTATACTATGTAGTGTAGTCGGTAGACAAGCGTACGAGCCGCCTGATGTTAAGCAGTTACCGTAGGTTAGATGTTAAGCAGTTACTGTGGGTTAGAGTTAAGTTAATGGTTAAGTTAAAGGGGATTTCGCCAACTTTAAATGAGGTTGCCATTTTGGGAAACAATCTAAATTATTCTGAATTGTAGTTTTCGCTACGTGTTGCCAGGGTAAACATTAATCTCCAAATTTTTTAGTTCAGAAGACAGGAAAAAATTAATTATGATGATGATGATGATGATGATGATGATGGTAATGACGATGATGATGATGATGACGACGATGATGATGATGAAGATGATGATGATGTTCATGACGATGATGATGATGATGATGACGATAATGACGATGATGATGATGACGATGATGATGATGAAGACGATGATAATGATGATGATGATGTTGATGATGAAGACGATGATGATCACGATGATGATGACGACGATGCTGCTGATGATGATGATGATGACTATGATGACTGTGATGCTGATGATGATGATGATGATGATGATGTTGATGACGATTCTGATGATGATAATGATGACGATGATGACGATGATGCTGACGATGATTATGATGATGATGATCACGATGATGATGATGATGATGACGATGATGATGGCGATGATGATGATGATGATGCTGCTGACGATAATGATGATGATGATGATGTTGATTATGATGTTCTTGCTGTTTGCATAATGCATATCAATACCATTCATTCCATTGCTATGGATCCTTGGCAACAGTTGTGCGCCGACTGGCTGGAGCGCACTTGCGCTCGGCCTCTGTCCGGGTGAAGTTGTTATGGCCACTCTGGCCAACAACATAATATAGTCAATTCAGTTCAAAAAACCGTTGTGCGCGCAGCACAGATGCAAGCGATTCATTAGTACAACCATTTTACAATAGGTGGCGTTCCAAACGATAAATAAGAAATTCATATTTTCACGTGAACTAAAAATCGAATGCAAAAGCAGGACATAGGTTAACAATAACAAATGTAAATTTAAATCTATAAAACCTCGTTTATCCCGGAAACGGCACGTCGCACCTCAAAAATAATGAAATTTTGGCCCCCCTTTTATAAACCCTCGTCCAAAAGTGACGAAATGTCATAAAACATTTTTTATTTTTTTCGTCAATCTATTACATTTCGTATGACAGTAGAATCCCCAGATTGCATGTTGGAATTTAGCAACCGCGCTCTTCCGACGACAGACGACTTATCAATTGTGTAGGACCGTTTAAACAAAAAACTAACTAATCAAGTAAGTATATCCATGATATAGAAATATAATTTATAGCGGCCCGCCCCGGCTTCGCACGGGTACATTACGGTTACACTATTCGAGTTTTAGTAAAGATCCCAAATTTTTTTGAAAATATATTATAGCCTATGTCACCCGGGGATAGTGTAGCTTCCCAACAGTGAAAGAATTTTTCAAATCGGTTCAGTAGTTTCAGAGCCTATTCATTACAATCAAACAAACAAAGATTTCCTCTTTATAATATTAGAATGATTTATTTTTGCCACCAATAAGTTGCTTTTCATTTTCATTGAAAACTCGTTCAAGTTATTTTGTGCTGTAAAAAAATTGTTATTATTATAATTGTCACCGAATTACGCTACACTTTTGAAGACTGCTTGGTGCAGTGGTTCGAGCGTAGGTAGGCTCACTTCACAGGGTGGTTGCGGGTAGATTCCCGTCAGGGTCAATTTTGGAATTGACCTTTTCGTAATTGGACTTGGTCTGGGTGTCACTGGGAACGCCCCCAGTCCACTATACGGTACCCATAGTACAAGCGATGCTTAGTTTGGGACCATACAGATGGTGTGGGTGTTCCTCTGGCGATATTTATTTATTTATTTATTACTCGGTTTGCGTTGACCCAAAAAGCATAATCACTGCGTTTTCACGATAAACAGAGTATTTTATTATTTTTTATTAATGTGGTGCGCAGTGCGCTAAACGATCCTCAAGGATGATGATGATGATGAGGGCTTGCAAATAGTCGGTGAATATAGATATTCCAATATTCGTTTTATTACGGTGTATCGAATTCGAATATTATCGAATTCGAAGAATTGGCTATGCCAATTACCATATACTTGGTGAGACGGAAGACCTCATGAAAATAACTTCATAATCAGTCATGTACCTGCTAAATTAATACGAAGAACTATTTGTATTAAATGATCTGCCCAATGTTGCACAAATATACTCATTTTGGCAATTTTTCAAGTAGCTGCTATATTTATACATGCATACACACATACACGCACTCACACACACATATATATACACACGCACACACACACACACACGCACTCACTCATACACACACTCCTTGCCAGCCTCTTACATATTTTACATTCTAATATTCGTTTTGAATTGTATTTTAATTCGATTTAATTTTTTATTTTAGTTTTTGTTTTTATTTGTAAAATGTTCTATTATTCTCGCCATCGCGCAATTGTTTTCGCAATTTATATACCCTTTTAAGGGTCACAAGTTAAGTACTCTTACATAATTACTTTTTCTGTTTCTCAAGTTTTTCTGTCTCATCGGACATAATTTTTAAACAAATTAACCTGCAAACATGTAGACTTCGAGATAAATAAATATTTTTTCATTTGTTTTTATTTAGACTAATAAAATCTTAATCTCATCTCATCTCAGCATCTCATCTCATCTCATAAAAAAAAAACTCAAAATTGTTTTTATTCACGTAAGCCAACAAAGCATTTATGAATACTCAGAATCAACCACCGGTTCGGAATGCTGCTTCCACTGAGAAGATCAGGCAAGAAACTCAATGGTTACTCTTTTCAATGAATTAAAGATGGTGTACATTCTCAGGAACAGCATTAAAAAGGTATGTAAATAAACCGACTTCAAAAAACCTGGGTGCACTAAAAAGCTAGAAATAACTAGGGACCTTATAATTTCTTTCATATGGAGTCGGTGCCGATTCAAGCAAGTAGGGGTAGGTGCCTAAGAAGTTGTCCTATATCGTTGTGTAAAGATAGTGGCACCGACTCCAAATGAAAGAAATTATAAGGTCCCTAGTTATTTCTAGCTTTTTAGTGCACCCAGGTTTTTTGAAGTCGGTTTAATTTTTTTTATAAAAAAATTTTTTTTCACGATTTTTAGTGGTAAACTACTTATCGAAATTCTGGCAACCGTAAACAGTCCATATCTCTCAAATTACTGAACCTATTTTTATGAAATTTCTATGGTATCACCAAGGGATCCTGACAATAAAGGCCACACATAGTATACCAATATATGGCACTTATAGCCAGAATGCATCTCATGACAATTCCACTAAGCTCAAACACGACTAGGTTATATTGTGATATTACGGAGTTCCGGCCCCTACCTTCCAGTTTCTTCATCATCTGATGATGAAACCGTAAGGTAGGTGGTTTACTGAGACTATTTTAGTGACCGCAACCACCACTGAAAAGTCATAGGAAAGCAACTCAAGTAATTTCGTTTACTTGGATGATGATGTATTTTTTCAGTTATTTTGATTTTAATCCCAACTACTGAACCGATTTTGATAAAAATTTTATGGGACCAATCTGCACGGACATCCTTTCAAATGCAAAAAGAATTTTTCGAATCGGTTTATAAATGAAGGATATATGAGGTAACAAACATTAAAAAAAAAAAAAAAAAAAAAACAACATACACACGAATTTATAACCTCCTCCTTTTTGAAGTCGGTTGATAAAATGAGAAAGCTAGTTTAGTGTGGTGTGCATACCTACTCATACTTACATCAAATTAAACGTTTACGAACCAAAATAATAATTAATAAAACAGGGGAGGATGATAAGATAATTGCTTTGGTGTGATGCCTTCCATGCTAAGTAAATGAATAATATTTAACGACAATGTTGCTAAGAGGAAAGTGAGTGGACCAATCCTCGCAAGCAGCGCCCGCGCACGAGCATGGCTTGAAAAGCGGCATCACTCTCCTCAACCATAATAGAGGGAAGAGGGTGACCCGCTCCACAAAGCCACCGCAAACAAGGACATTGAAGTGAGCATGACCAACACCTCACCTCAGAGACAACAGTTCAGCTAATAAGCATGAGGCAAGACCCGCTACAGTTAGGCATAAATATTACTTTTTAACATTTGTGGCTACATGATGCCCATATTTTTAAAGGTGACATTTGTGTCAAGTATGTCAATAGTGCTAGATTAAGAGAAGGAAGAGGGAAAATATAGAAATGAACCAAACAAAAGATTCTAGTTATTCCCGTTCCGGTGGAGCTGGACCAGCACCTAGCCAAGCATCTTTATCTTTCAAATAATCGTCTAGTGTGCAGTAAGGCTTTCTGCATAGCGTACGTTTTACACACGTCTCATCTCATCTCTCAGATGTCAAATTATTAAAAAGAAACTAGTTCTATTTTGACATTTCTATTGACATCTATCTATTTCTACCAGGCCGGCCAGCAAAAAAAAGGCGGCAATCTGACCTTCATTTGTTTTTTCGAGTTGTAGAGTATTGTTCATACTTCCTTGTATTATTTCTTTAGCCAATTCCTGTTTTTATTTTTACTTTCCTTGTATACGTAATGAAAAGCACAGTGTCTACCTCGGGTGAAAGTTTACCACTACTGTCATACGATATTTAATAAATTGATTAAATAAATAAAAACAAAAAAATGTTTTTGACATCTCGTCACTAGCGGACGGGGGTTTGTTAAAGGGGGGGCCAAATTTCATTATTTTTGAGCTGCGACGTACCGTTTACGAGATAAACGAGGTTTTATGGATTTAAATTTACATTTCTTATCGTTAACCTATGTCATGCTTTTGCATTTGATTTTTGATACACGTGAAAATATAAATTTCTTATTAATCGTTTGGAACGCCACCTACTGTATGCATTATGCAAACATCATCATCATCATCATCATCATCATCATCATCATCAAGAGCTGTAGTTAATGAGCTACAGTTGGCCTCTACCACCTGTTATGGGGAAACGAATGAAACACACTATTGAAATATCAATAAAACGCAATTTTTATTTTTCGGATCACATCCTCACGGTTTAAAACCGCTTACATTCTTATCAGGCCTGGCCGAAATATCTTACAGACTGACGGATGAACAAACTAATAGATAGATGAAACTGAAAGGGTATTAAAAAAAAATTGCAACATAACTTTAAAACCTTTCTTCTTTATAAACCATTTTCGAAAGACTTATATATGGCCTGAAGAAATTATTATATGGCCTAAATCCCCCTCGTGTTTATTAAACATATTTCCTTTAAGGTGAAGGCGCCTGTCTAACCCGCGAAATTCAAAATTTTCGAGTATTTTTATAGTTTATCCAAAATCTGAAAACATTTAAGACAACATTTTGTGATTTGCGAAAAACACAGTATGCAGTGCGTTTATTAATACATTTATTTTACTCTAAATATTATCACGGTGGATATGATACTAGTAAATCACTGAATATACAAAAATTGCCAGATTATCTGGATAGCTGTCGTTCTTGAAATGTTTTAGAGTAAGTTGGATATATTAATAAATGCACTGCACACGGTCTTTTTCGCGAATTACAAAATTTATCTTTTATTATTGTCAGATTTTGAAAAAAATCTAAATTAAAAAATTTTAACTTCGCGGGCTAGATGGGCGCTTTAGCCTTAATGTTGCCAATTCTTTGGCTATAATTAAAACACTTTTTTCAAATCTTTCTAGTTCTTTTCATCCGTCAGCCATCTTAAAATACAGTACAATTACAATATTATGGCAAGAATCACCTAATTATCCGTTCGAAAAATTTCACCTAGCTATTACAAAAAAATAATTACCGATTCTAACGAGAAATTGAGCGAATCCTCCGACTTAATTGATTAACTACTAATTAGTCGACTTCGAAACTTTAGTCGTAACAAAACTATTTATTGTAACAAAACATTTGTTCAGTCGGATTAGAAAAATAAGAAATTGTGCCTGTGAGTGTGTGTGTGTGTATGTGTGAGTGTGTGTGTATGTGTGTGTGTGTATGTCTGGTCAACACACACCGCACACGCACGCAACACAAGTAGGACCAAATAACGGACGTACCTATATAAGGGATGGGTTTAGGGTTTTGTTATTTTTCTAATACGACTTCAATTTGTTTGTCACGCTTATGCAACAGCGGATCAACACGATACTATCGACTAAGTATCCAAAAACAAACACAGTCGTCTCGACTAAACGGTTGACTATGAACAAAAAGTCGCCTATCAAATAACGAGAGAAAATAAATCCACACCCTATTACAACAAAATTCACGAAATGAACAAAAATTTAGACTAGATACTCGTATAATCGTAATCACTAGAGAGAGGCTTGAGAGTGTTGGAACAGAGCATGTCAAAACGAGACGGAACTTCCATCCCATCTCCGCAATGGGGGGTTTTTATAAACATCAAAAAAGGAAGGCTATTTCTCTCTGCATATGTAATGATTCCTAAAAGTTTGCACACGACAAAAGCTTCGCGTATTTAGTTAAACTAAGACCAACTCTCAAACTCCTCTAAGGACGGTCGCTCACGGCAAAGTCGAGGCGCCTTTTTTTCATAAATTAACGTGTAACCACTCTGAAATTATTCGATAGCAAGCCGGGCAAGACACGGTCGATGCTTTATCATCATTATCACCATTTTTTATTTATTAATGGGGCCCAAAAAAACCAGTTCACCAGCGAGGGTATTTTGATATCGGAAACGAATTGCCTGCATTCTTGAGGATATTCATTTAATTTTGAATAATATTTCAATGCTACACTCGAATTCTCTCTTACGATGATAAAATGAAATTTAAAAATCCGAATCCGTTACCGATATCGATTCGAATGATTCAAAATACCTCCTCTGGAGTACTAGTGCATGCGCCATGATAATGATGTCAGGATTTTTTCGCAACTAGCCGCTACTAGACGCCAATAGCCTAGTGGTTAGAGGGGCCGTAGTTGAGAGGTTCCAGGTTCGATCCCTATCCTGGCCATTAAACTATTGACGTGAGCCCACTCCGAGCACAAGCATTAGCTTAGTTGGAGGGGCTAAAGGGAATACTAGTGATGTGATAAACACACATTGCTAGTAATCTTTAAAACTAACTATCCTGCCCCAACTCCTCGACCTCGCAGTGTGCAGCCAGCCTTGAATCAACTAAAACGATATTTTTTATAACAAAAAAAATGTACAACGGAAATATTTGATACTAAGCCGAAAGTATAATAAATGTCGTAATTATTAACTGATTGGTTACAAAACTGATTTAATTTTTGTAAGTATTACCTCACGGTGACACAATCCTTCGTTTCTACAGGTTAAAACAGAAAGGGTATACTTTTTTTTCAAAACTTAACCTTGTAATTCTAAAACTATCAGCTTTGGAGGAAACTTAAAAAACAAAAGGTGTTACAGGGATACAGCTGTTGACAGATTTCAATAAGTCTACAAAACTTTTAGTGCTTCAACTGTCCCACAAAGCCGGTAGTTTTAGATTTATAAAGTAAATTTGCAAAAATAATAGTATACCCTTTCTGTTTCATCTGGTATATGATGCCTGCCCGCCGAGTGACACCAGCACCAATGTGAATTAGATCGTTTAGAAAGTAATCAGTTTTTTTAACAATAACTATTATATAACGTAAAAACAAACACATTTTAAAACATTAAGGAACATATATTGCGTATTATTTATGTATAACAACATTTTTACCTACCATGTGACTATTAGTCGATTTAATCGGTTGTAATACCGATCGAATCGATTTAATGTAGGCGCAACAGTAATCATGATTCATAAAAATAAATATATATAACGTTTTTATACATAAAAAACACACAAACCATTATTAAATTTTAATAATTCAAATTATACTAAAGCAAACTTGTTTTTACTTAACAATTACCATTCTGTAATTAGGTGTTAGAGACATTACAATAGAACTTCAATGTTACCTATAGGGAAAATAATAAAATTTAAAATTAATAGTACTATTTTTATTTTTTCATAAAATATGGCAACACCCATAATAATTGCACCAAGAACATCCAATGACACAAAATTGGAGATCATTTCAAATATCTAGTCAAAATTAATATTATTTTAGAGTTTTTGATTTAGAACACATTTGGTTACCCTTTCAAGAAAAACAGGTATGATGGTAAATATATTTTTCCAATTTACATTAAATCAGGTTTTAAATCAAAACCTCTAATAAAACAAAGAATTATCAGTATAATTCGTAAAAAACAAAATGCCTTGAAAAATACACAATTTCAAGTGATTAAATACGTTTTCGTTAAATATAAATTTGTGTGTCGACTTGTGTATGATCCGCTCCCACGCGTGTGTGTGTGTGTGTGTATGCGTGTGTGACAATCACCTCATGTGTGTGTATGTGTGTTAGGCCCGTATTAATAAAACGATCTCAAGTCTGACAGTATTACCTACGCCGTAAGTCTTAAGTGCGCTTTTGAGTTGTAATTTTGTACTGGTATGACAAGAATTGCAGATCGCACTCAGACTTGAGATCGATTCATTAATACGGGCCATGGTGTCTGTAATTAATATGCCATCAGTCATGGACACTTACATACTCCCTCTCCACACACACACACACACACACACACACACACAACAAACACACACACACACACACACACACACACACACACACACTGGGATTGGGAGCCGAGCCCGTAAAAGTCAGTGACTTAGCGCTTGTAAATATTTAACGAAAAGTAAAATTATTTTATATACAAAACCTAGGAACAAGCGATTGGCAATAAATTTTCATTTCTCATCTTTTGACTAGTCTCAACTGGATATACATTTAATTAAATAAACTAAAAAATAATAGCACCGCATAATTTGAAAAAAAAAAAGTTTTTTTTTCAATATTGCAACACCCTTAATTATTTTTTAAAAAACGACAACACCGCTTTCTAGACAGATCGAAAAACCGTTATTTTAAAACGTACTTACATACTAAATATAGAAGAAATTTTACATCTAAGAGCTTTATATTTAAATAAGAAAAAGAAAAACAATCTTAAATACTTACTTATATCTTTTCTTTTAGGTTAAAAAATATAATTTTGTACTTATAAATGCCGAACCATTTAATTTTCCATTCTTTTGAAGGCGCAAGTTTACTTTTTCTATTTTAATTACACTCATTTATTTCTCACTGTGGCACTATCAAGCAGAGGAAGCTCATTGGTTAAGCACCCGTCTTGCGGGCACCAGGTCCTGGGTTCAAACCCCGTCCGTACCTCTGGGTTTTTCGAAATCTATGTGCGAATGATAATTCCTATATAATTATCACTTGCTTACGGTGAAGGAAAACATCGTGAGGAAACCTGCATGTCTTAAAAGATCTAACCAATTTTCGAAAGACATGTGAAATCCGCCAACCCGCACTGGGCCAGGAAGATGGCCTGAATCCCTCTTGTGTTGAGGGGAGGCCCGTGCCCAGGAGTGGGACGTCAAAAGGGCTAAATTATTATTATTATTAATATATCTTCTTCTATCTTCTATATATATAACTCAAAGGTGACTGACTGACTGACTGACATAGTGATCTATCAACGCACAGCCCAAACCACTGGACTGATCGGGCTGAAATTTGGCATGCAGGTAGATGTTATGACGTAGGCATCCGCTAAGAATGGATTTTGATTAATTCTACCCCCAAGGGGATAAAATAGGGGATGAAAGCTTGTATGAAACGAAGTCGCGGGCACAGCTAGTCTTCTATATATATAAAAATGAATGGTGGTCTGTATGTCCTTTATAGAATCGTAAACTATGCATTTGATCATGTCATGATCTTCAGCAAAGTGTTGTGCATGAGCCCACAAAGGTTTCTGAGTTGGTACGACCAATCTTTGACAGCGTAGCAACGCGCGCAGGGTACAGCTAGTATAAAAATAAATATATCATATAGAATATACAATTCGCTATGTGCTATTTCAAAAAATCCGGAGATTCGAGGCTGGGTTTGAACCCAATACCTGGTGCCCGCAAGACGCGTCCTTTAACCAATCGGCTATCACAGTACTCTAGAAGAAGATATAGTAAAAGTAAACTTTATAGTCTCCAGCTCGATATTTCCTTCTAACCTAGGATCACAATGCTCCATTCAATCACAGATATTTTCTACCCTGCCACCAACTAGCCGCTGTCGAAAGTGCTACTTATTAATGAGTACAATGGGTACAATTATATAAGAGTCAACACAGACGGGCGAAGCGGCAGCGGAGGGATATGTAGTAAAAATCTAAATTCAACTTAAATAGCATCTACATACGACTGGTAACTGGTATAGCTACCGCGTACCGTTGGAGCTCGCTTCAGAGCGGCGCTTTGACCCACCTTAGCTATATGAATAGAGACTAGTCCCGCCACATACTCCCACCACTGTAACTCCTGTAAGCCAGGATCGACAATGGTGACCAATAATGTCGTCGAGGTTTGACCCTCGACGAGTCCCGGGGACAAGTTAAATTGTTTTGGAACCCGCACGAATTTAATCGAAAGAAATAATAGGAGGAGTTGGAAGAAAATATTTCCACTTCCCTCCGGTGCAAAGCGGGGGATAAAAAATAGCTGGTATGGGCTGATTGCCATAGAAACAAGACTGTTACAGCTGATTGAAGACCAGATGTAAGGCACCACAGATCGTAATATAACTAAATGTACCTAAACTCGTGCGCTGATTATACTTGATTCCAATAATAGGTATGGCAAAAGCGCTTGAACGCACGGAAATTGTCCCTGGTCTCCACAAGGTCTGTGTAATAAACTGCTCCAGATGTCACTTGCAGGCTATTTAGCATAGTAGTCCGTTCGTTGTGCCAGAGACTGCACTCCCACAGGATGTGATGTGCAGATTGCTATATAAATAACAATCGTATGCCGAAGCTAATTAAGTTGAATTTGAACTGTTATTCCATTAAGTCAATTCGCCGCCACTCTGTCCGTCTGAGATCACCCTAAGTGATATTTTTTTCCATTAGTAATACACACATTCGTAAAAGAATACCATTTATAAATAAATATCGCCAGACAAACACACCAACTGTATGGTCCCAAACTAAGCAACGTTTGTACTATGGGTACCGTTCAATGGACTGGGGGCGATCCCAGTGACACCCAGACCTGGGCAAATTACGAAAAGGCCATTTCCGAAATTTGCCCCGGCCGGAATCGAACCCGCAACCACCATGTGCAGTGAGCCGAGCGGCCTACGCTAGAACCACTGCGCCAAGCGGTCGTCGCTATGAAATAGCAAACGTGGAAAAATACAATTTATATGGAAAAAAGAAACACCTATTACGAAAAGTATACTTTTCAAAGTATCACTTTTACATCAAATTGCATATTATGTACCTATGAAAAAGTTATTTTCTTAAATGGTATTTTTAATGAAAACATTCCACTCATGAAAACTTATCGAGTTTTGGCCAGCAAAACTCGTTCGACAGTGGCAACACACGCCATATAAACACTCCCAATTCAATCATCAATTTATCAAATACACCGAAAAAATACATCAAAACTAGCCTTAAACTAACAAAAAAAATCGTATTCTCAATACATAATATAATATTAATATCGATGTTTACCATTCATTAACAGAACTGGCAACATTAATACACTAATCTATATTCAAAACTAACATTTGACAGGCCGCCATTTCGTAAACAGTCGGTACAACAAGATGGCGGATAACAGTAATGTTTGCCAATTCGTTTACTTACCTGCCAAAATTACGAAAAACACTTGACACGTTGACAGGCCGCCATTTTGTAGACAGTTGGTATAACAAGATGGCGGATAATTTTGATGCATATTATCCGCCTAAGCTGGTTTTATCTCCGTGGTCTTATTTTCCTCAATGTTTATTATGTGCGACATTGTCATGTGGCGTCTGTAAGGGAAATAAATAATAATAATAATAAATATCGCCAGACTGACACACCAACTGTATGGTCCTAAACTAAGCAACGCTTGTACTATGGGCACCGTACAATGGACTGCGGGCGATCCCAGTGACACCCAGCCCAGGGCAAATTACGAAAAGTCCATTTCCAACATTTGCCCCGGCGGGAATCGAACTCGCAACCACCATATGCAGTGAGTCGAGCGACCTACGCTCGAACCACTGTGCCAATCGCTGGTCATTTATTTCTTTATATTATTAATTATTACCTTAAACCCCTCTCTCCCCTAAAAGTAAGACTGCACATTGAGCAGTGTTTCCACCCCTGACTTCTCTTCTCCTCCTTATTCTTCACTTCTAAACTAGCTGGAGAAGTCTTCTGGTCTTTTACGGTCTTCTGGACGGTTGGAGATTCTGGTTTCAGTTGATCGGGATGATTCTCCGATTGTAGTTTCGGTTTTAAATCTGTAAGTGCATTTGTTTGTTTGATGATTTTTATTATCATTCGTTTAGCATTGTCCGAGATAGATGTCGCTAGTGTCGATTTGACTCGCGGTGACTAGGGCCCGTATTAATAAATCTAAGGGATCTCCATTTTGGTTTCCAAAATGGACGGTCACATTTTTGTATTGTATTGTTATTAACTGTGTTTGTTATTGCTATTCGTTACTCGACATTGGCAGAATCATATTGGGCTTAACCCAATAGTAAGAGGCCATTAATATAAGAAAAAAAAAAGATGTCAAGTCTGACAGTGATCTTGGAAATGTCATTCTTATGTCATACCAGTACAAAATGACTTGTCAAAAAGGTACTCAAGATCGCTCTCAGACTTGAGATCGGTTTATTAATACGAGCCTAGATCGGATAACGTTCTATTGTTATTTTGTATGTATGGGTTTTTTTCACAAAGATAAAATTAAATACAATACAAAACATTATATAAATGTATTTTCCTAGTACAGTATCAAAACCGAATTTGTATCTAGTTTACAACTGACAGATGCTAATGTCACTTTCGGATGGAAACAGAATAGCCAGCCGAGGTACAAATACACCGAAAAGTGACAAGTCTAGCTGTCAAAAGCGCTAAATATCGTCAACCCACAAATTTTTGCGTGACAAGTGCTCGCGATTCGCAAAACTACTTTTTTATTGCACATTCACGTTATCTTGACGCAACCTCCGCCATGTTGTTTCGACATTAGCGCCATCTATATTCACTATTACACACACATCACAGAGACTTCAACGATTTTTTATGAGGATAAATTTCAAACTAGGTTCTACCCGTGACTTTGTTCGTGTAGACTTAAGTCAAGTAATCTATGTGTTAATCCAGATTATAAACTGTGTTTCCAATTTCATCCAAATCCGTCTAGTAGATTTTGCGTGAAAGAGTAAAAAACATACATCCACACTCAGAAACTTTCGCGTTAAATATTAATAGGACCCTATTTGATACACTTGCCTCTAGTCAGTATTACGATGTTGGGGACGCCCATGACGCGGTCAGGAGACTCGCTCTTGGAGTAGGGCTCGCTGACGACGCATTTGCTGTCCTCTACAATACGACTGAGCGGTAGGGCTTCGTCGCTGGACCCTTCCGTGTCGCTCCGGGTTTTAGTTTGGCGTTTCTTTACTCTCTTTCGGAATCTAAGGCAAAGAAAACACTTTCATTTCTACATTATTTTTTGACGACCTTCAGAGTAGTAGTTTTCTATTGCAGGCTACTCGGTTCACAGCACCGGGTGGTTGCGGGTTCGATTACCGTCGGGGGAAATTTCGGAAATGGCCTTTTCATAATTTGCCCAGGTCTGGGTGTCACCAGAATCGCCCCCAGTCCATTGTATGGTACCCATAGTACAAGCGTCGCTTAGTTTGTAAACGTATAGTTGGTGTGTCAGTCTGGCGATATTTCTACAATTGATTATAGTATAATTCTCACCTTTTCCTTGGTCTCTTGTACACAGTTCCAGTCTTCTTAGCCTTCGTCTCCTCATTGTTATTGATATTGATGTACTTCTCACAAGTTGCCGTCGGTTTCTCGGCCTCCGTACTGCTTGATATTGAGTCGCTCTTGTCGCACGCAAACAGGTCTGTTTCATTGCTCAGTTCGTTGCTATCTATTTGGTCGCTGAAATAAAAGTTGGTGCATTAACTAGCCGTGCGCCCAGACTATTAAGCCATAGACGCCGCATAGCTGGGCAACCTTGTTCGCATTGCTACCATAGAGGTATAAGAATAGAGAAGGGAAGACGGCACTGAGTGTCGCCGTAGTAGAAAGAGAGGGGATGACAGCCGGGTACCTTTTTCTCTCTATTGGTGCATGCATAGTAGCGCGCTAGAGAGAGAAAGGTACCGGCTTTCATCTCCTCTCTCTTTCTAGCAGGGCGACAGTACCGCTTGTATGAGAGCCTGGGCTCCCCTCCTCTAGCCTTATACCTCTATGATTGCTACTGCATATGTATGACCGCACTTGACATTTTGATTGGTCCATTCACAGCTCGACCTTGAATGGACCAATCAGAATCCGCCATATTCCCTCCATACCTGTCAACTTTGACAGGTGTCATTTTATACAATAGTTGATGTATATGGTTTTGTCTTATTTGTCTGTGTCAGACACACATTCAGATTGTAGAATATAATTATTTTATTTATTTCAAAAATTCCCAACAATATGTTACAGATTGTGACTACTGTTGTATTATACAGTAGTTGCTATGGTACAATAATAATGCCACTCCATGTATTATCTTTCTGCGATGGCCCAAGAATATGTCACAATCAATGTGTCATTGATTGAAATATCCAATACAATTAAGGTTCATCTTCTTCTTTTTTTTAAATATGGCTTTCATCGTTAGGTAGTCGATGATTAAGGTTCATTATTCGCTGATAACAGTCTTGGATTCAATCACGTTGGCAGCTGTCACAGGAAGGGATTGCTTGCTTGATTTTATTGGACCATGGTTGTTGCATTACTGTTTTAATTTAATTTAAAAAACTTAATAAATAGATGGTTTGTAATAAACGGATCTTACCTATGGTCGGAGACGTCACTTTGTCCAGCCATCTCCAATTTCTTAATTTCAAACGTAATATTTATCCTTTTATATATCTCCTCTGTTATATTACGACATTTTTCATACTTTGAGTCGGTATGCTCATTGGGTATTGACCAAACCTCCTTGCTATTGCTCAGGGCGGACATTTTGGTAAAAATAACAAACTAACAAGACTCTTATTGGATAACGAACGATATTTTCTTACTTTTAACCCTCTGGACACGGTTTTCACGATGAAAATTGAGCAACACAGCCATATTTGTGACGGCAAAATTGTAAAATAATATTACGAAATTTTCGTCCACAATCCACTATCCGATTTCGCTTCTTTCAGCTTGTTTGACCACTCCCCTGACTATTTTCTGCCGTAGAACTGTTTTGGTATCCTTTATATGCTAAATAATCAAGTTTTTCGCGATTATATCACGGCAGAACACGGCAAAAACACTCCGCTCTAAACAAAGGACACTTCATCAACATTTTTACGACACAATAAACCCGTCCGGGCACAGATATTTGCAATTAAATTACAGGAGACCCGAGATAAGCTATAAGACTAGATAAAATTATGGTTGGTACGGTAAACGTGTTGCATTTTTTCACAATAATTAAACAAATAACAATAAAAATAAGAAGATTGCCTTGCCTTCCGGCTTTTTTTTAGATTTTTGACGTTTTTAATTTAGTGTTGCTGCTTGTTTGATTAATTGCACATCATTATTTATGAAATGCTTATCATAGACAAGCCTATTCCGAAAATTCCAAATGTATACCAGTCTATGCTACAGAGATACAATGCAAAGAAGTCTGCGATGCGATGACAAGCCCAGCCAACCAACTTGATTATTGAGAAGCAATACGCATATAAGCGAAAGAGTAGGATGGGGGTTAAATAACAAGGTATTTTTTTTAGGTACTCCCACGTATTCATTCGATTTCAGAACGAAATAAACAAACAACACAATTCCCGCCAAAATACCTGTCAAACGCTATAACCATAACTTTTTGTTGTTCTCTCTTCTCATCCATCTCATGGGTTTTCTTGGGATTTGAATGCAGAAGTAATGCTGGATTAAATTATGTTCCGTATTTCCTATGTAATCTACCTGTAAAAAGTTAAACAGATGTTTTTTTAATCCCGCAAACGAGTGACCGACATGGCTCCAAAGAAAAGTGTACGCAACAAACTGATAAAAGCTAAATTAGTGAGTGATAAAAAGGTGCCGTGCGCTTTTTGCCAACGTGAAATCGATGATGAGATAATCTACGGAAAATTGTACTCAATTGGGGATGTACAATGCCATTATTTTTGTGTTGTAAGTACCTATATACCTACTTATTATGATGGAACATTTCATAGTTGTAGCGTCATGAAAGGCAGGCAGGGACTGTCTGGCGACATATTTGACGACTGCTTGCCTCGGTCGTTCGCGCGTAAACCGCTACCGCAGTACCAAGTGGTTGGGGGTTTGATTACATTCCAGGACAAAGTTTAAAATAACCTTTTCGTAATTTGCCCTGGTCTGGGCTGGGTGTCACTGGGATTACTGGGTCGTCAGGTCATCGTACGGTTTCAAGAGTAGCATATTATGGGACAATAGAGTAGGAGCCTTAGTCTAGCGATATTTATTTATGGAAAAATTTGTGGGGAATGTTAAAAATCATTGGAAATAAATCACAGTGTGGTACTATACGGGTTTGATTGTAAACCATCAACCAGTGACTTCGTAAAGTCAAATGTTTTAGTTAAAATTCATTGTAGATTAAAATATAGACATACAATTAACAGGTAAACAAAATTAAAAGCAAATCATTACACTCTAGTCTTTGCCCCCAAATTCGTCCTAGATGGTCCATGGATTTAAATAAAGTATCCTATGTGTTAATCCAGGTTATAAACTAGCTGTGTGGCAAATTTAATCCAAATCCGTATTGCCATTTCAGTGTGATTAAGTAAGAAAGATATTAATAATATTAGTAGGATACTGAAACTGTCCAAGTCCTATTATTTCTTTCGATTAAATTGGTGCGGGTTCTAAGACAATTTAACTTGTCCCCGGGACTCGTCGAGGGTCGAACCTCAACGTCATTATTGGTCACCATAGTCGATCCTGGCTTACAGGAGTTACAGTGGTGGGAGTGAGTAGCGGGACTAGGCCCAAAAAGAAAAAGGGTACTGAAAAATATGACTTGACATAAAAGTAGCAATTATTTATATAACTTAATTATATTATATAACTTTCCAGTTGCTGTCATCATGTTTAATACAGAAAGGAAGAGATGAAGACGGACTATTTGGGTTTTTGTATGACGACATTGTCGCTGAAGTGGAGAGGAGTAAGAAACATGTGAGGAAATATGTTTTACCTGTACCAAGTGACTACAGCTCGTGCACAGGCTGGTTCCACTGGAGTAGTACCACCCTCGCACAGAAAATCGGCGTAAAGTAGCTTATACAAGGTGACACATAATGGGTATACTTTTTTTTTCAAAACTTAACTTTGTAATTCTAAAACCATCAGCTTTGGAGGGAACTTGAAAAACAAAAGGTGTTATAGGAATACAGCTGTTGACCGATTTCACAAGTCTACAAAACCTTCAGTACTTCAACTGTCCCACAAAGCCGATAGTTTGAGATTTACAAAGTTAAGTTGCAAAAAAAATAGTATACCCATTTTGTATCACCTAGTATAGCTGCATTTCGTATGAAAAGTGCCAGAGTAGGAAGTATAACTCCCTACCTTCCCCTACTTCTATAGCACTCTGTGTGAGCATTGCCATTGGTATTGCAGGCATCTATAGGCTTTGGTAACTGCTTAACATCAGAAAGGTTGTACGCTACTTTGGTGGCTTTGTTACATTAAAAACCTGCTGGATTTACACTGTTTTTAACCGCCGACGAAAAAAGAGGGGTGTTCTAAGTTTAACATGTGTATCTGTATGTCTGTCCAAGCGGATGAACCGATTTCTATTTTTTTTTGTTAGAAATTCTGATAGAGAGTGTTCTTAGCTATGTTTTATGAAAATCGGTTCAGCCATTTGAAAATTATCAGCTCTTTGGAGTTTAAAAAGACGTAGAATGGAGGTTTGGAAAATTTTCACTCTCCCACCAGTGATAATTTCATTAGGAAATGTGATTTGATTTGCCTTACTTTGGTTACCGCCTACAAACATGTTAAAGTAAAGTAAGCCTTAATATAAATTAACTAGCTGTGCCCCGCGACTCCGTCCGCGTTCTGTTGAATTTTTTCCTGAATTTTCTTTGCTATAAACCTCACGGAGCCCGAGACCTTTCCAACGAATGCAAAACCGTGGAAATCGGTTCGTGCGTTCTGGAGTTATAGCGTCAGGAAGGAAAACCCGACTTATTTTTATATAGTAGATAAAGTACAATATCATGTGTGTGTCGTCCAGTACTTACAAGATAACCTTTTTACAGAGATGTTCATACTGCGGTCATGTGGGCGCCAGTCTCGGGTGCTCCGTTGTTCAGTGCAAGAAGCAGTTCCACCTGCCGTGCGGGAGGCAGAGGAATGCTGTCTCACTGTTCTACGGGAACTACAAGTCAGTTGGACTATAATAATAATAATAAATAATAATTTTAGCCCTTTTGACGTCCCACTCCTGGGCACGGGCCTCCCCTCACTACGAGGGGGACTCAGGCCATGGTCCACCACGCTGGCCCAGGGTGGGTTGGCGGATTTCACATGTCTTTCAAAAATTGGTTAGATCTTCTAAGATATGCAGGTTTCCTCACGATGTTTTCCTTCACCGTAAGCAAGTGATAATCTATACAAATAAATAAAATTGGAGTGTCTGTTTGTAATATCAAAATAACACCTTTTCACTAAATGCATATGAAAGTACATACTACACCTATAATAAAAACGCGATTTAAAAAAATTTTGTCTGTCTGTGTATTTGTTTCGGGTAATCTCCGAAACGGCTGATCCGATTTCGACGGGACTTTCACTGTCAGATAGCTGGTGTTATAAGCAGTAACTTAGACTACTTTTATTTTAGAAAAACAAAATAAAAAAGGTTTCTGTCGCGCGGGCTCAGAACGCGGGAGCGGGCTTTTTTGTTAAGTTAAATTCCACGCGGACGAAGTCGCGGGCTCAGCTAGTCATATATAAATTATGATTCGTACATAGATTTCGAAAAATCAAAGAGATGCGAGCCGGGGTTTGAACCCAAGACCTGGTGCCCGCAAGACGTGCTTTAACCAATCGGCTATCACAGTTGGATTATATATTATAAAAAAAAAAAAACTGATGTCTTGAAAGTGGTTCTCAATGAGAGCAAAAATACTGTGGGGGATTTAAAACATACACTTCACTTAAAAAAAATTGCTTCCATCGTGGTTGTCGATGGTATTCCCAACAACAGAGTTTGATGGGCCAGTAGATGATCGCTTTTAATTTACGACAGCTCGGCGCAGTGGTTCGAGCTAGGGATGCCCGTTACGATACGATATATCGGAATATCGATACACCACTATACGATATAGCGATATTTGATGCGATATTTTGACCATACGATACGCTTCGATATATCGCATTCTTATAAAAATATCGCATTACCGTATCGTATCAAACTATGTCGGTGATTAATTTGTATAATTTTAAAGTTCCTATTACATCATCACTAAACGATAATAGACAGTGCCATTGAATATATTGTTATTAGTAATAAGATAACGAATGATAACGTCGACAAAATTGTTTATGGAACAAGAACAGCCGGCTTTTGTTTAGACTTAGAGGTAGATTTAAATAAATCTTTCGACTTTGTACTATATACTCATTATATCGCATATTAATTGAAAGGCATGCGATACGGTTACGATACGATATATCGATACAAAGGAAATCGATAATATCGCGTATCGATATTCGATACAACCAAGTTCGATACAGTTACGATGCGATATATCGATACAATACACTTTTTCGGCATCCCTAGTTCGAGCTTAGGCCGCTCGGCTCACTGCACATGGTGGTTGCGGGTTCGATTCCCGCCGGGGCAAATTTCGGAAATGGCCTTTTCGTAATTCGCCACAGTATACCTGCAAATTGTACGGGACCCATAGTACAAGCGTTACTTAGTTTGAGATCTCACAGTTGGTGTGTCAGTCTGGCGAAATACTACATTGTTATTAAGGTGAAGGCGCCTGTCTAGCCCGCGAAGTTCAAATTTTTTGAGTTCTTTTAGAATTTTTTCTAAATCTGACTATAATAAAAGACAAATTTTGTAATTCGCGAATAAGACCGTGTGCAGTGCATTTATTAATATATCCAACTTACTCTAAAACATTTCAAGAACGACAGCTATCCAGATAATCTGGCAATTTTTTGTATATTTAGTGATTTACTAGTATCATATCCACCGTGATAATATTTAGAGTAAAATAAATGTTTTAATAAACGCACTGCATACTGTGTTTGTCGCAAATCACAAAATGTTGTCTTAAATGTTTTCAGATTTTGGATAAACTATACAACTTGGATAACTATAAAAATACTCAAAAAATTTGAACTTCGCGGGCTAGATGGGCGCTTCAGCCTTAATTTGTTTATTATTTAGAATACGTAACCACTGAAACAGTCTTATAAAGCTTATGTTCCACCCATTTTTCAGGTCGTTCTGTGAAATACATATGCCTAAGCAGTCCATACCCGAGAATATAATGGCTAGGGCCAGAATCAGGATGGGTGACCGGAGGGTTGGCAAGAAAAGTACCTTAGACCTTAAGAACTTGAAGGAACTGAAAGTTGACCACCATGGTAAGAAAAGAACATAGCCACTTAGGCTTAAATAATAATAATTAGGCCCTTTTGACGTCCCACTGCTGGGCACGGGCCTCCCCTGAACACAAGGGGGATTCAGACCATAATCCACCACGCTGGCCCAGTGCGGGTTGGCGGATTTCACATGTCTTTCAAAAATTGGTTAGATCTTCTAAGACATGCAGGTTTCCTCACGATGTTTTCCTTCACCGTAAGCAAGTGATAATCATATAGAAATTATGGTTCGCACATAGATTTCGAAAAATCCAGAGGTGCAAGCCGGGATTTGAACCCAAGACCTGGCAAGACGCGCGCTTTAACCAATCGGCTATCACTGCTATCACTTAGGCTTACTTACGTATTAATTAATCTATCTCAAGTGTGAGAGCAGTGTTAAATACGCTTTTGACATGTTATTTTATACTGGTATGACACAAGAATGACATTTCCAAGATCGCTCTCAGACTTGGGATCGATTTATTAAAAGGTATGTATGGGCGTTACACAGACCAATAGCCATAGACGCCGCATAGCCGGGTACCCCCATTCGCCTAACATGTGCAATGCCACTGCATATGTATGTAGAAATCAAACGTGGTTTGTATTTCTGTAATCTTCTATTTCATCATCATCATCATCATCAGCCTATGCTTGTCCACTGCTGGACATAGGCCTCCTCTAATGAGCGCCATAGCGCCCAGTCTTCAGCTTGCCGCATCCAGCATCTTCTATTTATTTAAAACAATTTACATCTCTTCCTAAAATTTAAACGTCTTCCGTCTTTCCTCGTTCCAATCAATCTCTCCTCTCCCTCACATAGTCGTTCATCCCTTTCACTCCTTTCACGTTTCATTTCACTTAATCTCACATACGTTCCGTTCAACATTAAATACCTTTCATTCATCTTACGTTCCGTTCCTTCCCTAAACACTCCCACATGTATGACCGCGCCTGACATTTTGATTGGTCTTTAGTGGAAAAGGGAAGATCTTCCAGCCAGGCGGGTGTTGTGCCTGGCGGGGCGGCCGCTATGCCCCGCTGGTTATTCTCGGGGTCTTGTATATATAGTCACGATGCTTGCAAGTCTTAATATCGTGATTCAGTTTTTCTATGAAGAATCCGTACATCGTATTGAGGCGCTGCATTTAGCGCCATCTGTCCGTTTCTGTCGGCGACGTGAATGTGAGGTCGCCACAGGTCCATTCGCTGTTTTCCCCGATGCGTCCGCCAACTCTTTACAATTCCATTATTGGTCTAAAATAGCAGTGATAGCCGATTTGTTAAAGCACGCGTCTTGCGGGCACCAGTTCTCGGGTTCAAATCCCGGCTCGCACCTCTGAATTTTTCGAAATCTATGCGCGAATCATAATTTCTATATGATTATCACTTGCTTACGGTGAAGGAAAACATCGTGAGGAAACCTGCATGTCTTAGAAGATCTAACCAATTTTCGAAAGACATGTGAAATCCGCCAACCCGCAGCGGGCCAGCGTGGTGGATTATGGCCTGAATCCCCCTCGTGTTGAGGGGAGGCCCGTGCCCAGCAGTGGGACGTCAAAAGGGCTAAATTATTATTTTATTTATTATTGGTCTGTGCCTTCATCACTGATCCAAAATATTGAAAAAAAATAATTTTATACAACAAAATTTAAAAAGACAAGCCCGCTGAGTTCCTTGCCGGATCTTCTCAATCGAGGTCGCGTTCCGATCCGGTTGTAAGATCATAAGAAAAAATATGTAAAATTGACTACATTTGTAAGCGCCCCCCAAGGTCTAAACAAAATTAACGATTTGACTATGGAACCCTAAAAAATTTTAGAATGTCTATGTGTAAATACCCCCCTCAACAATCGTGGTAGGACGGGACATGATAAACAGATTTTTAATAATAACTGTACGATTCCAGAATCTTCAGCATCAGATGTGGAGTCTGTGGAGTCTGTGTGCGTGATATGCTACGAGCAGGTGGAGGGGTTCCCCACCCCCCAGACCTTCTGGCCGCCGTGCTGCGCGCGGGACGCCTGGTTCCACAGGACTTGCCTACAGGTAAACCCACAGATATAGATTTACATAGACAACGCAAGTATCCCGATTTGTATTGAAACCAAGTGTGCCGAATGTTTAACACCTCCTGTGACGTCATTAGTGACGGGAAATCCAAACCGATTCAAAGACACCGATGCCGCCGATGCCCTCCGCCCGCTACGATTCTCTCGAGTGATTATCTCGCTCATACTCATATGTTTTTATATCTGTGGTACCGTTCGCTCACAAGTTAGCGGCGACCAACCTTGACGCTTGGTCGGGGTTTCGTATGCTTATATCTTTAAAACAACGCAACGGATTTTGATGCGGCTTTTGTTAATAGATAGAGTGATTCAAGAGGAAGGTTTATATATACTAGGTGAAACAGAAAGGGTATACTATTTTTGCAACTTAACTTTGTAAATCTAAAACTATCGGCTTTGTGGGACAGTTGAAGTACTAAAGGTTTGTAGACTTGTGAAATCTGTCAACAGCTGTATCCCTGTAACACTTTTTGTTTTTCAAGTTTCCTCCAAAGCTGATAGTTTTAGAATTACAAAGTTAGGTGCGAAGCTGGGTTTGAACCTAGGACCTTCCGCAAGACGCGTGCTTAGCAATATATTAATCTAAAGTCTTATATTAATAATAAGAATTGTCTATTCTCTATATCTTTTAAGTCTAAACATGGTTTTTAATCCGCCAACTTTAACTGGGCCAGCGTGGTGGATTACTACCTGATTCCCCCTCGTAGTTAGGGGAGGCCCGTGCCCAGGAGTGAGTAATGAAATGCTAGTTATTATTATTTTGAGCAGTAATAGCCGATTGGTTAAGCACGCGTCTTGCGGGCACCAGGTCCTGGGTTCAAACCACAGCTCGCACCTCTGGGTTTTTCGAAATCTATGTGCGAATCATAATTTCAATATGATTATCACTTGCTTACGGTGAAGGAAAACATCATGAGGAAACCTGCATAATTTAGAAGATCTAACAAATTTTCGACAGACATGTGAAATCCGCCAACCCGCACTGGGCCAGCGTGGTGGATTATGGCCTGAATCCCCCTCGTGTTGAGGGGAGGCCCGTGCTCAGGAGTGGACATTGAATTATTGTTAGCTAATTATTGTTATTATATTGTTACAGCGAATGGCACTGAGCGCTGGTGTCCATTATTTAAAATGTCCGCTTTGTAATGACAAAGAGAACTTCTACGAAGCTGTAATAACTCAAGGATACTATGTGCCTGACAGGTTTGTATGAATTAATAAAACAAATAAAATAAATAAATATCGCCAGACTGACACACCAACTGTATGGTCCCAAACTAAGCAACGCTTGTACTATGGGTACCGTACAATAGACTGGGGTCGATCCCGGTGACACCGAGACCAGGGTAAATGTACGAAAAGGCCATTTCCGAAATTTGTCGCGGCGGGAATCGAACCCGCAACCACCATGTGCAGTGAGCCGAGCGGTCTACGCTCGAACCACTGCGACAAGAAGTCGTCAAACAAATGAAATAAGTAATTTATCTTAAACATCGTTAGAATAGTAAACCACGAGACAGCTCGACCGGGATAGTAAAACCCTCTCACGGAAGATCGGCGTAAGGTGGCCGTTTATTTTAACTTTTTTGTCACTACATTCAAGAGCTTTTTTGCGCACCGTACAAAATAAATTGAAGATGTTCACCAATGCGGTTCAAGATGACAAGGATTTTAAATCCGACCGCTCGGCGCAGTGGTTCGAGCGTAGGCCGCTCGGCTCACTGCACCGGGTGATTCTGGGTTCAATTCCCGTCGGGGTAAATATCGGAAATGTCCTTTTCGTAATTCGCCCCGGTCTGCGATCGCCCCCAGTCCATTGTACGGTACCCATAGTACAAGCGTTGCTTAGTTTGGGACCATACAGTTGGTGTGTCTGTCTGGCAATATTTATTTATAATATTAGTAGGATACTAAAGGGGCCGTGTCATGAAAAAAGTTGAAAAACACTGTCCTAGCGTACTGTATCAGCAACCGGTTTCTAGTTAAGGCTAAAGCGGCCATCTAGCCCGCGAAGTTCAAATTTTTTGAGGTTTTTTAGAATTTTTTCAAAATCTGACAATAATAAAAGGCACATTTTGTAATTCTCGAAAAAGACCGTGTGCAGTGCATTTATTAATATATCCAACTTACTCTAAAACATTTCAAGAACGACAGGTATCCAGATAATCTGTCAATATTTGTATATTTAGTGATTTACTAGTATCATATCCACCGTGATAATATTTAGAGTAAAAGAAATGTATTAATAAACGCACTGCATACTGTGTTTGTCGCAAATCACAAAATGTTGTCTTAAATGTGTTCAGATTTTGGATAAACTATAAAAATACTCGAAAATTTTGAATTTCGCGGGCTATCAGGCGCCTACATCTTAACAGCTTGTCCGTCTAGTTATAGCATGGTGTTTCTGTTTAATATTGATGTGGTGATAGGGACGCGGCGTGGGAGCTGGAGCAGAACGCGTTCTCGGAGATATACTCCCGCGCGGTGGCTTGTTCAGCCGCCAGCTGCCTCTGCACGGCCGGCCGCGAGCGCGACGACGAACACGGGTCAGTAACTCAGTACATACATCTACTACACAATCTGTTTATATTATTTTTACACTCATAGATGGCGTTGGCGTCAATCTAACTCGCGCAATCGAAACTTTCCGAGCTTTGTATAAGAACCTTGTTAATAAAGATTGTTCCGATCCGGTGGTAGATTGACCCTCGCCACCTCTTCTGGCAGCGGCCCAAGCCGAGGTCGTGTCCCTTGTGGCGCCCTTGAGCTAGCTGCCCCCCTGCCCCTCTGGCTGGGCCCTCTGTCCGGGTGAAGTTGTTATGGCCACTCTGGCCAACAACGTATAGTCATATCAAAAAAAAAAAAAAAATACCTTTTAAGTTTTTCCTTGGGACCTTGGGTTTTATTCCTCTAACCACGATCGCTGCCCGGGCACTCTATCTGTGCTAATTGTGACGTAGCGTTACACGTTACACGGTGGCGTCAGTAGCGTTACGCCGTGGCGTCAGTAGCGTTACGAGTGGCGTCAGTAGCGTTACACGACGACGTCAGTAGCGTTACACGATGGCGTCAGTAGCGTTACGCCGTGACGTCAGTAGCGTTACACCTTGGCATCAGTTGCGTTATGCCGTGGCATCAGGAGCGTTACACCATGGCATCAGTTGCATTATGCCGTGGCGTCAGTAGCGTTACACGACGACGTCAGTACCGTTACACGATACATATAGGTATACAGAGTGGCAGCTGCGGCGCCCTACGCTCTATACTATAAAGCTTCGCTTCTTTCGGGCGTCCCTAGACGGCACTGTTTTTTATATATAGGTTGAAACACAAAGGGAATACTAGATTTTTCAAAAAATTACATTGTCATTCTAAAACTGTTAGCTTTGGAGGAAACTTGAAAAACAAAAGGTGTTACAGGGATACAGCTGTTGACAGATTTCACAAGTCTACAAAACCTTTAGTACTTCAACTGTCCCACAAAGACAATAGTTTTAGATTTACAAAGTATGGTTGCAAAAAAAACAGTGTACCCTTTCTGTTTCACCTAGTATATAATGTCGCCAGACGAACACACCAACTGTACGGTCCCAAACTAACCGCTTGACGCAGTGGTTCGAGCGTAGGCCGCTCGGCTCACTGCACATAATGGTTGCGGGTTCGATTCCCGCCGGGGCAAATTTCGTAAATGGCCTTTTCGTAATTTGCCCTGGTCCGGGTGTCACCGGGATCGCCCCCACTCCATTGTACGGTACCCATAGCACAAGCGTCGCTTCGTTTGGGACCATACAGCTGGTGTGTCAGTCTGGCGATATTATTATTATTATTTACCAGTCACCACATATAAAGGAGATGATGTACATCCGCAGACCGTTCTCCATGAAGCTGTGTATCCTGTGCGGCAGCAGCGGCCTGCACGCGGGCTGCGCCCCCGCCTCCCCCCCCGCGACCCCCGCCCCCCACCACGTGTGCGGCGCCTGCCGCCCCGCCGCGCCCGCCGACTTGGACGCGCTCGCCAACAACATCGAAGCCGGTATGTTGCGTTTATGTTCACTACATAGTATAAAACAAAGTCGCTTCCCGCAGACAGACAGACAGACAGACGGACAACAAAGTGATCCTATACCCTGTAACTGTAACCCTAAAAATCGGTACATTCGCTTGGGCGCTGCGATGCCACAGACGGATACACATGTTTAACCTATAACACCCCTCTTTTTCGTCGGGGGTTAAACTGATACTGACTGTTCATAAATGCTTTGTTGGCTTACATTAATAAAAAAAACAATATTGAAAAAATGAAAAAAATGAAAAACAATTTATTTCCATAGTACACAAGGTGTTACAAAGATAAAGTAAAAAAATAACAAATTTGTACTATGTGGTAGTTTTACAATTAAATCATTGCCTGTGGATCTCACACTAGGCTTAGCCTGTATCGTGGGGTATTGAATATATTGAATCTTTTTTTTAATCATTGTTATGTTATGGTGAAACATGATGTTCCGGGTTCCCCAAGGATTTTGTCATCGTTGTAAATTGGTCTTGACAATTTGTCAAATAGCAATTTGTAAGTTCCCCCGTAGGCTTTAACCAACTAAACGCCTGAGTTTTTTTTTTTTATTTATGTTTTGTTGTTGTCTAGTGGTGGAGAGGGAGCAGCGGGCGGGCGCGGCGGCGGGGCGGCGCGGGCCGCGCATGCGCAGCCGCATGTCTCTGCGCAGCACCAAGCAGCGCGCCATACACACGTATGTACACGCGACACCCGCGCATGCGCAGCCGCATGTCTCTGCGCAGCACCAAGCAGCGCGCCATACACACGTATGTACACGCGACACCCGCGCATGCGCAGCCGCATGTCTCTGCGCAGCACCAAGCAGCGCGCCATACACACGTATGTACACGCGACACCCGCGCATGCGCAGCCGCATGTCTCTGCGCAGCACCAAGCAGCGCGCCATACACACGTATGTACACGCGACACCCGCGCATGCGCAGCCGCATGTCTCTGCGCAGCACCAAGCAGCGCGCCATACACACGTATGTACACGCGACACCCGCGCATGCGCAGCCGCATGTCTCTGCGCAGCACCAAGCAGCGCGCCATACACACGTATGTACACGCGACACCCGCGCATGCGCAGCCGCATGTCTCTGCGCAGCACCAAGCAGCGCGCCATACACACGTATGTACACGCGACACCCGCGCATGCGCAGCCGCATGTCTCTGCGCAGCACCAAGCAGCGCGCCATACACACGTATGTACACGCGACACCCGCGCATGCGCAGCCGCATGTCTCTGCGCAGCACCAAGCAGCGCGCCATACACACGTATGTACACGCGACACCCGCGCATGCGCAGCCGCATGTCTCTGCGCAGCACCAAGCAGCGCGCCATACACACGTATGTACACGCGACACCCGCGCATGCGCAGCCGCATGTCTCTGCGCAGCACCAAGCAGCGCGCCATACACACGTATGTACACGCGACACCCGCGCATGCGCAGCCGCATGTCTCTGCGCAGCACCAAGCAGCGCGCCATACACACGTATGTACACGCGACACCCGCGCATGCGCAGCCGCATGTCTCTGCGCAGCACCAAGCAGCGCGCCATACACACGTATGTACACGCGACACCCGCGCATGCGCAGCCGCATGTCTCTGCGCAGCACCAAGCAGCGCGCCATACACACGTATGTACACGCGACACCCGCGCATGCGCAGCCGCATGTCTCTGCGCAGCACCAAGCAGCGCGCCATACACACGTATGTACACGCGACACCCGCGCATGCGCAGCCGCATGTCTCTGCGCAGCACCAAGCAGCGCGCCATACACACGTATGTACACGCGACACCCGCGCATGCGCAGCCGCATGTCTCTGCGCAGCACCAAGCAGCGCGCCATACACACGTATGTACACGCGACACCCGCGCATGCGCAGCCGCATGTCTCTGCGCAGCACCAAGCAGCGCGCCATACACACGTATGTACACGCGACACCCGCGCATGCGCAGCCGCATGTCTCTGCGCAGCACCAAGCAGCGCGCCATACACACGTATGTACACGCGACACCCGCGCATGCGCAGCCGCATGTCTCTGCGCAGCACCAAGCAGCGCGCCATACACACGTATGTACACGCGACACCCGCGCATGCGCAGCCGCATGTCTCTGCGCAGCACCAAGCAGCGCGCCATACACACGTATGTACACGCGACACCCGCGCATGCGCAGCCGCATGTCTCTGCGCAGCACCAAGCAGCGCGCCATACACACGTATGTACACGCGACACCCGCGCATGCGCAGCCGCATGTCTCTGCGCAGCACCAAGCAGCGCGCCATACACACGTATGTACACGCGACACCCGCGCATGCGCAGCCGCATGTCTCTGCGCAGCACCAAGCAGCGCGCCATACACACGTATGTACACGCGACACCCGCGCATGCGCAGCCGCATGTCTCTGCGCAGCACCAAGCAGCGCGCCATACACACGTATGTACACGCGACACCCGCGCATGCGCAGCCGCATGTCTCTGCGCAGCACCAAGCAGCGCGCCATACACACGTATGTACACGCGACACCCGCGCATGCGCAGCCGCATGTCTCTGCGCAGCACCAAGCAGCGCGCCATACACACGTATGTACACGCGACACCCGCGCATGCGCAGCCGCATGTCTCTGCGCAGCACCAAGCAGCGCGCCATACACACGTATGTACACGCGACACCCGCGCATGCGCAGCCGCATGTCTCTGCGCAGCACCAAGCAGCGCGCCATACACACGTATGTACACGCGACACCCGCGCATGCGCAGCCGCATGTCTCTGCGCAGCACCAAGCAGCGCGCCATACACACGTATGTACACGCGACACCCGCGCATGCGCAGCCGCATGTCTCTGCGCAGCACCAAGCAGCGCGCCATACACACGTATGTACACGCGACACCCGCGCATGCGCAGCCGCATGTCTCTGCGCAGCACCAAGCAGCGCGCCATACACACGTATGTACACGCGACACCCGCGCATGCGCAGCCGCATGTCTCTGCGCAGCACCAAGCAGCGCGCCATACACACGTATGTACACGCGACACCCGCGCATGCGCAGCCGCATGTCTCTGCGCAGCACCAAGCAGCGCGCCATACACACGTATGTACACGCGACACCCGCGCATGCGCAGCCGCATGTCTCTGCGCAGCACCAAGCAGCGCGCCATACACACGTATGTACACGCGACACCCGCGCATGCGCAGCCGCATGTCTCTGCGCAGCACCAAGCAGCGCGCCATACACACGTATGTACACGCGACACCCGCGCATGCGCAGCCGCATGTCTCTGCGCAGCACCAAGCAGCGCGCCATACACACGTATGTACACGCGACACCCGCGCATGCGCAGCCGCATGTCTCTGCGCAGCACCAAGCAGCGCGCCATACACACGTATGTACACGCGACACCCGCGCATGCGCAGCCGCATGTCTCTGCGCAGCACCAAGCAGCGCGCCATACACACGTATGTACACGCGACACCCGCGCATGCGCAGCCGCATGTCTCTGCGCAGCACCAAGCAGCGCGCCATACACACGTATGTACACGCGACACCCGCGCATGCGCAGCCGCATGTCTCTGCGCAGCACCAAGCAGCGCGCCATACACACGTATGTACACGCGACACCCGCGCATGCGCAGCCGCATGTCTCTGCGCAGCACCAAGCAGCGCGCCATACACACGTATGTACACGCGACACCCGCGCATGCGCAGCCGCATGTCTCTGCGCAGCACCAAGCAGCGCGCCATACACACGTATGTACACGCGACACCCGCGCATGCGCAGCCGCATGTCTCTGCGCAGCACCAAGCAGCGCGCCATACACACGTATGTACACGCGACACCCGCGCATGCGCAGCCGCATGTCTCTGCGCAGCACCAAGCAGCGCGCCATACACACGTATGTACACGCGACACCCGCGCATGCGCAGCCGCATGTCTCTGCGCAGCACCAAGCAGCGCGCCATACACACGTATGTACACGCGACACCCGCGCATGCGCAGCCGCATGTCTCTGCGCAGCACCAAGCAGCGCGCCATACACACGTATGTACACGCGACACCCGCGCATGCGCAGCCGCATGTCTCTGCGCAGCACCAAGCAGCGCGCCATACACACGTATGTACACGCGACACCCGCGCATGCGCAGCCGCATGTCTCTGCGCAGCACCAAGCAGCGCGCCATACACACGTATGTACACGCGACACCCGCGCATGCGCAGCCGCATGTCTCTGCGCAGCACCAAGCAGCGCGCCATACACACGTATGTACACGCGACACCCGCGCATGCGCAGCCGCATGTCTCTGCGCAGCACCAAGCAGCGCGCCATACACACGTATGTACACGCGACACCCGCGCATGCGCAGCCGCATGTCTCTGCGCAGCACCAAGCAGCGCGCCATACACACGTATGTACACGCGACACCCGCGCATGCGCAGCCGCATGTCTCTGCGCAGCACCAAGCAGCGCGCCATACACACGTATGTACACGCGACACCCGCGCATGCGCAGCCGCATGTCTCTGCGCAGCACCAAGCAGCGCGCCATACACACGTATGTACACGCGACACCCGCGCATGCGCAGCCGCATGTCTCTGCGCAGCACCAAGCAGCGCGCCATACACACGTATGTACACGCGACACCCGCGCATGCGCAGCCGCATGTCTCTGCGCAGCACCAAGCAGCGCGCCATACACACGTATGTACACGCGACACCCGCGCATGCGCAGCCGCATGTCTCTGCGCAGCACCAAGCAGCGCGCCATACACACGTATGTACACGCGACACCCGCGCATGCGCAGCCGCATGTCTCTGCGCAGCACCAAGCAGCGCGCCATACACACGTATGTACACGCGACACCCGCGCATGCGCAGCCGCATGTCTCTGCGCAGCACCAAGCAGCGCGCCATACACACGTATGTACACGCGACACCCGCGCATGCGCAGCCGCATGTCTCTGCGCAGCACCAAGCAGCGCGCCATACACACGTATGTACACGCGACACCCGCGCATGCGCAGCCGCATGTCTCTGCGCAGCACCAAGCAGCGCGCCATACACACGTATGTACACGCGACACCCGCGCATGCGCAGCCGCATGTCTCTGCGCAGCACCAAGCAGCGCGCCATACACACGTATGTACACGCGACACCCGCGCATGCGCAGCCGCATGTCTCTGCGCAGCACCAAGCAGCGCGCCATACACACGTATGTACACGCGACACCCGCGCATGCGCAGCCGCATGTCTCTGCGCAGCACCAAGCAGCGCGCCATACACACGTATGTACACGCGACACCCGCGCATGCGCAGCCGCATGTCTCTGCGCAGCACCAAGCAGCGCGCCATACACACGTATGTACACGCGACACCCGCGCATGCGCAGCCGCATGTCTCTGCGCAGCACCAAGCAGCGCGCCATACACACGTATGTACACGCGACACCCGCGCATGCGCAGCCGCATGTCTCTGCGCAGCACCAAGCAGCGCGCCATACACACGTATGTACACGCGACACCCGCGCATGCGCAGCCGCATGTCTCTGCGCAGCACCAAGCAGCGCGCCATACACACGTATGTACACGCGACACCCGCGCATGCGCAGCCGCATGTCTCTGCGCAGCACCAAGCAGCGCGCCATACACACGTATGTACACGCGACACCCGCGCATGCGCAGCCGCATGTCTCTGCGCAGCACCAAGCAGCGCGCCATACACACGTATGTACACGCGACACCCGCGCATGCGCAGCCGCATGTCTCTGCGCAGCACCAAGCAGCGCGCCATACACACGTATGTACACGCGACACCCGCGCATGCGCAGCCGCATGTCTCTGCGCAGCACCAAGCAGCGCGCCATACACACGTATGTACACGCGACACCCGCGCATGCGCAGCCGCATGTCTCTGCGCAGCACCAAGCAGCGCGCCATACACACGTATGTACACGCGACACCCGCGCATGCGCAGCCGCATGTCTCTGCGCAGCACCAAGCAGCGCGCCATACACACGTATGTACACGCGACACCCGCGCATGCGCAGCCGCATGTCTCTGCGCAGCACCAAGCAGCGCGCCATACACACGTATGTACACGCGACACCCGCGCATGCGCAGCCGCATGTCTCTGCGCAGCACCAAGCAGCGCGCCATACACACGTATGTACACGCGACACCCGCGCATGCGCAGCCGCATGTCTCTGCGCAGCACCAAGCAGCGCGCCATACACACGTATGTACACGCGACACCCGCGCATGCGCAGCCGCATGTCTCTGCGCAGCACCAAGCAGCGCGCCATACACACGTATGTACACGCGACACCCGCGCATGCGCAGCCGCATGTCTCTGCGCAGCACCAAGCAGCGCGCCATACACACGTATGTACACGCGACACCCGCGCATGCGCAGCCGCATGTCTCTGCGCAGCACCAAGCAGCGCGCCATACACACGTATGTACACGCGACACCCGCGC
Source organism: Notodonta dromedarius (assembly GCA_905147325.1). NCBI lineage: Eukaryota > Metazoa > Arthropoda > Insecta > Lepidoptera > Notodontidae > Notodonta > Notodonta dromedarius. The sequence continues at coordinate 1,952,893 of LR990187.1, forward strand.
ATGCGCAGCCGCATGTCTCTGCGCAGCACCAAGCAGCGCGCCATACACACGTATGTACACGCGACACCCGCGCATGCGCAGCCGCATGTCTCTGCGCAGCACCAAGCAGCGCGCCATACACACGTATGTACACGCGACACCCGCGCATGCGCAGCCGCATGTCTCTGCGCAGCACCAAGCAGCGCGCCATACACACGTATGTACACGCGACACCCGCGCATGCGCAGCCGCATGTCTCTGCGCAGCACCAAGCAGCGCGCCATACACACGTATGTACACGCGACACCCGCGCATGCGCAGCCGCATGTCTCTGCGCAGCACCAAGCAGCGCGCCATACACACGTATGTACACGCGACACCCGCGCATGCGCAGCCGCATGTCTCTGCGCAGCACCAAGCAGCGCACCATACACACGTATGTACACGCGACACACCACACACACGCACACACAGATATAGATTTACATACAGATAAATAAAAATGCATGTACTTCGCGTGTACGAAACCCCGACCAAGCGTCAAGGTTGGTCGCCGCTAACTTACAGTCCGCGCGACTAAAGATATAAAAACTATGAGTATGAGCGAGATAATCACTCGAGAGAATCGTAGCGGGCGGAGGGCATCGGCGGCATCGGTGTCTTTGAATCGGTTTGGATTTCCCGTCACTAATGACGTCACAGGAGGTGTTAAACATTCGGCACGCTCGGTTTCAATACAAATCGTGATACTTGCGTTGTCTATGTAAATCTATATCTGTTCACACACCGGAGGGAACTGGTGTTTTTCTTCCAACTCCTACTTATTTCTTTCGATTAAACTCGTGCGGGTTCCAAGACAATTTAACTTGTCCCCGGGACTCGTCGAGGGTCAAACCTCGACGTCATTATTGGTCACCATTGTCGATCCTGGCTTACAGGAGTTACAGTGGTGGGAGTGTGTTGCGGGACTAGTCCCATACAAAGAAGACGACACACTACCACCTCACTACCCCTCTTGGGGATCCATGGTACAAGTTAATAATTATAAAATTCGTCGCGCGATTAACAATTGAAAATAATCGTGCGATGGTCCAGATGGTCTCTTGGGTTATTTTAAACGATTCCAATCGATATCAGAATGGGATTTAGAAACTTCAAAAGTCTGTATCTGACCATCTTAAAATTATATACTATTATTAAATTATACAGCTATTATATTTAATTTAAATATGATTATCACTCGCTTATGGTGAAGGAAAACATCACTCGGCCAGCGTGGTGGATTACGGCCTGAATCCCCCTCGCAGTGAGGGGGGGGGCCGGTGCCCAGGAGTAGGGCGTCAAAAGAACTAAATTATTATTATTATTAGTATTTATTAGTACATTGTTACACGAGTGGTGAAAGTGACAAAATAAGTCTTTCACCCGAGGTAAACACTGTGCTTTTCATTACGAATACAAGGAAAATAAAAATAAAAACAGAAATTGGCTAAAGAAATAATACAAGGAAGTATAAACAATACTCTACAACTCGAAAAAAAAAAATCGGATTGCCGCCTATTTTGTTTTTTTTTTCGTTGGCCGGCCAACTTCATTATTTAGCCATTATTTTTCATTTTCATCTTTAAATATTTTGCCCAAATCTATGTTATTTTAAAGAAATTGTTGAAACTAAATTATAATTAAGTCATTTAAAAATATATATTCTTGAATTAATACTTAACTTTATGTTATTTCAATTTTACATCGTGCTGTAATTGAGTGACTGTAGAAAAAGTTTGAACATGGTTCCATAGAAATGTGAAAATGGAACTAGTTTTTTTTTTTATAATTTGACATCTGTCAGTTGAAAGCGATTCTCCCGGGCCGGAAAAGTATTACTTTCAACCCGCTTCTTAGGCAACTTCAGACCTACTTTCAGAGTATGAGTAATGAAAATTATATTTACATGGATACCTACTCTTTGTAATCTATACAAATAAATAAAATTGGAGTGTATGTTTGTAATATCAAAATAACACCTTTTCACTAAATGCATATGAAAGTACATACGGTACTTATAACAAAAACGCGATTTAAAACATTTTTGTCTGTCTGTCTATATGTCTGTCTGTGTGTTTGTTCCGGGTAATCTCCGAAACGGCTGGACCGATTTTGACGGGACTTTCACTGGCAGATAGCTAATGTTAAAAGGAGTAACTTAAGCTACTTTTATTTTAGAAAAACAAAAAAATGGGTCATGTCGCGCGGGCTCAGAACGCGGGAGCGGGCTTTTTTGTTAAGTTAAATTCCACGCGGACGAAGTCGCGGGCTCAGCTAGTCATTAATAATAAGCAACTGGTGATTTAAAAATGTTTAACATACAAGCCCGCTGAGTTCCTTGCCGGATCTTCTCAGTCGAGGTCGCGTTCCGATCCGGTTGTAGATATTAGGAAATTATGTAAAAAATTGAAATTGGCCCCGTAGGCCCAAATTAAAATAAACTCTTTGACTATTATTTATTAGTAATAATATTCATTATTATTTTCGTTTTTCAGTGCTTCCTGTTCGACAGCTCGGGAAAATTTGGCCAAAACCGAAGCGCAAACACTCCGTGAGTACATATCAAAATGTTCTTAACTCATCTCCTAAACGGCTTGACTGATGATGATGATGTAGCCCTTTTTGAGGTCCCACTCCTGGGCACGGGCCTCCCCTCACTGCAAGGGGGATTCAGGCCGTAATCCACCACGCTGGCCCAGTGGTGGTTGGCGGATTTCACATGTCTTTCGAAAATTTGTTAGATCTTCTAAGACATGCAGGTTTCCTCACGATGTTTTCCTTCACCGTAAGCAAGTGATAATCATATAGGAATTATGATTCGCACACACAAGGTGACACATAATGGGTATACTTTTTTTTTCAAAACTTAACTTTGTAATTCTAAAACCATCAGCTTTGGAGGGACCTTGAAAAACAAAAGGTGTTACAGGAATACAGCTGTTGACCGATTTCACAAGTCTACAAAACCTTTAGTACTTCAACTGTCCCACAGAGCCGATAGTTTGAGATTTACAAAGTTAAGTTGCAAAAAAAATAGTATACCCTTTTTGTTTCACCTAGTAGATTTCGAAAAACCCAGAGGTGCGAGCAGGGGTTTGAACCCAGGACCGCAAGACGCGTGCTTAACCTTAGCTATCGCTGCTTAAATTTTGATTGATTTTTAGGGTTCCGGACCTTACAAGGACAAACCGGAACCCTTATAGGATCACTTTGTTGTCCGTCTGTCTGTCTGTCTGTCTGTCTGTCTGTCTGTCTGTCAAGACCCTTTTTCTCAGAAACGGGTAGAGTTATCGAGTTGAAATTAATACCAAATATCAAATGCTATGGTCCCTTGTAGGTGTAAAAAAATTAGGCTTCTAAATCAACGCAATTAAAAGATACGGTGATTTATGTCACATATTTTGATACTTTTCGCAAATTCACTTATCAATACAAAGGAATCAACGCACAGCCCAAACCGCTGGTGTTAGAATCATGAAATTTTGACAGTAGGTACCTTATATACCGCAAGTATCCACTAAGAAAGGATTTTGGAAAATTCCACCCCTAAGTGCATAAAATAGGGGGTGGAAGTTTGTATAGGGTAAAAAAAATAAATGAACCCAGAGACATGAAAATAAGTATTGAGGCTACTCGTGACAAATAAAAAATATTAATTTCAGCGTTTTGTAAAATTCCACCCCTAAGTGTGTAAAATAAGAGTTTGTATTGTAGTTTGTATTCAGTTTGGTTGCAGTTTGTATTGGGTTCCCGAATTTGTTTAAGCATTTTTGGGAAGTTTAAGCTATTTATTATTAAAATATCTTGCCGGTATCGATATTGGCATCCAGGAATGGAAAAACTTTCTAAAATCATAATAAAATGTTGGACGGAACCCTCAGGGCGCGAGTTCTACTCGCACTTGTCCGGTTTTTTATTGTTAGCTGCAGTTGGACACGGGTTGGTTGGCCCTCCAATCGGGTTCTAAGCACTTTTAGGTACGGCAGGACAAGGTCTGCCGGTCCCTCTAGTTTAATATACTTACGGAAGTGGATTTTTTTTCTTCCAACTCCTATTATTTCTTTTGATTCAATTCGTGCGGGTTCCAAGAGAATTTAACTTGTCCCCGGGACTCGTCGAGGGTCAAACCTCGACGTCATTATTGGTCACCATTGTCGATCCTGGCTTACAGGAGTTACAGTGGTGGGAGTGTGTGGCGGGACCAGTCCCAATAAAAAATATTCTTCTTCTGAGGGTGGTGTCCACAAATCGACGTCAATCGCGCCTGTTTTGTGTGATGGAGGGTGGTGAACTGGTAATTCCAGGCATACAAGTTTTACATAAATTATTATTTAAATAAATCCGAACAAAAATATATAATACACTACAAATAATATAATACGAGTAGTATCGCCAGACTGACACACCAACTGTACTGTCCCAAACTAAACGACGCTTGTACTATGGGTACCGTACAATGGACTGGGGGCGATACTGGTGACACTCAGACCGTCGATTTACGAAAAGGCCATTTGCGAAATTTGCCCTGGCGGGAATCGAACCCGAAACCACCATGTGCAGTGAGCCGAGCGGCCTACGCTCGAACCACTGCGCCAAGAGTAGAACCCCTATGCTAGGTGAAACAGAAAGGGTAAAATATTTTTTTGCAACTTACCTTTATAAATCTAAAACTATCTGCTTTGTGGGACAGTTGAAGTACTAAAGGTTTTGTAGACTTGTGAAATCTGTCAACAGCTGTATCCCTGTAACACCTTTTGTTTTTCAAGTTTCCTCCAAAGCTGATAGTTTTGGAATTACAGAGTTAAATTTTTAAACAAAAAGTATACCCTTTCTACTTCAACCTGTATTACTATGTTCCAGCACCAACAGCCAACACAATAGCCAGTCGAGAAGATTTAAATCTAAAAACACCAAGAAAGCTTTCTACAGCATTCTCCCCGACGAAGCAGACGGACCCTCTGACTTCACCCATTAAACTGATACAAGAGAGTTTGCGGAGCAAGGGCGCGAGTGACGTCATTGATGACGTCATCGCCGAAGAGCTGAGGAGGCGGTTCAGGAAGCCGAAACCCTTGTCCATGAAGAGGAAAGTCGTTAAGTAAGTTTTGAAAGCGAAATGTTTATTACACTAAGATCGAATCACTTCTCGTTGACCGTGGTATAGATAGCAATGTAAAGTGCGGTCGCGGAGCAGGAAGAACTTCATACAATGACCTTTTTGCTTACTGACAGTGCAGTGGTTACAAACATTTTTGCATCAAGTGCGGTTTATATGAATTATTTCAAGCGGAAAATAAAATACTAGCTTATAGCTAGCACTCAGGTAAAAAGTTTACAATCCCCGAGAACAGCGGTCACGGCAACTGTGTGAGCGAGACGTATTAGATTTACGCGGGAGTGACAGAGACAGGTAATAACAGGTTAATGTACGAAATTCTTCCTGCTCCGCGACCGCACTTTAGCAGTGTAGCGCCCAAACGGATGAACCGATTTTAATTTAGTTTGTTAGAAAGGTATTCTGATCGGGAGTGTTCTTATTAGCTATGTTTCATGAAAATCTGTTTAGCCGTTTGTTAAATTATCAGCTGTTTGGTAGTTTAAAAAGTCTTCGGATCGGGGTTTTTTTTAATTTTCAATTTAGAGTTATGTATGAAAACCCATATATTATTTTTAATATAACAAACTCGGAACATGTACGTACGACCCGCCTGATGTTAAGCAGTCACCGTAGCCTATAGATGCTTGCTATACCAAAGGTATCGCTCGCACGTTGCCTATCTTCCAGCTCACAGTCAACGTGCCAAACGCAGCTGTAATAGCTACTTTACGTCTATTTTCTGTGATTGGGTGATACTACCCCGGTAGTCAGTTGGCTACAGTATATTAATTTATATATATCTTTCACAGCGAGATACTGGATGATCTATTTAACAACATATTGAAAGAGCCGAAACAGAAGGAGCCGTTGAAAGAATGGTGTTCCCCAAAGAAATGTTCAGATATTAAAGAAGAAATAATAGAGGTAATGGCAGTAATCCAAATCTAAATAATATATATGTGGCGACCTCACATTCACGTCGCCGACAGAAACGGACAGATGGCGCTAGATGCAGCGCCTTAATACAATGTACGGATTCTTCATAGAAAAACTGAATCACGATATTAAGTCTCGCAAGCATCGTGACTATATATACAAGACCCCGAGAATAACCAGCGGGGCATAGCGGCCGCTATTAATATCGTGATTCAGTTTTTCTATGAAGAATCCGTACATTGTATTGAGGCGCTGCATTTAGCGCCATCTGTCCGTTTCTGTCGGAGACGTGAATGTGAGGTCGCCACATATATAACTCAAAGGTGACTGACTGACAGACTGACTGACATAGTGATCTATCAACGCACAGCCCAAACCACTGGACGGATCGGGCTGAAATTTGGCATGCAGGTAGATGTTATCACGTAGGCATCCGCTAAGAAAGGATTTTGATTAACTCTACCCCCAAGGGGATAAAATAGTGGATGAAAGTTTGTATGAAACTTTGTCAATTAAATTCCACGCGGACGAAGTCGCGGGCACAGCCAGTATTAATATAAATGAATCTCTATTTCCTTGGTCATCGCATCACGCGTGAACGGATGGAACGAATTCGCTAATTCTTTTTTTGTTGTATTTCATATTGTCAGTAGAGGGTTCTTATGAAAGAAAAAATTAGGCACGTTGAGCGGAACAATAGAAATATTCAATATTCAAAGTTAAGACAGGACTGTAGTCAGCTAGTCTATACATCTATACAAATAAATAAAATTGGAGTGTCTGTTTGTAATATCAAAATAACACCTTTTCACTAAATGCATATGAAAGTACATAAGACACCTATAGCAAAAACGCGATTTAAATTTTTTTTGTCTGTCTGTCTGTTTGTTTGTTTCGGGTAATCTCCGAAACGGCTGGACCGATTTTGACGGGACTTTCACTGGCAGATAGCTGATGTTATAAGCAGTTACTTTTATTTAAGAAAACAAAATTTAAAAAAATGGGTCCTGCCGTGCGGGCTCAGAACGCGGGAGCGACCTTTTTTGTTAAGTTAAATTCCACGCGGACGAAGTCGCGGGTTCAGCTAGTATTATATAAATACGAAAGTAACTGGCTGTCTGTCGTTTTCACGCCTAAACCGCTGAACTGATTTCGATTAATTTTGGTATAGAGATAGATTAGACCTTGGAAAAAGACATGGGCTACCCAATCCTATTGTCGCGAAATATTATCCTTGATATTTTGGAGTATCAGTCTTAGAATTTAATGTTACATACTAGGTGATACAAAATGGGTATACTATTTTTTTTACAACTTAACTTTGTAAATCTCAAACTATCGGCTTTGTGGGACAGTTGAAGTACTAAAGGTTTTGTAGACTTGTGAAATCGGTCAACAGCTGTATTCCTATAACACCTTTTGTTTTTCAAGTTCCCTCCAAAGCTGATGGTTTTAGAATTACAAAGTTAAGTTTTGAAAAAAAAAGTATACCCATTATGTGTCACCTTGTATATAATAAAACAACTCTGACTCAAAATTGTTTTCATTCATGTGCGCCAACAAACTATTTATGAACAGTCAGGATTTACCACCGGTTCGGAATGCCGCTTCCACTGAGAAGAGTCGTCAAGAAACTCAATGGTTACAAATCACTAAAAACAAACAAAATTAACATTAATTGTTATTTACAGGAAACCCCACAGCGACCTGAAAAGCGACCCAGATCTCCATCTCCCGTGAAACCTAGCTATGAACACAACGACTCATCTAACAGCACGTTCGAACTACCACCAGAGTTCATAGCCGAGACCAGCAACGACACTATCATCTCCCCAAAGAAGCTCAAAACCTTCGACATCCACAACTCCAGCCTCGAAATATCGGAAAAGGACGAATCGATAACCATAGACGTCCTCAAAGTCCCAGAAGACCAGCAAAAAGGTTCTTTCACGAATTTAGACCTCAAAAGTCCGGATAGAATGAAGAAATGCGCATTCAAATTCAGCCCTTTGGACAAAGAGGTGCTAAACAACAGCAATATGGACATAGACATGGAGATATTCAAGAATCATTATCTCAATGAAGTCGCCAGGGAGCCCAGCAAGACTAAAAGGAAGCGGAAAAAGAAGAAAACCGATAAAATCGTGTTGAAATACAAGAGCGATAAGAACAAGACTAGACGGAAACATGTCCAGTTCAAAATCAAATGGAAGAAGGAGCATCTAAAATTGAAGATCAAGGATGACAACAGACGGGAATCAAAGAAATATAAACAATACGTGTTGAAATATTCGACGGAAGACGACGCCAGTATCGCCAAGCCGGATTCCGACGCAACACCTCACAAAAGGAAATATGTTAAACAAGAGAAATCGCCTGACAACATGGTGCAGACTTCTATTGAACGATTTTTTAAAATCAAGCCCCCTAAAGAGTGATCATTTGCATGTGGTTCGAGCGTAGACGATAATAGAGCCATACAGGCATATAATTTACTAGCTGTGCCCGCGACTTCGTCCGCGTGGAATTTAATTGACAAAGTTTCATACAAACTTTCATCCCCTATTTTGGGGGTAGAATTAATCAAAATCCTTTCTTAGCGGATGCCTACGTCATAACATCTACCTGCATGCCAAATTTCAGCCCGATCAGTCCAGTGGTTTGGGCTGTGCGTTGATAGATCGCTATGTCAGTCAGTCAGTCACCTTTGAGTTATATATATTTAGATGGGCTAGCTAACTGGGGTAGTAACACCCTCTCACAGAAAATCGGCGTAAAGCAAGCTATTACAGCTGCATATCGTACTATGAGCGAGTAAGTAGCGAGCCCAAACCCCGTTCAATCCCCTTCTTCTATGTCCGTCCGTGCGAGCAATGCCTTTGGTATTGCAAGCATCTATAGGCTACGGTTACTGTTTAACTTCATACGGATTGTACGATTGTTTGTTATAAATGTTCAAAGAATCGCTTAAGGCTTAAGCGCCCATCTAGCCCGCGAAGTTCAAATTTTGTGAGGTTTTTTTCAAATTTTTCAAAATCTGACAATAATAAAAGGCACATTTTGTAATTCGCGAAAAAGACCGTGTGCAGTGCATATATTAATATATCCAACTTACTCTAAAACATTTCAAGAACGACAGCTATCTAGATAATCTGGCGATTTTTGTATATTTAGTGATTAACTAGTATCATATCCACCGTGATAATATTTAGAGTAAAATAAATGTATTAATAAACGCACTGCATACTGTGTTTGTCGCAAATCACAAAATGTTGTCTTAAATGTTTTCAGATTTTGGCTAAACTATAAAAATACTCGAAAATTTTGAATTTCGCGGGCTAGACAGACGCCTTCACCTTAAAAGACCGCTCGGCTCCCTGCGCCGGATGGTTGCGGGTTTGATTCCAGTCTGGCATGGCCATTTGCTTTCGTCTGGATGTTACTGGGATCACCCCCAGATACATGCGCGCTTAGATGAAAATAATAATGTAGGCGGAGCGCGTAGAACTAGTGGCTGGAGCCAGCAAAAGAAATAGCATCAATACAGATTCTGTTTTAAGATTTGCTGATCGGGAGCGTACGACGTATCAGGTAAAAAAAATGTTTTTATGCCGTATTTAGTTGTAAAACAACAATGTAAATACACATGGGCTATGCTAAAAAAAAATATCAACATTAAAATCTGCTCATCCGTTTGAGAGCTACGATGCCACAGATAGACACAGATACATAATATGTCAAACATAATTATAAAACCCCTCTTGTTCCATCTGGAGTTTAAAATAATCTGGATTTGTGCTATTTGGTATTACTTATATACTATTACATAGAGGTGGTTACTGCAGGCTTTTATTATTTCGAAGCATCAGGTTTTTATAAGTAAATATATGTGTTGTTTTTCATAATATAATATAAATGTTAAAAGCCTAATAAAATCGGTCAAGGTGCTAGATACTCGAAGTTTCTCGTATTTGCTGTGTTGCTCCATGTAAGAAAAATTCTACCATATGGTAGAAATTTTGGCTGAACCCACCATTTCTACTTTTTATTAAGTTTACGTATTTTGTAGAATTATGTTTGTTGTAAATAATTATGTTAGACTGTTTTTTATCATAACTGCAGTTATTTGTGCAGTGTATCACAAATAATAATATTGTATCCTTTACATTTAGTGAATAAACGTGTTATTTAATGTGTTTTTGAATTATTTTAATACTTAGCCAAATGTTTAATGAAAACAAAAATTAACTGAAAGCCCATAGAACATGAGCGCACCGTAAGTATAATATGGAATTATCGTCTGACAGTGCTATCTCAAGAGTATCTTGCACGACTGGTTGTAATAATACAAAATATGATAAAACATCTTTTCATTACTCATACTCTGAAAGTAGGTCTGAAGTTGCCTGAGGAGCGGGTTGAAAGTAATACTTTTCCGGCCCGGGAGAATCGCTATCAACTGACAGCTGTTAAATTATAAAAAAAAAACTAGTTCCATTTTCACATTTCTATGGAACCATGTTCAAACTTTTTCTACAGTCACTCAATTACAGCACGATGTAAAATTGAAATAACATAAAGTTAAGTATTAATTAAAGAATATATATTTTTAAATGACTTAATTATAATTTCAACAATTTATTTAAAATAACATAGGTTTGGGCAAAATATTTAAAGATGAAAATGAAAAATAATGGCTAAATAATGAAGTTGGCCGGCCAACGAAAAAAAAACAAAATAGGCGGCAATCCGATCTTTTTTTTTTCGAGTTGTTGATCATACTTCCTTGTATTATTTCTTTAGCCAATTCCTGTTTTTATTTTTACTTTCCTTGTATTCGTAATGAAAAGCACAGTGTTTACCTCGGGTGAAAGACTTATTTTGTCCCTCGAACTATTAGCGCCCTCGCTACGCTCGGGCGCCAAACCCCATGTCGGGACTAAATAAGTCACTTTCACCACTCGTGTAACAATGTACTATTGTCTCTTTCTCGTATAAACTAAGAAAGAGCGACAAGGTGCGATACAAGACGTATCGACTCCCATGCTTTTAACGTCACGCTAAAAGTTCATATCTGATCTTTTTTTTTTTTTTTTTTAATTCTGCCACGTCACTTGGCTGTGCTGTGCCAGAGTGAACTATGAAGTACTCAATTAGGAGGGTGAAACTGAATTATAGGCACAGTAAAAACTTTTCATGGGCATTAGCTTAGACAGTCCCGGTAGCAGAGACTATCAACGGTAATGAAAATTTCTGAAGAAAATAAAAAAATTAACCTTCCGCCACAGACTTATAAACCCTCGTATCTCTGTGACTTCCACACCCTTACCATCCCAAACCGTTATCGCAAAATGTACTATTTCTAAACAAATAAAAATGGAGTATATTAGACAAAATTACCAAAGCTTACATTATTATAAATTATATTAAGGCTAAAGCGCCCATGTAGCCCGCGAAGTTCAAATTTTTTGAGTTCTTTTAGAATTTTTTCAAAATCTGACAATAATAAAAGACAAATTTTGTAATTCGCGAAAAAGACCGTGTGCAGTGCATTTATATCCAACTTACTCTAAAACATTTCAAGAACGACAGCTATCCAGATAATCTGGCAATTTTTGTATATTTAGTGATTTACTAGTATCATATCCACCGTGATAATATTTAGAGTAAAATAAATGTATTAATAAATGCACTGCACACGGTCTTTTTCGCGAATTACAAAATATGTCTTTTATTAATGTCAGATTTTGAAAAATTTCTAAAAGAACTCAAAAAATTTGAACTTCGCGGGCTAGACAGGCGCCTTCACCTTAAATAACAAAGGGTCTACATGTAGGACTCATGTCCCCATGCAAGCCTTTCAAAGGACCGGACAGAGCCCGTGATACAGAGAAACAATATTATTAATTTATTATTTTATTGTCAAACAAAGTAATTTTTCTTAATCCTAGAATACGGTGACTGGTAATCCTAGAATATAGTATAGGTAAAACTCGTAGGTGCATATAACTATTTAAAAAAATATTTTGAAATGAACATACTAATTGTACCAAATATCACAGACTTGGTTGGTACAACTTGTAATAACATTGTGGCAACACTGACCCCTATTGTTTACAACGCCAAACGAAACAAAAACAAGTTCCGATCGAAGCGACTCAGTTATTTTTGTACCTTCACGAGAAAAGCGTCCGGAATTATAGCCATTTTACAGACGGATTACATAATTAGAGTTACATTTCTTTAGTTAACATAAGAATAATCGCATAATATCGTTGAGATTAATCTATAGATTTGTTTTAAATTTAGTCCTTTGTTCATCAAGTGTCAAAAAGCGACGTTGCCGTTCTTCTGTGTAACTTTTTCCAGTAAGAGCGAAAATTATCTTCGAAAGACTGACAAATACTTTATTTAAATCTAAACAAAATCTGTGATATATTTCGTGTGAGAATACATAAAAGTTATGATTCAGTGTTCTGAGATGTATGAATTTGAACGCCTAACATTATCTGACGCAATAGCGATTTGGCAACAACGCGAGGAATCCGAATGAATTTTCTGATGTATTAAAGCATCAGATATTCAGTAACGTCACACACACATCTGAATTTATGAGGTGAGTGAATATTCATGTTATTTTCATAGGATTAAGGTCATGAAATAATAAAAAAGTAGCGTAACGGTCTTTTAAATTTCCCGCGGAATGACGTAATTCGTCCGCCATGTTTGAACCATCAGTCATCTGTCAGATGATTTTGGATTTAGTTCAAAGGGTGTGAAACAAAAAAATCTTCATTTTTATGGTGGTTTTTGTAAAAAAATCCACCACGGAAGCATCCGGGTGAGTTTTTGTAACTATTTCCATTAATAATTTGCGGCCGTTACGTTCATTTTTTCGTGCGAACATTTCTTTGTTCTGAAGTAACCTCACTTCAGTTGCTACGCAACTTGTGGGTCAACCAGTGTCTTCTATGACGAAATTCCTAATTTGCATGCGTTATATTCACATATACAATCCGTGTTTAGACCTAACACAAGTGAATCGCTGATTTGTGATGTCCACAGGTCCTTAGAAAGTTGAAAATTAATTCATCACAAGTACTTTGATGATTATATTTAGCCTTATAATAACCTTGAATAGTTTAAAACCCACGTTAGCGCGTCATTTTGTCGTTAATAACTTGAGTTTTCTGCCTTTGTCAGATAGGTAAAAAAAGTTGGTGATAAAATAAAGTTTTTTTATTTACAAAACATTTTTAGGCTATTTCTGGACTCTTATAAGGGCTCGAGGGCCAAGCTCCAGAATCTGCGGGTCGTACCTTCTAGAACCTTCTATAAAACTCTCCAAACTTATGCAATGCATATTAATGTTAAATAGTTTATTCTAGAAATGTCCCAATGAAACATGTAGCAACCTGTGGGTAGTTGTTGCATAACCATTTTAATCATCATCTATATCTATTTCATGAATGTTAAAAACTGTTGATTAAAAAAAAATAGTTACCTATAAACAATTTTATAATTTGGGGGTAGATTTAAATTTATAGACATTAAATTCTAACATGGATGTAAGATGCAAAATAGTTGGTATGTAACCTCTTTTATTCGGCTACAGACTTGTGACTCCATTAAATAGGTAGAAGAGTGATAAAGAGTTCAAGTTTAAGAAACCTTTGAGCAGTTTTAAATGTTATTAAAACCCATAGTACACATGTTAATTTGTTTGGGACCATACAGTTGGTGTATCAGTCTGGTGATAATTATTTATTGTTACCTATCTGTGATACTCTAAACCTCCAGATTGACGTACCCTCGCTTCCGCTAGAAGGTGCGTCTACTTACCTAGACGCACCTTGGCACCCGACAAGCCCGCTGAGTTTCTCGCCGGATCTTCTCAGTCGAGGTCGCGTTCCGATCCGGTGGTAGATTTACACTCACCACCTCTTCTGGCAGCGGCCCAAGCCGAGGTCGTTCGTATTTTTTTACTCCTTGTACAGCAATACATCATATCAACAGGTACAGTATGTACTACTTGTAGTTGTGTGGTATAGTTTTGACGTCAGCAATGACGTCAAGAGTGCTGTTTAATTAAAGCAAAGTCGATTGAATTACGATTATAACCGGTTCAATAATACGCAACTACCTTTTACCTACGCTACCAGACCGATACACCAACTGTATGGTCCCAAACAAATTAACATATGTACTATGGGTATTGGGTAATCTCAAAGCCAGGTCTTCACTTGTCTTCAATATGAATATACTAGTTTAATTATTAAATGAATCCCATCATCACAATTATTTACATTTCCTCTTTTCCGTTCCAATCAATGTGACCATCCATTATTATTATTTTTTTATTTATTATATTTTTTAAAACATTGACTGCTCTCCTTTTGCTGTTTAATTATAATACAAAGAGTGCTAGCATATTAAGTTATAACAAATCATAATTAAATCAAGGTCAATTAATCAGAACACACAAGTACAAAGAAAATGCATTAGTTAATTATGTTACCTAACAATAACATACATTAACTACCTATGTAGGTATATGAGTCCGCCATAGTTTGTTTTTCTTGTAAATTCACCGTTTTCCAGAAATAAGATAATTTTTAATCAAATCACCGTATTCGCTGGTGAGTTGGTGAGACACAATTCTAAGTGTAGATTAAAGGAATATTTTTTAAATAAACCTGGCCAGTCACGACCGCATCAATGCGTCATGCGGCGCAATTTACAGACAAAATTTGATCGTGTGATCCTTAAGGCTGAAGCGCCCGCGAAAATCAAATTTTTTGAGGTTTTTTGAATTTTTTCAAAATCTGACTATAATAAAAGGCACATTTTGTAATTCGCGAGAAAGACCATGTGCAGTGCATTTATTAATATATCCAACTTACTCTAAAACATTTCAAGAACGACAGCTATCCAGATAATCTGGCAATTTTTGTATATTTAGTGATTTACTAGTATCATATCCACCGTGATAATATTTAGAGTAAAATAAATGTATTAATAAACGCACTGCATACTGTGTTTTTCGCAAATCACAAAATGTTGTCTTAGATGTTTTCAGATTTTGGATAAACTATAAAAATACGCGAAAATTTTGAATTTCGCGAGCTAGACAGGCGCCTTCACCTTAAATCGTTTGCCTACACGTCAAATGGTGCCATCATAAGTGTCCCCCTTTGCGACCTTGGAGCATTATCCCTTCATATCGCGTGTGTCCCCAATAGTAACTATTACAACGCTGTTCGGTTCGCGTCGCTCCTATAGATAAGCCCGAATTTGGGACGGTCTGATAACGCACTACATTACTTCTGAACAAGTCTTCCGTTACGACAAAAGAAATAAATATCGCCAGACTGACACACCAACTGTTCGGTCCCAAACTAAGCGACGCTCGTACTATGGATACCGTACAATGGACTGAGGGCGATCCCAATGACACCCAGACCTGGGCAAATTACGAAAAGGCCATTTCCGAAATTTGCCCCGGCGGGAATCGAACCCGCAACCACCATGTTCAGTGAGCCGAGCGGCAGAACCACTGCACCAAGCGTTCGTCAAGGGCTCCTAGTTTGACTACGGAACCCTAAAAACAGGGTCTCAACTTTGTAAACCGCTCGAATCTTGCTTGACTTGCGTAATATGTCAGTTTTTATAATTAACCATGCTACCGAACCGATTTCTACTATCAATAAGTTTATAACCACAATTAAAACTAAACTCTGCGCAGTGTTATTAAAAAAAATCGGATTATTTGTATGATAAGGCTTGGGGCTAAGCAGCTCAAATATTTACAGTCAATAATAATGTCAAAGCGTAGCGTGTCTTGCCATACTAGTCCGAATTACTTTATGTCATTCTTGGTAATCTCAAAAGGCAACACACTGGAGCTATTATATTTATATTAATATCTACTACCATAATTATTAATTACTATATAAGCAACTGGCGATCAAAAAAAGTAAAAAGACAAGCCCGCTGAGTTTCTTGCCGAATCTTCTCAGTCGCGGTCGCGTTCCGATCCGGTTGTAGATAGAAGAAAATAAATGTAAAATTGACAATTTGTAAGTGCCCTCGTAGGCCTAAACAATATAAACGCTTGACTTTGACTAGAAATCGTACGGCACGGGTGGGCGAGTGGTGGACTACGGAAAACTGACGTATTGCAAGTCGTGCAAGATTCGAGCGGCTTACAGACTTGGGGACTCCCCCTCAAGCGAGGGGGAGTCCACCACGCTGAACACCACACGTCGCGGTAAAACTAGAATTATTAAACAGACAAAATTACAATGGTGAAATCGTCGACCTCCAAATGGCTTGCGAAATGTTTGCACAGCCGGCTCGTCCATAGAAATTGCGCATTATCAGCAAATGCTAGACCTCCGTGCCAATGTCTTCGCAATTAGTGTACAGCAAATATGGATATAATGACGTTAATACAAAATTAAGTAGGTGATTATCTACGTCAGTCCATTTTCAAGACGTCCACTGTTGGATATACAGGGTGTAAGGGGCATCGTAACGAAAACTGTTACCATGGACTCAACTCATGATTCTGGACCCCCAGAGTTGGAATTTTCCGACCATATTTTCATAAATTATGCTAAAAATTGATTGTAGCATGAAATCACTATACAAATCTGTCTCAAGTGATTTTGCATGAATCAATCAATAATTACTATTTAGACATAAACTGCAATTTGGATAAGACACAATACGCTCGAGCGCGCATTTCATGCTAAAATCGATTTAAAAATGCTGAAAAGGTTTAGCATAATTCCGGAAAATTCCAACTCTGGGGGCTCCAGAATCATGAGTTGAATCCATGGTATCAGTTTTCGTTACGATGCCCCTTACACCCTGTATAGGATAGGCCTCCCCATGTAACTCCTCACAGAACTGCCCTCCACTCGCGTCCGCCAGCTTCCTGATGATGTCATCAGTCCTTTAATGTCCACCCTGGCTTAGAATGGATTCTTAGACATACGTTTTCTCTTGTGCATCTGAAGAAGGATTTTTTTGAACTCTTAACGAGCCACCCAAGTCTCCCAAATGTATTTAAAACTCGATTTAGGAACCTCTTAGGCTAATTTTCACTTAGTAAATAATAATTTCTGCCGTTCGATCACCAGATAACCGTTAAGGCTAAAGCGCCCATCTAGCCCGCGAAGTTCAATTTTTTTGAGTTCTTTTAGAATTTTTTCAAAATATGACATTAATAAAAGACAAATTTTGTAATTCGCGAAAAAGACCGTGTGCAGTGCATTTATTAATATATCCAACTTACTCTAAAACATTTCAAGAACGACAGCTATCCAGATAATCTGGCAGTTTTTGTATATTTAGTGATTTACTAGTATCATATCCAACGTGATAATATTTAGAGTAAAATAAATGTATTAATAAATGCACTACACACGGTCTTTTTCGCGAATTTTTTGTTAAGTAGTATTTAACTTAACAAAAAATGAATATTAATTCTTTTACGCACAAACCACTCGACACCAAATTAGGTCATAAGTTTCTCTGTGACCCAAATCCGCCAATGGGTAGACAGTTGCGCGCGACGAGTCACGTACGCACGGCGTGATGTCGCGACCTTGTGGAGGAGGCTGCGCGTGAGCATCTGATCTGTATAACATTGCCCCAGGCTTTGATACAAACCGATTTACAGGTTGAAACAGAAAGGTTATACTTTGTAATTCTAAAACTATCAGCTTTGGAGGAAACTTGAAAAACAAGAGGTGTGACAGGGATACAGCTGTTGACAGATTTCACAAGTCTACAAAACCTTTAGTACTTCAACTGTCCCACAAAGCCGATAGTTTTAGATTTACAAAGTGAAGTTGCAAAAAAATAGTATACCCTTTCTGTTTCACCTGGTATATTGAGTGGGTAGGTATACTGTGAAATAACTAGAATTTAAAAGGGAAACTATTATGTAGGTAGGTACTTAGCATAAGACGAGTTCTAAATCGATACTTATTCAATAGGTATATTTTCGTAACATAGGAGTAAATGTCGGTGAAAACTTAAAGTGATCCTAAACGATACTTGAATTCTAGTTCATTATGTGAATATAAGCAACTGGCGATAAAAAAAATATATATAAAAAATGACATGTAAAAAGACAAGCCCGCTGAGTTCCTTGCCGGATCTTCTCAGTCGAGGTCGCGTTCCGATCCGGTTGTAGATATAAGAAAAAAAATATGTAAAATTGACTATTTGTAAGTGCCCCCGTAGGCCTAAACAAAATAAACGCTTTGAATTTGAATTAATAAATCGATCTCAAGTCTGAGGGCGATCTTAAGTGCGCTTTTGACATGTAATTTTGTACTGGAATAACATTTCCGAGATCGGTCTCAGACTTGAGCTCGATTTATTGCTACGGGCCTTATAAGTCCAATCAAAGCTATAGATAATAGTAACGACATTATGAAGCATATATTACAATTGAATTTAGATTTGCAAAATGGAACCAACCTGCCCATACTTCTGCAGACCAAAAGCAACTCTAGTGCAAGTGTTTATAGGTTTGTTTCAGTTTGCAGAAGTATGGGTGGGTTCGATGTGTTTTGTATAACGCTATCAAATTGCTTCCGCTAGTAACAATAATTATTATGTCGAAACTAAGCTCGATTAATTTGCATATAAAAACATAACACGTTGTACCTATGTAGCTACAAAAAAAAAGTCCAAGGCGATCGAGGCTTTTTGCCTTGATTGTTATCTATAACCTTGAAGTAGGTACGTGCGAGATGCGTGCAAGGTAATCGTAGCATCTGTACCCAAATTCAGACTCAAATTGCAAGGCTGTGAGGTTTATATTTGATTGAATCACTTGAAAGTATTTTGTAGCTGGGATTCTACTCTTAGCAACGATACTTTTCTATCGTTTCAGTAATCGTTACGACGGCAAAAAAGATAGAATTTAGAGTAGAAGTCGATAAAACAAATCCTACTAATATTATAAATGCGAAAGTTTTTGAGTGTGGATGTATGTATGAATGTATGTATGTATGTTTGTTACTCTTTCACGCAAAAACTACTGAACGGATTTGGATGAAATTTGGAACACAGATAGATTATAACCGGGATTAACATATAGGATACTTTTTAACCCAATAATCCAATACTACGCGGATGAAGTCGCGGGGCACAGCTAGTGTCACGATATACCGATTATCGTTCCTAAGAGAAGCCCCCCTTGTTATACCCTGCTGTTGTTGCCTGCTCATATTCTGTTGCAGTTCCTGAGAATGTATACCATCTTGTATTCATTGAAAAGAGTAACCATTGAGTTTCTTGCCGGATCTTCTCAGTGGAAGCAGCATTCCGAACCGGTGGTAGATTCTGACTATTCATAAATGCTTTGTTGGCTTACTTGAATAAAAACAATTTTGAGTTTGAGTTTATATTCCGGTTTTTGGATGGCTCGCTTACGGATATATTCTAAGACACTTCCTCAATAGTGCCTCTACACAAACTCAATGTCCTTTGTATCCAAGGCAATGCGATACATTCTAATGACTACTATACGTACGTAAACTGAAGGTGTTTATTACCTTGACAGTGTACTCTCAATGTCAGTTACAAGGTGGGTATGTCTAAAATAGCATCGGTCCAAGCTTTATCTAAAACTAGCAGTAAGTAAACAGAATTGTTTTTGTTTTTTTACTAAAAATATCGTGACCTACCTTGAGTTTGACAGTTGCTCCCTCAACTTATATTTTCCTCGAGTGAGGGAAGACATGACGTTGAGGAAGGCTGAGTGCAGTCGAGGAAATGTCCAGTAAACGTCTTAGAATAAGGGTGATAACCTTCTTTCTTTAAAATATGGCCAACCCAGTTGAATAGGTATTTCGCAAGTGTCAAGTAACAAATAGCGATAACAAACACATTTAAATAACAATACAATACAAAAATGTGACCGTCCACTTTGGAAAACCAAAATGGAGGCCCAAGGGTGATAATGATACTAGTCTAAAATATTTATGACTTACAATTTGTTGTTAAAATAGAGACGACTACCTACGTAAATATTTCGTCAGCGCCAAAAAGGTTCTAAAAACATGGAGTCGCGCCGTATATAAATAAATACAATTTAAATGTCTGTTTGTAATGTCAATATAAGGACTTTTTACTAAATTAATAATATGAAAGTGTATAAGTACGGTAACTATATAACAAAAAAAACGCGTACCTCTTTGGTCACTGTTAATAAACTCAAACTCTAAATTGTTTTTATTAATGTAAGCCAACTAAGCATTTATGAATAGTCAGGATCTACCACCGGTTCGGAATGCTGCTTCCACTGAGAAGATCCGGGAAGAAACTCAATGGTTACTCTTTTCAATTAATTAAATATGGTGTACATTCTCAGGAACAGCAACAGAATGTGAGCAGGCGACACCATTGTCACTAAATTGGTCTCAAATGTAACTCAGATTTAGGTATTTAAATTAGAAAGCTGTACTAGTGAGTTGTGCATATTTAACGAAACTCTTCGTTGAAGTGGTTACAATAATGATTTCGTAATGTTTTGCGTCTTGGTACACAGCCATGGACATCTGCCCAGCTTTTTGTGGTCATACGTAAGCTTTCAAGGTAGTTTTGTTATTTAACTTCTCTATTTTATCTCGTAGAGAATTCTAGAATGTTTAAAGTTTTTTTTTACAAGATGGAAAGATAGACTCTTTGTTGATCAACTATACTTATGTTCGTTCCGAAATCAAAATCAAACATTTTTTTATTCAACAAAGCTCTTGTTAATAATGTCCAGCCAGAATCTACTAGCTCTTCGGAATCGTTTAATGTTTCTTGGCCTGCATTTAATAAACATTGGGAGGTGTTACACTGTCAATAGTAGTATCACGGTCCATTTCACAGTGGCGTTGTCGAAATCGCAATAGGAGTATCCTGTTTTTTTCTTATAGCTCTCTCCCTGAACTTTTTTCTTCCAACTCCTCCTATTATTTATTTTGATTAAAATCGTGCGGGTCCAAGACAATTTAACTTTTCCCCGGGACTCGTCGAGGGTCAAACCTCGATGTCATTATTGGTCACCAATGTCGATCCTGGCTTACAAGTGTTACAGTGGTGGGGGTGTGGGCGGGACTAGTACCAAAAAAAAGGTCTCTTCCTCTGACAGTCATGCCTGTATCATGATTCTATAATATAGTCTGTTGAGGTTTTAAACGTGTCAATGTCAATTCAGTCAGAGATAAACCCGGCCAAGGTCCCCGCTTCCGAGTTATTTCAAACCCAACAGCTTCGAACTTGTCTCATTTGGTCACCATAATGCGTCATTATAATTAAATAAACATTAACACGTTCAATAGTTGTGCCAAAAACAATATTTACTAGAATATACAGTATTCTGAACTGAGTATTTTGAACTATAGAATATCCCTAGTGACCACACGTCCAAGTGTTTACCGCTACATGCGCTAGAAGTACGGAGCTATTTTGACTTTGAACTCCCAATCTTCTGATCGCTAGTCGGGGCCGTTCCCACGCAGCCATCACCAGATCACCACCAATAGTATTTACCATGGAGATGTTGTTGTTCAATCGGCCGCTTTCATTCTTATCACTGCATAGTATAAAACAAAGTCGCTTCCGGCTGTCTGTCCCTATGTATGCTTAGATCTTTAAAACTACGCAACGGATTTTGATGCGTTTGTTTTAATAGATACAATGTTTTAAGAGGAGGGTTTATATGTATAATACATGCATATTAGAGTAGACACACATTGTTAACAAATTACCCGTGCGAATCCGGGGCGGGTCGCTAGTTTTTTACTAAAATAAGATGTTGGTAGTCTTATCTCTTACGTAGATTTTAGATAACCCGAACGATACGACGTTGCTTTTACCGCATATAAAAATAATGATGATTTCATGTACATGTCTGTGGCTACTCTTAAAGATATCAAGTTTGCAGTCGTCATTTACCAAAAGGTTACATATAAAGTGTCATTGAAACTGCAGTTCCAGGAAAATTGAAGTAATTATCCTATACATTTCCTGAAAAAAAACCCTGATTTTGTGGACTGAGTCATTAAAATCGTACCTTTTAATGCATCTTTTACTCCCAACCAACGGATTTCCAGACCGTAAAGCACCAAACGATATTCACGGCCGCATGGTTTCGAAAACCATAGTGGAAACCAGTTACATAAATTACCTGTCCATTAAATAACTAGCTAACTGTATTATTATAACTTGTTCAGACTAAGCTTGCGTATGGAAAGCAGGCGAAGTAATTTTTTTCCAGTCTACAATAGGCAGAAGAACTCTGAAGTTCATGGATATTAGGTTATATTTTTTGTTGTTTTCAGGACTGACTCTGGTTCCAACATAGACGCCGAGGTTTGACCCTCCAAGAGTCCTGGGGAAAGCTAAATTCTGTGTTGATTTCTGATCCTAGTCAATGGGTCTATCTCTTACAATTTCGTTGTGCCAATAATCTAGAAATTTCAGCACGGTCGGTATTAGTATTGACAAGAACAGAACAGATAATACTAGGTGATACAAAATGGGTATACTATTTATTTTGCAACTTAACTTTGTAAATCTCAAACTATCGGCTTTGTGGGACAGTTGAAGTACTAAAGGTTTTGTAGACTTGTGAAATCGGTCAACAGCTGTATTCCTATAACACCTTTTGTTTTTCAAGTTCCCTCCAAAGCTGATGGTTTTAGAATTACAAAGTTAAGTTTTGAAAAAAAAAGTATACCCATTATGTGTCACCTTGTATAGACAGTATAGTTTGAGGAACTAACGGGAATAGGTACTAGTAATATAAAATAATCTAAACGATTGCTTTCGCTCAACTAGATTTATTTCTAAAATCAAACTATGCGCGGGGTCTGTACCTATACGGCGCCCATAACCGCTAATTCTCCAACAAAATTAACATAAGTAATAAATAACGCATGGTGCCACGAAAATATGTCAACAAATATACCGTTATACAAGATGGCCGCCGCGCCATAGACAAACAACGTTCTAAACTCGAACGCCGCGTCTATTTCGGGAGCGTATTTGGCGGGAATTTGGGCCGATAGGTTTTATACGCGGTGGTCTACGTTTTATGGTTTTCATGTGTGATCAATTTACTTTGTATGGTATAAGAAGCGATTATTATCTCCTGCTGTGTGTTTATGGCATCCGCTGGCCTATTTTGAGGGTCTGCCGTGGTTCAAAGGAGACTCATTCTAATTCTGTTGGTGGGTACACACCCGAACGTCCGAATTTTGGGGGCACACTACAGCGGTTATTTCCATTATTGCCAACCATCTTGGGTGTTTTCTCACACTTTCCTCGGCCCAAACTTGGCCATCTTTTTCGGTTAAATTTGGTTTACCACCACCTATGCTTGACTCCGACACACGGTTCAAGATACTAGAAAATACATTAACCATGAAAACAGCAGTAAAATCAAACAATGCGATGCCACCACACGCTAACCACGTTAATTTCTCTGTAACAATTAACACTCGCGCCCGTTTCCAGTGAAAGTAGCGAGCGCGGGAGTTTCGCTATTGCATCGCTGTGCAAACGAGGGGGGGGGGACTTGATTATAGTGGGGATACAAGTGTGTAATGCAACTTCTTGTTCACATGTGACCCCGGTTCTTATACCTTGTTGTATACCGAACAATGCCATCAACATAGTATCAATATTTGTAACTGTCTTGATTCTGTGGTAAACAGCCTATACAATCCTTGCCTGCCGCATTGCAATGGAATGTTGTGGATATTGTTTTTCCAACACGTTCTTTAGATTAAAGGGTTGGCTCCAAGTCAATTAAGGCTTCCTCGGGACTAGCTGAGGGTCAAACTTCCGAGTCTTCGATTAGAAGCATTTTAAATCTTGGCCTCCTGGTGTATCTGGTGGGGGGTAGCGGCAGCCAAACCTCTAAGTAATTGAGTGCAACTCAAAAATATTAAATTACGACACCTCAAAGAGCTGAGGCCGGAGCCATCTTGAGTACGCTTTGACATGGCACATTGTACTTGTTTGACATCAGAATGACATTTCCAAGATCGCTCTCAGACTTGATATCAATTTATAAATACCAGTCTTAAAATGTTTAGTATCGAATCAGTTTTAGGATCAGACTAATGCTATTCTAAACAGAAATCATGCGATTGAAAATATATTTTCTCTACGTTTGTGTAGGTGTAGACAGCGGTCGATTGCTTATAGATAACACTGTTTACGTCAACATTTGAAAAGTTTCGCCGTGTTATTGACCCCTTTCTATATCTCGGTGATACGTTGTATTTGAATGTTCGTAAATATTCAGATTGGGAGTTCATTGTTCGTTTTAGATTATCATTACATTGGTTACCATTACAACTGGGTCTTCAATCAGCTGTATTAATGTTGCTTCTATGGCAATCAGCCCATACATTTATTTTTGTCTCCCCTTTTGCAAAGGATAGGAATCGATAATTTTCTTCCAACTCCTATTCTTTCTTATTCTTATTTAGCTTATTCTCAGGACTCCTCAAGGGTCAAACCTTGGACACCATTGTCGATCCTGGCTTACAGGAGTAACAGTAGTGATAGTGTGTGGCGGGATTAGACGTATATTTGAAGAAAACGTTACTAGCATATTTTTAAGGTTACTCCATAGACCATGAATGCTTGCTTGCTATATGTAATGTGTTTGCGTCATACGTAAAAATACATGAAACAAACAACGCTCCCCGCCGACGCGAAAACATCTGATGTTTTTAAAAACAAACTACCATTATGTATCTTTACATAACACACTGTAATGTCTGAAGGAGCGCTCAGAGACATAAAAAGTTGAACAGATTTATAATATACTAGCTGTGCCCCGCGACTCCGTCCGCGTTCTGTTGATATTTTTCCTGAATTTTCTTTGCTATAAACCTCACGGAGCCCGAGACCTTTCCAACGAATGCAAATCCGTGGAAATCGGTTCGTGCGTTCTGGAGTTATATCGTCAGGAAGGAAAACCCGACTTATTTTTATATAGTAGACTAGCGGCCCGCCCCGGCTTCGCACGGGTTACATTATTGGAGTTTTAGTAAGGATCCCTAATTTTTTTCAAAATATAATATAGCCTATGTCACCCGGGGATAGTGTAGCTTCCCAACAGTGAAAGAATTGTTCAAATCGGTTAAGTAGTTTCGGAGACTATTCATTACAATCAAACATACAAAGTTTTCCTCTTTATAATATTAGTATGATAACTAGCGGACCCAGAAGACGTTGTCCTGCTGTACATGGAAGTGCCTAGAACCCGATTGTAGCAACACCTACCGTGTCCAATTGTAGATCTAAACCATCAAGGGACCTACTCAAACACACAAAAAGTAATCTAAATCGGTCCAGCTGTTTAGGAGTTCAATGATAAACAAACGTTAAGATGTTATAAAAAGGAATCACCAAAATTTGGTACAGGGGAATTGCACACTTGACTGGATTTTTTTTAATTAAACCGTCTTCAAAAATCTTGGGTGCACTGAAAAGCTGGAAATAACTAGGGACCTTATATTTTAATCATTTGTAACATACAACCTCCTCCTTCTTTGGAAGTCGGTTATATATGTCCTTTACTGTTTGAGTTGCCGTTATCTTGCATTATTAGTATGGAGCGATAAAAAATAAGCAGCCCCCGTTGTGTTCTAGCTTCGATAAACAGCTGTTTACCCTCCATAAAGTTCGTTGCCCCACCGTCTGTTGCGTTGTGACGTCACACGCCATACGGTCCACCAACATAAAAAGTAAAATTGTTTTTTTTTCTAAATTGCCCGTTGCCTCTCACTTATGATGCCATCTATGGTCGCAGCCGTCGGATATCGTGACGTCATTAGATTTGATCGTTAAATTTTAATGTGTGCACATAAATTAACGCAATTATTTTTCAACCATAAACACACTGTTATTGCAAATTAGACTATATTTAATAAGGTTCAATGTTTGAAGTGGATTGGATAGTTGAGGAGTTATATTTGTTTTAAGAAATATAAACATTTAACGGTTTTTAACTGCTGATTTCGGTGGTTTTGTATACTGCGAGTGCCGTATGTTTATCGCTAGACAAGCCAATTCTGTCCCAAACCAAGCAAAGCTTGTATTGTAAGTACCGTTTAATATACTCAAACTTTTAATATAAACAAACCACGGAGTAGACAATTGTGTTGAGCCAGTGTGTGAGTGAACACGAACACAAACGGAACTACTATTTTGTTTTCAATTTTTTTTAAGTTTGCCAAATATATTATTGTATGTAATTTCAAAAGTACTTATCAAAAATACTAATTTCACCGATTACCGTTTGGCGCAGTGGTTAGAGCGTAGACAGCTCGGCTCACTGCACATGGTGGTTGCGGGTTCGATTCCCGCTGGGGTACATTTCGGAAATGGCCTTTTCGTAATTTGCCCTGGTCTGGGTGTCCCGGGATCGCCCCCAGTCCATTGTACGGTACCCATAGTACAAGCGTCGCTTAGTTTGGGGCCGTACAGTTGGTGTGTCAGTCTGGCGATATTTATTGTTATTATTTATTATTTAAAGACCTAACGATATTCCCCATCAATGATTTAAAAACGTTCCTTAATATATATAACATACGTATATAAATTAACGATTTCGCTTATTATTTTTTGTTGTGTTTATTAATGTCAGGAGAAGGTTCTTATGAAAGAAAAAAATAAGAAAATTGAGCGGAACAATTCGAGCTCAATATTCAAAGTTAAGATAGGTTAACGTCTGTCGCGTCAGCTAGTCTTCCTATAAATTGATAACATAACACTAGATGACAATTGACTAATCATTAGAACATGATATTTGGAACATCGTGTTGTAACGTAAATTCATGGTACGATCCTACAGATTTCCTTCGAATTTAGACTTTATTTGATCTGTCGAGAGTTGAAAATCGTATATTATTATGAAAGAGATAAGTTTATTTGCTGATAAAATTATACACTGAAAAACAATTTGTCTGATACAAATTTACATATATATGCGCAGTTTGTGTATATGTATGCTTATTTATTATCAATATCACGAAGGTCAGATGTCCAAAGTGCTTATTTGTGTTAAGGTGTTAAATTGTACTGGTTTAGAGATGACAAAAATATCATAAATATTGATGAAAGTCATGCATGCGACACAATAGCTAGACGTTTTAGCTCCTTTTAATATATCGCTGCTAAAGAGACATACGACGACGAAAGAAATAAATAAAGAAAACAATATTTCGACTAGCAGAAAAATAAAATAAAAGAATATAAGATGATAAGAATATAATAATAGAACTATAAAAATAACTACCAATTCTGCTCACCGCAAACGGACCCAATTCAGCATGTGCTGGTTGACAAGAACCAGCGCTGGTGTCCCATTGGGCCCGTTTGGTGACAGAGGCAGACACGCAGAAAGATAGAGACAACTCATTGCTCAAATACAATACTTATAATTATTGCTGATTAAATAAATATTAGATTGCTGGTAAACCTTGGCTCTCGCTAAACAAAGATACTGGATTGACCTTAGACTGGTTTCACTTTAGTGCGGGCTAACTGTGGACGGAAAATCATCTTTACGGCCATACACTTAACGTCCTGAAAAGTACCGTCCGCGTTGACCATACGCAGCGTTCCACTAGAGTGAAACCAACCACAGTCTTTCAATTTTGATACAACTATTTTCAGAGAAATTTCGCATTCCATCATCATCATGATCAAATGTTCATTTTGCTCATTTTACAGGTATTTTATAAACAAAAGTTTTAACTCCCTGTCAAGAAACCCTGTCGCTAGCTGCGGCTGAACCGTCAAAGGTTCACATAAAAATAGTATTAAGGGTATACTAAGTATATCCGGTGTGTACTAAGGGTCAAGGGATAGACCGGTGCATAACATTTTATTTGTTGCTATAAAGTCACTGTGTCTTGTAAAGTACAGTGTACCGCCCTACAGCAGTGCTCAACCACTGCTGTACGTATCTGACTTGTGTTTGAGACGCGCAAAGCGGCTGGTCAATCGTCTTTCAACAAGACATTGGCACCAGT
Source organism: Notodonta dromedarius (assembly GCA_905147325.1). Taxonomy (NCBI): domain Eukaryota; kingdom Metazoa; phylum Arthropoda; class Insecta; order Lepidoptera; family Notodontidae; genus Notodonta; species Notodonta dromedarius. The sequence continues at coordinate 1,981,024 of LR990187.1, forward strand.
AGCTCGAAGCTGAACCTTCGAATCTCCTGTGATCCTTATTCCCGATTCCCTACAAGTAATAAATTGTGCCTTTTTTTTTGCACTTTGAATCTCCTCTCGGGTTACTATCAAATTGGCGTCATTTAATTAAACACCTTTTTTTTTAGAAAAAGTTTAACTCCCTTAATTATTTCGATTGTATTGTATCCATTTGGACTAAAACACGACCCCAATTATCTACATATAAATTTAATCGATAATTAAGGTCAAAAGTTTCATTTATCGTCTACGTGGATAATATTATTTTCGACTTACTACGTCGAAATCCTAATTTATTTTTCCTCACTCTAGTCAAAGCATTATAGCTTTAGTTAGTTTAGTATTTATTATATTAGTAATTGCGTCACAATTATCCTAATCTTTCCCACGAAAACCTTGTCATCCGAGACAATCGCCTTCCTTTATTCCTTTTCACTCCTGACTCCTCGTTACCAACGCTCCGCGGCTGCTCCAGGCTGCATTGCGTTGACGTTAGCGGTCTCTTGTGGTCAGGTACTAGGGCCTCAGCGCCCGGTCGCTCAAACCGTCGGGTAGACGAGCCGTGGGGGGATCGGCGCGGGCATATACAACGACATCAAGCCGCTGATTGCTCCTGCACAAAGCTTTGGTAAGTGATTTTGAAACTTGATGACTTAACATGATAACTTCAGACGCTTCTCTAAAGACGAGCAAGTTTCACGATGTTTAGCAAGTGATAATCTCAGTTAGAAATCATGGAATCCGAGGATCACTGAGGTGGGAGCCGTGATTAGAACCTTCACCCCTTGTGTGTTAGACTACTGAGCTTTCGCTGCTGTTATAAGATGTTGTCGTCGAATAATAATGTCATAGCGTGGCGTGTCTTGCCCTATTTTATTTTGTTCTTAGTAATCTCAAAAGGCAACACACTGGAGCTATTCTGTTACCAATAATACTTACCCTTTCTTACTACTGACTATTAATTAGAAGCAACTGGCGATTAAAAAAAATAATTAAAAAGACGCCCGCTGAGTTTCTTGCCGGATCTTCTCAGTCCAAATGGCGTTCCGATCCAGTTGTAGACATTTTTTTATTTGCCGCTCAGTAGGCCTCACAATTTGACTTTGACTTTGACTTTGATCCGAAGTACGACTTTTAGATCTTTCCCTTTTCCCCTAATAGGTGCCGATTCACCCTCCGCTCGCGCCAATAATTCCCGATAATGTTGAGATCGGGCGCGAGGCACCCGGATGCTGGGCAATCGTCCCCCGTCGCGTCGACGTCCCGGCCGCGGGCCGCGGACGAGCCGCACGAGTTGTACGCGACGCTCAACGAGTACCTGCTAATGGAGAACAAGTTCCAACCGAGATTGTGTTTGCCGAATGAATCTGAGGTAAATAAATAAATAATAAGAAATATCGCCAGACAAACACCAACTGTATGGTCCCAAACTAAGCAACGCTTGTACTATGGATACCGTACAATGAACTGGGGGTATGGCGATATTATAATTATGTCTCTCTGTATCACGGGCTCTTCCCGGTCGTTTGGAAGGCTTGCATAGGGACATGGGTCCAACATGGAGAGGCCCTTTGTGAGCATTTTAGTGTCATGGAAGGCACATGTTGAGGTCAACCGCTGCAAATGATGGGACATATAGAGCTACTATTATTATAGGAAGCTGCGATAGCCGATTGGTTAAAGCACGCGTCTTGCGGGCACCAGGTCTTGGGTTCAAACCCAGGCACGCACCTCTGGATTTTTCAAAATCTATGTGCGAATTATAATTTATACAAGGTGACACATAATGGGTATACTTTTTTTTCAAAACTTAACTTTGTAATTCTAAAACCATCAGCTTTGGAGGGAACTTGAAAAACAAAAGGTGTTATAGGAATACAGCTGTTGACCGATTCCACAAGTCTACAAAACCTTTAGTACTTCAACTGTCCCACAAAGCCGATAGTTTGAGATTTACAAAGTTAAGTTGCAAAAAAAATAGTATACCCATTTTGTATCACCTAGTATATTATTATCACTTGCTTACGGTGAAGGAAAACATCGTGAGGAAACCTGCATGTCTTAGAAGATCTAACCAATTTTCGAAAGACATGTGAAATCCGCCAGCCCGCACTGGGGCAGCGTGGTGGATTATGGCCTGAATCCCCCTCGTGTTGAGGGGAGGCCCGTGCCCAGGAGTGGGACGTCAAAAGGGCTAAATTATTAATATTATTATTAGTATACCAAGTTCTACAGAGTAGCGTGTGTGTTCAGAATGGCGAGGTGCCCACCGGTGCCCGCGACGGCGCCGCCCACGTGCTGCGCTGCCTCAAAGTATGGTACGACCTGCCCGCCGACGTTTTGATTACTGCCATCAACCTCTTCGACAGGTATGTCACCCTAGTACTTAGAGAATATCCAGGGCAATGAATCCTACTAATATTATAAAAGCGAAAGTTTGTGAGTGTGGATGTATGTTTGTTACTTTTTCACGCAAAAACTACTGAACGGATTTAGATGAAATATGGAACACAGATAGTTTATAGCCTGGATTGACACATATAATACTTTACTTAAGTCTACGCCGCCGAAGTCGCGGGCAGTAACTAGTTGGATAATAAACCAATGATTAATTGCAATGATTTGTATCAGATTCCACCTATGTCGGTAACAGGTGCTATTTGTGAAAGCCTATGAAAAAATGAAATTAAAGTTATTTATTTATCTCGAAGTCTAAATGTTTACAAGTAATATTTTTAATTCGTTTACAAATCATGTCTGTAGACTTGAGAAACAAAAAAAAAGAAATTATGCAAGCGTACTTAACTTGTGACCCTTCGTAAGGGCCACACATATTGGCAAAACAATAGCGCGATGGTGAGAAATATAATATCATATGATTTTTCGCACGCTACCTGTGAAATGTTCTATGTACCAGGTGAAACAAAAAGGGTATACTATTTTTTTTTTGCAACTTAACTTTGTAAATCTCATACTATCGGCTTTGTGGGACAGTTGAAGTACTACAGGTTTTGTAGACTTGTGAAATCTGTCAACAGCTGTATCCCTGTAACACCTTTTGTTTTTCAAGTTTCCTCCAAAGCTGATAGTTTTAGAATTATAAGGGTATACTATATTTTTTTTATTTTTTTTTTTATTTGACTATATGTTGTTGGCCAGAGTGGCCATAACAACTTCACCCGGACAGAGGGCCCAGCCAGAGGGGCAGGGGGGCAGCTAGCTCAAGGGCGCCACAAGGGACACGACCTCGGCTTGGGCCGCTGCCAGGAGAGGTGGCGAGGGTCAATCTACCACCGGATCGGAACGCGACCTCGACTGAGAAGATCAAGGGTATACCTTTATGCTTCAACCTGTATAATGTAATCTATCCCCTGTGCAGGTTCCTGACGAAGATGAAGGTACGTCCGTGCCACATTCCTTGCATTACGGTGTCCTGCATGAACATCGCGCTCGAGCAGTACGCCGCGGACACCAACACCAAACGGAGCATATCTGTGGAAGAGTTGGGTGAGTTTCTGTTTGTTTTTATCATCTACAGTTTGAAATAGAACGGGTATACTTAACTTTGCAATTCTAAAACTATCAGCTTTGGAGGAAACTTGAAAAACAAAAGGTGTTACAGGGATACAGCTGTTGACTGATTTCACAAGTCTACAAAACCTTTAGTACTTCAACTGTCCCACACAGCTGATAGTTTTAGATTTGCAAAAAAAATAGTATACCCTTTCTGTTTCACCTAGTATAATAATATCATCTACAAAGTACAAATAAACACAATTGCAGTGTCTGTTTGTAATGACAAAACAACTAAACTCTCCACTAAATGCATATGAAAGTCTAAACAATATAAATGAAAGTATAAATTATTGAAGCTAAGCTTCTATACTATCCGTGCTAAGCGTCAGTATCGTTACATGACATATACCTATATAGGTATACAGAGTGGCAGCTGTTTTTAACGCTTAGTTCCTACGCTTTATACTATAAATGTATTTATTTATTCGTTTATAATTAGGCATCACAGGCCCATAGATATATACCTTATATACTATAATACATATCCTACTAATATTATATATGTATGTTTGTTACTCCTTCAGGCAAAAACTACTGAACGGATTTGGATGAAATTTTGAACACAGATAGATTATAACCGGGATTAACATATAGGATACTTTTTAACCCAATAATCCAATACTACGCGGATGAAGTCGTGGGGCACAGCTAGTTTTTAATAAAACCAACACTATAACACTAAACTATTGGTGGTGCCGGCGGCAATCTCCCCGGAAAGCGCCTGAACACCACATTCTTCGGCCAGTTGTCTTCCTAATAAGCTTCGCTTCTTTTGGGCGTCCCTAGAGGGCCGTGTTTTTATTTTTTTCTGTAAGTGTTTGTTTGTCCCGGCTAATCTCCCCCTCGTATTGAGGGGAGGCACGTGTCTAGGGAGTGGGACTTTTAAAAAAAATGTTTTACTAGACACGAATAGAGTGCCTAGGGAGTGAAACTTTTTTTTAAGTAGTTTACAAAGTCATACTCCAATAAAAAATCTAAATCTTTAACCCCCGACCCGCCCAACCGATTCCAATTTCGTTTATTTTTTTTGTTAGATAGGTATTCTGATCGAGAGTGATTTGATTTGATTTTTCAAGGTCTTTATTTTTAAACATATTAGTTAGTTACATAGTAATACAATTGATCTTATTCTAATTGTATACAAGTCATGTTTGAGAAAAGTTATTCAGGCTAGGCGCCTTTGTAAACATTAAACAGAAAATGATACATTTTTGATAAATATGGTTAACTGAACTGGTACAACTGTAAGGTGTTTTAAGTAATGAGCAAGTCTTGGTATGGACACACATTATTTTAAGCTAAGAAATCGATCTGGTCGAGTGAATCTGATCGAGAGTGTTCTTAGCTATGTTTCATGAAAATCGGTTCAGCCGTTTGAAAATTATCAGCTCTTTTGTAGTTTAAAATGTCGCCGCATCGGGGGTTTTATAAATTGTCAATTTGAGTTATTATATTGTTTGTGTTGCCTGTCGCAGTGTCGATATCCCAGTCGGCGTGCACCGCCGGCGACGTGGCGCGCATGTCGCGCGTCATCGGCGACAAGCTGAGCCTGGCGGGCGGCTGCGGCGCCGTCACCGCGCTGCACTGGCTGCGGCTGCTGCGGCGCCTGCTGCTGCTGCACCTGGCGCCGCAGCCCTCCGAGCCGCTGCTGGCGGCCTGCCAGGTACACGACCACCCGCTGTACACGGTGCAAGGGCATAAACCCAGACTGACACACCAACTATACGGTCGAAAACTAAGCAACGCTTGTACTATGGGCACGGTACAATGGACTGGGTGCGATCCCGGTGACACCCAGACCGGGGCGAATAACGAAATGGCAATTTCAGAAATTTATCCTGACGGGAATCGAGCCCGCGACAACCCGGTGAGGCGAACCACGCTGCCTACGCTCGAACCACTGCGCCAAGCGGTCGTCATATATCGTCATTTAAATAACTTTTTATTACATCAAATAGGGATCAAATCCACATGACATTGCCATTTCTAGCTGTCAACACACTATCTATACCCTTTCCAATCGTTTATTTAACTTTTGACAGCTCTAATACTTTCAAATAGCGATACCCTGACCCGTTACCGATTCGATTTATTTTATCGATCGATTTTATTCATGAAGAAGTTTTAATCGATTTAACACTTTATTATTTTATCGATGATTTCGTAATTTTATCGATTATTAAACGGCAACACGGAACGCGGCGGCGACGCGCGACGCCATTTTGTTGTTAGTGTTAATCCACATTTTCATACGTCGAGTTGAATATTTATATTCCTCCGTATTGATTTATTTGTGAATTCTCACGTTTGGTTGAGTTGAGCGTAGCGTTCCTCCCTTCGTTACTGTCAAAATGATTTGATATAAAATATAATCGATAATCGATTTATTTCAAAACCGTTTTTATAGTCTGTGGTCATTAATTACGAATGACACATCTCTAAGTGGGCGGAGCCCGTCCATGAAGTACAGTATTCCCTGTAGTACATTGTATCAAAAATTATTACAAAACTTTATGTGCGTGATGTGTCAAAAGTTAAATAAACGATTGGATACACTATAAAAGTGGCACTTTCTATATTTGTTTACAAGTTGAACGGACTCAATATATTATACAGGGTGTAAGGGGCATCGTAACGAAAACTGATGCCATGGATTCAACTCGTGATTCTGGATCCCCAGAGTTGGAATTTTCCGAGGATATTCATGAAATTATGCTAAAATTGTTGAGCATTTTTATTTAATTGATTTTATCATGAAATCATTATACAAATCTATTGCAAGTGATTTTATTAAATAAATAAATCAATAATTACTATTCTACACTTAAAACCAGGGTTCGCCGATTTATATCAGCGGATATATATCACGATATATATCACGATATATATCAATTGATTTTTATCTTGATATATATCAATTGATTTTTTCTTGTTTTCTGAACAAAAAAATTTGGAGTTTAATGTTTACCCTGGCAACACGTAGCGAACAACTAAAATTAAGAATAATTTAGATTGTGTCCCAAAATGGCAACCTTATTTAAAGTTGGGGAAATCCCCTTTAACTTACCAGTACGGCTAGCTTTTTATTGAAATTCAAACCTTAACTTCATATTATATAAGGTTTATTTTACGAGGTATTAAAAAATGGGGATTCCCTGGTGCTCCTAGCGTTACTAATTTTCACTTTCTAGGGAATCCACGCAAGCGTGACAATTATATATGACAATTTATAATTACAAATTATTATTAAAATTCGTTGATTTAACTCACAAACCAATGAAGATTATTATAATAATAGGCACTTGTTTTTTTAGGTGTTCATTAAAAAAATCTTTCTCAAATAAACTTTTGTTACATTTTAAAGTTTTTCTAAGAAATGTGGTAATTTGACACTTATATTATTTTACAAATTCCTTTCACATTTTAAATCTTTAATCCCCCTACATAATGAAATTCGCTTCTTTTTCTTAGCCTGGATATATATCCGATATATATCGGATATATATCAAAAAATCGGATTTTTGATATTTATTATAAAAATCGGATTTTTTCGAACCCTGCTTAAAACTGACTGATTTCACAGAAGATGACTGAAAGAGCCTAAAGTCCTACAGTGTACCCATTACTGCACGTCTATGGGGAATTCATTTATCTAAAGCGCCCCACACAAGGACTAATTAGTGTTATGTTTGTTCACAGGAGAACGAGCTGGTCCATATGCTGGAGATAGTGTCGTGTGACGCGTCGTGCGTCAACGCGCGAACCAGCGAGCTGGCGCTAGTGCTGCTGTACCATAAACTAGGTGAGTGTCATAGACAATATGCCTTTGTTGGGACACACACTCCAACCCACTGACACACCAACTGTATGGTCCCAAACTAAGCAAAGCTTGTACTATGGGTACCGTACAATGGACTGGGGGCGATCCCAGTGACACCCATACCTGAGCAAATTACGAAAAGACTATTTCCGAAATTCGCCGTGACGGGAATCGAACCCGCAACCAGCATGCGCAGTGAGCCGGGCGGTCGTCAGTAGCTACATGTCGCTTGTCGTCGTGTTGCAGAGCAGCAGCTGTCCGCGTGGTCCGCGGCGTGCGGCGCGGGCGAGCCGCTGCCGGAGAGCGCGTACTACGTGTACGACTTCGCCACGCAACTGCAGCTACATTGCCATGTCAGTACACACGCGAGACGTTACACATATTTTTAGTTATTTATTTTCATTTTTTTGAAGCAGCGATAGCTGATTGGTTAAGCACGCGTCTTGCGTGCACAAGGTTTGGGTTCAAACCCCGGGTTCTCGCACCTCTGGGTTTTTCAAAATCTACGTGCGAATCATAATTTCTATATGATTTACAAGGTGAAACAGAAAGGGTATACGTTATTTTTCAAAACTTAACTTTGTAATTCTAAAACTATAAGCTTTGGAGGAAACTTGAAAACAAAAGGTGTTACAGGGATACAGCTGTTGACATATTTCACAAGTCTACAAAACCTTCAGTACTTCAACTGTCCCACAAAGCCGATAGTTTGAGATTTACAAAGTAAAGTTGCAAAAAAATAATATACCCTTTTTGTTTCACCTAGTATATGGGAGTAGATTAAATATTATATATATATTTTTTGGTCAAACTTAGGCCTGTATTAATGGATTGATACTGTTGGTGCACTACTGTTTTACCTTTATTAATGATACACTGCTGTTTTATTTTGTTATTATATCAATTTCGAAAACTGGTGTACAATAAAAAGTTGTCTATTATATTGAACGGGCCAATAGTAATGTATTATATGTATGTGGTGTGCAGATGAACGACGCGTCGCTGGTGTCGGTCCGCGCGCGCGTGCTGCACGCGCTGCAGCGCTACGAGCGGAGCGACGCGCGCCGCGACCAGCGCCAGCCGCTCGTCTGGCGGCTCTCCGAGCGAACGCTCAAGGTGCGCAACACGCACCACACGTACTGCACGCACATATACACACATACACACTCGCATAAACACACTCTCTCGCAAACACACTCGCATATACACACACACGTACACACGCTCACGCTCACATACATACACACACACACTCGCATAAACACACACACACTCGCACGCACACACGCTCGCACGCACACACACTCGCACGCACACGCACACGCATAAACACACACACGCATAAACACACACTCGCACACACACACACACACATACATACAGTGCCGGATTTCCAAATTTCCAAAGTATATAGGCTGTAAAGTTTTAGCCGCCCTTGCCTCTACAATTGTCATGTCCTAGATTATTTTTACAATCCAAAAATTTCGTTGAAATGGCACGTAAAATAGTCATCGGCAAAATTTGTTGCAGAGTTCTATAATATGTAAAACATCAGGAAACCATCATGCAGAAATCTTTTTGATTTCTATGAGGTAGCAAAAAAAACATCGGTCCCCAAATTTGCCGCCCCAAAAATCTGCCGCCCTAGGCTCCAGCCTACTCAGCCTGCTGGTAAATCCGCCACTACCCACATACACAAATCATGTATACTAATAACATACACTAATCATATACGACCGCTTGGCGCAGTGGTTCGAGCGTAGGCCGCTCGGCTCACTGCACGTGGTGGTTGCGGGTTCGATTCCCGCCGGGGCAAATTTCGGAAATGGCCTTTCGTAATTTGCCCAGGTCTGGGTGACACTGGGATCGCCCCCAGTCCGTTGTACGGTACCCATAGTACGAGCTTTGCTTAGTTTGGGACCGTGCAGTTGGTGTGTCTGTCTGGCGATGTTATTATTATTATTATATACTGGTTACTGAATGCTCCAAACGTCAGAGGTTTCGATAATTATCGGGAATATAATTTAAATGGTTTATATAACACTAGCTGACCCGACAGACGTTGTCCTGTCTTAACCTTTGAATATTGAATTCGAATTGTTCCGCTCAACTTTGTTATTTTTTTCTTTCAATACTAACGGGAATACTGGTCATGTGATGAACTCACATTGCTAGTTATCTTAAAAAGAAAATATATATTTTGGATAATAAAGTTTCCTAAAGGCATAGGCCGTGATTGTAAAGCCGCGTGTTCCCGCAGGTGCTCCGCCCCACGGACCGGCTCACGTCGCTGCTGCCGACCATAGAGGAGCAGCACTTCGCACACGACGCCGCCGCCTCCCCCAGGAACAGGTGGGGTCATACACATTATATTAATTATTATTATCATACTAATATTATAAAGAGGAAAACTTTGTTTGTTTGATTGTAATGGATAGGCTACGAAACTACTGAACCGATTTGAAAAATTCTTTCACTGTTGGGAAGCTACACTATCCCCGGGTGACATAGGCTATATTATATTTAAAAAAAATAGGGATCCTTACTAAAACTCCAATAATGTAACCGTAATGTACCCTTGCGAAGCCGGGGCGGGCCGCTAGTGTATTATATAATACTAGTTTTTGCCCGCGACTTCGTCCGCGTAGACTTAAGTAAAGTATTCTATGTGTTAATCCAGGTTATAAACTCTATGTGTTCCAAATTTCATCCAAATCCGTTCAGTAGTTATTGCTTGAAAGAGTAACAAACATACATCCACACTCACAAACTTTCGCATTAATAATATTAGTAGGATATAATATTCCGTTAGAGTTTGTAAGTGTTTCTTTGAATGTGTAATATTGGTGGAATATTAAACATTAAGGTGAAGGCGCCTGTCTAGCCCGCGAAATTCAAAATTTTCGAGTATTTTTATAGTTTATCCAAAATCTGAAAACATTTAAGACAACATTTTGTGATTTGCGACAAACAGTATGCAGTGCGTTAATTAATACATTTATTTTACTCTAAATATTATCACGGTGGATATGATACTAGTAAATCACTAAATATACAAAAATTGCCAGAATATCTGGATAGCTGTCGTTCTTGAAATGTTTTAGAGTAAGTTGGATATATTAATAAATGCACTGCACTCGGTCTTTTTCGCGAATTACAAAATGTGCCTTTTATTATTGTCAGATAATGAAAAAAATCTAAAAAACCTCAAAAAATTTGAACTTCGCGGGCTAGATGGGCGCTTTAGCCTTAAATGTTCATAAATGTGTGTGAGTAACCACAAGGGGTCATAAGAGAATTCATGTGTTCAATTTTTTTACCTTTTATCTTTATTATTAATGGTGGTTTTCTTCAAAGTGTTTAGCACACATACTAGGTGAAACAGAAAGGGTATACTACTTTTTTGCAACTTTACTTTGTAAATCTAAAACTATCGGCTTTGTGGGACGGTTGAAGTACTAAAGGTTTTGTAGACTTGTGAGATCTGTCAACAGCTGTATCCCTGTAACACCTTTTGTTTTTCAAGTTTCCTCCAAAGCTGATAGTTTTAGAATTACAAAGATAAATTTTGAAAAAAAGGTATATTCAACTATTGTATTGTTTTGTCATCAGATCTGGTAGTGAGAGCAGCGAGAACGAGGAGACCTCTGATTGGCCGCGCAGCCCCGTGCTGCCGGTGTACTGCGACAACTGAACCCCGCACCCCGCACCCTCACACCACCAGCCCCACAGAACAGTATCGAAGAACCTCTGGTACAAGACCCTGCAATAATGTGGCCTAAGACTGTGCCACGATGAGAGTTGTCATTTCGGCCGCTCGGCTTACTACACCGGGTGGTTGCGTGTTCGATTCCCGCCGGGGCAAATTTCGGAAACGACCTTTTCGTAATTTACCCTGGTCTGGGTGTCCCGGGATCGCCCCCAGTCCGTTGTACGGTACCCATAGTACAAGTGTTGCTCAGTTTGGGACCGTACAGTTGGTGTGTCGGTCTGGCGATATTGAATGACTTCTTCTATACGGATACAGTTTCATTTAATAATGACGGAGTCTTGGGTCAGATAACGTGGCATGTTGCGTCTTGCAAAATGGACCCAACACACACTTACTTCTGCAGACTAAAATCAACCTTAGTTTTAATGATTGTAGGTTGGTTTTAGTTTGCAGAAATATAGGTGGTTGGGTCCATTCAGCATATCTACAAGTATACACAATATTTAATAGTAAAATTTACACAATACCCAAACCTAGGTATGTTCCTCACAAGCTGTAATAAATGACAGCTAAATATGTCGCCGTCTCGTTCACACACTGCGACAGAGACAAGGACGACGATACATTTAGTTGAAGTCGCGATCCTAATTTTGAGAAACGAGTCAAAAAACACGTGATGCGCGGTTGGTATGTTTGTATTATTTACACTACATATATATAGAGTTTGTATTAATCTATACTAATATTAGAAAGAGGAAAGTTTTGTTTGTTTGTTTGCATTGAATAGGCTCCGAAACTGCTGAACCGAATGAAAAAATTCTGTCACTGTTGGGAAGCTACACTATCCCCGGGTGACATAGGCTATATTATACTTTCAAATAAATTAGGGATCCTCACTAAACTCCAATAATGTAACCGTAATGCACCCGTGCGAAGCCGGGGCGGGCCGCTAGTATAATATATTTTATAAGAATAACAACATGGCAGCTAAGAGTACAAATTTTGACCGTGATCAGACTTATATCGATCAATATACAGGGTGTATGGGGCATCGTAACGAAAACTGATACCATGGATTGAACTCATGATTCTGGACCCCCCAGAGTCGGAATTTACCGTCGATATTTTCATTATTAATTAATGTAAAATATAATTAATAGATAAATCAATAATTTAATTATTTTGTCACGGTAATCTGAACTCTATATGTATGTGGTTATGAGCGTCGTCGTAGAGCCAGTGTGTAGGTATGTGTGTTAGTAGACAGGTATCGGAATGATTGGATGATTATAATCTATACAAATAATATAAATAAATAAAATATATTTGAGAAGACTCAATTTGTTGAGCAATGTTAAGTAATTGACGACGAAATTAAACAATCGTTCCGAGATCTATCTGTGTGTATGTTTAATGTAAACAATTAATAATAATTATTATAATAATTTAGGTTGATCATTTTATAATAATAATAGTGAAAAATGAAAGGTGCAATTTCCAAAATTTCAATCTAGAAAAAAAAACTGTTCAAAAAAAATTTCTTTTTTTTGTAATAATAATAAATAATAGTTTTACAATGTTAATAATGTAAGTAAATAAAATGTTTGGAGTATTATTAAAGTGTAAAGTTGTTTTTTTCTTTTTAATTATTATTATTAATTTTGATAATAATTTGCAGAGTGGACAAGGTTTCCTAATTATTCATATTGTGTTCTATAGATGACAAAGAGCCATCTCAGGAATGCCAGCAACCGAAAACCTCATTTGAATCGGACCATCCGTTTAGGAGCTATGATGCTATAAACAATCGTTGATAGTCTTAGAGGTTTAGCCTCACCTTGCTAGTAATCTTTGAGAGAATCTGTCAATTTTTTAACTAATTAATAATCAGGAAACGTTGTTCATTACCTAATTTTAGTCACAGCTTTTTAATCTGTGAGTCTTTTCTTTTCTTATAGAAAAAAAAATGTTCAAAAAAAAATATTAAAATTCCATTATTTAGGGTATCAAAGTGGTGGGATTCAGAGTTAGTTATTAAATATTAAAAACACAAAAAAATATAAATAAAAAACGGAAGTACTTTTCTAATAATCAAAGCCTCTCAGTCTCATCGCTTTAAAGTTAATTATAAGCGTCCAGTCACCATAATGAATGAATGAATGTAAATGATTTTGAAACAAAAAAAAACTTTATAAAAAAAAGTTGATAAAAAATAAATCCACCGAAGATTCGTCCTAAGTTCATCATTATAATTTAGTTGTAACGAAATATTGAATTGTAAAAATATAGCAGAATCATCCGGTTTTTTTTTTAACTTTAACTTGAAGTATTTGGTTATCGGGACTAACTTCAAATTCACAATTAATTCTGACATATTTAAACATATGGTTTGTGTTAAATTCAGTTGTTTGTCTGTTGGAATAACAACACAAGAAATCAGTTTTTCACTTAACTTAAATTTTCATTCATATTTTTTTATTTTATTTCATTATCTCTACTTACTTTGTGTAGTTGTAAATTTAAAATAAATGACAAAAAAAAATACAAATGTTAAGCGAAAAAATTGTAAAAAAAAATGATCTCAGCTTCATTGTAGAGAAAAAAACAACATGTTTAATTAAATCGATGTGACATTGGTGTGCATTTGGTGACATTTATAATGTTACACTCGCAAATTCGTCAATTTGTTTACTGGAAATATTGATTGCACCAGAAAAATATCAAAGTTTTGAGACACTGTCAAACCTCGAATAATTGTCGACATTCCGGATCAATAATTGTCGACATTCCGGATCAATAATTGTCGACATTCCAGATCAATAATTGTCGAAATTCCAGATCAATAAATGTCGACTCTTGCACGGTGTAATCATGGTCTATCAGTAGAGCGACGAAACACTGATTCTTTAAAGCAATTTCTGTTATATCGACATTTTCAGCAAACAAAATGCCTTCACAATTTCAATTTTTCTTCACTCATAATAATATATACATATACTATAATAGTGTTCCGGTAATGTGTACATATATCACTGTGATAAACTTACCCTGTCGTTTCATACATCACTTCTTATAAGGAAACAGAATGCTATTTTAAGACAGCATTTTTTATTAAATATATAGAATACCACATCTTTTGTAAATTACGAATGATTGTATTAACTTGTGATCAATGGGATTGATGATTTTAACAAAGATTCCATTTTATATTACGTATCATAATTGAATTTAGATGTATAAATATCTAAATTCTGAAAAATCTGAATATGAGAATCTAAATACAATATGGTGTGATCATAAGAGTTGGAAGACCCCAAAATACAATTTTCGGATGCTGTGACTCGGACAACTCATTGATAGCAAGGTAATATTTTGATTCTGCGAAAACATTGTATAAAATCAATATTAAAATATCAATTTTTTGATACCGGTCACACCAATTCTTTGATTGGTTTATTGATTGACTATTTGTTATGTAAAATACATTTTATAGCCTAGATAGACTTGATTCAAGGTTCAAGCTTCAAGGAAGGTAGTATTTTAGATAAAAAATAGTCAACAATCCAACATCTGCATTTAATATATAAAGAATATAATGTCTATACGTGTGAATGTTTGTGAAAGCGTGCGTTTTCTATTGAAAAAAAAATATGGCGCGCGGCGAGTCGCGGAATGAGTAACAAAATCTCGAATCGAAGAGAATAAAAACAAGTGACTCTTTAATTTTGTAGTTTTATTTCATGGCCATCCCGAGTAAATAAATAAATAAATATCGCCAGACTGACACACCAACTGTATGGTCCCAGACTAAGCAACGCTTGTACTATGGGCACCGTACAATGGACTGGGGGCGATTCCAGTGACACCCAGACGAATTACGAAAAGGCCATTTCCGAAATTTGCCCTGACGGGAATCGAACCTGCAACCACCAGGTGCAGTGAGCCGAGCGGCCTACGTTCAAACCACTGCGCCAAGCGGTCGTCAAGTATACCTTTTAATATATATTATGATTAAAAATTCATATGTGCGTGTTCGTAATTTTACTTCTAAACGGCTTTTACCGATTTTGACGACTTTTTTGTACATATAGGGGTAATCTGGATAGTTGTTAGTTTTAATTGGGCCCGGTAGATGGCGCTAGAAAGTAAAACTATAGTCGAGTGTAAATTTATTAGAGGGTAGTCTGACATTCTTCATCAATATTATCAGATGTATGAGACAAGGGAGCGTAGATGGAGAGGTTTCGATGTCGGAAAGGACCGCTTTCATCGTTCTTTTACAAATGAAGGATGAACGCAGTCGTTTTGAAAACAAAAACTCCGTCAATTGTGGATTATGGAGTGCATAAATAGTAGAGGTTCAAGTGTCATAAACTGACATTAGCGACATCTCTCGGACAGTAAAAAAGCGCCCTTTAGTAGGAATAAACGTGTGAAAATAATAAAACAAAACCGATACAATTTAACAAAATCTTTATTTTATCGAAACAAAAATATAAGTATATGTGGTACTCCCGTTTACTAGGTACGATTGATGTCAAAATAACATGTTAAAACTTAATATTATAGTCTAAAATAAGTTTAAAAGTAACAATAAAATGTCAGTTATCGCCAAAAACATTTACAACAAAGCAGTTATTTCTCAATGCAAATTGCGTCATTGTTATTGATGTGAAATGAAAAATTATGTTCATTCAGGCAACGCGTGCCTGTGACCTATTTCGCCAGACACAAAATAAATGCTTATTGTGAAAATTTCTCAATTGTTTGTCATAAGATTTCTTCATGACCACGCATAATGGTTTATCTCAAGGATAAGAATACGTATTCAAATACAATAATGATATTTACAATGCAAAACTTATCCTATTTACGCAATATTTTGGAATAAATTTCGTTACGCGACCTTCCAATTGATCGATTTCATAGATATTGTTGGCTCACTGGGGCATGTTATATTCACAACCGTCCCAGTCTGGGTATTACTGGGATCACAGCACCCAGGATACAACCTTGGCACCATACAATTGGTGTTTGTCTATATCAATCTACAGAACTGAAAATTAAATCACTTCGATTGATTTTGAAAACATAATGATTTTACAAAGTCAACTTGATTTAATATAACATCGAAACGAAAATGGTGGGTCATTTTATAATGTCATAAGTGAAAATAACAACTACTGTCATGTTAAAATATAACAAAATGTAATGATCATAACATCAGTGAAGACATGTCGCAAAGAAATCCGCATGTCTGAAGAGTTCAATAGAATTACGGTTCCAAAGTGCACTCGGTTTAAACCCCCCCTTGCATTGAGGGGAGGCCGCTTAACAGTGTCACCTATATCCTTAACTTAATATGGAAATGACATATTTTATAATATCAGATCATACAAAAATACGCAAATGATAACATTAACATATGAAAATACCTTTTTGTTATGAAAGAGATCATCAAGTAATTAACAAAATTATGCGCAAATTTTCATGGTGCCTACATAAAAATGACGTTGTATTTATTGCTGCCCTTCACAAAATCCATAATATGTGATGGGGATAACAATATCATAATTTGTGTATTAATAGAGAATTGGAGAATTTTAATCATTTTGCAAACAGCCTAATATTGTGCTTTTCCTTGTCCAACTGTAGCTCCAAAGCATCCAGGTGACCTCATATGTACGAAAAAATCGTCAAAATCGGTCAAGCCGTTTAGGAGAATTACAACAGACACAACGGAAATTTTAAAAACATAACCTTAAAAATAAAATGATATTTACAAATGATACTTTTTTTAATTTTTTTTATTCTTTATTATTTATAACATAAACTGTAAAATTATACAGCTTCAAATAACGAAGAAACAAAAATGGCGGTCAAGATGGTCGCTGTGAACATTTTGACAGCTGCGGAAAAGAGACACACTTTTTAGTACTGACAAGCTTCTTGGTACTGACGCATATTTTAGTACTGACACCAATATTTTGGTGTCAAACAAAATTTATTTCAGTGGTTGCGGTTTGTTATTAAAGTCCTTTCTAACTCGAATAGTTATGATAACAATTATTGTTATATTGTTGTCAACGGCATTTCTTCAGGAAATCCAATACCTCTTGTGGATAGTTCTGTCTTGTTGTGGATTTCGTGGCAGAGCGGGCGTATTCGATCGGGGTCACAGAGCTGTTAAACAAAAATATTATAGTATATCAAAGACGTTGTTTAAACATCTAATATTATACAGGTTGAAACATAAAGGGAAAGTATACTTTTTTTTCTAAACTTAACTTTGTAATTCTAAAACTATCAGCTTTGGAGGAAACTTGAAAAACAAAAGGTGTTACAGGGATACAGCTGTTGACAGATTTCACAAGTCTACAAAATGTTCACAACTTCAACTGTCCCACAAAGCCGATAGTTTTAGATTTACAAAGTTAAGTTGCAAAAGAAATAGTATACCCTTTCTTTTTCACCTGGTATAGATAACAATAAAGGTTATTTAATCGTTCTAATAAATAAATATCGCCAGACCGACACACCAACTGTACGGTCCCAAACTAAGCAACGCTTGTACTATGGGTACCGTACAATGGACTGGGGGCGATCCCAGACCGGGGTAAAATTACACAAAGGCCATTTCCGAAATTTTCCCCCCACGGGTATCGAACTCGCAACCACCATGTGCAGTGAATCGAGCGGCCTACGCTCGAACCACTGCGCCAAGCGGTCGGCTAAAGTGCGATTATAAAGTGAATTGTATAAATTATTATTTACTAGCGGACCGCCCCGGCTTCGCACGGCTCTATAATTATCAGTGATTCTCTACTATATTATACATATATTATACATATAAACCTTCCTCTTGAATCACTCTAATAAAATCCGTAAAATAGTTTTAAGTATTTCAGTTTGTGTAGAACTAAAAATAATATATTCAGCGGGCACCCACCTCATGTTTTGACAATGAGCCAGGTTCTTCCACATCTTCCTGTCGACATGCTTGAACATGAGCATCACCAGCTGCAGGTCGCAGGTCGGCGAGTTCACCGCCAGGTGGAGCGCGGAGTCGCCGCCTTTGATATCCTGGACATGACACACATACATACATACATTAGAAAAAAATCTTATTATTACAACTAACTAGCTGTGCCCCGCGACTCCGTCCGCGTTCTGTTGAATTTTTTCCTGAATTTTCTTTGCTATAAACCTCACGGAGCCCGAGACCTTTCCAACGAATGTAAAACCGTGGAAATCGGTTCGTGCGTTCTGGAGTTATAGCGTCAGGAAGGAAAACCCGACTTATTTTTATATAGTAGATAGGGACCCTCCATTTTGGTTTTCCAAAATGGACGGTCCCATTTTTGTATTGTATTGTTATTAATTGTGTTTGTTATTGCTATTCGTCACTCGACATTGGCAGAATCATATTGGGCTTGACCCAATTGTAAGAGGCCATTAATATAAAAAATATAGAACTGTCAATGTCAGCCGTCCTAGAGGCTGGCAGAACTGTCAATGTCAGCTGCCCCAATGTCAATGGCGAAAAGTAAAACAGAGTTCCCTGGTACGAAGGTTCTTTGGAGCATATTTTTTTTTTTGTCCAAAATCAGTCTCTCCTTCGTACGATTTACTTCCCAACGATTTCCCTCGTCCTTTGAACCTCCCCTATCTATTATCTCTTTCCGATATTTTTTCAGTTAAAACCCTATATTAATTTATTTCCCGTAATAATATCAGATTGTAAGCTTTGTAAACAGGTTATTATCCCCCCCATTCTTGTTTCTACTCGCTCTTTTTATTGTCCTATGTATTTTGTGATGTTATTGTACTTATATATTGCTTTACGTTCCGTTTTCGTTTGTGCTACTATATATAATAATTATTTGTTTTAGTATACATATTATTATCATGTATCATATTTTTTCCTGTCTATCAAACTAAATTATGTATAATATTCAACCGTACAATCCAACTTCAAAATTTTTAGATTATCATTAAAAAAAAAATCCGCACCTACCGACCATCAGTCACATATAACTCTGTTGTTGGCAAAATCATCGACTACCTAACGATGAAAGCCATATTTTAAAAAAGAAGAAGAAGAAGAGTTCCCTAGTACTGACCCCCTTCCATATGTCAGCGGCGGCATGGTCCAGCAGCACGTGCACGGTCCGCAGGCGCGGCGCGCCCGCGCTGTGCTGGCTGCACGCCACGTGCAACGCTGTGTACCCTGCGACCAATACATCAGGACTTAGCTGGGTATACTCCCGATTGATAGCCTCCGTAGACTGATAAGACATTCATTAGACTTATGACAAACACATCAGGACTTAGCTGGGTATACTCCCGATTGGGAGCCTCCACAGACTGATAAGACATTCATTAGACTTATGACAAACACATCAGGACTTAGCTGGGTATACTCCCGATTGGGAGCCTCCACAGACTGATAAGACATTCATTAGACTTATGACAAACACATCAGGACTTAGCTGGGTATACTCCCGATTGGGAGCCTCCACAGACTGATAAGACATTCATTAGACTTATGACAAACACATCAGGACTTAGCTGGGTATACTCCCGATTGGGAGCCTCCACAGACTGATAAGACATTCATTAGACTTATGACAAACACATCAGGACTTTGCTGGGTATACTCTCGATTGGGAGCCTCCACAGACTGATAAGACATTTATTAGACTTATGACAAACACATCAGGACTTAGCTGGGTATACTCCCGATTGGGAGCCTCCACAGACTGATAAGACATTTATTAGACTTATGACAAACACATCAGGACTTAGCTGGGTATACTCCCGATTGGGAGCCTCCGTAGACTGATAAGATATTTATGAGACTTATAAATACAGTAGCTGACCCGCCAAACGTTGTTCTGCCATATAAATTATATCTTGGCATTAAATACGACCTATTCTCAGACCTAACAAAAAAGCCGGTTCGGAGGTTTTTGGTTACAAACACTGTGACACGAGAATTTTATATATATTTAAAGAACATTTGTATTCATTCAATGACCCTTTCAGGGGGGGGGGGGGTTTAGGTCTTCAAAATAGCACGCTTGGTCACACAGCGCTTAGGTTTTTGTCACGTAGTCAATATCCCCTAGGGAAATCTCGCGCTTTTTCGAGCTATTCTCAAATATGGCGCACAGCGTTTGTAATAAATGATTGAAACCCGTAATAATGAATCAGAATTAGAGGAACTACAGGAGGAAGGGGGAATGTCTTGGCATATATTACGGGTGGTCACCAAGGGAGGGTCAATTGTAGAAAATGGGTCACGTACTGAGAGGGTCCGGGTTCGATCCCCATCCTGGCCATAACACTATTGACGTGAGCCCACTCCAAACACAAGCATTGGCTTAGCTGGAGGGGCTAACGGGAATACTAATAATGTGATAAACTCACATTGCTAGTAATCTTTACAAAAAAAACCATACATATATCGTGGCAATGCCTGCTCATATTCTGTTGCTGTTCCTGAGAATGTACACCATATTTTATTCATTGAAAAGAGTAACCATTGAGTTTCTTGCCGGCTCTTCTCAGTGGAAGCGGCATTCCGAGCCGGCGGTAGATTCTGACTATTCATAAATGCTTTGTCGGCTTACATGACTAAAAACAATTTTGAGTTTGAATGCATATGTTATACGAGCGGCTACGCAGCGTCTATGGCGTATTGGTCTGTGGAAGACCCCCTATATCGGTAAGGGTATGTTGACTCACCATCAGCGTTGGCGTGGTGTGTCTTGAAGAGCGGCGGCTGGCTGGGCTCGGCGCGGACGAGCTCGGCCAGCGCGGCGGCGCAGCGGTCCCCGGCGCGAGCGCACGCCAGCACCAGGTGGTCGCCCAGCGCGTCCACCTGACAAGGAGACACGTCAAAATCTTATCTATCCCACAGACTTGAAAATACTACGTGTGATCCATCCACACATAAACCAACTATCAGACAAAGGACACCCTTAACCAGCCACTTTTTACGCATGAAATTGTGCACAGATTTTTTTATATAACACTCGCGACCCGCCCCGGCTTCGCACAGGTGGCAATAAATTTTACCAGTGTTTCTCTACTGTTATGCATATATTGGTAAAAATCTTATCAGACAGAGGACAGCCTAAACCAGTCACTCTTAAATTTAGAAGCTTTTATTTAACTTGCAATGTATGTTTGTCCGGGTGGAATCTTGCAACTGAATTTTGAATCAGCTATCTTTAACCGTATGTGTGGGTGTGTATCTCTCTCTGTGTGTGTATGTGTGGGGGTGTATGTCGGTGTGTGTGTGTGTGTGTGTGTGTGTGTGTGTGTGTATGTGTATCTGTGTGTGTGTGGGGGGGGTGTGTGTGTGTATGTGTGTGTATGTATGTGTATCTGTGTGTGTATGGGTGTGTGTGATGTGTGTGTGTTCTCACCTCGTGGAAGACGGCGTGCTTGTCGTGCGCGAGCGCAGGGTCGGCGCGCAGCGCGGCGCGCACGCACTCCACCAGGTGCCGCGTGAAGATGGCGCGGTGCGGGCAGCGCAGCGCCGCCGACTTCAGCACGCTCAGCCCGGCTAGGCAGAGACAGCGTGCTTTATAATGTACTGTGGCGCCCTCACATTCACGATGCCGACAGAAACGGACAGATGGCGCTAAATGCGGCGCCTCAATACAATGTACGGATTCTTCATAGAAACACTGAATCACGATATTAAGACTCGCAAGCATCGTGACTATATATACAAGACCCCGAGAATAACTAGTACATATCGGCCGCCCCGACAGGCAAAACACCCGACGTAGGCAGAAACTGTTAAAAATCATTCCAATTAAATCGCAAAGCGTTCGGTACCTTTCTGGCTTCAATGATAAATCATCGACCACTGATTTCATACGATTAACTGGCATAGTGAAAATTCACTATGAATAAAGAAAATTGTCTGTTAAAAATCGCTGGTGAAATAACAATGAAAGAAAAACATAATTTCCGCCTGAACACCACACCCTTCGGCTAATAGTCTTCCTGCATGAAAGTTGTAGTTATAAGACTCACCATCGCCGGCGAACAGGGAAGCATCCTGGGTGAGGATCCGACCGCAGACCAGGCCGAAGAGAGCGTACTGCAGATCCTCCTGGTCTGACCCTCGGGAGAGACTCAGCAGGATATGGTGAAGCACCCTGCGGGCAATACAATCACTACATAGTATAAAACAAAGTCGCTTCCCGCTGTCTGTCTGTCCCTATGTATGCTTAGATCTTTAAAACTACGCAACGGATTGTGATGCGGTTTTTTTAATAGATAACAGTGATTCAAGAAGGTTTATATGTATAACTAGCTGAGCCCGCGACTTCTTCGCGTGGAATTTAACTTAACAAAAAAGCCCGCTTCCGCGTTCTGAGCCCGCGCGACAGGAGACATTTTTATTTATTTTTCTTAAATAAACGTAGCCTAAGTTACTGCTTATAACATCAGCTATCTGCCAGTGAAAGTCCCGTCAAAATCAGTCCAGCCGTTTCGGAGATTGCCCGGAACAAACATACAGACAGACAAAATAAAATTAAATCGCGTTTTTGCTTTATGTGTCGCATGTACTTTCATATGCATTTAGTGAAAAGGTGTTATTTAGATATTACAAACAGACACTCCAATTTTATTGATTTGTATAGATACATGCATAATATAGTAGAGAAACACTAATAAAAAATACCCGTGCGAAGCCGGGGCGGGTCGTTAGTGCTATATAAGATTCAATGGCACCGACGAATAAGAGGGTTTTGTATGAGAATTCAAGCGTCAAAAGATGGCGGTTTATCGGGGAATGCGGAATCCGATTGGTCCGTTAAAGGTCGAGCTGTGAAAGGACCAATCAAAATGCCAGGTGATACATTATGTCTAAAGCTTATTGGTCAACGCATCACGTGCCCGGAGAGCCAAATTTTCGTAAAAGAACAGCGGCTAGGGTAGACATGTTCTTTTTGGTGTTTGAAGTAATCTTCTACTATATAAAAATAAGTCGGGTTTTCCTTCCTGCCGCTATAACTCCAGAACGCACGAAACGATTTCCACGGTTTTGCATTCGTTGGAAAGGTCTCGGGCTCCGTGAGGTTTATAGCAAAGAAAATTCAGGAAAAATTTCAACAGAACGCGGACGGAGTCGCGAGGCACAGCTAGTTAAAAATATAAATTTAGATTGTAATAAGAAATATGGATTTTGTATCTGGTTGTTTATTTTTGAGAAACAATCGTTTTTGGTTTCTTGTAATAAAATAAATAAATATTTCCCGAGTTTGTTTCGATTATTTTAGTTACCTACGAAATTAGTTATAGTACATTGTTACCCTAGGGGTGAAGGTTACGCCAATAGTTCCAGGGACAAAATAAGTATTTCACCCGAGGTAAACACTGTGCTTTTCATTACGAACACAAGGAAAGTAAAATTAAAAACAGGAGTTGGCTAAATAAATAATACAAGGAAGTATGAACAACACTCTACAACTTGAAAAAACAAATGAAGATCGGATTGCCGCCTATTTTGTTTTTTTCCGTTGGCCGGCCTGGTTCAATAGAAATGTGAAAATAGAATCTTTTTAATAAATTCACAGCTGTCAGTTGAAAGCAATTCTCCCTAGGGCTGAAAAGTTTTACTTTCAACCCGCTCCTCAGGCAACTTCAGACCTACTTTCCGAGCATGAGTAAAGAAAAATAAATTTGAAAAGTTTTTCATTCGGTTTTCATTACAACATCTGACGCGCATTTATAAAATGGCCGCCCCAATGTTGGCGTGCCCAGTGGTGATGTCCATTTCGAATCGCATCTCATTGGCCGTAGTCACATAATGTAGTAATAAACTATTTAATCATGTGTCATATTAATAATAAAGTATGTATTTAATTTGTAGACTTATTCATTGATTGGTCATTCGGGTAGGTACCTACATAAAATTATAATGTAATTTACATGAGGTAAGGCTAACGCAATTTATATTTTTATGTATTTACCGGTAATAAGCTGTGATAGCCGATTGGTCTCGCGGGCACCAAGTCTTGGGTTCAAACCCCGGCTCGCACCTCTGGATTTTTCAAAATCTATGTGCGCATCATAATTTCTATATGATTATCACTTGCTTACGGTGAAGGAAAACATCGTGAGGAAACCTGCATGTGTTAGAAGATCTAACCAATTTTCAAAAGACATGTGAAATCCAATGGCGCACTTTGGCAGTAAAACGACCAGTTTGCCGTCACGGCAAACGGCATGACGCTCTCTCGTGCCGTCACGCCCCCTCTACGACACCGCTCTCGACTCCCTTATGTGTGCGCGCGAATACTATATACACTAGGTACACATTTTTCATATACTAGGTGAAACAGAGAGGGTATACTATTTTTTTTGCAACTTTCCTTTGTAAATCTAAAACTATCAGCTTTGTGGGACAGTGACTGCGAAGTACTAAAGGTTTCGTAGACTTATCAAATCTGTCAACAGCTGTATCCCTTTAACACCTTTTTTTTTTCAAGTCTCCTCGGAAGCTGATGGTTTTGAAAAAAGTATATCATTTCTGTTTCAACCTGTATGCCGGGCGTCCCGTGATGGACAACATTTTTATACTTTTTGCGTATCCTCGATGGTTCTTAGGAAACGATAGATGGCACTGTTAACATTCATATAACTAAAATTGAAAATTTTGAAAACCCCCGACGCGACGGCTTTTTACACTACAAAAGAGCTCATAATTTTCAAACGGCTGAACCGATTTTCATGAAACATAGCTAAAAACACTCTCGATCAGAATACCTATCCAACAAAAAAAACAACATTGAAATCGGTTCATCCGCTTAAGCGCTACGATGCCACAGACTCTTTTTTGTCGGGGGTTAAAAATAAAGCTATTCTAACGAAATTGCGGGCAGCATCTATTATATAAATTACCCCAACATGGCTAGGTTGGCGCGTAGTGCACGTATTGTATGGCACGTATATGGCTATATATGAATTTAAAATTATATTTTCCTTATAACAATAAACACAGCCAAACGGCGGTACGTTTTAAATGGAGGAAAATTATGACAATAATGAATCATTTGTCACTTCGTTAGCTTCAGTTTGTGGAGTAACATCATAGGACCGAAATAATATCCACGCAAGTGAAAGAAAACTAATTAGATAAGGTGTTTCAGTAGTCCGAAACAATACTCGGGAGTTTTGGCCTAGAATGATATGGTTTAGAGAAACATTTAACAGAAAAAATTCAACCGACTTCAAAAGAACTCGGGCGCACTTAAAAACCAAGAAATAAATAGGGACCTTGTAATTTCTATCATTTGGAATCGGTGCCGCTATCTTTACACTAAGGTAGGACTAATTCTTAGGTACCTACTGTTAGTGTTACTGTTAACGTGACAAGCGTATGGGAAAAGAAAGCCGGCCCGCCCCCGTATCACCTGGAGGCGCTCAGTTGAAAAAGAGGCTGCATCAACTGGGCTCGGCTGGAAGGATCTCGAAGCTACCGCGCAAGATCGAGAAAAGTGGAAATCTCTTCTTCGAGCCCTATGTCCCTGTTGAGGGATTACAGGATTACATCATCATCATCATCACCTACTGTTAGATAACGTAATTAACTAATGCATATTGTTTTTACTTGTGTGTTCTTGATTAATTGTTTTAATTAATTATTATTTGTTATAACTTAATCTGATAGCACTCTTTGCATTATAATTAAAAAGAAGAAGGAGAGTGGTCGATGTCTTTTTAAAAAAATAATAATAATGGATGGTCAGATTGATTGGAACGGAAAAGAGGAAATGTAAATAATTGTGATGATTGGATTCATTTAATAATTAAACTAGTATATTCGTGTTAATAAAGTTAATATTGAAGACAATGTGAATACCTGGCTTTTTGATTACCCCTTACCTACCCCCTGTACAACGCCACCTACCGTTACTTGAATTGACACAGAATCAGAACGAAATAAATTATAAGGTCCCTAGTTATTTCTAGCGTTTAGTGCAACCAGGTTCTATTCAAGTCGGTTTAATTATTATTTTTTCTACTATTTTTTAGTTCAAAGGTTGACGCCTACTCACATTGCTGTGCCTGATAATGAACACAAACTTTCAATCTATTGAAAAGAGTAACCATGAGTTTCTCACCGGCTCTTCTAAGTCGAAGCAGCTTCCAACCGGTGGTAGATTCAGACTATTCGTAAAATGCTTTGTTGGCCTCTATGAATGGCAAATACATATTTTGATTATTTGTTACAAAAATTTAATAATATAAGTAACTAGCTGACCCGACAGACGTTATCCTGTCTTAAATTGTGTTAAAAAAAATTAAGGGGTGGACTACCCTTAAGATTTAGGGGTATGAAAAATAGATTTTGACCGATTCTCAGACCTACCCGATATGCACACAAAATTTCATGAAAATCGGTCGAGCCATTCCGGAGGAGTTTGGCAACAAACACCGCGACACGAGAATTGTATATATTAGAGAATATAACTTACCCAAACGCTGTCTTCAAATCCAACTTGGCAACTTTGAAGCACAAATTCTTTCTTTCAATCATTTTCAACTTCTGCAGATGCTCCTGGAATATCTCTTTGCAACTCTTCCTGTTCAACTGACAGCACTCCATCTTGGACATATTGTAGGCAATGTCTTTCTGCATATCCTTGAACTGCTTCATCGTCATGGAAGAAACAGAGTTAGTTCGGTCCCTCTTCTGCACTTTCTCCTCTTCGAAATGCGGTATTTCTTGGTACTTTTCGTAGTCCGAATTGTAAACCGGAGACAATTCAGGGGAGAGCGTGGTCTCATAAGTTGACGGATAGAAAGACGAGGGAGACTCCACGGGGCTTGATATGTTATCAGGCGGGGGTGTTGGATAGATATAGTCCCTATTGCTACTGTCATTAGAGATATTATACTCTTCATTGAACAGCATTTTATTCAGTTCTTGTTCAGCAAAATTGTTTGGCAGCGTTTGTTCTAGCAGATTGGTTAAAAAGGCGTCCTGGTCGTGTATATCTGGTTGGTTCGCTGTCGTTGTGTGTGTGAAAGTTTTAGTGTCCTCACTGATGTACTCTAAGACGTCGTCTAGGTAGCATTCCTGGTCCTTTTGGTAGAACTGTGATTGGTTCTCGACGTGTTTCAACGCGATGTGAACTTCGGTTAGGTTGTCCTCAATTTGTTGGTTGACGATGACTTGTCCGCCTGTTAACGTTTGTTTATTGATTTGATGGATCTGTTGGAGAAAATTCAAAGTATTAAGTAACTGGCTTCCTAAAAAGGAGGAGGCTTTATGTTCGTCAATACTTTTGATTTTTTTATGTATGTGCACCGATTACTCTGTCAATTTATCAAAAGAATTACAATCGTACGATATGCTTGGGCAGCTACATCAGGTGTGCTACTCTTAGCAACTAAGAATTTAGAGTAGGATTCGATAGTACGAATGTCACGATATATCGATTATCGTTGATATGATGAAGTGGAAATATTTTCTTCCAACTCCTCCTATTATTTCTTTCGATTAAATTCGTGCGGGTTCCAAGACAATTTAACTTTTCCCTGGGACTCGTCGAGGGTCAAACCTCGACGTCATTATTGGTCACCATTGTCGATCCTGGCTTACAGGAGTTACAGTGGTGGGAGTGTGTGGCGGGACTAGTCCCATAAAAAAAAATATCGTTGATATGAGTAGCACCCCTGATGTTAAACAGCTATCGCATTCTCTATATAAATAAATAAATATCGCCAGACTGACACACCAACTGTATGGTCCCAAACTCAGCAATGCTTGTACTATGGGTACCGTACAATGGACTGGGGGCGATCACAGTGACAACCAGACCCTGGGGAAATTACGACAAGGCCATTTCCGTAATTGGCCCCGGTGGGAATCGAACCCGCAACCACCATTTGCAGTGAGCCGAGCGGCCTACGCTCGAACCACTGCGCCAAGCGGTCGTCAAAACGACCAAATATCACGATATATCGATTATCGTTGCTAAGAGTAGCACCTCTGATGTAAAACAGCTATCGTATCCTCTATATTGACGGATTTTAATGATTTCCTTTTGTTCTTACGAGGTCACCTGTGTGATTCTTAGTTATAGCTGGACTCGGTAGGTGACAATAAAACATATGCTAGGGAATCTATGAGCGGTAGTGATCTTTAAAACAACTGGACAAGTCTCAAGCTAATCGACGCTTGAACGCAATGACAGACACCCAGACCTTTTTTTTTTGGGACTAGTCCCGCCACACACTCCCACCACTGTAACTTCTGTAAGCCAGGATCGACAATGGTGACCAATAATGACGTCGAGGTTTGACCCTCGACGAGTCCCGGGGACAAGTTGAATTGTCTTGGAACCCGCACGAATTTAATCGAAAGAAACAATAGGAGGAGTTGGAAGAAAATATTTCCACTTCCCTCCGGTGCAAAGCGGGAGACAAAATATATGTAGCTGGTATGGGCTAATTGCCATAGAAACAAGACTGTTACAGCTGATTGAAGACCAGTTGTAAGGCACCACGGATCGTAATATGACTAATTGGACCTAAACTCGTGAGCTGATTATACTTGATTCCAATAATAGGTATGGCAAAAGACACCCAGACCGGTGTAAATTACGAAGACTCCGGAATTTTCCGTCGAACACCCGAGAAAGTGGGCTGAGAGGCCTAGGCTCCATTACACTAGCGTCGAATAATTTCCCCTTTCATCATTCTTTGAGTCATGGTGGAAAAGGTATACTTCGTCATTAAAATGTTTCCGACTGAGTAAGTTTTGAGTCAATACAACTACTAGGTCGAAAAAGGGATTCATTATATTTTTACTTTAATGCTAAAGCGCCCATCTCGCCCGCGAAGTTCAAATTTTTTGAGTTCTTTTAGATTTTTTTCAAAATCTGACACTAATAAAAGACAAATTTTGTAATTCGCGAAAAAGACCGTGTGCAGTGCATTTATTAATATATCCATCTTACTCTAAAACATTTCAAGAACGACAGCTATCCAGATAATCTGGCAATTTTTGTATATTTAGTGATTTACTAGTATCATATCCACCGTGATAATATTTAGAGTAAAATAAATGTATTAATAAACGCACTGCATACTGTGTTTTTCGCAAATCACAAAATGTTGTCTTAAATGTTTTCAGATTTTGGATAAACTATAAAAATACTCGAAAATTTTGAATTTCGCGGGCTAGACAGGCGCTTTCACCTTAAAATAAAAAGTTTTGGGATATCTATATATATATATATAACTCAAAGGTGACTGACTGACTTACTGAGATAGTGATCTATCAACGCACAGCCCAAACCACTGGACGGATCGGGCTGAAATTTGGCATGCAGGTAGATGTTATGACGTAGGCATCCGCTAAGAAAGGATTTTGATTTATTCTACCCCAAGGGGGTAAAATAGGGGATGAAAGTTTTTATGGAACTTTGTCAATTAAATTCCACGTGGACGAAGTCGCGGGCACAACTAGTTATATATATTACTAGCTGTGTCCCGCGACTTCATCCGCGTAGTATTTTAACTTAGCAAAAATTTCGGGATTATTGGGTTAAAAAGTATCCTATAATATGTTAATCCCGGTTATAATCTATCTGTGTTCCAAATTTCATCCAAATCCGTTAAGTAGTTTTTGTGTGAAGGAGTAACAAACATACACACATCCACACTCACAAACTTTCGCATTTATAATATTAGTAGGATTTGACGACCGCTTGGCGCAGTGGTTCGAGCGTAGGCCGCTCGGCTCACTGCACATGGTGGTTGCGGGTTCGATTCCGACCGGGGCAAATTTCGGAAATGACCTTTTCGTAATTTGCCCTGGTCTGGGTGTCACCGGGACCACCTCCAGTCCATTGTACGGTACCCATAGCACAAGAGTCACTTATAGTGTTGCGATATTAATAATTATAAATAACGCCATCTGTTATTGTAAATCCGTACTACCTTGATAAATGACGCTTATAATAGATGCTATTTTGTTCTAATGGCTCTGTCCTTTTAGACACAAATCCAATTAACATGTTAATTTATTGCTCCCATATACGGATTGGCAGTGTTCCGTATGCAAAGGGGATTTCTTGCGGCAAAAATCCAACAATGTGCAATGAATATTAAATCATTGTTATAGCATTGTATAGTATTTTACTAGCGACCCGCCCCGGCTTCGCACGGCTCTAAAATTATCAGTGTATCTCTACTATATATAAGTACCTTATATACCGCAAGTATCCACTAAGAAAGGATTTTGGAAAACTCCACTCCTAAGTGCATATAATAGAGGGTGAAAGTTTGTATGGGGTAAAAAAAATAAATGAACTTAGATACATGAAAATAAGTATTGAGGCTACTTATTACAAATAAAAAATATTAATTTCAACGTTTTGTAAAGTTCCACCCCTAAGTGTATAAAATAAGGGTTTGTATTCAGTTTGGTTGCAGTTTGTATTGGATTCCCGAAATTGTTTAAGCATTTTTGGGAACTATTTATTATTAAAATATCTTGCCGGTATCGATATTGGAATCCAGGAATGGAAAAACTATCTAAAATCATAATAAAATGTTGTACGGAACCCTCAGGGCGCGAGTTCTACTCGCACTTGTCCGTTTTTTTTTGTTTTTAATCCCCAGTTGCTTAAATAATGTATAATAACAAAGAGTAACACTTGCTAATCCGTGATAATAATACAAGGGAAGCTGTAAGTCGTTCAATACACGTGTGAAGATGCCTTGAAAGGGAGTGGGACATAAAAAGGGGGATTAAATCCTGACTCTCTTATTGACGAACGAAACTTACCTATGGCTATAACAGTGTCCGATTGAGAAGTAAAAATTTTCTTACCTGTCTAAAGCTATCAATCTCCTGGCCAGGATACGGACACGTTGAAGAAGAGTAGTTGCAGACTTTAGGTCTCACTGGGCCGCGAGGCAGATAGACAACCTGCACTTTCTTCTTTTTCTTCTTATCATCGTCCAATTCCAGCTTCGTAAATTCCTCGATAACTTCTTCAGTTTTATCAGAGTCATCTTTAATACATTTATCAGCTTTATTGATATTCTCCAATTTATCGGCGTTCTCCGCTTTATCGAGACTCTTCGATTTATCAATATTCTCCACATCTTTCGTTTCCGAGAAACCGCTATCTTGTGAGGATTGTGAATTATTGCGTTCGGTTTTGTGGTCTTTAATCACTTTGACGGTGAAATTATCTGATTCGTTGTCATTATCTTGTGTCTCTTTATTCGCGTCTTGTAATTCAAGTTTCTGAAAGTTCTCCAGAATAGAAGCGAGCGGGTTGGCATTCTGTGGCGGCTTTGTCTCTTTCCTTTGCACTGTTTCTTCTGCTTTGACATTTTTAGCCTTCTCTCTTGTGTCACGTGCGTTCTCTTTCTTGTCGACTTTAGATTTTTCTTTTATGTGCAAGATGGATTTTATGAATGTTTTAATACTTTTTTTATCGGTTTTCTCCATTGCCGGTTTTGAGTTCACCACTCGTGCGCTGCCCATAATTATTGATATTCCTCAATTATTAACTGTTCCCGTAGTTAGGCATTCTGTAACAGAAATAAAAAGAGAATTTATGCAAAGCGAAGCTAGATATATAAAAAAATAAGACATTTCTTTTTTTTTTTTCACAAAGTAGTGAAACAAGCATACGACCCGCCTGATGCTGGAGAGGGGGGAAGAGGCGACTCTCTCCCTCATAGCAACTATAGTAGCTTCTTTACTTTTTCTTTTCTGTGAGAGGCTGTACCTGGTAGTACCCCGGTCAAGCCAAACCGTCCATGACCTGTAGTCAGTTAACTACAGCATGGGTTTACCACTATTAATTAGGCAAGGAAATGATTGCTACTTTCAATTCATTATAATTATGTGAAATTAAATTTTTCTTTCACTGTTATTTCACCTGTGATTTATCATAATCAATGATTTTATTCATAGCGACTTTTTACTATGATACGTAATCCTATGAAGCTATCGGTCGATGATTTATCATAAAAACCATGACTGTATAGCATCGAACGCGATCGAGTTGCGATTTAATAGCAATGATTTTTAACAGATTCTACCTAAGTCGGTAGCAAGTGCTACTTATGAAAACCTACATAATATGATTTATCACACGCTACATGTGAAATGTTCCATTACTACTATTAATATTTCATATAGTCACGTGGGCATTACGAATTATTTTAAAACAATTAGTTTTGCAAACTGGAACCACGCCACACATACTTCTGCGAGCTGAAACTAACCTACCACTCGCACACTAGGGTTGGATTTGGCTTGCCGCAGTACATGTGGGTTGTACCCATTTTGCAAAACCATACCCAATTGGGTCAGACTATCGCGACCCAGATAAGCTCGTCAGTAGTCAGATACGGTGGCAAGGTCACGGCTCACGCGGCTAAAGTTTCCCAGAATTTAGCGCAGATCTAAAACATGTCTAATTTTAAAGCGTGTAGATGGAGAATAGCAAAACGAATTTCCGTTAAACGTATCTATTAATATTACTAATAGAGATTAATATTTAAAGAATATTATTAGAACTTATTTTAACAAAGCTCTACTTATTTTGAGTGGCGCATTTAGTAAATGCTAAGGTTTAAGTGTCTACTGCGAACAAATTAACTGATGCGTCCCAACAACTGACCTTTGAATAGAAAAGATTTACGCCATTAGATAAAAATAATTAACTAACTCTAGAAACATTATCTGTATATATATGAAATGAATGTTTGTCTGTATGTCCTTTATAGAATCGGAAACTATGCATTTGATCATGTCATGATCTTCAGCAAAGCGTTGTGCATGAGCGCACAAAGGTTTCTGAGTTGGTACGACCAATCTTTGACAGCGTAGCAACTCGCGCAGGGTACAGCTAGTAAGTTATAAAAATCATTCATCTTTGTCACAAAACCTCAAACATACCAATAAAATCCTCGCCCACTCATCCGCAAACAAATCCATGCATGCGTTGGAATCCAGGAGCTCGATAAGTGCAGTGAGGGTGCGTGGTACTGGCGACTTACCTCGGGCAACGGTAAGACAAGCGGGGACAGCAAACAACTGATGCTTCCTGCCGCGACAGTAGTTGTTTGGTGTATACAGGTTGAAACAGAAAGGGTGTACTTTTTTCAAAACCTTACTTTGTAATTCTAAAACTATCAGCTTTGGAGGAAACTTGAAAAGAAAAGGTGTTATAGGAATGCAGCTGTTGACAGATTTCACAAGTCTACAAAACCTTCAGTACTTCAACTGTCCCACAAAGCCGATAGTTTTAGATTTACAAAGTAAAGTTGCGAAAAAAATAGTATAAGTACCCTTTTTGTTTCACCTAGTAGATTCGCAAAAATAAATTTAGTAAGTCAGGTGTATTTATCTTGCCCGACATAAATTTTGCATGACGTTATAATTTGGTTGAACGCTCTTCTAGTTTGAAGCGAGTTGTAGCCAAGACAACCTAGTTAGAACTTGGTAAGGTACAGATTCAATCCTCGTCGCCAATATTAAATAGGCGTGTACGGGAGTAATGACACGCATGGCGGCCGGTGACAAACTGACGTTTATTGCCTTTGTCACTTCTGACAGTTCTTATGACGTTTCATTCACTGACATACTAGTGTTGTGCATAGCACAGATACATACAAGGTTGTTAGATTTGGGGCCAAGGTGTATTTGGGTCTGAATTAGCATATGCTCAGGCTATTTTTGTCCTGATCTATTTTGGCATGACGGGTTAAGACAAGAACATGCGAACATAATAATAAAAACTTGCGAACAATCGAACAATAAACCCATTTTTCATTACTCATACTCTGAAAGTAGGTCTGAAGTTGCCCGAGGAGCGGGTTGAAAAAATACTATTCCGCCCTAGAGAGAATCGCTTACAACTGACATCTATCAAATTATTAAAAATAAACTAGTTCAATTTTGACATTTCTATTGAACCAGGCCAACGGAAAGAAAACAACTAGGCGGCAAATGGCAATCCGACCATCATTCGTTTTTTCGAGCTGTAGAGTATTGTTCATACTTGTGCACTCATTTTTTCTTTAGCGAATTCCTGCTTCAATTTTTACTTTCCTTGTATTCGTAATGAAAAAGCACAGTGTTTACCTCGGGTGAAAGACTTATTTTGTCCCTCGAACTATTGGCGCCCGAGCGTAGTCTGAATAACTGACTTTCAATCCTAGGGTAACCATGTATTATTAAATAAATATACAGGATGCAAGGGGCATTGTAACGAAAACTGATACCTACCATGGATTCAACTCATGATTCTGGACCCCCAGAGTTGGAATTTTCCGTGGGGGGATCCCAGCGACACCCAAACTAGGGCAAACGAATAGGTCAGGTACAGAAATTCTGCGAAATCTAAATTCGAACGAAATAAGGTAATGTAATGACGCAAGTGAAAACAAGTTTTTGAGATAAATACGATAAACAATTTAAGGTTTTATCCTACTTCAAAAAGGAGAACGTTTTATGTTCTAATCGGTGCCATTATTTTGCCAATAGCCACATTAGGATTAATACCTACTTACGTGAAATGGTACCGACTTAAAATGAAATAAATTAGAAGGTCCGTAGTTAGTTCTAGTTTGTTAGGGCAACCAGGTTGTTTGAAGGAGGTTTGATTTTGTTATTATTATTTTTTTATTATTCGATACTTTAACTTTATAAAAAAGTAGCTGACCCGACAGACGTTGTCCCGTCTTTTAGGGGTAAGAAAAATAGATAGTAGACGATTTTCAGACCTACCGAATATGCATATAAAATTTCATAAAAAGCGGTCGAGCCGTTTCGGAGGAGTATGGCAACTAAGATTGTGACACGAGAATTTTATGTATAAGATAATAAAACATTATTATTATTAATAATACCTACTACTCCCTTTAGATTGTGTGTTATCTACTATATAAAAATAAGTCGGGTTTTCCTTCCTGACGCTATAACTCCAGAACGCACGAACCGATTTCCACGGTTTTGCATTCGTTGGAAAGGTCTCGGACTCCGTGAGGTTTATAGCAAAGAAAATTCAGGAAAAATTTCAACAGAACGCGGACGGAGTCGCGGGGCACAGCTAGTATATAACTAATAATAATGATATTATTATTATCCTGTTGTATTCTCATTAGGGATTTAGAACGAGGAAACTATTTTAGATAGGTAGGTACATATCTTCTGAATTATTAACATATTTTTAATTACAGAAGCTGCGTTAGTACAGATGTAACTTCAGTATCCTTATGTGGCTTGTTGGCATATAAAATGACATCTAAATGTAAATCTTTATGGCGGGCTGTGTCTAGTATTCTAGGACCCGCAAGGCTAGCTACTCTATTACGACGATTTAGCGTAATTAGCGGTTGCCCGCGGCTCCGCCCGCGTGGTATGTTGATAAAATAAAAGTAGCCTAAGTTGCTCCTTATAACATCAGTTATCTGTCCGAGAAAGTCCCGTGAAAATCAGTATAGCCGTTTCACGGATTATCCTGAACAAACATACAGACAATTTTTTTTTTGGTATAAGAACCGTTAATACTTTCACTAGCAACCCGCCCCGGCTTCGCACGCGTTCAATCCTGATACTAAAGTGTTTTTCTACTATATTATGTATGTATTATACATATACACCTTCCCCTTGAATCACTCTATCTATTAAAAAAACCTTATCAAAATCCGTTGCGTAGTTTTAAAGGTCCAAGCGTACATAGGGACAGACAGACAGCGGGAAGCGAATTTTTTTTATACTATACTAGCTGTGCCCCGCGACTTCATCCGCGTAGTATTTTAACTTAGCAAAAATTTCGGGATTATCGGGTTAAAAAGTATCCTATATGTTAATCCCTGTTATAATCTATCTGTGTTCCAAATTTCATCCAAATCCGTTCAGTAGTTTTTGCGTGAAGTAGTAACAAACATACATACATACATACATCCACACTCACAAACTTTCGCATTTATAATATTAGTAGGATAGTGATTATTATTCATTTAGCGAAAAGCTGTTATTTGGACATAACAGACACTTCATTGGTATAGATAATATTATAAAAAATCTCTGTCTATGTCCCTAGGAACTAATACAATTTTTCGTAAGGCCGCAGGGGACAAACTACTGTTACTGTCAGCCCACTTCAACGTGGCAAGAAATCCTGGATGTCCTCATTACAGGCACACAGCACTGTTTAATACAAGGAAAGAAAGAAAGAAAGAAAGAAAGAAAGAAAGAAAGAAAGAAAGAAAGAAAGAAAGAAAGAAAGAAAGAAAAAAAAAGAAAGAAAGAAAGAAAGAAAGAAAGAAAGAAAGAAAGAAAGAAAGAAAGAAAGAAAGAAACAAAAAAAGAAAGAAATAAACATTTACTCGACACAAAACGCGGGTCAGCACGAACTGTGCCGAAAGGTAATGGCTCAGCATGTGCTGGAGAAGAACGAGACTCAGCGCTGGTTTTCAGCCAAACCCTCCTCAGTGGGTCATACGTGTCACTGACTACCCACCCAGTAGAAACTAAATAACAAAATATATGTCATACTAATATTATAAAGAGGAAAACTTTGTTTGTTTGATAGTAATGAATAGGCTCCGAAACTACTGAACCGATTTGAAAAATTCTTTCATTGTTGGGAAGCTACACTATCCCCGGGTGACATAGGCTATATTATATTTGTAAAAATTAGGGATCCTTACTAAAACTCCAATAATGTAACCGTAATGTACCCGTGCGAAGCCGGGGCGGGCCGCTAGTAATAAATAAAATGAGATAGTAAAATACATACCTACGTGCGATCTAACGAGATGAACCTATTTAATCATATATTTCACTTCTTATATACTCGTATATGTAAACTAGCTGTACCTACCCTTCGCGCGTTGCTACGCTCTGTCAAAGATTGGTCGTACCAACTCAGAAACCTTTGTGGGCTCATGCACAACACTTTGCTGAAGATCATGACATGATCAAATGCATAGTTTACGATTCTATAAAGGACATGCGGACAAACATTCATTTTTATATATACATAGATGTATGTAGGTAAATGCATTATGCAGAGAGTGGAGATCATTAAAGTTGGTGCTAGTGCTGTCAAGGCTGCTCAATCCCATGCCCGAGGGCCACAATATGGCCCCCGGCCCGAGCAATCAAGTCAGAAAATTCCCGCCAAAATGAAAAAGTTTTAAGTGACATCAATGGCCCGCCAAAAATCTGCATTGACTGTTAAAAACTTTGAGCAGAATTGTTAAGGCAAATATAAAATGGAACAAAAACACCTTTTTATTTCAATAACAAGAGTCAAATGACCGTCAGTGCAATAGAAAATGACATTATTATACAAATAAATTCTTCACTTGCTCGGCGCCGTGACGCAAACACCGCCATTTTGAATTCGCTTCCAAAGCGCGCCACTTTGAATATCTAATTTTAAAAATACGACACCTAGTTCCTTACAGACGATTTCAAACCTTATCATGTTCAGTTTACAGTAGCAATTGCAGTGTTGATTGATTGTTGTTGACATCATTATGGAATTGTTATTTTTATTTAACTTTTTTTATCACGTTCGTTTTTTGATGATATTTCGGCTTTCAAATAAATAAAATGGTGGTATTATTTTCCTCCCTGATGTCTTTATTCACATACAGTGTAAGGCTGTGTCTACACGTAGCAGGAACGTCAATAATCGTCTACGCAGCAGGCATTGAATTGATTGCTACTTTAAATTAAATTTCACAGTCAATGATTTCATACAGTGAATGTTCACTATAAACCTAATCCTATGAAATCGCTGGTCGATGTTTTCCGATAGCCGGACAGAACGTGACGCTTCAAGCAATTTAATCGCAATGATATTTTACAGTTTACAGTTTGAAAACTTATTGCACAATCTTTCTTTGGAACGCGCTCCCTCTGAATATCAGGACGGCAAAAAGTCGGTTGTCTTTTAAGGTGAAGGCACGAGAGCACATTCGCAAAAAGTTGGTAGAATTGTCACAGCGGTAATTCGTTGGACTTTTTTTTTTTTTTTTTTTCTTAACAATTTTGTTTTATATATATGTATGTATCTATGTATTTATCAATATATGTATATAGGTATAAATTTCTATCTATTTCTCTCGTTTAAGTTGCACCCGCCATGTTGTTTCTGCACCACCCTAAGGTCGACTGGTAGAAAATGCCTAAGGCATTAAGTCCGCCTTTGTACATTGTGTTTTTTACATGTGCATAGAGTTTAAATAAATAAATAAATAAATAAAGTATTATGATTTTTCACGCCTGTGAAATATTGTAACACTGCTCCGCTACGTAAGTAAAATAATTTTATAGGTCACAGGATAATAAGGAGTAACTAGCCAAACTACAATTTTACGGGGATGTATTAATGTTTGGAACAGTTACGGTTTAATATCGTCTGTCTGTCTTGTTTGATAAGCTTTTTCGCGTTCTTAGTTCACTTTTGCGTACGAATGACCTTAAAAATCCTTTATTTATGTATTTATTTAAATTACCATTTATTATTTATTTTTATTATAAACATGAATCATTTAAACCGACTTAATTGCCGTCGCAGTTGGTAGCATTAATAAATATTGAAAATCTCAGTGCTGCCAACTTTTTGTGATACAAGAAATGGTGAACGTTCCGACATTGCGTTACATTTTTTTAAGAGATCAAGTTTACCTATTTTTTCTTCGTTGTACTTATTATTTCAATGGTATTTTTTGTACTATGTACATATTCTGACTATTCATGAGTGCTCTGTTGGCTTACATTAATAAAAAGATTATGAAATTTTGATTTATTAATTCCAATCTTTTAACACTCTTGGTTTGTTTTTCTTCTTGTTCCACTTTTTTTAAAATATGGCTTTCATCGTTAGGTAGTCGATGATTTTGCCAACAACAGAGTTTTATGTGACTGATGGTCGGTAGGTCTAGGTGAGGCTATTTTTTTTTTTTAAAGATAATCTAATAATTTTGAAGTTGGATTGTACGGTTGAATAGTATACATAATTTTGTTTGATAGACAGGAATAAATAGGATTGGTTTGTTTTTTAATTATTTATGTAATTTAAGATGTCAGCCGGATTTTATAGTTGGCCAACCAGATCGCAATACGCAACCGTTTGCGTATCCGCTGCTCGTGCCAGTTTCGTCATACTTAGGTAAATAAACGGACGCTAGTAACAGGTTACTTGCAGTTGTAAAAGGTGGAAATATAATCAAGACTTTTTGGTATAATATCCGTGTCCTACTGGGCCATCTTGGAAGACTTACATTTGTTACAACTGGTTTTTTTTGCTATCAACTCCTCCTATTATTTCTTTCGATTAAATTCGTGCGGGTTCCAAGACAATTTAACTTGTCCCCGGGACTCGTCGAGGGTCAAACCTCGACGTCATTATTGTTCACCATTGTCGATCCTGGTTTCCAGGAGTTACAGTGGTGGGAGTGTGTGGCGGGACTACTCCCATAAAAATAAATACTGTTACATTGAGGCCCGTATTAATAAATCGATCTCAAATCTGAGAGCGATCTTGGAAATGTCATTCTTATGTCATACCAGTACCAAATGACAAGTCAAAAGCGTTCTCAAGAAAAAAAAATACTCATAAATTGTTTTATTCATGTAAGCCAACAAAGCATTTATGAATAGTCAGTATCTACCACCGGTTCGAAATGCTGCTTCCACTGAGAAGAGCCGGCAAGAAACTCAATGGTTACTCTTTTCAAGGAATAAGAGATAAGTGTACATTCTCAGGAACAGCAACAGAATGTGAGCAGGCGACACCATTGTCACTAAATAAGTAAACAGTAATCAAATCTCACTCAGATTTAGGTATTTAAATTAGAAAGCTAGTTTAATGATATAGATATATAGATTTCGTGTAGTGATATAGATTTCGAAAAATCCAGAGGTGCAAGCCGGGGTTTTAACCCAAGACCTGGTGCCCGCAAGACGCGTGCTTTAACCAATCGGCTATCACAGCTTTCACACTTTAGAAACTTATACGTTGTATAAATTTACAAGGCTGTTGTCAGGAAGTACTAGATTCAGCGACTACAATCATGACGCCATTAATCCTATCAGTCAATTCAATGCCGTGATGTCATAGGAAATGATAATGACAATCTATTTGCAATATAACTGGCCTACTGTTATTCTGTATCACTAACCGAGCGATTAAATAAAAGTTCGGCAGGAAGCTTAGAACATAAACTACTAGAAATGTAATGAAATGACGTCACAATGGGTAAGAAGGATAGCGCTATACATTTTAGCACTAGGCAGAAAGAGATAAACCAATATTTCTGTCCCTATCAGCGTGGTAGGGTAATAGGCTCCGCCCCCTTGGCGCAGTTGCTCCAGTGCGCCCAGAACGTAAACAAACCGAAGTTGAATTGTTTTATTTTACTAAAAATTGTTGAAAATACAACATTAAACCCTCGAAAAGGAGACTTTTGTGTTCGTGTGTCGTTTATGTTCTAAGGCAGCAAGTATGAATCGATGACAGCCAGAGACTTGTCATAAGTGACAGCTGGTATTCTTCTTCTTTCTTTAAAAATATGGCCCACCCAAGTTAATAGGTATTTCGCCAGTGTCAAGTAACAAATAGCTATAACAAACACATTTAATAACAAAACAATACAAAAATGTGACCGTCCACTTTGGACAACCAAAATGGAGCAGCCGGTATTAAAATAATGGTTTTCAAATAACAATCCTAGAGCGTTAAAATGCTAGAAATAATCTGTTCATTCTATTATTTTGGGAGTCTTTGGCATATAAAAAATGTAAAAAAATACAGTGCCGTCTATGGACGCCCGAAAACAGCGAAGCTTTATAGCATAAAGCGTAGGGCGCCGCAGCTGCCACCTTGTATAACTATATATATCGTGTAACGCTACTGACGCTTGCCACGGATAGAGTAGCCGTGCGGCGAGCGCCCCGAACGTCCGTATAGAAGCTTCCCTTCAAAAACGCATAAAAAATAATAATTTAGCCCGTTTTTAACCACGGGCCTCCCCTAACCACGAGGGGGAACCAAACCATAAGTAATCCACCGCGCTGGCCCAGAGCGCGTTGGCGGTGAACATGTCTTTCGAAAATTGCTTAGAATTTCTCTCTCTGACATGCTGGTTTCTAGGACTTCAGCATTTACTAGGACGTCGTGTAAAAGTGATATAAAGGAGAAACTTTGGTAGCACTTGTGATTGACACATACAAAAACTTGAAAATAAGTTATTTTTTTTACACTGGCTAATTGCAAAAAACGAGCCCAAACTCGAAGAATGGGCGAAATTAAACTCAATTTTTTACTATTTAAATTACTCATGGCTCATCTGTTGGAACGTTTATAGGAAGATTGTATAAAAATAATTGTACTTGGGACAATCCACCGCTGTGTCATGTAGAAACCGGTTTTGGGCGACAAAAGTACCTCTATAACTTTCAATATATAGCGTACCAGCTGTGCCCCGCGACTTCATCCGCGTAGTATTTTAACTTAGCAAAAATTTCGGGATTATCGGGTTCAAAAGTATCCTATATGTTAATCCCGGTTATAATCTATCTGTGTTCCAAATTTCATCCAAATCCGTTCAGTAGTTTTTGCGTGAAGGAGTAACAAACATACATACATACATACATACATACATCCACACTCACAAACTTTCGCATTTATAATATTAGTAGGATTATGTGGATGAACACCAC
Source organism: Notodonta dromedarius (assembly GCA_905147325.1). Lineage (NCBI taxonomy): Eukaryota > Metazoa > Arthropoda > Insecta > Lepidoptera > Notodontidae > Notodonta > Notodonta dromedarius. Next base: position 2,022,907 of record LR990187.1, read on the forward strand.
CTACCGTGTCCAACTATTAGCTGAGAACCATCCAAAGGACTCCATAAGAACAAAAATCCATCAAAATAGGTCGAGCCGTTAAAGCGGACGCATTACGAACACACACACACCGGAATCCTTACTTCCTACTAATATTATAAATGCGAAAGTTTGTGAGTGTGTATGTATGTATGTATGTATGTATGTATGTTTGTTACTCCTTCACGCAAAAACTACTGAACGGATTTGGATAAAATTTGGAACACAGATAGATTATAACCGGGATTAACATATAGGATACTTTTTAACCCAATAATCCAATACTACGCGGATGAAGTCGCGGGGCACAGCTAGTAATATTATAAATGCGAAAGTAACTCTGTCTGTCTGTCTATCGCTCTTTCACGCCAAAACTACTGAACCGGTATAAATGAAATTTGGTGCACAGATAGTCTAGAGCCTGAGAAAGGGCATAGGCTACTTTTTAATGCGAAAAAAGGGTTGTAAGGGGGTTGAAAAGTTGTATGGAAGTATCGTCATTTTTAGAGCTAGAAGCTTAAAACTTATTTTTGAACCTGTTGATTCGATATAACTAAATATGATATTCAAAGTTTGTAATAGTTTTAACCTCAAGGGTGTAAAATAACAATAGGGAATAGGGGATGAAAGTTTGTATGGAAATATAGCTATTTGCAGTGAAACACTGCAAATAGCTCATTAAAGTATTTATACGTATGTGTCTTATTTGTAAAATAAATTAATAATGCTACCCAAGACACTACTCCACGCGGACGAAGAAGCGGGCACAGCTAGTTTTATATATATTAATAAATATTCATGTCATCATTGTGTTAGACGTAGACTTTCTAAAAAAGTTTTACAATCAAATATCAATATTTGGCTAAACACTTTTGAAACAGGCCTTTCATTTGACATCTGGATACAGTAAAACGCATAGAAATAACCAGTGCCGGGCTAACCGTGTGAATGAACGCTAACAGTAAATTTCTTCATGAAAAACTAAAGTGAAAGCAACAGCTGAAATTGTATTTCGAGACAAACTTTTTCAGTTACTTGCAATGAAGAAAATGGCCGTTAGAAATGTACATAATTATTATAATAATCTGTGCCTCGCGACTCCGTCCGCGTGGAATGTGGACCACCCTTAACATTTAGGGGTATGAAAAATATATAGTAGCAGATTCTCAGACCTACCCGATATGCACACAAAATTTCATGAAAATCGGCCGAGACGTTTCGGAGGAGTATGGTAACTAACATTGTGACACGAGAATTGTATACAGGTTGAAACAGAAAGGGTATACTTTATTTTCCAAAACTTAACTTTGTAATTCTAAAACTATCAGCTTTGGAGACAACTTGAAAAACAAAAGGTGTTACAGGGATACAGCTGTCGACAGATTTCAAGTCTACAAAACCTTTAGTACTTCAACTGTCCCACAAAGCCGATAGCTTTAGATTTGCAAAGTAAAGTTGCAAAAAAATAGTATACCCTTTTTGTTTCACCTAGTATATAAGATTCTTAGTGTTACATAGTATATGTCAGTCGATTCGCAAATCGAGCGAGTCGCGATGCGCTCGCGCATCACATTTATTTATAGACCACTTGTTTACAGTGTCCTTGTACAATCAGTGTGGCATATTTTGTGCAGACAGAGGGCGCTTTAGGGTCAAAATCATAAACAAAGGCAGACTCTTTCGTATTTTTTTAATGCCATGATATTTTAGACAGGTTCAAAATCATAAACAAAGGAAGACTCTTTCGTATGTTTTTAATGCCATGATATTTTAGACAGGTTCAAAATCATAAACAAAGGCAGACTCTTTCGTATTTTTTTAATGCCATGATATTTTAGACAGGTTCAAAATCATAAACAAAGGAAGACTCTTTCGTATGTTTTTAATGCCATGATATTTTAGACAGGTTCAAAATCATAAACAAAGGAAGACTCTTTCGTATTTTTTTTATGCCATAATAGTTTAGACAGGTTCAAAATCATAAACAAAGGCAGACTCTTTCGTATTTTCTTTAATGCCATAATATTTTAGACAAGCTGCAACCAATCGACTACAGCTTTATGAGCTGGATCGACCTGGGTAGTACCACCCTGTCACAGAAGATCGGCGTCAAACATCTATTATAGATGCGTTTTATACAATGGGTGTGAAAGCTGGGACGACTACCTCCTACCTTTTCCTTCTCACTAGACAGCAACTTGCTAGTAATACCTTGGTGTTATTGGTAATCTCAAAAGGCAACACACTGGAGCTATTATATTGAAATTAATATATACTAGCTGTGACCCCCAATTTGTCCGCGTAGTATTTAACGTAACACAAACTTCGGGATTATCGGGATAAAAAGTATCCTATATGTTAATCCCGGTTATAAACTATGTGTTCCAAATTTTATCCAAATCCGTTCAGTAGTTTTTGCGTGAAGGAGTAACAAACATACATACATCCACACTCACAAACTTTCACATTTATAATATTAGTAAGACTACTCTTTGTAATTATCACTACAATAGTATAAAACAAAGTCGCTTCCCGCTGTCTATCCCTATGTATGCTTAGATCTTTAAAACTACGCAACGGATTTTGATGCGGTTTTTTCTAATAGATAGAGTGATTCAAGAGGAAGGTTTATATGTATAATACATGCATAATATAGTACTGATAATTTATTGCACCCGTGCGAAGCCGGGGCGGGCCGCTAGATAATTATAGAAGCAACTGGCGGTTTAACAAAATAATAATATTTCACAATATCTAAAAAGACAAGCCCGCTGAGTTTCCTGCCGGATCATCTCAGTCGAGGTCGCGTTCCGATCCGGTTGTAGTTATAAGAAAAATGTTTAATAATGAGAATTTGTAAATGCTCCCGTAGGCCTAAACATAATAAACGCTTTGACTTTGAATTCCCTTTAAGGTGAAGGCGCCTGTCTAGCCCGCGAAATTCAAAATATTCGAGTATTTTTATAGTTTATCCAAAATCTGAAAACATTTAAGACAACATTTTGTGATTTGCGACAAACACAGTATGCAGTGCGTTTATTAATACATTTATTTTACTCTAAATATTATCACGGTGGATATGATACTAGTAAATCACTAAATATACAAAAATTGCCAGATTATCTGGATAGCTGTCGTTCTTGAAATGTTTTAGAGTAAGTTGGATATATTAATAAATGCACTGCACACGGTCTTTCTCGCGAATTACAAAATGTGCCTTTTATTATTGTCAGATTTTGAAAAAAATCTAAGAAACCTCAAAAAAAATGAACTTCGCGGGCTAGATGGGCGCTTTAGCCTTAAAACGAAAAATTAAAATTTTCTGATACACACTTTATATCAGTACTTATGTCAAATACAACCATTGCCGACCTGAAATATGGGGGGGCTGAGAGTATTTTTTAAAATATAACTAGCAATGTGAGTTACACACATTACTAGTATTCCCTTTAGCCCCTCCAGCTAAGCTAATGCTTGTGTTAGAAGTGGGCTCACGTCAATAGTTTAATGGCCAGGATGGGGATCGAACCCGGAACCTCTCAGCTACGAGCACGGCCCCTCTAACCACTGGGCTATTGACAATAATAAATAAATAACCACTTTATGTACTTAACTAGCTGAGCCCGCGACTTCGTCCGCGTGGAATTTAACTTAACAAAAAAGCCCGCTCCCGCGTTCTGAGCCCGCACGACACAACCCATTTTTTCATTTTTTTAAATGTTGTTTTTCTAAAATAAAAGTAGCCTAAGTTACTGCTTATAACATCAGCTATCTACCAGTGAAAGTCCCCTCAAAATCGGTCCAGCCGTTTCGGAGATACTCTTTCATTTCATGTGTTTTAATTTTTTTACGCGGAACGCTAATTATTTTTCCAAAATATAAAGTAGCCTAAGTTACTCCTTAAAACATCAGCTATCTGCCAGTGAAATTCCCGTGAAAATCGGTTCAGCCGTTTCGGAGATTACCCGGAACAAACACACAGACAGACAGACAATTTTTTTTAAAATCGCGTTTTTGCTATAGTTGTCGTATGTACTTTCATATGCATTTAGTGAAAAGGTGTTATTTTGATATTACAAACAGACACTCAAATTTTATTTATTTGTATAGATAATAAAAAAAATTATGGTACGTAGAACGGTCTGTCTCGAGCTCGCTTCAATGATGAGGAAAAAAGACAACATGTCCACTACAAACTTGTCAGTAGTACTTGCACATAGTAAAACGCATTATTAATGTTCCCTCTCGCTTCAACCAATGACGAGCGAACGAGACAGCTATGCAGACAACTTTCAAAGTAGCCTTGAAGTTAGCTCGGGTTTTGCCCGTGGTTTATAATCTTCAAATGTAAGTAAAGTATACGAAATTAATAAATATAAATATTGCCAGACTGACACACCAACTGTATGGTCCCAAACTAAGCAACGCTTGTACTATGAGTACCGAACAATGGACCGGGGGCGATCCCAGTGACACCCAGACCTGGGCAAATTACGAAAAGGCCATTTCCGAAATTTGCCCCGGCGGGAATCGAATCCGCAACCACTATCTGCAGCTCGAGCCACTGCGCCAAGCGGTCGTCTGTAATACCGCCAGACTTAATCAACTGTATGGTGCCAGACTAAGGCAGGTATTAATAAATCGATCTCAAGTCTGAGATCGATCTTGGAAATGTCATTCTTATGTCATACCAGTACAAAATGACATGTCAAAAGGTACTCACGATCGCTCTCAGACTTGAGATAGGTCTATTAATACGGGCTTAAGCAACGGTTGTATCATGGGCATGGGTACTGTACAGGGCTTGAGTCTGAAATGAATAGGTAACCACAATAGTTACGAATAAGATTAATCTTAAATTAAACGAAAACTGATGCCATGGATTCAACTCATGATTCTGGACCCCCAGAGTTGGAATATTCCGTCGATATTTTCATGAATAATGCCCAAATTTTTGATCATTTTAAAATTGATTTTGGCATGTTTAAAACATTTAGCAGCTACCGTTGACTCAAACTCAAAACTCGCAATTGCTTTTACTCATGTCAGCCAACAAAGCATTTATGAACAGTCAGTATCTACCGCCGGCTCGGAATGCCGCTTCCACTGAGAAGAGCCGCCGAGAAGCTCCGGGGATTGGGTTTTGATTTGGTTGTCGTCCGAGATCAAACCTCGGCGTTTTCATTGGACACCACTGGGCTTACAGGCGTTACTAAGGTGGGAGTGTGTGGCGGGACTAGTCCCATTATAGGTACTTACCCATATGTTACAGTCAATATACTACGGTCACAGACCAATACGCCACAGACCTAGACGCCGCTAACCAGGCATCCCAGCAGAAAATTGCATTCATCTATATACTAGGTGAAACAGAAAGGGTATACTATTTTTTTTTCAACTTTACTTTGTAAATTTAAAACTGTCGGCTTTGTGGGACAGTTGAAGTACTAAAGGTTTTGTAGACTTGTGAAATCTGTCAACAGCTGTATCCCTGTAACACCTTTTGTTTTTCAAGTTTCCTCCAAAGCTGATAGTTTTAGAATTACAAAGTTAAGTTTTGAAAAAAAAAGTATACCCTTTCTCTTTCAACCTGTATAATAGTGGATGTATGTATGTGGTGTCTTGTCTCAATGGTCTGTGTTAATCTCACGCTACGATCGCGTGGCTGAGACCGGTTACGTCGTTACTGGTAACTGCATAATAAATTAATTTAAATCATTTGTCATATAGTTGCCAATCAATACAAATAAATAAAATTGGAGTGTCTGTTTGTAATATCAAAATAACACCTTTTCACTAAATGCATATGAAAGTACATACGACACCTATAGCAAAAACATGATTTAAAAAAAAAATGTCTGTCTGTCTGTGTGTTTGTTCCGGGTAATCTCCGAACGGGCTGGACCGATTTTGACAGGACTTTCACTGGCAGATAGCTGATGTTATAAGCAGTAACTAAGGCTACTTTTATTTTAGAAAAACAAAATTCTAAAAATGAAAAAATGGGTTCTGTCGTGCGGGCTCAGAACGCGGGAGCGGGCTTTTTTGTTAAGTTAAATTCCACGCGGACGAAGTCGCGGGCTCAGCTAATAAGTAAATAAGTATGTAGGGTTATAGGAATATCGATATTAAACCGGGGACAATTTTCGTGCGTTCAGACGCTTTTGCTATACCTATTATTGGAGTCAAGAATAATCAGCTCCCGAGTTTAGGTCCAATTACTCTAATTACGATCCGTGGTGCCTTACAACTGGTCCCTATGTATGCTTCGATCTTTAAAACTACGCAACGGATTTTGTTGCGGTTTTTTTAATAGATATAGTGATTCAAGAGGATGATTTATATGTATAATACATGCATAATATAGTAGAGAAACACTGATAATTTTAGAGCAGTGCGTAGCCGGGGCGGTTCGCTAGTTATAAATAACACGAAAACATACCAGGTGGATAACATTTGTTGCATTACATCTCCGCTATCATAACATAACCAGCAAAAAATAGCTCGGATTACAAAAATATTTTAACCCTGTATATTAACTGGCTTCACGCAACATCAGTTTAGAAAGTACCCATCGTAATTGCATCGTAGCTACTTATTAACCTAACTAGCAACCATGCACACAAAACATCTTTTCACGCTGTACTCATTCACACGGTGAAGACGGCACCGTTTTATCTATACACTATCTGTGCCCGCGACTTCGTCCGCGTGGAATTTAATTGACAAAGTTTCATACAAACTTTCAGCCCCTATTTTATCCCCTTGGGGGTAGAATTAATCAAAATCCTTTCTTAGCGGATGCCTACGTCATAACATCTACCTGCATGCCAAATTTCAACCCGATCCGTCCAGTGGTTTGGGCTGTGCGTTGATAGATCACTATGTCAGTCAGTCAGTCAGTCAGTCACCTTTGAGTTATATATATATAGATTCTTGATGGATACTGCTCGTATTTTGGCACCTGTAAATACGATAAAATGTATGGGAAATCGTTGTCGTGTGGCGACCTCACATTCACGACGCCGACAGAACGGGATAGATGGCGCTGAATGCGGCGCCCCAATACAATGTACGGGTTCTTCATAGAAAAACTGAATCACTATATTAAGACTCGCAATCATCGTGACTATACATGTTGAAACAGAAAAGGTATACTTTTCTTTACAAAACTTAACTTTGTAATTCTAAAACTATCAGCTTTGGAGGAAACTTGAAAAACAAAAGGTGTTACAGGGATACAGCTGTTGACAGATTTCACAAGTCTACAAAACCTTTAGTACATCAACTGTCCCACAAAGCCGATAGTTTTAGATTTACAAAGTAAAGTTGCAAAAAAATTGTATACCTTCTGTATACAAGACCCCAAGCTAAAGCTGTATTAGTTTAGTTGGGTTTAGTTTTAGTAACAACAGAATTAGCGGCAATATAATAAATTGTCAATCAACCACAGTAAACATCACCAGGTCAAAGTAATTAACGCTATTATCATTACTACCTATTTCTAGAACACGACGAACGTTATATCAGAAATGTGATATTAATGGCACGGGCCTCCCCTCAATTAGGGGGATTGATGGGCATGAAAATACAAACAATTTTTTAAAAATTTTGCCATAGAGTAAGAAAATAATTGTTATCTTAGGGCTAAAGCGCCCGCCTAGCCCGCGAAGTTCAATTTTTTTGAGTTCTTTTAGAATTTTTTCAAAGTCTGACAATAATAAAAGACAAATTTTGTAATTCGCGAAAAAGACATGTGTGCAGTGCATTTATTAATATATCCAACTTACTCTAACACATTTCAAGAACGACAGCTATCCAGATAATCTGGCAATTTTTGTATATTTAGTGATTTACTAGTATCATATCCACCGTGATAATATTTAGAGTAAAATAAATGTATTATAATAAACGCACTGCATACTGTGTTTTTCGCAAATAACAAAATGTTGTCTTAAAAGTTTTTAGATTTTGGATAAACTATAAAAATACTCGAAAATTTTGAATTTCGCGGGCTAGACAGGCGCCTTCACCTTAGAGTCGCTGGTAACTCGTTTAGTTTTTCTGGCCACTGAAGTATCAAATTATAATAGATTTTAACGTAACCAATTTTTAACCCCCGACAAAAAAGAGGGGTGTTATAAGTTTAACATGTGTATTTGTGTAACTGTGTGTCTGTCTGTGGCATCGTAGCGCCCAAGCGGATGAACCGATTTCAATATTGTTTTTTTTGTTAGATAGGCATTCTGATCGAGAGTGTTCTTGGCTATGTTTCAAGAAAATCGATTCCGCCGTTTGAAAATTATCAGCTATTTTGTAGTTTAAAAAGTCGTCTCATCGGGGGTTGTCTAAATTTTCAGTTTTAGTTATTAATTCTATGATAAAGTAGAATTTAATTCTAACAAACAAACAAATCAAGTACGCGACGGTACTTATAATCCTACTAATATTATAAATGCGAAAGTTTGTGAGTATGTATGTATGTATATCTATGTATGTTTGTTACTCCTTCACGCAAAAACTACTGAACGGATTTGGATGAAATTTGGAACACAGATAGATTATAACCGGGATTAACATATAGGATACTTTTTAACCCAATAATCCAATACTACGCGGATGAAGTCGCGGGGCACAGCTAGTGAGATTTATAAATTAATCTCAAATTTGATACTAATTTCAATTGGCACCAAAAAATGATGTCTGTTGAACTAAAAACCGATACGTACACTGAGCAAGACAAAATACGCACTCTCCATGCGTGTGTCTCGTTTTCGCAGTTGTTAAAATGTTACCAGCTACTGCAACTTGACAAAAAAAAAAGATTTCTACCTCTATGTCGCTTTCACACTTGGATCCGCCACAAAATCAACAAAGCTCGTTCGGTCCATTGAAAAAAGGAATTAACTTTTTTTTCACAACCATCTACCTTATTCATCGATCAATATTATGTAGCTTTTTATTGATATATAATCGAGGCTTGACTACTAGCCTTTTTACTAAATGTCATCAAATGTCTGGCGACATTTTTTTTTTCTATTGTCAAATTCGTATAACATAAGTTCATTGACCCCGAGTCGCGACGACGCGAGCGGCCTCCTTGTTTTTGTAAATTTACCCTTGTATTAATACATTTATTTCACTCTAAATATTATCACGGTGGATATGATACTAGAAAATCACTAAATATACAAAAATTGCCAGATTATCTGGATAGCTGTCGTTCTTGAAATGTTTTAGAGTAAGTTGGATATATTAATAAATGCACTGCACACGGTCTTTTTCGCGAATTACAAAATTTGTCTTTTATTATAGTCAGATTTTGAAAAAATTCTAAAAGAACTCAAAAAATTTGAACTTCGCGGGCTAGATGGGCGCTTCAGCCTTAAACGATCATGGCGGCCGGCGGTAGACAATCATTTTTTATTCCCTCCCAAAAAAGTAAACAAAAAAAACAAAAAGCCAGATCCTCAATTGTCAGACACCATTGTTAACCAGATGCAACCAGATACGGCCACAAACAATGTGGCCACGGCTCAATTGTCACAAATTGACTATGTTTATAGGAATTTGATTTAGTTTTTTAGGCAACTAACTAAGCACTTGGATGACGGCTCTTTTTTGTATATCCTTCGAAAGAATAGGCATAGGCGATAGGCATGTGTTGAACAGTCTTTGAGAGCAGTGTCTCCACGCTGCCGACGGTAAAAGTACCTTTAAAAAACATTGACTAAGGTGTAAGAGCGATTGAGTACGCTTTTGACATGTCATTTTATACTGGGACTAGCTGAGCCCGCGACTTCGTCCGCGTGGAATTTATCTTAACAAAAAAGCCCGCTCCCGCGTTCTGAGCCCACGCGACAGGACCCATTTTTTTAATTTTGTTTTTCTAAAATAAAAGTAGCATAAGTTACTCCTTAAAACATCAGCTATCTGCCAGTGAAAGTCCCGTCAAAATCGGTCCAGCCGTTTCGGTGATTACCCGGAACAAACACACAGACAGACAGACAGACAGACAGACAGACAGACAGGCAGACAAAACATTTTTAAATCGTTTTTTTGTGTCGTATGTACTTTCATATGCATTTAGTGAAAAGGTGTTATTTTGATATTACAAACAGACACTCCAATTTTATTTATTTGTATAGATGTATAGATGACGTGAGAATGACATTTCCAAGATCGCTCTCAGATTTGAGATAGATTTATTAATAAGGGCCTAAGGAGCCCAATATTTTATTGAATCATATTTAAAAAAGTCTGCAAACACGCGAACGACACTTCTGATGTTAAGCAGTTACCAAAGCTCGCACGTTGACGATCTGATATCGGAAACTTTAAACGTCCTTATTATTGCAAATTTTAAAGCTATTTTGAAATTTCGTCACATCTTTCGAGTATTATCAGTGAAAAAACGGTGAAACAAAAAATTTAAATAGTCCTTAAGGCTGAAGCGCCCATCTAGCCCGCGAAGCTCTAAATTTTTGAGTTCTTTTAGAAATTTTTCAAAATCTGACAATAATAAAAGACAAATTTTGTAATTCGCGAAAAAGACCGTGTGCAGTGCATTTATTAATATATCCAACTTACTCTAAAACATTTCAAGAACGACAGCTATCCAGATAATCTGGCAATTTTTGTATATTTGGTGATTTACTAGTATCATATCCACCGTGATAATATTTAGAGTAAAATAAATGTATTAATAAACGCACTGCATACTGTGTTTGTCGCAAATCACAAAATGTTGTCTTAAATGTTTTCAGATTTTGGATAAACTATAAAAATACTCGAAAATGTTGAATTTCGCGGGCTAGACAGGCGCCTACACCTTAAATGGCCAAAATACTGATGTTAGAGTATTGGTATTATTATTATTATACTAAGGTTCGTATTAATGTATCTATCTCAAGTCTGAGAGTGATCTTGGAAATGTAATCGTTATGTAATCTAAATATATATATAACTCAAAGGTGACTGACTGACTGACTGACATAGTGATCTATCAACGCACAGCCCAAACCACTGGACGGATCGGGCTGAAATTTGGCATGCAGGTAGATGTTATGACGTAGGCATCCGCTAAGAAAGGATTTTGATTAATTCTACCCCCAAGGGGATAAAATAGGGGATGAAAGTTTGTATGAAACTTTGTCAATTCTAAACCGATCGGGCTGAGACTTTGCATGCATAAAGCTACTATGACGTAGACATCCCTTAAGAAAGGATCAAAATTCCACGCGGACGGAGTCGCGGGCTCAGCTAGTTCCAGTATAAAATGACATGTCAAAAGCGTACTCAAGATAACTCTCAGACTTGAGATTGGTTTATTAATAAGGGCATAATATTCTATTGGTTGAACAAACACTGCTTTTATTTATGTAAATGAAATTTTCACTTGCAACGGTATCAGATAATATCTGATATAATATAAGATAAAAAACGACTACCTATCCACAAGATGATTCAAACTTCCTATTCGCACCATGTTACCATATTATAACTGATTACGACGAATTTTATTGATAAGTAAGTATACCTATATAAACATTTCAAAGTGTTATCAGATTCGAGACATGTACATAAACTAGGACTTGAAGGGGAGTAAAATATAAAGAAATAAATAATAAATATCGCCAGACTGACACATCAACTGTATGGTCCCAAACTAAGCAGCGCTTGTACTATGGGTTCCGTACAATGGACTGGGGGCGATCCCGGTGACACCCAGACCAGGGTAAATTACGAAAAGGCCATTTCCGACATTTTCCCCGGCGGGAATCGAACCCGTAACCACCATGTGCAATGAGCCGAGCGGCCTGCGCTCGAACTACTGCGCCAAGTGGTCGTCAAGTATAAGTAAATACCCATAAAAAAATATTGCTAACAGATTGTTAACATCTGCCTACCAATGGTTGCTAAGCAACCATTTGTTATTAAAAAAATAATAATTAAGTTTATGACACTACTAGCATCACGGACACTGGCAGAATTGTGGCAAATAGCTACAAACGCCACTAACAAAGAAGAAACCATCAGTCACATAAAACTCTGTTGTTGGCAAAATCATCGACTACCTAACGATGAAAGCCATATTTTAAAAAAAGAAGAAGAAGAACAAAGAAGAAGAAGAAGAAGTTTGGCTTTAGTATCATAGTTACTTGTACAAGTTTTATATTATTATGTTTGCAAGCAACAAGTCAATTAGAGCTTAATAATAAATTCTTATCATTTCATTTATTACTGCAATATTTATGTTTTACGCCATGTTTTCCTTCTGTGAGTGATGACAACCTTTTGTAAACATTTAACCCGCCTTATGTTAAGTATTAAGTAGTTATCAGAGCCTTTAGATGATTGCAATACCAAAGGCATTGCTTGCGTGGTGCCAACATAATAGGGACAGAGGAGGGAAAAGGTTTGAGTGACTGACTCGTTCTCATGATACGAAATGCAGCTATAATAGATACTTTACGCAGATTTTCTGTGTAAGGGTGGTACTACCCGATTGAGACAGCCCATATATGAGCTGGAGTCAAATGGCATTACCAGCGTAAAAAATAACACACAATTTCACGAAAATTCTTAAGAAATACACATTTTATTCATTTACATACGTATTCTAGCATCATTTAAATATAAAAGAAATAATAATAAATAAATAGTAAATATCGCCAGACTAACACACCAACTGTATGGTCCCAAACTAAGCAACGCTTGTACTATGGGTACCGTACAATGGACAGGGGGCGATCCCAGTGACACCCAGACCAGGGAAAATTACGAAAAGGCCGTTTCCGAAATTTACCCTGACGGGAATCGAACCCGCAACCATCCGATGCAGTGAGCCGAGCGGCCTACGCTCGAACCACTGCGCCAAGCGGTCGTCAACTCAAAAGATCTTTATCTCAACTTGTGACTTTCCTTAAAAAGAGCATACCGGGGATTTAACCATACTTTTGTATGATGCATTTGGAAATCTTTACTTATGGCGATGTTAACAAACAATACTAGTCTGAGTGAATTACGACCACGCAAGGAAGTTTTAAGTACTTATATCAGACTCATGCCATCACTATAGAATACTAGCTGTACCCCGCGACTTCATCCGCATAGTATTGGATTATTGGGTTAAAAAGTATCCTATATGTTAATCCCGGTTATAATCTATCTGTGTTCCAAATTTCATCCAAATCCGTTCAGTAGTTTTTGCGTGAAGGAGTAACAAACATACATACATACATCCACACTCACAAACTTTCGCATTTATAATATTAGTAGGATAGTGACTTTTTATACAAACAAATACAAATATTTAAGTACTTTAATAAAAGGTTAATTATTTATTTATTGCAATGACGAAAACTTATTTAATGAGTTTAAATTAAATAGGAAAAAATTGTTGCCACCATAAATAAAGTGATTACAAATTATAAAATGTCCAAAATTACCTAGCAATATAAAGTTATGACTATATTTAGAATTATCTTGGGCCCCTATTAATAAAGCGATCTCAAGTCCAAGAATGGGCTTGAGTACACTTTTGACATGTCAATTTGTACTGGTTTGACATAAGAATGACATTTCCAAGATCACTCTTAGACTTGAGATCGATTGAATAATATCGGCCTGAGTATGAACTTGAGGACACTTTTGACTTGTTATGTTGTACTGGTATAACATAAGAATACCACCAAGATCACTATCAGCCTTAAGATTGATTGAATGCCCTAGTGGTATGATCAATTTCAGGACATTTGCAATACCTACCAACAGACATGTATTAGCTAACTAGCTGTGCCCCGCGACTTCATCCGCGTATTATTGGATTATTGGGTTAAAAAGTATCCTATATGTTAATCCCGGTTATAATCTATCTGTGTTCCAAATTTCGTCCAAATCCGGTCAGTAGTTTTTGCGTGAAGGAGTAACAAACATACACATGGAACACAGATAGTTTATAACCTGGATTAACACATAGAATACTTTACTTAAGTCAACGCGGACGAAGTCGCGGGCAGAAACTAGTATTCAATAAAAATACGCGGGCTCAATGCAATCTATCTATTTATGTATAGCTAGGTATAGATATGTACCTCCTTTGAAAAGTAAGTATCTACGTATACTTTGCTTTCACTCAACGAAATACACTCTTCCCATGTTTTTTTTCATGTTGAACTCAAGAAAACATTCCAAAAACAACAAAGAATTGAAAGGTTCTAGCATATTTAGATCACCCACCTCATCGCGTTGAACGAATCACGAATAATCTTGGGGATATCTCGCACAGTTTATGGAGTGTCTAGTTCACAACACAGAGTATTCAACGTTTTGCACGGTTAATTTAGCAGATATAACGCTGCTAAGTAAATGGGACGCCGATTTCTCGAAATTAAACTTATTTAATTAGTTGTTTTCACAATTTTTTTCGCGATATATACGTGCGATGCGCACGAGTACGAGTTGACGTCTACCTGCTTGGAGTTGCCAGATTAGTAATTTTAAATTTCCTTGTGACATCACTGACGTAAAGAAAACGTAAAAAGAATAACGTTGTAACCTTTCCTCGAGCCATAATTTTTAAGATATTGGAATTTATGTAAGTTCCCGAGCTTGCCCCGGTTCCGGTTCAATATTCCAGTAAATTACGAATTGAATATATTATGACCCGTATTAATACATTTATCTCAAGTCTGTGAGCGATCTTGGAAATGTCATTGTTATGTCATATCAGTACAAAATGACATGTCAAAAGCTTACTCAAGATCGTTCTCAGACTTGACATCGATTTATTAATACGGGCCTATATCGGCATTATTACGAACTGAAATATGCAATATATACATCATTAGGACAGAGTATGAGATCACGTCATGAATTATTTTTATTTTACTTAATAAGAAAGTATTAAAATTAGGTTAAAATGGTATTTGCCTGTAAATAATATATGTTTAAGGCTAAAGCGCCCATCTAGCCCGAGAAGTTCAAATTTTTTGAAGTTTTTTAGATTTTTTTAAATCTGACAATAATAAAAGGCACATTTTGTAATTCACGAGAAAGACCGTGTGCAGTGCATTTATTAATATATCCAACTTACTCTAAAACATTTCAAGAACGACAGCTATCCAGATAATCTGGCAATTTTTGTATATTTAGTGATTTACTAGTATCATATCCACCGTGATAATATTTAGAGTAAAATAAATGTATTAATAAACGCACTGCATACTGTGTTTGTCGCAAATCACAAAATGTTGTCTTAAATGTGTTCAGATTTTGGATAAACTATAAAAATACTCTAAAATTTTGAATTTCGCGGGCTAGACAGGCGCCATCACCTTAAAGAAGGTATTTTTTTAATATATGGAACTGCTGATCCGATTCTATAAATTATTTCACTAGTAGAAAGCTATACTGCACTTGAGGGACATATCCTATGTCACTTTGTTTAAAGTTTCATAATAATAATAAATATCTATTGCCGAACATACGTATTTTACAAGTAGGTATGACGTTGGAAGTCAACATTCGACAGTGAATTACAGCTGTTCTTAAATCTAACTTCTAATCAGATCCCAAACTAGACAAACGCTTGTATATAATATTGAGCTTGTGTTAAATATATTTATTACTAGCGGCCCGCCCCGGCTTCGCACGGGTACATTGCGGTTACATTATTCGAGTTTTAGTAAGGATCCCTAATTTACTTGAAAGTATATTATAGCCTATGTCACCCGGGGATAGTGTAACTTCCCAACAGTGAAAGAATTTTTCAAATTGGTTCAGTAGTTTCGGAGCCTATTCATTACAATCAAACAAACAAAGTTTTCCTCTTTATAATATTAGTATGATACCTATATAATTTCAACTTGGAGCAATCCAGTGGGACAGCTTAGACTTTTAAAAGCTTACAACTGTTTAGACTAAATTGCATCTTATATGAGTATACTCAGACATAATAAAGTGGACGGAGAGCGTTCAACTAATGAATGAAGCCAGCAAAAACTATACCGAATAGCATAAATCTAGATAATAATTAAGTAATTTTACATTTCGGTTTGGAATAAAAGAGATGTAATTGTTATTTGGCCTACCAGGCGTTTGCCTTAAGGTGAAGGTGTCTAGCCCGCAAAATTCAAAATTTTCGCGTATTTTTATATTTTATCCAAAATCTGAAAACATTTAAGACAACATTTTGTGATTTGCGACAGCCACAGTATGCAGTGCGTTTATTAATACATTTATTTTACTCTAAATATTATCACGGTGGATATGATACTAGTAATTCACTAAATATACAAAAATTGCCATTATCTGGATAGCTGTCGTTCTTGAAATGTTTTAGAGTACGTTGGATATATTAATAAATGCACTGCACACGGTCTTTTTCGCGAATTACAAAATTTGTCTTTTATTATTGTCAGATTTTGAAAAATTTCTAAAAGAACTCAATAAATTTGAACTTCGCGGGCTAGCTGGGCGCTTTAGCCTTAACACTATTTTACGAAGGGGTGGAAACATTTAAGTAAAACTGAATTCATTCCCACTAATTCAAAAGGAAAATAAACTCCCACCAATATACAAGCAAAAACAATTTGATTACCTACCATATCCTCTCTTGCATTGCATTATATTCAAAAAAATCCAACAGTTCAGGGAAAATCATAAAAACTGGCAACATTAATGCATATTACGCCCACGTTGTTTGTACCTGTTATTAAAATCGTCATGCGTCATCAGTTGAGAGTGACAACAATAGACTGATAACCTTTGTTAGTAAGAGATAGAAGAGTAGTACATTATAAGACTGAGTTATGTATTTGATAAAATATATTATGCACAGAATGGTCAAGTATAATGTAAAGTATAAGTTGGCACCGGGGAGCGTCGCTAGTGTCGATACAAGACTGTCAATATGAGTTATTTTTCTAATGAATATTTTTAGTTCCTCTTTTGGCCACCGGTCAAATAATGTTTGTTACACTATACAGCAATTGATATAAGTATCTCTTTATATAATACTAGCTGTGCCCCGCGACTTCATCCGCGTAGTATTGGATTATTGGGTTAAAAAGTATCCTATATGTTAATCCCGGTTATAATCTATCTGTGTTCCTAATTTCATCCAAATCCGTTCAGTAGTTTTTGCGTGAAGGAGTAACAAACATACATACATACATCCACACTCACAAACTTTCGCATTTATAATATTTGTAGGATTCACGGACATGATTATTACTTGCTAATGGTGAAGGAAAACATCGTGAGCAAAGATTGCTTTAGAAAATCTAACCAATTTACGGAACTGCAATCTGCCAACCCGAACTGGGCCGGCGTGGTGGATTACGGTCTGAATCCCCCTCGCATTGAGGGGAGGACTGTGCCCAGGAGTGGGACATTGAAAAGACAAATTAGGTATTATTATTTGTATTTTATAATATTCTACAAGATATTACCTAACTACCATAGATTAAAAGAAAACGTTTTTTACTTACTCAAGTGAGATAACTAAAGCAAAGGAACCAACATTATAATATATTAGCTGTTGCCCGCGGTTTCTCTCGCGTGGCAATTCGATACAACAAAAGGATTTTTTTTTTTTTAATTGACTGTATGTTGTTGGCCAGAGTGGCCATAACAACTTCACCCGGACAGAGGGCGAGCGCGAGTGCGCTCCAGCCAGAGGGGCAGGGGGGCAGCTAGCTCAAGGGCGCCACAAGGGACACGACCTCGGCTTGGGCCGCTGCCAGGAGAGGTGGCGAGGGTAAATCTACCACCGGATCGGAACGCGACCTCGACTGAGAAGATCCGGCAAGAAACTCAGCGGGCTTGTCGGGTGCCAAGGTGCGTCTAGGTAAGTAGACGCACCTTCTAGCGGAAGCGGGGGTTCGTCGACCTCGCCGGCGAGGTCGGTGTCTGGTGGGGAGTGTGCGTGTGTCGTTCTCCTCGACATCTGAGTCTAGGAGAGCGGTGAGTGGGTCGGGGGGGTCCAGCAACACATGCCGCGGCCTGCGGCGGCATGTAACTGGCGCGTGTGTAGGTGCAAACAACAAAAGGAGGCTGCCCTAAGGTTACCCCTTATACCTAACTGCATCAGCTATCTGCCAGTGATAGTCCCGTCAAAATCGGTTCATCCGTTTGATCTCAAGACTTAAGAGCGCCTCAAAGGAACAAACATACATAGACTGATAAACATATTACCCTCCTTTGCGTCGCGCAGTCGGGTAAAAAATCAACTAAAATAAGTGCGTGGATTTAGGTAACTGAATAATGCGACATCTATTGAACATTTTGTGAACTAATATGGAGTTGAGTTTCATAAGACTTGAAATCACTTTTTATGTAAGTAATTTCTTTATGATTATAAACAAAAATTATAATAATAACAAAATCCTACTAATATTATAAATGCGCAAGTTTGTGAGTGTGGATGTATGTATGTATGTATGTTTGTTACTCCTTCACGCAAAAACTACTGAACGGATTTGGATGAAATTTGGAACACAGATAGATTATAACCGGGATTAACATATAGGATAACTTTTTAACCCAATAATCCAATACGGATGAAGTCGCGGGGCACAGCTAGTACGTTATATGTTTAAAACAAATTCTTCAAATTTTGTGCATAAGATACACTTACAGAGAGGTTCTTGACGGGCGCACCATTTTTATTTTCACGATTATGGACATAATAGTTTGAGAAAGTAAAGTAAAGTAGCCCCACATAATATGTACTTGCAGTGTTTTGCAAATACAAAAGTGCATTATCCTTATTATTTCCGAGTAGCAATGTGGTGCAAGTGATAGCCGTGCCTTATCCATCTTACGATCTGTACACACCCAGCTTTATAAGTCATTTCAACCAAGTTTGAACGAACACGGCCACACTTTACCGCAGATTCTACACATTCTAATTGCAAAAAATTACTGTTAAAAAAATACAAAAAGGTAGCATACTAAGCATGGCGGCTGCGTTTTTAATTGTTTTTTTTTAATCTAAATATATATAACTCAAAGGTGACTGACTGACTGACTGACATAGTGATCTATCAACGCACAGCCCAAACCACTGGACGGATCGGGCTGAAATTTGGCATGCAGGTAGATGTTATGACGTAGGCATCCGCTAAGAAAGGATTTTGATTAATTCTACCCCCAAGGGGATAAAATAGGGGATGATTGTTAAGTTAAATTCCACGCGGACGAAGTCGCGGGCACAGCTAGTAGGTACTTATATAAAATTCCGGTGTGCTCGTTATTCTCCTCCAAAAAGGCTTCACCGATTTTTATTATTCTTTTTGTACTTATAGGGTCCCTGGATTGTTCTAATTTCGGTCAATTAGTTTTTATGGTGAAGGAAAACATTGTGAGGAAACCTGCGTGGCTTAGAAAATCTAACCAATTTTCGAAAGACATGTGGAATACGCCAACGCGCACTTTATTATTTATTACTAGCTGTGCCCCGCGACTCCGTCCGCCTGGAATGTGGACCACCCTTAAAATTATGGGGTATGAAAAATAGATAGTAGCCGATTCTCATACCTACCCGATATGCACACAAAATTTCATGAAAATCGGTCGAGCCGTTTCGGAGGAGTATGGTCACTAACATTGTGACACGAGAGAATCCTACTAATATTATAAATGCGAAAGTTTGTGAGTGTGGATGTATGTATGTATGTATGTATGTATGTATGTATGTATGTATGTATGTATGTATGTATGTATGTATGTATGTTTGTTACTCCTTCACGCAAAAACTACTGAACGGATTTGGATGAAATTTGGAACACAGATAGATTATAACCGGGATTAACATATAGGATACTTTCTAACCCAATACTACGCGGATGAAGTCGCGGGGCACAGCTAGTTATATATAAGAAGAGATTATTATTTCGAAATTACAAAGAATACAATATAAAACGACCTTGCAATTAAACAATTTGTGTCGTAAACTGATCTATGAGATAGGTAACTATACTTATCAGTGGATAAGTAGATACTATTAGAGTAAAATTTTATTGTTTGGTATCTATAAGTTAGGCTTCAATGGTAAGTACTTAATTACCTTTATTTGTAAGTACTTATTTTGTTGTAATAGCTTAGTGGTTTGGGTAGCAAATGGTGTAGGTATGTAAGACAGGGTATTTTTTTTTTTTTATATTTATTCATGTAAGCCAACAAAGCATTTATGAATAGTCAGAATCTACCACCGGTTCGGAATGCTGCTTCCACTGAGAAGAGCCGGCAAGAAACTCAATGGTTACTCTTTTCAATGAATGAAAGATGGTGTACATTCTCAGGAACAGCATAAAAAAATAATATGAGCAGGCAACACCATAGCCACTAAATAGCTAATAGTAAATAATAATCATATATGTAATAATGTAAATAAAATGAGAATGCTAGTTTAGTGTGATGTGCATACCTACTCATACTTACATCAAATGAAACGTTTACGAACCAAATAATAATTGATAAAACAGGGGTGGATATTATGATAATTGCTTTGGTGTGATGCCTTCCATGCTAAGTAAATAAATAGTATTTAACGACAATGTTGTTAAGAGGAAAGTGAGTGGACCAATCCTCGCAAGCAGCGCCCGCGCACGAGCATGACTTGAAAAGCGGCATCACTCTCCTCAACCATAATAGAGGGAAGAGGGTGACCCGCTCCACAAAGCCACCGCAAACAAGGACATTGAAGTGAGCATGACCAAAATGAGGAGGAGGCTTTGGCTGAAAATCAGCGTTGGAGGAGATTTCGTTCCCCTCCAGCACATGCTGAGCCAAATGCCTTTCGGTACAGCTCACACTGTAGGAAATGCAGCTTACTGACCTTAGGTCTATCTATTCTACTTATTTTATAATTATGTGCTGTTCTTTCCTTATGTGTTCCCTGTGCTGATTAAGTATTTTTCATTTCATTTCATTTATTCCAATTAGTTCTATACCCGTCGTCCGATACTTACATGATATATATACATACATACTTACATACATACTTACATACTTACATTTAGTAAGTACCTACTTATTTGGTCACTTAGATGGTTCTCAGCTATAGTTGAACACCATGGGTGTGGGCGCTGTCGTCGACATTCAAACTCAAAACTCAAACTCAAAATTGTTTTTGTTCATGTAAGCCAACAAAGCATTTTTTTTGAATAGTCAAAATCTACCACCGGTTCGGAATACTGCTTCCACTGAGAAGATCCGGCAAGAAACTCAATGGTTACTCTTTTCAATGAATTAAAGATGGTGTACATTCTCAGGAACAGCATAAAAAATATGAGCAGGCATTCAGAAAACACACAAGCGAATATGCGTGAAAAAGCTAGTAGGTATTATTAGACAGAGCGTATAGGCATCGCAACGAAAACTCTGATGCCATGGATTCAACTCATGATTCTGGACCCCCCCAGAGTTGGAATTTTACCTCGATATTTTTATAAATTATGATAAAAAATTTCAGCATTTTTAAATTGATTTTCAGCATGAAATGCGCGCTAGAGCTTATTGGATTTTAATTGACATTACAGTTTATGTCTAAAATAGTAATTATTGACATATTTATGTAAAACTAGCTGAGCCCGCGACTTCGTCCGCGTGGAATTTAACTTAACAAAAATGCCCGCTCCCGCGTTCTGAGCCCGCGCGATAGGACCCATTTAAAAAAAAATGTTTTTCTAAAATAAACTTAGCCTTAGTTACTCCTTGTAACATCAGCTATCTGCCAGTGAAAGTCCCGTCAAAATCGGTCCAGCCGTTTCGGAGATTACCCGGAACAAACACACAGACAGACAGACAGACAAAAAAAATTAAATCGCGTTTTTGCTATAGGTGTTTTATGTACTTTCATATGCATTTAGTGAAAAGGTGTTATTTTGATATTACAAACAGACACTCCAATTATATTTATTTGTATAGATCACGTTATAAGATAGATTTTTATAATGATTTCAGACTAAAATTAATTTTAAAATGTTTAAAAATTTGCACGTATATCATGAAAATATCGACGGAAAATTCCAACTCTGGGGGGTCCAGAATCATGAGTTGAATCCATGGTAACAGTTTTCGTTACGATGCCCCATACACCCTGTATATTTTTAAAACGTTCTGTAAGTACTTCTTATGCTGCTTCACATTGGTGCCTTCTCCTTTCTGTCAATGTTCGATGCCGCAAAACGATCATGAACAATCTGCACATCACATCCTGTGGGAGTGCAGTCTCTGGCACAACGAACGGACTACTATGCTAAATAGCCTGCAAGTGACATCTGGAGCAGTTTATTACACAGACCTTGTGGAAACCAGGGACAATTTCCGTGCGTTCAAGCGCTTTTGCCATACCTATTATTGGAATCAAGTATAATCAGCTCACGAGTTTAGGTCCAATTAGTCATATTACGATCCGTGGTGCCTTACAACTGGTCTTCAATTAGCTGTAACAGTCTTGCTTCTATCAGCCCATACCAGCTATTTTTGTCTCCCGCTTTGTACCGGAGGAAAGTGGATTTTTTTCTTTCAACTCCTCCTATTATTTCTTTCGATTTAATTCGTGCGGGTTCCAAGACAATTTAACTTTTATCCAGGACTCGTCGAGGATCAAACCTCGACGTCATTATTGGTCACCATTGTCGATCCTGGTTTACAGGAGTAACAGTGGTGGGAGTTCGTGGTGGGACCAGTTCCATTAAAAAAAAAGTTTTTTTTTATATGCAGTTGCATTGTATTTATAGGTAGTATAATAATACACATGAGTCTAGACAAATAGTTATTGTCATCAGAATAAAGGTTACCAGGTGCGCAAATAAATTATATGATAAATTACGATTTCAATATACAATGCAGTAATCGATATTTGTTAACAAACAAGGGACTGACTTAGAATAATGGGTCCTAATGCATATCTTTACGCTTCTACTAAATAGGAGTTGGCAGGTCTGTACTAGGTGCTCGCTGAATTACTAATTTATTTACATACTAGCGACCCGCCCCGGCTTCGCACGGGAATCTTATCAGTGTTTCTCTACTATATTATGCAGGCATTATACTCGTACATATAAACCTTCCTCTTGAATCACTATATCTATTAAAAAACCGCATCAAAAACCGTTGCGTAGTTTTAATGATCTAAGCATACATAGGGACAGACAGCGGGAAGCGACTTTGTTTTGTACTATGTAGGCGAACAAGCGTACGAACAGCCTGATATTAAGCAGCCACCATAGCCAAATGCTGGAAATACCAAAGGCATTGTTCGAACGTTGCTGACCTGATGGGGAGTGGAACAGAGAAGGGAACGGAAGGACGGTGCACCTGTCTCTCTCACTGATCGTACGAAACGCAGCTATTATAGCTTCTTTACGCAGATCTTGTGTGTCAGGGTCGTACTACCAGTCGAGCCAGCCCTTACATGACTGTCATTTGTATTTCAGTCCTAATATAAAAGGGGCAAGCCTATTTCCACTATACCTGGCACGTTCCAGAAATAATATTAACACACCAACTGTATGGTCCCAAACTAAGCAACGGTTGTACTATGGGTACCGTACAATGGACTGGGGGCGATCCCGGTGACACCCAGACCTGGGCAAATTACGAAAAGGCCATTTCCGAAATTTGCCCCGACGGGAATCGAACCCGCAAACGCCATGTGCAGTGAGCGGAGCGGCCTACGCTCGAACCGATGCGCCAAGCGGTCGGCAAATTAGGTACATTATTAGGTGCTCACTATTTCTGTCTAAGCATGAGTTTCCCTGGCTTTTCCGGGACATGTTTGGGTTACCCTCAGAAGAAAATAATGAAGTAGACGGAACGCGCAGAGCTTGTGAACGAAGCCGGCGAAAATAATACCAAATATGTAAGTATTTAGTATCAAAACAGCGAAAAAAAAAGCGAAGCTTCTATACGGATGTTCGACGCGCTCGCCGCGCGGCCGCTCTGTCCGTGCTAAGCGTCAGTAGCGTTACACGACATAGAGGTATACAGAGTGACAGCTGCGGCGCCCTACGCTTTATACTATAAAGCTTCGCTTCTTTCGGGCGTCCCTAGACGGTACTGTTTTTTTAGTATTGCTGACCGCTGTTCCCGATCCTCTATCGGGGGCGTATACCTACGTGCGTAAATGTGGTAGCGCCCAGCCGTAGCCAAAAACTTATCATTGTTTTTTTTTTATGAATAGCACACCAACTGTGCGGTCCCAAACTAAGCAATGCTTGTACTATGGGTACCGTACAATGGACTGGGGGCGATCCTAGTGACACCCAGACCTGGGCGAATTACGAAAAGGCAATTTCCGGAATTTGCCCCGGCGGGAATCGAACCCGCAACCACCCGGTGCAGTGAACCGAGCGGCCTACGCTCAAACCACTGCGCCAAGCGGTCGTTTTGGTGTAAAATGTATGAACAAAAGGTGTTTTAGTCATGTATCTGTTGACAGATTTCACAAGTCTACAACCTACCTCTAGTTCTTCAACGTTCCTCGGAAGCCGATAGGTTTTGATAACCAAAGACAAGTTTCAAAAAATAAAATAGTACACCCAAGCTGTTTCACCTTGTAAAAGATTTTTTTTTTATAAAAACTAGCTGTGCCCCGCGACTTCATCCGCGTAGTATTGGATTATTGGGTTAAAAAGTATCCTATATGTTAATCCCGGTTATAATCTATCTGTGTTCCAAGTTTCATCCAAATCCGTTCAGTAGTTTTTGCGTGAAGGAGTAACAAACATACATACATCCACACTCACAAACTTTAGCATTTATAATATTAGTAGGATTAAACTGACTTAAAAAAAACCTGGGTGCACTAAAAAGCTAACTAGGGACCTTGTAATTTAGCTATTTTATTTGGTGTCGGTGCCTATTAATGTTAGTATAACTTCTTAGGTACCTACCTACCTCTACTTACTTGAATTGGCACCGACTCGAAACGCAAGAATATATATTAAAAAAAAATATATCAAAGTCGGTCACAACTGACGGAGAAATTGGTGACAAAACAAACATACAGACGAACATAGGACCTCCTTTTTGGGCAAGTCGGTTAAAATTAAAAATCCGCGTGAAGTCGGAGCGAGTCGCTAGTTAATGAATCCCTTTGATACCGATTGTCATAAATTATTTTATAACAAACAAAATCTAGTTTGCACAAGTGTGATTTTGACGTTTGCTCGTCGAGGCTGGCAGTATAAATGCAGGGTGCACTGTGGATGCAACCATACCGATATCAGGGTCTGGCCTGGTCTGGTTAGTTCAGCCAAATGGACCATAGGTGTGCTATATTGGTGTGCGTGCTCAGTGTAAGTATCCAACAAATTTTACTCAACAAACTTATTCTATGTATTCTATGTGTTAATCCGGGTTGTAAACTATCTGTGTGCCAAATTTCATCGAAATCCGTTCAACCGTTTTTGCGTTATTTAGTAACAAACATCGTAACACCCAACATGCAATGTTTTACATTTAAGTAAGATTTAACCACTATGGTCGCTGCTTTGTAAAGGTCCAATTATCGATAAGTATTAAAATTTAATACTGTTAAAACTATTAAAAAATCCTGCCCCCTGCGCCCCGGATGTCCGTATAGAAGCTTCGCTTCAAAAATATTGTTGAGTGAATTGTAAGAAATAACATTCAATAATTCTGTAGCCCGCACTGGGCCAGCCTTTGATAAACAAAGGGGCCAGCGTGGTGGATTATGGCCTGAATCCCCCTCATGTTGAGGGGAGGCCCGTGCCCAGGAGTGGGACGTCAAAAGGGCTAAATTATTATTATTTAATTCTGTTAGGTATAACTTTTACTAAGCAAGGTAAATTATATTTTGATATATTATTATTATGTATTAATTTCCAGGTAATACTGAGTGTGAGCGCAGCACCAAGAGGTAAGATAATATTGTTATTTAATTTCTAGCTGGGTACGACTGGTTCACTACCCAGATACATTTGTATACATGTTCATCTATTTTTACATCGTCCTTCTTTGATGCTATGCTATCCTAGTACATCGTAATAATAAATATCGCCAGACTGACGATACACAGACTGTATGGTCCCAAACCAAGCGACGCTTGTAATATGGGCACCGTACAAAGGACTGGGGGCGATCCCAGTGACACCCAGAAGCACCAGTAAGCCGAGTGACCTGCGCTCGAATATTTAGACCAAACAGCATTGTTTTCATCAAAGTCAAATCGTTGATTTCGAAATTTTCAAACTTGTTTTTTTTTTTTTTTGACTTAGAAAATCCGGCAATTAACTCAGCGAGCTTGACCTTTCACGATCATATATTTCTCATCTATTGCCTGTGTTCCCTTCGTATTGAGGGGAGGACCGTGCACTCCTGAGCAAAAAAAAAAATTATAATAATATTGTTTTCCCTTATTAAGGTGAAGGCGCCTGTCTAGCCCGCGAAATTCAAAATTTTCGAGTATTTTTATAGTTTATCCAAAATCTGAACACATTTAAGACAACATTTTGTGATTTGCGACAAACACAGTATGCAGTGCGTTCATTAATACATTTATTTTACTCTAAATATTATCACGGTGGATATGATACTAGTAAATCACTAAATATACAAAAATTGCCAGATTATCTGGATAGCTGTCGTTCTTGAAATGTTTTAGAGTAAGTTGGATATATTAATAAATGCACTGCACACGGTCTTTTTCGCGAATTACAAAATGTGTCTTTTATTATTGTCAGATTTTGTAAAATTTCTAAAAAACCTCAAAAATTTTGAACTTCGCGGGCTAGATGGGCGCTTTAGCCTTAACGTAGAATCGTAGTAGAACCTTTTAGAATTGTAGATAGCATACCTAGCTCCAGTGTGTTGCCTTTCATAACTATTTTACTCTTCTAGAACGATAATAATCTTCAATTCTTCCAGGTCCAGACGATGTGGCTTACATACACAATCACAAAAGCGACTACACACATTCGAGCGACGGTTCCGACAAATTCTTCCGCAACGATTACGGCACATACGGCTCAAAAAGCTCGAACGACTATGAGAATCTAGACAAGTCTAGCGATACTTACCTCGCGAACAAAGATGGTGTTTACCAGAACTCCAATAAGCAGGGTAAATCAAAATCGGAGGAAGAGTACGACAGTTTCTACATAGCCCCGGATGGAAGCAAGAAAACCTATTCAAGTGAGAACAAGGCTAAGAGCAGCTATGATGAGAGTAAGAGCAAGTTTGTGAGTGATGATGGTTGTAAAGAGGAGTCCAGCGAATGCTGCAGCAGTGAGAGTTGCGAGTCAAGCGAAACTTGCGAGTCATGTGAGACTTGCGAGGATACCCCGGATTGTAAGGACAATTGCTGCAATCGTAAGTCTATTTTGAGTACTAATTGTGGTGGCTCAGCGTTGGTATAAATAACTTCCGTTCCGGCTGGAATGGGGGCAAGCCCGGCGACACCCAGACCTGAATTAATGGTAGTTAAAAGGTCCTCAAACAAGCATAAGATCTGCCTGATTTTAAGCAATAACCGTAGCCCACAGATGCTTGCAATACGACCGCTCGGCGCAGTGGTTCGAGCTTAGCCCGCTCAGTTCACTGCACATGGTGGTTGCGGGCTCGATTCGCGCCGGGGCAAATTTCGGAAATGGCCTTTTCGCAATTTGTCCAGGTCTGGGTGTCACTGGGATTGCCCCCAGTCCATTGTACGGTACCCATAGTACAAGCGTCGCTTAGTTTGGGACCGTACAGTTGGTGTGTCAATCTGGCGATATTTATTACTATTATTATTAATACCAAAGGCACTGCTCGCACGTTGTCGACATGAAGGGCGTGGGACAATAAGTGGGGAAGGGAGGCTCTCTCACGCATCGTACGAAACGCACCTTATACCCTATCTTCTAAGGCTAGGTGGCTCCCAGGCAATAGTTTAATAGCCGGAATGGAAATTGAAGCAGTGAGACTTAACCTCTCGGTTGCCAGGGCGGGTCGAGCCACTATTCCATTGAACAATGAAGACTATTATAAAATGTAATTTCTTTTTCAGCTCTGGATAAGTTGCTGGATGTCTCATTACCCGGTACGTTTGTGTATGAAAAATTATTTATCACTTATTTATAATAGCTGAGCCCGCGACTTCGTCCGCGTGGAATTTAACTTAACAAAAAAGCCCGCTCCCGCGTTCTGAGCCCGCACGACAGGACCCATTTTTTTTTTTTTAATTTTGTTTTTCTAAATTAAAAGTAGCCTAAGTTACTGCTTATAACATCAGCTATCTACCAGTGAAAGTCCCGTCAAAATCGATCCACCCGTTTCGGAGATACTCTTTGATTTCATGTGTTTTTATTTTTTTACGCGGTATAGATATGAGAGGAAACATTCATTATTTATTTTGTCTCCCGCTTTGCAAGTGGGGGACGTGGATTTTTTTTCTTCCAACTCCTCCTATTCTGTATTTCGATTAAATTCGTGCGGGTTCCAAGACAATTTATCTTGTCCCCGGGACTCGTCGAGGGTCAAACCTCGACGTCATCATTGGTCACCATTGTCGATCCTGGTTTACAGGAGTTACAGTGGTGGGAGTGTGCGGCGGGACTAGTCCCATTTAAAAAGTAACATTCTGAGGGCAACGATTTTAATCAACTAATCAACTTCACCAAATAATGGTTCTTCGTTGACCATTATATTCAACTATGATTCATAATGACGACATATAAAAAAAAGGTTCTAAGGACACCATTTCGTGTTTTTGCTTAAAGCTAAAAAAAATATTTACATACTTGCTTAATGTCTTTTTATTAATTGAACGGCAGACTGTTTACACTGCCTGGAATTATGATTATGTTTATACCTGAAGAGCTTTCTCTTGAGGACTTAGGAACCCTCATTATACGCCCTTCAGTATGAAACTGAGATGTTAAATTTTGGATGAGTCAGTGGTCTCATGATATATTGACCTTCCAGATTCGGAGTACGAGGTGTTGACCTACGTGGACTCAGAAGAATATGGCCGACCCACCATTACCATGAGAGTTATACCTAAAGGTGAGTCACCTACAACATTTTAACAAGATTTAAATAATATTTTGAAGCGAAGCTTCTATACGGACGTTCGGGGCGCTCGCCGCGCGGCCACTCTATCCGTGCTAAGCGTCAGACGTAGCGTTACACGATTAAAAGCTTCGCTTCTTTTGGGACGTCCCTAGACGGCACGGTTTTTTTATTTGTTTTATCATAATAATGATAATTTAACCCGTTTTAACGTCCCACTCCTGGGCACTCCTCCCTTCACTACGAGGGGGATTCACTGCTGTGTTTCTGTCTTATTTCATCATAATTATTATTTTTAACTTTGATTTATATGACTGAATTTACCCTGTTCTTACAACTTTTTGTATTACCTCAGTTTGCCTACATCAAAATGATAATTAATGAAAGTCTCAACAGAATATCCCAACTCAGGGTGGTCTAGAGTCATGAGTTGAATCCATGGTATCAGTTTTCGTTACGATGCCCCATACACCATGTACATGTATTTGTTTTTTACACAGATCTGTTGGAGCTTGAGAATATCCATCACCACGAGTATCTAGAGCACCAACACCACCAGCATCATCAACATCCACAGCATCATGAACACCAACACCATCATGAACAGCATCATGAACAGCATAAAAAGCATCATGAACAGCACAGCACGACGACTTCGACTTCGACCCGCGAACATACCGGTAATTACTATTACAGCATCCACATTTGTCTCTCTTGACAAGCAGTTGACGACCTCTTGGCGCAGTGGTATTATCGTAGGCCGCTCGGCTCACTGCACCGGGTGGTTGCGGGTTCGATTCCCGTAAAAGCCAATTATGGCAATGGCCTTTTCGTAATTTGCCCAGATCAATTCAGGTCAGCAGGGGTAGGTAGGAAGTAGTCCAAAAGTGGCTACGACTCCAAATAAAAGAAATCCAAGGCCTCTAGTTATTTCTATCTAAGTGCACCCAGGTTCATTAGAAGTCGATTAGATAATGTTTTTTTGTGATAAACTAGTATTGAGTTTCTGGTGACCGTAAATCGTCCTTATCTCTCAAACTACTGGATAGATTATGGTGAAATTTGTATGGGACCACCTGGAGACCTTTGGTATATTAAAGCGTAGGGTGCCGCAGCTGCCACTCTGTATACCTATATAGGTATATGTCGTGTAACGCTACTGAGGTTTAGAATGGATTGAGTGGCCGCGCGGTGAGCGCCCCGAAAATTAAAAAAAAACTAAAAAACAAAATAAAAAAACATACATGTATACGAACGTATAGAAACTTCTCCTTTTTTGGTAGTCCCTATTTGGAAGTAAAAAGCAAGAACTGTCAAGTCTCTGGTTAAAATGTAGGTAACTTGGTCGAACCAGCCCGCATATGAACTCTGTAGTAGCTACAATTGAACGAAGTTTTGCAAAATTGATCCAACCCACCAATACAAGGTTGGTTTTGGTCTACAGCACTGCATGTGGATAGATTCCGTTTTGCGAAACAATATCCAATTGGCCTTGCCACCTTTACCAACCAATGATTCTTCTTAATTTCAGACTATAAACATCACATCGAATACCCTGGTGAGTAACATAGTATACTTACAATTTAGTTCCATTTAGTCTAATTACGATCCCTGGTGCCTTACAACTGGTCTTCAATCAGCTGTAACAGTCTTGTTTCTATGGCAATCAGCCCATGCCAGCTATTTTTGTCTCCCGCTTTGCACCGGAGGGAAGTGGATTTGTTTTCTTCCAACTCCTCCTATTATTTCTTTCTATTAAATTCGTGCGGGTTCCAAGACAATTTGACTTGTCCCCGGGACTCGTCGAGGGTCAAACCTCGACGTCATTATTGGTCACCATTGTCGATCCTGGATCACAGGAGTAACAGTGGTGGGAGTGTGTGGCGGGACCAGTCCCATAAAAAAAATACTTACTATTATAATTGGGGTGAGTAATGCCATTACGTCGGGCACACTCCTCCTTAAAGCGAGGGGGATCTGGGCCATAGTCCACCACCTTGGCCCAGTGCGGGTTGATAAACTACAAACTACTAGGTCAAACAAAAAGGGTATGCTATTTTTTTTGCAACTTTACTTTGTAAATCTTAAACTATCGGCTGTGTGGGACAGTTGAAGTACTAAAGGTTTTGTAGACTTGTGAAATCTGTCAACAGCTGTATCCCTGTAACACCTTTTGTTTTCAAGTTTCCTCCAAAGCTATACAATTTAGTTTTACAATTGCAAAGTTAAGTTTTGAAGAAATAAGTATACCCTTTCTGTTTCAACCTGTATATTATTATGACAAATTATAAAAAAAGCAGTGGTGCGAGCCGGGGTTTGAACTCCCAAGTGTTGCAAAGTGTAGGTTCAATCAATGCTTAAACTTCTTCTTCCTATTGTATGCGATTTCGTAATTCTGTTGAAAAATAAGTCACAATTATCACCTTATTTTAACAGAATACCCTTACTACGGCCCACCGTATGGAATCAGACCACGTAAGTAATCCCCTAATATTTGTGTACTACCTAGAATTAAGTACTTTTATATAATATTTATTTAAACAATTTTTATGGCTCTCTCGACACCTGGTACCGGTTTTTGATACCGATTAATTGTCTATGGTATTCCGGAATGTTTTAAGATGTTTTTTTGCTATCGCAGCACTAATAAATTGAAAAAATATATGTCATAGTCAAACCAACCTTTAAATTTTTTCGGTGGTCGCCATCATGTTTATATTATGAACTAGCAGTGCCCCGCGACTTCATCCGCGTAGTATTGGATTATTGGGTTAAAAAGTATCCTATATGTTAATCCCGGTTTATAATCTATCTGTGTTCCAAATTTCATCCAAATCCGTTCAGTAGTTTTTGCGTGAAGGAGTAACAAACATACATACATACATACATCCACACTCACAAACTTTCGCATTTATAATATTAGTAGGATTATTAATTTTATCGACTCCATTTTGGTTTTCCAAGATGAGTTTTTCAAGAAGAGGCTATTAATATAAAAAAATGTAGTTTTATAAAATAAATAAAAAATATTTATATAGGCTATGTGTGTTGGGAACGCAGCTTCCACTAAGAAGAGCAGGCTAGAAACTCAATGGTTACTCATTTAAATAGAATAAAAATTGGTGTACATTCTCAGGAACAGCAACGCAATGTGAGCAGGCGACACCATTGTGACTAAAAACAAAACCCTTCCTTTTGACTTTGCCGTATTGGGGAAAAGTAATAGAGTAGATAGATCTCCCAGAGAGCTTCTAGATTCCGAGAGAAAGAACGCCATAGAAATGCAGTGACGCGTACACTCGTAAGAGACAGAAACAGTACACACAAATACCAATTAAACAATTTTACTTGCCCACAGTTATTAAGTACGCACATTTATGAACATAATAATATTTGTTTGTAAAAACATTGCACATAATAATTCAAAGAAATCTAAGTTTCGGAACTAAAGATGACGCCATAATTTTTTCACTTCCCGCCAAAAAGTATCAAAAATCTATACTTGTCTCTGATTTAGTAGTCGTGTCGTGATGTTTCTGGTCGATACTTTAAATTCCAATAGTTGCTCGAGACGTCGTTATACGTATTTTTGCTGGTCACGTCTTAATTTAAAGTCGCCCCCTGCGTTCGAGTTCGATGGTCTGTCAGACTAAAACTTATTATCACCAGTAGGGTATCAAACAATCGGTTACAGTACAGTTCTAACAAAACGATAACTTTCAGCCGCCCAAAATTCATAATGTATCTCGTTCCTAAAATCTATATACGAACTTGGACTGATGCAGATTGGTTGATCGATATATGATTCGTTAGACACTCCTAACAAAAGGATTGTAATATCATTTTTCATGGCAAGAATTGCATCAGTAGGCCCAGTCAGAGTTTAATGTCACAATCAAAACGTTAGAATTCGACGCGTTTAAGGCGCTTTGTATGGTCGAAGCGTTTTATACCCATGTGGGTTGTATTGGTCCGATCGTAAATAAACATAAACGACATTGCTTATTAATTTGGGGCATAAGGTTTATGTCATGTCACTTCCAGTAATGGTGATAAGCGAATGAATGAAATTAAATTGCAAATAAATACACTATAATCAGATATTTTCCCGAATACAGCCCCTGGCCAACCACAAGGAGGAGTCACTGTGGTTGACGGAGCAGACAAAATCTTGGGCAGCTCGACGACCACCGTCGGCAGCAGTCAATCCGGCGATCACGGATCCAGCGTCGCTGTAGGTGGCACAACCGCAGGAAACTTAGTGAGCTCAGGCCCTGAGGTCATCTCAGTCAGCCCGGGATCAGGATCAGGCTGGTACCCTGGATGGGGAGGACATGGTAGACCAGGTGGAATCACCGTGGTTGACGGAGCAGACAAAATCTTGGGCAGCTCGACGACCACCGTCGGCAGCAGTCAATCCGGTGAAGACGGATCCAGCGTCGCTGTAGGCGGCACAACTGCAGGAAACTTAGTGAGCTCAGGCCCTGAGGTCATCTCAGTCAGCCCAGGATCAGGATCAGGCTGGTACCCTGGATGGGGAGGATATGGCCATGGACCAGATGGAATTACTGTGGTTGACGGAGCAGACAAAATCTTGACCAGCTCGACGACCACCGTCGGCAGCAGTCAATCCGGCGAAGACGGATCCAGCGTCGCTGTAGGCGGCACAACCGCAGGAAACTTAGTGAGCTCAGGCCCTGAAGTCATCTCAGTCAGCCCGGGATCAGGATCAGGCTGGTACCCTGGATGGGGAGGACATGGTAGACCAGGTGGAATCACTGTGGTTGACGGAGCAGACAAAATCTTGGGCAGCTCGACGACCACCGTCGGCAGCAGTCAATCCGGCGAAGACGGATCCAGCGTCGCTGTAGGCGGCACAACCGCAGGGAACTTAGTGAGCTCAGGCCCTGAGGTCATCTCAGTCAGCCCAGGATCAGGATCAGGCTGGTACCCTGGATGGGGAGGATATGGTAGACCAGATGGAATCACTGTGGTTGACGGAGCAGACAAAATCTTGGGCAGCTCGACGACCACCGTCGGCAGCAGTCAATCCGGCGAAGACGGATCCAGCGTCGCTGTAGGCGGCACAACCGCAGGAAACTTAGTGAGCTCAGGCCCAGAGGTCATCTCAGTCAGCCCGGGATCAGGATCAGGATGGTACCCTGGATGGGGAGGATATGGTAGACCAGATGGAATCACTGTGGTTGACGGAGCAGACAAAATCTTGACCAGCTCGACGACCACCGTCGGCAGCAGTCAATCCGGTGAAGACGGATCCAGCGTCGCTGTAGGCGGCACAACCGCAGGAAACTTAGTGAGCTCAGGCCCAGAGGTCATCTCAGTCAGCCCAGGATCAGGATCAGGCTGGTACCCTGGATGGGGAGGATATGGCCATGGACCAGATGGAATTACTGTGGTTGACGGAGCAGACAAAATCTTGACCAGCTCGACGACCACCGTCGGCAGCAGTCAATCCCGCGAAGACGGATCCAGCGTCGCTGTAGGCGGCACAACCGCAGGAAACTTAGTGAGCTCAGGCCCAGAGGTCATCTCAGTCAGCCCGGGATCAGGATCAGGATGGTACCCTGGATGGGGAGGATATGGTAGACCAGATGGAATCACTGTGGTTGACGGAGCAGACAAAATCTTAACCAGCTCGACGACCACCGTCGGCAGCAGTCAATCCAGCCATGATGAATCCAGCGTCGCAGTAGGCAGCACAACCGCTGGAACCTTAGTGACTTCAGGCCCTGAGGTCATCTCAGTCAGCCCGGGATCAGGATCAGGCTGGTACCCTGGATGGGGAGGATATGGTAGACCAGATGGAATCACTGTCGTTGACGGAGCAGACAAAATCTTGACCAGCTCGACGACCACCGTCGGCAGCAGTCAATCCGGCGATGACGGATCCAGCGTCGCTGTAGGCGGCACAACCGCAGGAAACTTAGTGAGCTCAGGCCCAGAGGTCATCTCAGTCAGCCCAGGATCAGGATCAGGCTGGTACCCTGGATGGGGAGGATATGGCCATGGACCAGATGGAATTACTGTGGTTGACGGAGCAGACAAAATCTTGACCAGCTCGACGACCACCGTCGGCAGCAGTCAATCCGGCGAAGACGGATCCAGCGTCGCTGTAGGCGGCACAACCGCAGGAAACTTAGTGAGCTCAGGCCCAGAGGTCATCTCAGTCAGCCCGGGATCAGGATCAGGATGGTACCCTGGATGGGGAGGATATGGTAGACCAGATGGAATCACTGTGGTTGACGGAGCAGACAAAATCTTAACCAGCTCGACGACCACCGTCGGCAGCAGTCAATCCAGCCATGATGAATCCAGCGTCGCAGTAGGCAGCACAACCGCTGGAACCTTAGTGACTTCAGGCCCTGAGGTCATCTCAGTCAGCCCGGGATCAGGATCAGGCTGGTACCCTGGATGGGGAGGATATGGTAGACCAGATGGAATCACTGTCGTTGACGGAGCAGACAAAATCTTGACCAGCTCGACGACCACCGTCGGCAGCAGTCAATCCGGCGATGACGGATCCAGCGTCGCTGTAGGCGGCACAACCGCAGGAAACTTAGTGAGCTCAGGCCCAGAGGTCATCTCAGTCAGCCCGGGATCAGGATCAGGATGGTACCCTGGATGGGGAGGATATGGTAGACCAGATGGAATCACTGTGGTTGACGGAGCAGACAAAATCTTGGGCAGCTCGACGACAACCGTCGGCAGCAGTCAATCCGGCGATGACGGATCCAGCGTCGCTGTAGGCGGCACAACCGCAGGAAACTTAGTGAGCTCAGGCCCTGAGGTCATCTCAGTCAGCCCAGGATCAGGATCAGGCTGGTACCCTGGATGGGGAGGATATGGCCATGGACCAGATGGAATTACTGTGGTTGACGGAGCAGACAAAATCTTGGGCAGCTCGACGACCACCGTCGGCAGCAGTCAATCCGGCGAGGACGGATCCAGCGTCGCTGTAGGCGGCACAACCGCAGGAAACTTAGTGAGCTCAGGCCCTGAGGTCATCTCAGTCAGTCCAGGATCAGGATCAGGCTGGTACCCTGGATGGGGAGGACATGGTAGACCAGGTGGAATCACTGTGGTTGACGGAGCAGACAAAATCTTGGGCAGCTCGACGACCACCGTCGGCAGCAGTCAATCCGGCGAAGACGGATCCAGCGTCGCTGTAGGCGGCACAACCGCAGGAAACTTAGTGAGCTCAGGCCCTGAGGTCATCTCAGTCAGCCCAGGATCAGGATCAGGCTGGTACCCTGGATGGGGAGGACATGGTAGACCAGGTGGAATCACTGTGGTTGACGGAGCAGACAAAATCTTGACCAGCTCGACGACCACCGTCGGCAGCAGTCAATCCGGCGAAGACGGATCCAGCGTCGCTGTAGGCGGCACAACCGCAGGAAACTTAGTGAGCTCAGGCCCAGAGGTCATCTCAGTCAGCCCGGGATCAGGATCAGGCTGGTACCCTGGATGGGGAGGATATGGTAGACCAGATGGAATCACTGTGGTTGACGGAGCAGACAAAATCTTGACCAGCTCGACGACCACCGTCGGCAGCAGTCATTCCAGCCATGATGAATCCAGCGTCGCAGTAGGCAGCACAACCGCTGGAACCTTAGTGACTTCAGGCCCTGAAGTCATATCAGTCAGCCCGGGATCAGGATCAGGCTGGTACCCTGGATGGGGAGGACATGGTAGACCAGGTGGAATCACTGTGGTTGACGGAGCAGACAAAATCTTGGGCAGCTCGACGACCACCGTCGGCAGCAGTCAATCCGGCGATGACGGATCCAGCGTCGCTGTAGGCGGCACAACCGCAGGAAACTTAGTGAGCTCAGGCCCTGAGGTCATCTCAGTCAGCCCGGGATCAGGATCAGGATGGTACCCTGGATGGGGAGGACATGGTAGACCAGGTGGAATCACTGTGGTTGACGGAGCAGACAAAATCTTGGGCAGCTCGACGACCACCGTCGGCAGCAGTCAATCCGGCGAAGACGGATCCAGCGTCGCTGTAGGCGGCACAACCGCAGGGAACTTAGTGAGCTCAGGTCCTGAGGTCATCTCAGTCAGCCCAGGATCAGGATCAGGCTGGTACCCTGGATGGGGAGGATATGGTAGACCAGATGGAATCACTGTGGTTGACGGAGCAGACAAAATCTTGGGCAGCTCGACGACCACCGTCGGCAGCAGTCAATCCGGCGATGACGGATCCAGCGTCGCTGTAGGCGGCACAACCGCAGGAAACTTAGTGAGCTCAGGCCCAGAGGTCATCTCAGTCAGCCCGGGATCAGGATCAGGATGGTACCCTGGATGGGGAGGATATGGTAGACCAGATGGAATCACTGTGGTTGACGGAGCAGACAAAATCTTGACCAGCTCGACGACCACCGTCGGCAGCAGTCAATCCAGCCATGATGAATCCAGCGTCGCAGTAGGCAGCACAACCGCTGGAACCTTAGTGACTTCAGGCCCTGAGGTCATCTCAGTCAGCCCGGGATCAGGATCAGGCTGGTACCCTGGATGGGGAGGATATGGTAGACCAGATGGAATCACTGTCGTTGACGGAGCAGACAAAATCTTGACCAGCTCGACGACCACCGTCGGCAGCAGTCAATCCGGCGATGACGGATCCAGCGTCGCTGTAGGCGGCACAACCGCAGGAAACCTAGTGAGCTCAGGCCCAGAGGTCATCTCAGTCAGCCCGGGATCAGGATCAGGATGGTACCCTGGATGGGGAGGATATGGTAGACCAGATGGAATCACTGTGGTTGACGGAGCAGACAAAATCTTGACCAGCTCGACGACCACCGTCGGCAGCAGTCAATCCAGCCATGATGAATCCAGCGTCGCAGTAGGCAGCACAACCGCTGGAACCTTAGTGACTTCAGGCCCTGAGGTCATCTCAGTCAGCCCGGGATCAGGATCAGGCTGGTACCCTGGATGGGGAGGATATGGTAGACCAGATGGAATCACTGTCGTTGACGGAGCAGACAAAATCTTGACCAGCTCGACGACCACCGTCGGCAGCAGTCAATCCGGCGATGACGGATCCAGCGTCGCTGTAGGCGGCACAACCGCAGGAAACCTAGTGAGCTCAGGCCCAGAGGTCATCTCAGTCAGCCCGGGATCAGGATCAGGATGGTACCCTGGATGGGGAGGATATGGTAGACCAGATGGAATCACTGTGGTTGACGGAGCAGACAAAATCTTGGGCAGCTCGACGACAACCGTCGGCAGCAGTCAATCCGGCGATGACGGATCCAGCGTCGCTGTAGGCGGCACAACCGCAGGAAACTTAGTGAGCTCAGGCCCTGAGGTCATCTCAGTCAGCCCAGGATCAGGATCAGGCTGGTACCCTGGATGGGGAGGATATGGCCATGGACCAGATGGAATTACTGTGGTTGACGGAGCAGACAAAATCTTGGGCAGCTCGACGACCACCGTCGGCAGCAGTCAATCCGGCGAAGACGGATCCAGCGTCGCTGTAGGCGGCACAACCGCAGGAAACTTAGTGAGCTCAGGCCCAGAGGTCATCTCAGTCAGCCCGGGATCAGGATCAGGATGGTACCCTGGATGGGGAGGATATGGTAGACCAGATGGAATCACTGTGGTTGACGGAGCAGACAAAATCTTGACCAGCTCGACGACCACCGTCGGCAGCAGTCAATCCAGCCATGATGAATCCAGCGTCGCAGTAGGCAGCACAACCGCTGGAACCTTAGTGACTTCAGGCCCTGAGGTCATCTCAGTCAGCCCGGGATCAGGATCAGGCTGGTACCCTGGATGGGGAGGATATGGTAGACCAGATGGAATCACTGTCGTTGACGGAGCAGACAAAATCTTGACCAGCTCGACGACCACCGTCGGCAGCAGTCAATCCGGCGATGACGGATCCAGCGTCGCTGTAGGCGGCACAACCGCAGGAAACCTAGTGAGCTCAGGCCCAGAGGTCATCTCAGTCAGCCCGGGATCAGGATCAGGATGGTACCCTGGATGGGGAGGATATGGTAGACCAGATGGAATCACTGTGGTTGACGGAGCAGACAAAATCTTGGGCAGCTCGACGACAACCGTCGGCAGCAGTCAATCCGGCGATGACGGATCCAGCGTCGCTGTAGGCGGCACAACCGCAGGAAACTTAGTGAGCTCAGGCCCTGAGGTCATCTCAGTCAGCCCAGGATCAGGATCAGGCTGGTACCCTGGATGGGGAGGATATGGCCATGGACCAGATGGAATTACTGTGGTTGACGGAGCAGACAAAATCTTGGGCAGCTCGACGACCACCGTCGGCAGCAGTCAATCCGGCGAAGACGGATCCAGCGTCGCTGTAGGCGGCACAACCGCAGGAAACTTAGTGAGCTCAGGCCCTGAGGTCATCTCAGTCAGCCCAGGATCAGGATCAGGCTGGTACCCTGGATGGGAAGGATATGGCCATGGACCAGATGGAATCACTGTGGTTGACGGAGCAGACAAAATCTTGGGCAGCTCGACGACCACCGTCGGCAGCAGTCAATCCGGCGAAGACGGATCCAGCGTCGCTGTAGGCGGCACAACCGCAGGAAACTTAGTGAGCTCAGGCCCAGAGGTCATCTCAGTCAGCCCGGGATCAGGATCAGGATGGTACCCTGGATGGGGAGGATATGGTAGACCAGATGGAATCACTGTGGTTGACGGAGCAGACAAAATCTTGACCAGCTCGACGACCACCGTCGGCAGCAGTCAATCCGGCGATGACGGATCCAGCGTCGCTGTAGGCGGCACAACCGCAGGAAACTTAGTGAGCTCAGGCCCTGAGGTCATCTCAGTTAGCCCAGGATCAGGATCAGGCTGGTACCCTGGATGGGGAGGATATGGCCATGGACTAGATGGAATTACTGTGGTTGACGGAGCAGACAAAATCTTGACCAGCTCGACGACCACCGTCGGCAGCAGTCAATCCGGCGAAGACGGATCCAGCGTCGCTGTAGGCGGCACAACCGCAGGAAACTTAGTGAGCTCAGGCCCTGAGGTCATCTCAGTCAGCCCAGGATCAGGATCAGGCTGGTACCCTGGATGGGGAGGATATGGTAGACCAGATGGAATCACTGTGGTTGACGGAGCAGACAAAATCTTGGGCAGCTCGACGACAACCGTCGGCAGCAGTCAATCCGGCGATGACGGATCCAGCGTCGCTGTAGGCGGCACAACCGCAGGAAACCTAGTGAGCTCAGGCCCAGAGGTCATCTCAGTCAGCCCGGGATCAGGATCAGGATGGTACCCTGGATGGGGAGGATATGGTAGACCAGATGGAATCACTGTGGTTGACGGAGCAGACAAAATCTTGGGCAGCTCGACGACAACCGTCGGCAGCAGTCAATCCGGCGATGACGGATCCAGCGTCGCTGTAGGCGGCACAACCGCAGGAAACTTAGTGAGCTCAGGCCCTGAGGTCATCTCAGTCAGCCCAGGATCAGGATCAGGCTGGTACCCTGGATGGGGAGGATATGGCCATGGACCAGATGGAATTACTGTGGTTGACGGAGCAGACAAAATCTTGACCAGCTCGACGACCACCGTCGGCAGCAGTCAATCCGGCGAAGACGGATCCAGCGTCGCTGTAGGCGGCACAACCGCAGGAAACTTAGTGAGCTCAGGCCCTGAGGTCATCTCAGTCAGCCCAGGATCAGGATCAGGCTGGTACCCTGGATGGGGAGGACATGGTAGACCAGGTGGAATCACTGTGGTTGACGGAGCAGACAAAATCTTGGGCAGCTCGACGACAACCGTCGGCAGCAGTCAATCCGGCGATGACGGATCCAGCGTCGCTGTAGGCGGCACAACCGCAGGAAACTTAGTGAGCTCAGGCCCTGAGGTCATCTCAGTCAGCCCGGGATCAGGATCAGGATGGTACCCTGGATGGGGAGGATATGGTAGACCAGATGGAATCACTGTGGTTGACGGAGCAGACAAAATCTTGACCAGCTCGACGACCACCGTCGGCAGCAGTCAATCCAGCCATGATGAATCCAGCGTCGCAGTAGGCAGCACAACCGCTGGAACCTTAGTGACTTCAGGCCCTGAGGTCATCTCAGTCAGCCCAGGATCAGGATCAAGCTGGTACCCTGGATGGGGAGGACATGGTAGACCAGGTGGAATCACTGTGGTTGACGGAGCAGACAAAATCTTGGGCAGCTCGACGACCACCGTCGGCAGCAGTCAATCCGGCGAAGACGGATCCAGCGTCGCTGTAGGTGGCACAACCGCAGGAAACTTAGTGAGCTCAGGCCCTGAGGTCATCTCAGTCAGCCCGGGATCAGGATCAGGATGGTACCCTGGATGGGGAGGATATGGTAGACCAGATGGAATCACTGTGGTTGACGGAGCAGACAAAATCTTGACCAGCTCGACGACCACCGTCGGCAGCAGTCAATCCGGCGATGACGGATCCAGCGTCGCTGTAGGCGGCACAACCGCAGGAAACTTAGTGAGCTCAGGCCCTGAGGTCATCTCAGTCAGCCCAGGATCAGGATCAGGCTGGTACCCTGGATGGGGAGGACATGGTAGACCAGGTGGAATCACTGTGGTTGACGGAGCAGACAAAATCTTGGGCAGCTCGACGACCACCGTCGGCAGCAGTCAATCCGGCGAAGACGGATCCAGCGTCGCTGTAGGTGGCACAACCGCAGGAAACTTAGTGAGCTCAGGCCCTGAGGTCATCTCAGTCAGCCCAGGATCAGGATCAGGCTGGTACCCTGGATGGGGAGGATATGGTAGACCAGATGGAATCACTGTGGTTGACGGAGCAGACAAAATCTTGACCAGCTCGACGACCACCGTCGGCAGCAGTCAATCCGGCGATGACGGATCCAGCGTCGCTGTAGGCGGCACAACCGCAGGAAACTTAGTGAGCTCAGGCCCTGAGGTCATCTCAGTCAGCCCAGGATCAGGATCAGGCTGGTACCCTGGATGGGGAGGACATGGTAGACCAGGTGGAATCACTGTGGTTGACGGAGCAGACAAAATCTTGGGCAGCTCGACGACCACCGTCGGCAGCAGTCAATCCGGCGAAGACGGATCCAGCGTCGCTGTAGGCGGCACAACCGCAGGAAACTTAGTGAGCTCAGGCCCAGAGGTCATCTCAGTCAGCCCGGGATCAGGATCAGGATGGTACCCTGGATGGGGAGGATATGGTAGACCAGATGGAATCACTGTGGTTGACGGAGCAGACAAAATCTTGACCAGCTCGACGACCACCGTCGGCAGCAGTCAATCCAGCCATGATGAATCCAGCGTCGCAGTAGGCAGCACAACCGCTGGAACCTTAGTGACTTCAGGCCCTGAGGTCATCTCAGTCAGCCCGGGATCAGGATCAGGCTGGTACCCTGGATGGGGAGGATATGGTAGACCAGATGGAATCACTGTCGTTGACGGAGCAGACAAAATCTTGACCAGCTCGACGACCACCGTCGGCAGCAGTCAATCCGGCGATGACGGATCCAGCGTCGCTGTAGGCGGCACAACCGCAGGAAACTTAGTGAGCTCAGGCCCAGAGGTCATCTCAGTCAGCCCGGGATCAGGATCAGGATGGTACCCTGGATGGGGAAGATATGGTAGACCAGATGGAATCACTGTGGTTGACGGAGCAGACAAAATCTTGACCAGCTCGACGACCACCGTCGGCAGCAGTCAATCCGGTGAAGACGGATCCAGCGTCGCTGTAGGCGGCACAACCGCAGGAAACTTAGTGAGCTCAGGTCCAGAGGTCATCTCAGTCAGCCCGGGATCAGGATCAGGCTGGTACCCTGGATGGGGAGGACATGGTAGACCAGGTGGAATCACTGTGGTTGACGGAGCAGACAAAATCTTGGGCAGCTCGACGACAACCGTCGGCAGCAGTCAATCCGGCGATGACGGATCCAGCGTCGCTGTAGGCGGCACAACCGCAGGAAACTTAGTGAGCTCAGGCCCTGAGGTCATCTCAGTCAGCCCAGGATCAGGATCAGGCTGGTACCCTGGATGGGGAGGATATGGCCATGGACCAGATGGAATTACTGTGGTTGACGGAGCAGACAAAATCTTGACCAGCTCGACGACCACCGTCGGCAGCAGTCAATCCGGCGAAGACGGATCCAGCGTCGCTGTAGGCGGCACAACCGCAGGAAACTTAGTGAGCTCAGGCCCTGAGGTCATCTCAGTCA
This sequence comes from Notodonta dromedarius, assembly GCA_905147325.1. Taxonomy (NCBI): domain Eukaryota; kingdom Metazoa; phylum Arthropoda; class Insecta; order Lepidoptera; family Notodontidae; genus Notodonta; species Notodonta dromedarius. Next base: position 2,066,145 of record LR990187.1, read on the forward strand.
GCCCAGGATCAGGATCAGGCTGGTACCCTGGATGGGGAGGACATGGTAGACCAGGTGGAATCACTGTGGTTGACGGAGCAGACAAAATCTTGGGCAGCTCGACGACAACTGTCGGCAGCAGTCAATCCGGCGATGACGGATCCAGCGTCGCTGTAGGCGGCACAACCGCAGGAAACTTAGTGAGCTCAGGCCCTGAGGTCATCTCAGTCAGCCCAGGATCAGGATCAGGCTGGTACCCTGGATGGGGAGGATATGGCCATGGACCAGATGGAATTACTGTCGTTGACGGAGCAGACAAAATCTTGACCAGCTCGACGACCACCGTCGGCAGCAGTCAATCCGGCGAAGACGGATCCAGCGTCGCTGTAGGCGGCACAACCGCAGGAAACTTAGTGAGCTCAGGCCCAGAGGTCATCTCAGTCAGCCCAGGATCAGGATCAGGCTGGTACCCTGGATGGGGAGGATATGGTAGACCAGATGGAATCACTGTGGTTGACGGAGCAGACAAAATCTTGACCAGCTCGACGACCACCGTCGGCAGCAGTCAATCCAGCCATGATGAATCCAGCGTCGCAGTAGGCAGCACAACCGCTGGAACCTTAGTGACTTCAGGCCCTGAGGTCATCTCAGTCAGCCCAGGATCAGGATCAGGCTGGTACCCTGGATGGGGAGGACATGGTAGACCAGGTGGAATCACTGTGGTTGACGGAGCAGACAAAATCTTGGGCAGCTCGACGACAACCGTCGGCAGCAGTCAATCCGGCGATGACGGATCCAGCGTCGCTGTAGGCGGCACAACCGCAGGAAACTTAGTGAGCTCAGGCCCTGAGGTCATCTCAGTCAGCCCAGGATCAGGATCAGGCTGGTACCCTGGATGGGGAGGATATGGCCATGGACCAGATGGAATTACTGTGGTTGACGGAGCAGACAAAATCTTGACCAGCTCGACGACCACCGTCGGCAGCAGTCAATCCGGCGAAGACGGATCCAGCGTCGCTGTAGGCGGCACAACCGCAGGAAACTTAGTGAGCTCAGGCCCTGAGGTCATCTCAGTCAGCCCAGGATCAGGATCAGGCTGGTACCCTGGATGGGGAGGATATGGTAGACCAGATGGAATCACTGTGGTTGACGGAGCAGACAAAATCTTGACCAGCTCGACTACCACCGTCGGCAGCAGTCAATCCGGCGATGACGGATCCAGCGTCGCTGTAGGCGGCACAACCGCTGGCACCTTGGTCAGCTCAGGCCCTGATGTGGTACATATAGGCGGACCAGGACCAATCGTCGTCTTCGACCCCCCTGTGGTGGTACCACCAGTCCACCCATGCAAATGCCCGCCCCATTATCCTAGGCCACACATATGCTTGTGTTACGAAGACGTCAGAGACATCCCTCGTTACTTGAGAGACCAAATTGGTTTCTAATCATTTCGTGAAACGATATTCTGTACGATTAGGGTTTGGTAAGATGGCGGGCGTAATTCGTCTTTGTACCGAAATTAAAATGAATGCATCTGTATGTATAAGCCTTTACGCATATAATATGTATATATTATATATTTATATTGAGCATAACGAAAAACCCCCAATTGTGTGATTGGGATGAAAAAAAAAACGAAAATTGTTATTAATTTTATTATTTAATATGTGTATCAAAAATATAAAATTACTTCTGGATTACTGTCTTTTATTTTAATAGGTTTCAAATTTAACTTATTGACCGCAACCACTGTCATTCACCTTATTCAAATTCAAATTCAAATCGTTTATTTTGTTTAGGCCTTTGAGGGCACTTACAAATGGTCAATTTTACATATTTTTTTTTCTTATATCTACAACCGGATCGGAACGCGACCTCGACTGAGAAGATCCGGCAAGAAACTCAGCGGGCTTGTCTTTTTTCATGTCATTATATTTTTTATCGCCAGTTGCTTATAATCAATAATTACAAAGGGTAGTAGATATTAATATAAATATTATAATAGCTCCAGTGTGTTGCCTTTTGATATTACCAAGAATTCCAAATAATTCGGGCGGGCAAGACACGCTACGCTTTGACATTATTATTGACTGTCGAGATTTGAGCTGCTCAGTCCCAAGCTGTTTTATCATCCAAATAATCCGAGATTTTGTAATAACCCTTTGCACTGAGTTTAGTTTTAATTAGGGTTTTAAACTTATTGATAGGTAAATCTCGGATTTCATTGGGAAGCTTATTGTAAAAACGTATACATTGCCCCATAAAAGAATGACTTATTCTGTGGAGACGAGTAACATGTACGGATAGCTTGTGCTTATTCCGTGTATTAATAGAATGAGCGTCGCTCCTTTTCTCAAAATTATTAGCATTTTTTTTAACGTACATGAGATTTTCATAGATAAATTGTGACACAACAGTTAGAATATTTATTTCTTTAAATTTCTCTCTGAGGGAGATTCTTGGAGCTAGATTGTAAATAGCTCGTATAGCTCTTTTCTGCAGAACAAAAATGCAGTTTAAGTCAGCAGAGCATCCCCAGAGCAGTATGCCATATGACATAACGCTATGGAAATAACTAAAATAAACAATTCTAGCTGTTTCAACGTCGGTTAAATGCCTGATTTTTTTAACAGCATATGCCGCACAGCTGAGTTTACCCGACATTTTTTTGATATGAGGACCCCATTGCAATTTAGCATCTATGGAGATCCCTAGAAAGACTTTTCCTCCACAAGGTCCAATTCTGCTCCATTTAGTCGTATATTGGTTCCTACTTGTCTCACATTTGGCGTTGAGAACTTTATACATTTCGTTTTATTCTCATTAAGTAGAAGATTATTTACATTGAACCAATCTACAACTTTAGCGAGTGCGTTGTTCACATCGTCATAATTTAAAAGCGGTCTTTTAATTTTAAATAATAAAGAAGTATCATCAGCAAACAACACAACTTCGTGACTATTTTCTACGTAGTAGGGCAGATCATTGATATATATTAGAAACAAGAAAGGACCCAGTATCGAACCCTGCGGTACGCCCATTGAGACTACAGAACCGGGCGATGTCACGTCATTAATATTCAAAACAACACCGTTTTTATATAAATTTATCAACAGTAACGACCGTATTTTACACTCGAATACCGTTAAAATCGTCGGTATCGGGTTATCCGTGTGAATTAACACATGCAAGAAAGGATTGATTGTGCATAAGCTGTTTCAAACAGCAGAAAGTAGAAGTAAATTTAGGACTTACTAGCTGAGCCCGCGACTTCGTCCGCGTGGAATTTAACTTAACAAAAAAGCCCGCTCCCGCGTTCTGAGCCCGCGCGACAGGACCCATTTTTTAATTTTTTTTAATTTTGTTTTTCTAAAATAAAAGTAGCCTAAGTTACTGCTTATGACATCAGCTATCTACCAGTGAAAGTCCTGTCAAGATCGGTCCACCCGTTTTGGAGATACTCTTTGATTTCATGTGTTTTTATTTTTTTACGCGGAACCCAAATTGTTTTTCTAAAATTAAAGTAGCTTAAGTTACTCCCTATAACATCAGCTATCTGCCAGTGAAAGTCCCGTCAAAATCGGTCCAGCCGTTTCGGAGATTACCCGGAACAAACACACAGACTGACAGACAGACAGACAGACAGACGGACAGACAGACAAAAAATGTTTAAATCGCGTTTTTGCTATAGGTGTCGTATGTACTTTCATATGCATTTAGTGAAAAGGTGTTATTTTGATATTACAAACAGACACTCCAATTTTATTTATTTGTATAGTTAACCTAGCCTATTAATGCTTGAAATACCAAAGGCATTACTCGCACGTTGTCTATCTGAAGGGGCGTGGGACAGAGGGGATTGGGAAAGGAGGATTGGGTTTCCAACTCTCTCACACATTGTAGGAATCGCAGCTATAATAATTGCTTAACGCCGACCTTCTGTGAGAAGGTGGTACCCGGCCGTTTAGAATGTTGCGACTAGAGGATCTGATCCCGGGATACCGAATCTCGGAATCCCGGGATTAAATTTAACCAATCCCGGGATTTTCGGGATTAAGAAAAACAATAATAAGTTGGTAAAAATGTTGTGCAAATGGTACATGGAACGATAACGCACTTACATCGACTTGACATTTGGTCAATGATATCGTTTTGTTAGCTGCAGGGGTAGGTATTTGAGATCATTCGAATCGAAATCACAAACAGAATTTGCGAATTTGATCGTTATTTTGAAAATTATTTTACTGTTAGTAATCATCAGGCACACTTGCTATTAGATTACTAACTAGTGGAAACCGACAAAGATATCGGCCGTTTTACGAATAGGTAAGTAACTCTGCGGCTCATAAGTACTACTTCCAAGCGTCAATAGCCTAGTGGTTAGAGGAGCGGCCTCGTAGCTGAGAGGTTCCGGGTTCGATCCCCATCCTGGCCATTAAACTATTGACGTGAGCCCACTCCTAGCACAAGCATTAGCTTAGCTGGAGGGGCTAAAGGGAATACTAGTAATGTGATAAACACACATTGCTAGTAATCTTTTTAAATAATTAAAAAAAAAAAACTTACTAGCGTAAGTACCTACCTACGCTTAGAGGACACAGAGTATAATGATCATAATTAATAATTGGCTAATAAAATAGGCCACTAAATCAGTGAACTACTTAATTAAAACTCACTGATTATGTTCGGCAATCGAGAAATTTTAAATTGAACGCAATCAGAGCTGGTGGTAGCGTTGTCGAAATCATTATTGACCTGACAGGAAATCTATGAAGATGAAGAAAATAATAATAGTTTTTATACTACAAGTAGTGCTTGTATGTAAGTATTATTGATTAATACTACTACCTATTACTTGATACCAATTACCTCTATCAACTCTGGGAATTATTAGCAACTAAATACATATTACAAAATACTAGCTGTGCCCCGCGACTTCATCCGCGTAGTATTGGATTATTGGGTTAAAAAGTATCCTATATGTTAATCCCGGTTATAATCTATCTGTGTTCCAAATTTCATCCAAATCCGTTCAGCAGTTTTTGCGTGAAGTAGTAACAAACATACATACATACATACATCCACACTCACAAACTTTCGCATTTATAATATTAGTAGGATATAGAAAGTAGTCTGTGCAACTAACATTTTTAAAGATGCACACAGCTCCACTGATGTTGAATTTATTTTTCGGATGTTGACAACCGCGACACCTACCGCAAGAAGTAACAAGGAGATCACATTTGGACTTTCACAGCACAGAATCAATGTTACACACACACACACACACACACACACTTAATTATTGTTATTATTATGCAAAAAATCCACAGACTATTCACCACAAAGCCGCGAAAGCCAGCGGTGATGTCTGTGGCTGAAACTATTTTTGGCGGAAAACGCGCCAAAAATTGTTTTTTTAATAAACAAAAAAACAACGCTGAGGAAAACATAAGATATCTATGCTTACCATTCACTCTAACGTGAATGTATATGCGTGTATTTAGTATAGGGACCAGTTGCATATGACAAAATATTCTTGGCCAAAAATAGTTTATTTCTCTGTGGTAGCTATGTATTGGTGACTCTGAATTACAGTTCTACGGACCAATATTATATTATATTTAATGGCCTCTTTCCATTGGGTCAGGCCCAATGTGATTCTGCCAATGTCGAGTAACAAATAGCAATAACAAACCCAATTAATAACAATACATACATTACAAAAATGTGACCGTCCATTTTGGGAAAACCTTCTACGAACCTATAAACTTTATTTGGCTCGAGACAGCGTCATCGGCCAAATCTAAGAGGATGAACTCTGTGGGCCAAATAAAGCTTGTAGCACTACTGTGGCAACCAAGAAGATAATACTCATCATCACCTTGCCCTTATCCCACACTAGGTGGGGTCGGCGCAGCACGTTCTCTTCTTCCATTCAAGCCTATCATCCGTCATCTCTGCACTCACTCCCTTTTCGGTCATACCCTCTTCCACCAAGAAGATTATAGTGTTATGTATAATGACTTTCCTTTTTGGCGGGAAGTGAAAAAAAAGATGTCATTTTTGCACAGACTTTAAATTATCTCTCTCATCTTTGTGCATTATTGTTTTAATTTCCAAAACGCGTGTTTCTTTGAATTATAATGGGTTATAATGGTGGGATATTAAACATTAATAAACCCCGTTATTAATAAACCTGGATTAGCGGACGACTAGTTACATACCGAACTATCTCTTTCTGTCATCAGTAGGTAATTTGGCATTCAAAAGAAGAAGACAAATTGTAATTGGTATCAAATGCGCGTGTGTGTGTGTGTGTGTGTGTGTGTGTGTATGTGTGTGTGTGTGTGTGTGTGTGTGTGTGTGTGTGTATGTGTGTGTGTGTGTGGGGGGGGTGATTGAAACAAAGGTGGTGAAACATGATTTTTAGGGTTCCGCAAGAAGTCTTGTAATTTATCAGAAAAGTATCCGAAATCTTGCAAGCGAGCCGAACGCTTAAAAAATAACGAAGCGAATAGTGACTCTAGCGAATTCATTAATGTATTACTCATGACACACGACTGACAACGAGAAGCGATACGAAATGATAATAATTGAATAATGTTCGAGTTCAAGTTGGTCACTGCCTGGTGCCCCAGCATTGGGGTGGCCATTTTATAAATTAGCGGTTAATTATGTGTCAGATACTGTAATGTTCAATCAAAAAACATTAAGACGAAACGTCAAAAATACCGAATAATATAAAATCTTCCAACTCCTCCTATTATTTCTTTCCATTAAATTCGTGCGGGTTCCAAGACAATTGTAACTTGTCCTCGGGACTCGTCGAGGGTCAAACCTCGACGTCATTATTGGTCACCATTGTCGATCCTGGCTTACAGGAGTTACAGTGGTGGGAGTGTGTGGCGGGACTAGTCCCATAAAAATAATAAAATAAATAATAATAATTTAGCTCTTTTGACGTCCTACTCCAGGACACGGGCCTCCCCTCAACACGAGCGGGATTCAGGCCATAATCCACCACGCTGGCGCAGTGCGGGTTGGTGGATTTCACAATATGTCTTTCGAAAATTGGTCAGATCTTCTAAGACATGCAGGTTTCCTCACGATGTTTTCCTTCACCGTAAGCTAGTGAAATCATATAGAAATTAAAATTCGCACATCGATTTCCAAAAATCCAGTGGTGCTAGCCGGGGTTTGAACCCAAGACCTGGTGCCCGCAAGACGCATGCTTTAACCAATCGGCTATCACAGCTTTCAGTGACTGACTGTCTGCCAGTCCCATAAAAAATAATATAAAATAAGCTATTCCTTTTCGTATCGTTTCTCGTTGGCTGTGGTGTAGAACTGTATCTTGTATATTTTACATTCCAGTTTGCCAGAAAAAGGACAAAATACCCAAAAAATTCAACCAAACGAGGTATGTAAGGCTTTATTTTGTATAAGACTAGCTGTTGCCCATATTTCAGGATGTCTGTTTGTTCAGGCTAATCTTCGAAACGGCTGGAACGGTTTTGACGAGACTTTCACTGGCAGATGGCTGATGTTATAAGAAGTAACTTAGGCTTCTTTTATTTTATCATAGAACAAGGCGGGCGGAGCCGCGGGAAAAAGCTAGTGTTATTAATATAATGTTTTTGAATTCTTCATAGTAAATCGTTCTAAAAGTTCTTGGTGTTCGACATCGCCGGATAGATGGCGCTGATTGCAACGCCTCATACAAAGTGCAGATTCTTTATAGAAAAACTGAATCACGATATAAGAGTTCGCAAGCTTCGTGGCTATATATAAAAGACACCGATAACAACGATTGGGGATTAGCGATGCTTGGAAGATTCTCCATTGCCGCTATAACAATAATGACCATTGGTTTCTAATTGCGTATCAATTAAATAAATAAATAAATATCGCTAGACTGACACACCAACTGTATGATACTAAGCAACTCTTGTACTATGGTACAGTACAATGAACTGGGGGCCGATCCCAGTGACACCCAGACCTAGGCGAATTGCGAAAAGGCCATTTCCGCAATTTACCCCGGCGGGAATCAAACCCGCAACCATCATGTTCAGTGAGCCGAGCGGCCCATGCTCGAACCACTGAGCCAAGCGCTCGTCAAAAATTACCACGCTTGGGTCTCTGGTTTCTCCAAATTTATTTCATTCTCGGTTCGGTGAGTTAAAATAAAACACCAAATTCGACAATACAAGGTGCGAGCTTGTGATAGCCGATTGGTTAAAGCACGCGTCTTGCGGGCACCAGATCTTGGGTTCAAACCCCGGCTCGCGCACCTCGCACCTCTGGATTTTTCGAAATCTATATGCGAATCATTATCACTTGCTTACGGTGAAGGAAAACATCGTGAGGAAAACCTGCATGTCTTAGAAGATCTAACCAATTTTCGAAAGACATGTGCAATCCGCCAACCAGTACTGGGCCAGCGTGGTGGATTACGGCCTGAATCCCCCTCATGCTGAGGGGAGGCCCGTGCCCAGGAGTGGGACGTCAAAAGGGCTAAATTATTATTATTATTATTTATTATTAAGGTGCGAGCCGGGGTTTGAACCTGAACAATGCTCCTTCCTCCAAAGCATTCGTTCCACCTCTCTACGCTATCACAGCTTTGTTTGGCAATGAGAAATCTATCTTCTTCATTCTCTATATGTTCCAGTCCATCTTCAAAATTCTCAAATCCGAATTTTGTAAAAGATCGCCAACCAAGTAAGTAGAAATTGACTTAAGTACCTAAATAAAAATATAATTAGCAATATAAGAAGAGTAGATTATTTAATTATTTTTTTATATTGGTTATGAGTTTAATGGCGCAGGCTGTGGATCCCTGTCATTAGGGTAACTTTTAGAATGTTTATTTTGTGTGTATATATCTTTCCAATGTTATATTGTATACCCAGTTCAGTTGGGATTCCTTATAAATTAATTAATTAAATATACTTAGTATCAATTAATGTTTTTGTCAAAAACCGGTAGATTTTACAACGGATATATCGTAACGGTTATTAGACGTTGCAAACCGGTATTTGCCATACAAGTTTTGCTAAGAAATTTTGGTCGCCACGACTACTTTGATCCGCAGAGGAAATAGAAAAGCCGGAAATGCCCGAACCATGGAAGGACAGGTTCAAGAAACCCTTCAACTCAGCCTGGATGGACTACTGCGATCCCTACCACTGCAATGATTACCACAAAAATGTGTGTGGACTGAACAGGAAGACCATGAGATTCAAATGGTTCCAAAGCACCTGCCATTTAATTCTGAGCAACCAATGCTCAGTTTATAGGGGTTTTGTGCGTAAGTAATAAATAAAATCGCCAGACTGACACACCAACTGTATGGTCACGATCTAAGCACTACGTACTATGGGCACCCTACAATGGACTGGAGGCGATCTCGGTGACACCCAGACCAGGACAAATTACGAAAAGGCCATTTCCGAAATTTACTTGAGCGGGAATCGAACCCGCAACCACCATGTGCAGTGACCCGAGCGGCCTGCGCTCGAACCACTGCGCCAAGCGGTCGTCAAAGCAAAAGTTTATATTACCTATATCTAAATAGTATGGCAGTGGTAGGTGGACCCAAGCTGTAGCAAATTGACGACCCACAGAACCCCACACAACCCACAGAAGATCGGCGTATAGTAACTACTATTGTTTAAAAATAGTTCAATTATAGAGGTTGAAACATATAGGGTAGGTATACTTTTTTTTCAAAACTTAACTTTGTATTTCTAAAACTATCAGCTTTGGAGGAAACTTGAAAAACAAAAGATGTTACAGGGATACAGCTGTCGACAGTATTCACAAATCTACAAAACCTTTAGTACTTCAACTGTCCCACAAAGCCGGTAGTTTTAGATTTACAAAGTAAAGTTGCAAACGAAATTGTATATCCTTTCTATTTCACCTCGTGAATGTTCGCTACTGAAATGGCCACGGAACCCTTCATTGTGCATGGTCCGACACGAACTTGACCGGTTTTTTAAATTATTATTTCAGAGTTTGACATGATAGACCCGAAATTCTGCCACATCTACGTCATGTTCCTCCGCCAGGGTTGTCCCACCAGCTGTGAGGACGAGGAATTGGATCCCAGGTGTGGCCTGAACATGGCTGACGGTCATATCGTGTTGTTCAAAAACCAGTGTTCTTTGGACGTCGCCAATTGTAAGGGCGGAGTTGTTCAGGGTAAGCTTTGATGATATTGCAGAAAGGACACCCACACATACTGCTGAATACCAAAACTAACCCTAGCGCAAGTGGTTGAAGGTTGGTTTCAGTTTGCAAAGGTATGGTGTGGCTTTTTTTAAAGATTACTAACCATGTGGGTATATCACATTACTAGTATTCCCGTTAGCTCTTCCAGCTAAGCTAATACTTGTGTTAGGAGCCCACGTGAATACTTTAATGGCCAGGATGGGGATCAAACCCAGAACCTCTCAGCTACGAGGGCAGCCCCTCTAACCACTAGGCTATTGACGCCTAGAGAGTTGGATCCATTCTGCTGAACCGTATTCAGTTGTCTTCCGATCTGGTGGTAGATCCACCCTCGCTTTCTCAGTTGGCAGCAGCCCAAGACGAGGTCGAGCCCCATGAGCGCCATCTTGAGCTTAATAAACATAATCAATGGTTTTACAACATTATTTGTTAAAACATGAGCTTGCTGTTTGGAGAACAGAATAGAATAGAATAGAATAGAATATTGTTTACTAGCTGTGCCCCGCGACTTCATCCGCGTAGTATTTTAAGTTAGCAAAAATTTCGGGATTATCGGGTTAAAAAGTATCCCATATGTTAATCCCGGTTATAATCTATCTGTGTTCCAAATTTCATCCAAATCCGTTCAGTAGTTTTTGCGTGAAGGAGTAACAAACATACATACATCCACACTCACAAACTTTCGCATTTATAATATTAGTAGGATTTCATAAAAAGAGCATCGTTCAATTACAATGGAGTACTGCAGCCTGTGGTAGCTATGTATAATCTGTGTTACAGGCTGGAATAAAGGCCCTCATTTGTACCTACCTACCTTACCTAACTATACGTCCTAGGTTTAAGGGTCGTATAAATAAATATCGCCAGACAGACACACCAACTGTACGGTCCCAAACTAAGCAAAGCTTGTACTATGGGTACCGTACAATGGACTGGGGGCGATCCCAGTGACACCCAGACCTGGGCAAATTACGAAAAGGCCATTTCCGAAATTTGCCCTGGCGGGAATCGAACCCGCAACCACCATGTGCAGTGAGCCGAGCGGCCTACGGTCGTCAAAGGTCGTATAAAGTGATATTATTTTGCTTTACAAATATGGCCCACCCAGTTTAATAGGTATTCCGCCAGTGTCAAGTAACAAATAGCAATAACAAACACAATAGATAACAATACAGTACAAAAATGTGACCGTTCACTTTGGAAAACCAATATGGAGGCCCGCCCGTATTAATAAATCTAACTCAATTCTGAGAGCAATCTTGAGTATGCTTTTGACATATCATTTGTACTGAGGATGACGAGTATGACATTTGAATGACATTTACAAGATCGCTTAATCATCGACTACGCGATGAAAGGCATTTTTAAAGACTAGTTTCTGCCCGCGACTTCGTCTGCGTAGACTTAAGTAAAGTATTCTATGTTAATCCAGGTTATAAACTATCTGTATTCCAAATTTCATCCAAATCCGTTCAGCCCCCCTAGCCAAGTGGCTTCGTCTACAAGCGTTTCTACAAAACGCTTGTAGACGAAGACGCTTAAATGTATGGAAGTGACATTACAAGTCGATAAGTAGATCACGTGACTTATGTCATTTCAATACATGAAGCGTAGCGATATGTAGAAACGAATGTAGACGAAGCCACTTGGCTAGAGGGGCAGTAGTTTTTGCGTGAAAGAGTAACAAACATACATGCATACTCTCGCAAACATACAAACTTTCGCATGCTACTAATATTATAAATGCGAAAGTTTGTGAGTGTGGATGTATGTATGTTTGTTACTCCTTCACGCAAAAACTACTGAACGGATTTGGATGAAATTTGGAACACAGATAGATTATAACCGGGATTAACATATAGGATACTTTTTAACCCAATAATCCAATACTACGCGGATGAAGTCGCGGGGCACAGCTAGTAATATTATAAATGCGAAAGTTTGTGAGTGTGGATGTATGTATGTTTGTTACTCCTTCACGCAAAAACTACTGAACGGATTTGGATGAAATTTAGAACACAGATAGATTATAACCGGGATTAACATATAGGATACTTTTTAACCCGATAATCCCGAAATTTTTGCTGAGTTAAAATACTACGCGGATGTAGTCGCGGGGCACAGCTAGTTTATAATATTAGTAAGATTGACAGGAGTTGTAAGCAAGCAACAGCTATGAATGACCAGTGCCACAATATTTATGTGTTTCTCTTTTACAGAATACGAGGAAGTACGAATGGATATTTGCGAAGAATATGTACGGCGTTCGTGAATAATAAAATGTCAGTTTTAAAAATTATTACTTATCGTTTTATTTTTCCAACAGTAATATTACATTACCTGATTATGGCCTGAATCCCCCTCATGTTGAGGGGAGGCCCGTGCCCAGCAGTGGGACGTCAAAAGGGCTAAATTATATTATTAAGTATATTATTAATATTACATTACACCGTTGACCAGATGGAGGGATGAATTAGAAACATCCGAAGGGAAACTGTGGGGACACGTTCCAAAAACTTCAAAAAAGAGTGGAAGAAGAAGTAGGAGGCCTTTTCCCTGGAAAAGGCCTCAACTTCTTCTTCCACTTCCACTGCCGGCAGTGGGATGAAATAGAAAGAAATGAGAGAAAAAAATATTAGGCGTAAATAATTTCTATATGATTATCACTTGCTTACGGTGAAGGAAAACATCGTGAGGAAACCTGCATGTCTTAGAAGATCTAACCAATTTTCGAAAGACATGTGAAATCCGCCAACCCGCACTGGGCCAGCGTGGTGGATTATGGCCTAAATCCCCCTCATGTTGAGGGGAGGCCCGTGCCCAGCAGTGGGACGTCAAAAGGGCTAAATTATTATTATTTAGGCGTAAATAAATAAAATAATAAATTTTAGTTTAGTTAAGTTTAGTTTAGATCTATCTAGTCAAGCCTACGACCCGGCTGATGTTAAAAGCGGTGACTTTAACCTATAGCAGCTCGCAATACCAAAAGCATTGCTCGCATATAACCGCCAGAAGGAGAGTGGGACAGAGGGTATGGATTAGATCTAACTCATAGTACGATACGCAGCTATAATAGCTACTTTACTACGAGTATTCTGTAAGAGGGTGGTACTACCCCGTTAGACCCAGTCGGTACCTAACCTTATTTCTGTACGTCTCTGCCGCAAACCTATTGGCTACAACTTGGGTTTGCGTGTAGGTATTCGTTATTCTTTCTCCTAAACGGCTTGACTGATTTTGATGTTTTGTTTTTATGCTACCTTTGTCACTTGGCCGGTTCTTAGCTATAGTTGCATAGGTGGCGGTGGTGACGACATCCGAAAATAATGTCTACGCTAGTGATGCTGCCGGAAAAGGCTTACGGAATTTTCCGTCAATATTTTCTGGTTAAATGCGTGGCCGAGCGTATCGAGTTTTAATTCATATTGCAGCTTATGTTTATTAATAGTAATTAACTAGCTGAGCCCGCGACATCGTCCGCGTGGAATTTAACTTAACAAAAAAGCCCGCTCCCGCGTTCTGTGCCCGCACGACAGAACCCATTTTTTATTTTTTTTTATTTGGTTTTTCTAAAATAAAAGTAGCTTAAGTTACTGCTTATAATATCAGCTATCTACCAGTGAAAGTCCCGTCAAAATCGGTCCAGCCGTTTCGGAGATTACCCGGAACAAACACACAGACAGACAGACAGACAGACAAAAAAATTTTAAATCGCGTTTTTGCTATAGGTGTCGTATGTACTTTCATATGCATTTAGTGAAAAGGTGTTATTTTGATATTACAAACAGACACTCCAATTTAATTTATTTGTATAGATAATTGATTTATTGAAAATCACTTGAGAGATAGGTTTGTATACTGATTTAAGCTTAAATCATTTTTTTTAATGCTGAAAAATTTGAGCGCAATTCATGAGAGCATCGACAGAAAATTCCAACTCTGGGGGGTCCAGAATCATGAGTTGAATCCATGGTATCAGTTTTCGTTACGATGCCCCTTACACCATGTACCTATACAGAAATAGTTAGTTATTCGTTCGTGCATCAACAGAATATCGTCAGTGTTTGCCATGTTTAAATTCGGTTCAGAGATTTTAATTAAGACGATTGTAAACAGCTGCTAGCGCTGTGATAATGCTTGCAAGACCCGTGCTGTGTTGTTGATATAAAAATGAAAACGTTATTAATTATTGCCGTTATATTTTGTAAGTATTTTTGGAAATTGATGAGTATATAGGGACCTTACATTCACGACGGATAGATGGCTCTAAATGCGACAAAAATACAACATAGGCCGCACTGCGGTCATCCGCGCGCGGTTTCAAGCCGCGCCATTTTGTGATTCAAAGATATGAATACAAGCGAACGCAATGGCGGTTTTTTTCCAAAATCAAGGAAAATCGCGTATAGTTTTGTAACGAATGGAACTTAGTAGGTCCGCACTCATATCGCGGATTTTTTTGTCAGTGTTCGCTGGACAGACTAACGAAAACTAGGTCAGTTTTTAACCGCAATCCGTGTTCGTTCTGCGGTTCTGCGGTAGGTATCGCGCGGTAACCGCGCGCGGCAGAAAACCGTAGTGCGGCATTATCCGTATTTGACATCTGAGTAGAAACCGTACAATATATAGAAGTACTAGCTGACTCGACAGACGTAGTCCTCTCTTTTAGGGGGTATGAGAAATAGATAATAGCCGATTCTCAGACCTACCCGATATGCACACAAAATTTCATGAAAATCGGTTGAGCCGTTTCGGAGGAGTATGGTGACTAACATTGTGACACGAGAATCTAAATATATATAACTCGGTGACTGACTGACTGACTGACATAGTGATCTATCAACGCACAGCCCAAACCATTGGACGGATCGGGCTGAAATTTGGCATGCAGGTAGATGTTATGACGTAAGCATCTGATAAGAAAGGATTTTGATTAATTCTACCCCAAAGAGGATAAATTTAGGGGATGAAAGTTTGTATGAAACTTTGTCAATTATATTCCACGCGGACGAAGTCGCGGGCACAGCTAGTTTTATATATAAGATGAGAAATATCGGTGCCAGGATGCCTGTGTGAGTGACCGATAAGAATGCTACGATGATTTATTTCCCCTTTATATTGATTTAAATAATTTATCATCAGCTCTCCAACAAATAACGAGCCCAGTAAAACATTCAACCACTCCGAACGTCGAGGAAAGAATAGCGTTGCTAAAACAACAAATAGCCGAGGAAATAATAGAGTCCCAGAGACAATCCAAACACCTGCCGAGGAGCCACCAAAGACAATACCATCCAATAGACAAATCGGACGAGTTCACTGACAATTACGAATATATAGACATCCAGAACCAACCTATAACTCCCATAATGGATTTTGACGAACGGAGGGAGAAAGATAAATTTAAATTGAAACAGATTAAGACGACAACAACGCCATCTACCACACCGATGAACCAACAAGACTTACGGAGCATACACAAAGTGAAAAAATCAAAAGCTTTGAAACCGAGAGATATATTTTATAGGAAAATGTTTGATGAGAGAAAGCTGAATACTAATTTGCAATGGACGCATTGTCAAGATCTAATAACGCCTTTCCTGGTTGGTCATAAGACTGATATGTCGGTGACAAAAAGGGTCACCTCCAAGGATAATGTTGTATCCAGGTTAGTTATGTTATTATATTTTTCATTACTCATACTCGGAAAGTAGGCCTGAAGTTGCCTGAGGAGCGGGTTGAAAGTAATACTTTTCAGCCCTAGGGAGAATCACTTTCAACTGACAGCTGTCAAATGATTAAAGAATATATTTTTTTAATGACTTAATATTAATAAAACTACAATACTATCGATATTATGACTAGGTTTCGAGTTCAAAAAAGTTTCCAATGTCAGAAACAACTGCCTTTATCCTTCTTCTAATTTATTTGTAAAATACAAGATGGAAGCTGTCATTTTCGACATCGGGAACTCCGTCGATTGTGAAGAGGCACCACACCTGGAGACAAAATATCACGAATTGGAGCCATTGGCGCCATCAGTGATCATTGACAATCAAACGTGAACTAAGGCGCGTGTTAATAAATATATCTATTACTAGCTGTGCCCCGCGACTTCATCCGCGTAGTATTGGATTATTGGGTTAAAAAGTATCCTATATGTTAATCCCGGTTATAATCTATCTGTGTTCCAAATTTCATCCAAATCCGTTCAGTAGTTTTTGCGTGAAGGAGTAACAAACATACATACATACATACATACATACATACATCCACACTCACAAACTTTCGCATTTATAATATTAGTAGGACTAGCTGACCCGATAGACATTGTCCTGTCTTAACTTTGAATATTGAATTTGAATTTGTCAGGTCAACTTGTTTATTTTATTTTTTAAAGAATGACAATAATAAACACAACAAAAAACAATTAGCGAAATCATTCCATCCGTTCACGCGTGATGCTATGACCAAGGAAATATAGATAATTTTTTTTATATATACTAGCTGTACCTTGTGCGCGTTGCTACGCTGTCAAAGATTGGTCGTTCCAACTCAGAACCTTTGTGGGCTCATGCACAACACTTTGCTGAAGATCATGACATGATCAAATGCATAGTTTACGATTCTATAAAGGACATACAGATAAACATTCATTTTTATATATATAATATAGAAGATAGATAGATTAGTAGTTCATGTTCCTTCCAGATTGATTCAACTTCTAAACGTAAACACCACCGGCCATACCAAAGACGACATCTACTCTATAATGTATCAAATAAGTAATTTACAATTGAGATTCTTCCAGTGGGATGTGACAGCAATTAAAATGTTACTTAACGTTATTATAAAAGGTAAGACTGATAGCTTTATGGTTTTGAAGCGAAGCTCTTATACGGACGTTCGGGGCGCTCGCCGCGCGGCCACTCTATCCGTGCTAAGCGTCAGATGACGTAGCGTTACACGACATACTTAATATATAACAGGTATACAGAGTGGCAGCTGTTTTTAACGCTTAGTTCCTACGCTTTATACTATAAAGCTTCGCTTCTTTCGGGCGTCCCTAGACGACACTGTTTTTAAGTTGCGGATCGAAAATCATATGGCCGGTTGGGTATGCGGCGGTGGTATTGCATTTTGATGTACTTATCTAGGTATTTTTTTATTTGAAAAAAGTGTATAGACAAAAGGTATTGGATTCATTGTGACGATGTAGACTACCTATTAAATTCAAACTCAAATTGTTTATTTTGTATAGTCCTACAGAGCCACTTACAAATGGTCATTTTTCCCCTAAGTCTACAACCGGATCGGAACGCAACCTCGAAGACGATGCAAGAAACTCAGCGGGCTTGTCTTTTTACACATTCTAATCATAATAATTTAGCCCTTGTAACGTCCCCCTCCTGGGGTATTAACTTAGCAACGATAATCGATATATCGTGACATTCTTATTGTCGAATCCTACTCTAAATTCCATATTTTTGGCCGTCGTATATCGTCTGAACGACCGATAATTTTGTATTGTTCGTTCAGTAAGCGATACGACGGTAAAAAAATATGGAATTTAGGGTAGGATTCGACTATACGAATGTCACGATATATCGATTATCGTTGCTAAGAGACGATACGTACCTCGTACCTCCCCTCGATACGAGGGGGATTCAGGCCATAATCCACCAAACTGGCCCAGTGCGGGTTGGCGGATTTCACATTGGTTAAATTTTCACAGACATGCATGGGCATGGAATGGTCCTAGCTACGTTTTCCTTCACCGTGAGCGAGTGGTCATCATATTGAAATTCCGATTCGTACATTAACACCATGTTTTAAAATTTCTCAGATGGCAAACGCACGTTCAGAGGCCTGAAACATGGTCTGAGAGCAATCTTTGCAAACTGGCACCTCGATATCGGAAACATCACTAATTTGTTGAAGCAAGCCAGGATATTCCGACCCCCTTGTATTGCGGTCAGCGATAATGACGGTAAATCCTTACTTCCTTACTAATATTATAAATGCGAAAGTAACTATGTCTGTCTGTCGCTCTTCCACGCCAAAACAACTGAACCGATTTAAATGAAACTTGGTTCACAGATAGTCTAGAGCCTGAGAAAGGACATAGGCTACTTTTTAATGCGAAAAAAAGGGTTGTAAGGGGTTGAAAGGGGGTATTCAAATTTGTATGGAAGTATCGTCATTTTTAGAGCTAGAAGCTTGAAACTTATTTTTTAGACTGTTGATTCGATATTATAAATATGACATTCAAAGTTTGTAAAAGTTTTGCCCTCAAGTGTGTAAAATAACAATAGGGAATAGGGGATGAAAGTTTGTATGGAAATATAGCTCTTTGCAGTAAAACACTGCAAAGAGCTCATTAAAGTATTTATACGTACTTATGTGTCATATTTGTTAAATAATTAGCATAAATAATTAACAATGAAGAAGCAGTGATAGCCGATTGGTAAAAGCACGCGTGTTGCGGGCACCAGGTCTTGGGTTCAAACCCCGGCTCGCACCTCTGGATTTTTCGAAACCTATGTGCGATTGATAATTTCTATATGATTATCACTTGCTTACGGTGAAGGAAAACATCGTGCGGAAACCTGCATGTCTTAGAAGATCTAACCAATTTTCGTAAGACATGTGAAATCCGCCAACCCGCACTGGGACAGCGTGGTGGATTATGGCCTGAAACCCCTCGTGTTGAGGGGAGGCCCGTGCCCAGGAGTGGGACGTCAAAAGGGCTAAATTATTATTATTCATTAAAAATGCTAAAGTTTAAAAGCGGTCTTGAGTAAGCTTCTCACATGTCATTTTGTACTGAAACGACATAAGAATGACATTTCCAATAACGCTCTCAAACTTCAGATCGCTTTGTCAATACGGCCATAGAGTATAATAGGAATAGAGGTGGGTTTTATGTCAAAACTAGCTGTGCCCGCGACTTCGTCCGCGTGGAATTTAATTGACAAAGTTTCATACAAACTTTCATCCCCTATTTTATCCCCTTGGGGGTAGAATGAATCAAAACCCTTTCTTAGCGGATGCCTACGTCATAACATCTACCTGCATGCTAATTTCAGCCCGATCCGTCCAGTGGTTTGGGCTGTGCGTTGATAGATCACTATGTCAGTCAGTCACCTTTGAGTTATATATATTTAGAATTACTATTATTTACAGGATCAACAAAAACACCAAAGCAACTGCGACCGTACACAAAATCAACGACAAAGAAGGTATGCGAGAAAGACGCATCAGATTACGGCGATGAGTGTGTTAAAGTTACAATAAAATACTAGAATGTGTGTTTTTTTATTTGGCTTACCCGATATTCTTTGGCATCCATCGTTTAGGGTTCCGGACCTCAAAAGGAAAAAACGGAACCCTTATAGGATCGCTTTGTTGTCCGTCTGTCTGTCTGTTCTTTAAAAATATGGGTCACCCAGTAACAAGTAATAGTAACTGGTGTTTCGCCAGTGTCGACTAATAGCATTAACCAACACATTTCATAACAATACCTTACTTTGGGAAGCCAAAAATCTATACAAATAAATAAAATTGGAGTGTCTGTTTGTAATATCAAAATAACACCTTTTCACTAAATGCATATGAAAGTACATACGACACCTATAACAAAAACGCGATTTTTTTAAAAAATGCCTGTCTGTCTGTGTGTTTGTTCCGGGTAATCTCCGAAACGGCTGGACCGATTTTGACGGGACTTTCTCTGGCAGATAGCTGATGTTTTAAAGAGTAACTTAGGCTACTTTTATTTTGGAAAAACAAAATTATAAAAATGGGTCCTGTCGCGCGGGCTCAGAACGTGGGAGCGGGCTTTATTGTTAAGTTAAATTCCACGCGGACTAAGTCGCGGGCTCAGCTAGGTTTTATATAAAAATTTAACCGATCTCAAGAAAACGATTTTCTCGATTATTAGTAAGTGGTAAACTTTATTGAATTGCTAGTAAACGTAAATAGTCCATATCTCATAAAATATTGAACTATTTTTTATGAAATTTCTATGGACCACAAGACTAGGTATACCCTTTCAAACAAATGCAAAAATCAAACATAATCCTACTAATCCTACTAATATTATAAATGCGAAAGTTTGTAAGTGTGGATGTATGTATGTATGTATGTATGTATGTATGTATGTATGTATGTTTGTTACTCCTTCACGCAAAAACTACTGAACGGATTTGGATGAAATTTGGAACACAGATAGATTATAACCGGGATTAACATATAGGATACTTTTTAACCCAATAATCCAATACTACGCGGATGAAGTCGCGGGGTACAGCTAGTATTATAAATGCGAAAGTTTGTGAGTGTGGATGTATGTATGTATGTATGTTTGTTACTCCTTCACGCAAAAACTACTGAACGGATTTGGATGAAATTTGGAACACAGATAGATTATAACCGGGATTAACATATAGGATACTTTTTAACCCACAGCTAGTATTGTATAAGTCTGTCCTCTGACAATCATGGCCATATACATATAATATACGACTTATACCATTATATGGCATATATAGCCAGAATGCATCTCATAACAGTTCCACTAAGCCCAAACACGACTATTACACTGTTCTATTACGGAATTCCGGCACCTACCTTCCGGTTTCATCATCATCTGATGGTGAAGCCGGAAGGTGGGCAGTTTGAGACTATTCTAGTGACTGCAAATACCACTAAAAATCACAGAAAAACAAATTACGCAATTTCATTAGCTTGAATTAAGTATTTTTCCTGTAATTTTGATTTAAACGCCGAACTACTGAACCGATTCTGATGAAATTTTTATGGAACCAAGAACATCCTTTCAAATTTTAAAAAAATCAAATCGGTTTATAAATGACGGAGTATTGAGGTAACAAATATTAAAAAAAACTATTTCCGAATATGATGTACCTAAAATAAAAACTAAACTGATTTGTAGTGCACCTACCTACATATTGTCTGTTGGTTGGCAGCGAACTATTCAGGTAGTTCTTGAAAGCCTACAAGTGCAAGCGAAACGGCGGTATCGACTAGCTATATCTGTGAAAACGTTTTTTCATTACTCATACTCTGAAAGTAGGTCTGAAGTCCCTGAGGAGCGGGTTGAAAGTAATACTTTTCCGGCCCGGGAGAATCGCTTTCAACTGACAGCTGTCAAATTATTAAAAAAAAAACTAGTTCCATTTTCACATTTCTATGGAACCATGTTCAAACTTTTTCTACAGTCACTCAATTACAGCACGATGTAAAATTGAAATAACATAAAGTGTTAAGTATTAATTAAAGAATATATATATATATATATATATATATACTTAAATGACTTCATTATAATTTAGTTTCAAGAATTTCTTTAAAATAACATAGATTTGGGCAAAATATTTAAAGATGAAAATGAAAAATAATGGCTAAATAATGAAGTTGGCCGGCCAACGAAAAAAAAAAAATTGGCGGCAATCTGATCTTTTTTTTTTTGAGTTGTAGATCCTTGTATTATTTCTTTAGCCAATTCCTGTTTTTTATTTTTACTTTCTTTGTATTCGTAATGAAAAGCACAGTGTTTACCTCGGGTGAAAGACTTATTTTGTCCCTCGAACTATTAGCGCCCTCGCTACGCTCGGGCGCCAAACCCCGTCTCGGGATTAAATAAGTCACTTTCACCACTCGTGTAACAATGTACTATTAAATATATGGTATCGATAGATATTTTGTACCTGTGTCAATCGACTTTTTGGCGGGAAGTAGAAAAGTGATGTTGTCATTTTTGTTTTAATTTCCAAAACATGAGTTTATTTTGAATCATAATGTGTAATTTAGGTATGTTCATAAATGTGTGTAAGTGTCGGCAATTGGAATAAAAGTAGTTAAACATGATTTCTGAGGTTCCCAAAGAAGGTAGGTAATTTGTCAGTAAATGCGCCTCTTTCCTGATTAGGTTATATTAAGGCTCAGCCAAGGAAGAATCCAGCCATAGCCGGGCACCGTTAATCAAATCGTTAACTTCGTTAATCGTTAATCCGCTACTAAAAAAGTTAGCTTCGTTAAACGTTAAGGCTAAAGCGCCCATCGCCCGCGAAGTTCAAATTTTTCGAGGGTTTTTAGAAATTTTTCAAAATCTGACAATAATAAAAGGCACATTTTGTAATTCGCGAAAAAGACCTTGTGCAGTGCATTTATTAATATATCCAACTTACTCTAAAACATTTCAAGAACGACAGCTATCCAGATAATCTGGCAATTTTTGTATATTTAGTGATTTACTAGTATCATATCCACCGTGATAATATTTAGAGTAAAATAAATGTATTAATAAACGCACTGCATACTGTGTTTTTCGCAAATCACAAAATGTTGTCTTAAATGTTTTCAGATTTTGGATAAACTATAAAAATACTCGAAAATTTTTGAATTTCGCGGACTAGACAGGCGCCTTCACCTTAAAGCGTTACATTTCGGAAGAATTAACGCAAGTTAACGTTAATCGTTAATCCGTTAATATGTGTAAAATTGCATCTTTATATCGTTGCGTTAGTGAACTTATAAAACCTGTTGGTTTAGGTTCTGGAAGTTAACAGGTTAGGAACAAAACAAAATACTTGTATAATTCAAATTATTAATTAAATCGTAGGGCATAAGGTGCATATTCCCATTCAAGAACATAAACATGTTGAAGTTCTCGTCTGAAAGCGAGGCTCGTTTTGGTGTTAAAATGTCTTTACCCGTGGAAAAAAGACGTTTAATTAACGATTAACGGACTTCTGAATATAAACGGAAGTTAACATGTCCGTTAACGTTTTAAAAGCTAACTTAAAAGTTAATCCGTTAATGAAAATGTTAACTTCGTAATTAACGATTAACGAGTTAATGCCCACCTATGGATCCAGCCTAGGGCTTTCATGTGCTTGACACAATAATAAAACTTGAAATTACAATTTTACTTGCAAATGGTTTAATACGAAAGAAAGTAAAATGCAAAGGGAAAACCGTATCAATCACAATTTGCCACTTTGTCTCATATTGTGTATTATCTTTGCTTTCTTTAATAAGAACCAGCGTACCTTTGATAGCGTATAAGAGTTTTATTTCATACTAGCTGAGCCCGCGACTTCGTCCGCGTGGAATTTAACTTAACAAAAAAGCCCGCTCCTGCGTTCTGAGCCAGCGTGACAGGACCCATTTTTTAAATTTTGTTTTTCAAAAATAAAAGTAGCCAAAGTTACTCCTTAAAACATCAGCTATCTGCCAGTGAAAGTCCCGTCAAAATCGGTCCAGCCGTTTCGGAGATTACCCGGAACAAACACACAGACAGACAGACAAAAATTTTTTTAATCGCGGTTTTGCTATTCGAGTCGTATGTACTTTCATATGCATTTAGTAAAAAGGTGTTATTTTGATATTACAAACAGACACTCCAATTTTATTTATTTGTTTAGATTTAATTGGAACGAAGTTCCTTATCGCGCGTTGCGAAAGGGCGCTAGACGGAAAAAAATAAGACCAAAAAATGTGTAACGACACTTTTTTCGCTATATGTGCGGCGTGCGCGTGTTTCTCTGTCTGTCTCTCTCCTCTCTCTTATAGAAAGCAAGCCAGTTATTTTCGTTTCGTCTTTCTATTTCGCATTGACAGTGTGGTGTCGCGACTTACTTTTACTTTTACGATTATTTATGTTGAGTGTATACAGGTTTTTTGTACATAATAAATAATAACAATAATGAATCCTGACAGTGTTTATGCACAAGTTCCGGATATTGCAACATCGTTCCATCCGGGTGTCCCTTGACACCTCTCAAGTTTTTTTTTTCTAAGCAAAAATTCCCATTCTTCTTTTAGCTGAAAATGCGTCGAATCTCCCGCTATAATACCGTCTTCCTCTAGCATCACTTTCTTCATCCAAAAGGATCTTTTTATCACTTCTGATTGTGAATTTCGCCGGCACCTCGGTATATTTCATGAGATTTTGCAAAGACAACGGCCTCAGTCCTTCATTTGTGTGAATGTATTGATTTATTGGATTTTTATTATCAACTTTTATGGGTATTCTTATTATTAGTTCCGATGCGACCGCCATGTTGAATGTAAAAATAAAAATTGCGAATAACGACATCTCTTTATCGGAATCGGAACTTAAATAAAATAAAATTGTGTTTTTGCAATAAAATCGTAAAGAAAATCGATTATTTTTAATAAGTAAGTAATCCTACTAATATTTTAAATGCGAAAGTTTGTGACTGTGGATGTATGTTTGTTACTCTGTCACGCAAAAACTACTAAACGGATTTGGATGAAATTTGGAACACTGATAGTTTATAACCCGGATTAACACATAGAATACTTAACTTAAGTCTACGTGGACGAAGTCGCGGGCAGAAACTAGTAATATATAATTTTAATGTTACAATAGCTTTTACCCAGATTTTACTTCCTGTATGATGACACCAGCGCCTCCTAACGGATCTAACTGTAGCTAAGAACCATCCACGTGACCCCATAAGTAAGAAAAAAATCATCAAATTCAGTCTATCCGTTTAGGAGGAGACGTATTACGAACACACTCACGCCTAAGAAGATGTAACTTTAATTAGGTGAAACATTTCATACGTCTCATCATCATCATCACCATCATCAGCCTATGCTTGTCCACTGCTGGACATAGGCCTCCTCTAATGAGCGCCATAACGCCCTGTCTTTAGCTTGCTTTCATACGTCTACGTATTGTAAACTGTAAATTGTATAAAAGTTGATAATGTTTAAATAACAATATGTTTTGTCCTGTTTCTATGTCTAAACAAGATATTAATTATCGTGTTATTTTAATATCGTGTATATAAAGTCTCTTGTAATAAAATTTGTAATCAGTATCTTAAAATGTACAAAACTAATAAAAAATAAACGTTCAGTCTAATAAAATAATGTTTAGAAAAAAATTTTTTTTTTTTTTATTATCATTGATGTACCTGATTATAAAAAAATGATGACACAGACTTCTAAAGGCTAAAGCGCCCATCTAGCCCGCGAAGTTCAAATTTTTTGAGGTTATTTTGATTTTTTTTCAACATCTGACAATAATAAAAGGCATATTTTGTAATACGCGAAAAAGACCGTGTGCAGTGCATTTATTAATATATCCAACTTACTCTAAAACATTTCAAGAACGACAGCTATCCAGATAATCTGGCAATTTTTGTATATTTAGTGATTTACTAGTATCATATCCACCGTGATAATATTTAGAGTTCAATAAATGTATTAATAAACGCACTGCATACTGTGTTTTTCGCAAAATACAAAATGTTGTCTTAAATGTTTTCAGATTTTGGATAAACTATAAAAATACTCGAAAATTTTGAATTTCGCGAGCTAGACAGGCGCCTTCACCTAAACTCTGTGAAATGATGACGACGGTGAGAAATAAAAAAAAGGTTCGGTTTTTAAAATAAAATTTATATCAATTTAACTTTACGGTTGATGCTGGCCGGTGGATTCCCGATCGATCTCAAATCCTCCCTTTCCCTATCTCTCTCCGGTATTGGCTCATTGAAATCATATTTCTCAGCTATAATAGGCAATTTTGCGTAATAATTCGGACTACTTATCTTATAATACGGCTTTGTAGGTATCATGGTGCCTGATTTAAACTTCTTGGTAGCAATGTTAGTACCGTTGACAGTGACATGTTTGATTATTTCTCTATGCATGTCTTTCTCATCGAACATTAAATTTTCCGTCCTCGCTTTGATTTCTCCAGGCGTTCCGTTGTAATCATAGTCTGTAGATACTTTTTGTTTGAGCCATACAGCTTGTGATAATTTCGGATCTTGCCCCGTCTTGGCTTTGACATTGTATCGTGTTGGGTACGACGTTTCTTTACTCTCAAATATCTGATACTTCTTCGGTGTCACGTAATCCTCATAGCTATCGTTAGATTTCAACATGTCTACTGCGTCAAAGAGCCTGGTGTTTTTATCGGTTACCTCCTTGTGCACCATCTCATCGGAATTTGCATTTTTCTCATCATTTTCGTAATCGTTTTGTATTATTTTGTCTGCGGGCTTTTTGAATATCTTCCCTCTTTTTGGTTCGCTAGCTATTATATCCACATATTGCTGTGTGGTATATCTGTAACTAGAGTCTCGTGTAAATCTTTCACTGGCAATAATATATTGTGTGCTTTCGATATTTCTAATCGGTTTTCGATCATCGTAATCGTCGTTTTTGCTCCCCGAATCGTTAATTTCGTACTTTTTACCGGTGTTCTCGTCACCTCTTTTTGGTTTAACGATTTTCGCCGCGTCAGTCAGTTTTAGTATGTATTCTTTCTCCAATCTCTCTTTGACTTTCTCAACTATATCATCTATGTTTATATTTGGCAAGTCTTTAAGCTTGACACGCGTATCCGCAACAGCATCACGTTTATTAGCTTCCCCAACTTTCCCAACTTCTTTGTGCTGTTGCATTACCACTTCGGGTTGTTTCCGAACTTCTTCGGATTCTTCCCTATCTTCTTCAGATTCTTCTCTTACCATTTTAGGTCGCTCTTCACGCGGTTTCCTAGCTTCTTCGTGCTGTTGCTTCATGCCTTCGTCGTCTACATTTATTTCGTACGATTCCATGCTTTTCTCTTTACTCTCCTGGTAGTAGACTTCTTCGCTCTTCTCATTATTGCTAGGTTCATTAGCCATTGCGACTAGTTTGTCAGCCAGTTTTCCAGGCACAAACCGTTTGGCTATGCTCCGGAAATCATCTAAATTTGCCGCCAACAGTACATAGCCGTCTATCAATGTGAATATTGGATAACCTGGAAATTATTATCTGATATTAGATTCGTTTGTATTTTACACAGACTAATAGCCATAGAAGCTGCATAGCCGGGCACCCGTCATTATGATTGGTCCATTCACGGCTCGACCTTGAACGGACCAATCACAAATTCTCATTCAATTGTGGACTTCAGCGGTGTTTTGAAGACGGTCTATGGTATTTTATAACCTTAAAACACATCCATGACAGGATTGTTAGAAATTAAACGACTTAACTCCTCAGTTAGTAATTAGTTTTTTAGCGTAATAAAATCTAGATCAGTGAGAACTCTATGTTTTGTTTTAATGTGACTAGTCCCGCCACACACCCACCACTGTTACTCCTGTAAACCAGGATCGACAATGGTCCAATGATGGCGCCGAGGTTTGACCCTCGACGAGTCCCGGGGACTAGTTTATTTGTTTTAGTAGAACCCGCACCAATTAAATGGTAAGAAATAATTGTACTAGGAGTTGGAACAAAATAATCCACATTCCTCCGTTACAAAGCGGGAGACAAAATCAGTGATAGAGAAATGGGAATCAATTAATTTCTTCCGTATTCCCATCATGGGTTTTTATATTATAACTAGCTGACCCGACAGACGTTGTCCTATCTTTTAGGGGTATGAAAAATAGATAGTAGCCGATTCTCACACCTACCCGATATGCACACAAAATTTCATGAAAATCGGTGGAGCCGATTCGGAGGAGTATGGTAAGTTACATTGTGACACGAGAGTTTTATATATATAAGATAATGTAGCAGTGATAGCTGAGTGGTCGAAAGCAGGCTTTGGAAAACAAGGTGTAGGTTCAAACCCCGGTTCAAACCTCTGGGATTTTGGGATTCCATGTACGAAACTCATTTACAACTGAGATTATCACTTGCTATTTAAACGGTGACAGAAAACTTCGTTAAGAAACCTACACATCATTCGAAAGACCCCGCACTAGGCCAGCGCGGTTGATCTCAACCCCCCTCGTATTGGGTGGGAAATTGCCCGGAATAAGCATTTAAACTAGCCAGTTTGTTGCTATGCCACACAAAGAAATATTTTTTTTTGGATTTTTTGTTCCTGAGAATGTACTCCATCTTTTATTCATTAAAAAGAGTAACCATTGAGTTTCTCGCCGGATCTTCTCAGTGGAAGCATTCCGAGCCGGCGGCAGATTCTGACTATCAGTAATTACTTGCTTTTGTTGGCCTATATGAATAAAAATATGTCGGATTGATACTAACACATGGGTACTTCTTTTAATACTTCATTCAACCACTGATTATGTGTCTTTGTTTCCTATTATAATTAACTAGCGGCCCGCCCCGGCTCCGCGCGGGTGGGTACATTGCGGTTACATTATTCGAGTTTTAGTAAGGATCCCTATTTTTTTGAAAATATATTATAGCCTATGTCACCCGAGGATAGTGTAGCTTCACAACAGTGAAAGAATTTTTCAAATCGGTTTAGTAGTTTCGGAGCCTATTCATTACAATCAAACAAAGTTTCCCTCTTTATAATATTAGTATGATAATGATATAAAGCTGGTACTTACATAGCTGTATCAAATTTAACAAATGCATGATCCAACTTTACATTGTACTCGGTTTTCAATTTGGTATTGTTTATTTTTCCGCGCTATTAAAATTCAATAGGTTTTTTTACAGCTTTTCTTTATATTGAAAATGTTTTACAATATAAAACACGTCCGTTATAACTATTTGTTTTTCCCGAAGTTATAGGTGGACGCACACTTTCGCTGATAGTTATTTGAGTTCCAATGAGATAGGCGGTCAGATCTCTGCTATATTAACAAATTGATGTGTTAAATAGGTATTTTAAATCAAAATCGTTGTACTAAACCCCTTGCCGATTATAAAAGACGAATAGTTACCGTTTACATAGCCTATGTTCGAGGGTTTGCCGCGCTTAACATGTACGCACCTAAAGATAGGTAATTAATCATTAATAAGTTAGGTACGAACCGTGCGAACCATAGACTTTAGTGTCACTTCCTTAAGGCGAAGGCGCCTGTCTAGCCCGCGAAATTCATAATTTTCGAGTATTTTTATAGTTTATCCAAAATCTGAAAACAATTAAGACAAAATTTTGTGATTTGCGAAAAACACAGTATGCAGTGCGTTTATTAATACATTTATTTTACTCTAAATATTATCACGGTGGATATGATACTAGTAAATCACTAAATATACACAAAATTCCAGATTATCTGGATAGCTGTCGTTCTTGACATGTTTTAGAGTAAGTTGGATATATTAATAAATGCACTGCACACAGTCTTTTTCGCGAATTACAACATTTGTCTTTTATTATAGTCAGATTTTGAAAAATTTCTAAAAGAACTCATCACACTCTCTTCGCGGGCTAGACAGGCGCCTTCACCTTAAATGCAAATAATCAGAAGCATCAAAATGGCGGCACCAACTAAAAAAAAAACAAAATGCTTTCTTCGTCTATGGTGTCAAATATTAAATTAAATAACATAAAAAATTAAGCGTCCATTATGGTTCTCCAATTAAAGACTTATTGGATTTCAATTTATTTATTACAATGACTAGCAGTTACTAAAAAGATCACAATAATTACGTTATTTCGTCCATAATCACAAAAATATCATTCGAATGTCGTTATTCGTCGCATGTGTTCAATTTAGGAGGATTTTGTCTTGTTCGCGCTTCTTACCACTCTCACTTTGTCCGGATACGAATCTGGAAAAGAAAAGATAATTGCAACATCTATATCCCATGGCTTCCCTTCGACGACGACAGATGGCGCTGAATGCAACTCCCAATACGATTGTCAATTTTCGATAGAAATCTGAATCGCGGTATCACGGGATACGAGCAGCGCAGCATAAATACAAGACCCTGGACACAACCACTGCGCAAATTTCAATCTAAAGGTAATAAAGGTAAAAAAATATGATATAAAAATGTCGCTGGATGACGCCATGTTGGAGAGAACTGGCAACTGATACTTATAACAGCATCTCTTTCCAACCTAGCGATAATTCGACGTCGTTTTGCAAAATGAAATCACCCACACACACTTCTGCAAACTAAAACCAACCTAGAACCAGTAACACAAGGTTAGTTTTGGTCTACAGCAGTGCATGTGGATAGATTCCGTTCTGCAAAACAATATCTAATTATTAGTATAATGTAAGTGACACTTTCGGAATTTGACATATAACGTCAGTTCAGTCCCCAAGTAAGCGACATCTAGTGATACATTAGAGAAATTAATGGTATTTGTATTAATTAATTAAGTTTGCTGTCTGCTACCCGGTCTACAGTTAGGCCCGAATTAATAAATTGATCTTAAGTATGCTTTGGACGTGTCATTTTGTACCGGAATGACATAAGAATGACATTTCCAAGATCGTTTTCAGACTTGAGATCGATCTATTCATACGAGCCTTAGATACAGATAGAATAACTAAAATTAAAAGGTATATATAATAACAATAATTAAGCCCTTTTGAAGTCTCACTCCTGGACGGCCGCCCCTCACTGCGAGGGGGATTCAGGCCGTAAGCCACAACACTGGCCTAGCACGCGTTGGCGGATTACACATGACTTACGCAAATCGGTTAGTTTTTCTAAAACATCGTGAGAATAAAACGAATAAGTCAATATTCACCATAGCCGATTTCTCTGCCGAGTCGTGGTGAGAAAGTCATTGTCCTCCCCAAACGTGGCGAAAAGTACTTTGTTCTGCTGTCAATCTGCTCCGGATCGGGTCTGTAACTAAAGATAAGAGAGTTGAAACATTACCAAATGCCAATACCAATGAAGTGCAATTACCACAGATATAGATGTACATAGATAACGCAAGTATCACGATTTGTGATTTGAAACCAAGCGTGCCGAAATTGCTAAAATTTTTCATTTTTATTAGTTTTATTTTAGCATACAATCATTATACTAATCTCTCCCAAGCTTTGATAAAGTTTTACATCTATAAATCAATAATCCTACTAATATTATAAATGCGAAAGTTTGTGAGTGTGGATGTATGTTTGTATGTTTGTTACTCCTTCACGCAAAAACTACTGAACGGATTTGGATGAAATTTGGAACACAGATAGATTATAACCGGGATTAACAAATAGGATACTTTTTAACCCGATAATCCCGAAATTTTTGATAAGTAAAATACTACGCGGATGAAGTCGCGGGGCACAGCTAGTTAATTACTATTTAAGACATAAACTGCATTACTATTTAAGACGTAAATTAAGATTCAATACGCTCTATCGCGTATTTTATCCTAAAATCAATTTAAAAATGCTGAAAAGTTTTAGCATATATAATGAACATATCGACGGAAAATTCCAACACTGGGGCGTCCAGAATCATGAGTTGAATCCATGGTATCAGTTTTCGTTACGATGCCCCTTACACCTTGTAAAATAGGTAAAGAAAAGGTGCGATGTCGCAAGGTGTTGATAGATATTTACTATTCCTGGTCAGCTGGTGTTGCCGGCAGCTCATCAGCGAGTCTCCTTCCAAGTCGTGGTGTGAACTCCACGTTCTCGAACGGCCTCTCATCATAACTCAAACTCCTGCCGAGTTTCGGTGTGAAAATCACCTTCTTTGTCACTGCAAATATAGAAATAAATAAGACTTAGGTATGACATTTTTAATGAATCATTCAAAATATAAAATAACTTAAGTCTATTCTATTTAAAACCAGCTGACCCGACAGACTTTGTCCTGTCTTAACTTTGAATATTCAATTCGAATTGTTCCGCTCAACTTTCTTTTTGTTTTCTTTCATAAGAACCTTCTCCTGGCAATAATAAACACAACAAACAAAGAATTAGCGAAATCGTACCATCCGCTCACGCGTGATGCGATGACCAAGGAAATAGATTCATTTTAATATAATATAGATTACATGAAATAAACTTCCGCCAGACCGCCCCGACGCTTGGCAAAATGGCCAAAAAGCTGGCAGCATTGCCACGTTGAATGGCAATGCTAATAATTCTCTGTGCGATATATGTGCCAGCCCTCTGGTCACCAGTTGCCTCGACCAGCCGGTTTCGCATAAATATAGGCAATTGGGAAAGTATTTAAACGCTTCGTCAGTACAAACGAGGGGTAAACTTAAAGGCACTGAACTAAAAAGCATTTAAACTATTAAGCCCGCATTAATAAATCAATCTCTAGTCTGGGAGCGTTGTTGAGTACGCTTTTGACATTACATTTCGTACTGGTATGACATAAGAATGACATTTGCAAGATCGCTCTCAGACTTGAGATCGATATATTGATACGGGCCTTAGTTGAGTAGGCATAAGTACCTCTGGTTTCGGGTTCGTCGACTTGACTCTCATAGTATGGCAATTGGTTGTAATAAAACTTCAAAGCGTCGGCCGCTTCCAGTAACTTGAAGAACGCTTGCCTGTAACAATAAGCCAGATCCACCAATAACACATACCAATAAGACGAGATGCTTGGCTAGGTGCTGGTCCAGCTCCACCGGGTCACCCTCTTCCCTCTATTATGGTCGAGGAGAGTGATGCCGCTTTTCAAGTCATGCTCGTGCGCGGGCGCTGCTTGCGGGGATTGGTCCACTCACTTTCCTCTTAACAACATTGTCGTTAAATACTATTTATTTACTTAGCATGGAAGGCATCACACCAAAGCAATTATCATATTATCCTCCCCTGTTTTATCAATTATTATTTTGGTTCGTAAACGTTTCATTTGATGTAAGTATTAGTAGGTATGCACATCACACTAAACTAGCATTCTCATTTTATTTACATTATTACATATATGATTATTATTTACTATTAGCTATTTAGTGGCAATGGTGTCGCCTGCTCATATTATTTTTTTATGCTGTTCTTGAGAATGTACACCATCTTTCATTCATTGAAAAGAGTAACCATTGAGTTTCTTGCCGGCTCTTCTCAGTGGAAGCAGCATTCCGAACCGGTGGTAGATTCTGACTATTCATAAATGCTTTGTTGGCTTACATGAATAAAAACAATTTTGATTTTTTTTTTAATTTTGAGAGAACGCTTTCGTTCAGTAAAGTCCCAAACTAAGCAACGCTTATACTATGGGCACCGTAAAATGGACTGGGGGCGATCCTGGTGACACCCAGACCAGGGCATATTACGAAAAGGCCATTTCCGATGTTTACCCCAGCGGGTATCGAACCCGCAACCACCCTGTCCAGTGCGCCGAGCGGCCTACGCTCGAACCACTGCGCCAAGCGGTCGTCAAATAGTACCTATGTGTGTATAGGTAGGTACCTGTTTTCTTCACTTCCTAGTCTCAAAGATCGTTTGCCTAGCCGGGGACCGAACCACAGTCCCCCCCTGTCGCTGTGGGCCCCTCTGCCGGTGTCGCCATCCTGAAAAATAACGTGAAATTATTTAAATCATATAATAATATTATTATATTATAATAATATTAATGTATAATATTATTATTATATTATATATTTTAAATAATATATTATATTATTTAAATCATGGGCAGGTCATGTACAAAGACTAAAGGAGGACAGGTTGACCAAACTTATTCTAACTGGTACCCAATCGCAAAGAAAAGGAACCGAGGAAGACCTCCTAAGCGATGGGATGACGACATAGCCAAAGTTGCAGGAAAAGTCTGGAGTAGAACGGCTCGAAAAAGAGACGAATGGAAATCGTTGGAAGAGGCTTTTACCGCCTTAGGCGGTCCTTACACTCACAGTAAAAATATGTAAATAACGAATAACCTATATATATTAATCAAACGGATAACAAAAAATATAAATAAAATATAAGTAGTAGTATATAATAATTAGAAAAATCTAGTTTGTATTTACAGTCCAAATTGTAAGGAATCAATAAAAGCTTTTTATTATTATTATTATTTAAATCAAGATTCAACTGCATGACCTATGAAATTACATGTCAGCCATGTGTTCATTGACGTTTTGCGATCACACCGAATCGATAACAGGTAGGTACAGTCAAGAGCAAAAATATGTATTCATAAGTAATAAACTATACCGGAAATAAGAAAAAGATTTATTTACTCATATTTCTTCCCATATTCATCTGAATAATGTTTAAATATGAAAGAAATTTAAAAAAAAACAAACAAATTGAAATCCCAGACTGTGCTCGTCGCAATCGATCCCAATTCAGCATATATTATGCTGGTTTAAGACAGCAGCCGTTGTTTTCCATTGGGACCGTTTAGCGATATTACGGGTGTCTAACTAAGTTCTTATTCCTATTTTAGTTACAACCAGCGACTTTGAATGTTTTTTCTTGCGTCAGTAGTTTTAAAATGAATATATATAATGCGAGTCTTATCGTTACCTGTAACAAAATATAGGTAAATATGCAAAAATATAAAATTAAGTAGGTTATTGTTGTAATTATTTATTCAGTTGCAATTAAAGATTTCTTTCGGGATTAATGGCTAAGATTCTGTTGGTATGTTTAAAAGTTCTGCGAGATCGATGCGTGAAAGGTTTATATTTTTGATTCCGTACCTCAAAAGGAAAAACGGTACCCTTATAGGATCACTTCGTTATCCGTTTGTCAACCTTTTTTTTATTTTACACTAAAATTTATTTCGTTTAATTTTACAATTGCAAATTGCACATATATTTTGCCGCGGACTGTACATCTCAATAAATAATTATCTTACCCTTATATTGTCGTTGTTGGTCGCCAAAACGCAACTCAAGAACGCTACTAAAGCTACTAAAACCACTTGATTTCCGATCATTGCGACTGATTCCACACGACTGATGGTGCGAAAAGACTCGGGGCTGTTTTTATAGGGGAGTGAATTGAAATAATATGCAAATGTAGAGAGTGGCCGGGGGCGAGGAGGACACGTGCATTAATGGAAATAGATTTTGTTTTAATCGTATTAAGTGGTAGAAGTTGGCTTTCGAAAGACGTGTGGTTTAAGATCATAATTATAGTTAACTAGCTGTGCCCCGCGACTTCATCCACGTAGTATTGGATTATTGGGTTAAAAAGTATCCTATATGTTAATCCCGGTTATAATCTATCTGTGTTCCAAATTTCATCCAAATCTGTTCAGTAGTTTTTGCGTGAAGGAGTAACAAACATACATACATACATACATCCACACTCACAAACTTTCGCATTTATAATATTAGTAGGATTATTACCTGCGATGCTTTATAATATTAAAATATATAACAGTTTGGTTAAGCACGCGTCTTGCGGGCACAAGGACCTGGGTTCAGACCCCGGCTCGCACCAATGGGTCAATCATAATTTCAATAACATTATCACTGGCTTACGGTGAAGCAAAACATCGTGAGGAAACCTGCATGTCTTAAAAAATTGAACCAATTTTCGAAAGTCGTAAGAAATCTGCCAACGCGCACTAAGCAACGCTTGAATTATTGGTACTTTACAATGGACTGGGGGCGGTCCCAGTGACACCCAGACCGGGACAAATAATGTCTATGCTTCGGAATAGCCTATTAGCCATTACCGAAGTGTGGAGAGTGTCTGTGGCAGAAAAGACCTGTAGCCAATTGAATACAGCTTACATACGGGTTGGCTCGCCCAAGGTAGTACCACACTCTCACAGATGATCGGCGGATAGCAGCTTTTATAGCTACGTTCGGTAAGATAAGTGTGAGAACTGAAAGCCCAACCTCTCTTCATTCCCCTACTTCTGTCCCACTCCCCTCCAGGTGGTCAATGTGCGAGCAATGCCTTTGGTATTGCAAGCATCTATAGGCTACGGTAACTGCTTAACATCAGGCGGGTCGTACGCTTGTTTTCCGACATTGTTACATAACAGAAAGATAAACTAGCTGTGCCCCGCGACTTCATCCGCGTAGTATTTTAACTTAGCAAAAATTTTGGGATTATCGGGTTAAAAACTATCCTATATGTTAATCCCGGTTATAATCTATCTGTGTTCCAAATTTCATCCAAATCTGTTCAGTAGTTTTTGCGTGAAGGAGTAACAAACATACATACATCCACACTCACAAACTTTCGCATTTATAATATTAGTAAGATGGTACCGGTGGTAGATTCTGACTATTCATATAAATGCTTTGTTGGTTTACATGAATAAAAAGAATTTTGAGTTTGATTTTGAAAATCACCTTTTCTCCCCAATGAAGCTTCTGCAATTTCTCTAACACTGTTCCATACTTCCCTGACTCACCCTAGCTTAAAGTCTCAGACGCAAATTGAAACAAATCTACCATCCATTGTCTGGGATTAACTACAGATCTATCAATGACAAAACCATTTGTAAGTAAACAGTAATAGGTTTACGTTTGTGTCTGTCGAGGAGAGAGGCAGAGGTCCTCCGTAAAGGGTCTGAACTGGGGTAGTGGTACCAGACAATCATGTTCTGCAATTTAAATCGTTTATTTTGTTAGGCCTGCGGGGGCACTTAAAAATTGACAATTTTACATATTTTTTTTCTAATATCTACAACCGGATCGGAACGCGACCTCGACTGAGAAGATCCGGCGAAAAACTCAGCGGGCTTGTCTTTTTACATTTTGTTATATATTTTTTTTGAATCGCCAGTTGCTTATTTCATTAATAACTAGCTGTGCCCGCGACTTCGTCCGCGTTGAATTTAGCTTAACAAAAATTTTATTTAACAAAAAGTATTTGTCTAGTTCGCAGAGTTTACGGACAGTATTTTTTTAATAAAAGTAGCTCACGTTACTTCTTATAACATAAGCTATCTGCCAGTGAAAGTCCCGTCAAAATCGGTCCGGCCAGTACTTTAAATACCAGCAGTGATAAAAGTATTTATTTTGATTTAAGGATTAATTTGTTACTACCAAATGCACATCCTAATAGTAAGTCGTAGTAGTATAATAGGTAATAAGACTCGGTCACCAGCTAGTTCAAAATAAATTATCAATTTTTATTGTATTTAAGGTTCACTATTTTGGCAATAATGGCTTGCACATAAAAAAACACGAAAATCTCACAGCATCGCCCTCGTGGTTTTCGATAATTGCCCCACGGGAACATACTATCGGGATAAAAAGTATTCTATAGGTTAAGAACTATCTGTGTTCCCAATTAGATACAAATCCGTTCAGTAGTATCGATAATTGTCCCACGGGAACATACTATCGGCATATAAAATATCCCAGGTTTTAAATCCAGGTTTTGAACTATCTGTGTTCCAAATTTCATCCAAATCCGTTCAGTAG
The DNA here is from genome assembly GCA_905147325.1 of Notodonta dromedarius. NCBI lineage: Eukaryota > Metazoa > Arthropoda > Insecta > Lepidoptera > Notodontidae > Notodonta > Notodonta dromedarius. The sequence goes on from LR990187.1 coordinate 2,103,409, forward strand.
GATCGATAATTGTCCCAAGGGAACATACGGGATAAAAAGTATCCCATGTTTTGATACAGGTTTTGAACTATCTGGTTTCCAAATTTAATCCAAATCCGTTCAGTAGGATCGATAATTGTCCCACGGGAACATACTATCGGGATACAAAGTATCCCATGTTTTAATGCAGGTTTTGAACTATCTGTGTTCCCAATTTGATACAAATCCGTTCAGTGGGATCGATAATTGTCCCACGGGAGCATACGGGATAAAAATTATTCGGGATAAAAAGTATTCCATGTTTTAATACAGGTTTTGAACTATCTGGTTTCCAAATTTCATCCAAATCCGTTCAGTATGATCGATAATTGTCCCACGGGAACATACTATCGGGATAAAAAGTATCCCATGTTTTAATACAGGTTTGGAACTATCTGGTTTCCAAATTTAATCCAAATCCGTTCAGTATGATCGATAATTGTCCCACGGGAAAATACTATCGGGATAAAAAGTATCCCACATTTTAATACAGGTTTTGAACTATCTGTGTTCCAAATTTCATCCAAATCCATTCAGTAGGATCGATAATTGTCCCACGGGAGCATACGGGATAAAAAGTATTCGGGATAAAAAGTATCCTATGTTTTAATACAGGTTCTGAACTATCTGGTTTCCAAATTTCATCCAAATCCGTTCAGTATGATCGATAATTGTCCCACGGGAACATACTATCGGGATAAAAAGTATCCCATGTTTTAATACAGGTTTTGAACTATCTGGTTTCCAAATTTCATCCAAATCCGTTCAGTAGGATCGATAATTGTCCCACGGGAACATACTATCGGGATAAAAAGTATCCCATGTTATAATCCAGGTTTTGAACTATCTGTGTTCCAAATTTCATCCAAATCCGTTCAGTAGGATCGATAATTGTCCCACGGGAACATACTATCGGGATAAAAAGTTTTCGGGGTAAAAAGTATCCCATGTTTTAATACAGGTTTTGAACTATCTGGTTTCCAAATTTCATCCAAATCCTTTCAGTAGGATCGATAATTGTCCCACGGGAACATACTATCGGGATAAAAAGTATCCCATGTTATAATACAGGTTTTGAACTATTTGGTTTCCAAATTTCATCCAAATCCGTTCAGTATGATCGATAATTGTCCCACGGGAACATACTATCGGGATAAAAAGTTTTCGGGGTAAAAAGTATCCCATGTTTTAATACAGGTTTTGAACTATCTGGTTTCCAAATTTCATCCAAATCCTTTCAGTAGGATCGATAATTGTCCCACGGGAACATACTATCGGGATAAAAAGTATCCCATGTTATAATACAGGTTTTGAACTATTTGGTTTCCAAATGTCATCCAAATCCGTTCAGTAGGATCGATAATTGTCCCACGGGAACATACTATCGGGATAAAAGTATCCCATGTTATAATCCAGGTTTTGAACTTTCTGTGTTCCAAATTTCATCCAAATCCCTTCAGTAGGATCGATAATTGTCCCACGGGAACATACTATCGGGATAAAAAGTTTTCGGGATAAAAAGTATCCCATGTTTTAATACAGGTTTTGAACTATCTGGTTTCCAAATTTCATCCAAATCCGTTCAGTAGGATCGATAATTGTCCCACGGGAACATACTATCGGGATAAAAAGTTTTCGGGATAAAAAGTATCCCATGTTTTAAATACAGGTTTTTAACTATCTGGTTTCCAAATTTCATCCAAATCCGTTCAGTAGGATCGATAATTGTCCCACGGGAACATACTATCGGGATAAAAAGTATCCCATGTTATAATCCAGGTTTTGAACTATCTGTGTTCCAAATTTCATCCAAATCCGTTTAGTAGGATCGATAATGGTCCCACGGGAACATACAGGATAAAAAGTATTCGGGATAAAAAGTATCCTATATGTTAATCCAGGTTATAAACTATCTGTGTTCCAAATTTCATCCAAATCCGTTCAGTAGTTTTTGCGTGAAGGAGTAACAAACATACATACATACATACATACATACATTCATACATACATACATACATACATCCACACTCACAAACTTTCGCATTTATAATATTAGTAGGATAATTACAAAGTAATTAATCACCTATACAAATAAAAATAATTGGAGTGTCTGTTTGTATATCAAAATAACACCTTTTCACTAAAAGCATATGAAAATACATACGGATACCTAATACAACAAAAAGGCGATTTAAAAAAAAATGTCTCTCTGTCTGTCTGTATGTTTGTTCCGGGTAATCTGCGAAACGGGTGGACCGATTTTGACGGGACTTTCACTGGCAGATAGCTGATGTTATAAGCAGTAACTTAAAGCGTGTATTTCATAAGAACAAAAAAATTGTGTTCTTCGTAAAAAAATCTTCAATACTTAACTAACAATTTTTGTTAAATTTAATATTTGTCATGTTAAATTTCAAGTGGACGAAGTCGCGGGCACAGCTAGTTTATAATGCGTTTGAAGGCGTCAATAGCCTAGTGGTTAGAGGGGCCACCCTCATAGCTGAGAGGTTCCGGGTTCGATCCCCATCCTGGCCATTAAACTATTGACGTGGGCCGACTCCTAACACAAGCATTAGCTTAGCTGGAGGGGCTAACGGTAATTAGTAATGTGATAAACTAACATTGCTAGTAATCATAAAAAAATCAACCCTTCTAACGGCCCACTCCTGGGCATGGGCCTCCCCTCAATACAAGGGGGGTTCACCACGCTAGCCCGGTGAGGGTTGGCGGATTTCACATGTCTCTCGTAAAATTGGTTAGATTTTCTAAGACATGCAGTGGTTACGCCATTAATCGATTATCGATTATCTATACAATATCCTATACCAATCCCATCCTTAATCACCGCTCCTGATTGGCCGTCTCATTGTGACGCGCGACATCAGCGCCACTCAAGCAGCGGGACGCCGCGGAGAAGAAAGAAGACACCAGTCGCCATTAAACCTCGCAAAAACCGCCATCGCAATCCCGTCGCGCCGCAATTATAATCATAAAATACAAACAAAACTAATTAAATGATCCATTGTATGTGCCACGCCGGCAGGGCACTGAGCCCTAGTAAACAAAATTGTTCGCGAGTGAGTGCGGAGCAAACTAGTGGCGAAAGCTGGTGAAGTTCGAGAGGATCACGCAGCCGCGGCTAACTTCCTTTCTTCTTCTTCCTTTCTTTACGTCCCGTACTCCTATTTGCCCTTTCCTCAAATTTTCCTACCATCCTTCCCTTGCTTCTCCGTGCTCGCGCGACCATGCAGGTTTCCTCACAATGTTTTTGTTTTCCTTCATCGTAAGCGAGTGATTTTCGCGAAATTATGATTCGCACATAGATTTTGTAAAGCCCAGAGATACGAGTCGGGGTTTGAACCCAGGACCTTGCGCACTGTTACACCCTGAATCCCGCTGATGTCAGCAAGTCACCACTACCATCTTATGTATCGTCACCCGTCCCTACTCTCCTGATCTTTAGTCCAATCTAAGGGATTGTAGTCTTTGGTCCGATCCGATCCGTCTTCCGCGGTGCACGTCTCTCGCTTCATTTTCGAGGGTTTTTATTGTGTTAATTCGCCAGACAGACACACCAACTGTACGGTCCCAAACTAAGCAAAGCTTGTACTATGGGTACCGTACAATGGACTGGGGGCGATCCAAGTGACGCCCAGACCTGGGCAAATTACGAAAAGGCCATTTCCGAAATTTGCCCTGGCGGGAATCGGACCCGCAACCACCATGTGCAGTGAGCCGAGCGGCCTACGCTCGAACCACTGCGCCAAGCGGTATAATATTTTGTGTTTCGTGAAAGTTTTTAAATAAATAGGTTTAATTAAAAAGTATTTTTTAAAAACCTAAGCCCAATTCACGTTCTAACAGCACGACAAGACGCGTGCTAATTAATCGTTATACCTAACCAAGCAGCTTTCACAGCTGATTTTATTTTTAGATTCATTATATTAACCTTTACGTGACTGCCTTCTTAAATCTAAGTTAATCAATATTAATTGCCTTCTAATTAAGACAAGAGTAACCCACACCAGGTCTGTCTCCCACGCAGCTCGGATATTGCGATGTCAAGTGAAATAGTTTATTTCGTTAAGGTGAAGGCGCCTGTCTAGCCCGCGAAATTCAAAATTTTCGAGTATTTTTATAGTTTATCCAAAATCTGAAAACATTTAAGACAACATTTTGTGATTTGCGACAAACACAGTATGCAGTGCGTTTATTAATACATTTATTTTACTCTAAATATTATCACGGTGGATATGATACTAGTAAATCACTAAATATACAAAAATTGCCAGTTTTTCTGGTTATCCGTCGTTCTTGAAGTGTTTAGAGTAAGTTGTCTATATTAATAAATGCATTGCATATGGTCTTTTTCGCCAATTACAAAATGTTGTCTTAAATGTTTTCAGATTTTTGATCCTACTAATATTATAAATGCGAAAGTTTGTGAGTGTGTATGTATGTATGTATGTATGTATTAGTGATGTAACGAATATTCGCATTCGCATTCGCATTCGCGAATATTCGCATATTTTTTGACATTCGCATTCGCATTCGCAAGAATCTATGCGAATGTTTGGCGAATGTTTTTGAAAAACAAAAAGGAAATCTATAGATGGATATGGAATGTTAACAACTAGTAAGAATTATATATTATTTAAACAAACTTGCTCATAGGGTGGCCCTTATTGCACCGCTTTTAGGTTCATAAAGCAGCTTATTACGCACTAGTGCTATTGACTTTATTTTTTTTTTATCTTAGCACATACACGATGTTAATTAAAATATTATACATAAATACATTAATTATTTAAATACATTACTTTCACTTCCATTGTAAATAAAACATATTATAAACATTCGATTTATTATATTTCAAATAATATAATAATTGTTACTTACCGGCTTTGCCAGACCCATAGATAAATATAACCGGCAAAATGCATGTCGGACTACGCATACTCTAGGCCGGTAGGTAGTTCCGTAGACATCCCGCCACTTTTCGATAATACGGAAGTCATAAAATAAAAGTGATGTTTTTTTATTGATAGGAAACATCGAATACGGCGGCTCACGTAACCCATTAATTTCTGCGAAATTAATAAACTATTGGTCACCTTTTTAAATAAAATAGTAAGAAATTCTGTTACTAAATTTATTAAACCGGCTGCATAGACATCTTCAGCAAAAGTGACATAAACCTTTATTTTCTTTTTGACTGATGAAAATTCTTATAACATTTTTAATTCAAATAATAGCCCTTTTAGATAAATTTTAGCCCTAATAGTCTCTGAATAAAATTACAGTGATTGCAGACGGATGTGCCGAAACTATAAGGGTTCCGAGTTTCACTACGGAACCCTAAAAACTAACGGCGCGCCATTTTGTTTTTTTTCAGTCATCCTGCAAAACTCTAGGTTTTAAAAAAAGTCGTGAATTGTGATTTTTTTTCAATTAAGATTGTAATATTCAGTATTTTTTACTCGCAATTAATTTGTCAAATGTCGTATGAAATGCGTGAGCATTGTTAATTACACACCTTGGCTCCATCACAGCACAGCCCTCGTGTTAGTCTCTGGCTGCAAACCAGCCTCGATCGTAACTTATCTCACTTGCATATAATGCACTTATTTACTTAAATTTGAATATAAAAAAATAACCGTCTTGAGGTAGGCAACTAAATTATAAATATGATCTTTCTCTTTTGCTCTTGTTAGTCTAATTAAAATATTAACTCAATAAAATTTGAATATACAATAAATTTGATTAATTAAATAATACTAAACTACCATCAAATCAAAACAAATCTCTTCGAATTAACTTTATGTGACCAACTTCGTTCTTTCAACCTGTTTGGGTTCGGCTATGTTCGGCCGACAACAAAATGTCAAACCAGTCGAACATTTAGCGCGCTCTTTATTAACCCCCGAGAAATAGGCGTGTTATAAGTTTAACATATTGTGTATTTGTGTGTCTGTCTGTGGCATCGTAGCGCCCAAACAGATGATCCGATTTTAATTAAGAAAGATATTCTGATCGAGAGTGTCCTTAGCTATGTTTCACGAAAGTCGATTCAACCGTTTGAAATTTATCGGCTCTTTTGTAATTTAAAAAGTCGTCACATCGCGGTTTTTTTAGTTTCAATTTAGGGTTTATTATTTGAAAGTCAACATTCGCATTCGCATTCGCATTCGCGAATGTTGAAGCCAAATATTCGCATTCGCATTCGCGAATGTCAAAAATCCAACATTCGTTACATCACTAGTATGTATGTATGTATGTTTGTTACTCCTTCACGCAAAAAAGATTTGGATGAAATTTTGAACACAGATAGATTATAACCGGGATTAACATATAGGATACTTTTTAACCCAATAATCCAATACTACGCGGATGAAGTCGCGGGGCATAGCTAGTAAACTATAAAAATACTCGAAAATTTTTAATTTCGCGGGCTAGACAGGCGCCTCCACCTTAAGGCCCGCGGGGCACTTGTAAACATTCATTTTACATTTTGACTTGGGTATATTTACTTACAACTGGATCGAATCTCGACTTCCATTGAGATCCGGTGATCCGGTAAGAAACGCAGCGGGCTTTGCCATCTTGGGGAGAATCCGGTTTTATACCTAAGGGGGTATAAGGAATTTCCTGTAGGTTAAGGTGTGGTCGACGCGACTCGAATGAGTAACATATACGTCAAAATAATAATTAATTAATAGTTATTAAATGCGATGGCGAATAGCAGTGATAGGCGATTGGTTAAAGCACGCGTCTTGCGGGCACCAGGTCTTGGGTTCAAATCCCGGCTCGCACCTCTGGATTTTTCGAAAACTATGTGCGAATCATAATTTCTATATGATTATCACTTGCTTACGGTGAAGGAAAACATCGTGAGGAAACCTGTATGTCTTAGAAGATGTAACCAATTTTCGAAAGACATGTGAAATCCGCCAACCCGCACTGGGCCAGCGTGGTGGATTATGGCCTGAATCCCCCTCGTGTTGAGGGGAGGCCCGTGCCCAGGAGTGGGACGTCAAAAGGGCTAAATTATTATTATTATTTATTATTAAATGCGATGGTGCGACGATTTGAACACCTTTGCGGGTAAATCGTGGCCACAACAAGCCGAAGATGGGGACCTGTGGAATAAAACGGGGAGGCCTTTGCCCAGCAGTGGGATATACAATAGGCTACAAAAAAAACGTTATTAAATATAATAAGTAAGTATGTATAAATTCAAATTTAGATACAAATATATAAGTCTATAAATGCCTCATTAGTCAGCAAATACAACAATGTCAAGATTGCACTGATCAAGCGTGTCGCCGAGCAAAATGCTATAAAATAAAAATAGTTTAGCCCTTTTGACGTCCCACTCCTGGGCACGGGCCTCCCCTCAACATGGGGGGATTCAGACCATAATCCACCACGCTGGCCCAGTGCGGGTTGGCGGATTTCGCATGTCTTTAGAAAATTGGTTAGATCTTCTAAGACATGCAGGTTTCCTCACGATGTTTTCCTTCACCGTAAGCAAGTGATAATCATATAGAAATTATGATTCGTACATAGATTTCGAAAAATCCAGAGGTGCGAGCCGGGGTTTGAACTCAAGACCTGGTTCCCGCAAGACGCGTGCTTTAACCAATCGGCTATCACTGCTACATGCTAATGAAAATGCTATATTAAATTTATTTAAATTGAACGCTCTAACTGTTACGAACTAACTACTACTGATACTATTTTTTTGCCGTTCTGTCTGGCGTGGATTTGTTCCGGCTAGTCTCCGAAACCGCTCGACCGATTTCGGACTTCCACTGGCAGATAGCTGATGATACAGGAGTAACTTAAGCTGCTTTTATGTTATCGAATGCCGCGCAGTTGGAGCCACTGATAATAAATTGCTAGTTATACATATAACCCTCTAGGTATAATAGCAAATTATACTTAATCGTAATTTTACGCGTTTCAAAATTGATTTATCACGCAACCTACTTATATCAACAAATATTAAGGTCGGATAAGTACACGAGAACATTTATATAATACAAGGTTTACAACTAGGTATTGAAATGGAGAGGATTATTATTATATTCGTTGTATTATTTACTATTTACAGCGAGACTAGTTCGGATTATACATGCGATTATTGGTTTGGTGAGTTTTCAATAATATCTAATCTACTAATATATATTTTAATAGGTCCTTATATTAGACTATCGCTCGGAAAAGGGCCGTTTTTATCCCCCGACAAAAAAGAAGGCTGTTATAAGTTTAACATGTGTATTTGTGTATCTGCGTGTCTGTCTGTGGCATCGTAGCGCCCAAGCGGATGAACCGATTTTAATTTTGTTTTTTTAGTAAGATAGGTAATCTGATCGAGTGTTCTTGGGTATGTTCCATGAAAATAGGGTCAGCCGTTTGAAAATTATCAGCTCTTTTGTTGTCTAAAAGTCTTCGCATCGGGGGTTTTCTAAATTTTCAATTTTAATAAATAGTACCTACGCTTTTGACTTGTCGTTTAGTACTGGTATGACATTAGAATGACTTTTCCAAGATCGCTCACAGACTTGAGATCCTAGTGGCATCTACAATTAAGGGCTCCCGTTCGTGCTTCAGAGGGCACGTTAAGCAGTCGGTCCCGGCTATCGAAGTAGTCGTTAAGCCGATCCGCAGGTTTTCAGCCCTGGAAACTCCGACTCTAGAATTGGCCACTGGCTTACGCGATAAGAAGAAATGGTTCGAACGTAGACGACCGCTCGGCTCACAGCACCGGGAGGTTGCGGGTTCGATTGCCATTGAGGCACCTTTTGGAAATGGTTTCTCCATAATCCACCCGTCTGGGTGTCATCGGGATCGCCCCGAGTCCATTGTACGGTACCCATAGTACAAGCGTTGCTTAGTTTGGTACCATACATTTGGTGTGTCAGTCTGGCGATATTTATTTATTTATTTTTCACAGGGGACCAGACATGGACTTACTCTCATGTGTTTTACTACCGAGAACATGAGATACCAGCCGGGAAACGAACCTGGGAACTAAACCTACCGGTCCGTACCCAATACTATCTAAAGCCTTCTTCTTTCTTTAAATATATGGCCCACCCAGTTTAATAGGTATCTCCAGTGTCAGGTAACAAATAGAAATAGCAAACACATATAATAACAGTACAATACAAAAATGTGACCGTATCTCGACTCGACTCACACTCTATACGTCAAAACTGATATACCGCTTAAAGAAATACGTCACTTTTCTATAGAAAAACTAACTATAGAAAAACGTCGGGAATATAAAATTAATACACGCGATACAATCCGAAAAATAGTTTTATTTCAACGTATAAAAAAACTGTCAAAACTGACATATATTCAGTACTAGCTGTGCCCCGCGACTTCATCCGCGTAGTATTGGATTATTGGGTTAAAAAGTATCCTATATGTTAATCTCGGTTATAATCTATCTGTGTTCCAAGTTTCATCCAAATCCGTTCAGTAGTTTTTGCGTGAAGGAGTAACAAACATACATACATACATACATACATCCACACTCACAAACTTTCGCATTTATAATATTAGTAGGACTAGCTGTGCCCCGCGACTTCATCCGCGTAGTATTGGATTATTGGGTTAAAAAGTATATGTTAATCCCGGTTAAAATCTATCTGTGTTCCAAATTTCATCCAAATCCGTTCAGTAGTTTTTGCGTGAAGGAGTAACAAACATACATACATACATACATACATCCACACTCACAAACTTTCGCATTTATAATATTAGTAGGAAGTAGGATGAAATTACGTAGGTGCGGCTATGCTGGGCTAAATTCAATAAGGCAAATATATAAGGGGGAGGCAGAACTGTAAGGGTCAGGTCAATGTCACGCGTGTACATTACCGGCACGATGGAGGCTGGCGCATTCCTCGGGTGGTATGGCTGGATCCTCAGGTCCTTCAGCACGGGCACAACCCTGGAGCGCTCCCAATGGGTTTAAAGTTCACACAACACAAATACAACACAGACAAACAAATACACACTCACACAACACCCAACACACAAACACAACAAATAGAACACAGAAGATTAGGTAGATTTCACCCGATTAGGAATTTTAGGCACCGGAGCGCGCGCGAGGTCGTCAATGCCACACGGAAGTCGGTCAGTACAGTGTCATGAAGGGAGGAAAAGGACGACAGCACAAAATATCACATCGGGGGTACCCCCGATGTGATATTTTGTGCTGTCGTCCTTTTGTCCCGTCTACCGTCCCGTCTACCGTCATCTGCCTACGCAGATGACGGTAGACGGGACACATTTTAACTAGCTACCTACATACACAATTCTAAAGTAAACAGTTATTAAATATGTTTGTATTGCTATTTGTTATTTGACACTGGCGAGATACCTATTAACTAGGATGGGCCATATTTTTAAAGAAAGGAAGAAGAAGAATTAATATGAGAACTAGGTGGCGCCACTGGTGAGTCCTCCCCGGAGCGGCGCCACTAAAAATGCCAATTATCTCGGTACCCAGTGAAGGTACGTTAATAATACGATGTACGTACATTATATACGTTAAGGCTAAAGCGCCCATCTAGCCCGCGAGGTTCAAATTTTTTGAGTTCTTTGAGATTTTTTTCAAAATCTGACAATAATAAAAGACAAATTTTGTAATTCGCGAAAAAGACCGTGTGCAGTGCATATATTTATACATTTATTTTACTCTAAATATTATCACGGTGGATATGATACTAGTAAATCACTAAATAAACAAAAATTACCAGAGTATCTGGATAGCTGTCGTTCTTGAAATGTTTTAGAGTAAGTTGGATATATTAATAAATGCACTGCACGCGGTCTTTTTCGCGAATTACAAAATTTGTCTTTTATTATAGTCAGATTTTGAAAAAATTCTGAAAGAACTCAAAAAATTTGAACTTCGCCGTCTAGATGGGCGCTTTAGCCTTAAACGCATTTTTTTTCTCACTATGATTGGAAACTCTTGATGGTGGCGCCACTGCAGAGTTACACGCCAGTTTTGCGTTGTTCTCGGTCGAACTAGCTGTAACTATTTTAGTCACGACTCGCCTCGATAGATGTCACTCTATTAAAATCGCAAGTTCTCCATGCAAGTCTGAATCGCGCCAGAGAATGTTTTTATCATTTATCGTGTTCCACAGAATACACCCGGACAAATGACTAGTTTCGTGTGTGTCAATGTGACTGACGTTGAGAAGGCGGCCACACGGGTCGCGTACGCATCTATATTCAATCTGATACGAATAAAATTGGCAGAAGACGCAAGATGGCCGATACCGGTGACAGTGCTCGCAATGCAGCACGGATATTGAGAAATAAAGTGTTTTTGTTTTTCTATGACTATTTACTTTATGTAACAAAGTCGGCAAGCGAGCGTACGAGACGCCTGATGTTAAGGAGTTAGAGTTACCGTTTTGATGCCGAACTATCGATATTATCTATCGAAAATCAAAATCAATCGATAATATTGCTCGTCATCAATAAATCTACTATATAAAAATAAGTCGGGTTTTCCTTCCTGACGCTATAACTCCAGAACGCACGAACCGATTTTCACGGTTTTGCATTCGTTGGAAAGGTCTCGGGCTCCGTGAGGTTTATAGCAAAGAAAATTCAGGAAAAATGTTAAGGGTGGTCCACATTCCACGCGGACGGAGTCGCGGGGCACAGCTAGTGATAAATAAATAAATAATTCAGCCATTTTAACGTCCCACTCCTGGGTATGGGCCTCCCCTCAAAACGAGGGGGATTCAGGCCATAATCCACAACGCTGGCCCAGTGCGGGTTGGCGGATTTCACATATCTTTCGAAAATGGCAGGTTTCCTTAACGCTATAAGAGCTACTTAACGCCGATTTTCTTGTACTGCCCGTCGAGCTAGCCTCTACTAGGTGAAACAAAAAGGGTACCTATACAATTTTTTTTGCAACTTTACTTTGTAAATCTAAAACTATCGGCTTTGTGGGACAGTTGAAGTACTCGTACCAAAGGTTTTGTAGACTTGTGAAATCTGTCAACAGCTGTATCCCTGTAACACCTTTTGTTCAACACTAATATAAATACGTGTTTACTTGTATGAACAGTCAGTACAAATTAAAGAGTTAAAGGGAACGGACGTTTGTTTTTATCTACAAAAATCACATCGATCTGCTGAGCCATAGTGAACCTTAACACAATAAACATATGGCCGTAACGAGCCGGATTATATTGAAGAGATCGATGAGCGAACTCGGCCGCGCGAGAACAATAGAACTGCATTCCTTAGATAACGCGAGGACCTTTTTACATCAAAAGTGCAAGATTATTAAGAATTGAATATTACGTACGGGTGAATTGACTTAATTTGTGGACAAAATTCAACTAATTGGTTATTTAAAATGTCACCACCGACTTCGGAACAGAGTGGATTTCTATCTACATTAGAAGACTTAGCAAGTACGTTCCAGAAAACACAAACCAACTTTAAGAAGTGCCCCAAACAAAGATTAACAGAAGGTTACATAAAAGCAAGATTGAAAACTATTGATGAATATTGGGACGCGTTTAGGCAAGCTCATAATAATCTTCTTAAGTGTACACCGCGGGAACAAAGAGGAGTTTTACCATATTTCCTGAATGAAGAATATTACACTTATGAAGATGTATATCTTTGTTTACAAGCAGACTTGACCGATTTATTAAGTAAATTGAATCAACCACCATGTGACATGTCGACTTCGACTATTGATCACCAGCAATCCTTCGCGAAGTTGCCCAGAATTGAATTGCCTACTTTTTCGGGACGATATGAAGATTGGCCTTCTTATCAAGATTTATTCATAGCACTGGTACATGACACTTCTATTAGCGACGTACAGAAACTTCATTACCTCAAAACTAGTGTCGCCGGTGAAGCTGCGATGTTGTTGCGACAGATTCCAACTACTGGAAGCAATTACATACAAGCGTGGGACATATTAAAAGAACGATTCGGAAACAAGAAAATGATTGTGACTTCTCTTTTGAAAAGGTTATTTAGTCAGAAGAAAGTAGTGAACCAGTCGGCAAACCAAATTAAATCCCTGTTAGATACTACAACAGAGTGTATTAAGAGTTTGAACAATTTGAAATTAAACACTGATTCTTGGGATCCAATAATAATATTTCTGGTGGGACAGAAGTTGGACACAGAGTCATTAAAAGACTGGGAAGAATACGCACACAAGGAAAATAAAGATGAGTTACCTAAATGGACCGCAATGAAGACATTTCTCGAAGCTAAGTTCCGTACACTCGAACTAATTTCCCCAATGACAACAGCAGTTAGAGAGAAGCCTACCAATCACAAACTGTACCACGTAACAACCGAAGAAGTTAAAGAAGATATTTTTCAATCCGCACATGCCAGTGTGAGTCCACCATCCAATCAATTCTGTACTTATTGCAACGGGGAACACTATATATTTAACTGTAAAGAGTTTGTAAAACAACCTGTTTAAAAGAGACTAGAGTTTGTAAAGAAGAATTATTTATGTTACAACTGCCTCATTCCGAACCACAATGTATACAGATGTAAACAAAAGAAATCATGCCGAGTTTGCAGAAGAAGACACCATTCCCTTTTACATCAAGTTAGAGAAACAAATCAGGAGAAAGATGAACAATCACAATTAGAAGCACCAGAACAGAAGATTACAACAGCACACTTCTCAAGAGAACAACCCGGTCATGAAGTGTTACTAGCAACAGCACAAGTAGAAGTTAAATCGAAGAGTGGAGAAAAACACATACTTCGTGCTTTAATTGACCAGGGATCCGAGGCTTCATTCGTATCTGCGAGAGCAATTGAACTATTGGGTTTGATGAAAACCAATATCAACGGTGTAGTCTCTGGAGTGGGAGAAGGAAATCAAATACAGATTAGACATGTAGTCGACCTATCAGTGTCATCGCGAATTCACAAGGATGAAACAATAGAAGTCAGGGCTTACGTTCTAAAGACTATTTCTACGAGGTTGCCCTCTAAACGCATCACGATGAACTGGTCCAAACTTCAAATGTTACCATTGGCTGACCCTACCTATCATACACCGGGTAAGATTGATATATTGCTCGGGGCCGACGTCTTTTGTAAAGTTATAGAAGATGGATTGGTAAAGTTGCCTGATGGGGTAGTGGCTCAGAAAACACGTTTGGGGTGGATACTCTCGGGTCGAAGAGATGACAATATTATTGAAGAGATACCTCAAATAATTACACTACATGTTACAAGTATGATCGCGGAAGACAACGAAATGTTACGCAAGTTCTGGGAAATAGAAACCGATTTGTACAAGAAGAAGAAGTTACATACAAAAGAAGAAGAAAGGTGTGAAGATACATACAAGAAGACAACAAAAAGAGACGAAAATGGAAGATACGTAGTATGTTTACCCCTGAAACAAAGCATTGAAGAGACAGTCAATTTGTGTGGAAGAACAAAACAACAAGCTATTAATAGATTCAAATATTTAGAGAAGAAATTTACAAGAGATCAAGAGTTGAAAAAGGAGTATGCGAGGGTCATAAATGAATACAAAACAATGGGTCACATGAGAAATTCCGCAGATGCAGAAGATAGTAATGCAATCTATTTACCCCACCACGCGGTAATACGCGAAGATAAAGACACTACTAAAGTCCGCGTGGTCTACGATGCATCTGCTAAAGGTTCTAACGGACATTCATTGAATGATGCCATGATGATTGGACCTCTCATACAGCCTGATCTAAGGAGTTTAATTATAAATTGGAGAATACATAAAATATGTATTGTTGGTGACATCATAAAGATGTATAGAATGATTAGAATGACAGATGAACATACAAATCTACAACGTATTTTATGGCGAGACAACCCTGAGGATGAACTTGAAAGCTTCAATTTGACGACTGTCACGTTTGGTACAGCTGCAGCTCCATACTTAGCTGTACGAACGCTCGCTCAACTAGCTGATGATGAAGCTCATGAATATCCTGATACTGCATCTGTAATTAAAGGCTCATTCTACATGGATGATTTAATGGCTGGAAGCGATAATATTGACAAAGCCAAAAGAATGTGTAAAGAAATAACCATCATATTAAACAAGGGGGGCTTTCAAATGCAAAAATGGTCGAGTAATTCAGAAGAAGTGATAAAATATTTACAATGTAGTGAAGAAGATACTAAGGACAAAATAGATATCAAGCTAGATAAGATTATAAAGATTCTTGGATTGACATGGGATAGAAAAGATGATCAATTTAAAATTACCGTAAATTTACCAGAGTTGAGGATCCCTGTAACCAAAAGATCAATTCTTTCAGATGTAGCCCGTCTATTTGATCCATTTGGATGGCTATCACCAGTTATCATCACGGCTAAGGTGTTAATCCAAAAACTCTGGTTATGCAGTTTAGGATGGGATGATAAACTACCCCCAGACTTGAGTGAAGAGTGGATCAAGTACAGACAAGAGTTAACACATTTACAAAACCTTAAGATATCACGTTGGTTAAAAACTACGCCAGACAACAAAACAGAAGTTGAATTACACGGTTTTGCAGATGCATCCACTCAAGCGTACGCTGCTGTCACTTACCTTAGAGTTGTTGAAGCTGAGGAAGTACACATAACTATAATTGCATCCCGTACCAAGGTCGCACCCTTGAAGCAAATTTCAGTTCCGAAATTAGAGCTTTGCGCTGCAGCATTACTGGCCGAACTAATAGACGATCTTGTAGAGCTCTTACAAATTCCTAAAGAAAATATCTTCGCCTGGACCGATTCAATGGTCGTGCTAGCATGGCTACAATCCCAGCCCAGTCGTTGGCGAACATTTGTTGCTAATCGTATCGGTGATATAACCAGAGTTTTAGACAACAACCAATGGAGACACGTTCAGTCTGCCCATAATCCTGCAGATGTCGCAACCAGAGGCATAAAAGCATGCGACCTAGTAGCTCATGAAACTTGGTGGACTGGACCGGATTGGTTAAAACATAGAAGATTAAACCTTGACAGACGAGATATTCCACCGACCGAGTTAGAAAAGAAAACATCACTTCACACAACGTTAGAAGAAATACCTATTTGGGAAAGATTTTCAACGATATCCAGGATGAAGAGAGTACTAGCTTACTGCAGAAGAATGTTGAAGAGAAAGGAGATAGTAACACACGTCTACTTAACATCAGATGAAATGGAAAAAATATTAGAAGAATGCATACGGTATTATCAGAACTTAATATACGGAAAGGATATACATGTAGAAGAACTAAGAAAGGATGGAACAGTAAGGAAAAGAAGTTCTCTTATAACACTTGCACCCTTCTTAGATAAGAAAGGAATTATGAGAGTGGGAGGAAGACTACAGAACGCTTCATTACCAGACATTGCCAAACATCCTATTATTGTACCCAGCGGTCAACATATTACCAAATTGTTAATCAACGAAGCCCACATTAAAACACTGCACGGTGGCATACAACTAATGTTAGCTTATGTCCGCAGTAGATACTGGGTGATTGGTTTGAAGTCAGCTGTTAAGAGATGTATCCGAAATTGTAAGATTTGTATTCTCGATAAGGCTAAGGTGAAGTATCAATTCATGGGTCAATTGCCAGCAGAGAGAGTAAACCAACATCGCCCATTTAAAAATAGTGGTGTTGATTATGCCGGTCCTGTTTTGATCAGAACATCTCGGGGTCGCGGGCACCATGCTACTAAGGGATACATCTGCTTATTTGTGTGTATGGCGACACGTGCGATCCACTTAGAAGCAGTCACGGATCTTACATCACAAGCGTTTATAGCCGCGTACAGAAGGTTTGTAGCTCGACGAGGCCACTGTTCTCATCTATGGAGCGACAATGGGACAAACTTTGTGGGCGCTGCCAAGGAACTTAAAGATCTGTTTCAGAGTGGTAAAAATAACATAGTCAGAGAAATAGCTGAACATCTGGCTAATGACGGTACAACATGGCATTTTATACCCCCACGAATGCCAACTTGCGGAGGTCTATGGGAAGCGGGCGTTCAGTCAGCAAAAAGACACTTAAACAGAGTGAATAAGGATACCAAGCTGACGTACGAAGAGATGAGTACCCTACTTGCCCAAATCGAAGCGTGCCTAAATTCTCGCCCTCTTTGCAAAATAGATAATAGCACGGACACACCTCTAACACCTGGACACTTTTTGGTGGGTGAGCCCTTAATCAGTGTTCCTGATATAAGCTATGAAACCGAGAAAATCAGTCTTTTGACTAGATGGCAACTCATCCAAAGAATGACACAAGATTTCTGGCGACGATGGCAAATTGAATATCTCAATACTCTCCAACAACGTTATAAATGGCAAGTGACCACGCCGTCGCCCGAGGTCGGAGACATTGTTATCATCAAGGAGGATGGTCTGCCCCCAACGAGATGGCTTTTGGGAAAGGTTAAACATCTGCATCCAGGAGCGGACAACCTCGTAAGAGTGGTAACAGTGCAGTGCAAGGGTAACCACGAGCTAAAAAGACCTTTATATAAATTAATTTCGTTACCTACAGATTTATAAAGTTTCATTATTATGCATGTATGTTTCTATTGAAAAATGTTTTGATTATATACAGTTTTACAATTTTTACAGTCCACCGAATTATTATTTACATTGATATTGTTTGCTGGCTTTACTTAAAAACTATAGTTTTGGCCGGCGGTATGTTCAACACTAATATAAATACGTGTTTACTTGTATGAACAGTCAGTACAAATTAAAGAGTTAAAGGGAACGGACGTTTGTTTTTATCTACAAAAATCACATCGATCTGCTGAGCCATAGTGAACCTTAACACAATAAACACCTTTTGTTTTTCAAGTTTCCTCCAAAGCTGATAGTTTTAGAATTACAAAGTTAAGTTTTGAAAAAAAAGTACCTATACGTTTTCTGTTTTAACCTGTATACCTATGAGCTGTACAATTAGCTATTGGCTACAGGTTGGCTCTCCCACCGTTGAAGGTCGGGAATCGAACCCCCTATCGAAGCCGATTGACCA
Source organism: Notodonta dromedarius (assembly GCA_905147325.1). Lineage (NCBI taxonomy): Eukaryota > Metazoa > Arthropoda > Insecta > Lepidoptera > Notodontidae > Notodonta > Notodonta dromedarius. The sequence goes on from LR990187.1 coordinate 2,121,504, forward strand.
ACATAACCATTAGTACCTTTTACATAACCCGCACATAACATTTTAATGAATTGTTATCAATAATTTTTAACTACTTTAATCAATTTGATAGGTGAGTACCTAATTAATAGGAAATTGTTAAAGTAGGTAGTAAGAAAATTATTTGCGCACATTATTCTTTATTAACTGACATAAAACAGTTGTAACATGTATTATGTATTATTCGTTTTACTGGGTAAGTTTAAAATTTAAATTACAAGGTGTAAGGGGCATCGTAACGAAAACTGATGCCATGGATTCAACTCATGATTCTGGATTCCCAGAGATGGAATTTTAATGAATTGTACTGAAAATTATCAGCATTTTTAAATTGATTTTATCATGACATCATGATACAAGTCTATCTTAACGTTATCCTATAGGGATATTCAATAAACATAGATTTTTCGAATCACTCGATATTTATAATACGATACATCGAATCGATCCGATGTTTTGACAAACTGTTGATTCACTCGATGTATCGATGTATTTTCATAAAACATCGAATACCAGATTTAATTAAAACTCCGTTTGATCTCTAAATTATTCTCATACATAGTTTTTAGTTTTTTTAATAAACAATATTAGAATCAGCGATGGTTTCCATGTGTACGGGGATGCCAGTACTATTTTTTCTGATAAGGGTTGGGTTGGGCTGATAGAAACACTGATATAGCTGATATGATAAAAGTTGTTATATTATAAAACTGACATCACACGTAAGTAATGGGAGTGAATTTAATGAGGGGTGAGAACGTGCGGTTTGCTTGATGACCGATGACGAACTGATTTTGGTTAAAATACAATTTTCGTAAATGTGAATTTGGGTCAAATTCACGACGGGATTGGGACGACCATCCACGTATATTTGCTGCTTCGGCAAATGTACGTGCATGGTCGTACACCATGAAAAGTTGTATTTTCTTATACATATAGATTTCTTGAAAATTCAGCATCCTTGAACACATGCGATAAATGTGCAGACATGGACAGTGCTGGTGTAGGAGTAGTATATAATTATAAATTGACGCTTGTATGGAGTGTCTGAGGGCTGACTAGGTGAGGGCTTTGTGTTTTGATGTAATGTTAGAAAAATTACTCGATTTTTAGTAAACATCGATGTTTGTAACCGATACATCGGAAGACATCGATACACACTTCCGATATATCGCATCGAAAAAAACATCGATGTTTTTTCTAAGTGGACACCCCTATATCCTACTAATATTATAAATGTGAAAGTTTGTGAGTGTGGATGTATGTATGTATGTTTGTTACTCCTTCACAAAAAAACTACTGAACGGATTTGGATGAAATTTGGAACACAGATAGATTATAACCGGGATTAACATATAGGATACTTTTTAACCCAATAATCCAATACTACGCGGATGAAATCGCGGGGCACAGCTAGTATTGCATAAATAAATCAATATGTAATTACTATTAAGGTGAAGGCGCCTGTCTAGCCCGCGAAGTTCAAATTTTTTGAGTTCTTTTAGAAATTTTTCAAAATCTGACAATAATAAAAGACAAATTTTGTAATTCGCGAAAAAGACCGTGTGCAGTGCATTTATTAATACATTTATTTTACTCTAAATATTATCACGGTGGATATGATACTAGTAAATCACTAAATATACAAAAATTGGCGATTATCTGGATAGCTGTCGTTCTTGAAATGTTTTAGAGTAAGTTGGATATATTAATAAATGCACTGCACACGGTCTTTTTCGCGAATTACAAAATTTGTCTTTTATTATTGTCAGATTTTGAAAAATTTCTAAAAGAACTCAAAAAATTTGAACTTCGCGGGCTAGATGGGCGCTTTAGCCTTAAAGACTAACTAAATGTAAATTAAAAACTAAAACTCAATACGCTTAAGACTCTTATAATGATTACAGCCAAAAAACAATTTAAAAATGTTGAAAAAATTGAGCATAATTCATGGAAATTCCAACTCTGGGGGGTCCAGAATCATGAGTTGAATCCATGGTATCAGTTTTCTTTACAATGCCCCTTACACCCTGTATAACAAGTTTTTACCTACCCGCACTTAGTGTACCTCACCTTAAAATTTTAATTTAAAAGTTGTTGTTGAAGCTGTGATAGCCGATTGGTTAAGCACGCGTCTTGCGGGCTACCAGGTCTCGGGTTCAAAGCCCGGCTCGCACCTCGTGGATTTTGCGTAATCTATGCGCGAATCATAATTTATATATGATTATCACTTGCTTACGGTGAAGGAAAACATCGTGAGGAAACCTGCATGTCTTAGAAGATCCAACCAATTTTCGAGAGACATGTGAAATCCGCCAACCCGCACTGGGCCAGTGGTGGATTATGGCCCGAATCCCCCTCGTGTTGAGGGGAGGCGCGTGCCCAGGAGTGGGACGTCAAAAGGGCATTTTTTTTTTATATAGGTATCTATAATTAGTTGTTTCATTTCAATATTATAGGGTTCTCATACATTAATATGGGCAGAACATACGTGTTGCTGCAGGTGAGGAAGCAGGATGACAATCATTCCAACGTAGACGCGTTGATCCATAAAGTTGTTCCGTCCGGAAAGGTGGATCAGTTCGCCAATAAGCTCGCAAGGTAAGTACTAGGCATGGAAATGATTGCTGCCTGCCAATCATTTTCATTACGTGAAATTAATAATAAATATCGCCAGACAGACACACCAACTGTACGGTCCCAAACTAAGCAAAGCTTGTACTATGGGTACCGTACAATGGATTGGGGGCGATCCCAGTGACACCCAGACCTGGGCAAATTACGAAAGGCCATTTCCGAAATTTGCCTTGGCGGGAATCGAACCCGCAACCACCATGTGCAGTGAGCCGAGCGGCCCACGCTCGAACCACTGCGCCAAGCGGTCGTCAAATTATACTTCTTTTTCACTGTTTTCACACACACATTTTTCACAGCCAATGATTTTATTCATAATGAGTTTTCACTATGATACGTAATCCTATGATGTCACTGGTCGATGATCTACTATATAAAAATAAGTCGGGTTTTCCTTCCTGACGCTATAACTCCAGAACGCACGAACCGATTTCCACGGTTTTGCATTCGTTGGAAAGGACTCGGGCTCCGTGAGGTTTATAGCAAAGAAAATTCAGGAAAAATTTCAACAGAACGCGGACGGAGTCGCGGGGCACAGCTAGTTTATCATAAAAACCGTGACAGTACGAACGCTTCGCAATTTCATTGCAATCATTACAATGATTTTTAACAGTTTGTACCTGTCGGTAGCAGGTGCTACTTATGAAAACCCATGTAATATGATTTTTCATATGCTACCTGTGAACGGTTCCGTCACTAGTAAATACGGCCGAATACCTACCATTTAAGAGGACACCTCGGCAATAGTGGTGATTTTCTATTGTATAAAATACTAATTATAATGAAAGAAAATCGAAATCACTATTTGCGAGTAAAGTAAAGAACACTATGGTTTTAAGAAGAATTTTTTTTTGTTGCTCTATAGTTCTCACTCTATCTATAGTAATCGCTCAATACTGAGATTAAGTTTTTCGAGGTATCCCCTTAATGCGGATATTCTTAAATCAATCTCAAATAATATGAGATCGTGAATCACTCACTCTTAATCTTATTTCTTTAAAAATATGGCGGCCCATCCCGCTTAATAGGTATTTCACCAGTATCAAATAAATAATCTATACAAATAAATAAAATTGGAGTGTCTGTTTGTAATATCAAAATAACACCTTTTCACTAAATGCATATGAAAGTACATACGACACCTATAACAAAAACGCGATTAAAAAAAAATTGTCTGTCTGTCTGTGTGTTTGTTCCGGGTAATCTCCGAGACGGCTGGACCGATTTTGACGGGACTTTCACTGGCAGATAGCTGATGTTTTAAGGAGTAACTAAGGCTACTTTAATTTTAGAAAAACAATAAGGGTTCCGCGTAAAAAAATAAAAACACATGAAATCAAAGAGTATGTCCCAAACGGCTGGGCCGATTTTGACGGGACTTTCACTGGTAGATAGCTGTTGTTATAAGCATTAACTTGGGCTACTTTTATTTTCGAAAAACTAAATTTAAAAAAATGGGTCCGGTCGCGCGGGCTCAGAACGCGGGAGCGGGCTTTTTTGTTAAGTTAAATTCCACGCGGACGAAGTCGCGGGCTCAGCTAGTTAAGCATATATTTAAAGGCCCCAAAACTGATACCATGGATTCAACTTATGATTCTTTGATATGATTGAATATAAAGAAAAACTTTAAACGTTCGAGCGCGTATTTTGCTCAAAAGAAATAAATTACAAAGTCCCAAGTCATTTCTAGCTTTTTAGTGCACCCAGTATTTCTTGAGGTGGGTTGAAGTTTTTTATTAAAATATTTTTGCAAATCTATATTTGTAGCCAGAAATCGATCAAATTAATTTTGAAAAAGAAAACAAACTCACTGTGTTTATTACAGCATTCGCTTATTAATATCGAATTCCGGGAAGTTAATGACAAATAGCAAACTAAAGGAAAGAGCTCATTGTCAAACAAGAAACCTTATAATAACTTATAGACCGCGCCCTGTTCTCAAAAAAATATCGGTTGCACATCAAAAACCCAGAGACTACACTATTATTTGACGTATTTCCTAATGTTTATATCATTTATACACATATTTACACACAATATAATAAGCAACTGGCGATTTAAAAATAAAATAAAAAAGATAACATGTAAAAAGACAAGCCCGCTGAGTTTCTTGCCGGATCTTCTCAGTCGAGGTCGCGTTCCGATCCGGTTGTAGATATAAGAAAAAAAATACGTATAATTAACAATTTGTAAGTGCCCCCGTAGGCCTAAACAAAATAAACGATTTGAATAACATCTAAAAACAACGATATAAACAGACCTAAACACGGACGAAACATTCACATACAATTTCGGATATGTCGGTCATCATACCCACACTTTTTATAAATCCACACATAGTTGAGATTACAATATAATATAACTCAAAGGTGACTGACTGACTGACTGACTGACATAGTGATCTATCAAGGCACAGCCCAAACCACTGGACGGATCGAGCTGAAATTTGGCATGCAGGTAGATGTTATGACGTAGGCATCCGCTAAGAAAGGATTTTGATTAATTCTACCCCCAAGGGGATAAAATAGGGAATGAAAGTTTGTATGAAACTTTTTAAATGAAATTCCACGCGGACGAAGTCGCGAGCACAGCTAGTAGGTACATTTAACTCGTACTGGCAAAATGTCACTCAACCAATCTTTTATTAATAAGTAAGTCGGTTTGAAGGACTTCCATTTTGGTTTTCCAAAATGGATGGTCACATATTCGTATTGTAGGTATTATTTAAATGTGTTTATTATTGCTATTGTTACTTGACACTGGCGAAATACCTATTAAACTGGGTGTGCCATATTTTTGAAGAAAGAAGAAGTCGATTAATATAGATTAATTAAATCAATGGCAATTTCATTTTAACATAACCTTTGCAGAAAACAATTCACCCAAATCAACGAGAAACCAGACATCGAGAACAATCTAGACAATGTTGTGCTCTCCATCGATACCGGGGCGGCTAGGGACGCGCCCAAAGGCAGCGCTATCGAGGTTATCGATAAAATAATCAAAACCGTCTCCACTTTTGTGAACGCTCAATCTGGACTAAACACGAGAAGCCAAGATTATATAAGTAAGGCCTGGTAATGTTGATAATAACTACTAACAATTAGTAAATAAATAAATAAATATCGCCAGACTGACACACCAACTGTATGGTCCCAAACTAAGCAACGCTTGTACTATGGGTACCGTACAATGGACAGGGGGCGATCCCAGTGACACCCAGACCAGGGCAAATTACGAAAAGGAAATTTCCGAAATTTACCCTGACGGGAATCGAACCTGTGACCACCCGGTGTCGTGAGCCGAGCGGCCTACGCGCGAACCACTGCGCCAAGCGGTCATCAAGCCAAGTAGTTGATAATATCTAACGGGCCTGGCAAACCTTGTCTTGCCCTACCTTATGGATCTAAACCACCAAGAGAACCATTCAAACACACAAAAAATTTCATCAAAATCAGTCGAGCCATTTTCGAGTTTCTGTGAGATTAACGTACAGCAATTCATTATTATAAGTAGGTATATAATGCCATTACCTTTATTATAATTAAACTAGCTGACTCTAAATTCTATCCTTTTTTTAATAAAAAAGATTACTATAACAATGTGTGTTTATCACATTACTAGTATTCCCTTTAGCCCCTCCAACTAAGCTAATGCTTGTGCTAGGAGTGGGCTCACGTCAATAGTTTAGTGGCTAGTATGGGGATCGCACCCGGAACCTCTCAGCTACGAGGACGGCACCTCTAACCACTAGGCTATTGACCCTCGTATATCGTCTGAACGAACTTAATTTTGTCCAGTAATCGATACGACGGCAAAAATTATGGAATTTAGAGTAGGATTCGACAATACGAATGTCACGATATATCGATTATCGTTGCTAAGAGTAGCACCCCAGGCACGGTTTTAAGACGTGTTACACTCTCCGAACCGCACAGAACTAGCGTGGTAAGGCCATGGCCTCCCCTCGCATGTAGGGGGGTGCGCTCGGTATAATAGCACCAACTACACCTCAGCTTATACATTTATAAACGAACTAGCTGTGCCCGCGACTTCGTCCGCGTGGAATTTAATTGACAAAGTTTCATACAAAGTTTCATCCCCTATTTTATCCCCTTGGGGGTAGAATTAATCAAAATCCTTTCTTAGCGGATGCCTACGTCATAACATCTACCTGCATGCCAAATTTCAGCCCGATCCGTCCAGTGGTTTGGGCTGTGCGTTGATAGATCACTATGTCAGTCAGTCACCTTTGAGTTATATATATTTAGATATAATGTTCAAATGTTCCTTGCAGAACCGGAAATAGTGCATTTCAGAGCTGACAAACCATCAGTGATGTTTGAAATCAACTCCAAATCTATAATAAAAGCATTAAAAGATGTTCTTTCCTCGAAGACAGTCTCCGAGTACGTCGATAAAATAACTAGAGAAGCCGCTGTCGTGTACAGATCACTGCAAGAGGAATTTAAGCAGAAATAAACTAAATTTTAGTTTAGTTTCGTCTCTGAGCTGTCGGAATTGGAACCACAACTTTGGGTGCAAATTCTCTGTCTCAAATTACCTATTAGTTTAACTGGGTCGCAAAAATTACAGTGAAATAGCACACCTGCTACATTTCACGTGTATGATTTTTCATTGTTGTATCTTATTCATTAAACATACATATTGCGAAAATAAAAGTTATTAAATGAGATTATTGGTTTAATTTATTTTATATAATTTAATAGAAAATTACATCATTTTAGTTACATTATCCACCATGCTTTATTTTTAATATGGCATCGCTGGATGTAAATTTAATCAGTGTCAAATGATTTAAAATAATATGCTATTCATACTTATCATACTAATATTATAAAGAGGAAAACTTTGTTTGTTTGATTGTAATGAATAGGCTCCGAAACTATTGAACCGATTTGAACAATTCTTTCACTGTTGGGAAGCTACACTATCCCCGGGTGACATAGGCTATAATATATTTTCAAAAAAATTAGGGATCCTTACTAAAACTCGAATAATGTAACCGCAATGTACCCGTGCGAAGCCGGGGCGGGCCGCTAGTCATTAATAAATAACGCCAGAATAACACACTAATAGTTTGGTCACAAACATGCGATCTTTGTACTATGGGTACCTGCCGTGCAATGGACTGGGGGCGATTGCAGTAATGCCCCGATCGGGGCAAATTACGAAAAGGTCGAAATTTGTCCCAACGGGAATCGAACCCGCAACCACTCGGTGCCAGGCCGCCTCAGGAGGCGAGCTGCCTGCGCTCAAACCAGTGGACCGAGCGGTCGTCAAAAAATATAATATATAATAATCCTACTAATATTATAAAGGCGAAAGTTTGTGAGTGTGGATGTATGTACGTTTGTTACACTTTCACGCAAAAATGACTGAACGGATTTGGATGCAATTTGGAACATAGATAGTTTATAACCTGGATTAACACATAGAATACTTTACTTATGTCTACGCGGACGAAGTCGCGAGAAAAAACTAGTACTTCATAATAGTATTTATTTTAGTAAAATATCGTTATAAATATTTTGTTTCAACTTTATGATAAGTAAAAAGATAAAATAGTGAAGGTAACAGACTTGAGCGGATTTAAGAGAAAAAATAAACAATGAATATTCAATGGAAAACACTTCAAATCCAGGAAACATGTTGGAATATTCGTTGTTCGGCTCATATCTGCCGTCGTCATTAGTAAAATCGTGATTTTTTTACATTAAGTACACATAAAACATCAAAATCTGACACGCCGATTAGGTAGAGAGGAATTGCGAATACCGAAATTTTATATTTAAACAAAAATATAGAGAAAGAAGGAGATTAAAAAGATAGAAAGAGAGTTAAAACAAATACAATTTAACAAAAAAATCATATTAGTTAAAATAAATACAATTTGACAGTGGCGCTAATGTTGTTAGCACAAAAACTAGTTTTGACTAAACTATTCTTACCTCTGCCAAATTTAGACTAGTTAGTTAATCATAAGACAACAGAATTGTAAACATTGTTGAAAGAAACAAAGAAAAATTGGAATTGTTATTTGGTCTATAGCTTACTCTGTCTATGTTCTTCACTGTTATTTTTCATTTGCCATGAAATTTTAATTGCTTATTAATTGACTATGTTTTTTCTGATGTTTCTTCACTGTTATATGCCTCGATATATCCTCATCATTATTTAACAACAATTTGTTACATGCAACACAGTGGACGTATTTTTCGGTAAGCTGTAATGAAAAAAAATATATAAAAAAATGATTGATTTGAATATGATACATAGACAAAATTTATTTATTTACCTTTCTCATCAGCGCTGGGTAATACTTTTCGTCAATATTATACAAAACGACATCACTATGTCGCTCTTTACAATGTATCTCAATATTTTCAGTCAAATTCTCTTCACAAATCAAACATCTAAACCCGTAATCCAACTTGCAAAGTCCATTCCACTTATAAAAATCTATATTCAAAACACTACCATTGAGGTTCAATTTTTTATTTTCCATTTTGTCTATGGCAGGTGTCATCTTCGTCGGTGTTGCCACAATTTGAACGTGGAAAATTATTTTGACTTTAGGCGCGTTCACATTTGAAATTTTTTCTTCCCTCTGAGTATCAACATTGATAACTTTAGTAGATTTTCTCAGACTTTTCTTCGTTTTACATTGTATTGAGAGCTTTTGATGTGTTGCCCATTCAACATGGTTTGTCAAATGCGTGTGACTGATGACTACGTTGCAAATACCGCAGTGGTATTTGAAATTATTCTGAAAAAAAAATATCATACTAATATTATAAAGAGGAAAACTTTGTTTGATTGTAATGAATAGGCTCCGAAACTACTGAACCGATTTGAAAAATTATTTCACTGTTAGGAAGCTACGCTATCCCCGGGTGACATAGGCTATATTATATTTTTTTTTTAATGAGAGATCCTTACTAAAACTCCAATAATGTAACCGTAATGTACCCGTGCGAAGCCGGGGCGGGCCGCTAGTTAAATATATAAAAGCCACGGCTTCCGTTGTCTTCGCAACTTACTCACACATATGCATGAGCGGGATGACGATACAGTATAGTCAAATCAGTTTTTCTACCTACAGATTCAGGATCAATGATTAATCATGAAACATTTCACAGGTTGCTTATGAAAAATCATATTTAATACGTATCACCTGCTACTGACAGGCAGGTACTGCTAAATTCATTGCAAATAATTAAACTGCAAAAAGAGCGTTCGATACTGTCCGCGTATCTGTGTGCCTGTCTGTGGCATCGTAGCGCCCAAGCGGATGAACCGATTTTAATTATGCCTTTTTTTTAGAAAGGTTTTCTGATCTAGAGTGTTCTTAGCTATATTCCATGTAAATCGGAGCTTTAGAAATTAACCAGCTCTTTTGTAGTTTAAAAAGTCGTCGCATCGGGGGTTTCTTAAATTTTAAATTTAAAGTGATTTTATAAGGAAAAATTCGCAGTGGATAAAATCACTTAAGGCTAAAGGGCCCATCTAGCCCGCGAAATTCAAATTTTTTGAGGTTTTTTTGAAATTTTTCAAAATCTGACAATAATAAAAGGCACATTTTGTAATTCGCGAAAAATACCGTATGCAGTGCATTTATTAATATTATATCCAACTTACTCTAAAACATTTCAAGAACGACAGCTATCCAGATAATCTGGCAATTTTTGTATATTTAGTGATTTACTAGTATCATATCCACCGTGATAATATTTAGAGTAAAATAAATGCATTAATAAACGCACTGCATACTGTGTTTTTCGCAAATCACAAAATGTTGTCTTAAATGTTTTCAGATTTTGGATAAACTATAAAAATACTCGAAAATTTTGAATATCGCGGGCTAGACAGGCGCCTTCACCTTAACTGTAAAACAAGTGTAAGAAAACAATGCAATTATGAATTAATAATACTCACCTGTCGTATAAGATGTTTGCTGTAATTCTCCAAGTAGCTGCGTTTCAACATATTATCCTTATGAAATCTTTTATTTATATGATTGCACACTCCTCCATTAGACACAGCACTTTTACATAAAAAACAATATTTTGTATCACCATAAAACACAATAGTGTTGAACGCGAACAGATCTATCACAAAATGTGTCTTTTTAATAATAATTTGTATATTTTCATCCATATATTTATCAGTAGGACTATAAATGTAATTTTTCTCTGCATTTACTTGGGCTGTTGTTTCTATATTTCGCTGCGATTTCCGAGATTCAAATGATTTCCTCCGAGATTCAGGTTTCGATGGTACACCATTTAGTGTTCTATCTTGGACCGTATTTTCATGATCATTATGTTTAGTGATTCCAATATGCTTAATCATATTCCCTTTGATACCCAAGTTGTGACGATCATTATGTGATTCAGCTTCGCTAACACAGTTACTAGTTAATTTAATAACATCTGATCTTTTAATATTGGCTGTTTCAGTGGTCGTATGTAAGTTATTATCAATAGTTCCATGACAAGTGTCAATATTTTGAACGTATTTCAACAATACAACAAGTGGTATATCACTGTCTGTATTATCATCATTGGAATCATAACTTTTGTCATCAAAATCACTGTTGTCAGAACCGAAATCATCATCTTCAACACTCCAATCCTCGATTATGTATTTGTCGTCAATAAATTTAGGATTATGAGTGATCATTTCATTTGAATTATTTACTGAATCGTCACTATTGACTAGCAATTCGCTTGCTCTGTCTAACGCATCTAGTAATCTAGATTCGTGGCTGCTGTCATCATTATGATTGTGTTCTTCAGAAACAGAATACGCTAAATTGCATACGCCGCAATGGAATATATCATCAATCTGTAAAAATATACTTTTTAAAAGCTACTAGCGACCAGCCCCGGCTTCGTACGGGCATTTTTATCAGTGTTTCTCTACTATATTATGCTTCTATTATACATATAAACCTTCCTCTTGAATCACTCTATCTATCTATTAAAACCGCATCAAAATCCGTTGCGTAGTTTTAAAGATCTAAGTATACATAGGGACAGACAGACAGCGGGAAGCGACTTTGTTTTATACTATGTTAGTGATGATCATGCATACGTGTTGTCCGAAGACCATACTCAGTCAATTAGAGCCCGGTTTTAAATAATCTCAAGTCTGAGATCGATCTTAAAATGTCATTCGTATGTCATACCAGTACAAAATTACACGTCAAAAGCGTGCTCAAGATCGCTCTCAGACTTGAGATCGATTTCTTTATACGGGTCTAACTGGGCTCGCGTCAATCAATGGATGTCGATCGATGTCAATCAATGTATTCAATAGATGTCGATCGATGTCACCAATGGATGTCGATCGATGTCAATCAATGTCATCATGTCATCAATGGATGTTGATCGATGTAAATCAATGTAACCAATGGATGTCGATCGATGTCATCAATAGATGCCGATCGATGTCAATCAATGTCATCAATGGATGTCGATCGATGTCAATCAATGTCATTAATGGATGCGGATCAATGGATTTATATAATAAACTATGTTAACAGATGTTACATGCTCTTTTAACCGGTTTATCATATTTACCTTTCTCGTAATGCTGAACTCGAATCTTCTCAGGGGTTTATATTTTAACAATTGGTTTAAGTGCGCCTTCGTGTTGATATGCTCTTCCATAGACAAGGGCTCGAAATACGCGTCACATACAATACAATTTAATAAATCGTCCGATAATTTAACTATGGTGTGCCATTGGCGCATTGATAAATAAACCTTGTCGTTAATTAGATAGCCCAAAACCCCTGTACCCACTGGATCCATCCTTCGATATTTTATTAATGCTTTATTATCTGAAAAAACACATAATTTATAAGTACTTTTGCTGTCAGCTTCGCTTGCGTCTAATTTGTTTTATTTCATGGATGTGCACAAGCGCCATCTACCGTATCCAACTATAACTAAGAACCATCCAGGAGACACCATATTGTGTACAAAAATACATTAATATCGATAAAGCTGTTTAGGAGGAGAACAGTTACAAACACACACACACACACAATATTTTTTATATTGTAATAAGATTCATCATCATCTGTCCCTCCTTTTCTCATTATCTGTTGTCGGCGCAGTATGTCTCTTCCTTCCATTCATCGCGTTTTCCTGTCATACTCACATCCACTCCAACCTCGTTCATATCACACTTAATACAATCCATCCATCTTTTCTTGCGCCTTCCTCTCGCACTGTATCCATCCACTTTCATTTTCATCACTCTTTTAGTCACATGTTTCTCATCCCTTCTCCTCACGTGTCCAAACCATTCCAGCCTCCGACCTCTTACTTTATCTATTACTAGCGGCCCGCCCCGGCTTCGCACGGGTACATTGCGGTTACATTATTCGAGTTTTAAAAATATTTTTTTTTTTTTTTTCAAAATATATTATAGCCTATGTCACCCGGGGATAGTGTAGCTTCCCAACAGTGAAATAATTTTTCAAATCGGTTCAGTAGTTTCTGAGCCTATTCATTACAATCAAACAAACAAAGTTTTCCTCTTTATAATATTAGTATGATTATATTATATATTATAGCGGCCCGCCCCGGCTTCGCACTGGTACATTGCGGTTACATTATTCGAGTTTTAGTAAGGATCCCTAATTTTTTTGAAAACATTTCATAGCCTATGTCACCCGGGGATAGTGTAGCTTCCCAACAGTGAAAGAATTTTTCAAATCGGTTCAGTAGTTTCGGAGTCTATTCATTACAATCAAACAAACAAAGTTTTCCTCTTTATAATATTAGTATGAAGTATGATTATATAGTATGATTGGCGCTACCCTGACATTGCCCCTTATATACACATTCCTCACCTTATCCATTCGCGTCACTCCACACATCCATCTCAACATTTGCATCTCGGCAGAGTGGAGACGTTTCTCTTCCCGCACTTTAGCCGCCCAGCATTCCGAGCCGTACATGATGACCGGTCTTATAACATTATTCCACCCTTTTATGCACAGCAGTATTGGAGAAGATTCTAATCAGATATCGCCATGCTAAAGCTAAATATTGTGAGCTGGCAACACCATTGCTAACATTAAACTCACCTGAAGCAGAGTTTTTGTCAACATTAATTCTTGAATCTACCTCTTCCAAAACAAATTCTACCAATTTATCGTGAGATGAATTAAAGCCATCATAATAAGGTCTGCATTCCTCAAGAAATGTCATGTCTTGTATATTATAAGATTTCATAAAAATATTTTTATTTTCAACGCATGCAATAGTAGAATTATTTAAAAGATCATTATTTATGAGTATAGATGGCATTATGTCATCTGTTGGTCGATGGTTATGTCGTGTGTCATTGTCTATGGTCGGGGTTTCTTCTGTTATTGAGGATTCTTCAGATGTTGTACTATAAAAACAAAAGAGAAATCATAAAATAATCATCACTCCTCCCAAGGATAGGCACAGAATTAAGAACCTCAATTATTACCTCAATCTACTATATAAAAATAAGTCGGGTTTTCCTTCCTGACGCTATAACTCCAGAACGCACGAACCGATTTCCACGGTTTTGCATTCGTTGGAAAGGTCTCGGGCTCCGTGAGGTTTATAGCAAAGAAAATTCAGGAAAAATATTAAGGGTGGTCCACATTCCACGCGGACGGAGACGCGGGGCACAGCTAGTTATTTTATATAATACTAGCGGCCCACCCTGGCTTTGGTACATTACGGTTTCATTATTGGAGTTTTAGTAAGGATCCCTCATTTTTTTTAAATATAATATAGCCTATGTCACCCGGGGATAGTGTAGCTTCCCAACAGTGAAAGAATTTTTCAAATCGGATCAGTAGTTTCGGAGCTTATTCAATGCAAACAAACAATCAAATCTTCCCTCTTTATAATATTAGTATGATAGCTACTTCATTCATAAATTATACACACATATAATAGATATTGCTTACTTTTGATAAACTTTATCTAAATCCTACATAAACAGGTTTGGGTTATTTAGTTGGCATCCATCATTGGAAAGATATTATAATGATACCCCACTTAACATAGTTTGTTGACTTTATATTTTTTCTTTGTCAATTTTAATTCAAATTTGTCAAATTAACGACGCGCAGTCGGGTAAAAACTAAGGTGATTTCTTAATTAGAACAGAACTATACACAAAAAACATATTTTAGGGATATACAGTGTGTAATATCAGAAATATCTCCCGTAGGTATTCCAAAATATCGTCAGAAAAACTTTTAGATTACTTAATACTTAGATAAGTAACTACCTTTTTAGATTACTGAGACACTGTAACTTATTTAGGAATTAGTACCTACTATGAACATAACTAGTTTCCATTTAAGTACTTTTGACTTTCTCCAGGATGGTAAAGCGAAAATTAAAACGAATTAACTAACTTTGTACGTACCTTGAAGACATAATGGTTATGATAATACCAATAATTACACTCAATATTAAAACTGCCTTCACAATGTAAGCGAAGAACAAAAAGAACACCAACACAGTTATCAAATAACTGACATAATGCATTTTATCATTTTATTTAATTTCACCCTCAATATCCAAACAAAATCCTGTTGTATCGTATACAAATAAATTATAAAATTACTTTAGAGAAAAGTGTTGTGACCACAATAAATTTAGAATCAATAAAGTATCGATTATAGTGACTATTCAATCGATTTTTTGCCGTGTACATTACGTTGCATCCGACCAACCATGCATTAATATAAATTATTTAAACTGTGCATTAATATAATACTATCTGTTATTTATGTTCTTCTTCTTATTTCTTGAAAATATAGCCGGTCTTGTTTAATAGGTATTTCATCGGTGTCTTTAAAATACATTTCAATAGCATCAACAAACACATTTAAGCCCATATTAACAAATCAATCTCAATTCTGAGAGCGATCTTGGAAATGTCATTATATTACAAAATGACATGTCAAAAGCGTACTTAAGCCCGCCCTCGAATTTGAGTTCGATTTATTAATACGGCCCTATTAACGATAAAAATAAAAACGTGACAGTCCACTTTTGCAAATCAAAATAGAGACATAAAGGTCTGGTCAAGGTCACGTAAAAATACGTCACATATGATTTATGGACTTGTGTAGATGTGGATTCGTTCTCAAGACAGAATGAGAAAAATCGATATTGTGAAAATATAAGATCGATTTATATCGTCAATCGATTATTTTTTTGTAAACATCTCTTCACTAGACTTGCCGGAATTAGGTGTTATCAAGGTATTTTACTAATCATAGACATGATCAGTGCTGCCAGAATATCTTTATATTTATTAAAATAAGATTAAAATTCATGAGTAATGGCAACCATTAGAGTTATTTTGTTTATTATAGTTTAAATTCACATTTGCCTGTAGATTTTACACAGTTTTCTAATTTATAGAATATTCATTTTTATTATAAAATAGTCGTCCCCATGTTGAAACTTATCTATGGATTTTCTGTAGATAAGGGGCATGCTAAAATGATGCTGGTATCCCCATTGTAAATTGTCAGACAATAAAGTGGCTACTCACGATGCAGAATTGTTGAAGTCGAGATTTACCATACTCAGCTCACAATTAAATTTTGATATGTACTGAGCTGCAAGCACGCGTCGTGAGTAGGTACCAAGATTATTTCAAAGTGCCAGCGTATATTACATAAAATTGACTCAACCGGCCTATTCACAATTCAATTTATTGATTGCTAGGTCAGTCGACTCGACATTCAACTTATTCCAAATTGGCGTCAACTTGCCTCCCCACAATTTGTCAAATCAACTCATGTTAAACCAACAAATTGAATACGAAATTGCATCGTGAGTAGCCACTTATGTTATATGTCATCTGTCAGCTAATCTTGAGTCCGCACCGGAATTTATGAATCCGCGAATGAAATTCTCTCCCACCAAAGTTTATATCTGTTTTTTTTCTGGTTTATCTACAGATTTGAAAGCTTTTGCTACGCTGAAATTATGTATAGTTCATATTAAAAATAGATCCAATACCTCTAAGTACCTACCTATAACGAAACATAAATAAAATGGTTTACAAAAGTTCTTTTTGTGGTGACATTATTGAAATGCCGTTTATCTCGGTGGATAATTTCAATAATTTGGACAGGAGTGGATATTTCTTGAGCCACTATCATTCGGATCATATTTGTGGTCTGTACACGGACGACTTGTACAAGAATTTAGTGGAAAATAACGTTTTTATTTACACATCTGAGGTCACTGCAGCGATTATTCAACAAAATGAACCAAAGCTGAAGGAACATATTCGAGGTCTCAAACTTGGTTTGTATCTGTGTTTCAATATTTCACTAGCGACCCGCTCCGGCGTCGCACGGGTTTCCCTTCTATTTATTACTTAAATTTAAGCTGAGATTAATTTTTGAATTGAAATTGAAAATGCATCTAAATTCGTTACAGAAAAAACTAACAATAGTTTTCACAATAAATAAGAGAATTTCTAAGAGGAGGGTCAGATGCGGATAGCAACTTTATTTTATATTATTTAAAGTAATATGTTTATGTAAATAGCAGTGATAGCCTATTGGTTAAAGCACGCGTCATGCGGGCACCAGGTCTTGGGTTCAAATCCCGGCTCGCACCTCTGGATTTTACGAAATCTATGTGCGAATCATAATTTCTATATGATTATCACTTGCTTATGGTGAAGGAAAACATTGTGAGGAAACCTGCATATCTTAGAAGATCTAACCAATTTTCGAAAGACACTGGGCCATCGTGGTGGATTAGGCCCTGAATCCCCCTCATGTTGTGGGGAGGCCCGTGCCCAGCAGTGGGACGTCAAAAGGGCTAAAATTATTAATTTAATAATATACTAATGTAAGAGCATGGAAAGTAAAAAAAATGTCATAGTCCAGCATAATCTAGCTTCCTATCAGTGAAAGAATTTTCAGAAATGGACCAGTAGTACTGTAGATTACCACTAACAAACAAACAACTTGAACTCTAAATAATGTTAAGTATACTTATTTACAAAATATGAATATTACAGTTTTATTTTAATTCCAGGTACCAACACTGTATCAATCAGAAACAATGATAACGATGAGATATTCTCCGTTATCCTCCTCCCGGCCGGCCACTGCTTTGGCTCCGTTATGTTCCTATTCAAGATCAACAATAAAACAATTCTCTACACCGGCGACTTCCGTATCAGCCGTAACGGTGTGTCCAAATTCACACATTTCCATACAAAAAGTGGTGATCCCATCGCTGTTGACAGCATGTATGTGGATACCACATTCCAGAATGTCTCTGATTTTCCAACAAGAATGGAAACAGTGGAGAATGTGATACTGGAAATTAAGAAATGGATTGATAAGAGTGATAAGCATTCTGTTGCATTACACACGTCGGCTAACTATGGATACGAATATGCGTTCAATCAGATATACGAAAATGTTGGAATGAAAGTTTACGTGCCTGATCAGAAGATATGGGCAGTGTACAGGTATCGTTTTCTTTATATTGAATATATATGTATAACTATATTATTACCCCCCCGACCAACTCACCGCTCTCCTAGACTCAGATGTCGAGGAGAACGACACACGCACACTCCCCACCAGACACCGACCTCGCCGGCGAGGTCGACGTACCACCGCTTCCGCTAGAAGGTGCGTCTACTTACCTAGACGCACCTTGGCACCCGTCAAGCCCGCTGAGTTTCTTGCCGGATCTTCTCAGTCGAGGTCGCGTTCCGATCCGGTGGTAGATTTACCCTCGCCACCTCTCTTGGCAGCGGCCCAAGCCGAGGTCGTGTCCCTTGTGGCGCCCTTAAGCTAGCTGCCCCCCTGCCCCTCTGGCTGGAGCGCACTTGCGCTCGCCCTCTGTCCGGGTGAAGTTGTTATGGCCACTCTGGCTAACAACATATAGTCCATTAAAAAAAAAAAAAACTATATTATTATTATGTCTCTCTGTGCCACGGGCTCTGCCCGGTCCTTTGGAAAATTTACATGGGGACATGGGTCCAACATGTAGAGACCCTTTGTGAGAAGTTGATTGTCATGTACGGCACATATTGAGGTCAACCGCAGCAAATGATGGGATGTATAGGGCGATCTGAGTCCAACAGGTGCAGGAACTATTGCAAATATGGAAAGAGAAAAAAGGTTCTATTGTTGAAGTTTGGATGGATTGGGGATTGGGCTATTGCAAAGCTCCTGCTCCATCATCAGACCCTGACCACCACCTATCTATAACCTATTCATTACGACCATTTCAATGACCCCTAACACAATATCCCTGCTACAATTTATCAATGCTATTTATATTTTCAGTCAATTCAAAAATGTGTTACCGGGTGTGACTTCAAGCTATGAAAGCACAAGAATACATATATGTAGAAACAGAAATGAGAGAGAAAGCCACAAACACTGCGTACCGAACGGTGAAAACAACATTTATCTGTATGTGCACTTCTCCGCAATGATATGGAAGGATTACGGTGAAGATGAGACATTAATGAAGCAGTCAGACAACAGAGTAAATGTGTGCTTCGCTACCCACAGTTCGCGGTCGGAATTGGTGAATTTCATATACTATTTGTCGCCGAAAAGAATTGTTGGTTTTCCCAATGATTTTGTGAAGACACCTGTTAAGTGTAATAATGATTTTTCAGTTTCTTCAAAGAAGAGGAGAGTACCGTTTAATTTAAACAATAAAGTTGGTACTAAAGTACCTAAACATATTTTGGATGATATATTCTAGCTCGCTATTTCAGCCTAAATGGCATTTCTTGTTTTAATTTTGGATAATGAATTAAAATCGAAGGGTTGGTATAGTTTTGTAGCCAACTCCCTTTCAGGTCGCCAACGTGCGAGCAATGCCTTTGGTATTGCAAGCATCTATAGGCTAAGGTAACGGCTTAACATCAACAGGGTCGTACACTTGCTTACCGACTTTGTTAACAATCTCGTGTCTTATGTGATGTATCAATAAATGAAATGTTTATGATTAAGTTTTTAACATAATATAAATGATAAAATTATATTATTTTTATACTTAAATGAAGTCGTATTTTTCTTTCGTGTGTCGCCTGCTCACATTCTGTTGCTTTTCCTGAGAATGTCCACCATCTTTTATTAATTGAAAAGAGTAACCATTGAGTTTCTCTCCGGCTCTTCTCAGTGGAAGCGGCATTCCGAGCCGGCGGTAGATTCTGACTATTCATTAACGCTTAGGACTTCATGAATGAAATTATGGAAGGATGTTCTTTTACGCGGCTTGCAGTAGGAGTTAAATTTCCGAAATCATCAGGCTTGAAAAGCGTTATGAGTACGTAACTTTGTAACGTCCACTGTGAAAAGTTCTGTAAATATCAACGAGATGGCGTTAGTGAGTTATTCAGGTGACTGGATAGTTCGACAAATGATAAACCTGTCAATTTCTTTATTTAATTGAATCCTTAGATATACTCCGTGATATAATTCAGATGATCGCTCGGCTCACTGAAAGAAATAATATGGAACAGAAGACCACAAACATTGCTACACCATAAGTAAATAAATATCGCCAGACTGACACACCACCTGTATGGTCCCAAACTTAGTAAAGCTTGTAGGTGCTATGGTTACCGCACAATGGACTGGGGGCGATCTCAGTGACACCCAGACCAGGGCAAACTACGTAAAGGTCATTTCCGAAATTTGCCCGTCCGCAACCAGCATGTGCAGTGAGCCGAGCGGCCTACGCTCTAACCACTGCGCCAAGCGGTCGTCAAAACACATGGAAATGTCATTCTTATGTCAAACCAGTACAAAATGACCTGTCAAAAGTTTACATAACATTCTAAAACTTGAGATCGATTTATTATTGTTCTTGAATTTACTTAATGTACACCATCCACTAGGACTACTATTTGGTGGAGAATAGACACATAAAATGGTTAAATTGCCAACTTTTGTGTATAAAGTGATAGCTACTGACTGCAAGTAGCTGTAAAATGGGGTGGAAACTAAATCAAATTTAAAATTATTTTTTATTAAAATACCTACTCCACCATGACCGTTTAAGCCATGCTGACTTACAAAATTATATACAGGGACATAAAATCTACTGCTTTCTTTCAACCATGTCTCCTTTTCGATACACGCCATCCAAGGCGCACGTGTGTTGTACACTGAATTGCTCGATATCTGAACTAAAATGGATAAGCCCAACGTTCTCGCTCGTTTCGTTAAGGTCCTGGGCCGTACCGGCTCTCAGGGACAAGTACCCAGGTCAAGGTCGGGTTCATCGGAGAGACCAGCAGTCAGATCATCAGGAACGTGAAGGGGCCAGTGCGTGACGGAGACATCCTCACCCTCCTTGAGTCTGATCGTGAAGCCAGAAGGCTGCGATAAGCGGTCACAATGGCAGTAATAGGTTAAGGCTCGCTATGTATCAACTATCCAAAATATTGTGTTTTTAATCTTTAAGAAACCGTCAAAGATGACCATCTCACACATAATAAAGAACTTATTAAGAAGACATATGTCTGAGTCACTATCATTAAGGTGAAGGCGCCTGTAAAGCCCGCGAAGTTTAAATTCTTTGAGTTCTTTTAGAAATTTTTCAAAATCTGACAATAATAAAAGACAAATTTTGTAATTCGCGAAAAAGACCGTGTGCAGTGCATTTATTAATACATTTATTTTACTCTAAATATTATCACGGTGGATATGATACTAGTAAATCACTAAATATACAAAAATTCCCAGATTATCTGGATAGCTGACGTTCTTGAAATGTTTTAGAGTAAGTTGGATATATTAATAAATGCACTGCACACGGTCTTTTTCGCGAATTACAAAATGTGTCTTTTAAAATTGTCAGATTTTGAAAAAATTCTAAAAGAACTCAAAAAATTTGAACTTCGCGGGCTAGCTGGGCGCTTTAGCCTTAAGAAAATTCATTAGCAACGCTTTATTATTATTGACACTTTGTACATTAAATTGGGAAATTCTTATAAATTGTTTATCCGTTTTTTAGCTTTTTTATAAGTGTATCTTTAATAACTGAGAAAGTGAATTTTTCCCTTCATTGCCTAACGCTACCAACACGCCAACCAGACCCATAATGACTGTTTCGTTCTTGAAATAAAACTATTTTTCAGATTTTATCGCGTTTATTAACTTTATGTTCCCGACGTTTCGGTTGCTTTACAGCAGCCATGGTCACGGGGGGACTGAGGTGTAAGACGTCCTGATGTCATAGTTAGTAACTGGGTACCCTCATATTTAGACAAAAGACTGCATCACTATAGTATCAAAGAAGCTAGCAGAGAACAACATGCCGGAGGAATATGCTGAACTTTTAAGACATTGCCTCACATCCGGGTATCTGTTGTGGAATGAACAGTTCTACAAGCAAGTAGATGGTGTAGCGATGGGCTCCCCTGTTTCTCCTGTTGTCGCCGATATATTCATGGAAGACTTCGAGGAGACAGCCCTTCGCACTTCACCTGTGACCCCAAGATTCTACAAGCGGTACGTAGACGATACTTTCACAATATTACCATCTGACAAAATAACAGCATTTCTCAACCATCTGAACTCCATACACTCTAAAATCAAATTTACAATGGAGTTAGAGGCCAACAACACTCTAGCATTCTTAGATGTTTTAGTAATCCGAAATCCTGATAACACCTTAGGCCACACCGTGTATAGGAAAAAGACCCATACTGATAGGTACTTAAACGGTGAATCTCACCACCATCCAACACAGTTAGCTACCGTGGGTAAATCTTTGTTTCAGAGAGCACAAGGGATCTGTGATGAGCAACACCTGGCTGCCGAGATCCACCACGTCAAGCAAGTATTGCATGACAACAAGCTTCGGATCCCGCGCCGCCATCACAGTGACCGAGTGAAACCAGCCACAGTCGAGCGTCTACCTGCTGTACTACCATATATAAGAGGTGTCACAGACAAGATTGGCTACATCTTGAAACGTGCTTCAATCAAAACTAATTTCAAGCCACCAAAGAAGATTAGTCGGTTCTTACCACCTGTCAAGTGTCACATTCCTCTACAAGATGCAGGGGTATACAAACTCGATTGTGAATGTGGGCTCTCCTACATAGGGCAAACTAAAAGATCAGTAAAAACCCGCGTAAAAGAACATATAGCTGACGTGAAACACCGGCGCTCCACGAAGTCTGCAATCTGTGAACATGTACAGGACCGCACCCGCCATTATATCAGATTTGATAAACCACAGATCCTCGCAAAAGAACACCGATTCCGACCAAGGATGATACGTGAGGCCATTGAAATTAAAAAACATCCTAATTTCAATAGGGAAGATGGCTGGGTGCTACCACCAACTTGGGATCCAGTAATTAATATAATTAAATCCAAAACCAAGTGTACCATTGCAAGACCTCGAGACACTGTGAGCACTTTCTGCGTGGATCGGACCGCAAACAACAACTAAATATGAGGGTACCCAGTTACTAACTATGACATCAGGACGTCTTACACCTCAGTCCCCCCGTGACCATGGCTGCTGTAAAGCAACCGAAACGTCGGGAACATAAAATTAATAAACGCGATAAAATCCGAAATATAGTTTTATTTCAATGTGTAGTATTCGCGTAAATATAAGAAAACAATATGTTTCGTTCTTAATAATTTCATCTACTAATTGTTCATCTGTTATTTTAACTTGCTTAGGTGTCTCTTTTTTTAGTGTTACAGGTCTGATGGGTGTAGGTTGTGGCATGGGTGTGGGTAGAGTCGGGTTTTCGGATTAATAATCCTACTAATATTATAAATGCGAAAGTTTGTGAGTGTGGATGTATGTATGTTTGTTACTCCTTCACGCAAAAACTACTGAACGGATTTGGATGAAATTTGGAACACAAATAGTTTATAACCGGGATTAACATATACGATACTTTTTATCCCGATAATCCCGATTTTTTTGTTAACTTAAATACTACACGGACGAAGTCGCGGGCATGAACTAGTTATTTAATAGATTTGTAGTTCCAGCCAAACCTTTGGCATAGTTAGTCTTATTAAGTCTTTCCATACGCTTAGCTATTTTAATGGGACAGTCCCTTGCTATCGCAAGGGGTCCACTACAATTGATACATTTCACTATATTGTCCTTACATTCCGAGAAGCGCTGGTCTCCAGCACAAATAGAGCATTTCTGCTGGGACTTGCAAATTCTTGCTCCGTGATTGAATTTAAAACATTGTAATAATGGGGCAGCATATTCATACACTCTGTATCTGAAAATGTCCAAATATACAGCGTCCGGCAAGGAGTTACTTAAAAAGGTTACACTTACAGTTCCAAACGGCTTTATTGAAGCGAAGCTTCTTTACGGACGTTCGGGGCGCTCGCTACCCGGGCACTCAAACGGTGAAAAGCGTAACGCGTAACGCGTTACGCGTTAATATAATATATCTAATATCTACTGCAAAGCTTCGCTTTTTCATTGTTCACTTTCCGGGTGAAACTCTGGAGACTGAGGAGAGTTTCCTGAATAGTTCTTCATTGCTAATGTTGACAGGAACATACCTCAAAACACAAATTTTCTCCACCGCTCTTGCGGGAATATAGGCTGTATACTTGTGTTTGCTTAAAAGTCTGTATTTTGTAAAAAAATTGTTAGCATTGTCAACCTGGGTAAAGGTAACACTAATTTTGTCCGCATTCAGTCGTTTAATATTGGTTACGCCTTTTATCTCGGGTTTAAAAAGTTCCGCTGTGGCCAGAGGATTTTTATTACCGAGTTTATCGCCGTCTACATAAACACAAAATTGTCCGCAGGCTATATTATCCGGGAAGATACGTTTATAGCCCGGTTTAGTATACTGTTTATAAAAGTTCTCATTCTTTTTCACAGGATCTTCACAATCCGCATAATCATCGTCCTCAGTCTCCCGAGGTCTCTTAGGGGGAGGCCGTCTCCGGCCCTCCGAGGCGTCGCCCCCGGGGGGCTCCGCCATAATATTTACACAATGTACATTATTTCATACTAGCTGAGCCCGCGACTTCGTCCGCGTGGAATTTGACTTAACAAAAAAGCCCGCTCCCGCGTTCTGAGCCCGCGCAACCGGACCCATTTTTTTAAATTTTGTTTTTCGAAAATAAAAGTAGCCTAAGTTACTCCTTAAAACATCAGCTATCTGCCAGTGAAAGTCCCGTCAAATTCGGTCCAGCCGTTTCGGAGATTACCCGGAACAAACACACAGCCGGCCATTTTTTTTTTAAATCGCGTTTTTGTTATAGGTGTCGTATCTACATTCATGTGCATTTAGTGAAAAGGTGTTATTTTGATATTACAAACAGACACTCCAATTTTATTTATTTGTATAGATTAAAATGTAATCGATAAAGTTATAATACACTATAAACAATTAAGTAATTTAGGAATTTATTTGAAAAAAATTCAAATTCGCGCCTCGACGGTCTGCTGGTGTTGCCGGTAGCTCATCAGCGAGTCACCTCCCAAGTCGTGGTGTAAACACCGGTTTATCGACCGGCCCTTCATCAGATCCCAAACTTTTGGCGAGTTTCGGTGTGAACATCACTTTCTTTGTCACTGCAAATATAGAAATAAGTCAGACGTATGACATTTTTAATGAATCGTTCTAAATATATAATAACTTAATATATAATCTAAATATATAATAACTCTATTTAAAACATGCTGACCCCACAGACGTTGTCCTGTCTTAACTTTGAATATTGAATTCGAATTGTTCCGCTCGACTTTCTTATTTTTTTCTTTCATAAGAACCTTCTCCTGACCATAATAAACAACAAAAAAATAGCGAAATCGTTCTATCCGTTCACGCGTGATGCGACGACCAAGGAAATGGAGATTTATTTATATCTAAATATAGAAATTTGGCATGCAGGTAGATGTTATGACGTAGGCATCCGCTAAGAAAGGATTTTGATTAATTCTACCCCCAAGCGGATAAAATAGGGGATGAAAGTTTGTATGAAACTTTGTCAATTAAATTCCACGCGGACGAAGTCGCGGGCACAGCTAGTATAATATATAGATAACATGAAATAAACTTGCGCCATACCGCCGTCGCTTGGCAAAGTGCCCAGAAGGCTGGCAGCATTGCCACGTTGAATGGAAATGCTCTTCTCTGTGCGAGATATGTGCCAGCCCTCTGGTCACCAGTTGCCACCACCAGCGGCTATCCCAAATGCCTAAATAGACTACCACAAACTGTAACCACCAATGAAGCGGCGATAGCCTATTGGTTTAAGCACGCGTCTTGCGGGCACCAGGTCCTGGGTTCAAACCCCGGCTTGCACGTCTGGGTTTTTCGAAATCTATGTACGCATCATAATTGCTATATGGTTATCACTTGCTTACGGCGAAGGAAAACATTGTGAGGAAACCTGCATGTCTTAGAAAATCTAACCAATTTTCAAGAGACATTTGAAATCCGACAACCCACACTGGGCCAGCGTATCCACCACGCTGAATACGGCCTGAATCCCCCTCGTAGGGAAGGGAAGCCAGTGCCCAGGAGTGGGACGTCAAAAGGGTCAAATTATTATTATCTTAAGTCTGAGAGCGTTGTTAAGTATGCTTTTGCATTTAACAATGCGGATATATTGCGAAGGGTGGAGCTAGCCGTGCCAGACGGGTATGTGGGTCGTCGTCGTCAGCCGCGGTTGCTGGTGGAACCGTACGCGCGAACTAACTTGCTGCGCGAGGCGCCGCTCACGAGCGCACTCCGCACTCTCAACCTCATTGCTGAGGACTTGGACTTATTGTGTTGCACTTTGGGTGAATTTACAAGAACAGCTACATATAGAATTTGCTATGTTAAATAAAAACAGTTACATTATTTTTAATTTTTAAGTTTGCAACAATACCGCATTGGGTCTAGCCTGTAAAGATATTTGTATGTATTGAGAAAATAGATAAATGTACATTTCGTACTGGAATGACATAAGAATGTCATTTCCAAGATCGCTCTCAGACTTGAGATCGATTTATTGATACGAGCCTTAGTTGAGTAGGCATAAGTACCTCTGGTTTCAGGTTCGTCGACCTGACTCTCATAGTATGGCAATTGGTTGTAATAAAACTTCAAAGCGTCGGCCGCTTCCAGTAACTTGAAGAACGCTTGCCTGTAACAACAAGTCAGATCCACCTATAACACATACCAATAAGACGAGAGAACGCTTTCGTTCACTAAAGTCCGGTCGCGGAACACGAAGAATTTCGTACATCAACCTGCTATTGCCTGTCTCTGTCACTCCCGCGTAAATCTAATGCGTCTCGCTCACACAGTTGCCGTGACCGCCGTCCTCGGGGATTGTAAACCTTTTACCTGAGTGCTATAATAAGCTAGTATATTTTTCCATTTGAAATATTTCATATAAATCGCACTTGATGCAAAAATGTTTGTGACCACTGTCAGTACAGTAGGCAAAGAGGTCATTGTACGAAATTCTTCCTGCTCCGCGACCGGACTTTAGTTATACGAGAATGCAAAAAGAAAAGAAAAGTGAATTTTGATTGGTCCTTTCAATGTCGAGAATGTATCAATCAAGATGTCAGCCGCAGTGCATGTTAGGCGAGTGGAGGCACCCGGCTATGCCTCGTCTATAGCTTATTGGTCTGCGACTTAAAACACGCACTGACTGACAGACAATGTATAATCCCAGTGACACCCAGACCAGGGGATATTACTCGTACAAAAAGGCCATTTCCTATATTTACCCCGGCGGGCATCGAACCCACAACCACCATGTGCAGTGAGCCGAGCGGCCTACGCTCGAACCACTGCGCCAAGCGGTCGTCAAACAGTGTGTGTATAGGTAGGTACCTGTTTTCTTCACTTCCTAGTCTAAAAGATCGTTTGCCCTGCCGGGGACCGAACCACAGTCCTCCCCGGTCGCTGTGGGCCCCTCTGCCGGTGTCGCCATCCTGAAAAATTACGTGAAATTATTCAAATTTAGATTCAACTGCATGACCAATGATATTATATTGTAGCGACCTAGAAACTATTTGGTCAAATATCTCGAAGGATCCTTATTTTATCAGCTTGATACAAAAACGCATTGTTAGTCTAGACGTACTCCATCGATTAATTATGGAAGAATCTCGAAAATTGAATGTTCGAAATCGTAGGTATGTAGGTATAAGGTGAACGCCCTTGCGTTATCGGCGCGGCGACGCGACGGCTGCGAATACCTACTCGCGAACGAATACAAAGGGAAGCCGACAATGGGTCTCGGGATCGTTCGATTGTGATTATTATTACCTACATACCTACCGAGAATATTCAGGAAAACACCAGCTCGCATCTTTATTCGATATATAAGAGGTCGACGACGGGCAGCGAGTTAGTTACTTCTTGGAAGCGACAGTGTACGGAACTTAAGTAAGCGAACGAAGAGTGATATACCAGTGACCTAGGCGATTATATTGGAATACTGTGTGACTGCTAAGTGATTCGGAACAGTGTTTGTTGTATGTTGTATTTGTCAAGTTTGTGGATAGCGAATTAAACCTTTTTACACGTTTAACGGCATTTAGTGTACCTACCCCTAGTACCTAACAATATGTCAGCCATGTGTACATTGACGCTTTGCGATCACACCGAATCGATAACAGGTACAGTCAAGAGCAAAAATAATGTATTCATATGTAATAACCTATACCGGAAATAAGAAGATATTCATTCATATTCATCTGAAGAATATGAATGTATGCTTGGTTCCAATATGGCTGAGGGCTTGGTGAAGTTGTTCTAAATACAAATCAATACTTTCAGTACCTTCAAAGTATACCGAATCGCGTTCCGATCCGGTGGTAGATTTACCCTCGCCACCTCTTCTGGCAGCGGCCCAAGCCGAGGTCGTGTCCCTTGTGGCGCCCTTGAGCTAGCTGCCCCCCTGCCCCTCTGGCTGGAGCGCACTCGCGCTCGCCCTCTGTCCGGGTGAAGTTGTTATGGCCACTCTGGCCAACAACATATAGTCAATGAAAAAAAAAAAAAAGTATACCGAAATTAGCCCCAATTTTATGTTGTTATGTTCAACCCGGACGCACATCATGTTTTCGTTGCTGATGTCAGGCAGATCCACTACTCTAATCCCTCTGTTAACAACAACGATGGCTGATTTGACTGGCTTTTCACCGGTGTGTTTTTGGAATACAGATTGTGAGGCAATCGAGAGGATACCGTCTCTCCCTAAGGTTCCTGCAGGAGCAAGATGGAATAGCCCAAGCGAGAAGCTTCGTGTAGACACTCCTGAGTAGCTGCAAGAGCGTTACCCAGGTTGCATTGTGCGATACGTAGATTAAAACTAGTGTTGCTATTATTTCCAATGTCCACCGCGGCGTTAACAGTAGCTGATCACCGATCTCGCCAACCGGTCATATTTACACCATTCTGGGCATTCGGCACTGTAGGCGGGGTGGCTGTTGCCCGTTTTGCAGTTGGAGCACTTTGCCGGCGGTTCACGGGAGCACGACCTGGTGTCGTGCTCGTCCGCACACCAACCGCAGACGGCAGATTGCTCGCAAAATCTGGCCTCTTGACCGAACCTCATGCACTTATAACATTGTTTGATTGGGGACGCTGGGATGATTTGATATCCTATTCTTAACTGGCGGTCCTTGAGGCGGTTCCATGTGTTCGGGCCTACTTCCAGGATTACATTATTCTGCAGGTTGTTTCTGGTCTTGGTGCGTCGCCGAACTCTGATGGTCTCATTGGTTAATACGTCTCCTACTGGTGGTTCTGTGCTGTTATGGCCTCGATTAATCTTTCATCAGTCATATCCCTAGTGACACAGGATAGTCGTATGAGCGGTTTTTGGGGGGTTCGGTTCTGTAATGTTATATTCAGGGTTGCCGGTAATGTACACGCGTGACATTGACCTGACTCTAACAGTTCTACCTCCCCCCTTCTTTTTGCCTTATTGGATTTAGCCCAGCATTGCCGTTCCTACCTAATCAGGACCCAAAAACCCAAGACCCAAAAATGTGACCATCCACTTTGGAATCCCAAAATGGAGACCCTAATATTCATTAATGATTGGGGCCCAACTCTGTTCATGAATACTGAATATACGTCAGTTTTCTATAGAAACGTGACGTATTCTTTTACGCGATACGTCAGTCTTGACGCATTGAGAGTGGAGTGTGAGTCGAGTCGAGACCAATTTTGGTTTTCCAAAATGGACGGTCACATTTTTGTATTGTACTGTTATTAAATGTGTTTGCTATTGCTATTTGTTACTTGACACTGGCGCAATACCTATTAAACTGGGTGGACCATATATTTAAAGAAAGAAGAAGGCTTAAGATAGTATTAGGTACGGACCGGTAGGTTTTGTTCCCAGGTTCGTTTCCCGGCTGGTATCTCATGTTCTCGGTAGTAAAACACATGAGAGTAAGGCCATGTCTGGTCCCCTGTGAAAATTAAATAAATTAATATCGCCAGAAGCCAACTGTACGCTACCAAACTAAGCAACCCATACAATGGGTACCGTACAATGGACTGGGGGCGATCCCAGTGACACCCAGACTGGGGTGAATTATGGACAAGCCATTTCCGAAATGTGCCTCGACGGGCACCGAACCCGCGGCCACCCGGTGCAATGAGCCGAGCTGTCTACGCTCGAACCAATTCTTCTTATCGCGTAAGCTAGTAGCCAATTCTTGAAACGGAGTTTTCAGGCCCGAAGGCCTGCGACATGGCTTAACGACTATGATAGCCGGGAACGATAACTTAACGTGCCGTCTTAAGCACGAACGGGAGCCCTTAGTTGTAGATGCCACTAGGATCTCAAGTCTGTGAGCGATCTTGGAAATGTCATTCTAATGTCATACCAGTACAAAATGACAAGTCAAAAGCGTAGGTACTATTTATTAAAATTGAAAATGTAGAAAACCCTCGATGCGAAGACTTTTTAGACTACAAAAGAGCTGATAATTTTCAAACGGCTGAACCGATTTTCATAAAACATAGCTAAGAACACTCTCGATCAGATTAGCTATCTAACAAAAAAGACAAAATTGAAATCGGGTCATCCGCTTGGGCGCTACGATGCCACAGACAGACACACAGATACACAAATACACATGTTAAACTTATAACACCCCTCTTTTTTGTCGGGGGTTGATAACGGCCCTTTTCCGAGCGATAGTCTAATCTAAAGGACCTATTAAAATATTAGTAGATTAGATATTATTCAAAACTCACCAAACCAATAATCGCATGTATAATCCGAACTAGTCTCGCTGTAAATGGTAAATAATACAACGAATATAATAATAATCCTCTCCATTTCAATACCTAGTTGTAAACCTTGTATTATATCATTGTTCTCGTGTAATTATCCGACTTTTATATTTGTTGATATAAGTAGGTTGCGTGATAAATCATTTTGAAACGCGTAAAATTACGATTAAGTATAATTTGCTATTATACCTAGAGGGTTATATGTATAACTAGCTATCATCAGTGGCTCCACCTGCGCGGCATTCGATAAAATAAAAGCAGCTTAAGTTACTCCTGTATCATCCGCTATCTGCCAGTGAAAGTCCCGTCGAAATCGGTCTAGCGGTTTCGGAGATTAGCCGGAACAAACCGACCGACAGACAGACAGACAAAAATAGTATCAGTACTAGTTAGTTCGTAACAGTTAGTAGGTAGTTGGGGGTGGAATTAATAAAAATCCTTTCTTAGCGGATGCCTACGTCATAACATCTACCTGCATGCCAAATTTCAGCCCGATCCGTCCAGTGGTTTGGGCTGTACGTTGATAGATCACTATGTCAGTCAGTCAGTCAGTCACCTTTGAGTTATATATATATAGATTAGGTATTTAATAATTATTAGTTATTTCCTTTGACGGATCGGTGTTTCGGCGCAAGCTGTAAACCAAAATACTGTGATAATAAATAAAATGAATAATAAAGTTTTGAAAAGTCATTGAACGTTTGAAAGTTTTGAAGAGGTTGGTTGTTTTACAATAATTCTGTTAATAATTATATAATAATATTATTTTCAGTGCACGTCTGTTCGTAATTCTACTCATCCTAAACGGCTTGAACGACTTTGATATTATTTTATACATACAGTATCATCTGGATGATTTTTAGCTATAGTTGGACACGGTAGGTAATAAAATCTACGCCAAATGAATTTCCGGCTAATTAAATAAAATGCGTATACCTTTTAAAAAATACTCTTTTTATTACAAATAGGTACAATTATACAAACCACAGCACGTACTTTTCATAAAGAATTTTAAAATACTCGCTTGTGAATTTTTTTTTTATAATCTAGTATCTCATTTGACTCCGTATAAATAGTCAAATACATACTTTTTTGTTAATGGTCAAATCAGCAACTTTTATTTGATATGGCGTGAATTTAACAAGGTATTATTCCAGAGTAAAGTATAAAATTACATTGAAAAGAAACCAATTCAGCTATAATAACACTAAATATCATTTTTTTTTCACAAGCAAACACTTCTTTATTAAAATTACACGAATGTAAATGAAAAAAAAATTTTAGCAAAATAAAAATATACTTAAAATATCTGCTGCCACAAAAAATATTATAGGAATGAAATAAAATCACATTTAAAAGCACCGAAATATACTTAGACAACTAGTATATACAATTGTATTTTACAATTACAAGCGAGAATGGACGTTTTTTAAAACAAATCACAAGAACATCACAAATAAATAAATAATAATCAAAAGTAATAAACTTGAAATACAGATTAAAATAAAATAAGTTTAAAATAATAAATTAAGTTATGGCATTCAAGAGAATATTTAAGTAAGATATAAAGTAAGTAATACAACTTAATTAACTTGACTAAATTAATTATTTACAAAGTTGGTCCTGTAAAAGTAAAATTAAATAAATATCGCCAGACAGACACACCAACTGTACGGTCCCAAACTAAGCAAAGCTTGTACTATGGGTACCGTACAATGGACTGGGGGCGATCCCAGTGACACCCAAACCTGGGCAAATTACGAAAAGGCCATTTCCGAAATTTGCCCTGGCGGGAATCGAACCCGCAACCACCATGTGCAGTGAGCCGAGCGGCCTACGCTCGAACCACTGCGCCAAGCGGTCATCAGTACATTCATAAATTAATTCATTCATACTCGTCTTGTCAAAAAGTTGATTTGACAGCAACAATATTGCTCGCTCACTCGTACAGTCTGAATATGATAAGGACAACAACACATTCAGTGCTTATACTAGGTGAAACAGAAAGAGTATACTATTTTTTTGCAACTTTACTTTGTAATAAAACTATCGGCTTTGTGGGACAGTTGAAGTACTAAAGGTTTTGTAGACTTGTGAAATCTGTCAACAGCTGTATCCCTGTAACACCTTTTGTTTTTCAAGTTTCCTCCAAAGCTGATAGTTTGAGAATTACAAAGTTTAGTTTTGATAAAAAGTATACCCTTGCTGTATCAACGTGTAGACAAGTTGAGATAATCTTATCATAGATTTGTATAATAATATCAAATAATTTATTTCGTCACATTATAAATTCACACACACACATAATACTTAAAAATAAAAGATCCAGTCACAATTATATAATGGTGCCAATTCTGTAGTACTCAAAACCCGACTAAACTAAAGGACGTTGGGAAGAAACGACATCCTCCACTCCCCCTATAGTTTAGTTTAATCAAGTTGGCCAATACCATCAGTGCCGTGTTGGCTTAAAACAGACTAACCACGTTTTGTTGACTAACCATCAATCTTTCTATGGTTATTTGAATATTCCTCTGTAGAGATCAACACGGTTAACCCCGCACCGATAATTTCCATACATTTCACTGTATTCGTCAAAAGTTTATTAAGTATTAATACATCGATCTTAAGTCTGAGACCGATCTTGAGTAGGTACATGTCAATTTCTACTGGTATGACATAATAATGACATTTCCAAGATGGCTCTCAGACTTAAGATCGATTTATTAATACGAGCCATAGTTATCTCGAAATATGCTGCACCAAATTCAAACAAAACAACAAGTTTGAAATAATTAAAACGTTAGAATAACAAAATCTAGTATTTACGTAGTTAATACATATATAATAACATAGTAATGTTGAAGACGGATTGTATAAATATATTTTTTAGTAAACAACTGAACAATGTTCAGATGGATGGCCATTGCTTTGTATATTATCTATTATTTATGATTATGTTTTGTTTCTTATATATTTGGTTTAGGTTAGGGTTATTTTTTTCTTATAACTAACCAAGTCTGTGAACCGCTAGCATCTCGCTCGACTCGCAAAAGGTCAACTTTGACAGTTTTCCTATGGAATAGCTGTCTTCTTTCTTTAAAAATATGACCGAACCCCGCCCTCCGTTAAATAGGTATTTCCCCAGTGTCAAGTAACAAATAGCAATTACAAACAATTAATAACAATACAGTACAAAAACGTGACCATCCATTTTGGAAAACCAAAATGGCCTCCTAGACTAGCTGTCAAAAGTGACTTATCCAGAAACGTCAGTTTTGACAGTTTTCCTAAACAAATATTCTAGCGACATGTAAGCGGTTAACAGACTTGGGCCCCCGAAATCCTGCGCCAAAACTAATCTAGGTTAGGCAATCAACCTGAACATTTTAGGCTGATTTATAAACAACTAATTATACAATCCATTTGCGACATATATACAGGGTGTAAGGGGCATCGTAACGAAAACTGATACCATGGATTCAACACATGATTCTGGAACACCCCAGAGTTGGAATTCTCCGTAGATATTTTCATGAATTATGCTAAAATTGTTCAGCATTTTTAAATTGTGATTTAACATAAATAAATCAATGATAAACTGCAATGTAAATTAAAAGTCAAGCTCGAGCGCGCATTTCATGTTGAAATCAATTTGAAATGCTGAATTTTTTTAGCATAGTTCAGGAAAATATCGACAGCAAATTATTATATACCCAAAAATCCATAAAACCCACAGAATATTCAATAATACAGAACACAGAGCATCTTCAATCTCCACAAATTTTTATCACGTATTTTCATACTCGGCGACAGCTATACAAATTGTCTTCCTTAACACAGACCCTCGTAGCCAATCTATTTTAAACCTACACCGGCGGATAACAAGTCTTAAATTAAAACACGTTTTTGACAATCGAACACAAGATGGCGGCGGTGGACAAGATGGCCGTCGGCGTTGTCATGGCAACGCCGCACCTGAGGACGTCGTTGGGATATAAATTCGGAGGTAAAGGTTCTTCTCCGACTTTGCAATACTCATTCCTTGACTGAAA
This sequence comes from Notodonta dromedarius, assembly GCA_905147325.1. NCBI lineage: Eukaryota > Metazoa > Arthropoda > Insecta > Lepidoptera > Notodontidae > Notodonta > Notodonta dromedarius. The sequence continues at coordinate 2,156,543 of LR990187.1, forward strand.
ACAAAAAAACAAATTTATTATGTCAATTATAAGTACTCACATAGGTTTATCATTATTATATTTAATTTAATAATTTAGCCGCTTTGACGTCCCGATCCTGGGCACGGGTCTCCCCTCACTACGAGGGGGATTCAGGTCATAATCCACCACGCTGGCCCAGTGCGGATTTCACATGTCTCTCGAAAATAGGTCAGATTTTCTAAGACATGCAGGTTTCCTTACGACGTTTTATTATTATAAATTATTATTATTTCAAAAATTCTTGAGACTATTCTACTATTATTTCTTTCGATTAAATTCGTGCGGGTTCCAAGACAATTTAACTTGTCCCCGGGACTCGTCGAGGGTCAAACCTCGTCGTCATTATTGGTCACCATTGTCGATCCTGGCTTACAGGAGTAACAGTGGTGGGAGTGTGGCGGGACTAGTCCCAGTACAGAGTACAGACCGCGAACTCCTGCCCGCACAGCTCGCGGCAGGGCGGGCACAGCACGCCGCCGCGGTGCAGCCAGCCCTTCTGCACGATGCGCACGCGCAGCGCCTGCCCCGCGTGGAAGCACGTGTACGTGTAGTTGCCCACCTGACACGAAACACGCACGGGGGCGTCCATTAATTGCGTGACGTGTTCTAGGGGGGGAGGGGATCACGCTAAACCTTTCCAAATCTCACTTAGGGGGAAGCGGGGGGTCTTGGCAAATATCACGTAATTCGTTTTCTAGCAGAAAACGTTGTTAAATTGCGTGAAAAATGATTTCTAGAATAAAATATGGCCATTGTGCAATTTTGAGCGCTAAGTATGGAATTAGCGGAAAGCTGCAAGGATGCCCTTTAGGGTGAATCGTTTTCCTATTTTTTTTTTCTCAATAATCCAACACCTTTGCAGCAAAAACATAAATTTTGAAGAATCTCGCGTGAGATTAGGCGATGGGGGAGGGAGTTCAAGAAAATCTTACGATATCTCACCAATTTTTTAAAGGACTCCCCCCACCCATCATAATCTAACCAAGTACCCCAAGCATTCTCCAATCCTTCCTATTATTATACCTAGGCATAGCGCACACCCCTAACCCCCCCCACCCCGACAGTCTGTTGCAGCCAGGAACCTATACAGGTTGAAACAGAAAGGGTATACTTTTTTTTCCAAAACTTAACTTTGTAATGCTAAAACTATCAGCTTTGGAGGAAACTTGAAAAACAAAAGGTGTTACAGGGATACAGCTGTTGACAGATTTCACAAGTCTACAAAACCTTTAGTACTTCAACTGTCCCACGAAGCCGATAGTGTTTGATTTACAAAGTTGAAAAAAAATTGTATACCTACCCTTTCTGTTTCACCTAGTATACTTCAACCTTCCTTGTAGCCCTTTAAGAAATCAATCGTAAGTCTGAAGCCAGTATTAATAAATCGATCTCAAGTCTGAGAGCGGTCTTGAGTCCGCTTTTGACATGTAACTGTGCTGGTATAACATAAGAATGACATTTCCAAGATCGCTCTCAGACTTGAGATCGATTTATTAAGACGGGCCTCAGAGCGATCTTGGAAATGTTATTCCAGTACAAAATCGTACTCAAAAGTGTACGTACTCAATTTAGATACCAGAGTTCAAAATCTTGGAATTATCATATTCAAGGTTATATTATACTCATGATTTTGTTTAAAAAAGTACAAAAACCATAGACAAGAAATGTAATAGTTACCACTATATGCAGTCTTCCACTCTCGCATTTATATTTGTAGCAACCGGAACCCCAATGTTGCCACTCTCTGATCTGAAAATAACAACAATAAAGATATCTAAATATTACACTCCTGATTGATTAGCAGTGATAGCCGATTGGTTAAAGCACGCGTCTTGCGGGCACCAGGTCTTGGGTTCAAATCCCGGCTCGCAACTCGGAGGCCCGTGCCCAGGAGTGGGACGTCAAAAGGGCTAACTTATTATTATTATTTATTACACTCCTATACTTACCTTGTACTTTTCCTACAGCAAATTGCTGATTCCTCCCCCCCTTTAGCTACTCTACCCGACTCCCTTCCCCTCCCCCGATCCCACTCCCCTTCGGGTGGGCAATAACTTCAGTAACCGTTTTACATCAGAATGGCAGTACGTTTGCAAACTTTTTTAAATGAAAAAAGTCAAAAGCTCCGAGTGGTTAAAGGTTACATTGCGGAAGTAGCCTTCGCAATTTGGTCTGGGTGTCACCGGGATCGCCCCCAATCCATTGTACGGTACCCATAGTACAAGGTTTGCTTAGTTTGGGACCGTACAATTGGTGTGTCAGTCTGGCAATATTTATTTGTCATTATTAAATGACAATTAACCAAATAACCCCCTAATTTGGTGACGCCTAACACCCTATATAAACTCACGAAACTTGTAAACTTTAATACTCATCGTGATTCAGTTTTGAACTGAAGCTTCTATACGGACGTTCGGTGCGCTCGCCGCGCGGCCACTCTATCCGTGCTAAGCGTCAGCAGCGTTACACGATATATATATAGGTACTTATACAGAGTGGCAGCTGAGGCACCCTACGCTTTATACTTTAAAGCACGCTTCGTTCGGGTTGTTATTAAATGTGTTTATTACTGCTATTTGTTACTTGACATTGGCGAAATACCTATTAAACTGGGTGGACTATATTTTTATAGAAAGAAGAAGAACAGAGACGGCCTCCAGGTTACCTGTCTACAAGATTTCTGCTCCCACACTCGATCGCTGTGGTCGAAACATTTGGAATGAGCGCCATAGTTTTCCAATGCGAAATTCACGTCAGCCTCTGTAACAACAGACCAACTTTAGGAAAATAATATCATACAATATACAGGGTGTAAGGGGCATCGTAAAGTAAACTGATGAGAGATGTTTTAAATACGGAAAAAACATACGGAAAATTTCAACTCGGGGGGTCCAGAATCATGAGTTGAATCCATGGTATCCGTTTTCGTTACGATGCCCCATACACCCTGTATACTGCATCTTATTCGGCTGTAGTATAGTGGATGATACTGGACAGTTCTAAGTTGTATAGTGGATGATAATGTACAGTTCTAAGTTGTATAGTGGATGATACTGTACAGTTCTAAGTTGTATATTGAAGATAATGTACAGTTCTAAGTTGTATAGTGGATGATACTGTACAGTTCTAAGTTGTATAGTGGATGATAATGTACAGTTCTAAGTTGTATAGTGGATGATACTGTACAGTTCTAAGTTGTATAGTGGATGATACTGTACAGTTCTAAGTTGTATAGTGGATGATAATGTACAGTTCTAAGTTGTATAGTGGATGATACTGTACAGTTCTAAGTTGTATAATGGACGATACTGTACAGTTCTAAGTTGTATAGTGGATGATACTGTACAGTTCTAAGTTGTATAGTGGATGATAATGTACAGTTCTAAGTTGTATAGTGGATGATACTGTACAGTTCTAAGTTGTATAATGGACGATACTGTACAGTTCTAAGTTGTATAGTGGATGATACTGTACAGTTCTAAGTTGTATATTGATGATAATGTACAGTTCTAAGTTGTATAGTGGATGATACTGTACAGTTCTAAGTTGTATAGTGGATGATAATGTACAGTTCTAAGTTGTATAGTGGATGATACTGTACAGTTCTAAGTTGTATAATGGATGATACTGTACAGTTCTAAGTTGTATAGTGGATGATACTGTACAGTTCTAAGTTGTATAATGGACGATACTGTACAGTTCTAAGTTGTATAGTGGATGATACTTTCCAGTTCTAAGTTGTATAGTGGATGATAATGTACAGTTCTAAGTTGTATAGTGGATGATACTGTACAGTTCTAAGTTGTATAATGGATGATACGGTACAGTTCTAAGTTCTATAGTGGATGATACTGTACAGTTCTAAGTTCTATAGTGGATGATACTGACTAGGCGTGTTCTCCTCGTAGGAGCAGCGGCTGCCGCGCACCAGCACACTCTTGTGACGCCAGGTGAACTCCTGCAGGTACGGGCAGTAGTCCGCCAGCGACACCGAACCCCCATAGTACGCCTCCTCCCCAGGGGGGGTGTGGGGTAGCACATCGAAGTGCTGGGAATGAACACACACACATTAAAGGTGGTAGACCAAGCTACGACTCCAAATTAAAGAGATTAGAAGGTCTGTGAAGGAAGGTTTTGTGAAGTCGATTCAATTTTTTTATTAAAAAAAATTGTTTTTCATGTTTTCTTGTGATAAGCTACGTATTGAATTGCTGGTAAATAGTCCATATCTCTCAAAGTACTGAACCGATTTTAATGATATTCCTGTGGGACCAATCTGAAAGTATATGCTTTCAAATTAAAAATGTCTGAGTTCTAAGGTAACAAACATAAAAACAAAAAAAATACAACTGAATTGAGAAAATTTTCCTTCGGTTAAAAATAATTTGATTTGATTATTGTAATATGATTTTTCACACGCTCCCTATGAAATGATTAAATTCAAACACAAATGTATGTATGTGTTGGTATATAAAGCTGGGTACTCACTTAGCAGTGTAGCACGTAACGTATCAGATACGGTATCAACCTGCGAGTGGGTACGGCTCGTCCACGGTCCTCCGCATATCTAGCTACGAGCTGCCGGATCCGCAGTGCTCGCAACGACGTCACGCCGACAACATGTCTCAAATGGTGGCTAGTGCTGCGTTCATATTCATACGTACTCACTATCTACACAAGCGGTCGTGACGCCGTCCACGAGCACACTGCGAGCCGCCTTGTGTTCGCAGTGAAACCGCCACTCGGCGGGTCACTGCGAGCTTACAGCGCTCCACGCGCGAGCGGCTCGCAGCGGGCTCGGGCCTACGTACTCACTTGATACCGTATCTGATACGTTACGTGCTACACTGCTAAGTGAGTACCTAGCTTAGGATATTTTATATCTATACAAATAAATAAAATCGGAGTGTCTGTTTGTAATATCAACATAACAACTTTTCACTAAATGCATATGAAAGTACATACGACACCTATAGCAAAAACGCGATTTAAAAAATTTTTGTCTGTCTGTCTGTCTGTGTTTGTTCCGGGTAATCTCCGAAACGGCTGGACCGATTTTGACGGGACTTTCACTGGCAGATAGCTGATGTTATAAGCAGTAACCTAGGCTACATTTATTTTACAAAAACAAAATTTTAAAAAATGGGTCCTGTCGCGCGGGTTCAGAACGCGGGAGCGGGCTTTTTTATTAAGTTAAATTCCACGCGGACGAAGTTGCGGGCTCAGCTAGTTATATTTATATAACTGTTATCAACATTGTTCTTTTTAAAAAACTTCACCTGTCAAACTGAAAAAAAGTAGTGTCTGTGGTAAAAACAAGATGGAGGAACATTGTTTTAAGTTTATGAAAAATGCAGATAAATAATTAGGATAAGTACAATATTGGTGCTTTGTTTATTTGACTACATGTATGTATGATTAATAATGTACCTGGTATGCTCTGGGTAGGATGTTGTCATGCCGCACCAGATTGCATAACACGACGGCCGTGCGGCGCGGCGAGCACTCCGTGCGAAGCGGGTTCCCCTTGATCCGTTCGCAGAACGGCGCGGGGTTCTTGCGTCTGTGGTTGAACACGTTCTCGATATAATCCCCAATACATTCGTGTCAAGAATTCTAGAGAACAATTTTGCGAGAACTCCATAAGTATTTTAATGCAAAACTAATGCCTTTTCGGTTTTGTTTTGGTTATTGAGACTCAGATGTAACAGAATAGAATAGAATATAATAACTTTTTATGGTACACCAGAGTTTGAAATTGATATAATAACAACTAATGATATATTAAATTTATATTTGTACAGACTATAATTATTATATTATCTATGCATGCGAGAAATGTAACAACCATGTACTAATTGGTAATTTGTTTAACATTTTCTTGATGTAGTTTTTTAAATTTATTTTTTTTAATATTAATAAAAACAAAAAAGGTATAAAAAAGCCTGATCTATTTTGTATACTCACTCTTCCAATACCGTTCCATTTATGATGCTTGTAAATAATTGATTATTTTAATTAGATTTTCTTAAGGCTAAAGCGCCCATCTAGCCCGCGAAGTTCAAATTTTTTGAGGTTTTTTAGAAATTTTTCAAAATCTGACAATAATAAAAGGCACATTTTGTAATTCGCGAAAAAGACCGTGTGCAGTGCATTTATTAATATATCCAACTTACTCTAAAATATTTCAAGAACGACAGCTATCCAGATAATCTGGCATTTTTTGTATATTTAGTGATTTACTAGTATCATATCCACCGTGATAATATTTATAGTAAAATAAATGTATGAATAAACGCACTGCATACTGTGTTTTTCGCAAATTACAAAATGTTGTCTTAAATGTTTTCAGATTTTGGATAAACTATAAAAATACTCGAAAAATTTGAATTTCGCGGGCTAGACAGGCGCCTTCACCTTAAATCGGAAATAGGCCTAGGAAATAATCCATAGTTGTGTAAGAAACAATAAAAAAGAAATATATTATTAAAAACTTCTATTATATTTCTGAGAGTGACGGACGCTGATTCAAAGCCTACCTTTACGATGATTTAAGAAAAAAATATCGACGAATATTCGATATATTTACCTTTTTATTTAAGTCGTAACAATTCTTAATGTAAAATATTTATTGTCATGATTATTTTTTTGCTAAGGCGACCTTTTCAGCCTTCAGATTGATCTAGAAAGTGATATCTCAATACTACTACTTACATCAGAACTGAACATATTATTGAACACACATATATTATATAAATATAATAATAATACGTTAAACTTACTCTAGCGTAGAATTGTCCACAGTATCGCTTGTAAAATAATAAAAACATGGCTTAATATATCTACAGGTGGAAACAGAAAAGGTATAGTTATTTTTTCAAAACTTATCTTCGTAATTCTAAAACTATCAGCTTTGGAGGAAACTTGAAAAACAAAAGGTGTTATAGGGATACAGCTGTTGACAGATTTCACAAGTCTACAAAACCTTTAGTAAGTACTTCAACTGTCCCACAAAGCCGATAGTTTGAGATTTACAAAGTAAAGTTGCAAAAAAAATAGTATACCCTTTTTGTTTCACCTAGTATACCGAGAGATGATAATGATGTCTTACTATAAGTGGTACATGTTTTACTTAAACCGCCGATCGTATAAGGATCGACCATCGATCGAATCGATGATAAATAACTATAATAAATATCGCCAGACTGACACACCAACTGTCTGGTTCCAAACTAAGCAACGCTTGTACTATGGGTACCGTACAATGGACTGGGGGCGATCCCCCTAACACTCAGACCAAGGCAAATTACGAAATTTGTCCCAGATGGGAATCGAACCCGCAACCACCATGTGCAGTGAGCCGAGCGGCCTGCGCTCCAACCACTGCGCCAAGCGGTCGTCGAACATTGCTGTCGATAATGCGATCGAACATTGCTCTATACTCTATACAGGGTGTAAGGGGCATCGTAACAAAAATGATACCATGGATTCAACTCATGATTCTGGACCACCCCAGAGTTTGAGAGTTAGAATTATAATATGTCAGCATTAAACATTTCAGCATTTTTCAATTGATTTTAGCATGAAATGCACGGTCGAGGGTATTGAGTCTTAATTTACATTGAAGTTTATGTCTTAAATAGTAATTATTGATTTACTAGCTGTGCCCCGCGACTTCATCCGCGTAGTATTGGATTATTAGGTTAAAAGTATCCTATATGTTAATCCCGGTTATAATCTATATGTGTTCCAAATTTCATCCAGAACCGTTCAGTAGTTTTTGCGTGAAGGAGTAACAAACATACATACATCCATCCACACTCACAAACTTTCGCATTTATAATATTAGTAGGACGTTTGCATGAAATGCACGGTCGAGGGTTTTGTATCTTCATTAACATTGCAGGTCATGTCTAAAATAGTAATTTATTTATGTAAAATCATTTGTAAACGAGCTTAACTAATTAAGCCCCCAGCCCACTGTACGGTACCCATAGTACAAGCGTCGCTTAGTTTAGGACATTCAACTCCGGTCACCCATCATTATTCTAACCCGTAAAACCGGGTGTTACCTCAACCTTTGCGAGTTCAGCCACTGCTTGCAGGATACCATCGCGAACCGGCAGCCCAGGCCTCTCCCCCAGTCAAGGGGGGTGGCGTGTTCGTAGTTGGCGCGATACCATCCCGTGTCCTCCATTAACGCGAATGTAATTCTGCTGAACACTGAGTTTTGTGTGTGGGTGCCAGTCATAGCTTCATTCTGTAAAGAAAATTGTGTAATTTAAAACGTGTGTATTTTTAAATATGGGTAAATATCATCTGAGGATTGCCAGCTATGAAGTAAAAAATCCATATTGAAATTCAATCCATATTTTTGCAAAGAACCTAAATAGTACTAAGTAGTTCCACGAAACAAAAATTAATAATGGGAAAAAAATATTTTGGAATTATATACTATAACATTTGATAATCCATAAGTCGATTTATACAATTAAAAAAAAATAAAAAAATACCACAAACGTATTTTTTTGTCATTACTTGTTTTCAAGTTAATGCAGCATTTTTTTGACATTTACATTTGGCAGCTCCGATCGTTTCTTCCTATTCTTTCTGTCTTTAAAAATACAGCCCACCCAGTTTAATAGGTATTTCTCCAGTGTCAAGTAACAAATAGCAATAACAAACACATTTAATAACAATACAATACAAAAATGTGACCGTCCACTTTGGAATACCAAAATGGAGGCCGTTTCTGCCTATAGATCTATAACTTCGAGATGATTAGCATTTGTAGTGACACTGACATAACTAAAGTCACACATAACGTCAACCCAGTTCAATGAAGCGACATCTGGTGAGCTGAAATTTGATTGCCCCATAGTGTATGATGGTATGGTATTATGTGTGGTCTGTGTGTATTTACTACAAAGTCTGTTGTGAATATACATCAAGACACACAGAGACGAACATAGAACCGCCCCCTTTTTTGAAGTCGGTTGATATCAAACGCAGATTTTTTTCCTGTGTTCAACCCGCTAGAGCCTGGGTAGTTCATTTACTTTTAAATAGGCAAAGAGAAAATCCTGATCACTATGTATCGTGTAGTCCTGTGGTGTTTTCTTACCTCAAAAACCCTCTTCTCCCAATGTGTGAGGGCGGTGCCGTCCCCTCCCTGGTCTTCTAACTCGGCACCTTCCAATTCAGAGCAGTTGAAGTGATCCCGCACCTGCGATTACCCCAAATAACTATTGTTATGCGTCAAGAATTCTCGCCAGAAAATATTACCCGCAATTCTTAGAATCAAAATCATGCTTCGAGAAATGAGTTTATTTCCAATATGTACTTAATAATTACTGTTAACGCAGACTTAATAAACCGAGAATTCTTGGCTATGATTGGATGGTACGTAGTTCTTTGAAAATTCTTGCCAACAACTTCGAGAATTGAGAAGAAGGCTGACCGCCGACAAACCCTGAAGCGTAACTTAAATTAGATTCATAGAAAAATATAATCCATTCTCGTTCTCTAGATTTCTTGAGCGATCTCAACGAGACTGTAGTTGCGGCTTTATAAACGCATTTATCGGTGATCAAGTTTTTAGTACAAGGGTTAAACCATTAAATATTCTTACCTCTTGAACAACTCTTGGCGTGACTATCATGTTAAAGGTTCTCTCCATATAACCTCCTCTAATCATCCAGTTCTTCCTGGTTATATTCTTGACGACGCGGTCTGACCATTTGTGGATTTGCAATCTTTAAAAAGATACAAATTAATAACTAACGGTGGTAGTGCCAAGATGTTCTCAATTGACTACTGAGGTAGTACAGTCCTCTCACAAAACATCGGTGTGACGTGGTTATAATAGCTACGTTTCATTAGATGTGTGGGAGAGCCGGAAGACAAGCAACAACCCACTTTTCTCTCTCCTCTGTCTCACTCGCCTTTGGTATGATTATGCGTTGGCCTTTCAAAATAACCTGAGCGATTGATAAATAATACCTACTCCTCATCCAAAGGCGGGTTTCCGGTGTCTTGTCTTCTTTCAGTTAACGGTTCTCCTTTTTCATCTCTGTAATACAATAAAAACCATAGAATTCTCTTTTAATTTTAATGTTTACATTTCTTTAGTTTTTACACATTTTAGGACTTATATTTGTATAGAATTTCCTTGTCTTTTTTATAATTACTTTGCACTCTACAACGCCTTAGATGTATATCTGTAAAGTTGTTCATGTCCGTATAAATATATAAATAAAATAAATAAATTTAATTTCATGCTATATTCGGCAGTAAAATCCCGGCGAGAAATTACGAAGTAAATCAAGAACTGGAGAATGGGCATTATTTATGTTTCTACAGCCAAGATCAATAAGAGTGAACTGTGAAACGGAACTCTAAGCAATGTCCTCAGTGGAAGCGGCATTCCGAACCGGTGGTAGATTCTGACTATTCATAAATGCTTTGCTGGCTTACGTGAATTAAAACAATTTTGAGTTTGAGTTTAATATCATTCTTGGACTAAACTGTCGTCGAGAAATTACGAGAAAGGTCGAGAACCAGAGAATGGACACTAGAGAATGGACTATTATCTTTCTCGCTAGATGTCGCTATGGCTACTATAAAAAAATTTGGTATCTCAACTATGGAAGCGTTCTTGGAAATGTCATTATAGAATGTAAAATGTTTAAGGCGTCAATAGCCTAGTGGTTAGAGCGGCCGCTCTCGTAGCGGAGAGGTTCCGGGTTCGATCCCCATTCTGGTCATTAAACTATTGACGTGGTTTTAACACAAGCTTTAGCTTAGCTGAAGGGGCTAACGGGAATACTAGTACTTAATGTGATATACTCACATATATATATATATTTTCTAATAAGATTACTAGCAATGTGTGTATATCACATTACTAGTATTCTCTTTAGCCCCTCCAACTAAGCTAATGCTTGGCTGTCGTCAATAGTTTAATGACCAGGATCGAACCCGGAACCTCTCAGCTACGAGGTCAGCCCCTCTAACCACTAGGCTATTGACGTTACAGTGCCAATAATCTTTAAAATAAAAAAACAAAATGTCATCTCAATCGTTCCTAGAACCGTACGTACCTGTAAAATGCGAATAGTGACACGCTGAATCCCAGAGCATGCAGCATCTCATGTTTGACAGTTGACAGCACTGACGGCATGTCCCGATATTTTGTTGACAGCTCCCCGGGACAGAAGTTCGCGTGGCCCGCTACTGGCCTGCAAGAGAATTGAGGAGTTAAGAGCATGTGGGGAGGTTTGGAAACAAGCGATCTCCACACTTTTCCAAGCGATCTCCACACTTTTCCAAGCGATCTCCACACTTCTCCGAGCGATCTCCACACTTTTCCAAGCGATCTCCACCCTTTTCCAAGCGATCTCCACACTTCTCCGAGCGATCTCCACACTTTTCCAAGCGATCTCCACACTTCTCCGAGCGATCTCCACACTTTTCCAAGCGATCTCCACACTTTTCCAAGCGATCTCCACACTTTTCCAAGCGATCTCCACACTTCTCCGAGCGATCTCCACACTTTTCCAAGCGATCTCCACACTTTTCCAAGCGATCTCCACACTTCTCCGAGCGTTAATATTTCGACCCATACTGTACCTTCAGCGAAATGTGATATACAGGTTGAAACAGAAAGGGTATACTTTTTTCAAAACTTAACTTTGTAATTCTAAAACTATCAGCTTTGGAGGAAACTTGAAGAACAAAAGGTGTTACAGGGATACAGCTGTTGACAGATTTCACAAGTCTACAAAACCTTTAGTACTTCAACTGTCCCACAAAGCCGATAGTTTTAGATTTACAAAGTTAAGTTGCAAAAAAATGAGTATACCCTATCTGTTTCACCTAGTATAGGGTTTTTTTTTATTTTTTTTATTTTTTTATAATTGACTATATGTTGTTGGCCAGCGTGGCCATAACAACTTCACCCGGACAGAGGGCCCAGCCAGAGGGGCAGGGGAGCAGCTAGCTCAAGGGCGCCACAAGGGACACGACCTCGGCTTGGGCCGCTGCCAGGAGAGGTGGCGAGGGTCAATCTACCACCGGAACGGAACACGGCCTCGACTGAGAAGATCACCTACTGGTGTGACTCACCGATCTAGAGCTGATTCTTGTTGACAATGCGAAGCGTACGCCACAGTGAGCCCTCGGCGACATCGCTCCGTTTCAACCGCACTCACATACAGCACAAAGTCCGTATTCGCCACTCCCGGAGGCTCTTCCGCTTCCTGCGACACTGCAAGATAAGATTGTCTATGCAGGCGATAGGTTTAAGGTGAAGGCGCCTGTCTAGCCCGCGAAGTTCAAATTTTTTGAGTTCTTTTAGAAATTTTTCAAAATCTGACAATAATAAAAGACAAATTTTGTTATTCGCGAAAAAGACCGTGTGCAGTGCTTTTATTAATACATTTATTTTACTCTAAATATTATCACGGTGGATATGATACTAGTAAATCACTAAATATACAAAAATTGCCAGATTATCTGGATAGCTGTCGTTCTTGAAATGTTTTAGAGTAAGTTTGATATATTAATAAATGCACTGCGCACGGTCTTTTTCGCGAATTACAAAATTTGTCTTTTATTATTGTCAGATTTTGAAAAATTTCTAAAAGAACTCAAAAAATTTGAATAGTTCGCGGGCTAGATGGACGCTATAGCCTTAAAACACGAGCTTCACGATTTCTACTGACATTGATATGGTATGGTGTCAGCAAAACGTCAAAAGCGGAGCGTTTGAAACGTAATCGCGAGCGTTTGCTTTTCTATTACGAATTGAGTAACTAGCGTGGTTAGGGCCCATAGTTCTACTCAAATAGAACTTGTATTAACACTCGTACCACACACCTGGTTCATCGTTGCCCTCATTCAACGCGTTCCCGTTGATCTCTGTGGCTATCTCGTCATCTAGCTGGACCTGTTGCCTCGGTAGCGCCCTGCAGTTGTGTCCTGTACTGTTGCAGACGTAACACGGCTGCAAACAACAAAATACAATAGTTAAATATCGCTGACTGTGTGATCCCAAACTGCAGTTGTAAAGCCAAGCTTATACAGATTGAAACAGAAAGGGTTTTTTTTTCAAATCTTAACTTTGTGATTCTAAAACTATCTGCTTGGAGGAAACTTGAGAAACAAACCATGACGTCATCATTGGTCTCCATTGTCGATCCTGGCTTACAGGAATAACAGTGGTGGGAGTGTGTGGCGGGACTAGTTCCACTACAAGAACGCTTGTACAATTCGTACCATATAATCACAGAGTCAGTTAGTTCATTAAAATTGGGAATACGATCAATCAGCAAGCGTTATCTGCTATGTTTAGCGCCGGGATGAAACATACTACAATATACATTCCACAGATATAGATTTACATAGATAACGCAAATGCATGTACTTCGAGTGTACTAAACCCCGACCAAGCGTCATGGTTGGTCGCCGCTAACTTACAGTCCGCGCGACTACAGATATAAACAATATGAGTATGGGTGTCACTGGGATCGCCCCCAGTCCATTGTACGGTACCCATAGTACAAGCTTTGCTTAGTTTGGGACCATACAGTTGGTGTGTTTGTCTGGCGATATTTATATTTTATTTATTTTAGTATGAGCGAGATAATCACTCGAGAGAATCGTAGCGGGCGGAGTGGCATCGGCAGCATCGGTGTCTTTGAATCGGTTTGGATTTCCCGTCACTAATGACGTCACAGTAGGTGTTAAAAATTCGGCACGCTCGGTTTCAATACAAATCGTGATACTTGCGTTATCTATGTAAATCTATATCTGTGGTACACTCAAATGAAAATAATCCGGTTTCTTTATACGCACTTGCAACACATGAACTTACACAGATAAACCACGCTTAGGGGCAAGCCATAAGCCATTGGCTATTTGTCAGAGTAATATGTCAAGTTTGACATCGCCTTTGCTAATTAACTCGCATCTTCTAAGGAAACCGAGCAAATTACGAAAAGTTTAGCTCCCACATTTACCCTATTCGGACGACGTCAAATTCGATATACACCGTGGACATTTTACAAGGCAGTAAAGATTATAATAAAAAAAAAAATACAAAATAAAAATTACAACCAATATGTTGGAAACATAAATAAAGCAATAAATAAAACAGTTTGTGTTCCGTTTCCAGCCATGTTGATATTCAGTCGATTTCATGTCATAGGTATGTACTTTTTCATTACTCATACTCGGAAAGTAGGTCTGAAGTTGCCTGAGGAGCGGGTTGAAAGTAATACTTTTCCGCCCATGGGAGAATCAATTTCAACTGACAGCTGTCAAATTATTAAAAAAAAAACTTGTTCCATTTTCACATTTCTATGGAACCATGTTCTAACTTTTTATACAGTCACTCAATTGAAATGCGCGATGTAAAATTGAAATAAGTTAAGTAGTAATGAAAGAATATATAATAATATTTTTAAATGACTTAATTATAATTAAGTTTCAACAATTTCTTTAGAATAAATTAGATTTGGGCAAAATATTTAAAGATGAAAATGAAAAATAATGGCTAAGTAAATAATGAAGTTGGCCGGCCAACGAAAAAAAAAAACAAAATAGGCGGCAATCCGATATTTTTTTTTCGATGTTTATACTTTCTTGTATTATTTCTTTAGCCAATTCCTGTTTTTATTTATACTTTCCTTGTATTCGTAATGAAAAGCACTGTGTTTACCTCGGGTGAAACACTTATTTTGTTCCTCGAGCTATTGGCTCGCTATTGACTGGCCTCGCTACGCTCAGGCGCCAAACCACGTCTCGGGCCAAAATAAATTACTTTCACCCCTTGTGTAACAATGTACTATTATACCACTGGTGGCCGAGACGAAAGTCTCAATTTAAGCCCCGCCAACCACCGTCACTCCTGTAAGCCAGGATCGACAATGGTGTCCTACGATCACGTCGAGGTTTGACCCTCGACGAGTCCCGGGGACAATTTAAACAGTCTTAAATACCCGAAGAATTGAAATGAAAAAAATAGGAGGAATTGAAATGAATATTATCCACTACCAAACGCGAATAATGCAAGTTTGCGTTGGCGAAACGTGTACACCGACCTTTTATTATTAACTCTATTTAAGAGAGAATATCAGAAATAAATAAATATCGCCAGACCGACACACCATATGCACGGTCCCAAACTAAGCGACACTCGTACTATGGGTACCGTACAATGGACTGGGGGCGATCCCGGTGATACACAGACCCGGGCAAAATTCGAAAAGGCCATTACCGAAATTTGCCCCGGTGGGAATCGACAACCACCAGCGGCCTACGCTCGTACCATTGCGTCAATCGGTGGGAATGTTTCGGCAGTGCAAACAAGGGGTAATGATAAAACTTTACAGACAGACATTGCCCAGTCTAATATAACTTAGGTTAACAGTAAGAAAGGATTTTTAAAAAATCATCTCAGAAAAGGGTCAAAAAGAAGATGTAAATTCCACCAGGCACGAGGGTGGTCTAGAAAAACTGATGCATTATGATGATTTATCCAAGACTGAGACCTCATCATCATCTGCCTTACCTTTTCCCATTATCTGGGGTCGGCGCAGTATGTCTTTTCCTTCCATACATCACGCTTTCCCGTCATACTTACATCCACTCCAACCTCGTTCATATCATTCTTAATACAATCCATCCATCTTTTCTTGGCCCTTCCTCTCGCACTGTATCCATCCACATTCATATTCATCACTCGTTTAGTCACATGCTTCTCATGCCTTCTGAGACCTACGGACTTGAAATTTATCTCTCCTTTCTGAGTGCTCGCTAAGAAAGGCACGGGGAACAGCTAGTAAACTTATAGACGCAGAAAAAAGCAATCCTTTACCTATCTTTATATCCGGTGTGCGTTTCATCGTAATTCTCCTAAACGGCTAGACCGATTTTCATGTTTTTATGTACTTACTAGCGACTTCGTCCGCGTGGAATTTAATTGACAAAGTTTCATACAAACTTTCATCCCCTATTTTATCCCCTTGGGGGTAGAATTAATCAAAATCCTTTCTTAGCGGATGCCTACGTCATAACATCTACCTGCATGCCAGATTTCAGCCCGATCCGTCCAGTGGTTTGGGCTGTGCGTTGATAGATCACTATGTCAGTCAGTCAGTCAGTCAGTCACCTTTGAGTTATATATATATATAGATGTACGGGGTCACCTGGATGGCTCTTAACTATAGTTAAGCAAGGTATAGTTATGCAGAACTTAAAATCTACGCTCGCAGAGCGTCGAGCCAAAGTCTTAATAAAAATACTACTAACAGAAATGTTTTTTACAGGGATCCTGCTATTTCTGTTTCACACCACGCGGTCATTCGTCCTCCTCACAGCCAACATCGATGATGTCAAAAGGCTGGCCAGCAAATTCGTCTCCGAATCTATGGCCGAGAAAATTGCCGATTTCATTGCAAAAGCCACCGAACACATGATCACAAATGTATCAGAGGAAATAGTCATCGACCAAGTGTCCGAAGAGAACAACAGATACAACATTGCTAGACAGAGGAAAGAAACGAATGAAAAGATCAATGCTGATCTATCTTCCTACGAAGCCTTGGAACCAGATATCAAACCGAGGAAGTTAGCGGGAAACGCTGAACATGTTAAAACAATGAAACCAAGATACACAGACAATTACAGACAAGACAACAATATTAAATACAGCAGTAAGCCAGAGACTGTTAGATTTGTTACGATGAAAGAGAGACAGAACATACAGTCTCAATATGTTAAAGCGAGCAGAGATAATAGCATGAAAGTACAACCCAAGTTCGTAGCTGCCAATGAACCAGAAAGTCAGTATTATAAACCAGAAGTAAACGGTCCAATGGATTCTCAGTACGCACAAAGTAAACTCAAACCAAAGCCGAAGCCTGGTCATCAATCAAAAGATGTATCAACGATTGGTTACGCTGAGAGAATTGTCCAAGATTTTGATGTTGCAACGAAGAAATTGAAAACGCGAATCAGCAACAGTCGCGTTCACAAAACTGTTGGTAACAAACAATTGGAAGTAATTGAATCCGATGACCCAAACAAAAATAATACGGATGGAAGCATACTGCGCGCGATAAAAGACCCAACGACTCAGAGAATAAGGAACGAATTTGATCAGTACGATAATATTCATTATCCCAAGCCCGATTTCGTTGCCACAAGCGGTCCTGTGGCGTTGCTTAAAATTCCTAGCAATAAGAAATGGTTGGAGGAAGACGAGGACGATTCAAAGCAGAGTTGGTTTTGAGTAAATTTTGAATTTCCTTTTTTTTTATTATTACCCCTGAAGTTAGAAAAAGAATGTCAATAGATGTGCAGCTACGCGTACACTTGTAGGAGACAGCATCAGTACATAGAAATACCATTAAACCAAAGACAACCATTTTGGAAAAACTTTTATAGCTCAGTATCAAATACGGAAGATGGCAAATTTTAATTGGTCCGTTTCTAAATCGAATGGACCAATCAAAATGTCAGATGCAATCATATATACAGGGTGTAAGGGGCATCGTAATAAAAACTGATGCTCAAGATTCTGGACCCTCCAGAGTTGGAATTTTCCGTCGATATTATCATGAATTATGCTCGAAAATTGAGCTATTTTCTATTTATGTTAGCATGAAATCATTAGGTATACAAATCTATTTCAAGTGATTGTACATCACTTGTTTAGACATAAACTGCAATGTAACGTAAGACTATAAGCGCATGAGCGCGCATTTCATCTATACAAATAAATAAAATTGGAGTGTCTGTTTGTAATATCAAAATAACACCTTCTCACTCAATGCATATGAAAGTACATACGACACCTATAACAAAAACCCGATTTAATTTTTTTTTGTCTTTCTGTCTGTCTGCCTATCTGTCTGTCTGTCTGTCTGTCTGTCTGTGTGTTTGTTCAGGGTAATCTCCGAAACGGCTGGACCGATTTTGACGGGACTTTCACTGGCCGATAGCTGATGTTATAGGGAGTAACTTAGGCTACTTTAATTTAAGAAAAACAATTAGGGTTCCGCGTAAAAAAATAATAACATGAAATCAAAGAGTATCTCCGAAACGGGTGGACAGATTTTCACGGGACTTTCACTGGTAGATAGCTGATGTTATAAGCAGTAACTTAGGGTACTTTTATTTTATAAAAACAAAATTTAAAAAAATGTAAAAATGTGTCCTGCTCAGAACGCGGGAGCGGGCTTTTTTGTTAAGTTAAATTCCACGCGGACGAAGTCGCGGGCTCAGCTAGTGCAAAAATAAATTTAACAATGCTGACACATTTTAGCCTAATTCAAGACAATATCGACGGAAAATTCCAACTCTGGGGGGTCCAGAATCATGAATTGAATCCATGGCATCAGTTTTCGTTACGATGCCCCTTACACCCACCCACCTGTATACTTTTCAAATCCAATGTAACTTACATTCAAATGTTCTTCAGGTACTCTGACTTCGCCGCACATAGTTTCAGGGTTGCATGCGTCGATACAATGTGACCGGCCCCCTCGCACGAACACCTGCCTGGTAGGACACTTCCTGAAAAACAAAACTAAAGATATAATCTATTATCTTTAGGAATTTTAAGCTGATGTTATAAGGAGTAATATGGGATAATTTTAATTTATAACATCAAAACTTAAAATTGTTTTTATTCACGTAAGCTAACAAAGCATTTATGAATAGTCAGAATCTACTACCGGTTCGGAATGCTGCTTCCACTGAGAAGATCCGGCAAGAAACTTAATGGTTACTCTTTTCAATGAATTAAAGATGGTGTACATTCTCAAGAACAGCAACAAAAATATGAGCAGGCAACAATCTAGTTATGAATAAGTAAGCAGTGATAGCCGATTGATTAAGCACCCGTCTTGCGGGCACCAGGTCCTGGGTTCAAACCCCGGCTCACGCCTCTGGGTTTTTTGAAATCTATATGCTAATCGTAATTTCTATATGAATATCACTTGCTTACGGTGAAGGAAAACATTGTGAGGAAACCTGCATGTCTTAGAAAATCTAAGCAATTGTCGAAAAGCATGTGAAAACCTGGCGGTTTTCACACCGCACTGGGCCAGCATAGTTGCGCATGGCCTGGATCCCCCTCGAAATTGAGGGGAGGCCCGTGCCCAGGAGTGGGACGTTAAAGGGGCTAAATTATTTTTATTATTATTAATATATTGTTTTCTTATATTTACGCGAATACTACACATTGAAATAAAACTATTTTTACGGATTATATCGCGTTTATTTAATTTTATGTTCCCGACGTTTCGGTTGCTTTACAGCAACCGTGGTCACGGGGGGACTGAGGTGTTAGACGTCCTGATGTCATAGTTAAAAACTGGGTACCCTCAAAATTTAGTTGGTGTTTGCGGTCCGATCCACGCAGAAAGTGCTCACTGTGTCTTGAGGTCTTGCAATGGTACGCTTGGTTTTCGATTTAATTATATTAATTACTGGATCCCAAGTTGGTGGTAGCACCCAGCCATCTTCCCTATTGAAATTAGGATGTTTTTTAATTTCAATGGCCTCACGTATCATCCTTGGTCGGAATCGGTGTTCTATTGCGAGGATCTGTGGTTTATCAAATCTGATATAATGGCGGGTGCGGGACGTCGTATAACGTCGGGAACATAAAATTAAATAAACGCGATATAATCCGTAAAAATAGTTTTATTATTAATAGTTATTCTGTCATTCAATTTAATAGCCACCCAGTTTGATAGGTATTTCGTCAGTGTCAAATAATAAATATTAATAACAAACACAATTAATAACAATACAATATAAAAATCTGGCCGTCCATTTTGGAAAACCACAATGGAGGTAATTATTTATAGTTTCTTGTATTCCCGAAACAATGGTCGAAATTCGCCCATATTTTTTTTTTTATATTAATGGCCTCTTGCCATTGGGTCAGGCCCAATGTGATTCCGCCAATGTCGACGAAGTTGAAGAGACACGATGGAGATATTTAATTTCAAACGTCATTACGGTGTTATTGTCAAAGACTGTTTGATCCTGGCACGCAGAATGCACTATGGAAGTCCCGCCCTCCAAAAACTGTCACCGTGTGTCAGTCAGTCGGTGTGGAGGTTACAAATGTGTGTGTGTCAATTCATGGTAGTGTGTGTAATGTTTTCATAATTGATTTTAATGTATTTTTAAGTGTTATAATATAAAAATATTAGCATCTGCACTCCTTCTCTATATAACTAACTAGCGGCCCGCCCCGGTTTCGCACGGGTACATTACGGTTACATTATTGGAATTTTAGTAAGGATCCCTAATTTTTTTTAAATATAATATAGCCTATGTCACCCGGGGATAGTGTAGCTTCCCAACAGTGAAAGAATTTTTCAAATCGGTTCAGTAGTTTCGGAGCCATTACATTTCATATTCATTACAATCAAACAAACAAAGTTTTCCTCTTTATAATATTAGTATGAAAAGTATGATAAGCGTGCCAAATTTCATACTCCTCTGTCTGCGCAATTTTCGTATTAAGCGTTTGAAAGTTTTTCCTTCACGTATTAATATATAATATAGGTATAGAACAAGATAAATAAATAAACAAAACTTAGATAGCAGCTGCACTAGCGCGCGATGTTTTCTTTCTGTCAGTCCCACAACCACAATTACCGTGCAGATAGACATGACGTGATAAGAGTATTTATCTTATCACCTCTCGATAGTCGAGGACGCCTCGCAAAACAGCGGACGTGAACTAAAAAATACAGAGCATTATCAAAAAGAAATGATTTCAGTGTTCAATAAGTGATTTGTGTGTATAAAGTGTCGATTTGTAATAATAAAAGGACCGCTATTGGATTGGATTCAAATAGTAAGTATAGGTACATTGTATGCGCAATCTATCCTTAATTAGATTCTTGTAAAATGAATATTATTAATAGCAACGTAAGTTCTAGAATATCCGACAACACGACTTATTGGATTGGGTCAGGTTATACTCTTAGGGCGGAAAAAAATCGCCCAATCACACAGTCGGGTTCTGGCGCTTCGCAAGCCGCTACCGCGACACGCTCGCTACGATCGCTTCGCTCGCTCGGCTCGCGCGTTGTGGTCAGTGTTCCTCTTTGACCCACATTTGCCGCTAAACCGTCGGTCCGAGATAAAAAGTACGCTTAGTAAAAACCTTTTATTTTTGACATTTCTATACGTTAGTTCAATAAACACTGCAATATATAGTTATTTTTTTTACAATCGTCCAAGTCCCAACGCCATAGCGCCGTCATCGTTAACCACCATTGTCGCAGCAGACTACAGCACTTATTTTGACATCTGGACGCATGCACGGAAGTTATCAGTGTCGGGTTAACCGTGTGAATGACCGCTAAACTACATGTTTATGTGTTATCTAGTGCTGCCTTATAATAAGTTTCTTGTTTCCTTTCTTTTTACCTTTCTTTTGCATCATTATTTTTGCATTCGAGTGTCAAATACAACCATTATTTTCCTACAATGTATAGAAAATTTGTAATTCTATCATTCTGCTTCCGAGTGTCAAACACTTTTTATGTTTTTTAAATTAAATTTTCAAGCACATTTTCCTGTAAGTATCCAGATGTCAAAAACAGCCGTAATCTGTCAAAATTATGTGGAAATAACGGTGTCGACTTCTTCGTGTGAATGACCGCTATTCCCAGAAATGTATCTTGGTATTCAACGCGAAATTGTTGTATAAAGTTATCAGTATTATTTAGCGATAATCCATCGCATTCGTTGATAACAAGCAATACCTGATAATTCATGGATACGTATTTAGGTATTGTTATTTAGGTGCCGTTGGCTTTGGCGGTGGAAAACTCAAGCTGTTATTGAGTGCACCTCAAATTGCGGGGTAGGGCCACTGTTCCGGCAAATTTTAAAAACATATCTGTACGAGTATTACTATGTAAAATAATTACAAACTTCCTTGATTGCTCGACGACCGTTTGGCGCAGTGGTTCGAGCGTAGGCCGCTCGGCTCACCGCACATGGTGGTTGCGGGTTCGATTCCCGCCGGGGCAAATTTCGGAAATGGCCTTTTCGTAATTTGCCCAGGTCTGGGTGTCACTGGGATCGCCCCCAGTCCATTGTACGGTACCCATAGTACAAGCGTTGCTTAGTTTGGGACCATACAGTTGGTGTGTTTGTCTGGCGATATTTATTTATTTAATCGGCGGGAATCGAACCCGCAACCACCATGTGCAGTGAGCCGAGCGGCCTGCGTTCAAACCACTGCGCCAAGCGGTCGTCGCACGAAAAGGTCCTGTGCACACCACGTTTTTTAAAAGCGCCGTCGACGCGCGTTTTAGACACGTGCGTCGTCGCGCTTATATCGTACAAAGGTCTACAGGCTGCGTCTGACTCACGTGCGTACCGCGTCTGTATCGCTACAAACGCGCGTCGACGGCGCGTTACAAAACATGGTGTGCACAGACCCTAATCCAGTGTTCAACTTTATTTCAGGGCCACAATGCAAGCAGGCCACACCAGGCCGTATCAGGGTTACCCCTACTTGAATCCCATGGTGACAGATGCACCATCCCTCAGCCCTGAGGCCGCCAACCAATGGACCAATTTACCGAGGAGGCCTATAGCCAGTGGGTGGAGACATCCTGGATCAGACCAACTGACTACAACTCATATGCGGGCTGGCTCGAGCAGGGTAGTACCACCCTTTCACATCTATATCTATACAAATAAATAAAATTGGAGTGTCTGTTTGTAATATCAAAATAACACCTTTTCACAAAGTGCATATGAAAGTACATACGACACATATAACAAAAACGCGATTTAAAAAAAAATTGTCTGTCTGTCTGTCTATCTGTCTGTCTGTCTGTCTGTGTGTTTGTTCCGGGTAATCTCCGAAACGGCTGGACCGATTTTCACGGGACTTTCACTGGCAGATAGCTGATGTTTTAAGGAGTAACTTAGGCTACTTAAATTTTAGAAAAAACAATTAGGGTTCCGCGTAAAAAATAAAAACACATGAAATCAAAGAGTATCTCGGAAACGGCTGGACCGATTTTGACGGGACTTTCACTGATAGATAGCTGTTATTATAAGCAGTAAGTTATGCTACTTTTATTTTAGAAAAACAAAATTTAAAAAAATGGGTCCTGTCGCGCGGGCTCAGAACGCGGGAGCGGGCTTTTTTGTTAAGTTAAATTCCACGCGGACGAAGTCGCGGGCTCAGCTAGTTGTTAATAAATATTGCTTTATATTCAGAGCAATCCCCCCTCGGAAGTGGAGGAGGCTCGTCCGACAGGGCCATCGAAGAGGGACCCTGATGAGATTCCGGTGGTCTATATAGATCTGCCGGAGAGCGGTGGCAGTGATGTGGTCCAGAATAGAGATATGGAGGAAGACACAGCGAATAGTTTTGTGCAGGTACACTACACCCACGAATAGGGCATCCAAACTCGAAATCTGGCATCCCGGGATCCGCGGGATGAGGTCCACTAATCCAACCATTAATTTGGAAAGTGAAAGACCTGTAATACCAGCTGTTTATCATCCCATATTCCAAACAGTTTGGCTGACAAAATAAAAACTCCTTATCGCAACTGGTTGCGGTGGCGGAAAAGCTATTATTTATTCAAAACATCATCATCACCTTGCCCTTATCCCACACTAGGAGGGGTCGGCGCTGCACGTTCTCTTCTTCCATTCAAGCCTATCATCCGTCATCTCTGCACTCACTCCCTTTTCGGTCATACCCTCTTCCACGCAGTTCATTCACGTCTTTTTAGGACGTCCCCTATCCCGACTACCGCACACTCTCATACCCATCGTCCTTTTGACCACATGATCATCCTCTCTTCGCATAACATGTCCATACCACGCTAACCTTCCGCACTTTATTTTCTCTGTCACCGGCGCTACTTTCAGGCTTCCCCTTATATACTCATTTCTAATTTTATCCATCCTTGTTACACCACACATCCATCTCAACATTCGCATCTCTGCTACATGCACTCTTCTTTCATCCACCGCTTTTGTAGCCCAGCATCTGTTCTGATCCATACAATACGACATGCCTTATAACCGACTTGTAAATTTGTCCCTTAAGTTTAAGGGGCATTCGCCGGTCGCAGGTTATCCCTGAGACCTGTCGCCATTTCATCCAACCAGCATTTATCCTGCTTGCTACTTCCCGGTCAATGTCGCCGTCGCTTTGCAAGATAGAGCCGAGGTATCTGAAGTCTGAGCAGACTGGAAGGGATACGCCATCTAGGGCAACTGGAGTAAAACTGGAGAGGCCGCCAAAATCACAGAACATCTGAACATCTATTATTTATTATACACAGAACATCTATTATTTATTCAAAACCTGGTTGCATATTAAGAAAATCCACTTTCGCAACTGGTTGCGAATCATAGTCACCATGGCGGCCGGAAGGATTGTTATGTGTTCTCTGATAATATCAAGGAGACTGATAATATTTCCACCAGAATCTCGCAAATACGGAAGTGGTCTTCGAGCCTAGGGCCCGTATTAATAAATCTATCTCAAGTCTGACCGCGATCTTGAGTACGATTTTGACAAGTCATTTTGTACTGGGATGATGTTAGGATGATATTTTGCAAAATCTCTCTCAGACTTGAGACCGATTTAATAAAACCGGCCTTAGTCAACTACACTTAAATAGTTTGAGTTGGTGGACACAAAACTTCTTTCACAAGTCCATGAAAGATTTTAATTGTTAATTAATATTGCTCTATTTTCAGATCAATCAACCCTCCTCGACAGTGGGGGAGGCTCGTGCGACACGGCCATCGAAGAGGGACCCAGATGAGTCTCCGGTGGTGTACATAGATCTGCCGGAAAGCAGTGGCAGTGATGTGGTCCAGAATAGGGAGATGGAGGAAGACACAGAGAATAATTATGTCCAGGTAACCTTCACCCACGAATAGGGCATCCAATCTCGAAATACCGGGATCCCGCTTGATTGTCTCATCCCTCAAGAAGCGATATTACTTGTGCGGGATCCGCGGGATGAGGTACTTACTAATCCGCCCATTAATTTGGAAGTTGAAAGGGCTTCTGTGGTACCGGCTAGATAGAATATTCGAAACAGTTAGTCAGCCAACAAAATGAAACGTATTTTTCTGTTGCTAAGGCTTAAACGGATTATTTTTGAGTTTTTCTTCATTGTTTACAGGACACAATCATGTTTGATCAATTTGAAAACCGGCGGATAGATATTGCGAAGCGGAGTGAGGACACTGGCTCCGACAGGTCCTGCATGTCCGAGAGCTCCACAGGGCTCCAAAGCACCCCGGGACCGAGCAATGCAGGCCCGTTCACTATATACCGCTACCCTGAACCTCAGGTCCACCAGGGCAGGCAAACCCGTCCGAATACCTTGGAATTGAACACGTTCCCGACACCTCGTACCCCTATGACTACGAAGAGTAAGTTATTTTGGGGTCACATATTTTGCAATTTTACATTTAGAAAGTTATGAAATTAAAGCAGTGTTCAAATCAAACATAGGCATGAAAATTAAATAACCCAAAAAATATAAAAAATGTAATCATGCAGACAGAGTTGCAACTATTTTTATGTTATTCTTTAGTAGGTATATAGTTCAAATTTAGTGTTATAATACTTAGATATATTATATTTGTTAAAAATGTGATGTCACAAAATTTGGATCCCCTCGTCACACTTCATCCACCCCCTCCCTAACCCTTAACGTGGGACGTAATTTATGGATGGGTCTTTGGTCTATGGCACAAACTTAGCGGGCAACCACATGCTTGGTCAGTAGTTAGGGCGCCAGTTGTTAGTGTCAGCGAGTTGGGTATCCACATGCTAGCTGTCATTCATGGTCCTAGTCTGTCAAGAACGAAACGCGTTAACGAAGTAACAATTTGCTTGGTTTCCGATTTATATGTAACCAGAGATATGAAAAGTGTTAAGTCGTTTTTGAATATTAAACCCAAGAACTTTATACATATTCTAAGCTTTTTGATTAAACCCTTAATGGTTATGGAATAGGGGATGCAAGTTTCTAGTTTTGTACTCTGATAAAAATAATTAACTGGCCATGCCACTAGAATATAATAAAACCTAAAACGATTTCATTTCAAGGACTTGATATGATCTCTAGAAATAAAACCTATTGAGATGAACCTAGTAATAAAAGACTCGCATCACAGAAAAATAGGCAAATCTGAGCAATCAGTTTTTACGAGTACCTAGTCAGTCGACATTGTGATTTATTAAATTGGCAACATCAACTTTAATCTAAGAATCTTTAATCTTCTATACAAATAAATAAAATTGGAGTGTCTGTTTGTAATATCAAAATAACACCTTTTCACTAAATGCATATGAAAGTACATACGACAAAAAGGATCCAAATTTTGCAAAAACGCGATTATTATTTTTTTTGTCGGTCTGTCTGTCTGTCTGTGTTTGTTCCGGGTAATCTCCGAAACGACTGGACCGATTTTGACGGGACTTTCACTGGCAGATAGCTGATGTTATAGGGAGTAACTTAGCCTACTTTAATTTTTGAAAAACAGTTAGGGTTCCGCGTAGAAAAATAAAAACACATGAAATCAAAGAGTATCTCCGAAACGGGTGGACTGATTTTGACGGGACTTTCACTGGTAGATAGCTGATGTCATAAGCAGTAACTTAGGCTACTTTTATTTTAGAAAAACCAAATAAAAAAAAAATAAAAAATGGGTTCTGTCGTGCGGGCTCAGAACGCGGGATCGGGCTTTTTTGTTAAGTTAAATTCCACGCGGACGAAGTCGCGGGCTCAGCTAGTTATATTATAAAAAATGAATCTCTATTTCCTTGATCATCACATCACGCGTGAACGGATGGCACGATTTCGCTAATTATTTTTTTGTTGTGTTTATTATTGTCAGGAGAAGGTTCTTATGACAGAAAAAAATAAGAAAGTTGGGCGGAACAATTCGAATTCAACATTCAAAGATAAGACAGGACAACGTCTGTCGGGTCAGCTAGTTAAGGAATAAAAGCTTCATGAAATCCCCTCATTTCTGCTTGCAGCTTCCACCAGCCAAAGAACACCTAGCCTCCCCGCTTTTCTCCAAAACGAGACTTGCGTCTACGGGGGTGAACCGAGCGATGGGAGCACACCCTCTAACGCTGGCACCGAGTTCCCTGAACCTCCCCCTGCCTACACAGAAATTGACACTCTAGGAAGGCCGACAACCTTGAATCTCGTGCAGACACCGCCAGCGGTTCCGGTCGAGTTACCCAGAACTCAAGTGATCACGTCCCCAGGTGAGACCTTGGTTTAAGGGCTATTCTGCTGACATGACTTGTATTGCAAGCGAAGTTAGCACTTGTCTGGGTTGATACTTGTGTACAAACGATTTACAAAAAGGGATTTAAAAAAGTGTATTCTAATTTTGTCTTATTTAGCCCTTTTTAACGTCCCACTCCTGGACACGGGCTTCCCTCAATGCGAGGGGGGTTCAGGCCATAATCCACAACGGTGGCCCAGTGCAGGTTGGCGGATATCACATGACTTTCGAAAATTGGTTACATTTTCTATGCAGGTTTTCCTTCACCGTAAACTAGTGGAATCATATTGAATTCATAATTCGCACATAGATTTCCAAAAACCCAGAGGAGCGAGCCGGGTTCTGAATCCAGGACTTTGTGCCCGCAAGAAGCGTGCCTAACCAATCGGCTATCACCGCTTATTGAAGTTTTTTAATTTTTATTAAAATTTTAAAGTATAAAAAAATTTTCTATGCCAGCTATTCAACCCCCAAGTATTTTTTAAGACTTTTAAAGGGAATTGTGTGTTTTTTTACCCAGATGCTGTGACGCCAGTGGGTGTGCCCAACAGTCGTCGCAAGTACCTGATGTGCCACCACTGCGGACAACGGGTCCACTCGCTGGTCATCAGACAGAACGGCACCACCACACACGCCATCGCTTGCATATTATTTTTAATATTGTAAGTTGCCGTACAACCAACCAAACGCTCGCGATTACGTTTCAAACGCTCCGCTTTTGACGTTTTGCTGACACGAGCTTCACGATTTCTACTGACATTGATATAGTATGGTGTCAGCAAAACGTCAATAGCCTCCGCTTTGCGTTTGAAACGTAATCGCGAGCGTTTGCTTTTCTATTACGATTTGAGTAGCTAGCGTGGTTAGGACCCAGGAGCCCTCTGTTGTCAGTATTCCTATAGAAAATCTGTCAAAACTGATGCATTCAGATATGCGATAGGTCCGTTTTGACGAGGGGGATTCAAGCCGTAATCCATCATTGGCGACCGCTTGGCGCAGTGGTTCGAGCGTAGGCCGCTCGGCTCACTGCACATGGTGGTCGCGGGTTCGATTCCCGCCGGGGCAAATTTCGGAAATGGCCTTTTCGTAATTTACCCTGGTCTGGGTGTCACTGGGATCGCCCCCAGTCCATTGCACGGTACCCATAGTACAAGCTTTGCTTAGTTTGGGACCGTACAGTTGGTGTCATTGCACGGTACCCATAGTACAAGCTTTGCTTAGTTTGGGACCGTACAGTTGGTGTGTCTGTCTGGCGATATTTATTTATTTATTTTATTTATCACGCTAGCCCAGTGCGGGTAAGCGGATTTCACATGTCATTCGAAAATTGGTTAGATTTTCTAAGACATGCAGGTTTCCTTACGACGTTTTTGTTTTCCTTCACCGTAAGCGAGTGATAATGAAATTATGATTCGCACATAGATTTCGAAAAACCGGGCCAGAGCCCTAGCCACGCTAGCTACTCAAATCGTAATAGACAGCAAACGCTCGCGATTACGTTTCAAACGCTCCGCTTTTGACGTTTTGCTGACACCATACCATATCAATGTCAGTAGAAATCGTGAAGCTCGTGTCAGCAAAACGTCAAAAGAGGAGCGTTTGGAACGTAATCGCGAGCGTTTGTTTTTCTATTACGATTTCAGTAGCTAGCGTGGTTAGGGCCCCGGTACCCGCAAGACGCGTGCTTAACCAACCGGCTATCACTACTGATATTATTATTTATTTAGGTACGTTTGTCTTTCAGGATGCCACTGGTCCTCCTTGCCTACTGTACGGATTGGTTCAAACACAAGAACCATTACTGTCCAAACTGCAATAAGCTGATTGGCTACGTGATACCAATAGTTGGGAAAAAATTAACCTTTGTTAACTAAACAACCGAGATGTAATGGAAATTGAATTTTAAATATAAATATGTACTTAAATACAATTTTTCAAAGGCGTGTTATTGTATTGCGGCTTTATACAGGGTGTAAGGGGCATCGTAACGAAAACTCATACCATGGATTCAACTCATGATTCTGGACCCCCAGAGTTGGAATTTACCGTCGATATTTTCATGAATTATGTTATACTTGTTGCTGCCCGCGACTTCGTCCGCGTAGACTTAAGTAAAGTATTCTATGTGTTAATCCCGCTTATAAACTGTCTGTGTTCCAAATTTCATCCAAATCCGTTCACTAGTTTTTGCGTGAAAGAGTAACAAACATACATCCACACTCACAAACTTTCGCATTTATAATATTAGTAGGATTTAAACTGATTTTGCGAATCATTATACGCAACTATCTTAAGTGATTTGACATAAATAAATCAATAATTACTATTTTAGACATAACTGCAATGTTAATTAAGTCTCAATACGCTTCAACGCGCATTTCATGACAAAATAAATTTAACAAGCTGAAATTTTTTAGCATTATTCATGAAAATATCGACGGAAAATTCCAACTCTGGGGGGTCCAGAATCATGAGTTGAATCCATGGCATCAGTTTTGTTACGATGCCCCTTACACCCTGTATATAACATTCCTCCTCCTCCTAAACGGCTTGACAGTTTTTTTATACAAATGGGATCGGTACGGTACGTTTGGTAACGATACGGTGCCTGATGTTAAGCAGTTACCTTTGCCTATAAATGCTTGCAATACCAAAGGCATTGCTCGCACGTTGCGGACATGAAGGCAACGTGCAAAAGGGAAGGGGTTTGGGCGCCGCGACGCGACGCCACTATGGAAGCGTCACGACGCCACTATCAAAGCGCCGCGACGCCACTATCAAAGCGTCACGACGCTACTATGGAAGCGTCACGACGCTACTATCAAAGCGTCGCGACGCTACTATCAAAGCGTCGCGACGCCACTATCAAAGCGCCGCGACGCCACTATCAAAGCGTCGCGACACCACTATCAAAGCGCCGCGACGCCACTATCAAAGCGTCGCGACGCCACTATCAAAGCGCCGCGACGCCACTATCAAAGCGTCGCGACGTCACTATCAAAGCGTCGCGACGTCACTATCAAAGCGCCGCGACGCCACTATCAAAGCGTCGCGACGCCACTATCAAAGCGTCGCGACGTCACTATCAAAGCGTCGCGACGTCACTATCAAAGCGCCGCGACGCCACTATCAAAGCGTCGCGACGCCACTATCAAAGCGTCGCGACGTCACTATCAAAGCGTCGCGACGTCACTATCAAAGCGCGACGACGCCACTATCAAAGCGTCGCGACGCCATTGTGGTAACATGGTGATGCCGCTATGGAAGCGTCGTGACGCTTTCATAGTGGCGTCATTTATACAAAATCAAATGGCCATGCCAACTTTTTCCACACAATATTGTCAACTTATGATTGTCACATGTTACGTGTGTAGTATGTGACATTGACAGGCACAGGGAATAACAATACTTTAAATAAACATAAAAACCAAAGAGGATATAATTACTACGTATATAAAAATATTAATTGCATGTCAAACCGTTAGACAAGTTAAAAAAAACCAAACAACTTTGTTCTGAGTAAATATAAACTTTGTGGAACAGTTACAACTTCATTTCCTATGCAACTGTCTGTTCTATGACTTAGTTTTAACTAGCTGAGGCCGCGACTTCGTCCGGGTGGAATTTAATTTAACAAAAAAGCCCGCTCCCGCGTTCTGAGCCCGCGCGACAGAACCCATTTTATAATTTTGTTTTTCTAAAATAAAAGTAGCCTAAGTTACTGCTTATAACATCAGCTATCTACCAGTGAAAGTCCCGTCAAAATCGGTCCAGCCGTTTCGGAAATACTCTTTGATTTCATGTGTTTTTATTTTTTTACGTGGAACCCTAATTGTTTTTCAAAAATTAAAGTAGCCTAAGGTACTCCCTATTACATCAGCTATCTGCCAGTGAAAATCCCGTCAAAATCGGTCCAGCCGTTTCGGAGATTACCCTTGGATTGGAACAAACACACAGACAGACAGACAGACAGACAGCCAGACAGACAATTTTTTTTTTAAATCGCGTTTTTGCTATAGGTGTCGTATGTACTTTCATATGCATTTAGTGAAAAGGTGTTATTTTGATATTACAAACAGACACTCCAATTCTATTTATTTCTATAGATACGTAATATATGCTCGCAACACGATGAATGAATCAATTTGAAAACTGGTTGAGGTTTTCATACCCTTATTGTACTTTACGCGGATCTTCTGTGAGAGCCCGTATATATGAGCTGTACTTCTGGTATTTTACTTACCTATTTAGTTTGATGGGCCCCCCTGTTTTTCTCACTTTCAAAGCTTGTTCCCAAAATTTCACCGCGTCAGGCAATATTGTGTTCTGAAAGACAAAACAAAATGGCGGACCTAAGTAAACATAGACGGAACATTGAAATTACTACAAATCCGAAATGTTTATAAACAAATAGGTAATGTTTGGAGTATATTGATTGATTTTCTACTTTGTATATATAATACTAGCTGAGCCCGCGACTTCGTCCGCGTGGAATTTCGATCCTTTCTTAGGGGATGTCTACGTCATAGTAGCTTTATGCATGCAAAGTCTCAGCCCGATCGGTTTAAAATTGACAAAGTTTCATACAAACTTTCATCCCCTATTTTATCCCCTTTGGGCTAGAATTAATCAAAATCCTTTCTTAGCGGATGCCTACGTCATAACATCTACCTGCAAGCCAAATTTCAGCCCGATCCGTCCAGTGGTTTGGGCTGTGTGTTGATAGATCACTATGTCAGTCAGTCAGTCAGTCAGTCAGTCAGTCAGTCAGTCAGTCAGTCTGTCAGTCAGTCAGTCAGTCAGTCAGTCAGTCAGTCAGTCAGTCAGTCAGTCAGTCAGTCAGTCAGTCAGTCAGTCAGTCAGTCAGTCAGTCAGTCAGTCAGTCAGTCAGTCAGTCAGTCAGTCAGTCAGTCAGTCAGCCAGTCAGTCAGTCACCTTTGAGTTATATATATTTAGATAATATATAATTTAACCCTTTTGACGTCCCACTCCTGGGCACGCGCCTCCCCTCAACACGAGGGGGATTCAGGCCATAATCCACCACGCTGCCCCAGTGCGGGTTGGCGGATTTCACATGTCTTTCGAAAATCGGTTAGATCTTCTAAGACACGCAGGTTTCCTCACGATGTTTTCCTTCACCGTAAGCGAGTGATAATCATATAGAAATAGATCCATTATTATAATTAAATTACTTAAGGTGAAGGCGCCGGTCTAGCCCGCGAAATTCAAAATTGTCGAGTATTTTATAGTTTATCCAAAATCTGAAAACATTTAAGACAACATTTTGTGATTTGCGACAAACACAGTATGCAGTGCGTTTATTAATACATTTATTTTACTCTAAATATTATCACGGTGGATATGATACTAGTAAATCACTAAATATACAAAAATTGCCAGATTATCTGGATAGCTGTCGTTCTTGAAATGTTTTAGAGTAAGTTGGATATATTAATTAATGCACTGCACACGGTCTTTTTCGCGAATTACAAAATGTGCCTTTTATTATTGTCAGATTTTGAAAAAAATCTAACAAAACATCACAAAATTTGAACTTCGCGGGCTAGATGGGCGCTTTAGCTTTAAATATAAGAATACCGTTTCCGATTAATACTTTAGATCGATCAATTAATCCCAGAATAAGTACCAACTACTAGGTGAGACAAAAAGGGTATACTATATTTTTCGCAACTTAACTTTGTAAGTCTCAAACTATCGGCTTTGTGGGACAGTTGATGTACTAAAGGTTTTGTAGACTTGTGAAATATGTCAACAGCTATATCCTATAACACCTTTTGTTTTTCAAGTTTCCTCCAAAGCTGATAGTTTTAGAATTACAAAGTTAAGGTGAAGGCGTCTGTCCAGCCCGCGAAATTCAAAAATTTCGAGTATTTTTATAGTTTATCCAAAATCTGAAAACATTTAAGACAACATTTTGTGATTTGCGAAAAACACCGTATGCAGTGCGTTTATTAATACTCGTACATTTATTTTACTCTAAATATTATCACGGTGGATATGATACTAGTAAATCACTAAATATACAAAAATTGGCAGATTATCTGGATAGCTGTCGTTCTTGAAATGTTTTAGAGTAAGTTGGATATATTAATAAATGCACTTCACACGGTCTTTTTCGCGAATTACAAAATGTGCCTTTTATTATTGTCAGATTTTGAAAAATTTCTGAAAAACCTCAAAAAATTTGAACTTCGCGGGCTAGATGGGCGCTTTAGCCTTAAGTTTTGAAAAAAATAGTATACCCTCTCTGTTTCAACCTGTATATAAAACTCATCATTATTTAAAACTATTATTATGTTTATGTGGTGTGCTGTATAGTTACTTACATTGATCATGTCAAATTT
The DNA here is from genome assembly GCA_905147325.1 of Notodonta dromedarius. Classification (NCBI taxonomy): domain Eukaryota; kingdom Metazoa; phylum Arthropoda; class Insecta; order Lepidoptera; family Notodontidae; genus Notodonta; species Notodonta dromedarius. Next base: position 2,190,277 of record LR990187.1, read on the forward strand.
TTCAGGTTCCAACCTGAAAAGAAAAATGATAATAATGTTAATAAGTAGGTACATTTTCCATTATTAAAATTAATGTTTTCAAAGAAAACGTTATCAATGTTTTGTAATGGGCGATACATGTATTAAAAACCTTAGACCAATAAACTCACGCTACTTGTAATCTTTTTCATACTAATATTATAAAGAGGAAAACTTTGTTTGTTTGATTGTAATGAATAGGCTCCGAAACTACTGAACTGATTTGAAAAAATAATTCACTGTTGGGAAGCTAACATTATCCCCGGGTGACATAGGCTATAATATATTTTCAACAAAATTAGGGATCCTTACTAAAACTCCAATAATGTAACCGCAATGTACCCGTGCGAAGCCGGGGCGGGCCGCTAGTATTTATATAAAAAGAGATGAATTGTCATTACTCCGTCATTTTTTTTAAGCGTGAACAAACTGACTACCTCTTGGCGCAGTGGTTCGAACTTAGGCCGCTCGGCTCACTACACGTGGTGGTTGCGGGCTCGATTCCCGCCGGGGCAAATTTCGGAAATGGCCTTTTCGTAATTTGCCCAGGTGTGGGTGTCACTGGGATCGCCCCCAGTCCATTGTACGGTACCCATAGTACAAGCTTTGCTTAGTTTGGGACTGTACAGTTGGTGTGTCAGTCTGGCGATATTTATCAATTAATTTATTATTTATTTTATTACTTAACTAGCTGAACCCGCGACTTCGTCCGCGTGGAATTTAAGTTAACAAAAAAGCCCGCTCCGGCGTTCTGAGCCCGCGCCATAGGCTCCATTTTTTTAATTTAGTTTTTCTAAAATAATAATTAGCCTAAGTTACTGCTTATAACAACAGCTATCTACCATTGAAAGTCCCGTCAAAATCGGTCCAGGCGTTTCGGAGTAATCTTTGATTTCATGTGTTTTTATTTTTTTACGCGGAACCCTAATTATTTTTCTAAAATTAAAGTAGCCTAAGTTACTCCGTAAAACATCAGCTATCTGCCAGTGAAAGTCCCGTCAAAATCGGTCCAGCCGTTTCGGAGATTACCCGGAACAAACAAACAGACAACAGACAGACAGACAAAAAAAAATTAAATCGCGTTTTTGTTATAGGTGTCGTATGTACTTTCATATGCATTTAGTGAAAAGGTTTTATTTTGATATTACAAACAGACACTCCAATTTTATTTATTTGTATAGAAAATACATACAGTCGAACATAGAGCCTCTTATATGGAAGTCGGTTAAAAATCACACGCAATTGATATAGACATAACACAAGATCGTCTCCGCCAGACTTCTATATTATTATAATTCTTATTTTATTCACATACTTAGTTAGCTACTTGCGCCGTGAATACGCCTCTCAATTGACTGATTAGGATAATTTTATTGAATTGGATTCAGTCTAGACAGATTGGTGGAAAACCCCTTATAGAATACTAAGATATTAGGTATTATGTAATGTGTAATTATAACTAGGTACTTATGTTGAGGCACAAGAAACAATTTACTTTTTAGGGTTCCGGAGTCATACGAGGAACCCTTATAAGATCATGCAGTCCGTCCGTCCGTCCGTCCCGGTCTGTCACTGTACTATAACTACTACAGTTTTTTTCGGAAGTTGACGAAATATGCTACAGATTTACCTTAAAAATAGATCTCACTTTCAAAAAAAAGTAAGCTAAATTACTTTTCTTGAAGGACCTCCCAAAACATGGAGATAAGGGACTTTTTTTAATTACCCCATCATGTAAGGGGTATCGTTCAAAAGGTCTTTTCAAATGAAATAGTGTTCCCATACAACATTTTACTATAAGAAATTCTGTTAGCGGGATTTTGAACTTCTTAAAGGTTTAATGAAAATTTACGTAATGAATTCTGACACTTCTTACATATTTTATGATAATCGACCAAACTAGTTCGCCAAAAATATAATTTCGTTATTGAAACGGCTACGGAACCCTACATTGTGCGTGGCAAAACACGCGCTTGGCCAGTTTTATTTTAACGTGAATTCGATGCACGTGTAATGTTTGGTTCGGCAGTCATTCCGGAATAAATGCGACAATAAAAACATGTACTTTTGAACCTGACATTTAAATTCATTAAAATATCGATGGAATAATCTAACTCTGGGGGGGTCCATAATCATTAGTTAAATCCATGGTATCAGTTTTCATTACGACGCCTGTCTATGACATCATTAATATCTGTCAGATTTCTCATCCCTTTTATTATATGTCTATGGTTTATTATTATTATCTGTATGTTAATTGTCTCTGAATACAAGTTTTATTTACATCATGTGCTTAACAAGAATTGGTGCCGAAAACCTGGGACCTTTATACCTTACACACTGTACTTAAATAAAATTGTAAAATTCAGGTAAAAACTAGCTGTAGTAGCGATTTTTCGACCAATCGTCATTGTCTATTAGCCTTACAGACGTGTGACTCTACGCGCCCACATCTGTCAAAACCCGTTGACATATGCCTTATCGCGGCGTCATATTACAAGAGCCGTCAAATACCCACTCATTTAACTTCTATTGTCACAATCTACTATATAAAAATAAGTCGGGTTTTCCTTCCTGACGCTATAACTCCAGAACGCACGAACCGATTTCCACGGTTTTGCATTCGTTGGAAAGGTCTCGGGCTCCGTGAGGTTTATAGCAAAGAAAATTCAGGAAAAATTTCAACAGAACGCGGACGGAGTCGCGGGGCACAGCTAGTTACCTTTATAATTACTGTTTTAGTTTCTTGAATAAAGGGGCTGTATGTAAGGGGATGTGCACACTACGTCTTTTAAACGCGCCGTTGACGCGCGTTTGTAGCGATATAGACGCGATACGCACGCGAGTCAGACGCAACCTGTAGACCTTTGTAGGATAAAAACGGGGTGTGCACAGGCCCTTACGTATATCCTTCCTGTGTGTGGGTAGCTTACCTGTATACGGAATGATCATAGACTATGCTAATTCTTAAAGGCTGATCTATGCTCCTTTTCTTGACTATGTGTGGGGCTTCTATGTGAACACCTCGGACAACCTGCGAAAGAAAAAAATTACACTTATTTTTTATTTTTTTTTATTTTATAAAACAATGTCAAACATGTGTACGAGCCTCTTGATGTTAGCAGTTGTCTGAGAGCGATGTTGAGTGCGATTCTGACATGACATTTCGTACTCGGTTGACGTTAGGATGACATTTTGCTAGATCGCTCTCAGACTTGAGATCGATTTATTAATGCGGCCCCTATACAGGTTGAAACAGAAAGGGTATACTTTTTTTCAAAACTTAACTTTGTAATTCTCAAACGATCAGCTTTGGAGGAAACTTGAAAAACAAAAGGTGTTATAGGAATACAGCTGTTGACCGATTGCACAAGTCTACAAAACCTTTAGTACTTCAACTGTCCCACAAAGCCGATAGTTTTAGATTTACAAAGTAAAGTTGCAAAAAAAATGTATACCCTTTTTGTTTCGCCTAGATATAAAACTTTGGTCCGAAACCCCCTCTGTGGAGCTAAAGTCTTCGAGTCATCGAGTCATAATTGGGGCAACCTATAACCGGGCTCAGGTTGTCAAAATCAGGCTTCTCTGTCCGTAAAGGGTCTCATAGATGTTGGAACGGCAGCTGACACTGACAGCTTAGGCCCTAAGCTTATGCCCTAACTTAGGCCCTAAGCCTTAGGGACATCCATTGATTACGTGAACTAATAATGGGAGGGATAAGTCCAATAAGATCTCATCATCTTTATTTAAACTGTGGAGGGCATAATTAAAAATCTCACGTAAATTTAATATACAATGTGACACATAATGGGTATACTTTTTTTTTCAAAACTTAACTTTGTAATTCTAAAACCATCAGCTTTGGAGGGAACTCGAAAAACAAAAGGTGTTATAGGAATACAGCTGTTGACCGATTTCACAAGTTTACAAAACCTTTAGTACTTCAACTGTCCCACAAAGCCGATAGTTTGAGATTTACAAAGTTAAGTTGCAAAAAAAATAGTATACCCATTTTGTATCACCTAGTATACTACTTAAGACATAATACTGCAATGTAAATTAAAACTCAATACGCTCGAACGTGCATTGAGTTATAATTTACATACTCGTACATTGCAGTTTTATATCTAAACTAGCTGTGCCCCGCGACTTCATCCGCGTAGTATTCTAACTTAGCAAAAATTTCGGGATTATCGGGTTAAAAAGTATCCTATATGTTAATCCCGGTTATTATCTATCTGTGTTCCAAATTTCATCCAAATCTGTTCAGTAGTTTTTGCGTGAAGGAGTAACAAACATACATACATCCACACTCACAAACTTTCGCATTTATAATATTAGTAGGATTACTTAGTAATTTTGATGTATTTATATATAATTAAGTACTTGAAATAGATTTGTATAATGATTACATGTAAAATAAATTTTTAAATTGCTAAAATAATTGTGCATAATTCAAAATTTCGACGGAAATTACCAATTCCAACTCGGTCTAGAATCACGAGTTGAATCCATGTTATCAGTTATCGTTACGATGCCCCTTACACCCTGTAAAAATAATAATTTAGCCCTTTAGACGTCCCACTGCTGGGCACGGGCCTCCCCTCAACATGAGGGGGATTCAGGCCATAATCCACCACGCTGGCCCAGTGCGGGTTGGCGGATTTCACATGTCTTTCGAAAATTGGTTAGATCTTCTAAGACATGCAGGTTTCCTCACGATGTTTTCCTTCACCGTAAGCAAGTGATGATCATATATAAATTATGATTCGCACATAGATTTCGAAAAATCCAGAGGTGCGAGCCGGGATTTGAACCCAAGACCTGGTGCCCGCAAGACGGGTGCTTTAACCAATCGGCTATCACTGCTAATTACACCCTTACACCCTGTATACTTTCAAATATATTAAGTAAAAAGCTGTTATATTGACATTACAAACAGACACTTCAATTTTATTTATTACTATGTACATGTTAATTCACGAAAATTTATTTTTTAATTGCAATCCTGAAGGTCTATGACACGGAAGAGTATTTTGGCCAAGGCGGGTTTGTACTCACTTGGAGGCCAAAAAAACTATGTATTTATAAAAAAATCACGACTTATTGGGTAAGTTGCCTTGATAACAATAGGTCGTAAGTTTGTTACCCGAATTGCGTTACGTTAGGCTCTTATTAATAAATCGATCTCAAGTCTGAGAGCGATCTTAGGGTCTATGCACACCACGTTTTTAAACGCGCGCTTTGGAATCGCGCGTCGACCGCGCGTTTAAAAAATGTGGTGTGCACGGGCCCTTAGAAAGGCTTTTAACAAGTCAAAGCGTTTATTTTGTTTAGGCCTAAGTAAGGGGGCGTGTTTTTGGACTTTGGTTTTCCAAAATGGACGGTCACATTTTTGTATTGTATTGTTATTAATAGTGTTTGTTATTGCTATTTGTTACTCGACATTGGCAGAATCATATTGGGCCTGACCCAATGGAATGAATTTTAATATCCTACTAATATTATAAATGCGAAAGTTTGTGAGTATGGATGTATGTTTGTTACTCTTTCACGCAAAAACTACTCAACGGATTTTGATGAAATTTGGAACACAAATAGTTTATAACCGGGATTAACACATAGGATACTTTTTATCCCGATAATCCCGAAATTTTTGCTAAGTTAAATACTACGTGGACGAAGTCGGCGGGCACAGCTAGTAACAAATATAAGTAAGCGGCACTTACAAATTGACAATTATAATTTTTTTTCTTATATCTACAACCGGATCGGAACGCGACCTCGACTGAGTCATTTTGTACTGGTATGACATAAGAATGACATTTCAAAGATCGCTCTCAGACTTGAGATCGATTTATTAATGTGGATCAGTTAGCGTCTACTATTGTGTATGAGAATGAAATCTTCAAAAGTTGGCGAGGTGGCGGGGAAGACCAAGGCAGAGCCGTGAATGGACCAATCAAAATGTCAGTCGCGGTCATACATATGCAGTGGCAATGTATATGTTAGGGATCTTCTCAGTCGAGGTCGCGTTCCGATCCGGTGGTAGATTTACCCTCGCCACCTCTCCTGGCAGCGGCCCAAGCCGAGGTCGTGTCCCTTGTGGCGCCCTTGAGCTAGCTGCCCCCCTGCCCCTCTGGCTGGAGCGCACTTGCGCTCGCCATCTGTCCGGGTGAAGTTGTTATGGCCACTCGGGCCAACAACATATTGTCCATTAAAAAAAAAAAGTATATGTTAGGAGAGCGGAGATGCCCGGCTATGCGGCGTCTATGGCTTATTGATCTATGGTTAATTAAATACAATCAAATATACTGTATAGACAGGATGTTTCAGAAATCCGAAATAATACTCGCGGGTACACCTATCAAAAATTTAATCGAATCGTATATAGTTTTTTTTTATATTTGGAGCGTTGGCTTCCTGCTCTCTCACTCGTCCTCCGAAATGCAGCTATAATAGCTGCTTTACGCCGATCTTCTGTGAGTAGGTGGTACTACCCCGGTCGAGCGAGCCCGCTGTAGTCAAACTACCTACAGCATGGCTCTTCCGTAAAAAATGCTAATATGGCGTCTATAGCCTAGTGGTTAGTAGACATACCAACAACCGCTTGGCGCGATTCGAGCGTAGGTCGCTCGGCTCACTGCACCGGGTGGTTGCGGGTTCGATTCCCGTCAGGGCAAGTTTCGGAAATGGCCTTTTCGTAATTTATCCTGATCTGTGTCACGGGGATCGCCCCCAGTCCATTGTACGGTGCCCATAGTACAAGCGTTGCTTAGTTTGGGACCATACAGTTGGTGTGTTCGTTTGGCGATATTTATTTATATAACCAACCAAGTCGCCAAAAAAGCGTACGCCCTAGATGTTAAGCAGTTACCGTATATAGATGCTTGCAATACCAATGGTGTTGCTCGCACGTCGCACGTATCAATAGCTACTTTATTTTAGCTCCGATGTTTTGCATTAACTACTTATAGCAAAGACAACATCTTAGTTCATTTTATGACAGCATAATGTAATCTGAGATTAACTAGAGTTGATCATTCAATCAACTCTGTAACAGACATCATCACTTAGTCTTATCATCAACATTTTATACTCTACTAGCGACCCGCCCCGGCTTCGCACGGGTATTTATGAGTGTTTCTCTACTATATTATGCATGTATTATACATATAAGCCTAACTCTTGAATCACTCTATCTATTAAAAAAAACCGCATCAAAATCCGTTGCGTAGTTTTAAAGATCTAAGCATACATAGGGACAGATAACGGGAAGCGACTTTGTTTTATACTATGTAGTGATTCCAAAAATACTTAAAAGTAGCAACCTTGGTAGCAATAATGAATGATTGAGCGCCAAGCAATACGGGCGATATTTGCGCGGTCGAAATTCCACGCCTTAAGATGTGTAAGTCCTTGCATGAATGAATAAACACGATACCGGGGGACAAATAATATGATGCAGTGAGCCGAACATAGAAAAAGAATGTCAATAGAAATGCAGTGATGCGTATACCCGTAAGGGACAGCAACAGTACACAGAAATGCCGATTAAAGCAAAGCCAATCATTTTTTAATGGCTTTTCAAATGTCGTCGTGTGACACACATCACTCTGGTTATTATTATGCAAATAATCTGCCAGAAACGCTGAAACTAATTTTGATTGACAACAAGCAATTGGTGCCGTTTGAACTAAAAAAAACTACATATACATATATGCTAAACAAGACCTCAGAAAAATAATTAGCTCCGCGCGATTCATTGTTATGTGAACAAATCAAATTAATAAATTAAAATAAAACGCCTGAATATGCGGTCATTCACACTGCCAAGTGCTAATAGACCAACTGTACGGTCCCAAACTAAGCAACACTTTTACTATGGGTACCGTAAAATGGCCTGTGGGCGATCCCTGAATTACGCAAAGCCCATTTCCGAAATTTACCCTGACGGGAATCGAATCCGCAACCATTCCGTGCAGCAGAGCAGCCTGCGCTCGAACCACAACGCCAAGCGGTCGTAAAAACAAATGATATGTACTCTATTCATCCCATTCATTTTAAATCAATGATATAAGCGTGCATCTCGTTTGCACAGCTGTTAAAATGTGTACAGCGCCTCTAACTAGACAAAAAATGTTTTCTTCCTCTATGTGTTGGTATCTTACTGTATCGATTCCTTCGCTTTAATATTTAAAAAATGTAAACAACAATGAAAAAAATAAGCATTAAAAATATATTATCAGGTAGGAAGAGCCACGGGAGAATGCTAGTAAACATATATTATTTTATTTTCCTTCATCGCCATTTTTAGTGTCGTAACTTCACTAGTTATCAATGAATCGATTTTTTATACAATCGAGGATCATAAAACTTTATTGACTGAACAAAAAAAAAATATTTTATTTCTACCTATATTTTTATAATGTTAACGTTTTATTTATATTTAGTTGTGTTTCAATGTGGGTTGTGTAAGTATTTTGGCTTTTGATGCTCGTTTTTCGCGCGCTTATTAAAAAAAAAACACATTTTCGTACGATTTCAATTCATAGCTTGGCAAAAAAGAGGGCTCCTATATCGCGCGTGTATCCTCACATAAATATCACTATGATTCATATTCAGACAAGACTTTTCTTGCAACTTCTAGATTTTTTCTGTAAATTAATAATAATAATATTTGATCGTGTAAAAACAAAAATAGCCTTTATTCATATTAATCTTTTTTACCAAGCTGCATGTAAGGCACCTATTACGAGATAGAAAGATAGAGGTGTAGATGCTTCGATAAATTTAATAAAGAAAAATTTTTTTTCTCGGAATGAAGATAAAAAATATTTCATTTTTCCAGCATATTCCTTACATAACGAAACAGGTAAACCGATATTAAATAATGTTACCACAACGATCATTACGGCTTCCACGAATAATACCGAACCGAAGAAAGAAAACAATGTTGCCAACATATCTGTTACTGAAAATATTTTGGTAACTACCAAAAAAATTCCTTTGACCCACAACACGGCAGGTTATGATAACGTCATAAATAGAATGGCAAACTTTACTTTATTAAAAAATAATACAAATATAAAATCACCTGGCAACCTTAGTTTACCTTTGGTGCCACCTGGCAACGTTAGTATAGCTTTGGTACACAAAAAGGAAGATCTTGAGAAAATTAAGAACAGAATGGCCAATTTCACTCTATCTAAAAACGATACACATGTAAAAACGTCTATCAATAATAAAATAAGCGATATAGAACGATCTAGCACGGAGTATGATGACTCAAACTCACTTGGCACCGAAGAAAATTATATTTCGGAGGAAATTAACGAAATAAGCGATAGCCAATCGAAAAACGACAATAAAACCACAATTTTAACTGCAAATGGTAATGGTAATTTCAAAGTAGGTCTCGATACGAGAAACGTCAAACGTGACAGCACTAAGTTGACAGCTGTCAGTGAAACTATTGACTACATGGAGGACTCGCGCGAGGTGGTTCTGTTCAAAATATTAAGAAAACAAATGGAGTTAATTGAGAAGCTAGTCAATATTTCTAATATCGAAAGTCGGAGATCTAAAATTAACGAATTTGACGAACTGATTAAAGAAATGGAAATAAGAAAGGACTTATACGCTAACTCGACGTTCACTGAAGCGGATACAACGAGAGTTACTAGAACCACACATGTACCTAGCACGGTTCTAACAATTTTCGACGAAGATCGAGTGCGAAAGGCATTGAAAAACGACCCACACGTGAAAAGAATCATGAAGATGGCCAGCAAGAAGCGAGAACACTACGTCAAGAAGGTGCAACGGAAAACTTATTTGAAATTTTAATCATGAAGTGTAAAATAAATATTTTTTAAATATATCTTCATGTATATCCTGCCCATCCTATCCCACGATGATCAAATCTGGTCATAAAATGAGCAGCAGAAATCCAAGGTTTACCGACCAGCATTAAAGAGCAGTAAATTGGATTTTAAAAACACATACACGTCAGAAACAAAGTGCTATGGCAATCAGTCTATTCAATAATACTCCACCTTGGCAACGGAGGGAAATGGATAATTTTCTTCTAACTCCTCCTATGATTTCTTTTGATTAAATTCGTGCGGGTTCCAAGATAATTTAGCGTGTCCCCGGGACTCGTCGACGGTCAAACCTCGGGGTCATCATTAGACACCATTGTCGATCCTGGCTTACAGGAGTAACAGTGATGGGAGTATGACAGGCGCTAATCCCAATTAATAAGAACACCACCCTGCGGTCCACTACTATAGTCTGAATCCCTCCTCGTATTGAAGCCTTAACCAGCTCTTGAACTTTGACGCCACATTCTCATAGCAGTCATAATTTATGGTCATAAAAACTTTGGCGACGTTTGACAGATACTTACTTATGGCCCGTATTCCGCATCCGAGTACAGTCAACACATAATATGCAGAAAAAGGTGTTGTCTATGCCGTGCGAATAACATCTTACTTCTTCAAATCAGTCACGGCACCTACCGTAAACTACCGCAAATCGATTATGTCATTACATAATCCATCGATTATGAATCGTCGTTCACATCACTAGGTAGCAATATTTTATTTTTAAATACACATGTCAAAGGTCATTCGGCATTCGATCTGATGAATTGTGGAAATTAAAATAATAAAACTACTTTCACGAATAATTAAACTTCAATAATTTTATTATATAATCATTGAATTCAAGTCGTTAAGAAACCTGTAAGTCTATAGATAAAACGTGTGATCGCTAACCCGCGCTGGGCCAGCGTGGTGGACTAAGTATGGCAATAATCCCCCTCAAATTGAGGGGGAATGTTCTCAGTTTAATAATAGGTACATGTTGTCTGTTGAGTTATAATCAAGAAGATTATATTACACTAGCGGCCCGCCCCGGCTTCGCACGGGTACATTACGGTTACATTATTGGAGTTTTAGTAAGGATCCCTAATTTTTAAAAAAATATAATATAGCCTATGTCACCCGGGGATAGTGTAGCTTCCCAACAGTGAAATAATTTTTCAAATCGGTTCAGTGTTTTTGGAGCCTATTCATTACAATCAAACAAACAAAGTTTTCCTCTTTATAATATTAGTATGATGATAATACTGGAGATTGCAATACATACAACGCCTTAAAGCAAATAAATATGACCTTGAATGACGTCACATTTAGTTTTTGCTTCTCTCTTTAGGGTGACCATGTTTGATCTCAAGTTTAGGACTCACGGTTTAGGGCCCATATTAATAAATCTATCTCAAGTTAGAGAAAACAATCTTAGAAATGTCATTCTTATGTCATATCAGTACAAAATGACTTCTCAAAAGCGTACTCAAGATCGTTATTCCAGATTGTTGTACCTATATCATCTTCTTGGTTATAATAATAATGATATCGCCACACTGACACATCAACTGTATGATCCCAAACTAAGCAACGCTTGTACTATGGGCACCGTACAATGGACTGGGGGCGATCCCGGTGACACCGATACCGGGGCGAATTACGAAAATGCCATCTCCGAAATTTGCCCCAGCGGGAATCGAACCCGCAACCATCATGTCCAGTGAGCCGAGCGGCCTACGCTCGAATCACTGCACCTAGCGGTCGTCGGTGGGGTAGGTACAGAATATAATATACAATACTTTTTACACTTAAAAAACATGCGTTATGTATGCTTTTCACCAATTAAGTGTGCAGGTTGAATCAGAGAGGGTATACTTTTTTTTAAAAACTTATCTTCGTAATTCTAAAACTATCAGCTTTTGGATGAAACTTGAAAAACAAAAGGTGTTATAGGGATACACCTGTTGATAGATTTCATAAGTCTACAAAACCTTCAGTACTTCAACTGTCCCACAAAGCCGATAGTTTTAGATTTACAAAGTAAAGTTGCAAACAAATAGTATAGCCTTTCTGTTTCACCTAGTATAGCAGCACTGTCTACCCCAAGAACACAGCGAGACAGTAGATATATCTAAGACCGGTAGCCATGTATAAGTCATTTGTAATAGGAAGGAAAGTTATTGAGTAACATTTCATAGAAATAAACCGACTACATTAGAGAGAAATGTGTTTCGAAAGAACACTGGACTAATGCATAGATCCCCCGTTGCATTAAGGGGAGTGTGCCCGACTCTTACCTTTTGTTTGCAAAAACATCTTCTTCCCCTTTCCTTAAAAAAATGGCATACCCAGTTTAATAGGTATTTCGCCAGTGTCATGTAACTAACACGTATTATAACGATCCACAAAATAAAATATGTATTACACAAAAGGCTTAAGTATTTCATCATTCTCATTCGTCTATAGGTAGATAATAGGCATGGCAATGATTGCTACTTTAAATTCATTTTCATTACGTGAAATTATGTTTTTCTGTGACTGTTATTTCACGTGTGATTTTTCACAGCCAATGATTTTATTCGTAGTGAGTTTTCACTATGTCACTTAATCGTATGAGGTCAGTGGTCGATGATTTATCATAAAAGCCGGAACGGTACTGAGCGCTTTGCGATTTAATTTGAATTATTTTTAACAGTTTCTGCCTATGTCGGTAGCAGGTGCTACATATGAAAACCTATATAATGTGACTTTTCACACGCTACCTATGAAATGTTCCATCCCTAGTAGATAAAGATAGGATAAAGGATTTCAGGCTGCCTGTGTTACTATCTCTTATCACGGCTTGATCAGATGAGGGACAGATCTTCAGGAAATATGACACACTGTCATCTATATGTCCCACTCCTGGGCACGGGCCTCTCCTCAATGCGAGGGGGATTCAGGCCATAATTCACCACACTGGCAAGTTGGGTAGATTTTCTATGACATTCAGGTTTCCATGCGATGTTTTCTTTCACCGTAAGCGAGTGATAATCATATTGAAATCAAGATTCGCACATAGTTTTCCCAAAACTCATGAGGTGCGAGCCGGGGTTTGAACCCAGGACCTTGTTCCCGCAAGACGCGTGCTTATGAAATCGGCTATCACTGCATCAAACGACAAATAAGTAGGTACAAATATGTTTGATTGTTTCGACTAGTCCACCTCTGTCTACAATGTCGAGGGAAACAGGAATGACAAGTACTAATTATCTATGATTTGAACCATAAATTCAACCATAAAGTTTTATTGTTTACTCAGTAGATACCTACCATAGATTTAATCATGTTTTTACCAAGTAAAACGATGTAGGATACTTAACATTTCTTTGCGTAAATCTATGAAAAAAATTGTTACTACTTACATGGTTCATATTATGCTACCTATGTATTCTGTAATTACATTATCATGTAAAATAAAACAACGTGACATATAGTCACGATACGGTTGTTAAAAATACTAAATAAATTTACATAATCACATAAAAATAATCATTTGCTTTTGCCAGACACACAACCTTGAAATTTTAAGAATATATACAAGATATTTGTACGGCGGCTGAGCTGAGCTACCTACAGCTAATTGATTAAAGATTAAAGCTCATATAAGCGGACTAGCTGATCCCGCGACTTCGTCCGCGTGGAATTTTGATCCTTTCTTAGGGGATGTCTACCTCATAGTAGCTTTATGCATGCAAAGTCTCAGCCCGATCGGTTTAAAATTGACAAAGTTTCATCCCCTATTTTATCCCCTTGGGGTAGAATTAATCAAAATCCTTTCTTAGCGGATGCCTACGTCATAACATCTACCTGCATGCCAAATTTCAGCCCGATCCGTCCAGTGGTTTGGGCTGTGCGTTGATAGATCACTATGTCAGTCAGTCAGTCACCTTTGAGTTATATATATTTAGATACTAGCTGTGCCCCGCGACTTCATCCGCGTAGTATTTTAACTTAGCAAAAATTTCGGGATTATCGGGTTAAAAAGTATCCTATATGTTAATCCCGGTTATAATCTATCTGTGTTCCAAATTTCATCTAAATCCGTTCAGTAGTTTTTGCGTGAAGGAGTAACAAACATACATACATCCACACTCACAAACTTTCGCATTTATAATATTAGTAGGATAGATTATCTAGATCGGGGTGTTACCATCCTCTCACATAAGTATCGTATCACGTATCTATTATAGCTGTTTCATACAATTAATGAGAGAGAGAGAGAGAGATCCATAATCAATACGACGATGGCGAGCTAAAGTATCGATTATATCGATCCTAATGAGTACTGATAACATCGACAGTATCACTATTATAATGTTTCAGTGAAATAAATAAATATCGACAGACTGACATACCAACTGCATGGTCCCAAACTAAGCAACGCTTGTACTATGGGTACCGTACAATGGACTGGGGGCGATCCTGGTGACACTCAGACCAGGGAAAATTACGCAAAGGCCATTTCCGAAGTTTGCCGCGGCGGGAATCGAACCCGCAACCACCATGTGCAGTAAGCCGAGCGGTCCCGCTCGAACCACTGCGCCAAGCGGTCGTCAAACCAATGGTCTTTCATATTCATCATTATTTTAGTCACATGCTGCTCATCCCTAATAATATACCTAATAATAATAATTAGTCCTCTTTAATGTCACACTCCTGGGCACGGGCTCCCCCTCAATGCGAGGGGGATTCAGGCCATAATCCACCACGCTGGCCCAGTGCAGGTTGGCGGATTACACAATGTCTTTCGAAAATTGGTCACCAACTCTCAATTACAGAAATTATAAGGTTCCTAGTTATTTCTAGATTTTTAGAGCACTCAGGTTTTTTTGAAGTCGGTTCATATATTTTATTTAAAACTGTTGGCGCAGTGGTTCGAGCGTAGGCCGCCGGGCTCACTTCGAGTTGGATACCCTCTGGGGTAAATTTAGGAACTGGCTTTCCGTAATTTGCCCCGGTCTGGGTGTCACTACGATCGCTTCCAGTCCATTATACGGTACCCATAGTACAAGTGACCATACAGCAGTAGTTTGGGACCATACAGTTGGTGTGTCAGTCTGGCGATATTTATTTATTACTAGCAGTACTCTGCACGCGTTGCTACGCATTTGTCAAAGATTGGTTGTACCTACCCAGAAACCTTTGTGGGCTCATGCACAACACTTTGCTGAAGATCATGACATGATCAAATGCATAGTTTACGATTCTATAAAGGACATACAGACAAACATTCATTTTTTTATATACTAGGTGATACAAAATGGGTATACTATTTTTTTTGCAACTTAACTTTGTAAATCTCAAACTATCGGCTTTGTGAGACAGTTGAAGTACTAAAGGTTTTGTAGACTTGTGAAATCGGTCAACAGCTGTATCCCTGTAACACCTTTTGTTTTTCAAGTTCCCTCCACAGCTGATGGTTTTAGAATTACAAAGTTAAGTTTTGAAAAAAAAAGTATACCCATTATGTGTCACCTTGTATAGATTCATGGACACATTGCACAGTAATGCCCCTAGCGCAAACGCGCAGCTTTACTGCTGAATGCCCAAACTCTTATCCCTCAGTTCTTGTTTTACGGAAATAAAAGAAGGTTGTATATATAAATAAACAGATTACTTGCACATAATGTGAGGTAAATGGTAGTTTAACGGGATACAGAGAGGCAATGGTAATGACCTCTAAAATGTCGCCGACGCCGAGTTAATACCATCCGTTGTACTGTGAGCGACAGCAGTCATTTGCAGTTGATAATTGAAATTAAAAATAATATATTAACACGAGAAGCAAAAACTTTGTACCGCTTTTTGCGAAAATTGCGCGGGCGGACGAGTATGAAATCTCCCACACTTATAGTTTATACAGGTTGAAACAAAGGGTTATACTTTTTTTTACAAAACTAAAGTTTGTAATTCTAAAACTATCAGCTTTGGAGGAAACTTGAAAAACACAAGGTGTTATAGGACTGCAGCTGTTGACAGATTTCACAAGTCTACAAAACCTTTAGTACTTCAACTGTCCCACAAAGCCGATAGTTTTAGATTTACAAAGTTAAGTTGCAAAAAAAATTGTATACCCTTTTTGTTTCACCTAGTAAAGAGAAGGAGTGCAGAATGCTATTTTTTTTTTCAAAATTATGCATAAAATACTAATTCAAATTTAAAATGAATTATGGTCGAATTTCGACGACGGGCCACCACTAGTTAATAAGAATTTTGTAAGACTTAAGCCCGTTATTAATAAATCGATCTCAAGTCTGAGAGCGATCTTGGAAATATCATTCTTATGTCATTCCAGTACAAAATTATTACATGTCAAAAGCATACTCAAGACGGCTCTCAGACATCGTAGGTTTAATCTTATTTCATCATTATCATAATGCTCTTATTTAATCACTAGCTGAGCCCGCGACTTCGTCCGCGTGGAATTTTGATCCTTTCTTAGCGGATGCCTACGTCATAACATCTACCTGCATGCCAAATTTCAGCCCGATCGGTCCAGTGGTTTGGGCTGTGCGTTGATAGATCACTATGTCAGTCAGTCAGTCACCTTTGAGTTATATATATTTAGATTTTCTTTTAAACACTTACGCATTTCTCTATTAAATTTTATTCTCAGGTGTTTTTTATAATTTTAGATTTGTGAACGTACCTATTTCACGAAGTGCGTGATAGATTTTTTTTAAATAATTGATACAAACACTACGGAAAAAATATAAAAAATGAAATATACTACCTACTTGCCTTCTAATTATAACGTTTTAAACAAAAAGATAATAAAAAGAACATGTTCACAAAAAAATTACTACTCTTCTGCCAGACTTCCCCGTCGTCGCCATTACCACTTGAAATGGCTAACATTTATTTATATCACAAATAAAAAAAACACCTAAAGATTTTATACACAAGTGTCCCCACCTCAATTATCATACACAAAAAAAACAAAAAAAGTTTATTACCATTCCGTAAGCGTTATGTCAGCGACAGTACCAGAAGAGGTGAGGCAAACCGGTCCCTTCGAGAATTATCTTCTATTTTTGCTTGTACTGCACTTGAAATGCATTACCTATATGACGCATATACTTATCCCCGAACCAAGGAATGAGTATTAAAAGTTCTTTGCCCCGAACGGATGAATAGAGGTGAAAATTTTCGGCGTGAATTGTCATTGGTCGGAACTTTAATGAATATCGCCAGACTGACAAACCAACTATATGGTCCCAGACTAAGTAATGCTTTTTTTTTTTTTTTTTAATTGACTATTTGTTGTTGGCCAGAGTGGCCATAACAAGTTCACCCGGACAGAGGGCGAGCGCAAGTGCGCTCCAGCCAGAGGGGCAGGGGGGCAGCAGCTAGCTCAAGGGCGCCACAAGGGACACGACCTCGGCTTGGGCCGCTGCCAGGAGAGGTGGCGAGGGTAAATCTACCACCGGATCGGAACGCGACCTCGACTGAGAAGATCCGGCAAGAAACTCAGCGGGCTTGTCGGGTGCCAAGGTGCGTCTAGGTAAGTAGACGCACCTTCTAGCGGAAGCGGGGGTTCGTCGACCTCGCCGGCGAGGTCGGTGTCTGGTGGGGAGTGTGCGTGTGTCGTTCTCCTCGACATCTGAGTCTAGGAGAGCGGTGAGTGGGTCGGGGGGGTAAACTAAGTAATGCTTGTACTATGGGTACCGTACAATGACTGGGTGCGATCCCGGTGACACCCCAGACCAGGGCAAAATAAAAAAAGGCCATTTCCGAAATTCACCCTGTCGGGAATCGAACCCTCAGCCACCCGGTGCAGTGAGCCGAGCGGCCTACGCTCGAACCACTGCGCCACTCGACAGTGTAGAGTCTACACATATCCGTGACCGTCACAGACAATTATCAATGATTAAGGAAAAGGCAGAACACTACAGACATATCACGCTCGGCGTGGTGTCATAACATTATATACCTATCCTTACACCATAGTGGAAAAAAGGTAATCATATCATAGAGGATTATGAACTGAATCCCCCCTCGTATTAAGGGGAGGACCCGTACCCAAGAGTGTGACGTTAAAAGGGCTAAATTATTACTATTATTATAAAGGATAAGCAGTAATAGCCTATTGGTTAAGCACGCGTCTTGTGGGCACAAAGTCCTGGGTTCAAACCCCGGCTCGCACCTTTGGGTTTTACGAAATCTATGTACGGATAATAATTTATATATGATTATCACTAGCTTACGGTGAAGAAAAAACATCGTGAGGAAACCTACATGTCTATGAAAATCTAAACAATTTTAGAAAGACATGTGAAATCCGCCAATCCGCACTGGGCCAGCGTGGTGGATTACGACCTGACCCCCCCCTCGTAGTGAGGGGAGGAACGTGCCCAGGAGTGGGAAAACAAAAGGGCTAAATTATTTATTACTATTATTGTAAAGGATAAGAATAAAATCCTACTAATATTATAAATGCGAAAGTTTGTGAGTGTGGATGTATGTATGTATGTATGTATGTATGTATGTATGTATGTATGTATGTATGTATGTTTGTTACTCCTTCACACAAAAACTACTGAACGGATTTGGATGAAATTTGGAACACAGGTAGATTATAACCGGGATTAACATATAGGATACTTTTTAACCCAATAATCCAATACTACGCGGATGAAGTCGCGGGGCACAGCTAGTCAGTTATATGTTAGAGTCGCTGTAAACATTTTAATAGCTGTAGAACGAGATACGGTTATACCTTTGCATAAGAGTGAATGGGATGCATTGACATTGAGCATCTAGCTCAGGGCATCAGTTTCAGTTCAACCGGCACCATTTTTAGATGTCAATCACAATTTGTTTCAGTGGCTGGGGCGGATTATTTGCATAATAAATTTTTTTTTGTTAACTTCGATACTTGATTATTTTCTGTCAATGACGTTTAAAAATCTTTGGCTACACTTTAATTTGTATTTCTGTACACTGTTGCAGTCCCTTTCGGGTGTACACAGCACTGCATTTCTATCGACATTCTTCTTCTAAGATATTTATAATTATTTTCATTGCGTGCGACAACTTCCACTTTGGAGAACGAAAATGGAGGCCATAGGATTTGTTTTTTTTTGTTTTTGGCCAATAATGGAAGTTCGTCGTCCTTGTTATCTTAAATATGAGCGTGACACACGTTTTAGTTTAACCAAATTACCAAATTTAGTTAAGTTACACATCATAATAGCGGTAGTCGTATTTCCAATGGCTATTGATGTCAACACTCGTTACATAAGTAGGTATACGAGCTACGAGCAATTTGCATGACAGTCTATTAAATATTAATGTTGTTTGCTGACAATTGGAGCGTTTAGGGTTACCAGCAACTAAATATTGTACTATTATTAAATAATATTCTATTTAAAAAAAAATCGACTCAAAAAAACCTGAGTGCACTAAAAAGCTAGAAATAACTAGGGAGAGACCTTGTAATTTGTTTAATTTGAAGTCGGTGCCAATTCAAGTAAGTAGGGGTAGGTTAGGTACCTAAGGCCTGTATTAATAAATCGATCTCAAATCTGAGAGCGATCTTGGAAATGTCATCCTAACGTCATCCCAGTACAAAATGACATGTCAAACGCGTACTCAAGAGTTTTCCAAAGTGGACGGTCACATTTTTGTATTGTATTGTTATTAAATGTGTTTGCTATTGCTATTTGTTACTTGACATTGGCGAAATGCCTATTAAACTGGGTGGGCCATATTTTTAAAGAGAGAAGAAAATACTTACGGGCCTTAAGGTGAAGGCACCTGTCTAGCCCGCGAAATTCAAAATTTTCGAGTATTTTTATATACCAAGAGCCAGCGATAGCCAGACGTTCCATATTTTATAAAGGCTCTCAATTTCTCAGACCATGTCCCCAACACAGGTAAGAACGATCATCGAGTATGGAGTTTGGATTGTGGTTACTTGGGCAAGTAACAAATAGTAAAGGTGTATAAAATAGTACCTCAAATTCGTTATAGTATAAAGCTTAATTTTTATATATTTCCTTCGGAATAACATTAGAAATCACGCCATCCATTGCCGGACACTTAGTGCGGTTTCAACCCCCTGCCAGACACCCCTAAACTTTAATAAATTATGAGTATACTTTCGTCATAGTATAAAAGCTGGGTTTTACATATGTTACTTGGGAACCCATAAAAAAATATTACTTCAACAGCCGGACAGTTTTAATGGTTTTAACATCTTGCCAGACACATTTAAATAGTTATTAAATCATCCAAGTATGAACGCAATAAAACTATTTTTTATTGGGTTTCTTGAACAATTTCGATACACTAAACTCCCTATCTTACTTACTGATAAGTCAATTTGCAAAATATCACCATAATGTCTGACATAAAGGGCCGTATCTTTTGATTGCGTTGAATAGAAGCCTATTTTTTTACATCTCCAAGGGATCATAGCATTTGATAATTGATATTAATTTTTACTTGATAACTTTATCCGTTTCCGAGAAAAAGGGTCTTGATAAACAGACAGACGGACAACAAAGTGATCTTATAAGGGTTCCGTGTTTTCCTTTTGAGGTGCGGAACCCTAAAACTATATCCTGTACTGTAACTACATCCTGTGGGAGTGCAGTCGCTGGCACAACGAACGGACTACTATGCTAAATAGCCTGTAGTTCCTTCGGAATAACATTAGAAATCACGTCATCCATTGCCGGACACTTAGTGCGGTTTCAACCCCCTGCCAGACACCCCTAACTTTAATAAATTATGAGTATACTTTCGTAATAGTATAAAAGCTGGGTTTTACATATGATACTTGGGGACCTCTAAAAAAATATTACTTCATCAGCCGGACAGTTTTAATGGCTTTTACATCTTGCCAGACACATTTAAAGTCTGTAGGTGCGAGCGCGAGGTGACAACTGTTCAAGCGGATGTGAGTAAGATAGGGCGTTTGGTCTATGCCATCTATTACTGCGTATCATCTGACGGTATTATATTATGAGGCTCATCCTGTGCAACAAAGTCACAATTGCATTTTTGCAATTTTAAGGTAATAATAGCAAAATGCCCCCAATGCGTAGATGTGTCTAGTTCACTTGTCAGAATTCTAACTAACGTATTTAAGCTAGACGGCGGCAATATCGTTGTTGCATTAGCGCCTTTTTTTTCGCCGCCTAGTACCATCAATGACCAAATAGTCACTTGTGCCGCAGTCTAGGATCGTATCCAGGTATCACAACAACGTTAAAAGTAAGTTATGACATTAAATTGCTCTTGGTAACAAATTTGATATTGTGCGTCTGCTCGTACCTTCAATGTCACAAATGTATTTTATTTATTTTTTTCGTCCCATAACATTTAATTTTTAAAATCTTCCCTGAAGTATATATGCAGCTTAGTTGCTTACTTAAGCACAAATAAACTTAATTAAGATAAGATATTGCGTAGATCTATGTGAACCCTTACAACTTACTAAAAAGCGTTTGAAAGCTAATTAGCGTTCAATCGCTTGCATTTGCTTTTCTATTGCAATTGAAGTAGCTTACGTAATAAGGGCCCAGTTGTAAGGCACGATGGATCGTAATATGACTAATTGGACCTAACCTCCTGAGCTGATTATACTTGATTCCAATAACAGGTATGGCTAAAGCGCTTGAACGCACGGAAATTGTCCCTGGTTTCCACAAGGTCTGTGTAATAAACTGCTCCAGATGTCACTTGCAGGCTATTTAGCATAGTAGTCCGTTCGTTGTGCCAGCGACTGCACTCTCACAGGACGTAGTTACAGTACAGGATATAGTTTTAGGGTTCCGCACCTCAAAAGGAAAACACGGAACCCTTATGAGATCACTTTGTTGTCCGTCTGTCTGTTTATCAAGACCCTTTTTCTCGGAAACGGATAAAGTTATCAAGTAAAAATTAATATCAATTATCAAATGCTATGATCCCTTGGAGATGTAAAAACATAGGCTTCTATTCAACGCAATCAAGAGATACGGCCCTTTATGTCAGATATTATGGTTATATTTTGCAAATTGACTTATCAGTAAGTAAGATAGGGAGTTTAGTGTATCGAAATTGTTCAAGAAACCCAATGAAAAATAGTTTTATTGCGTTCATACTTGGATGATTTAATAACTATTTAAATGTGTCTGGCAAGATTTTAAAACCATTAAAACTGTCCGGCTGTTGAAGTAATATTTTTTTATGGGTTCCCAAGTAAAATATGTAAAACCCAGCTTTTATACTATGACGAAAGTATACTCATAATTTATTAAAGTTTAGGGGTGTCTGGCAGGGGGTTGAAACCGCACTAAGTGTCCGGCAATGGATGGCGTGATTTCTAATGTTATTCCGAAGGAAATATATAAAAATTAAGCTTTATACTATAACGAATTTGAGGTACTATTTTATACACCTTTACTACCTGTTAACTGCCCAAGTAACCACAATCCAAACTCCATACTCGATGATGGTTCTTACCTGTGTTGGGGACATGCTCTGAGAAATTGACAGCCTTTATAAAATATGGAACGTCTGGCTATCGCTGGCTCTTGCTCTATTATAGTTTATCCAAAATCTGAAAACATTTAAGACAACATTTTGTGATTTGCGACAAACACAGTATGCAGTGCGTTTATTAATACATTTATTTTACTCTTAATATTATCACGGTGGATATGATACTAGTAAATCACTAAATATACAAAAATTGCCAGATTATCTGGATAGCTGTCGTTCTTGAAATGTTTTAGAGTAAGTTGGATATATTAATAAATGCACTGCACACGGTCTTTGTCGCGAATTACAAAATTTGTCTTTTATTATTGTCAGATTTTGAAAAAAATCTAAAAAACCTCAAAAAATTTGAACTTCGCGCTCTAGATGGGCGCTTTAGCCTTAATACCACCCTTAGATAAGAAAGAAGCGAAGTATTACTTACACCGCAGTCAACAACTGCCCCAATGTTAACACGCCATGGTACCTAACTAATTTCAATATTTTGTCACGTATGAACCACATTTGTAACCGAACGAAGTGACCTTCACGCTAGCCTGTTTAGTAAGTATATGAATAGAGACTGAACGTTCTGGTTTTAAATAATTACCGCCTCTTTTCTGTTCTGTTCATAATCTGTGCTACATTTTGACATTTGGCTTTGTTGCCGCCAAAAAAGCACTTATGAATAGTCAGAAGCCACTCGCTCTCAGATTTGAGGTACTACTGGCTTTGATCTCTCTTTCGATTAATTAAGTGTAATATATGACTGCATTTTTAAGTGTATGGATCTCTCTCAAGGAAATGACTTGTCAAAATTGACAGCGAAAATCAATCGAATCGCGATTTCGATTTTATTACCATAAATTATTGCGACAATCATAGATTATTAGCATATTAGCACGTGAATGATTAATCGATATTAGAAATTTTAGATTTGTGAGGTTACTTAATTAGGCAACGGTTTCGCGAGAAATGTTGTTATCTTGAAGATTTTATGACTGAAAACATCTTGAGGAATCCTGCATGTCATAGAATATCTAAACAATTGTTGAAGATAGGTGAAAATCGGCAACTCGCCACTAGGCCAGCGGACTAGTGGATCATGGCCTCAAGCCCCCTCGTATTGAGGGGAGGCCCGTGCCCAGGAGTGGGACATTTAAAAGAGCTACATTATTTACTATATTTAGACAACATAATTAAAGCCTTTTATACTTAAATACCTACTTTATTAATATTCCTACAAAAAAAAAACTACCGACTTCAAAAAAACCAAGGTGCTCTAAAAAGCTAGAAGAACTAGGGGCCACAATTTCTTTAATTTGGAATCGGTGTCATTATCTTTACACTAGAATTTCTAAGGGTTACCTACCCCTACTTACTTGAATGGGCACCGAGTAAACTGCCTACCTTCCGGCTTCATCATCAGATAATGATGAAACCGGAAGGTAGGCAGTTTACTGAGACTATTTTAGTGACCGCAAACACCATTGAAAATAACACCATTTCGTTTACTTGAATGACGTATTTTTTCCAGTTATTCTGATTTCAATGCCAAACTGCTGAACCGATTTTGATGAAATTTCAATGGCACCAATCGGGAGAAACAACCTTTCAAATAAAAAAAAATAGAGTTTTTCAAATCGGTTTATAAAAGACGGAGTTCTCATGTAACAAACATTAAAAAAAATATTAACACACGAATTGATAACCTCCTCCTTTTTGAAGCCGGTTGAAAATAGCGGATTGACGATTTCGTGATATTTTTCAATAAAATTTGCGTTGTCGTTTTCTATCGCTAGTTACCTACGATAAAAGATGCGTTAACTTTGCATGTAATCGCGCGTTTTCATCGATTTTCTAGAGCGACGCGCAATAAATGCCGCGCGCTCAGTCGACCGGCGCCATCTTGTAGGGGCCCGTGCGAAAAACTAGCCGAAGAAAACGCCTCTTTATCTTCGCCTAGCAGCAGTACAACCTCTAAGGCTAGTATTTTTAAATCATGAGCGGTCATTAGTAGGTACGCTTTCGACATGTCATTTTGTACAGATGATATTTCCAAGATCGCCCTCAGACTTGAGTTCGATCGATCATTTCGTATTTAAAAAAAACATCATCATCATTTTTCACATAAAAAAACTTGCAATACTTTTTTATCAACTAAGGTGTAAGAATTATTAGAATGTATTTTAATTTCCAAGTTAAACTCTTATACAGGTTGAAACAGAAAGGGTATACTTTTTTTTCAAAACTTTTCTTTGTAATTCTAAAACTATCAGCTTTGGAGGAAACTTGAAAAACAAAAGGTGTTACAGGGATACAGCTGTTGACAGATTTCACAAGTCTACAAAACCTTTAGCACTTCAACTGCCCAGGGGTCGAAACTGATTGCCATGGTAAAAATACTGACTTTACTGACTTGAAGAGTCGAAAATACTGACCTTTTACTGACTTTCAAAGTCAAAAGGTGTTACAGACAATGTTAATAAGTAAAAAGTACACCGTTTTTAGAGGTTATTAATTTTTTTTAAAGGATATGCAGACAAACTTTCTTGCATTTACTTGAGCTTAAACACTAGCTTTGCCCACAAGTTGGTCCGCGTTGATAAGATCCGCCCCATTGTATTATTATCCTTTAATAGGCGGCCCTTTAACTATAAAATCCGGCTAAGTGCGAGTCGGACCACGCATACTATAGGTTTCCGTAGGCATTCCGCCTGTTTTCAATAATACGGAACCCTAATAATGAGCATGATGCTTCATTTTGATGTGAAACATGTAATGCGGCGCGTAATAATTTCGCCATGTTTTACGTACGTTCAGTGGCGTGTGGGTTCGAAACACAATCAAGTTTTTTTTTCAAATTGACGACCACTTGTCTCCGTGGTTTGAGCGTAAACTGCTCGGCTCACTGCACCGGGTGGTTGCTGGTTAGATTCCGGTGGGGCAAAGTCAATAAGTCGGGCGATACACCGATCGCCAGACTGACACACCAACTGTATGGTCCCAAAATAAGCAACACTAGTAATAGTACTATCGCCCTATTCGCGTATATTTATACTGACAAAGGACTGGGGGCGATTCCAGTGACACCTAGACTAGGGGAAATTACGAAAAGCCATTTCCGAAATTTGCCCCGTCGGGAATCGAACCCGCACCCACCACGTGCAGTGAGCCAAGCAGCCTACGCTCAAACTACTGCACCAAGCGGTCGGTATTTATAAAATATTATATAGAATATTTCATTTATTAAATCATTGATATTTTTTTAATAAGGAATAATTAATTACCTTTAATAAACCATCTATAATGTAGTTCAAGAGTTAGAGGAACTGAATCTTACAACTCACATAAAAAAGGTCACTTTGAAGCTCAATAATTTCGTAAACGAAAATTAATTTTGAAATACTTTCAAAGAAACCTAAAAATTATTGTTTAATACTTATCGAAAGATATCCCGAGGGGGTGAATAAACCATTTTTTCACTCCCCTTCACGTCATGTACAGGAGTGTACCTTCACTAGAATAAAAATGCTTTCAATATTTATTCATATCAGTTTTGTAGCGGCACCAAAAATCTATTTTTGTTGCAATTTGCAGCCCTAATATTCTCTGAATAAAGTGACTGACGTCGGACGGACGGTTTAAAGGTTTCTAGTTTGACTACGGAATCCTAAAACAGCCGTGTCTGTACATTAAGGTGGAGGCGCCTGTCTAGCCCGCAAAATTCAAAATTTTCGAGTATTTTTATAGTTTATCCAAAATCTGAAAACATTCAAGACACCATTTTGTAATTGGCGAAAAATACCGTATGCAATTCATTTATTAATATAGACAACTTACACTAAAACATTTCAAGAACGACAGATAACCAGAAAAACTGCAAATTTTTGTATATTTAGTGATTTACTAGTATCATATCCACCGTGATAATATTTAGAGTAAAATAAATGTATTAATAAACGCACTGCATACTGTGTTTGTCGCAAATCACAAAATGTTGTCTTAAATGTTTTCAGATTTTGGATAAACTATAAAAATACTCGAAAATTTTGAATTTCGCGGGCTAGACAGTCGCCTTCACCTTAAATATAATCTAGAAAGAAACAGCCGTGATATACCTCTAGGAATTAAACGTGTCCCAAAAAAAAGTTTGTGCGCGCATTACAAAAAAAACGGAATACATCCGTTTTTGTTATACTGTAAAATACATATCTATTATATATAACTCAAAGGTGACTGACTGACTGACATAGTGATCTATCAACGCACAGCCCAAACCACTGGACGGATCGGGCTGAAATTTGGCATGCAGGTAGATGTTATGACGTAGGCATCTGCTAAGAAAGGATTTTGATTAATTCTACCCCCAAAGGGATAAAATAGGGGATGAAAGTTTGTATGAAACTTTGTCAATTAAATTCCACGCGGACGAAGTCGCGGGCACAGCTAGTTAGTTATATTTTAAATACTGAATTGATTTTGATGCGGTCTTCACCATTTGCTAGCTTGGGGTCAAATTCGAAATCTAAGCCACATTTCATCTAATTCCGGTGGGATGAACTAAAGATACAAATTTCAATACAATTTAGCCTTTCCGTACTACTAGTATTACAAGCCACACTACACTTAGGAAGTCATTTTGCTGTTCATTATGGAGCATTGTTGAATGGGCATTTTGACATTATTGTGGTCACTTTATCAGTTTTTCAAAATTATATCCAGTTTACGAAATACTTAGCTTCAAAGTTGTAGCCTTTTTACTTTAGTGTGCAATAAAGAGTTTTTCTATTATATTCTATTATATCCTCTAACTAGTGAACCACACTAAAAACAAATACATATTTAATATGAACCATCACATAAATGATGATTGTAAAGCGGTGTTATGTCTAGGGACCCCATAGTATGCGTGGCCCGAACGCACTGAGCCGTTTTATTAGGGTTTTATTATAGTATAGATTCTATAGGTATCCTTAGTGAAAGTAGCGTAGATTTGGTAAGTATCCATAATACAAAAAAAACCTTTCCTTGAAGTCGAAAATACTGACTTTACTGACCATTTTTCAGAAAAACTGACTTTTACTGACCAATGTTAAAAATACTGACTTTTACTGACTTTACTGACCAGTTTCGACCCCTGACTGCCCCAAAAGCCGATAGTTTTAGATTTACAAAGTAAAGTTGCAAAAAAATAGTACCTATACCCTTTCTGTTTCACCTAGTATATAAATGAAAAATGAAGATGATAAAAATATTTATATCTCATCACAATTATTAGAACGGGACCTATAATTATGTACATTTTTTAAATAAATAAAATATATACAGAACCCATTTGATAATAACAAAATGTCCTTGATAGCGAGGGACTATTCTTTATGCCTTCGTCTTTACAATGCAGTCAAAGGTTTTTCAGTTCATTCAGTCCCACTCAGTCCATTGTATATTTTTTTAATCAGTCCCTCATAAAAACCTTTTTATTTTATTGATCACTGATTGGAAAATATTTATAAATTCGGTCTCGTAGGTATTAATTTTCAACGTTGCTTAGCAAAGAGAATACAATACTACGTAAGAGTTGCTTAGTTGCTAGCTATCATAGATAAATAGCCATAATGTTTTATTTTTTACGTGTTTTAAAAAAATATATATCTATGGTACTCACAGACCATGGAGTTTGAAAGTCAGTGGCCTAAACAGTTGCAGGTCTATTCCGCAATTATTTTCACTATCTCAATTTCTGTACCTACTCGATCCATTAATTTATTTATTGTGTAACATAAAATAGTACGATATTATTTGTGAAAAAAACATAAATAGGTATCATTATTACTGCAAAAAGTGTGAACGATGCATGATTTCAAGATCTGTATGTACCTAATGGTATTATAATACAAAAATTGATTTAATAATCTCTCAAACTTTTGCAGGCGTTAAAGATACAAATTAATTGTGTTTAAAATCATGAGATTAAATTTAGGATTACACTGTGTACGTATCACACGACTGACTAGTGGTTCTAGCGTGCCGCTCGGATTGCTTGGTCGCATGGATTGGTTTCAAGCTCGATTCCCGTAAGGGCAAAATTTCAGAAATTGCTTTTTCGCATCTTTCCAGTTTGAGTGTCACCGCGATCGCCCCTAGTCCATAATCATCGAGAAATTTGACCATATGGTATCAGAATTGTTACAAGAAATTGGCTTCATGGGTTACTTACCAAAATTTACAATTCTTTTATTGTAAGGTCTAATATTTTGTATTCTTTAAATATAAATATCGCCAGACGAACACACCAACTGTATGGTCCCAAACTAAGCAACGCTTGTACTATGGGTACCGTACAATGGACTGGAGGCGATCCCAGTGACACCCAGACCAGGGAAAATTACGGGAAGGCCATTTCCTAAATTTACCCTGACGGGAATCGAACCGGCAACCACCCGATGCAGTGAGCCGAGCGGCCTACACTCGAACCACTGGGCCAAGCGGTCGTCAAATTTTGTATTCTTTACCTGATAGTCATGCATAAAACACCTTCCTTGTATATCCAACGGATTAAGCCTTAGTCATCTGCCTTACCTTTTCCCATTATCTGTGGTCGGCGCAGTATGTCTTTTCCTTCCATTCATCGCGCTTTCCCGTCATACTCACATCCACTCCAACGTCGTTCATATCACTCTTGATACAATCCATCCATCTTTTCTTTGGCCTTCCCCTCGCGCTGTATCCATCCACATTCATATTCATCACTCTTCTAGTCACATGTTTCTCATCCCTTCTCATCACGTGTCCAAACCATTCCAGCCTCCTACCTCTTACTATCGGTAAGCCTTAGTACGTCGTTTAATTTACCCAAAGAATACATAGAATTTACCTCCTGCGCGTGATTAGCACTATGCAATGTAATTAATTAATCCTCAACAGACTAGTTATTTGGTGGCAGGCGTGGTTGCTGATTACATGGTATTAGGTTCGGTGTCCAGGGGGCGTATTCACAGTTGACGGAATGTTTCCGTGCCGGAAACGACAGTATCCATCCGTCTTCTAATACATTTGTTAAAGAAAGATGGAAGATGTCTTTTCCGACATCGGAAGTGCGTCAATCGTGAATATTACCCAGGTCGGTTATTTCAGTTACGTGTAAAATTCTGGAATGTCGTGGGCCTGTAAATGGTAATGGTAGGTAGGTAGTGGCTCCTTCCCTCCTCCAAATAAGAAAGGAATATAATAGAGAATAAGGCACGTATTAAATAAATCGATCTAAAGTCTGCGAGCGGTCTTGAGTACGCTTTTGATGTGTAATTTTGTAATCGACCGATTATACGGGCTTAAACACAATTGTCGAAATCATCACCCTTGTTGGAGACATTAGCGTGATGGTATTTAATGCTTCAGAAAACAGAAAGAGATGAAACCATACGATACCGCACGCAACTCTGTATAAAATGTGAAATCTAATGGAACTGGTGTTTAACAACAACCTATCAATCAATGTTAACACGGCAAGTGAATTTAAGACTCTCGGTACAAATTTTAAAGCCTAATTTTCAATGTGTTTGTTTAACGGGATTTAATCGTTTATCGAGTATCATCGCGCAAACCGCAGCTTGTCAATTAAAAGCAACCTATTTAAGTGAGTTTAACTCTAAGTCATACATCTTAGAGTCTTATTTTCATTGCGCGTCAAATGCAATGACAGGCATTGGCGGGAAAGTGAACGAATGTCAATGCTAATTCTGCAATATTTTCCGCAACGATATTTTTTATTTTGTTTCGTGAAATTTAGCTTCCGGGTTTTTTTTATACTTTCTTGTTTTATAACTATCTGCCATTTTAGCTTGTTGTAAACTTTATATCGATGGCATTAAGTTCTTCCGGCTAGGCCTGCAGTTTTCTGGGAATGTGTGTAATATATGTATTACTTTGTATGAAGATTTGTTTCAATAATTTATTTAGTCATTAGTTTCTATCAGCTATCTAACATAGTTTTTATCATCTATAACAAATAAATAAATATCGCCAGACGAATACACCA
This sequence comes from Notodonta dromedarius, assembly GCA_905147325.1. NCBI lineage: Eukaryota > Metazoa > Arthropoda > Insecta > Lepidoptera > Notodontidae > Notodonta > Notodonta dromedarius. Next base: position 2,220,718 of record LR990187.1, read on the forward strand.
ACAGTATGGTCCCAAACTAAGCAACGCTTGTACTATGGGTACCGGCTTGTACGGTGGATTGAGCTAAGCGCCCTACGCTCGAACCACTGCGCCAAGCGGTCGTCAATCCTACTAATATTATAAATGCGAAAGTTTGTGAGTGTGGATGTATGTATGTATGTATGTATGTATGTATGTATGTTTGTTACTCCTTCACGCAAAAACTACTAAACGGATTTGGATGAAATTTGGAACACAGATAGATCATAACCGGGATTAACATATAGGATACTTTTTAACCCAATAATCCAATACTACGCGGATGAAGTCGCGGGGCACAGCTAGTAGTAAATAATAATTTGATTGATTGTTGTCCTAACTTTTGTGTGCATACACATTGACCGTTTATCACAAAAAACACACCGACCCCGTAATAAATACACCGACAATACAACTTGATTCAATATTATTGTTATATTTTCGCAAACCACGTGCTGGTTAGCCGCTCCGGTTCACTGAATCTTGAAGGTTGAATTACCAAACGCCATTAGAAAATACACAGCATAGACAATGGCGTGAAATATTCCGTAGTTCCGAAATATTAGAGCACGCATTAGGTTTTCACAAGGCTATCCGTGCGAAGGTATTATAATTAACATTGTCATGTTTGTGTGATTTATAAATCAACTGGTATATGTGTATTGTGCGTATAGAAGGACAATTATAAATTCTCGAACAAGTTTCTGGGTGGGAATTAAAAAAATGGGGTTACTCAATAAATGATTTTAAAACAAAGTTCATTAACGTATGTTGCAAAAACAGTGACAAAAGAAGCAGCTTAGTTAAGATACTTTTATTTTTACAAACACAGCTTCCACTAGACACTATTTTATTTACCTGTGATAACTTACTATTTTCATTTGTATTCAAAACCTGCTTTTCCCGCAGCTTCGCCACCAACTGGGTCCAGCTATATCTAAGAACCAACACGGTGACTCCATTCATAAGTACAAAAAAACATAAAAATAGGTCGAGCCGTTTAGGAGGTCAAACATTACAAACACACGCACACCGGAATTTAGAAACAACTAGGTATTTAATAAAATAGTCCTTACGCGTACATATCCTTCAGATAGTATACTCAAGAGTACCTATTACATTGTAGATATTTCTAAATCACTCTTGTCCTCTCTACAGTGGTTGAAATATCGATATCCTTCTCGCACGTCTACAAATAAATCTCCTGTCCTTTTCTTTTGACATTTGATAGGCAAAGACGTGCTACATGGTTTAGCAATCACTTATAGGGTCGTAGCGCTTATATTTTGGAATGAAATAAGTATTTTTCAATATAGTCAGCTTACCAACAAGGTCCATTGAATAGGAGTGCTATAGACAGTTGCTAGACGTCTCCAACTTGACCTTTAACCTGACCTGTGTTATAGAATTCATTAGCATCAAAATATATAACACTAGCGGCCCGCCCCGGCTTCGCACGGGTACATTACGGTTACATTATTGGAGTTTTAGTAAGGATCCCTATTTTAAAAAAAAAAAAATATAGCCTATGTCACCCGGGGATAGTGTAGCTTCCCAACAGTGAAAGAATTTTTCAAATCGGTTCAGTAGTTTCGGAGCCTATTCATTACAATCAAACAAACAAAGTTTTCCTCTTTATAATATTAGTATGAAAAAGAAAGTACAGAAACACTTATCTAACCTGGGAATTTAAGATGTCTTAATTCCATGCTCGGTTGCTATCACTAGATTAATGCGTGACCCAGTTAACTGATTACTATTTACTTATTTAGTGACAATTGTGTTGCCTGCTCATATTCTGTTGCTATTCCTGAGAATGTACACCATCTTTTATTCATTGAAAAGAGTAACCATTGAGTTTCTTGCCGGATCTTCTCAGTGGAAGCGGCAATCCGAACCGGTGGTAGATTCTGACTATTCGTAAAATGCTTTGTTGGCTTACATGAATAAAAACAATTTTGAGTTGAGTTGAGACAAAATTTTATATATTTTTTAGTCTACTGACATCCCTAAATCACATGTCACGATTGTGCCGCGGTGTTTCTTATCTTTTTTAAATGTTTGCATATTAATAATGTGTTTCTGAATATATGCGTGTATCGTGTGAATATTATATCGAAATCGAGTTTATAGCTACTGACGACCTTTTTAAATGACTGTACATATCATCCGTTAAGAATTATATTACGTACTTAGACAGAATATTATTATTATTAAAGCCATTTATTCCTTGAAATTTTACATTTACAAATTACAATTACAAAATTTAAGATTACAATTACAAAAAAAAATAATTATACATTATTTCATCAGTTTTCATTTTCATTCAAGTATTCATTTGAGTCAGTATTGTTAGTATCAAAAATCATATATTGTTAGTATATTAATTATAATTATTTGTATTATTTATAAATGTTGTGTCGTGTTATTTGTAATAATCAAGGACCTCTCTCGAGTGAAGGCCTCCTCTATGTCCTTCCATGTTTTCCTACCATTCGCTGTTTTTATCCAGTCCTGTCCTGCCGATTTTCTCAACTCGTCACTCCATCTTTCCATCGGCCTGCCTTTTCTCCTATTGCCGATAGGTCCAGCCCATGTTGTAACTCTCTTAGTCCATTTGTTCTCGTCCATGCGAGCTACATGCCCGGCCCATTTCCATTTTTGTTTTTGACAATAATTTAGTGCATCTATAACCTGTGTTTGTTTTCTGATGTCTACATTTCTATGCTTGTCTTGTCTTTTTATATTCAGTATACTACGTTCCATGGCTCTTTGGGTTGTTAATATTCTGTTGATGGTGTAGTTGTTGAAAATCCATGTTTGGCAGGCATACGACAGGCAGGGCAGAAGGCAAGTATCTAAAACGATTTTTTTATATTTTAAAGGCATATTTGACTTGAGAATTTCTTTATGACTCCAATAGTTATTCCACGTATTGTTAATTCGTCGGTTGAGTTCGTCTCGATGTCTTGATTTCTTAAAATATATTTGCTTTCCTAAGTACGGTATATTTATATAGTACGTCTATAGTACGTATATACGCCCTCCGACCAGGTGGGATGACGATCTGCGAAAGACTGCAGGCAGATGCTGGATGCGGCAAGCTGAAGACAGGGCGCTATGGCGCTCATTAGGGGAGGCCTATGTCCAGCAGTGGACAAGTATAGGCTGATGATGATGATGATGATGAGTACGTATATAGACAGAATATGACTACAGCTTATATACAGGCTGGCTCGCAGTCCCACCCTCTCACAGGAGATCCGCGTGAAATAGATATTATAGCTGCGTCTCTTACGATGAGGGAGAGAGAGATCATAAAGGTTAACCCCTGCCTCCTTTCTCTCTGTCTGTCCGACTCCCCTTCAGGTCCTGAACGTGCGAGCAATGCCATGGGTATTACAAGGCTACGGTAACTGCTTAACAAGAGGCGGGTCGTACCCTTTTTGACACTGTTAAGTATAAAAAAAAGTGATGAAAACAACATACGGTTCGGACTAGAAATTGTATCATTTTTGAAGTCAGATGTAAATAGATCTTTTATACTCCAATTGCGTTTCACGAAACCTTGGCGCTATTAAAAATGAACAGTTAGGCCGAAGTTCTAAATATTTACACTTCATCTACAAGGTGACACATAATGGGTATACTTTTTTTTTCAAAACTTAACTTTGTAATTCTAGAACCATCAGCTTTGGAGAGAACTTGAAAAACAAAAGGTGTTATAGGAATACAGCTGTTGACCGATTTCACAAGTCTACAAAACCTTTAGTACTTCAACTGTCCCACAAAGCCGATAGTTTGAGATTTACAAAGTTAAGTTGCAAAAAAAATAGTATACCCATTTTGTATCACCTAGTATAAGGAGTATCAACTCATTACAGGACGAAGGAACCGAACAAAATACTTTATATTATAACCGAAACCATTGCAACCAGACAATTATTAAAATAAATAACAACAAAGGCTCCTGACTGTGTTGCTAAAGGTCAGTAACCTATAGCTAGAAAAAATCTATTGTTACGAACGTCTAAACATTTTTTTCTACCTAAACAATATCTCTGAATCAAGTCAATGAACGATTGATTACATTTATGTTTTTCGAAGCGTTAATTGTTCTATGTCAACAATAAAGATAGTCAGTAGTCTCAATATTTAATGGTCACGCGAATTTGCTAAAGATATATGTATCTTTAAAAAATATAAGTCAATCATGTCTTATCACGGAAGTTATAAATTAAGTTTTGTCAAATTATTGCAGAATTCATCTTGTGCCACTTGTCAAATTTTCCCGCCAGTATTCAATCAAGAAGATTATTTATAATCTTCTTGGTACAAATAAATATAACCCGAAATAGAGGCAATTAATTATGAAAATAATATTCATTATTAGTAATAATAAATAAAATACTTGCACATTCTTTTTAAATCACTTCAATGTTAAATAGTTCCCTTCATGACCGTAACTAACCTCGAAATAATGACTATTGAATGACTTATCAAAAACTCGTTTTAAATCTATGGTAATACACTTAAAGTATGTCTCACGAAAGAAGACCTACGGCAATAGGTGGAACTAATTTTCGCTACGACGTCAATCTATTGTTGCGACCTAGAAACTATTTGGTCAAATACCTCGAAGGATCCTTATTTTATCAGCTTGATACAAAAACGCATTGTTATTCTAGATGAACCCCATCGAATAATTACGAAGGATCTCTAAAAGTTGAATGTTCGAGACTGTAGGTATGTAGGTATAAAGTGAACGCGTTATCGGCGCGGCGACGGCTGCGAATACCTACTCGCGAACGAATACAAAGGGAAGCCGACAATGGGTCTCGAGATCGTTCGATTCCGATTATTATTACCTACATACCTACGAGAATGTTCAGGAAAATACCAGCTCGCATTTTTATTCCGTATATAAGGTGTTGACGACGGGCAGCGAGTTAGTTACTTCTTGGAAGCGACAGTGTACGGATCTCAAGTAAGCGAACGAAGAGTGATATACCAGTGACCTAGGCGATTATATTGGAATACTGTGTGACTGCTAAGTGATTCGGAATAGTGTTTGTTGTATGTAACTAGTGATAGTGAACTAGTGTAGTACTGTGTATTTGTCAAGTTTGTGGAGAGCGAATTAAACCCTTTATACACCGGAACGGCATTTAGTGTACCTACCCCTAGTACCTAACAATTGGTGTCAGAAGTGGGATGCCGTTACTACCGCGAGAGGAAGAAGGGCGTACTCCACGAACCAGACGTCAAGTGGAGATGGATGCTGCACGTCAGCGTAGCCGTGAAGAGGAAGAGCGTCAAGTTGATGCCGGTGTTTCAACGGGAGCTGAGGCAACACCGGCAGGAAGCTCATCGGAAATAAACATGGCAGCGTTGCTGGCCTCCATGCAGCAAATGCTCAAGGCCAATCAAGAGTTCAAAGAGATGATGCAGGCCAATCAAGAGGCAAGCCGGCAGGAATTTAGAGAACGAATGGATGCCAATCAGCAAGTGATCCAGGCCAATCAAGAGGCTACCCGGCAGGAATTTAAACAACTGATGCATGCACTGGAAGCCAATCAGGAGGCCAAACAAGAGTCGAACCGGCGGGAAATTAAAGAGATAATGGAAGCCAACCAGGAGGCTGTCTTAAGTAAAATAGACACAGGTAACACCATCTTAAGTGCGAAAGTAAAGACCCTCGAAGATCGCGTGCAGGTGCTGAACGAAGAAGTTAATGTAAAAACTGGGACCCTCGAAGACCGCCTGCATGTGCTTAATAAGGAGGTAACCCTGAAGACTGAGACCTTCGAAAGCCGCTTGGAGGTAATGAATAAGGAAGTGATGAGGCTGAAGACTCAAGGACCTATTTCAGTAACTTCACCATCAGCCACAAAGCTCGATCTCCCGCGCTTTGATGGGACTACCTCGTGGACAGCTTTCAAGTACCAGTTTGAGATACTTGCAGTAGGAAATTCCTGGAGCAGCGAGCAGTCCTTTGCGGCCCTGGCGCTGGCCTTACGGGGAGATGCTTTAATGGTTTTGGAAAATCTGCCGCTGGAAGGAAGGACTCTGGAGACGCTCATGGAGGCACTGGATACACGCTACGGTGAGAAACACCTGGAACATGTTTATCGAGCGCAGCTCCACGAGAGGAAACAAAAGCCTGGTGAAAGTCTCCAACAATGGGCATTGGAAGTGGAGAGGCTGGTTCACCGTGCGTATTCCTCCAAACCAGCGATGATCGAAGAGAACCTGCTGGAGTTGTTTATAAATGGCATTCGAGAAACGGAAGTCAGGACCTTTGTACGGCTGGGACATCACCAAACCATGAAGAACGCACTGGCTCATGCTCTCGAGGTGGAAGCTGTTCGGCAGGACACGAAATTAAATAAGGTCAGGGAGGTTAAGGAAGTAGATAAAGAGGAAAAGAAGCCTCGGTACGTCCCAACTTGTTATGGCTGTGGTGGTAAGGGACATATTCGCTTGGAATGCCCTTCAAAGAAGAGAAAGGTCGCGGACGAGTCCGAGCCCCAAGCGGAACCAAATGTCCCGTTAAACTAAACGTCGCCAGGGCCGCGGGGCGGGCGCTGGCTGGTCAAGTTGAGGCCCCAACAGTCACTATAACTCAAGTTTGCAATGGAAATAGTCTGATCATCGAGGCCACCTTAGACAACCAAACTTGCAGTTTAACTGTTGATACTGGAGCATCGCGTACTATTGTGAGGCCGGAACTACTGAAACGCACCATAATGTGGGAAAAGCGATCACCATCATGCCGTCTGCAAACAGCTACTGGCCAGCCAGTTTCCGTCCTCGGTGAAACAGATATTAAGTTAAGAATTGGCGACCGAGTCTATCTCCAGTCAGTGTTGATTGCAAATATTACTGATGATTGCATTTTGGGACTCGATTTCTTGAAGAAGCAACAGTGTGTTTTGGATGTAGCCAAAGGAGTGCTAAGGTTTCCTGATCAAGAAGTCTGTTTACAAGGATCGCGCCCGTGTACTCTTTATTGTTTGAGGGATACCACATTGGCTCCAAAATCAGAAACCTTAGTGAGAGTTAAATTTCCTGCGAAGACTGAGCAAGGAAGATGTCTCATTGTTGAAGATGCTGGCAATCACCCGAGTTTAATTACAGCAAGGACGCTACTGATGTCGAACGGAATTACTAGGGTAAGAATCCTGAACCTTAGTAATGAAGAAGTACAGCTGAAGAAGAATAGTGTGGTTGGAAAATGCGAGGAAGTACAGTACCTGAGAAAATTAAGCGCTCCAGATAATCAGGAAGGTACGCAGATCGCAGAGGATCACATCTGGGAACTTCTGGAAGCTTCTAAGGAAAATTTATCGGCATCGGAACTACAGCATGCCAAGAAGCTGTTGCTAGAATTTAGAGACATTTTCGCTACCGGAAATAATTGTGGAAAGACAGGACTCGTCAAACATCGGATCGATACAGGTGACGCCAGGCCTATTAAACAAAGACCCCGAAGATTACCATGGGCAAGAGAAAAGGAGGTGACAGCAATGATTAATGACATGGCTGATAACGGAATCATTGAACCTTCGACGAGTCCATGGTCTTCACCCGTGGTGCTGGTAAAGAAGAAGGATGGCAGTACAAGGTTCTGCGTGGATTACCGAATGCTGAATAATGTCACGAAGAAAGACAGTTACCCCTTGCCGCGAATTGACGACACGCTGGATATGCTCAGTGGTATGAAGTGGTTCTCAACCATCGATCTTAAAAGTGGCTATTGGCAGGTCGAGCTCAGCCCAGAGGACAAGGAGAAGACTGCTTTTAGTACAGGAATCGGGAACGGATTGTGGCAGTTCAACGTTATGCCATTCGGCTTATGTAATGCTCCGGCCACATTTGAGCGCCTAATGGAGAGAGTAATGGTGGGTTTACTCGGGGACGTGTGCCTGGTCTACCTTGACGATGTAATTGTTATGGGCCGCAGCTTCGAGGAAAATCTGAAGAACCTGGAAAAAGTTTTCACCCGGATCCGTGAGGCGAATCTTAAACTTAGTCCTAAGAAGTGTGCTCTGTTTAAAAAGGAGGTCAGTTATCTTGGACACGTCATCTCAACCGATGGAGTAAAGACCGACCCCGAGAAGATAAAATCTGTTCAAGAATGGCCTTCTCCAAAGAACAAAACAGAAGTACGAGCGTTCCTTGGACTATGTGCATACTACAGACGATTTATCAAGAATTATTCAGATATTGCGAAACCTTTACATCGGCTAACGGAAGATAAACGGGATTTCGTTTGGGACCTGGAATGTGAGAAAGCTTTCATTGAGCTGAAACAACGATTGTGTGAGGCCCCAATATTAGGTTACCCAACGAGAGAAGGAAGATTCATCGTGGATACTGACGCCAGTAACACCGGAATAGGTGGTGTTTTGTCACAACTACAGGGAGATCACAACGTTGTCATAGCGTACTTCAGTAAATCCCTTTCCAAGCCAGAAAGAAATTACTGTGTGACTCGCCGTGAATTGCTAGCTGTGGTGAAGACCTTACAACATTTTAACAAATATCTTATAGGAAGGGAGTTTACACTAAGGACAGATCACGCTGCATTACAATGGTTACTACAATTTAAAAACCCAGAGGGCCAAGTAGCACGATGGATCGAGCAACTACAGGAATTTTCCTTCGTAATAGAACACCGCAGTGGAAAAGGGCATGGTAATGCTGACGCTTTGTCACGGAGACCGTGTGCCGAAGACTGCAAACATTGCCTAAGGAACGAAGTTCGGGAAGAGGTCAAGCTCATAGGGACTCACGGAATCGACGACGAATGGACCGGAGCCAGTATGAAGAAAGCGCAGGAGGAGGATAATGACCTACAACCTATACTGCAATGGAAACGGAGCGGAAACCGGCCTCAATGGAGCGACGTGTCCGTCTACAGTTCAACAACGAAGAGTTATTGGGCTCAGTGGGACAGTTTGGCTCTGGTAGATGAAGTGCTGTATAGGAGATGGGAATCAAACGACGGTAAGGAAATCACCATGCAAGTGATAGTGCCGCGGAGTAAGGTGGCTTCTCTTCTACGGCACATTCATGATGGTGTTTCTGGTGGGCACCTAGGAGTCAAGAAAACCCTTGTTAAGGTGCGGCAGCGGTTTTATTGGTTGCGCTGTCGAGAAGACGTCGAGGATTGGTGTCGCAGATGCACTGCGTGTGCGTCAGTGAAAGGCCCGCAGACAAGAAGTAGGGGAAAGTTGAAGTTGTACAACGTTGGAGCCCCATGGGAGCGCATCGCCATTGATGTTGCTGGACCGTTTCCGACGACTGAGGATGGGAACAAATACATCATAGTAGTGCAAGATTACTTCACTAAGTGGCCAGAAGTATTTGCAACACCCAACCAGGAAGCAGTCACCGTAGCGAAGAAATTGGTCCAAGAAGTAGTCTGTCGGTATGGTGTACCTATGGAGATCCATTCCGATCAAGGACGGAATTTTGAGTCTGCGCTGTTCCAAGAGATGTGCAAATTACTCGGAATGAACAAGACTCGTACAACTCCAGCACACCCGCAGTCAGACGGAATGGTCGAGAGGTTTAACCAGACCCTGGAAAACCACCTGGCCAAGGTCGTAGACGATCATCAGCGGGACTGGGACCAATACATTCCACTGTTTTTAATGTCCTATCGGTCTGCAGTACATGACAGTACTGGTCACACTCCAGCCAAAGCCAATTTTGGTCGAGAAATGAGGCTCCCAGTGGATGCGATAACGGGCACGCCACCCGACAGTCCTAAGGCCGTTACGGACTATGTGAGTGAACTTCAAAACCAACTGGACGAAGTGCATCGAATGGTACGGGAAAACAACTTGAAGTCAAGTACGAAGATGAAGACCCGGTACGACCGAAGTGCAAACACCAATGGTTTTGAAGAAGGAACACTGGTGTGGCTCCACAATCCTCTTCGCAGAAAAGGGAAGTCCCCGAAACTTCAGGCTCGCTGGGAAGGACCTTATACAGTTATTACGAGGATCAACGATGTGACCTATCGCATTAAGAAGGGACTTCGAGGAAAGCCAAAGGTAGTCCATGTGGACAGATTGGCTCGGTATCATGGAACAAATGATGCTCGGGACGAGCATGACTAAGAGGGGGGTAATTTTGCGACCTAGAAACTATTTGGTCAAATACCTCGAAGGATCCTTATTTTATCAGCTTGATACAAAAACGCATTGTTATTCTAGATGAACCCCATCGAATAATTACGAAGGATCTCTAAAAGTTGAATGTTCGAGACTGTAGGTATGTAGGTATAAAGTGAACGCGTTATCGGCGCGGCGATGGCTGCGAATACCTACTCGCGAACGAATACAAAGGGAAGCCGACAATGGGTCTCGAGATCGTTCGATTCCGATTATTATTACCTACATACCTACGAGAATGTTCAGGAAAATACCAGCTCGCATTTTTATTCCGTATATAAGGTGTTGACGACGGGCAGCGAGTTAGTTACTTCTTGGAAGCGACAGTGCACGGATCTCAAGTAAGCGAACGAAGAGTGATATACCAGTGACCTAGGCGATTATATTGGAATACTGTGTGACTGCTAAGTGATTCGGAATAGTGTTTGTTGTATGTAACTAGTGATAGTGAACTAGTGTAGTACTGTGTATTTGTCAAGTTTGTCGAGAGCGAATTAAACCCTTTATACACCGGAACGGCATTTAGTGTACCTACCCCTAGTACCTAACACTATTATATTTTTCTGTTTTTATTTTATATAAATTTCAATAAATTACTGTAATAATAAAATTGAATTCATCCTACAGTGATAAAACATTGAGTTTTTGGGGAGTCTAAAATAATGGAGGTTAACAACATTTCGTCGCATGACTGTGGCGCCGCGTCTACAGGACTTCTTTCGTGAGACGGACTTTACTTCATGCTATTTTTTTTTTCATTGCTAAAACCAAGTTTTTTTTATATAAATAGCCTCTTACAATTGGGTCAAGCCCAATATGATTCTGCCAATGTCGAGTAACGAATAGCAATAACAAACACAATTAATAACAATACAATATAAAAATGTGACCGTCCATTTTGGAAAACCAAAATAAAACCATGGCTGCTAACGGTAATGTCATATTGACAGATAAAACACAGTGTTATGTCAGCCATGTATATTCCAATTTGAATTTAAATATTTCGACCGGTTCGTGTGTTTTCTATCTGCTAATAAATAATTCATTTAAAGTGCTCGCTGTTATGTAAGCTTTTTGAATAATTTTATTACGTTTTCTTGTTCAATTCATACCTGGCTTGTTTGTCCATAAATAACAGAGCACGAATCGGAACTACGCCGTTGTACACTTGTTTGCAGACTTTGTTCCATTAAAAAAACCTTAAAAACCTAGTATTTTAATAATTTTAAATGACGAATTACTTTAAAAAGACATGCCGAGATGTTTATCCAGTAAATACGATAAGTGAGGATTATAAAGAGTAATTTTGAGTACCTAATCGTATGCTGCAAACACCATTATAATTTTGAATGGCCTATTCATTCAAATATAGCGAAGAATAAACAGTAAAGTAAAAGTTTTCACACACATTTTGTGAGTGCAGAAAGTTTACATCTAAGTAGGTTCTTATCTTTAATTAAAATAGTATAACTGTAATCTCCCACATGCGGGCACGGTAGAGTCTAGATTAGCTCTAGGCGCCGATTTACAAGCGTCTATGGGCGCCGATTTACAAGCGTCTATGGGCGCCGACCGCGCCGGTATGCCGACAAAGGACAAATAATCATAACAATTGGTTGTGTAGTTTCTGGAAAAATCGCGCAAATACAAACATAACGTGAAAAACAGAACCTTCCATTTTTTGAAGTCTATAAAGACCATTATGGCTTTGGGACGGACGAAATGATCCTATAAGGGTTCCTTGTAGGCACCACGGAACCCTAAAAAGCTAATTTGTTTTAAACTGCTTTCTTTATCTGCCTAACCGAAGTTACATCTGTAATTATGTAATCCGTAACGTGGAGCCATCGCTCGCCCGGTGAAAGTGTGCAATACTGTATGTAATCGATGTAATAGATGTTTGTACTGTTTGGAACGCCAGTTAATGCCATTAGATACATCGTAGATGGCGTGTTGATCAATGAGACGATTGATAATTCAGACATTAAACTACGTAAACTTAACTTTGTAATTCTAAAACTATCAGCTTTGGAGGAAACTTGAGGAACAAAAGGTGTTACAGGGATACAGTTGTTGACAGATTTTATAAGTCTACAAAACCTTTAGTACTTCCACTGCCCCACAAAGCCGATAGTTCTAGATTTACAAAGTAAATTTGCAAAAAAATAGTAACCCTTTCTATGTCACCTAGTATAAAAAAAATAAAATTACGAGTGGTTTACCGATGGCTCGCATGGCGATCCATGAACTCTGTAATTTTTTGGTAAGGCCCCAACGTAATTAGAATTATTGCAATTATTATTAGGACCCGTAAGTCTAAAACAGAGTAAGGTACAGTCTACGAAGAATTAAATAAAATTGCTGAATTGATAGGTACTAAATGACAATCATTGAGGAAATAATAAGGGGCTGGGGTTTCCCCCATTTTACACTAAAACCAGTGACTCAAAATTGTATGTAGGGTGTAAAATACCTACATAATTTATTCATTAAGGTGGAGGCGCCTCTCTAGCCCGCGAAATTCAAAATTTTCGAGTATTTTTATAGTTTATCCAAAATCTGAAAACATTTAAGACAACATTTTGTGATTTGCGACAAACACAGTATGCAGTGCTTTATTTTACTCTAAATATTATCACGGTGGATATGATACTAGTAAATCACTAAATATACAAAAATTGCCAGATTATCTGGATAGCTGTCGTTCTTGACATGTTTTAGAGTAAGTTGGATATATTAATAAATGCACTGCACACGGTCTTTTTCGCGAATTACAAAATGTGCCTTTTATTATTGTCAGATTTTGAGACATTTCTAAAAAACCTCAAAAAATTTGAACTTCGCGGGCTAGATGGGCGCTTTAGCCTTAAAACACGCTTGCCGCCCGCTTGCGGTTATAGGTGACCTAATAGGTATAATTTACCACGATGTTAACATGACATGGTGGAAAATAATTACAACATTACGACTGAGAATGAGTAAATTCATATTTATAATCCCCCTTAGTAATAAACGTGGAGTAGCGGTTCTGTAGTTACACCATACTTTGTCTTCTTCTTTCGAATGTCACATTACTGATGACAAAAAGAGATAGTTCGGTGTGTAACTATTCACCCGCTAATACCCATTTATTAATATGTAGAGGTATTAAGTACCAGCTGTCCCAACAGACATTGCCCTATCCGCATTTTCCGGGAAGTCTTTCCAATTTCTCATTCCGTGAAAAGCTAATTAATTAATTAATTCAGACTAGTATTACAAACATTTTAAAATCGATCCACCCGTTCTCAAGTGCGGTTAGGTACTAACAAACAGCATTTCATATTTATCTACACAAATAAATAAAATTGGAGTGTCTGTAATATCAAAATAACACCTTTTCACTAAATGCATATGAAAGTACATACGACACCTACAGCAAAAACGATTAGAACGATAGATTTTGACGGGACTTTCACTGGCAGATAGCTGATGTTATAGGGAGTAACTTAGGCTACTTTAATTTTAGAAAAACAATTAGGGTTCCGCGTAAAAAAATAAAAACACATGAAATCAAAGAGTATCTCCGAAACGGGTGGACCGATTTTGACGGGACTTTCACTGGTAGATAGCTGATGTTATAAGCAGTACTTTAGGATACTTTTATTTTAGAAAATCAAAATAAAATAAAAAATGGGTCCTGTCGTGCGGGCTCAGAACGCGGGATCGGGCTTTTTTGTTAAGTTAAATTCCACGCGGACGAAGTCGCGGGCTCAGCTAGTTTACCTATAAGGTAGAAGAAGATTATACATAATTCTTAGATGCTAGGTGAAACAAAAAGGGTATACAATTTTTTTTGGTACTTTACTTTGTAAATCTAAAACTATCGGCTTTGTGGGACAGTTGAAGTACTAAAGGTTTTGTAGACTTGTTAAATCTGTCAACAGCTGTATCACTGTAACACCTTTTGGTATTCAAGTTTCCTCCAAAGCTGATAGTTTTAGAATTACAAAGTTAAGTTTTGAAAAATAAAGTATACCCATTCTGTTTCAACCTGTATAAAATTCTCGTGTCACAATGTTAGTTACCATACTCCTCCGAAACGGCTCGACCGATTTTCATATAATTTTGTGTGTACTGCATATCGGATAGGTCTGATTATGGAATCGGTCCACATCTATTTATCATACCACTAAAAGACAGGACAACGTCTGTCGGGTCAGCTAGTAATTATATAATTTTAATTATCAATAACTACAAAAAATAGCTCAAACGAAACATACAAAAACGTATTGTTATCTCATAAAGCAGAGACAATGTTTCAATACCTATAATGTTTTGATCACTACCAACCTAAGGAGACAGACAACAACAATAATTCAACCACGGTAGCGCGATTTCCGGATGTTTTATCAGTGAAAAGTCATGGTTTGTTAGTGTTTCAGCTCATAGCTGTGATATCTTTTACCGCCATTGGATGAGCAGTACTGTCAACAGTGTATTCATGTCCTAAATGGCTACAAGAACTATTACCATGAACCATATAGCAGCAGTATATTCGCGATGGGCTTACAAAGTAAACTCACCACCTGTCACGTTATCACGAGTGTGGTTTTTATAGCCCGCTTTTTCGAGTTTAATTTGGTATGCGTCGAGCACATTAAGGCCTTTGGCTAGGCTTCATGTACCCCCAAACCCTATCAGCGGGGGATACTTTACTGACAAATTACTTGAATACTTGGAGATATCGAAAAATCATGTTCCTGCACTTTTGTTCCAAATGCGGTTCTACATCTTTCTACATACATAGGTAGGTACATAAATCTAATTTTCACAAGAAGTTATTTTTTGTTTTTTATTTTTAAGCGAAGCTTCCATACGGGGACGTTCGAGGCGCTCGCCGCGCGGCCCCTCTATCCGTTCTAAGCATCAGTAGTGTTACACGACATATACCTATTAATTACCTACTATATAGGTAGGTATTCTTTCGGGCGTCTCTAGACGGCACTGTTTTTATTTTTTTAACATAGAAGAAATTGTACCATATATCCACATGAAATAGGATAGCGGGTTACGTCTAACTAAAACTATATAATCTTCTTGGTGTAAAACTCGACGACACTATCATAACCATAGACATATAATAGCTTTTTTTCGTCATAATTACGTTTCCGCGTCTTCACTTCTCACGGCATTCTCCCATATATTGTTGAACAAGTAACAGTTCATAGTGTTCGTTATGCAACGCTTTCGTTCGATAGAAATTCACCCGATTCTACGAACAAATCTATACAAATAAATAAAATTGGAGTGTCTGTTTGTAATATCAAAATAACACCTTTTCACTTCGTCCGCGTGGAATTTAACTTAACAAAAAAGCCCACTCCCGCGTTCTGAGCCCGCGCGATAGGACCCATTTTTTGTTTTTCTAAAATAAAAGTAGCCTTAGTTACTGCTTATAACATTAGCTATCTACCAGTGAAAGTCCCGCCAAAATCGGTCCAGCCGTTTCGGAGATACTCTTTGATTGCATGTGTTTTTATTTTTCTACGCGGAACCCTAATTGTTTTTCTAAAATTGAAGTGGCCTTCTTCCGGAGATTACCCGGAACAAACACACAGACAGACAGACAGACAGACAGACAGACAGACGGACAGACAGACAGACAGACAAAAAATATTTTTAATCGCGTTTTTGTTATAAGTTCCGCATGTACTTTCATATGCATTTAATGAAAATGTGTTATTTTGATATTACAAACAGACACTTCAATTTTATTTATTTGTATCGATATTCATACGACGAACTCGACATTTTGTTTGTCAATTTGACCGATTTTTTATCGTATTCAACGTTCGAAGACGTGTTTTGTCTTGTTTATCGTATCGCTGAGACAAACTCCCCAGAGTTCTTCGCGGAATATATGAGGATGCTTTCTTGAAGTTTCTAAGTTTCCAAGAGGAACGGAGAATAAAAATAAGAGGAAAATCTGCCGACTAAACTCCGTTCAGATTCTCAGAATCGACATTTAATAAATCCTAATCAAGGTCCCGCAACAAAACTAAGACAGTGTTTGGATACCAAATTTAAATATTAGCAAATCCAACGTGTTGATTAATTACCGGTCCTCTCTAACAGGTTTCGGTGCTAACACATGCTTCGAGAACTTTTTCAAAATGGTGACCAATGACGCCCAGCTTTGACCCTAAACGAGTCCCGGGCAAAAGCTGATTAGAATTGGAACCCACACGAATTTAATCGAAAATAACTAAAATTGAAAATTTTGAAAACTCCCTATGCGACGACTTTTTAAACTACACAAGAGCTGATAATTCTCAAACGGCTGAACCGATTTTCATGAAACAAAGCTAAGAACTCTCTCGATCAGAATACCTATCTAACAAAATTGAAATCGGTTCATCCGCTTGGGCGCTACGATGCCACAGACAGACACACAGATACACAAATACACATGTTAAACATATAAAACCCCTCTTTTTTGTCGGGGGTTAAAAAGAATAGGAGTTTGAAGAAAATTGTCCTGTTTTCCTAGATTTATCCTGCATTATTGTACTTCTCTATGGGCTTTGGCCATAAGCATGAACTTTATGTATTAGCATGCGTGTATGAAGGTACTAGGACCTATGTTTTTAGCTTACGCGGTTGTGTGCTGTACAATAACCGTGGCTGGTTCCCTCGCGAATAAATAACCACAGAATAAATTCAGTACGGAACCTAGCTCTTGTAATCTCCATTGTTGGATACCCAATGCTGCTTACTTAGTAATTCACAATGCGTTGCTGTTTAGTTTACCTCCATCTTAGACCATAATGGTTTGATTGCGTTTGCAATCTGCATATTCATCTACCTACCCATAGGTAAGTATGTTGAGATAATAATAAAGTGGACAAGTGTCCACACGACACGTAATTAATAATGCAATAACTAGTCAAGTAAACTAGGTATACAAAGACGAAGTTTTTTTATATACTTAGGTATTTAATGTAGAGTCTACCTACCTACCAGCAGGCATCGCGTGTCTGGCATTATGGTATTAAAATAGTTTACCTAACTGGTTAGGTAAGTAATTAATAGGTATGTTATTAGTTACACAAAACCTATTTATTTAATTAATTTAACGCGATAACCACCCAGGTATCTACTTGTTTATGTTTACCTTTATGTTCTGAAATAATTAATATTTAATAATCGATAAATGCAACGAAAAATTAGTAGATCGTTAACACTAGTAGGTAGGTACCTACCCTCTAGTTGTCTGCCTAGTGCCTATAATAATTTCACCGGGCAGACAGACAGACACTAATAATTGTGTAGTAGATTAGGTAGAGCTCAACGAAGTCTAACTAGGTAGGTATCTAAATCATCTTGTCTTTGACAAATTAAAAAAAGTAAGAAAAAGCACAACGTTGGTTTTTCGCACACTTTCACGGCTTTCTTTCAACGATTTTTCACTAAATATTAACCCATTATTGCCGTAGGATCACTTTAATCGTCATTTAACCAGCATTGAGCATTCAAAGAATACAAAATATATACCTATATACTACAGACAGACACGTCAAATATTAATTTAATTCAGTATACTAGCTGAATGAAAACAATTGAACTCATTGATTAATTCCTGAACGATATAACCTCAAAATTATCGCTCGACAAATGAATAAGTGTAAAATCTATCAATTTTCAGGATTTCTACTCACATCATCTGCTTTAGGATGTTCGTGCGTGCAATGTACATGGTCATGCTCAATTGTATCAGTGAAAACATTGTTTATACACATTAGCATCACAAAACCGAGCACAGCACACGAGTTTGCGAACATTTTCGCTAATATACCAGACATTTCACTCACTGGAAGCAATAAAAAACTGTTTGTTTACATTTTAATACTAATTGATGTTATTTCTACGTGTCCGCTTCGTGAAATTCGCGACGTAACTAAATAAAATAAATGAATGAAGCAGATTGAAGTTTCGTGATGAGTGTGAAGTGAGCCGCAAATAACAGCTGATGTCAGCAGCCATTTTTATTTCTGTATCGTTATCTCTTTTTAGTATGCACCACTTAAACAGAGTTAGAAAGAGATAAACTTCCAATGATGCAGCTCTCACAAATTGATTTACTTTTAAAGGTTTCTGTACATAAATAATCTTGTTTTATTATCCTACTTGTTTATATAAATAGGTAGGTGTACGTGCATTATGATCGACTACCATACAAATAGGTAACTTTAATTTTGAATGATTACTTACTTAATTAAGTATACTAAAACAATGACTTATTAAGTATACCTAAGTAGGTACTTATCAGACGATTTTTAAAATATTGACAAACAATAACAAAACAAACCGATTTTGACGTAATTAAGTACCTAAGTCAACAAACTTTAAAAACATATTGTAGGTACCTCCTACCTTCAGATAATCACGACTCTTCGAAAGGCCGGGCAGACAGGGGGTTATTTGATAGAATGATGATGTTTTATTATATTTCAGTTTTCTACCTATAAACCCAAACTTTGCAGGTGGTAAACCTTTACCACCTGCAAAATTTGGGCATCATTTACCCATTCGTTTTATTTATAATATAACCACGGATCATTCATAAAATCAAATCTTCGTGACAAAATTCGGTAGATTACCTACATGGTCTTTTAGGGTTTGGGTTTTTTTTTCTAATTGGATAAGAAAATGGCCTCCATGCGTGCCGTTCGGAGTCTAAACAACTATCTAAACTCTAAAGTAACGAAATCCAATGATTATTAAAAATTACTTAAACGTTATTTAATTAGCAGACTTTGGGCTAGACCGCTCGCTGGGATATCCGTAATTCCAACAATTTGAAAAATAACCGTATCGCAATTTTACCCCGGTCTGGGTGGCATTGGGATCGCCCCCAGTCCATTGTACGGTACCCATAGTACAAGCGTTGCTTAGTTTGGGACCATACCCTTGGTGTGTTGTATAGCAATATGTTATATTCTTCTCTAATCTCTAAATAGCATAAAACAGTCGCTTTCCGCGTTTGTCTGTCCGCTTATTTCTTTTAAACTAGACAACGTATATTGATGCGGGTTTCACTATCATTTAGAGAAGTCCCTCCGGAAAGTTTAAGTAACTACCTACCTACTTATACAGGTTGAAACCGAAAGGGAATACCTACTTATTGTTTCAAAATGTAACTTTGTAATTCCAAAACTATCAGCTTTGGAGGAAACTTGAAAAACAAAAGGTGTTACAGGGATACAGCTGTTGACAGATTTCACAAGTCTACAAAACCTTTAGTACTTCAACTGTCCCACAAAGCGGATAGTTTTAGATTTACAAAGCTAAGTTGCAAAAACAAGGATATCCTTTTTGTTTCACCAAGTATATATTAAATGTACAAGTAAATAGCAGAACTCGGACAAACTCAGACAAAAACTAGCTAATACACAACGAGCAATGGAAAGAAGCATTCTGGGAGTCCGACTAATTGATAAAATCAGTAATTTGGAAATAAGGAATAAAACTAAAGTAACAGATATAGTTGCTCGTATTGAACATTTAAAATGGACATGGACGGGACATATGTTGCGCTGCAAATTGAATAAATGGAGCAAGCAAGTAACTCTATGGTACCCAAGGGAGGCTACAAGGAAGCAAGGACGTCCGAGAGTGAGATGGAGTGATGACATCCGCCTAACCTTGGGCCCAAACTGGACCAGAGTTGCGGAGGACAGAGCCCAATGGAGAGAGATGGAGGAGGCCTATGCCAAGAGGCATACCGAAGTGCGGGACATTATATAGAAACTTAAAAATAATAACAATCTGTTTAGACTCACACTTTTCGGAAATAAAATAAAGGCTTATTATTATAAATAGCAGAAACATTCTGTGCGATGGCGGGGCGGGTAGATGGTTTATTTGTCTGTCTATTTGCAAATCACAACTAATTAGTTATTTAGCACGCGTTCACAGACAAGGCGACAACTGTTTATGCAATAATACGTGTGTACCTTGTTAAATGTTTGTAGTATTATGTATAGCTACTAGTAGTGTGATGTGAAAGTTATTTTATGGTGTCTGTGACATACCTACTAACCTACATTGCGTTGACATCTTGTCAAACGGCTGTCATTGTTTTATTTTTTGACGGCAGTAGATCCAAAGAACCCCCTCTTTCTGTCCCACCGCTTCATAAAGATTTCAGCATTACGCATTTTTTTTTTATTTGTCCTTATCCCGCTACCCACTCCCACCACTGTAAATCCTGTAAGCCAGGATCGACAATGGTGACCAATAAATACGTCGAGGTTTGACCCTCGACGAGTCCCGGGGAAAAGTCAAATTGTCTTGGAACCAGCACGAATTTAATCGAAATAAATAATAGTACTTAGTTGGAAGAAAAAAAATTCAACTTCCCTCCGTTGCAAAGCGGGAGACAAAAATAGCTGGTATGGGCTGCTTGCCACAGAAACAAGACTGTTACAGCCGATTGAAGAGCAGTTGTAAGGCACTACGGATCGTAATTTGACTTATTACATACCAACATAGGTATTATCATCATCATCATCTCAGCCCAAAGACGTCCGCTGCTGGACATAGGCCTTCCCAAGGTTCGCCACAATGCCCGGCCTTGCACTGCCCGCATCCAACGGATTCCCGCGACCTTCACCAGGTCGTCGGTCCACCTTGTGGGAGGCCTAACTCTTCGTCTCCATCGGCCATCTGTTCTACGAGCGATGTGACCAGCCCATTGCCACTTGAGTTTAGCAACCCTGCGGGCTATGTCAGTTACTTCAGTCATTCTGCCTATTTCCTCATTCCTGATTCGATCTCGCGGGGCAACCCCGAGCAGTCCTCTCCATTGTCCATTTACTTAGTGCTTTCATATGAGGCTCATTGTAAGGGGCCATGTCTCAGTTCCATAAGTCATCACTGGCAACACACATTGGTTGACTTAATTCTTGACTTGATTATTATTTACTATTAGTTATTTAGTGACAATGGTTGCCTGCATTTTTTTATGCTGTTCCTGAGAATGTTCACCATCTTTAATTAATTGAAACAGTAACCATTGAGTTTCTTGCCGGATCTTCTCAGTAGAAGCGGCATTCCGAGCCGGCGGTAGATTCAGACTATTCACAAATGCTTTGTTGGCTTACATGAATAAAAAACAAATTTGAGTTTTGACACTGCGGTATTTGGTACGAGAAGATATTGCGTAGCTTCTCGAACGCCGCTTAGCTAAGTCGGTTTCGTCGATTGACCTCTTTCTCATAGGTAGTAATAAAATAATAATTTTAGCCCTTTTGACGTCCCACTCCTGGGCACGCGCCTCCCCTCAACACGAGGGGGATTCGGGCCATAATCCACCACGCTGGCCCAGTGCGGGTTGGCGGATTTCACATGTCTTTCGAAAATTGGTTAAATCTTCTAAGACATGCAGGTTTCCTCACGAGGTTTTCCTTCACCGTAAGCAAGTGATAATCATATAGAAATTATGATTCGCACATAGATTACGAAAAATCCAGAGGTGCGAGCCGGGAATTGAACCCGAGACCTGGTAGCCCGCAAGACGCGTGCTTAACCAATCGGCTATCACTGCTTTCATAGGTAGTATGTGTTTATAATATGTAACAAAGTCGGCAAACAAGCGTACGATTTGCCCGATGTTAAGCAGGTACCATAGCCTGTAAATGCTTGCAATACCAATGGCATTGAGTGGCGTGGGAATTGCGAAAGGGGGCTGAATGGGTCGGGGGGTGGGGGTAGACGTCCGGCTCTCACGCATCGTAAGAACCGCAGGTATATAGCTGCTTTACGCCGATCTCCTGTGAGAGGGTGATGCTGCCCTGGTAGATCCGGGCTGGACCGTTACCACGTTAGCTATTTAAAACGCAATAGAAAAGAAAACGCGAGCGTTTGAGAGCTAATTTGCTTTCAAACGCGAGCGTTTTAAGTAGCTAACGTGGTAGGGGCCCTGTTGGGTTGTATCTACATCTTCAGCATTTATCTTTGTTTTTTTTTTTTGAATGACTGTATGTTGTTGGCCAGAGTGGCCATAACAACTTCACCCGGACAGAGGGCCCAGCCAGAGGGGCAGGGGGGCAGCTAGCTCAAGGGCGCCACAAGGGACACGACCTCGGCTTGGGCCGCTGCCAGGAGAGGTGGCGAGGGTCAATCTACCACCGGATCGGAACGCGACCTCGACTGAGAAGATCCCGCAAGAAACTCAGCGGGCTTGTCATGCGGAGGGGATTCAAGCCGAGGTTAGTAAGTATATAAAAAAATAACTATTAAGGTGAAGGCGCCTGTCTAGCCCGCGAAGTTCAAATTTTTTGAGTTCTTTTAGAAATTTTTCAAAATCTGACAATAATAAAAGACAAATTTTGTAATTCGCGAAAAAGACCGTGTGCAGTGCATTTATTAATACATTTATTTTACTCTAAATATTATCACGGTGAATATGATACTAGTAAATCACTAAATATACAAAAATTGCCAGATTATCTGGATAGCTGTCGTTCTTGAAATGTTTTGGAGTAAGTTGGATATATTAATAAATGCACTGCACACGGTATTATTCGCGAATTACAAAATTTGTCTTTTATTATTGTCAGATTTTGAAAAAAATCTAAAAGAACTCAAAAAATTTGAACTTCGCGGGCTACATGGGTGCTTTAGCCTTAATGTAAAAAAAATACATACAGACGAACAAGGTAACCTTCTTTTTGGAAGTCGGTTAAAATAAACAAATGAAATAACACAAAATGAACACAATTTATTTAAATATAAAATGTCTAAACCACCATTATTGATATAAACTAACTCTAAATAATAAAAATATCAGTTCAATACCCGTTACAAATTATATAGGTACCTACCTATATTTATAGGAATAAAGTAAATAACACTACAAACAAAATTTAAACTCAACTAGGAGCCGAGGCGCTTTTCTTCTAAACAGTGTTTAGCTAAACACGTGTTTAATTAAACCACGTTTATATATTACTAGCCGAGCCTGCGACTTTGTCCGCGTGGAGTTTAACTTAACAAACTTTCATCCCGTATTGTATCCCCTTGGGGGTAGAATTAATCAAAATCCTTTCTTAGCGGATGCCTACGTCATAACATCTATCTGCATGCCAAATTTCAGCCCGATCCGTCCAGTGGTTTGGGTTGTGCGTTGATAGATCACTATGCCAGTCAGTCAGTCAGTCAGTCACCTTTGAGTTATATATATTTAATTTATTATATGGTAAGGTTTATTATTCCAACGCCCCTAACTAAAAAAATGCAGCTTTAGGCTAAAGCGCCCATCTAGCCCGCGAAGTTCCAATTTTTTGAGGTTTTTTAGAATTTTTTCAAAATCTGACAATAATAAAAGGCACATTTTGTAATTCGCGAAAAAGACCGTGTGCAGTGCATTTATTAATATATCCAACTTACTCTAAAACATTTCAAGAACGACAGCTATCCAGATAATCTGGCAATTTTTGTATATTTAGTGATTTACTAGTATCATATCCACCGTGATAATATTTAGAGTAAAATAAATGTATTAATAAACGCACTGCATACTGTGTTTGTCGCAAATCACAAAATGTTGTCTTAAATGTTTTCAGATTTTGGATAAACTATAAAAATACTCAAAAATTTTGAATTTCGCGGGCTAGACAGGCGTCTTCACCTTAATGGCAATGTTTCGACCATGAAAAATAATGCAGTGTACTCAAATAAATAAACTAAAATTACCATAAGTTTTGTCCTATTTAACATCCCACTCCTGAACACGGGCCTCCCCTCACTACGAGAGGGATTCAGGCCATAATCCACTCTGGCCCGGTCCAGGTTGGCGGAATTTTCTAAAAAATAAAACTGGTTTCCTCAATATGCTTCCCTTCACCATCACTAATTAATTATCAAAACCTATTTATAACAAATATCATTAAGAGGTAAAACGGTCTGTATGTATATTCATAAGAGGTTATCTCCAAAACTGCTGGTCCGATTCTGAAAATTCTTTCACTGATTCAAAGCTACACTATCCCTGAGTGACGGAGGCTATATCTGGAAGTAGGCAAATGCCAGTCTAACATATTCATAAAGGAAACAAATGATAAGTTTACAATTTATTGTTTATGCTGCTATATTTTCTACTTGACTGTCTGCTTCACCACACAACTTTTGGAAAAACTCTTTTGACCACTGACATCTTTGGCTTACACAGTGTGGACACCTGAAAATAATGCACAAAATATTTGATGATATTAATATAAGAATACTTACATACTAGTATAATAATAATAATATCGCCAGACTGACACACCAACTGTACGGTCCCAAACTAAGCAACGCTTGTACTGATCTTCTCAGTCGAGGTCGCGTTCCGATCCGGTGGTAGATTGACCCTCGCCACCTCTCCTGGCAGCGGCCCAAGCCGAGGTCGTGTCCCTTGTGGCGCCCTTGAGCTAGCTGCCCCCCTGCCCCTCTGGCTGGGCCCTCTTTCCGGGTGAAGTTGTTATGGCCACTCTGGCCAACAACATATAGTCCATTCAAAAAAAAACGCTTGTACTATGGGTACCGTACAATGGACTGGGGGCGATCCCAGTGACACCCAGACCTGGGCAAATTACGATTTCCGGAATTTGTCCCGGCGGGAATCGAACCCGCAACCACGATGTGCAGTGAGCCGAGCGGCCTACCTTCGTACCACTGCGCCAAGCGGTCGTCAAAGAAAACTAAAATTGTTCAGCATTTTTAAATTGATTTTAGCATATAATCATTGACGACCGCTTGGCGCAGTGGTTCGAGCGTAGGCCGCTCGGCTCACTGCACATGGTGGTTGCGGGTTCGATTCCCGCCGGGGTAAATTTCGGAAATGGCCTTTTCGTAATTTGCCCTGGTCTGGGTGTCACCGGGATCGCCACCAGTCCATTGTACGGTACCCATAGTACAAGCTTTGCTTAGTTTGGGACCACACAGTTGGTGTGTTCGTCTGGTGATATTGATTATTATTATTATTATACGAATCTATCTCAAGTGATTTTACATAAACAAAACAATAATTACAATTTTAGACATAAACTGCAATGTCAATTAAAACACAATATGCTCGAGCGCGTATTTCATACTAAAAACAATTTAACAAGCTGAAAAATTTGAGCTAATTCATGAAAATATTGAATAAAAATTCCAACTCTGGTGGGTCCAGAATCATGAGTTTTGTATTTTGTATTTTTTTTGAGATTACTAGCAATGTGTGTTTATCACATTACTAGTATTCCCTTTAGCCCCTCCAATTAAGCTAATGCTTGTGCTAGGAGCGGGCTCACGTCAATAGTTTAATGGTCAGGATGGGGATCGAACCCGGAACCTCTCAGCTACGAGGACGGCCCCTCTAACCACTAGGCTATTGACGCTTTAGTTAGTTTAGTTGAATCCATGGTAACAGTTTTCGTTACGATGCCCCTTACACCCTGTATAATATAATACTAGCTGTGCCCGCGACTTCGTCCGCGTGGAAGGGTGTCTTTGGGTAGCTTGGAATTTTTAATTATTTGCAGTGTTTCACTGCAAATAGCTATATTTCCATACAAACTTCCATCCCCCTATTCTCTAGTGTTATTTTACACCCTTGAGGGTAAAACTTTTACAAACTTTGAATGTCATATTTATTTATATCGAATCAACAGCCTAAAATATAAGTTTCAAGCTCCTAGCTCTAACATTGACAATACTTCCATAC
Organism: Notodonta dromedarius; assembly: GCA_905147325.1. Classification (NCBI taxonomy): domain Eukaryota; kingdom Metazoa; phylum Arthropoda; class Insecta; order Lepidoptera; family Notodontidae; genus Notodonta; species Notodonta dromedarius. The sequence goes on from LR990187.1 coordinate 2,246,656, forward strand.
AACTTTTCAACCCCTTACAATCCTTTTTTCGCATTAAAAAGTAGCATGTCCTTTCTCAGGATTCAGACTATCTGTGTACCATATTTCATTTAAATCGGTTCAGTAGTTTTGGCGTGAAAGCGCAACAGACAGACAGACAGAGTTACTTTCGCATTTATAATATTAGTAAGGATGTATACCTGGTGAGGAACTGCCTGGAGACACGGGGTCCTGACAGCAGGTGGCCGGACACCACGTCCGCCAGCGCCGCTATGAACACGGGGTGATCATTTGGAGCGGCCGCTCTCTCTATCTGCAGTATACCTGCCTGAAAATGATACACATATATATATAACTAGCTGTGCCCCGCGACTTCATCCGCGTAGTATTTTAACTTAGCAAAAATTTGGGGATTATCGGGTTAAAAAGTATCCTATATGTTAATCCCGGTTATAATCTATCGGTGTTCCAAATTTCATCCAAATCCGTTCAGTAGTTTTTGCGTCAGAAGGAGTAACAAACATACATACATACATCCACACTCACAAACTTTCGCATTTATAATATTAGTAGGATATTCGTAATCTATCTATATACAACAGAAAGGGTATACTATTTTTTTAGCAACTCAACTTTGCAAATCTAAAACTATCGACTTTGTGGGACAGTTGATGTACTAAAGGTTTTGTAGACTTGTGAAATCTGTCAACAGCTGTATCCCTGTAACACCTTTTGTTTTTCAAGTTCCCTCCAAAGCTGATAGTTTTAGAATTACAAAGTTAAGCTTTGATAAAAAGTATACCCTTTCTGTTTCAACCTGTATATAAAAATGAAACTATTTCCTTGGTCATCGCATCACGCGTGAACGGATGGAACGATTTCGCTAATTCCTTTTTTTCTTGTGTTTATTATTGTCAGGAGAAGGTTCTTATGACAGAAAAAAATTAAGAAAGTTGAGCGGAATAATTCGAAATCAATATTCAAAGTTAAGACAGGACAACGTCTGTCGGGTCAGCTAGTAAGGTATCAGTACATAGTATAAAACAAAGTCGCTTCCCGCTGTCTGTCCCTATGTATGCTTAGATCTTTAAAACTACGCAACGGATTTTGATGCGGTTTTTTCTAATAGATAGAGTGATTCAAGAGGAAGGTTTATATGTATAATACATGCATAATATAGTATAATTTATATGGCAGAACAACGTTTGACGGGTCAGCTAGTATAATATCCATACTCCTCCGAAACGGCTCGACCGATTTTCATGAAATTTTGTGTGCATATCGGATAGGTCTGAGAATCGGCTACTACAGGTTGAAACAGAAAGGGTATACTTTTTTTTCAAAACTTAACTTTGTAATTTTAATGCTATCAGCTTTCGAGGAAACTTGAAAATCAAAAGGTGTTACAGGGATACAGCTGTTGACAGATTTCACAAGTCTACAAAACCTTTAGCACTTCAACTGTCCCACAAAGCCGATAGTTTTAGATTTACAAAGTAAAGTTGCAAAAAAAATAGTATACCCTTTTTGTTTCACCTAGTATATATATTTCATATCCCTAAATGTTAAGGGTGGTCCACATTCCACGCGGACGGAGTCGCGGGGCACAGCTAGAATATGTATAATACTCACCTCTTTGGCAACTTCATCGCAATACTCGATGTCCAGTTCGTGCAGAGTCTCGATGTGTTCGTTAACGAATGCAATGGGCACCAGTATTAAATGTTTCCTGCCCTGTTTAGCGTATGCCTGCGAACAAAACATATGTTCAATAAATAATAATAATACATAAAACATGCTAAAATCACCGTTGACGACCGCTTGGCGCAGTGGTTCGAGCGTAGGCCGCTCGGCTCACTGCACATGGTGGTTGCGAGTTCGATTCCCGCTGGGGTAAATTTCGAAAATGGCGTTTTCGTAATTTGCCCTGGTCTGGGTGTCACCGGGATCGCCCCCAGTCCGTTGTACGGTACACATAGTACAAGTGTTGCTTAGTTTGGGACCATACAGTTGGTGTGTTCGTCTGCGATATTAATTTATTTATTATTTATCAATTTAAAAATGCTGAAGAATTTGAGCATAAATATCGACAGAAAATTCCAACTCTGGGGGGTCCAGAAACATGAGTTGAATCCATGGTACCAGTTTTCGTTACGATACCCTAAACACCCTGTATATATATGTATAACTAGTTGCTGCCCGCGACTTCGTCCGCGTAGACTTAAGTAACGTATTCTATGTGTTAATCCTGGTTACAAACTATCTGTGTTCCAAATTCCATCCAAATCCGTTCAGAAGTTTTTGCGTGCAAGAGTAACAAACATACATCCACACTCACAAACTTTCGCATTTATAATATTAGTAGGATTACCTTGATGGCGTCGTCCGTGTAGGGCTGCAGCCACGGCAGCGGCCCCACCTTGGACTGCCACACGAGCCGGTGCGGGTTGCGGGCTCCCAGCTGCTGCACGGTGGCCGCCACCGTGGCCGCCACCTCGTGCGGGTACGTGTCCCCGCGGGAGACAGCCTGGGACCGTCATCAATATTCAATACTAGCTGAGTCCGCGACTTCGTCCGCGTGGAATTTAACTTAACAGAAAAGCCCGCTCCCGCGTTCTTAGCCCGCGCTACAGAACCCATTTTTTTTTTTAATTTTGTTTTTCTAAAATAAAAGTAGCCTAAGTTACTGCTTATAACAACAGCTATCTACCAGTGGAAGTCCCGTCCAAATCGGTCGAGCCGTTTCGGAGATTACCCGGAACAAACACACAGACTGACAGACAGACAATTTTTTTAAAATCGCGTTTTTATTATAGGTGTCGTATGTACTTTGATATTGCATTTAGTGAAAATGTGTTATTTTGATATTACAAACAGACGATTCAATTTTATTTATTTGTATAGATCACCAGACTGACACACCAACTGTACGGTCCCAAACTAAGCGACGCTTGCACTATGGGTACCGTACAATGGACTGGGGGCGATCCCGGTGACACCCAGATCGGGGCGAATTACGAAAAGGCCGTTTCTGAAGTTTGCCCCGATGGGAATCGAACCCGCAACCGCCTGGTGCAGGGAGCCGAGCGGTCTACGCTCGAACCACTGCGACAAACCGTCGACAATATTTTATCACGATTTAAATAATAATAATATTTATGCAATATATTCAAGGTGTCAATAGCCTAGTGGTTAGAGACCGCCTTCGTAGGTAAGAGGTTCCGGGTTGGATCCCCATCCTGGCCATTAAACTATTGACGTGAGCCCACTCCTAATACAAGCATTAGCTTAGCTGGAGGGGCTAAAGGGAATACCGTGTAACGCTACTGACGTAATCGTGTAACGCTACTGACGGCATCGTGTAACGCTACTGATGTTATCGTGTAACGCTACTGACGTCATCGTGTAACGCTACTGACGTCATCGTGTAACGCTACTGACGTAATGGTGTAACGCTACTGATGTTATCGTGTAACGCTACTGACGTCATCGTGTAACGCTACTGACGTCATCCTGTAACACTACTGACACCATCGTGTACATCGTGTAACGCTACTGACGCTTAGCACGGATAGAATGGCCGCACGGCGAGCGCCCCGAACGTCCGTATAGAAGCTTCGCTTCAAAAACATTTCGCCCTCATTATTACTTTAACACTGATAGCTGATTGGTTAAGCACGCGTCTTGCGGGCACGAGGTCCTGGGTTCAAACCCCGGCTCGCACCTCTTTGTTTTTCGAAATCTATATGCTAATCATAATTTCTATATGATTATCACTTGCTTACGGTGAAGGAAAACATCGTGAGGAAACCTGCATGTCTTAGAAAATCTAACCAATTTTCAAAAGACATGTGAAATCCGCCAACCCGCACTGGGCCAGCGTGGTGGATTACGGCCTGAATCCCCCTCGTAGTGAGTGGAGGCCCGTGCCCAGGAGTGGGACGTCAATAGGGCTAAATTATTAATACTTACTTTCAATGGTAAACTGTGCGCAGTGAACAACACAAGGACATTGTCTCTGATATTGGGTTCGAATAACTCCAGTTTCTCTTTGATCCTCTCGGCGAAGACTCTCGCCAGCAGCGGGTGGGTGGGCCACCTCTCGATCATACTAAACTTAATACCCTTCGGTATACTTCTGTAAAGAAAATAAATAATAATCTATATACAGATTGACACAGAAATAGTTTACCTATTTTTTAAAACTTCATTATTGTCTTGGAACCCGCACGAATTTAATCGAACGAATAATAAAATAAATAATAAATAAATATCGCGAGACGAACACACCAACTGCATGGTCCCAAACTAAGCGACGCTTGTATTATGGGTACCGTACAATCAGGGGTCGAAACTGATTGCCATGGTAAAAATACTGACTTTACTGACTTGAAGAGTCGAAAATACTGACCTTTTACTGACTTTCAAAGTCAAAGGGTGTTACAGACAATGTTAATAAGTAAAAAGTACACCGTTTTTAGAGGTTATTAATTATTTTTAAAGGATATGCAGGCAAACTTTCTTGCATTTACTTGAGCTTAAACACTAGTTTTGCCCACAAGTTGGTCCGCGTTGATAAGATCCGCCACATTGTATTATTACCCTTTAATAGGCGGCCTTTTAATTATAAAATCCGGCTAAGTGCGTGTCGGACCACGCATACTATAGGTTTCCGTAGGCATTCCGCCTGTTTTCAATAATACGGAACCCTAATAATGAGCATGATGCTTCATTTTGATGTGAAACATGTAATGCGGCGCGTAATAATTTCGCCATGTTTTACGTCCGTTCAGTGGCGTGTGGGTTCGAAACACAATCAAGTTTTTTTTTCAAATTGACGACCACTTGGCTCCGTGGTTTGAGCGTAAACTGCTCGGCTCACTGCACCGGGTGGTTGCTGGTTAGATTCCGGTGGGGCAAAGTCAAAAAGTCGGGCGATACACCGATCGCCAGACTGACACACCAACTGTATGGTCCTAAACTAAGCAACACTAGTAATAGTACTATCGCCCTATTCGCGTCTATTTATACTGACAAAGGACTGGGGGCGATTCTAGTGACACCTAGACTAGGGGAAATTACGAAAAGCCATTTCCGAAATTTGCCCCGTCGGGAATCGAACCCGCACCCACCACGTGCAGTGAGCCAAGCAGCCTACGCTCAAACTACTGCACCAAGCGGTCGGTATTTATAAAATATTATATAGAATATTTAATTTATAAAATTATTGATTTTTTTTTTACTTAATAAGGAATAATTAATTACCTTTAATAAACCGTCTATAATGTAGTTCAAGAGCTAGAGGAACTGAATCTTACAACTCACATAAAAAAGGCCACTTTGAAGCTCAATAATTTCGTAAACGAAAATTAATTTTGAAAAACTTTCAAAGAAACCTAAAAATTATTGTTTAATACTTATCGAAAGATATCCCGAGGGGGTGAATAAACCATTTTTTTCACTCCCCTTCACGTCATGTACAGGAGTGTACCTTCACTAGAATAAAAATGCTTTCAATATTTATTCATATTATCAGTTTTGTAGCGGCACCGAAAATCTATTTTTGTTGCAATTTGCAGCCCTAATATTCTCTGAATAAAGTGACTGACGTCGGACGGACGGTATAAAGGTTTCTAGTTTGACTACTGATTCCTAAAAAAGCCGTGTCTGTACATTAAGGTGGAGGCGCCTGTCTAGCCCGCAAAATTGAAAATTCTCGAGTATTTTTATAGTTTATCCAAAATCTGAAAACATTCAAGACACCATTTTGTAATTGGCGAAAAAGACCGTATGCAATGCATTTATGAATATAGACAACTTACTCTAAAACATATCAAGAACGACAGATATCAAGAAAAACTGCCAATTTTTGTATATTTAGTGATTTACTAGTATCATATCCACCGTGATAATATTTAGAGTAAAATAAATGTATTAATAAACGCACTGCATACTGTGTTTGTCGCAAATCACAAAATGTTGTCTTAAATGTTTTCAGATTTTGGATAAACTATAAAAATACTCGAAAATTTTGAATTTCGCGGGCTAGACAGGCGCCTCCACCTTAAATATAATCTAGAAAGAAACAGCCGGGATATAGCACTAGGAATTAAACGTGTCCCAAAAAAAGTTTGTGCGCGCATTACAAAAAAAAACGGAATATATCCGTTTTTGTTATACTGTAAATACATATCTATTATATACTAGCTGAGCCCGCGACTTTGTCCGCGTGGAATTTAACTTAACAAAAAAGCCCGCTACCGCGTTCTGAGCCCGCGCGACAGGACCCATTTTTTTAAATTTTGTTTTTTTTTAAATAAAATTAGCCTAAGTTACTGCTTATAACATTAGCTATCTACCAGTGGAAGTCCTGTCAAAATCGGTCCAGCCGTTTCGGAGATTACCCGGAACAAACACACAGACAAACAGACAGACAATTTTTTTTTTTATCGCGTTTTTGTTATAGTTTTCGTATTTATTTTCATATGCATTGAGTGAAAAGGTGTTATTTTGATATTACAAACAGACACTCCAATTTTATTTATTTGTATAGATAACTCAAAGGTGTCTGACTGACTGACTTGACTGACATAGTGATCTATCAACGAACAGCCCAAACCACTGGACGGATCGGGCTGAAATTTGGCATACAGGTAGATGTTATGACGTAGGCATCCGCTAAGAAAGGATTTTGATTAATTCTACCCCCAAAGGGATAAAATAGGGGATGAAAGTTTGTATGAAACTTTGTCAATTAAATTCCACGCGGACGAAGTCGCGGGCACAGCTAGTTAGTTATATTTTAAATACTGAATTGATTTTGATGCGGTCTTCACCATTTGGTAGCTTGGGGTCAAATTCGAAATCTAAGCCACATTTCATCTAATTCCGGTGGGATGAACTGAAGATACAAATTTCAATACAATTTAGCCTTTCCGTACTACTAGTATTACAAGCCACACTACACTTAGGAAGTCATTTTGCTGTTCATTATGTAGCATTGTTGAATGGGCATTTTGACCTTATTGTGGTTGCTTTGTCAGTTTTTCAAAATTATATCCAGTTTACGAGATATTCAGCTTCAAAGTTGTAGCCTTTTTACTTTAGTATGCAATAAAGAGTTTTTCTATTATATTCTATTATATCCTCTAACTAGTGAACCACATTAAAAACAAATACATATTTAATATGAACCATCACATATATTATTATTGTAAAGCGGTGTTATGTCTAGGGAAACTATGGGGATACTATGGGGGTATGCGTAGACCGAACGCACTTAGCCGTTTTATTAGGGTTTTATTATAGTATAGATTCTATAGGTATCCTTAGTGAAAATAGCGTAGATTTGGTAAGTATCCATAATACAAAAAAAACCTTTCCTTGAAGTCGAAAATACTGACTTTACTGACCATTTTTCAGAAAAACTGACTTTTACTGACCAATGTTAAAAATACTGACTTTTACTGACTTTACTGACCAGTTTCGACCCCTTTACAATGGACTGGGGGCGATCCCAGTGACACCCAGACCAGGGAAAATTACGAAAAGGCCATTTCCGAAATTTACCCCGGCGGGTATCGAACCCGCAACCACCATGTGCAGTGAGCCGAGCGGCCTACGCTTGAACCACTGCGCCAAGCGGTCGTCAAAGGAAGATGAAATCATAGGAGTTGGAGGAAAAATAATCCACTTCCCTCCGGTGCAAAGCGGGAGACAAAAATAGCTGGTATGGGCTGATTGCCATAGAAACAAGACTGTTACAGCTGATTGAAGACCAGTTGTAAGGCACCACGGATCGATATATAACTAACTAGCTGTGCCCGCGACTTCGTCCGCGTGGAATTTCATTGACAAAGTTTCATACAAACTTTCATCCCCTATTTTATCCCCTTGGGGGTAGAATTAATCAAAATCCTTTCTTAGCGGATGCCTACGTCATAACATCTACCTGCATGCCAAATTTCAGCCCGATCCGTCCAGTGGTTTGGGCTGTGCGTTGATAGATCACTATGTCAGTCAGTCAGTCAGTCACCTTTGAGTTATATATATTTAGATTGGACCTAAACTCGTGAGCTGATTATACTTGATTCCAATAAGAGATGTGGCAAAAGCGGTGGTTTACAGGAGTTACAGTGGTGGCGGGTGTGTGTGGCACGAAAGTGTGGCGGGATCAGTAAAAAAAAAAAGATATTTTTTTCTTTTTTTAAGATTACTAACAATGTGTGTTTATCACATGACTAGTATTCCCGTTAGCCTCTCCAGCTAAGCTAATGCTTGTGTTAGGAGTGGGCTCACGTCAATAGCTTAACGGCCAGGATGGGGATCGAACCCGGAACCTCATAGCTACGACGGCGGCCCCTCCAACCACTAGGCTATTGACGGCTTATATGAATGAATCTCTAATTCCTTGGTCATCGCATCACGCGTGAACGGATGGAACGATTTCGCTAATTCTTTTTAGTTATGTTTATTATTGTCAGGAGAAGGTTCTTATGAAAGAAAAAAATAATAAAGTTGAGCGGAACAATTCGAATTCAATATTCAAAGTTAAGACAGGACAACACCTGTGTCGGGTCAGGTAGTATTGTAATAAAAAAAACTAAACCGACTTAAAAAAATCTGAAATAACTTGGGACCTTATAATTTCTTTCATTTGGAGTCGGTGGCTATTGAACTTTCGACTGCTGACCTATAGTTAAACTGTTAAAACTGACGTATTCATTTGCGCGATACGTCAGTTATGACTTATTGCGAGTCGCATCGTGCGACAGTCGCTAGCGGAGTTGAGCCCGAGGTCCAGGGGGAAGGAGGGGGGGTAGCCGCCCTAATGCCCTTAATACGTCAGTAGATTTTAAAGTTACCTGTTTTTGTAAAAATCCGCGATCGCGTTCAAACTGGAACCGGTCGTAGCACAGCTGTACTGTGGATACTGAGAGAATATAATCGCTCTTTCCACACCATCTCTGTAACGATAATAATTTATACTACAAACATATTTCTCAAAAACAAATAAAAAATATACACATATAACAGATAAATTAGGAGACTGGAATGGTTTGGACACGTGATGAGAAGGGATGAGAAGCATGTGACTAAAAGAGTGATGAATATGAATGTGGATGGATACAGTGCGAGAGGAAGACACAAGAAAAGATGGATGGATTGTATGAAGAGTGATATGAACGAGGTTGGAGTGGATGAGAGTATGACGGGAAAGCGCGATGAATGGAAATCAAATGATACTTCACTATCAGATAATGGGAAATTGCCCCACTGGGAATCGAGCCCGTTATTACCCGGTGCAGTGAGCCAAGCGGCTAGCGCTCAAACCACTGCACCTAGCGGTAGTCAAATTTGTTATAATCACCTCTCAATAGCAGTGAAAGCATCCTCCGTGAACGGCGGCACATATCTGAAGGCTACGTAATGTTTGTGTGGGGCCGACTCCGGCAGCATCTGGTCCAGCGCTTCCGTTAACAACGCACCTGTTAACACAATGCGATATTTAGTCAAATCGATAATTGGACCTGCTTTTGCAAAATGGAACCAACCCACATGCACTACTGTAGACCAAAACCAACCTTGTGTAAGTGGTTCTAGGTTGGTTTCAGTTTGCAGAAGAGTGTGTGGTGAATTATTTCAAATTAAAAGGTACAAAGAGTAAATATACTGATAAATTTACTAGCTCCGGGTTTTGCTTTTCGAGATCCTACTAATATTATAAATGCGAAAGTTTGTGAGTGTGGATGTATGTATGTATGTATGTTTGTTACTCCTTCACGCAAAAACTACTGAACGGATTTGGATGAAATTTGGAACACAGATACTTAGATTATAACCGGGATTAACATATAGGATACTTTTTAACCCGATAATCCCGAAATTTTTGCTAAGTTAAAATACTACGCGGATGAAGTCGCGGGGCACAGCTAGTAACGAATAATTAAATGAAGTAATTTGGACTAGTATGGCTAGGCTTTGATATTATTATTAAAAATAGAATTTTGAAATCTTCAGTCCTACAGCATCATTAAATAGCGATACTGTATGTGAATTTGCCCCATAGAGTATAGGTACCCCATGGTGTGTGAAGTTGCCCCAGCATTTGTAGTTGCCTCAGTGTGAAGTGCCCCATACTCTGTTAGATTTTTCCTATGTGTATGTGCAATTAATCAATAGTCTGTGGTTGCCCCATACTGTATGTAGTTGCCCCACAGTGTGTGTGTATTTGCCCCACAGGGTAGAGTTACCCCTACAGTATATAATTGCCCCACAGCTTGTGAAGCTGCCCCCAAATGTGTGTGATTGCAATTGCCCCATGCATCTCACCCTGTCTATTAGTCCACTTGAGTATGGGTGATCCGCCACCAATCTCAGAGTACTTCTTCTTCACCTCATCTGTGCGCCGCGAGGCTATCCAGGGGCCGAGCCTGCTTTGCACCGGCAGTTGGATCATGTCGCGATCTGTCATGATCCGATGCAGGTAGTCTCCCACCTGAGGAGAGAAAAACACAATTGGTGAAATGTGCATGCAATGCATACTCTGATCTCATTGATATGGGAATAGAGGCCTTATTGTGTAAGGTCGCAAAACAGAAAATGAAATGGTTGTTTATCTTATTTATTTTATTTTATTGGGACAAAAAACAGTTACATGTCAATAATGAGTTAAACACATAACCCACAACAATGTCCACGAGTATTGTGGATGAAATAAATATTAAATTGCATTCACAATAGAATTAATGAACTGACGGAATGATGAGTTTATTGAGTTTGTTACTGATGTTCATCCAGGAAATAGCTAATTATTACTAAGTTTGGGATTACAGCCATTATTTGGCGATTTACCATCACTCACCTGATCTGTGGTCTCCGGCCCACCCATATTTAACATGATTATCGCCGTTTTAGGCTTCTTTTTAGATTCTGCTGTGCAGTAATTGGCCGCTACTCGCGGCAAGCGGGAGATATTTGTGCGACCTGACAAAATATGCATATCAATAAAGTTTGAATGTTTGTTTTTTATTTCGTAACAAAGTTTGCTGTCAAGGCTACAACCTGTCGGATGATAAGCAGTTACTTTAAGCCTATGGATACTAGTAATATATATATTTTTTTTTAATTGACCTTTCGACCTCCCACTCTTGGGCACCGGCCTTCCCTCACTACGAGGGCGGCTGTAATCCATCACGATAGCCAAGTGCGTGATGGCGGATTTCGCATGTCTTTCGATTTTTTTTTACATTTTCTAAGACATGCGAGTTTCCTCACGATGTTTTCCTTCGCCGTAAGCGAGTGATAATCATACAGAAATTATGACTCGCTAATAGATTAGATTTCGAAAAAACCCAGAGGTGCGAGCCGGGGTTTGAACTCAGGACCTGGTGCCCGCAAGACGCGTGCTTAACCAATCGGCTATCACTGCTGTCTTGATACTTGTAATGCGAAAGGCATTGCTTTTATGTTGCTAACCTCAAGGGGAGTATACATTAAGGATCGGAAAGGAGGAGGGGTAGGGATTCCATCGCTCTCTCATCGTACGAAATGCATAATAGCTACTTTTCGCCAAGATTGAAACCTATTTATGCTGTTGTCTCCATTTTTTTACAGCTCTAAATAGGGATCATAAGACGGTGAAAATGTTTCCGTGAAAACGAGGGAGCATGAACTTAATTAAAGGTTGGATACATTGTTTTGTAATTAAAGCTGACATGCGGTATTTAAACAACTGGAAATTATGTCGGTCAAACAAATTATATTTGCGTAATCACTTGAAAATTAATCAAAATTGCGTAAAAAGATGTACTTACATATGGACGAAATCATTTTCTATAATTTGAACTGAACGGGAATGCTTTTAAATATCGAATAAATGACACGGTCGCCTTACGATAATTAGTAAAACTGCAATAATTTTAAAATAAATACAAAATCATCACACATGAATTTGCCGGATTATTGACAAAATATTGAATGAATAATGAACGAAATGAACTATTGAACGGTTATAAATTAAGCTTAGTTTAGCTTAGTTCATTCATAAATAGAGTTCACCCCGAAAATGATATTCAAAGAGTTTACGGTTTTGCACATTCAGCACTAGAATAAGATCAATCATTTAAGTACGTTTGTCTATGATAAAATTCTTATTTTTTAGTGTGGCTACCCCATGTGTTGCACGTCATAGAAGAAAACTAATTTGTCTATGTATATTTACATCAATCAAAGTCAAAGTATTTCTTGATTGTGAAAGTGAATAATAATTTAAAGTTTATTTAAATTATAAGGTCCTTCTTATTGTAAAGCAAAAATGACTTGTCGTCACGCTTCCCACGCCGGCAGCTGGTATACTGAAAATGGTAAGTCATAATGAGTTATGAGCTTATAATATTCTCATTATTTCATTTGTGTCACACGCACAGTAATTTATTTACACTATTAATATCGAACAAACCAATGCACTAAACGTTGTTATTGGGTCAAATTTGTGACAAAATATAATTAGATTTTATTCTCAGCTCGGTATGATAAGTCAAAAGGTTGTTGACCCCCGATTTTGAGTCCTATAATTAATTCTTTTGTTCTTGTTATATGATTCGCAAAAACTTGAATCTTTGTTTTAACAAAACTTTATTTTATTTTATTGATGCATAAGGTTATCTTTAATAAATTATGTATTTCTTTTATTGTTTTCATAACCTATTGTTAGGTACATTCAAGAAGCTGATATAAAATTCTTGGGTACAATGGTACATTAGACACTATGAAGTTTTACTTAAACACCGTTTAGAAATTTTCGATTCAGTTTTAAATTGCGCTGGACGACGACGACGCTGTGGAAGCACTTTTGTATATATAATTTTATAATAATAATAATAATTTAGCCCTTTTGACGTCCCACTGCTGGGCACGGGCCTCCCCTCAACATGAGGGGGATTCAGGCCATAATCCACCACGCTGGCCCAGTGCGGGTTGGCGGATTTCACATGTCTTTCGAAAATTGGTTAGATCTTCTAAGACAATAATAATAATAATAATTTTATTTTATTAATTATTTTTTTATGAAAATGTACTGTAAGTTAGTTTATAAGTAGTTTTAATACTGTAAATAGTATGTAAAATTATTTATGAATATATATTTGCTGGATAGTATTTTTTATGATCTAATACTAATTTAAATTTAATATAATGTTTACTTTTAATATATTTTTTTATGGAATACATTTATTTTTAAATGCCTGTGATTTATAATGATAATAAAAACAAATTCTTTTGATAAAATATATCTTCTAAGTTTGCATCCATATTTCTCTATACCCTGTTTCTGAACGTAACCGGAAACGTCTTCAGTTGCCATGACATCCGTTCAAACAAACGTCAAACAAACCGATACGATACCAAATATTTTTCGTAAACCACGGAAAAATGTCTGATAAAACGAAATCAAATTTACCAACGTCGAGAACAATAAAAAATCGGCCGTCAACAGTGAGCTCGGCGACAACATCGCGCGGGAAAATCAACAAAAATGTACGTTCGAAACTTAATTCCACCGTTGTGGATAATGACACTACAATATTAAAACAAGACATTTTACCCGATTTCGATGTTGAAAATCGTCAAATTGCATACGGAAAGTTTCTGCGGGACATGCTTGGTGAATGCATATCGGATGAGAAGATAGAACGTGAGGAAACATACATCGATTTACAAATGTCGCAGCTAGCGGATCGGTTCAATAAAACTATAGATTTGCTGTCCAAAACCAATACCAGGTTGAAGGATATATCGTTCGTTGCAGAGCAGAAGAGGTTAGTAAATGGTTAAAATAATATTATATTACACAACAACTGTATGGTTTAGAACTAAGCAGTGATTGTGCTATGGGCACCATACAATGGACTGGGGGCGATTCCGGTGAAACCCAGACCTGGGCGAATTACGAAAAGACCTTTTTCGAAATTTGTCCAGGTGGGAATCTAACCTGGAACCAATTAGTGCAGTGACTTTAGCGGCCTGCACTGAAACCACTGTGCCAAAAGGGTAGTTTTGTAGGCTGTAGCTAATTAATGAATTGGGGTCACTCCCAGACCAGGGAAATGTTGTAAAGACCAGTTAAGGCATATTCTCCAACAGTAGTAGTAATAAGTGAAATAGCTCAGTGGTTAGAAGACCCACCTGTGCAACCAAGAGGTTCTGGGTTCAATCCCCATCATAGCCATGAAACTAATGATGTGAGCTCACTCTGGCACAGGTATTAGCTTAGCGGGAGGGGCTAATTGGAATAATAGTAGTAATCCAATAGCCATACATTGGTTTCCACCTTTAGTTGCCTTAAATATCTTTAGAAAGACTAAGAACACAATTTTTCCAGATTATTGGATCTCAAAGCAAACAACTCCAATCAATTCTATGAAATAACAGACACGTCAAACTCCAAGGAACTACTCCAAGCATTGTCTGCAACAGAACATGCACATCTAGATCGGATTGAATTAAAAAACATAGATTTTGGCTATGACAAGCAGTCTGGGCATAAACAACTGCTAGATGCTGTCACAGATGCAATTGAAGGGCTGGAAGAGATTAAAAAACACTCAAATCTCGATCTACCTAAGTTCAAAGAGTACCAGAAGGCAAATGACAGTGTTAAAGGCATAGAAAAGGATTTGTTGGATTTTCAGAATTTGAAAATTAATTTCGATACCAAATTTCCCCAGTTCAGTGAGAAGTTGTTGAAGGAAGCGTCGGAGAAGATTGCTCGGATCATTGATGATGATGATGATTGATAATACCTTTGAAATTATTGTTTATTTGTGTTTGCAATGGTCTTTGTATTCTATTGAGATGGGACTATAAAACATGAATTTAGGTGTTATTTTAATAATCCACCATATGTCGCATTGCTGCTTAGTTAACCTACTATCAATAATAATATATAGCTCTTTTTGACATCCCACTCCTCGGCACGAACCTCCCCTCACTACGAGGGGGATTCAGGCCGTAATCCACCACGCAGGCCCAGTGCAGGTTGGGAGATTGCACATGTCTTTTGAAAATCGTTTAGATTTTCTAAGACATGCCGATTTCCTCACAATGTTTTCCTTCACCGTACATATACAAATGATAATCATATACAAATTATGATTCGCACATAGATTTCGAAAAACCCAGAGGTGCGAGCCAGGGTTTGAACCCAGGACCTGGTGCCCGCAAGACGCGTGCTTAACCAATCGGCTATCACTGCTGTTAGTTAACCTACTACAAAAAATAATAACTATCAGAGAGTTGGAAAACAAGTGTATGATCTGAAGTTAAGCAGTTAGCATAGCTAGATGCTTGCAATACCAAAGGCATTGTTCGCACATTGCCCACCTGAAGGGGCGTGGGACAGAGGAGGGCGGAATATTTTGGCGATTAGGCTTTTCCATCCCATATCTGTTGTCCAATTACTAAAAGGCAGTTAAGCGAGTACTCTCAATTTTGAGCTATTAGCAATAATTAAGAAATGATGTCCCTAGAAATTGTGAACATATTTTTTGGTAGACCAATTAATAATTATTCATGATAGCAACATATGAACCAGACTCGTCTGATGAGAAAAAGTTGAGATTTCATGCTGTAAAGATAACTAGAATTTGGGAAAATGACAAACACTATGTTTTCTTTATGAAATACATCAACGCAACTGTGTTCTCCTAGGTGTTAAGCGGAGGTTATCGCTTATTATACGGGGCACACTCCACCCAATGCAAGGGGGGTTAAAGCCAGAGTCCACCACACTATATTATTTTCTAATTACATTATTATGTAGCTTTGATTTTGTGTTGTTATAATACCTTTAATAAAATGTTGTATGCTAATATCAAAATTGTTTCATTTCACTAGCAACGTACCCCGGCTTCGTGTACCTTCTCTCTGCTATTCATAAATAATATTAGAATGTATTATACATAATATAAAGCTTCAGGAAGAAATTCTCTTAATTATAATGACAACCGCATAAATATCCGTTACCTAGCTTAGAAGAACAAGACAAACTGACTGACGGACAGAAATAGCGGATAGGGTCTTTGTTTAATTTAGCCCTTTTGACGTCCTACTCGTGGGCACGGGCCTCCCCTCACTACGAGGAGGATTCAAGCTGCAGTAACCCACCACGCTGGCCCAGTTCGGGTTGGCGGATTTCACGTCTTTTGAATATTAGTTAGATTTTCTACGACATGCAGTAAGCGAGAGATGATCATATACATTCATCAAATTGCAAGGACACAAAAGTACTTTCTTTTATTTTTTCTATCACAAGGCTAAAGCGCCCATCTAGCCCGCGAAGTTCAAATTTTTTGAGGTTTTTAATTATTTTTTTCAAAATCTGACAATAATAAAAGGCACATTTTGCAATTCGCGAAAAAAAAGACCGTGTGCAGTGCATTTATTAATATATCCAACTTACTTGAAAACATTTCAAGAACGACAGCTATCCAGATAATCTGGCAATTTTTGTATATTTAGTGATTTACTAGTATCATATCCACCGTGATAATATTTAGAGTAAAATAAATGTATTAATAAACGCACTGCATACTGTGTTTGTCGCAAATCACAAAATGTTGTCTTAAATGTTTTCAGATTTTGGGATAAACTATAAAAATACTCGAAAATTTTGAATTTCGCGGGCTAGACAGGCGCCTTCACCTTAATAATGTATTTATCCGAACCCTAATTGTGAAAATAATTAAATATGTTGGATTAAATATTTGTCACAAAATAAAATACCTACATGAAAAAAGCAAAGCGTCGGGTCGCGAAATATTTCTTCATACTAAATGCGCCGTGTCATGAAAAAGGTTGAAAAAGGCTCTATATTATGTCAGTGAAGCCCTCTATACTAGGTGAAACAAAAAGGTATACTATTTTTTTTGCAACATAACTTTGTAAATCTTAAACTATCGGTTTTGTGGGACAGTTGAAGTACTAAAGGTTTTGTAGACTTATGAAATCTGCCAACAGCTGTATCCCTGTAACACCTTTTGTTTTTCAAGTTTCCTCCAAAGCTGATAGTTTTAGAATTACAAGGTAAAGTTTTGGAAAAAAAGTATACCCTTTCTGTTTCAACCTGTATAGTAACCTAATGATTACCTTCCAGGCAGCGAGTTGTCTCGCCAACTGGATCTATGGATGTCCAAGGCTGACCTGACGCACGGCCCCGCGAGAGCCATCATTGCTCCGTAAGTACCTATATTAAACATCTTCACGATTTTTTTTTTTTTTTGATATGACTATATGTTGTTGGCCAGAGTGGCCATAACAACTTCACCCGGACAACATCTTCACGATTGAACCCCAACAGGATAGGCAGAGGTAGGCCCTCCCTTCGTCCCACCCCCCTTCAGGGAGGCAACGTGCGAGCAATGCCTTTAGTATAGCGAGCATCTACTATAGGCAACGGTGACTGCTTAATATAGCGAGCATCTACTGTAGGCAACGGTGACTGCTTAATATAGCGAGCATCTACTGTAGGCAACGGTGACTGCTTAATATAGCGAGCATCTACTGTAGGCAACGGTGCCTGCTTAATATAGCGAGCATCTACTGTAGGCAACGGTGACTGCTTAATATAGCGAGCATCTACTGTAGGCAACGGTGACTGCTTAATATAGCGAGCATCTACTGTAGGCAACGGTGACTGCTTAATATAGCGAGCATCTACTATAGGCAACGGTGACTGGTTAATATAGCGAGCATCTACTATAGGCAACGGTGACTGGTTATATAGCGAGCATCTACTATAGGCAACGGTGACTGGTTATATAGCGAGCATCTACTATAGGCAACGGTGACTGGTTATATAGCGAGCATCTACTATAGGCAACGGTGACTGGTTATATAGCGAGCATCTACTATAGGCAACGGTGACTGCTTAATATAGCGAGCATCTACTGTAGGCAACGGTGACTGCTTAATATAGCGAGCATCTACTGTAGGCAACGGTGACTGCTTAATATAGCGAGCATCTACTGTAGGCAACGGTGACTGCTTAATATAGCGAGCATCTACTGTAGGCAACGGTGACTGCTTAATATAGCGAGCATCTACTATAGGCAACGGTGACTGCTTAATATAGCGAGCATCTACTATAGGCAACGGTGACTGGTTATATAGCGAGCATCTACTATAGGCAACGGTGACTGGTTATATAGCGAGCATCTACTATAGGCAACGGTGACTGCTTAATATAGCGAGCATCTACTGTAGGCAACGGTGACTGCTTAATATAGCGAGCATCTACTGTAGGCAACGGTGACTGCTTAATATAGCGAGCATCTACTGTAGGCAACGGTGACTGCTTAATATAGCGAGCATCTACTGTAGGCAACGGTGACTGCTTAATATAGCGAGCATCTACTATAGGCAACGGTGACTGCTTAATATAGCGAGCATCTACTATAGGCAACGGTGACTGCTTAATATAGCGAGCATCTACAGGTTGAAACAGAAAGGGTATACTATTTTTTTTGCTACTTAACATTGTAATTCTAAAACTATCAGCTTTGGAGGAAACTTGACAAACAAAAGGTGTTACAGGGATACAGCTGTTGACAGATTTCACAAGTCTACAAAACCTTTAGTACTCCAACTGTCCCACAAAGCCGATAGTTTTAGATTTACAAACTTAAGTTGCAAAATAAATAGTATACCCTTTCTGTTTCACCTGGTATAGGCTACGGTTACTGCTTAATGTCAGTGACTGTACTGACAATCTTTTGCCCGCGACTTTGCTTGCGACAATTTTCGATATCATTTATTTGTATTTCCAGCCACGCGGGTTACTCTTACTGCGGCGCGTGCGCTGCGTTCGCTTACAGACAAGTTAGTCCAGTGGTTGTGTGAGTATTACTTTAGTTTAATTACTTAGATACCCGGTGGCACCAAAATGTGCCACTTTCTAACTAATACCGGCAAGGCCTGGTGGCTCCTTTTGGCGTCGGCAGGACGCAGGCTAATTTAAACCGTTGTTCTAAAAAGATATGGTATATTTTTGCTTGAAGTAATGTTATTCTGATTCGACATTATATTCCACGTACTAATACATCAATCCGGTATTAATAAATCAATCTCAAGTCTTAGAGATCTCTTGAGTTCGCTTTTGACATGTCAAAATGACACTGGTATGACATAAGAATGACATTTCCGAGATCGATTTACCACGATCGATCTGAAACTTGAAATCGATTATTAATACGAGCCTTCTCTGGAACTTGTCTCTCTCATAGGAAACGTATCTTCATCTTGGGTCCATCGCATCACGTGCGGCTCGGAGGCTGCGCGCTCTCGTCTCTCGACAAGTATCAAACACCTTTATACGACCTCACCATAGACAAACAAAGTGAGTAGGAACTAGGAGAACTTTATAAAAGTGTCCTGTCTTGCTTAAGGCTAATGCGCCCATCTAGCCCGCGAAGTTCAAATTTTTTGGTTTTTTAGATTTTTTGCAAAAACTGACAATAATAAAAGGCACATTTTGTAATTCGCGAAAAAGACCGTGTGCAGTGCATTTATTAATATATTCAACTTACTCTAAAACATTTCAAGAACGACAGCTATCCAGATAATCTGGCAATTTTTGTATATTTAGTATTTTACTAGTATCATATCCACCGTGATAATATTTAGAGTAAAATAAATGTATTAATAAACGCACTGCATACTGTGTTTGTCGCAAATCACAAAATGTTGTCTTAAATGTTTTCAGATTTTGGATAAACTATAAAAATACTCGAAAATTTTGAATTTCGCGGGCTAGACAGGCGCCTTCACCTTAAAACAAGTATTTAGTTAAAATCCCAATGTAAGTTTATCACAGTACTAGTATTCGCGTTAGCCCCTCCAGCTAAGCTAATGCTTGTGTTAGGAGTAGGCTCACGTCGATAGTTTAATGGCCAGGTTGGGGATCGAACCCGGTACCTCTCCCTCTCAGCTACAAGGACAGCCCCTCTGACCACTAGGCTATTGACGCCTTTTATTATTATATTTTAAAAAATAGCCCTTTTGACGTCCCACTCCTGGGCACGGACCTCCCCTCAACATGAGGGGGATTCAGGTCATAATCCACCACGTCTGGCCCAGTGCGGGTTCGCGGATTTCACATGTCTCTCGAAAATTGGTTAGATCTTCTAAGACATGCAGGTTTCCTCACGATGTTTTCCTTCACCGTAAGCGAGTGATAATCATATAGAAATTATGATTCGCGCATAGATTTCGAAGAATCCAGAGGTGCGAGCCGGGGTTTGATCCCAAGACATGGTGCCCGCAAGACGCGTGCTGAACCAATCGGCTATCACTGCCTTTCTATATTTATATTTTATTACTTACTAGCGGCCCGCCCCGGCTTCGCACGGGTACATTATTCGAGTTTTAGTAAGGATCCCTGTTTTTTTTTAAATATATTATAGCCTATGTCACCCGGGGATAGTGTAGCTTCCCAACAGTGAAAGAATTTTTCAAATCGGTTCAGTAGTTTCGGAGCCTATTCATTACAATCAAACACAAAGTTTTCCTCTTTATAATATTAGTATGATCCTACTAATATTATAAATGCGAAAGTTTGTGAGTGTGGATGTATGTATGTATGTATGTATGTATGTATGTATGTATGTATGTATGTATGTTTGTTTGTTACTCCTTCACGCAAAAACTATGGAACGGATTTGGATGAAATTTGGAACACAGATAGATTATAACCGGGATTAACAAATAGGATACTTAACCCAATAATCCAATACTACGCGGATGAAGTCGCGGGGCACAGCTAGTTATATTATATTTATACCGTTATGTTGCATATATTATTGTCTAGTATACGCTGAATTGGAAGCCACTCGGCAATTCGAATGGATGGATGTACAGACTGATGAGGATGAGCATTCCATTGAAATGCATCTACCGTACATTGCCAAGATTATGGAAGAGTAAGTATCCGCCTATACAGGGTGTAAGGGGCATCGTAACGAAAACTGATACCATGGATTCAACTCATGATTCTGGACCCGTTAGAATTGTAATTTTCCGAACATGTTGTCATGCTAATGTCAGGAAAATTGCAACTCTGGGGGTCCAGAATCATGAGTTGAATCCACGGTATCAGTTTTCGTTACGACGCCCCTTACACCCTGGTTAGCATTAATACAAATGTTCATGTGTCTGTTTAGCTTTTGATAACCCAAAACCCCTACACAAACTTTCATCTCTGATTTGACAACCTTAGGAGTTGTATTAAAAAAACCTACAATACTGAGATCTTATTAATAAGCCTTGTTATATTTCGACGACCGCTTGGCGCAGTGGTTCGAGCGTAGGCCGCTCGGCTCACTGCACATGGTGGTTGCGGGTCCGATTCCCGCCGGAGCAAATTTCGGAAATGGCCTTTTCGTAATTTGCACAAGTCTGGGTGTCACGGGGATCGCCCCCAGTCCATTGTACGGTACCCATAGTACAAGCGTTGCTTAGTTTGGGACCATACAGTTGGTGTGTCAGTCTGGCGATATTATTATTATTCCAAGGGTCCTAGTTACCGGCGGTCAAGGCTCCAGGGAGAGGAACTTCCTCACTATCCGAGCCGTCTCCAGGAGTACTGCCTTCTGGATCTGACCCTTGATCTAGCGGCCTAACGAGAGCCTCTTAAGGTGTTTGTCGAGGCTCTTGCTAATTAGGCCATGAGCGGAAACGACTATCGGTACAATGATAGCCGTGTCAATATCCCACATGTCGACAACGTCGTGATCCATATCAAGATAATATTATTATTTCTAGATACAAAACTGGCTTCACAATCATACCAATTTTGGTTGGATCCCTAACTCCTGAGAAGGAGGCGAAGTATGGATCCATTTTAGCCCCATACCTGGCGGACCCACAGAACCTGTTGGTCATATCGTCAGACTTTTGCCACTGGGGGTCCCGGTTCCGTTACACCTGGAAGGACCAGACCCGGGGCCATATCTACCAGAGCATCGAGTGGTTGGACAAACAGGTGGGTAGATTGTCACGAGACTAGTCGTGTTTGTCACAACTTATTTGAACTATAGTTTGTCACAAGTTGTTGCTTGTCACAACTTATAATAGGTTGTCACATGTTGTTACTTGTCACAACTTATTTTAGGTAGTCACAAGTTGTTGCTTGTCATAACTTATTGTAGCTTGTCAAAAGTTGTTGGTTGTTACAACTTATTAAATATTGGCAGAAATTATTGATGGTTGTCACAACTTACAGACTGTCTTGAGTTTTTGTGTTTTATATCACAACATGAAACAGATTGTCACGAATTGTTACTAAAATAATAAATTGTCATTATAAGTTTCAGACATAGATTTTAAACAATTGTTTTCTGTGTCAGGGAATGGATATAATAGAGAAAATGGATCCGCGCGCCTTCACCGACTACCTCAACAAGTATGGCAACACCATATGCGGCAGGCACCCCATAGGCGTACTGATGCAGGTGAGTAGTATAACTAGACAATACAATATAGTCAGAATCACATTATATCGACTGTTGATGAATAAATAAATATAAACATCGCCAGACTGACACACCAACTGTACGGTCCCAAACTAAGCGACGCTTGCACTATGGGTACCGTACAATGGACTGAGGGCGATCCCGGTGACACCCAGACCGGGGCGAATTACGATTAGGCAATTTTCCAAATTTGCCGTGACGGGGATCGAACCCGGCGAAGTGAGCCGAACGGCTAGTTCAATATCTAAAACAAGCTATTTTAGGGAGATACCACACCCTAAAATAGCTTGTTCGATCGATGATCGATTGAACGTTACGTTATCGAGAAACTGACGAGGGATGACGACTCATTTCGTTCTACCATTTATGGATCGATCTATATTTTTAGCAGCAATATAGGCGCCGTTTTTGCGAACTGGTACATTTTGGGGCCATCCATAAATTACGTCACACTTTAAGGGGGAGGGAGGGGGTCGACAAAGTGTGACATTGTGTGACAAGGGGTGGGGAGGGGTCCCAAATTTTGTGACATCACATTTTTTTCACGGTCATTTTACAGAAAAATAATTTAAATGGGAAATAAAAATAATTTCGGAACTGCTGCTTTAATTTCTAAATGTAAAATTGCAAAATATGTGACATCACACTAGGTAGGGTGGGGTCTCACAAATGTGACCAGTTGTGACAAGGACAGGGGAGGGTTCAAAAAAACCTGAAATTCGTGTGACGTAATTTATGGATGGCCCCTTTGCAAGCCCGCTGAGTTTCGTGCCGGATCTTCTCAGTCGAGGTCGCGTTCCGATCCGGTTATAGATATAAATCTAAATGTAAAAATGACAATTTGTAAGTACCCCTTATGCCGTAACAAAATAAACGCTCTGACTTTGATTTTGCTGTGTAACTTTTCAGGCAATTTCGAAACTGCACTCGCAATCTAATGCTCCACGAATGTCGCTGAAATTCTTGAAATACGCTCAGTCTTCTCAATGTATGAATACACAGGACTCTTCGGTGTCGTATGCGAGCGCTTCCCTCGTATTTGAATAGAGATACATGTGTTTATCCGACAGAAGAACACTCCCCCTTGCGTTGAGGGGAGTGCGCCCGGTGTATTGGCTGTAGACTAGTTTTTATTACATTGGTACTGAAATACCATAAAAAAATCTTGTGTACTATAGTGCCTACCCCTTTGGAAAACATGGGCGAGATTGTATCCTTATTATATTGTCCACTGCATATCTTAAATGCTATTAATCTGAATGGGTATACAATATTTTTGTAGTAAACATAAAATTCTCGTTCTTGGGAGATTTTTTAGCAAGTATTTAAGCCTTGTGAAATTTTGTTGGACAGCTGTATCCGTACAATTTATAATTTATTTTTCAACTTTCCTCCTAAAGTCTAAACTTTTACGATTTACAACAACAAAAATAGTAAACCTTTACTGTTGCATTGTGCATAGTAATTTATTATTAATCTGTCGGATATAAACCATACTCAATTTATTTATGTGTCTTCAAATAACAATGTAACTAAAGTACACGACTGAAAATATTGTCATCTCGCTTAAACACGACCGGGAAGACAAGGACGGCGATACGTTTGATCTGTCACGTTCATTTGCAGTTGTAAAACAATGTCGCCAATTATGTTGTCACATCTTCTATACAAATAAATTAAATGGAAGTGTATCTTTGTAATGTCAATATAACATCCTTTTTACTACATGCATATGAAAGTATATACGGTACTTATTATATAAAAAAATGTCTGTTACGGCTAATCCCCGAAACGGCTGGACCGAATGTGATGGGACTCTCACTGGTTGATAGCTGATGTTCGACAGCTAGCCTTGACTAAACTGAATTCGACACAAATAATAATATATCTATCTTGCTCATATGTTATGTCAAATAAGAAAGATGGCAATATAGTTACTTTAGTATTAGTACCAGAATTTGCACTCTAAATAGATTAACAACATTATTATCATTAATTTTTAAACACAAATTAATAATTAGCTTCATATAAGTACTAAGTTTAATGGTTTTTTTTTCATATATGTTATATAGTTTAATTGTAAACATGCTGTGAAGTTAAAATAAAATAGAAAATTGTAAAAAAAAATGTTTTTTTATACATACATATAAATGTTTAATTAATAATATTATTTACTCTAATTAATATACAGGGTTACTGGTAATTTGAAGCATCCCTTGCAGACTGTGATATAGTAGCTAAAAAGCAACAACTTTTACTCCACCATTTTATTACACGAAATTTTGTGGTTTTCATATTTCATTTTTTTTTATCCAATAGATTACCAAAATTATTCTAAATTTAATTATAAAAGGTGGATGTTTTTGTATATTTTGTGATTTAATACCGGTTTATTTTGGTGTCAACGAAAACTTCAAATTGAATTAAAAAGTGATTAACTTTAGATTTCTGGGTGTTTGTTAAAAAAATAACAAATATGAAAATTTCTCGAAGACTACAAAGTATAGCGGAACATGACAAGAAGGTCAAATATATTGCATTTAAGATTCTTTATCACACTCTGTACGGAATGCGTCGAATTATAAAGTAACTCTGTATAAAGTCTAACAATAATTGTGAAAAATATTTTTCAGTGTTACTGTTAAACCTTTATGCAGCTTGCGGCGTTTGTAGAAAAATATAAATATTACAGCTATTGATTGGTTGTAACTTTAGTTGCTAAAGCTTAAATGAACTGAATTCGAAAGTATCGTAGGTATCAGGGTTGTATTTTTGTAAAAAATCAAATGTAGGTAGTTAACAAATATGTAAAATTAGCGTTTAGAGAATGTAAAATGTAAGCTTATATAAGCTATATAAAATTAAATCTGAAAAAATAATGTTTACAAGTAACGAACGCGCGGTATAACTAGTAATTACTTACATATATATTATAAAAAGTTAAGTATTTAAAATTAAAAAATACATGACATGAGTGTTTGCAAATATTCGACATGGGAGAAATAAATAATACCTACTCGACAAACGCGTGTGTCGCGTAAATGCAAAACTCATACTAGAACTTCCGGAGAAAAATCGTTTAACGCGCGCTCGTTCAGATGTATGTTTTAACCTCAGACGAAAATAATCGCGTAGACGGAGCGCCTGCAACTAGTATCAGTACACTAATCCAGATTATTTTTTGTTTCGACGCAACACTTATGCAACAACGCCATGCAATATAAAAGCCTACAATTATTATTATTATTGTTTGTGTGATTATACCTATGGCCCGTATTAATAAATCTATCTCAAGTCTGAGAGCGATCTTAAGTACGCTTCTGACATGTCATTTTGTACTGGTATGACATTAGAATGACATTTCCCAGATCAGCTTGAGATCGATTTAATAATACGAACCTAAGTGATTAGATTAGAGTCAGTACTTAAAACTTTTTAGCGCCGATCACTAGTTTTATGCGTTCCGACTACGCTACTATTAAGTCTGAGTTTCACTCCCACTTTTTATAGGTGGGTCGTGTATTGTTTCGGTCTCAAAGGCATTTATTTTGTAAATTACGCCATTAAATACACTTATTTGCTAATATAATTTGTTTTATTTCAACCATTGTACTTGTAAACATTTACTCTTGAAATATTTGACAATTTTATTTTTATATCTGTATTTATCTGGGGGCACGGCAGTGCCCAGTGCCCCCGCCAAGTCGAGCACGGCACGTCGATATGATTTACATGTTGTGTTCAAGCTCGCCTTCTCTGCTGGCCTCTTGTGGATAAAGCTTGGTGCTATAATACCGTCTTCACTATCCTCGGGGCTTCGTGCTAAAACTTTAATAGGCCACATATAACAGAACCCACAGTACGCTATCAATAAGAATATTATCACCAAAGCCACGTTTACAACTGTTCTGAATATATCCTCATGAGACAGGGCTAGGAAATCCGGTTTTTTATTCATAACTGACGAAAATATCGGTTCCTTGTGAAGTTTCGGTTTCTTGGTGAATATCGGTTTTCTTTTTATCTTCTTTGGCATGTTGAGCTCGTTATGTTTGTTTTTCGTTATGTATTCACCGTCAATGTCCAGTTTATACCATGATTTGTGCCTGTCGAACGTCGTGTAATTTCGACGTTTTATTATTATTGTTTTGGAGTCCATTAAAGTGTATTGGAATGCGTCGTATTTCTATTTTTAACATAGAAATATAACGCAATTTCCATGGATTTACATTTAATTTGGAATTTCAGTCGCCACTGCGGATTTTCATGATTATTTTTTGACAGAATCTATACAAATGTGACAGGAGGCAGTTGTGACAGGTTTGTCATAGAGTAATAATTAAACGATCAAAGAGGAAAAAGAGTCGCGAAAGGAAAACATTTACAAAATCCTATGCAAAAGAAGGGTGGTCGTTTCCGGCATAGGAAACTTTCCAACAACTGTGAATACCCCCCAAAACCCGGGGTAGCACCACCCTCTCACAGGAGATCGGCGTAAAGAAGCTATTAACTCTGCGATGATTGAGCCGGAAGATAACGAAAACTTTGGGTAAAATAAAATGTGAGAAATCATTTTTGTCAAAAGTCATGGCCCATGGGCTACAAACATTGTAAACTAGCTGAGCCCGCGACTTCATCCGCGTGGAATTTAATTTAACAAAAAAGCCCGCTCCCGCGTTCTGAGCCCGCGCGTTAGAACCCATTTTTTAAATTTTGTTTTCTAAAATAAGAGTAGCCTAAGTTACTGCTTATAACATCAGCTATCTACCAGTGAAAGTCCCGTCAAAATCGGTCCAGCCATTTCGGCAATACTCTTTGATTTCATGTGTTTTTATTTTTTTACGCGGAACCCTAATTGTTTTTCAAAAATTAAAGTAGCCTAAGTTACTCCCTATTACATCAGCTATCTGCCAGTGAAAGTCCCGTCAAAATCGGTCTAGCCGTTTCGGAGATTACCCGGAACAAACACACAGACAGACAGACAAAATTTTTTTAAATCGCGTTTTTGCTATAGGTGTCGTATGTACTTTCATATGCATTAAGTGAAAATGTGTTATTTTGATATTACAAACAGACACTCCAATTTTATTTATTTGTATAGATGTTAAGCGGGCATTCTATCGTTAACAACACAACACTGCGCGATACCTACCCGCCTCGCGCTCGGCGAGCGGAGGCGCGTGCCTATAAAATACCTAAAGAGGCTCATTCGTTATTATTTTCTTAGGTATAAGGATTAGTTTTAAAATAAATTATTTCTTGTCTACTTGCCTAACTACTGTATTAGATAATTTACTTACCTTCTTTCTCACTTCTTATAAGATTGGCCATACTCGTGAGCACTAAAGCCTGAAGGATCAGCCGCCGGCCCGCGGGGTCCAAGCTCCCACACACACACACACACACACACACACACAAAACAATAAAAAACAAAACTAATTGAAATCGTAATAAGTCGCGAACTGGTCAGCTATTTCCATAGCCCGAGACCTCTGCGTAGGACACAGGACACAAACACCAACTAACGATTAAATTTTAGATCAAAGCTCTTCGTCAAGAGTAGGTACAACGTCGAAACGAGAGTTAGCTTGAGAATTAACATTTATTCGACGTATCACACACAATCATAAAAAATGGTTAGTCAGATGTTCGTTTGTTACACGCGAGCCTCGCACGCAGTTCACTCGCGCGCGGCGCCTCCGCCCCGCCGGCGGCGCCGGGGACTGATTATCGATACGTCCGTACCGCGGTAAGGCTTGTGGTTCGACTGACGACGCGCGAGCGGAGCGAAGGCGAATGAGTGGGGAAGACGCGCGGGGGGAGTGCCGACAGGCGACAGGCCGTGCGCTCAGCGCGGGCACTTTGTTTGAGTGGGATAGCAGTCCAAGTACTCATGCGCACGGAGGGGCGCTTGCAATGACCTCGCCGGTGAACTTTGTGGTACCTATGCTGATTTACGAGCGTACTCGAGCGTTACGAGGTTTAATTTACATTGCAGTTCGATGTAAAGTCACGTTAAGATAAATTTGTATAATGATTACATGCTAAAATCAATTCCAGAATGCTGAAAAATTTCATTCATGAAACTATCGACGGAAAATTCCATCTCTGGGGAGTCCAGAATCATGAGTTGAATCCATGGTATCAGTTTTCGTTATGACGCCCCTTACACCCTGTAAACTATCAATTTAGTAAAACGCAGTTATTTTGACATTACAAACAGACAACTTCAATTTTCTTTATTTGATAGTTATTGATATTAAAAATAAAACACGACTGTAGTAAAATATAAACTTTATTTTCAAATGTTAACATGTTAGCACTTGATCTTTATAAATAATGAAAGGAGAGAACTAAGAACGACGTTAACAATTTTTCAAAAATAAATAATTACTTTCAATGGTAATGTATGTGAAACTTAAACTAAGGCCTCGTATACACTGGACAACAAATGTTGGATCTTTTACACAGGATGTTTGAAAAGTCCGAAATAATAATTTATAACTAGTAGCTTATATGACTGTAGACGACCAGTAAGGAAAGTCTTTAAGTAGCTATCATATGTTCTGAGAACAGATATAGATTTACATAGATAACGCAAATGCATGTACTTCGCGTGTACGAAACCCCAATCAAGCGTCAAGGTTGGTCGCCGCTAACTTACAGTCCGCGCGACTACAGATATAAACAATATGAGTATGAGCGAGATAATCACTCGAGAGAGTCGTAGCGGGCGGAAGGCATCGGCGGCATCGGTGTCTTTGAATCGGTTTGGATTTCCCGTCACTAATGACGTCACAGTAGGTGTTAAACATTCGGCACGCTTGGTTTCAATACAAATCGTGGTACTTGCGTTATCTATGTAAATCTATATCTGTGGTTCTGAGCGATGGTCCTTTGAATTTTTGTCACAACTTTCGTGTGGCGGCCTTTTAACACATCTAATAGTCTAGAAAACAGTGTAAGATGAATTTACGAGTAGCTGCCGTTTATATTCAAGATTAACATAGTTTGAAAACAAAAACATATCTTGTAGGTACTTTAAATACCATTTCTTTTAAAAAGCGGGAAACAATAATTGTGAAAAAGTGTTTTTAGCATGTTGTAATAATGACAATTTGTTAAAACACAACAAAATTAACTATTATGAACATCCAAATGTACTTAATTTTTAACTAACAATAAATGTTTTTCTTTTTTGTGAATACCTACTCAAATGTATTTTTTACTTAATTCTAAATATAATTTTCATTTATTTCCAAATGTAATTTTCTATGCAAGATTTCAGTCAGTTTCAAATGTAACTTAAGAGACGAATCTTAAGCGGTGTTGCATACCTAACATATCTTTCAACATATAATATCAATGAATACCTAACCCAACATTTGTTGTCTAACAAATACGGCGAAATGTATGATAATGCTGTTTATAAATAACTATAATACATAATATTAATGTCTATTCTATATATGTTATATTATGTCAAATAAATAAAACTCGCAATTTACAGCCAAGCATTTGTTTTCCAAAAGCTATTATTTTTTTATTTGTTTCTCATGAACTACTGATTCGATTGTGATGCGGTTAACTTGACAAGTAGGCCTAGTTTTTGCTGTGTTCATATATTTATATAAGTATATAAGTCTAACAATAATAGTGTTAAATAATTTGAAAGATCTTACGTATGTTAAAACCATTACATTTCCATAAAAAAGTGTAGCGACCTCACATTCACGACGCCGACGGATAGATGGCGCTGAATGCGAAGCTTTAATACAAAGTGCGATTCTTCATAGAAAACCTTAATCACGGTATTAAAGTTCGCATATTAATTATGGTGAATTTACAAAAGACATGCAATCCATAAACCCGTATTTGGCCAGATTGGGGCTTGAATCCCCCCTCACAATGAGGGGAGGCCCGTGCAAAGTAATCTTTACATACCTCCATATTTCACACTATTATTGACATTATTCATGTAAAAATAAAGGTTTATTTTTTGTATAAGGGGATATTTAAATTACATTACCGTAACCCGTAACTTTAAAGTGGAGACAAACTATGTCACGGCTTCCATCACGCGGCATCTCTCTCTTTATGATGTAAGAGAGTGAGATAGATAATTATTTTTACTATTATCCTTTTTTTTTTTGTTTTTTTTTTATTGTTTGCTTTAGTTTTTTGTAATCCATACGAATGAGCCCAGTTGAGGGAACTTTTAAGGGTCACATCACAGCACCATAAATTATGTCTGGAGTTCTAATCTTTATTCAACAGCATGTATCTAACATAAATACACGATCAATTATGCAGCGTAAATTCAAACAGATACATATATCATATAATAGTAGGTGTTGCTACGTAAATATATACTAGAAACAGAAAGGGTATACTATGTTTTTGAAACTTTACTTTGTAAATCTAAACTATCGGCTTTGTGGGACAGTTGAGATACTGAAGGTTTTGTAGACTTGTGAAATCTGTCAACAGCTGTATCCCTGTAACACCTTTTGTTCTTCAAGTTTCCTCAAAAGCTGATAGTTTTAGAATTACAAAGTTAAGTTTTGAAAAACATAGTATACCATTTCTGTTTCAACCTGTATAAGGTACTCAAACTAAGTAATATTTTTATTACACAACAAAATTTTGGGGTCGACTAAACAGTTTATTATTTAAAGCGAAAAAAAAAGTAATCGACATAATTTTTTTTTTACATATTTTTTTCCATATTTATGTAAAATTCATTTTCATTCTCACACACATTGAATTAATGTTCCTCATTAATTATATTGGTATTATAAACATTACTCCGCGGTTATAATGAAATAGCACTAAACCAAAACTTATGTTTTTATTATAAAATGATGACATAAATAAAATAAAGTAAATAAATATCGCCAGACTGACACACCAACTGTACAGTCCCAAACTAAGAAAAGCTTGTACTATGGGTACCGTACAATGGACTGGGGGCGATCCCAGTGACACCCAGACCGGGGCAAATTACGAAAAGGGCATTCCCGAACTTTGCCCCGACGGGAATCGAACCCGGAGCCACCATGTGCAGTGAGCCGAGCGGCCTACGCTCGAACCACTGCGCCAAGCGGTCGTCAAAGATACTTTCTTTTTTTGTTGTTGTTTAGATTTTCCCATACAGAATCTTAGTTTATCAGACCAATAGAACCATACATTCGTCGATACAAATAATAATAAAAAAATCACAATGTATGCAAATTCAATCACAATGTAATAACATTACATTGTTATTATACTATTTTTTTGTTGTCTATGCCCCATCCATCATACACCATTGTGGCTTGTCGATGGGTATTCTAGAAAGGAAAAAAAACAGGATACTATTAATGAACAATGGTTGTAAACGAACTGGGTGTCCCAAAGAAAAATACACCGCTTATTGTACACACGTGGTGTAGGTCGTTTTCAAAGACAAAGTCGTAAAATTGAAAAAATATAAAACCCGCAATGCGACAATTTTGTAAACTACAAAAGAGCTGATAATTTTCAAACGGCTGAACCGATTTTCATGAAACATAGCTAAGAGCACTCTCGATCAGAATACCTTTCTAACAAAAAAAAACTAATTTGAAATCGGTTCATCCGCTTGGGCGCTACGATGCCACAGGCAGACACACAGATACACCAATACGTATGTTAAGCTTATAACACCCCTTTCTTTTTGTCGGGGGTTAAAAAACAATAAACTTAAATACATTTTGTAAAAAAAAATCATTTTTAAAAAAATAGTCGTGAGTGACCTTACATCATTAGATCATTCTATCGTTAACAATTTTTGTGTTTTTGCAAAGTGACTGTTCTGTAATTAACGTGAATTATGTATTCTGTGGTAGCGTGTTTAGTTTGCTTTATTATTTTTAGATCATTTTTCTTACCTGACGCCAGCACGACACCTTCATCCTGTTAAAGTAAAAAAATATATTAAGTATAATTTTTTATTTAAATAACATATGTTATGCTTGTGGTATGTGAGTGCGTGTCTCAGTACAGGTATGTCACCGCTTGAAAAGGTGTGTCACATTGCTATTTGTTAGTGATGTCACTGCGTGTGTGGGTGTGTCACTGGATATAAAAGTATAGCATTGCTAGTAATATTTTTTTAAAAAAAACCTTACTAGAATTTAAGTTTATCACATTACTAGTATTCCCGTTAGCCCCTCCAGCTTAGCTAACGCTTGTGTTAGGAGTGAGCTCACAGCCAGAATGGGGATCGAACCCGAAACCTTTAGGCTACGAGGGCGACCCCTGTAATCACGCTTTAATAAGGCTTTTGACGCCTTAGTTTAATTAGTGATGGGAAGGATTTTGATGCTGTTTGTTACGGGTATGTCAGTGTGTGTATGTGCGTGTGTGTGTTTGTGTGTGTGTACCTGTGTCCATGTGTGTGTGTGTGTGTGTGTGCGCGCCTGTGTTCATGTATGTGTGTGTGTGTGTGTGTGTGTGTGTTCATGTATGTGTGTGTGTGTGTGTGTATGTGTGTGTGTGTGTGTGTGTACCTGTGTCTATGTGTGTGTGTGTGTGCGCCTGTGTTCATGTATGTGTGCGTGTGTACCTGTGTCCGCGTGTGTGTGTGTGTGTGTGTGTGTACCTGAGTCCGCGCGCGCTGCAGTGTGTGTGTGTGTGTACCTGTGTCCATGTGTGCGCGCGCGTGTGTGTGTGTGTACCTGTGTCCGTGTGTGTGTATGTGTGCGTGTGTACCTGTGCCCTTGCGCGCTGCAGCGTGAGCGAGTGCTGCGGCACGGTGCAGTCGGGCTGCACGCCGAGCGCGCCGTATATCTCGCGCAGCATCAGCAGCATCGTGTCCTCGGACTCCCTGCAACACGGACAGCAAACATCCCACATCTCACACACTCATCTACAGCGACACGGAATTGGGCATGGAAATGATTGCTTCCTGCAATTCATTTTCATTATGTGAAATTATATTTCTCTTTCACTGTTATTTCACCTGTGATTTTTCACAGCCAATGATTTTATTCCTAGTGTATTCTACTAAGACCCGTATTAATAAACCGATCTCAAGTCTGACAGAGATCTTGAGTACGCTTTTGACATGTCATCTTGTACTGGTGTGACATAAGAATGACATTTCCAAGATCGCTCTCAGACCTGAGATCGATTGATTAATAAAAGTCTTAGAAAATCAAGCCCACACCAAGAAATCCACCTTAGAATGGTTAAGTGGAAACTTATGTCTGTAGACTCCACCAAGGCCAGGGTGAATGATGAGAATCTTGATAATAATTCCTTCCTCTCTCCCCCTTTTATGTAATAATAGTCACACCGAGTACTGTCACACTTTATACAGAGTCATAAGACGGAAAAACAATCCAAACTAATATTATAAACACGAAATAAACTCGTGATATCTGTTTGTTTGTTACGTTTTCACGTCTAAACCGCTGAACCGATTTCGATTAATTTCAGTATGGAGATAGATTGGACTTCAGAGAAGGACATACGCTACCAATTTTTTCAAAAATAAAACTTGGACGTGTGAAATAGGGGATGGAACACTTGGAGCTTAAATTAATAAAAATAAATTAGTATTTGACTCACCAGTATCCGACATGACTGCTCATTGCGAATATATATTCGTTTATCATCTCCAATGGCGCCTCTTGCAGCACATAGTCTATGCGGCGCCCACTGTTCAGACGGCCTAGCATCTCAGGCGTGGACTGGAATTATAAAAATAGTGGCGTCATCATCATCTGCCTTACCTTTTCCCATTATCTGGGGTCGGCGCAGTATGTCTTTTCCTTCCATTCATCGCGCTTTCCCGTCATACTCTCATCCACTCCAACCTCGTTCATATCACTCTTGATACAATCCATCCATCTTCTCTTGCGCCTTCCTCTTGCACTGCATCCATCCACATTCATATTCATCACTCTTTTAGTGACTGTAAAATATTAGCGTAATTCATGTAAACTTCGACGGAAAATTCCAACTCTGGGGGGTCCAGAATCATGAGTTGAATCCATGGTATCGGTTTTCGTTACGATGCCCTAAACACCCTGTATATGATTCTACTTACCAACTCCTCGTCTTGTGCCAACTCTTCCTTGGATTCCTCGCTCAATTGTTCTTTCTCTAATTCTTCCACTACCTGTATAACATAATAATCAAAGTCAAAGCGTTTATCTTCTATCTATCTTATAAATATAATATAAACTAGCTGAGCCCGCGACTTCGTCCGCGTGGAATTTAACTTAACGAAAAAGCCCGCTCCCGCGTTCTGAGCCCGCACGACAGAACCCATTTTTTAATTTTTTTTTTTTCTAAAATAAAAGTAGCCTAAGTTACTGCTTATAACAACAGCTATCTGCCAGTGAAAGTCCTGTCAAAATCGGTCCAGCCGTTTCGGAGATTACCCGGAACAAACA
Source organism: Notodonta dromedarius (assembly GCA_905147325.1). Classification (NCBI taxonomy): domain Eukaryota; kingdom Metazoa; phylum Arthropoda; class Insecta; order Lepidoptera; family Notodontidae; genus Notodonta; species Notodonta dromedarius. Next base: position 2,281,586 of record LR990187.1, read on the forward strand.
CACAGACAGACAGACAGACAATTTTTTTTTAAATCGCGTTTTTGCTATAGGTGTCGTATGTACTTTCATATGCATTTAGTGAAAAGGTGTTATTTTGATATTACAAACAGACACTCCAATTTTATTTATTTGTATAGATTCTCGTGTCACAATGTTAGTTACCATACTCCTCCGAAACGGCTCGACCGATTTTCATTAAATTTTGTGTGTTTATCGGATAGGCCCGAGAATCGGCTAAATGTTAAGGGTGGTTCACATTCCACGCGGACGGAGTCGCGGGGCAAAGCTAGTATAGGTAATCCTACTAATATTATAAATGTGAAAGTTTGTGAGTGTGGATGTATGTTTGTTACTCTTTCACGCAAAAAACTACCGAACGGATTTGGATGAAATTTGGAACACAGATAGTTTATAACCTGGATTAACACATAGAATACTAGCTACTACTCACATTGGGCAGGTGTCCGTTGGAGGCGGGTTGTGCCTTCCACTTGTTCCAAGTGGTTTTGAGGGACTCCATCAGCTTCTGTTTGAGGTCAGCGCCGACTCTAGCCATGGTGTCTTTTAATTCTGTTTAATTAATCATTATGAGTATCATTAATCATTATTTTGACGACCGCTCGGAGCAGTGGTTCGAGCTTAGGCCGCTCGGCTCACTGCATCGGGTGGTTGCTGGTTCGATTCCCGCCGGAGCAAATTTTTAAGACTCGGAGTTCGATCCCCTCAAGGCAAATATAGGAAATTGCCTTTTCCTTATTCGCCCCGGTCTGGGTGTCACTGGGATCGCCCCCAGTCCATTGTACGGTACCCATAGTAGAAGGATCGCTTATTTTGGGACCATACCGTTGAAGAGTTAGACCGGCGTCATTTTATCATGATTAAATACAGATTTTTAAGGTCACTCTAAGATTTGAGCTCGATTTGTTATTACCAAAAGTAAATTAAGCCTTACCTAAGTGCATTCTCTTCCTTCCCTTGTGGTGTGGAATCAGGAAAGGCTTCAGCTCGCGCAGCTGAGGATTGATCAATGGCTCGATCCTGTAATAAAAAACAAAGTCGGCAAACGATCGTACGACCTGATGTTAAGCAGTTACCGAAGCCCCAGCTCGCACGTTGCCGTCCCAAAATGAAGTGGGACTGAGAAAGGGTTAGGGAGGGTTGAGCTTCCGGTTCAATCAAGTTTCCGTCTATCTACGTTTAGTTCAATCGACGACCGCTTGGCGTATTGGTTCGAGCGTAGGCCGCTCGGCTCACTGCACATGGTGGTTGCGGGTTCGATTCCCGCCGGGGCAAATTGCGGAAATGGCCTTTTCGTAATTTGCCCGGGTCTGGGTGTCACTGGGATCGCCCCCAGTCCATTGTACGGTAACCCATAGTACAAGCTTTGCTTAGTTTGGGACCGTGCAGTTGGTGTGTCAGTCTGGCGATATTTATTTATTTATCTTCTGTGAACAGGTGGTACTACCCCGGTGGAACAAGCCCGTATATGAGCTGTAGTCGAATAGGCTCGAGCTTCAAATTTCGTAAATTATATTTTCTGTATTCGCCCCTATAATTAGAGAATAAACACTTGAGCGATGAACCCAAAGTAGAGTGGCTGCCAAACGAGGAGTTGGTACGTAGAATAGTATATTCCTGATTCGCCCCGGTCTGGGTGTCACTGGTACCGCCCCCAGTCCATTGTACGGTGCCCATAGTACAGGCGTCGCTTAGTTTGGGACCGTACAGTTGGTTTTTTTTTTTTATATGACTATATGTTGTTGGCCAGAGTGGCCGACACAACTTCACCCGGACAGAGGGCCCAGCCCTCTGGGCAGGGGGGCAGCTAGCTCAAGGGCGCCACAAGGGACACGACCTCGGCTTGGGCCGCTGCCAGGAGAGGTGGCGAGGGTAAATCTACCACCGGATCGGAACGCACGTATAGTTGGTGTGTCAGTCTCACCTGTATGCAATAGGATCGTAGGGATGGAATATGTTGAAGAAATTCTTGCACGTAGGCAGACCGAAGTTCAGGCCGAGAGACTCGACGCCTCTGATGCATTCGAATATTGCTGTGAGAAACACAAGTGATATCATTAATGTTGACTTTTTAGCGGGTACTGGCTAAGGGGAGGTATGAGAGTCGGGTATCTGCGTTTTTAATAAAAATGTGTGATGTGTGTATGCTCTTTTTATATAGGACTAGTCCCGCCACACACTCCCACCACTGTAACTCCTGTAAGCCAGGATCGACAATGGTGACCGATAATGACGTCGAGGTTTGACCCTCGACGAGTCCCGGGGACAAGTTAAATTGTCTTGGAACCCGTACGAATTTAATCGGAAGAAATAATAGGAGTTGAAAGAAAAAAAAATCCACTTCCCTCCGGTGCAAAGCGGGAGACAAAAATAGCTGGTATGGGCTGATTGCCGTAGAAACAAGACGGTTACAGCTGATTGAAGACCAGTTGTAAGGCCCCATGTGGGTATGCTCACAAAAGTGGTGGAACATGATTTTGCGGGTTCCCCTAAAAATAATTCTGACAATGCATGCCAATAGTAAGAGTCTTCCACTGAGAAGAGCCGGCGAGAAACTCAATGGGTACTGTTTTCAATGAATAAAAGATGGTGTACCTTTTCAGGAACATCAACAGAATGTGAGCTGGCAACACCATTGTCAATAAACAGTACTAGAGAGTAATACACTAGTGGTATGGTATTACCAAGCTAATTTAATCTCACTCAGATTTATAATTTAGCCCTTTTGACGTCCCACTCCTGGGCACGGGCCTCCCCTCACTACGAGGGGGTTCAGGCTTTTCTTTTATCAAAGGGTTTAGGCCATAATCCACCACGCTGGCCCAGTGCGGCTTGGCGGATTTCACATGTCTTTCGAAAATTTGTTAGATCTTCTAAGACATGCAGGTTCCTCACGATGTTTTCCTTCACCGTAAGCAAGTGATAATCATATAGAAATTATGATTCGCACATAGATTTCGAAAAATCCAGAGGTGCGAGCCGGGATTTGAACCCAAGACCTGGTGCCCGCAAGACGCGTGCTTTAACCAATCGGCTATCACCGCTACAGATTTAGGTGTTTAAATTAGATAACTAGTTTAAAAAGGTGTCCATACCTACTTCCATTTTGAGATAATTGATTGACTCAGGCGTTACTTGGCGGAAATCCATTGTAAAACAATTTAGGATAAGGACCCACCACTCACCCTTGGCTTGTTAACCTCCAAAATTATAAATCAAATAGGCTGATCGATAATGGAAGAGGTTGACAAAACTTAACTCCGTCGGTCGCGTTTGTCAGTCATGAGTGTCAGGGCTAGGATGTCTCGTTCAGAGGCGAAACACGTGTCGAATTTTATTTTTAATTCGCTTTGTTCCGCGGAAAATTGCACATTATTAGGGTCCCTGACACTCATGACTGACAAACGCGACCGACGGAGTTAAGTTTTGTCAACCTCTTCCATTATCGATCAACCTATTTGATTTATAATTTTGGAGGTTAACAAGCCAAGGGTGAGTGGTGGGTCCTTATCCTAAATTGTTTTACTTCCATTTTACAGTAATGTCAATGTTTAGAACCAAATAATAAAACACACAGGTAGATTACAAATTAATTGCTTTGGTGTGATGCCTTCCACGGTGCTAAATAAATGAATTTAATTTGTAGAATTAATTGGTTATTGCGGACGCCCGCTCGGCGCAGTGGTTCGAGCGTAGGCCGCTCGGCTCACTACACCGGGTTGTTGCGGGTTTATTTCCCGTCACGGAATATTTCGGAATTGGCCTTTTCCTAATTCGCCCCGGTCTGGGTGTCACCGGGACCGCCCCCAGTCCATTGTACGGTACCCATAGTACAAGCGTCGCTTAGTTTGGGACCGTACAGTTGGTGTGTCAGTCTGGCGATATTTATTCGGACTTACCTATGGGGCTCCCGAGGGCATACAACGAGTCTGGACTGAACGTCAGCGTCGGGTACTCTGCACCCACTCCTGAAGATCCTGTCACGTAGGTCTTCGAAGAACGGTGTTTCCCGTCGTCTGATGACTTCTGTGGGGGCAATCGGTCAGAAGACGGGTCATAAATGTAGGTATCTTTATGCAGGGTGTAAGACATGCAAGATATAGATTAACATAGATAACGCAAATATCACGATTTGTATTGAAACCAAGCGTGCCGAATGTTTAACACCTCCTGTGACGTCATTAGTGACGGGAAATCCAAACCGATTCCAAGACACCGATGCCGCCGATGCCCTCCGCCCGCTACGATTCTCTCGAGTGATTATCTCGCTCATACTCATATTGTTTATATCTGTAGTCGCGCGGACTGTAAGTTAGCGGCGACCAACTTTGACGTTTGGTCGGGGTTTCGTACACGCGAAGTGTACATGCATTTGCGTTATCTATGTTAATCTATATCTGTGGTGTAAGGGGCATCGTAACGAAATCTGATACCATGGATGCAACTTATGATTCTGGACCCCCCAGAGTTGGAATTTTATGTCAATATTTTCATGAATTATGCTATTTTTTCAGCATTTTGAAATTGATTTTATTGTTATGAGTTTTAATTAAAATAAATTAGATTTTTTTGTATCATACTCACCCCGTTCGTCTGATTGCACAGAAGGTCGTACAGTATAACGCTCCCCAGCGAGTGACCCCCCAGGGACACGCCCCCCTTGAAGTGGGGGTTCCGTTGTTTAAACAGCTGGTATATACGGTTTAGTTCGCTGCAAACCGTGTCTAAGATTGTCTGTGGAAAAGACACAGTAATCATTGGGACCTGAAATATAGGATGTCGTGGTTTGGGTGCCAGTGATAAACTGTAATTTAAAGAAAGAAAGAAACATTTATTCGACACACATTCAGCGCGAACTGTGCCGAAAGGTAATGGCTTAAGTAATAATTGTTTTATTCGTTTTCACTCTAGGGGTTGTTCACTCTAGGAACCAGTAGAGTCGATATGGTGGAGTCGTCTGACCTGGCTGTAGACCGGGCTGGTGTAGAAGAGCACGTCGAGCAGCGTGTCGTTGGTGAAGTTGCGCAGGCGCGGGATGCTGTCCAGGGTGAGCTGGGCGAGGCGCCGGTCCACGCCGGACTCTCCCGAGTGCAGGCTGGCATGCCACGAGATCGGCAGCACCTGTCCAGCACTCACTTATTTTAGGCCCGCATTAATAAGTCGATCTCAAGTCTGAGAGCGATCTTGAGTAGGCTTTTGACATGTCATTGTGCACTGGAATGACGTGAGGATGACATTTCCAAGATTGCTCTCAGATTTGAGATCGACTTATTAATACGGGCTCTAGGCGACTTGAAAGGGAGAAGCAGAGAGGGAGGGGAAGGGCTTTCGGGTCTCTCACTCTTCGTATGAAACGCTGCTTTAATACTGCTACTTAAGGTGAAGGCGCCTGTCTAGCCCGCCAAATTCTAAATTTTCGAGTATTTTTATAGTTTATCCAAAATCTGAAAACATTTAAGACAACATTTTGTGATTTGCGAAAAACACAGTATGCAGTGCGTTTATTAATACATTTATTTTGCTCTAAATATTATCACAGTGGATATGATACTAGTAAATCACTAAATATACAAAAATTGCCAGATTATCTGGATAGCTGTCGTTCTTGAAATGTTTTAGAGTAAGTTGGATATATTAATAAATGCACTGCACACGGACTTTTTCGCGAATCACAAAATGTACCTTTTATTATTGTCAGATTTTGAAAAATTTCTAAAAAACCTCAAAAAATTTGAACTTCGCGGGCTAGATGGGCGCTTTAGCCTTAACAACGATCAAAACTCAAAATTGTTTCTATTCATGTGCGCCAACAAAGCATTTATAAATAGTCAGAATCTACCGCCGGCTCGGAATGCCGCTTCCACTGAGATACTCAATGGTGATAGGATGACTCAATCCATATATTAGACGACCGCTTGCCGCAGTGGTTCGAGCGTAAGCCGCTCGGCTCACTGCACATGGTGGTTGCGGGCTCGATTCCCGCCGGAGCAAATTTCGAAAATGGCCTTTTCGTGATTTGCCCTGGTCGGGGTGTCACCGGGATCGCCCCCAGTCCATTGTACGGTACCCATAGTGCAAGCGTCGCTTAGTTTGGGACTATGCAGTTGGTGTGTTTGTCTAACGATAATTATTTATTTACTAGCTGAGCCCGCGAATTTGTCCGCGTGGAGTTTAACTTAACAAACTTTCATCCCCTTGGGGGTAGAATTAATCATAATCCTTTCTTAGCGGATGCCTACGTCATAACATCTACCTGCATGCCAAATTTCAGCCCGATCCGTCCAGTGGTTTGGGCTGTGCGTTGATAGATCACTATGTCAGTCAGTCAGTCAGTCACCTTTGAGTTATATATATTTAGATATGAGCTGCTGTAATAATTTGACTACAGTTTGCCCCTATCTACTCTATTATTGGTGTTCTGTTAAGTCTAACTCACCTCGACTCTGCTGACGATTCCTTTGTCGTACGAGTTTCTGTAATGCGAGTGGAGCAACTGGAGACTCGTCGCCCTGAAGTCCTCCACTATAAACAATGCATACCATATCTGTGGGGTTGGTACACGTTCTGATCCCGTCGAATATCGATCGAGTGGTCAGATCTTTTAAAACACAGCAGCGCCCCTAGCGGATGCGTGCAGAGTTATTGGTGATACAGGGTGTAAGGGGCATCGTAACGAAAATTGATACCATGGATTGATACCATTCGATCTCACGAACACAAAATTTTACCGTTCAAACAAAAAAAATACTTTGTGCAATAAATAAAATCTTTAAAAAGCCAATAAAATAAATTAAAAAAAATATTTTAGTAAAAAAATTAAACCGACTTCAAAAGAACCTGGGGGCACTAACAAGCTAGAAATAACAAGGGACCTTATAATTTCTCTCATTTGGAATAAACCAAATCAATTGATAAAATTTATAATGGGACCACTTGGAGAGTATACTCTTTCAACAAACATCAAAATCGGGTCAGAATTTAAGGAGTAATCGATGTACACACAGTTCTTTTTAAAGCGAAGCTTCTGTACGGAAGTTCGGGACGCTCGCCGCGCGGCCTCTCTATCCGTGCTAAGCGTCAGTAGCGTTACTCGTTACATATAGGTATACAGAGTGGCAGCTGCGGCGCCCTACGCTTTAGACTACAAAGCTTCGCTTCTTTCGGGCGTCCCTAGACGGCACTGTTTTCTTTTAGAAGTCGGTTAAAAATACATACAGACGATCATACTCATAGAACCACCTATTTTAGAGGTCGATTAAAAAGGGGCTAGTTATTAGTTGTGGACCTTACCGACTTCCTCGACGGACCGGAAGCGCATGTCGCAGGCGGATCCGACGCCATGACACAGCAGCAGCAGGTGGTCGATGCTCGACGGCTCGGTGTCCTCGATCTCGGACTCGTCGTGGCCGCGCCGGACGACCCGCGGACGAGATATGGACTGCCAGACATAGGCAGGTTTATTATTAAATTTTGGTTTTATTAATAAATCGATCTCAAGTCTGAGAGCGATCTTGAGTACGCGTTTGACATGGCATTTTGTACTGGTATGACATAAGAATGACATATTCAAGATCGTTTATTTTGTTTAGGCCTCTACTTTACATATTTATCTTATACTAGCTGAGCCCGCGACTTCGTCCGCGTGGAATTTAACTTAACAAAAAAGCCCGCTACCGCGTTCTCAGCCCGCGCAACAGGTCCCATTTTTTTTCTAAAATAAAGTAGCCTAAGTTACTCCCTATAACATCAGCTATCTGCCAGTGAAAGTCCCGTCAAAATCGGTCCAGCCGTTTCGGAGATTACCCGGAACAAACACACAGACAGACAGACAATTTTTTTTTAAATCACGTTTTTGCTATAGGGGTCGTATGTACTTTCATATGCATTTAGTGAAAAGGTGTTATTTTGATATTACAAACAGACACTCAAATTTTATTTATTTGTATAGATAATGTGTATAATACTTTTTGTATAATGATTGTATGCTAATAACACTTTCAAAATGCTGAAAACTTTGAGCTTAATTCACGAAGATTCCAACTCTGGGGGGTTCCAGAATCATGAGTTGAATCCATGGTATCAGTTTTCGTTACGATGCCCCCTACACCCTGTATATAATACTAACTGCTCTCCTCTCTCTCTGGTTCCTATACTCTCCCGCTCCGTGGACGAACAGGATGAGATGATCGATCTTGGCCGGTTGGTCTTGCGAGACTCGTATCTTGGGCGGGTTCCGGTAAACACGCTTGCCGAAGGAGAACAACTGGATGGGTGGGATAGGATTAGGATGGATTGGTTGAATAGGATGGGTTGGTTGTTTTCAATGGAATGTGTGATCTGGCGGGACGGTATTCAGTTTCTTTTTAATCACAGACAAAAGGGAATAATAGGGGGCATAGGATTAGGGTGAATTCGTTGAATCGGTTGAATTATGTGAATATCAATATCACAGACACCTGCAAAGGTGGTAATACATTGGATTGGTTGAATGACTTGAATACGATGGACTAGTTGAACGAGATGGATTGGTTGAATAGGATGGACTGGTTGAACAGGCTAGATTGGTTGAACAGGATGGATCGGTTGAACAGGATGGACTGGTTGAATAGCATGGACTGGTTGAACGGGTTGGTTCACTCACCGGTGTGCTGGTGAAAGTGTCTGCGGCACCGCTGTGCAGGAAGTGCACCATGACCCCAGGGCCGTGCATCACCACCACCTCCCCGTTGGGGAGGACTAAACGGCGATGCCACTCCCCGTGGGTCATCCCATGGCGGTACTCCTCCTGAATGGTGGGAGTGGAATCATGAAAATTAATTTATCAGTGACAATGGTGTCGCCTGTTCACATTCTGTTGCTGTTCCTGAGAATGTACGACATCTTTTATTCATTGAAGTCAGAGTCAAAGCGTTCATTTTGTTTAGCCCTATGGTGGCACTTAGAAATTTACAATTTCACATTTTTTTTCTTATTTATCTACAAACGGATTGGATCGCGACCTCGATTGAGAAGATCCGGCAAGAAACACAGCGGGCTTGTCTTTTTACATTTTGTTATATTTCTTTTTTTTATCGCCAGTTGCTTATATAGGTATATAGTTTATAATTACAAATGGTAGTAGATATCAATGTAAATTTTATAGCTCCAGTGTGTTGCCTTTGAGATTACCAAGAATTACATAAGTTGAAAAGAGTCACATTGAGTGTCTCGCCGGCTCTTCTCAATGGGAGCGGCATCCCGAGCCGGCGGTAGATTCTGACTATTCATAAATGCTTTGTTGGCTTACATTAATAAAAACAATTTTGAGTTTGATATTTTTTTTACTTATCTTACCTCCAGCTTCTCCGCGACTTGTTCTGTGTACGGTACGTATCTAGCATCGGTTGTGCCTTTGTAGAACCAACTGCACCTGGAAAAAATATTCAAACATATAATAGCCCCTTACTAACCCCTAGGCCACAGATATAGATAACGCAAATGCATGTACTTCGCGTGTCCGAACCCCGACCAAGCGTCAAGGTTGGTCGCCCGCTAACTTGTGAGCGAGCGGGACCACAGATATAAAAAATATGAGTATGAGATAATCACTCGATAGAATCGTAGCGGGCGGAGGGCATCGGCGGCATCGATGTATTTGAATCGGTTTGGATTTCCCGTCACTAATGACGTCACAGTAGGTGTTAAAAATTCGGTACGCTTGGTTTCAATACAAATCGTGATACTTGCGTTATCTATGTAAATCTATATTTGTGCCCTAGGCCCAAGAGTGTCGCGTTCCCCTACGGGTGGGTATAAGACTCGAGCGGCAATTGCTAGTATTTTGCTACGTATAGTAACACGTCAACGATAATAGGGTTTCATGGATCGATTATGTCAAAGTCTATCTGATTTAGTATCGATTCTTGTAAAAGAGTTACTTACTGGTCGGCCCGAAAAAAAAGAAAAAAAAAAGATTCTTCCGAAATATTGCGACACTTGGGGCAGAGGGCGCTCGGAGGTAGGAATCATTGGAAGGGTTGATAAACGTGGATTAGCGGTTGTTTAAGGCTAAAGCGCCCAGCTAGCCCGCGAAGTACAAATTTTTTGAGTTCTTTTAGAAATTTTTCAAAATCTGACAATAATAAAAGACAAATTTTGTAATTCGCGAAAAAGACCGTGTGCAGTGCATTTATTAATATATCCAACTTACTCTAAAACATTTCAAGAACGACAGCTATCCAGATAATCTGGCAATTGTTGTATATTTAGTGATTTACTAGTATCATATCCACCGTGATAATATTTAGAGTAAAATAAATGTATTAATAAACGCACTGCATACTGTGTTTTTCGCAAATCACAAAATGTTGTCTTAAATGTTTTCAGATTTTGGATAAACTATAAAAATACTCGAAAATTTTGAATTTCGCGGGCTAGACAGGCGCCTTCACCTTAATTACACAACGCTTTGTATCCTTCTTTTGAATGAAAAATTACATGTAATTTGAGGACCGCTTGACTCAGTGGTTCGAGCGCAGGCCGCTCGGCTCACTGCACCCGGTAGTTGCGGGTGCGATTCCCGTCGAGGCAAAGTTCGGAATTGGCCTTTTCGTAATTCGCCCCGGTCTGGGTGTCTACGGGATCGCCCCCAGTCCATTGTACGGTACCCATAGTACAAGCGTTGCTTAGTTTGGGACCATACAGTCGGTGTGTCAGTCTGGCGATGTCTGTGTAGTTGTATTTTTGGTAAATCTTAATATATATAACTCAAAGGTGACTGACTGACTGACTGACATAGTGATCTATCAACGCTCAGCCCAAACCACAGGACGGATCGGGCTGAAATTTGGCATGCAGGTAGACGTTATGACGTATGCCTCCGCTAAGAATGGATTTTGATTAATTCTACCCCCAAGGGGATAAAATAGGGGATGAAAGTTTGTATGAAACTTCGTCAATTAAATTCCATGCGGACGAAGTCGCGGGCACAGCTAGTATAGTATAAGGTTATTATTACATTTACATACACTTTAGTTACTTATATTGTCTAACTCATACCGTCGAAATTGTTAACTTTACGTAACACAAGCTTTTGAGTTATAATCTATATATCTATAACTCAAAAGTCACTGACTGACTGACTGACTGACATAGTGATCTATCAACGCACAGCCCAAACCACTGGACGGATCGGGCTGAAATTTGGCATGCAGGTAGACGTTATGACGTATGCCTCCGCTAAGAATGGATTTTGATTAATTCTACCCCCAAGGGGATAAAATAGGGGATGAAAGTTTGTATGAAACTTCGTCAATTAAATTCCATGCGGACGAAGTCGCGGGCACAGCTAGTATAGTATAAGGTTATTATTACATTTACATACACTTTAGTTACTTATATTGTCTAACTCATACCGTCGAAATTGTTAACTTTACGTAACACAAGCTTTTGAGTTATAATCTATATATCTATAACTCAAAAGTCACTGACTGACTGACTGACTGACATAGTGATCTATCAACGCACAGCCCAAACCACTGGACGGATCTGGCTGAAATTTGGCATGCAGGTAGATGTTATGACGAAGGCATCCGCTAAGAAAGGATTTTGATTAATTCTACCCCCAAGGGGATAAAATAGGGGATGAAAGTTTGTATGAAACTTCGTCAATTAAATTCCACGCGGACGAAGTCGCGGGCACAGCTAGTTTAATATAAGTTCTAGAATTGTAAACATTTACTTCATGCTAACACGATTGTAACCAGTTTTGTGTTTAATATGTCGATAAGAATCATTTCCCCTTACCTCCTCACGTTGGTGGGGCTGTCATCCCAGTAGACAGGTATTCGGAGGCGGCCCATGATGTTGACGTCGAATCTGCCGCCATCTGTCGCCACTAGAGTGGTCTCGTTTAGTTCAGCTACAAGAATAAATATATCTATATATTAATTAATACGTGAAGGAAAACTTTGAACCGCTTAATACGAAAATTGCGCGGACGGCGGAGTATGAAATTTGGCACACTTCTAGTTTATATAGAGAAGGAGTGCAGAATGCTAATATTGTTATATTAATGTACTTAGAAATACATCAATAAATAAATAAAATTTAAAAAAACTCCGATGTGACGACTTTTTAAACTACAAAAGAGCTGATAATTCTCAAACGGCTGTACCTATTTTCATGAAACATAGCTAAGAACACTCTCGATCAGAATATCTTTCTAACAAAAAAAAAACAATATTGTAATCGGTTCATTCGCTTGGGCGCTACGATGCCACAGACAGACACACAGATTTACATGTTAAGCTTATAAGACCCCTCTTTTTTTACGGGGGTTAAAATGGTACTAACGGCTTATAAACGCCATCTCCAAGGCCCTGGAGTCAGCCACCGAGAAACCTCTCCATATGGACTTGTCTTCCACGTCCACTCGGTAGAACCAGTGGTGCTTCACTGACGTATACTCCGGTGTGGAGCGACCCTGGAATCATGGATAGCGTCAAAGAACATAGAAACTCCTTTCTACGCCACTTTGTAATGGAGCATGCGATTTCTACTTCTACGATTGAGGTTGCATGCAGGTGTGCTGCTCTTAGCAACGATAATCGATATATCGTGACATTCGTATTGTCGAATCCTACTCTAAATTTCAAATTTATTGCCGTCGTATCGATTACTGGACCAATAATACAAAATAATCGTTCGTTCAGACGATATACGACGGCAAACAATATGAAATTTAGAGTAGGATTCGACAATACGAATGTCACGATATATCGACTATCGTTGCTAAGAGTAGCACCTCTGAGCATGGCTTACAACCCCCGTATTCATAATAGACGGAAAGTTTCCGATGTCGGAAACGAGAGCTTTCATCCTTTTTCTAATTACTTTGTAAAATATGGATGGAAGAATTTTTTTTAACATCTTCCGTTCAAAAAATCGGTGAACTACCGAATACTCCGTCAATTTTGGACAAATTTTGAAAATTATTTATGTGTTTAAAAGGGCTTCCTCCAGATCGTCCCATAGTCAATGCCACTATCTTTACACTAAGTTAGGACTACGTCTTAGGTAGGTAACCTACCCCTACTTGAATTGAAGACGCCAATAGTTTGACAATACTAGTAGTGTTTAGAAGGGCCACCCTCGTAGCTGAGAGGTTCCGGGTTCGATTCCCATCCTGGCCATTAAACTATTGACGTGAGCCCGCTCCTAACACAAGCATTAGCTTAGCTGGAGGGGCTAACGGGATTACTAGTAATGTGAATACTCACATTACTAGTAGTCTTTAAATAAAAAATGGCACCGACTTCAAATAAAATAAACTACAATGTCCCTAGTTATTTTAAACTTTTTAGTAAACCTAGGTTTTTTCAAGTCAGTATTTTTTTTTAAAATAAAATATACTTATTTCCGTCTTCGGAAACTTTCCGTCAATTGTGTAAGATGTTGATACAATATGTACATAGAATTTTAATGATAGGCAGAATACGATGGAAAATAAATTCTCTGGCAATTTTTCTATTGATAAAAGGCGAAAAATATATAAGCCATTGGCCCCCTCATCAATATAACTACAAAAGTATATGAGCTACGGATTTGAAGTTTGTCACGTGTTCTATACAGCCTCTGGTTGCTGACTAGCAAAGGATTATACTTTACGCGAACGCAGTCGCGAGAAATAGCAGTTCAAAATTATAGCAAAAAAATCTCTATTTTGTACCACAGACCAATAAGACAAGACACCGCTTACGTCCACTACTGTATGAGAATGCAATCGACAAAGTTCGCGGGGTATCGGAGAAGACGGGCGAATTTTGATAGGTCCGTTCAAGGTCGAGCCGTGAATGGACCAATCAAAATGTCAGGTGCGGTCATACATATGCAGTGGCAATGCATATGTTAGGCGAGCAGGGTTTACCCGGCTATGCAGCGTCTATGACTTATTGGTCTTTTTTATTTTGTATTTAATAAAAGTAGAAAAGTAATATACCTCAGACAGCACCGCGACTCCTTCATTCGCTTCATCATGCGTGATCCCTTCAAAATTAATTGTCGAAGACCTTTTTACAGTATCCTTGTTTCCATCCATATTACCATTATTTTTATCACTTTCTTTACTATTATCATCCATTGCCTTCCTAAATTTACAACCTTTATCAAAATTGAGACCTTTCAAACAATATTTACATTTAGCGAACACGTTCTCTAATGTCTCTTTGCCGTCTACATCCGCCGATTCGTTTTCAAATACAGTTTTAACATCGCCTTTGTTAAATATTATATCGGAATCGTATTCCACGGTGAAATAATTTACGTGCCGTACTAATTGATCGCCGATATCTATGTTTTGTGGGGAGGTTAAATCTTTCATTAAGTTTATGTATCTCTCTTTATTTTCCGGGGCATGTCTGTAGTGGTTTTGACTTTGGCTAAGCTCAAAAAAAGACTTTCCGTGGTCCGTCTTCGGTGGGGCTGAGAAGTAACTAGCTAACCTACTGAAGCTTTCAGGAGCTTCGGCAGGGTTATCCGCTGAGAAGAAGTTGTCAGGATCAGGGAGTGGTGGGTCGTTTTCAGGGATTTTAGGAACAGCTTTGGGATTGAAAACTGAAGAGAAATCTGGCAATTTGTCGCTTCTTCCTTCTGCTATACTGGATGCGAATATGGAGCATGATATTTCAGGTTGGGTATCAATATGTTGAATGTCGTCTAGTTTGGATGGAGTTGGCTGAGTGTCATCAACCAATTTCGCGGCTAATCCACTTGCCTGTGTTTGATACTTAGATTCTTTTGCTTCGAACGGCTTTGTATCTTCAAATAAATTCGAAACCCGTCCTATATTAATGGTATTTGGATCAAATGCTTGCATATGACTATCACCAAACAACGTCGCCGTTACTAAACTAGCTGGGATATCTTCTGTTTGATTATCCTTGATGTTATCAACATCTCCAACCGTGGAAAAATATCTCTTTTCTAATAACAAAGCTGAATCTGATGGTTCACTGATTTCTTTGCTTGTGGTCGCAATTTCAGTGTCTTTTGTTGCAACCAATCCAGTTTCAGGTTTGACAGGATGCTTGGATACTGCAGAATCAAATGTAGTTGCAAAATTTGCATCTTCCACTAAATCCGCTGGTAGTAAACTCGTCGGTATATCATCCAATGGATCTTCTTGACCACAATCAACTTGAAAAGCTGTGGATAGGTGTCCCACATCAACAATATTTTTAAGGAGCCCAGATGTTGCATCAACATTTTTGAAAGCAAACCCAGATGTAAAACTGCCATCATCTAAATCTCTTGCAACGAAACTCTGTGTGTCTGTACGTATATTTTCTTTAGCTACTGAATCATTGAAGCTAGTAAATCCACCTGCGATTTCGGGTAGCGTGTGTTCAGTTAGTCTCAAATCAAATGTTGGAAACAAACTGTCTCTAATTAGGCTTGGTGCATCAAAAACATTACTTTCTTCCCTTGAATCGAATGCAGTTGGGAATCGAGCGTCTTCAACTGAGCTTTTTAATCCAGCTGAAATGGCAGCATCACATGTTTTAATATTATCTCTTGCATCGAATGCAGTATATTCAGGTAGTTTCTCATTACTATCATCAACCAAATTGGTAATATTAGATTCAATATTAAATCCAACAGGAGCTACGTTGTGTGCCGTTGAAAACGTGAAAACCTGAGTTGTATGAGTCTGGGTTGAAGTTTCGGGCACAGTTTTTATATCACTTAGAGCTTTAGATATTAGTAATCTCTTTTTATATTCTTCTTCAAAGCCAGGCGGAATGTTTATGGGAGTGGGAGAGCTTATGGAGTTTCTGTAATGAGTTTCCACTGCAAAATAAGACGCCATAGTAATCGGGGGACTTGACATTTGGAATATAGACTTGTGATCTTCGCTATCAACTTCTTCCATCTTCTTAAATCTTTCAACCCTATTGGTGAACGTATCAGATTGACTGTCGTCGCTTCTCTCTCTCTCTCTGTATTCTATTTTATCATCGTCCGTCCCAGACGGTTCTATTACAAACTCTTCGTAAATAGGAAAGTCTTTCTTCGCATCTTGCTCGATTGAGAGTACATCTAAACCACCAGTTTCGTCTGATTTCGTGTCTTCCTCTGCTGGCGGCGCTGATGGTACACCAATCTGTTTAGGAAGCAAGTCCTCATGATGTTTGAATTCAGCTTTTATTTCGTCGCTGGCGTTTGTAGGGACATTGTCAAAGAATAAAGAGTTGTTCCCATAAAATCCTATGGTGTTTGGATCGATTGTGAAACTATAATCATGTTCCAGATTTTTATTAGTATCGTCTGTTTTAAATTCTTCTTCGGTCGCCCATCCGTAATTCCTGGGTTCTACGTCATCATCGTCATCTAGTAGTTCAGTAGCTGATTGCACATTTATAGTTTCAATTGTTTCCTCAGTAATATGAGAGATTTCGTTAAACTGATTATTTTCATACTCAATATTATCACTAGATGCAATGTTGGGCTCTGTAAATGGTGCTTCAACTGCGTTCGACAGCTGTATCCGCGACGTGATATTTTCAATCATCTGTGTAGTCCAATTATCAACTTCTTTATCGTCTCTATCCTCTGGTTTATTAAATTCTCTGCAAGTCTCACAGATGTTCAGTTCTGACACGTTCTCACCTTCTAATGGCTCGATCGTGCCTATGTTCTCAAAGAAACTAACACTAGCGTTTCTATCGAACATGTTATCTTTGTTTTCATATATTGCAGTAATTGTGTCCTTAATTTCAGTTAGGTCTTTAGGTTTGTCAGGAATTATTGTTGATAAACCAAATAGCGGTACAGATGATACTCCTACGATAGGAATCTCATCTTTAGATATAGATTCCAGTAAGCTATCTACTTTGGGATGTTTCTGAGTAACTTTGATATCCAATAGCGTATTAGTGAATAATTCTACTGGCTTGTACTCCACAGTAGAAGTAACTATAGGATCTGCTGAAGTAAATAGGTTACTAGTGAATGTGCTTGATTGTTCAAATTTGATGGGCGCAAAGGAATCAGGCATACTTATATTTCCTTCTTGGATTTCAGTGTTAATTGATGCTAGCGTTTCTAAGCGTGAAGGAATTGTCTCATTTTGAACTTTCTCAGTAGACAGACAAACTTTGGGAGTATTAATATCAAAGACTGTTCTCGCTGATTTCTCTTCAAATGACGTAACATGAGCTGATTCAATTTTAGTATCTTCTGAAGTATCTTTTCCTATATTTTCTTGAGTTTTAATTGCTGTATCATCAAACGATTTTATCTCTTGTTGACTTGTGCTAGCGAATAAATTAATATTATCAACCTTTTCCTGATCAGCTGTACTTGGAGTTCCAAATACAGTGTTAGAATGTATTTGTTGATTTTGGGAACTGTATGGAGGGTTATTAGCGTAAGTCGAAGAGTTATATCCAGGGTAAGCTTGGTCTTGGGTCTGATAATAATTTGAATAATACTGATTATCTTGATAATACGCTTGATGCTCATCATAAGAGCTATATTTCTGTGCGTTTTGCACATTAGGTACAAATATTTCAAAATTACCCTGACCACTATATTGCCCGGTCTGCTT
Organism: Notodonta dromedarius; assembly: GCA_905147325.1. NCBI lineage: Eukaryota > Metazoa > Arthropoda > Insecta > Lepidoptera > Notodontidae > Notodonta > Notodonta dromedarius. The sequence continues at coordinate 2,299,191 of LR990187.1, forward strand.
ATAAGGAACATTCTCCTGTGCACTCGAATCATCCTTCGTACTTTCATTATAAGCGGGATCGAAGAACGTGGTCACGGTATTCTGTATCTTATTGATATCTATAGAACTGAGTTTAGATTTCAATGATCCAATAATACCGAATCCTTTATTTTCTTTGGGTTCTTCGTAATAATCGGTTGTTGGTCTGCTTAAATCGAAAGCCGTATCGAAATGTGATGGAATCGGTTCCTGAGGTTTGTTTGCATCGAACGGAGTGTACGTGTCGACTGGTTTATTTAAATCAAAAGCTTTTGGTTCAGTCATCGATGCTGCGTTTAGTGCGGAAGGCACTCTTGCGGTTTGGTTAATATCAAACGGTATGGCAGGCGTTTTTACATTAGCTTCTTGATCAGGTGTAAACAGAGCACCTTGGAATATACCAGTTTCGACTGTAGGTAGTATTGGTTTAACATTATTGCTAATACCGCCGACACCTTCAATAGGTCCAGAGTAATATTGTGGCCTTTTATTAGCCATTCTGTAATTTACTCCCGTAGATTTAGGTGGCTCTATTAAAGTTTTAGTAGGTTCGGTGGGTGGTAAAAATAATTCGGCTTTCATTTCTTCTTGCACTGATATAGGATTATAGAATGTAGGAGGTAGAGTTGGCGTTGATTGTGGAGCGAATATCGTAGATGCTGACGGTACAGATGACGTTACGGCGTATTGAGATGAATTTGGCGTTTCAGAAGTATCAGTTGGCGTGAAAATGGAAGAAGGTGTGGCAGCTGATGCAGTTAATACATTAGGCGGTGCAAATATGTTTGTATTGGACGGAATAGTTGGAGCAAATATTGGTGGAAGTTTTGGAGGTCCGATAGCTGAGATTGGTGGTTTCAATCCAGTTGTTGGTTGAGATATTGGAATAGAAGGTTTTGTTGGTGGTGCTATTGGCATCGGTTGAGGTGTTGAATATAACGTTGAGTTTTCAGGTAGCGATATTGGATTGAACATTGGCGGTTGCGCAGTAGGAAACGATGGATTTGTTCCTACCATTAATGTCTCATTAATAGGCTGCGATGGAAAATCCGAAGTCGTTATTGGATCAAACGTTGGCACAAATATGTTATCAGCCAATGACGTAGTTTGTAAAGTTGGTCGTTTAATAACCGGATGGTTGGATCCAATGCGTCTTGCAACTGAAGGTGGTAATACAGATTTTACTGCAGTCTGACTGTCTCTCCTCTGCGTCGAAAACATAGGCGGTGGCGGAATTACTGGATTACTTTGTTCTGGGAAATTTACTTCAGAATCTTTCGAAGAAGATATCAAATTAGGTTGATAATTGCTTGCAGAATTATCTAGGTTTCCTGCATTGTCAATTCTGGGACTATACATATCGAAGGCATCAGTTAAATCTGATGGTTTACCTTCGAGGACTCTTTTTACATCCGGTTTTTCAGTTTCATTCAAATTAGGATTAAATATATTAAGGGTCTCATTGTAAGTTGGTGGTTTCATAACTTCAACCTTATCGGCATCCGTTAGAGTCATATTTCCAACACGATCTGTTAGATTTATGCTGCTTTCTTGAGCTGTGGGTACGAAGTAAGCTGGAACTGATGTACTGGCAGCACCATAAGCCATAGAGGGTGTATCCCCAGAAGAGAGCCCTGGTATTTGCGCGTATTTCTTTTTTGATATTATTCTGTAGTTACTTGGACCTGTAACAAGAGAAACAGTTTGTAAATATTAAATATTATCAGGCAATTAAAAAAGGTTTAAAAATGGTTCCAAGATGAGAAGAATGTAACTAAAAGAGTGATGAGTGTGAAAACTGAGCAAAAGGAATATCTAAAAAGAGATAGATAGACAACGGGAAAAGCTAAGACAGATAAATGATGATGATACGTTTAATGGCAATTCTTAGTCTTTCTTTAACGACTTTCTTAGAGAGCCGGATGCCCAACCCCCTTCACTAATCGTACAATAAGCCGATCTTCTGTGACAGGATAGTACTACCCCGGTCCAGCCAGGCCGTATATGTATGCCTATTGGCTGCATCTTGGTTCGACTATCAAGCTTTTGAAGCGAAGCTTCTATACGGACGATCGGAGCGCTCGCCACACGGCCACTCTATATGTGCTAAGCGTCAGTAGCGTTACACAACATATACCTATATAGGTATACAGAGAGCTGATTTTTAACGCTCGCTTCCTACGCTTTATACTATAAAGCTTCGCTTCTTTCCGGCGTCTCTAGACGGCACTGTTTTTTTAGCCTTATTATTTTTGTTTAACATTTGTATGGTCTCCACACAGCCTCGCTCCGCTTAGATCTTGGAGCGTCAGCATAAAACGGACATCGGTAAGCGGTCAGCACAATTAGCTTAATCTCATCGTAGATTATAAAGAGCAGCACCGGTAAGTACCCCTGCGAGTAATCACAGACTAACATATACACTTGCATCTCTGATTGGTTCCTGGTTAGACTGGTTTAAGTTCTAGTAAATCTTACCTACAAGACAGGAATACAACTTTCTTTAAAGTTGAGTCAAAGGTTTCAGGTTTTAGAAGCGTCATAAGCTTAGTAGTTAGACAGGCTGCCCTCCAAGTGATAGGTTCCGGGTTTGATCCCCATCCTGGCTGTTAAAACTATTGGCGTTAGCGCAATACTGGAGCGGGTATATATTCCCCCCCCCCCCCCCCCTCTGTACCACTCCCCTTCAGGCGGGCAACGTGCGAGCAATGCCTTTGGTACTGCAAGCATCTATAGGCCACAGTATCTGATTAACATAAGACGGGCCGTAAGCTTGATTTGACCGACTTTGTTGAAATAAAAAAAGTCCCGGCAGATGTTAAACATGTGTAGTGTATTGTATGCGTACAAGGGAGTCGAGAGCGGTGGCGTGGAGGGGGCATGACGGCATGAGAGAGCGTCATGCCGTTTGCCGTGACGGCAAACTGGTCGATTTTACCGCCAAAGTGCTCCAATAGATGTTTCACATTCAAAAATAATTCAAGCCATATAGGAGGAGAAGAAATTACACACACACCGGAATTTGAAGCAAAAACTTTTATACCACTTTTACGAAAATTGCGCGGACGGAGGAGTATGAAATTTGGCACACTTATCCTATATAAATAAATAAAATTGGAGTGTCTGTTTGTAATATCAAAATAACACCTTTTCACTAAATGCATATGAAAGTACATACGGCACGCACCTATAACAAAAACGCGATTTAATTTTTTTTTGTCTGGTCTGTCTGTCTGTGTGTTTGTTCCGGGTAATCTCCGAAACGGCTGGACCGATTTTGACGGGACTTTTACTGGCAGATAGCTGATGGTTTAAGGAGTAACTTAGGGTACTTTAATTTTAGAAAAACCAAATAAAAAAAATGAGTCCTGTCGCGCGGGCTCAGAACGCGGGAGCGGGCTTTTTTGTTAAGTTAAATTCCACGCGGAAGAAGTCGCGGGCTCAGCTAGTAATTTATATAGAGAAGGAGTGCAGAATGCAAATATATATTTAAAATTATACATAAATAATACATTAAATCAATAAATAAAACATTACACACACTACCATGCGTTTAACATACACACATTTGTAACTTCTCCTTGGTACCGGACTGACTGTCTGACTGATAAACGGTGATAGTTTTTTTTTCTTTATTACATTCTGCCTGCCAGTCTTTGACAATAGAACCTTATTGACGTTTAAAATTAAAATTAATTATGGTCGAATTTCGACGACGGGCGACCACTAGTCCTACTAATATTATAAATGCGAAAGTTTGTGAGTGTGGATGTATGTATGTATGTTTGTTACTCCTTCACGCAAAAACTACTGAACGGATTTGGATGAAATTTGGAACACAGATAGATTATAACCGGGATTAACATATAGGATACTTTTTAACCCGATAGTCCCGAAATTTTTGCTAAGTTAAAATACTACGCGGATGAAGTCGCGGGGCACAGCTAGTATTTATAAATAGATAATAATATAGAAATAATAATATTACATCAATATCCGTTTAGAGATTATGTTGACTTTTCCCTGTACCTGCAGACGTTTAGTCTTCATCACTTTTTATTAATCAAATTTATGTAACTTCAAATGTGGGGGTGTCCCGACGATTCTCGGCTCGGGTTTTACCAAAATTCTGCGGATTTCCTTAAGTCCTTCCTAGCCATTTTTTCCCTTCACCGATTCACAAGGGATCTTTCTTAGTAATGAGAGTGTAAAATCCAGTAAACACAGAGGCGGGGCACACCCTTAGTTGGATCACTTGGCTTTCACTGCTTTTTAAAAGTTTGTCATTTGATGAAAAGTGTATTGTTCCAAATTGGTTAAAGATTGTTAAATGCCTCTACTAACCCATAGTTTTGATGTATTGTTTTATCCTACTAATATTATAAACTAGCTGAGCCCGCGCGACATAACCCATTTTTTCATTTTTTTTAAATTTTGTTTTTCTAAAATAAAAGTAGCCTAAGTTACTGCTTATAACATCAGCTATCTACCAGTGAAAGTCCCGTCAAAATCGGTCCACCCGTTTCGGAGATACTCTTTGATTTCATGTGTTTTTATTTTTTTACGCGGAACCCTAATTATTTTTCAAAAATTAAAGTAGCCCAAGTTACTCCCTATTACATCAGCTATCTGCCAGTGAAAGTCCCGTCAAAATCGGTCCAGCCGTTTCGGAGATTACCCGGAACAAACACACAGACAGACAGACAAAAATTTTTTAAATCGCGTTTTTTCTATAGGTGTCGTATGTACTTTCATATGCATTTAGTGAAAAGGTGTTATTTTGATATTACAAACAGACACTCCAATTTTATTTATTTGTATAGATGTATAGATGCGAAACATTGTGAGTGTGGATGTTTGTGTTTCTCTTTTAGGCAAAAACTACTGAACGGATTTGGATGAAATTTGGAACACAGATAATTTATAACCGGGATTAAAACATAGGATACTTTTTATAATCCCGATTTTTTTTGTTAAGTTAAAAACTACGCGGACGAAGTCGCGGGCACAGCTAGTATATTAGGCAAACAAGCGGACAATCCGTGTGGTGTTAAGGAGTTATCGTCACCTATAAATGCTTGCAATACCAATGGAATTGCTCGCTCGTTGCCCACCGAAGGCGAGAGGGACAGAGCGAAGGGATTGACCCGAAGGGGAGAGGGACAGAGCGAAGGGAATGACCCGAAGGGGTTATGTTTTCAGCTCTCTCACTCATCGTACGAAACGCAGCTATAACAGATTATTTACGCCGATCTTCTGTGAGAGGGTGGTACTTCCCCGGCCAGCCCGTATATGAGCTGTAGTTTTTTTTTTTTTTTTGAATGGACTATATGTTGTTGGCCAGAGTGGCCATAACAACTTCACCCGGACAGAGGGCGAGCGCGAGTGCGCTCCAGCCAGAGGGGCAGGGGGGCAGCTAGCTCAAGGGCGCCACAAGGGACACGACCTCGGCTTGGGCCGCTGCCAGGAGAGGTGGCGAGGGTAAATCTACCACCGGATCGGAACGCGAATTGGCTCTATGGATGTACGAAGAAGATGACGTAGGAAGCTGTGGAAATAGGGAGTATGGACGTAATGCGAAATTGATGTAACAAGTCGTTTGTAATATAAGACGTATAGGCTCCATACGACTGCCGCGGTTATTAAAAACAAACTTTATTCACTTCTTCATAGGACACATGTTCTCAAATGTCGCAGCAGTCGTTTGGAGCCTTTAAACACCTGAGCGAAATTAACTTACCAGTAACAGGAGGTTCCTTTGGCGGCGGAGCGGCCTCCTTAATAACGTTATCAACACTCATCAAAGGAACCGACTCTCCTTGGACACAGCCTTGATAACCTTGAACCTTTGCATCGTCAGGAGTCTGCTCCCTACTTTTCAAGCTCAGCATACTCGAAAAAGAGCTGAACACAGCACTGGCCACGTGCGGCAAAACCGCGGGCAGTTGGGAAAAATTCTGGGCTATGTCGGCGGTCAAACTTTGCTGCACTTCGGGCTTCTCATCATTCAGATTGATCTCCTCGAGATTTTCTTCGGTCCCGAGGTTTGCATTCTGATCAGCCATCTGGCTGTTCAAGGGAGCACTGACATATCTTGTACCGTGGAGCCTTGCGAAGTACTCATTGACATCAAAATCATCTTCGTATTTTGGTAAACCCTTTGATTGGGTGAAGCACACGTTTTCTTCCTTTCTATCATCTTGGAGGGTAGATTGATGATCTAGGATGTTGGGTATGGTTGTGGTAGAGTAGTGGGAAGGTACTATATTGGAGTTCGAATCCCCGGATGGATGGTTCGCGAGTTCATTGTCGGGTTGCCCCAGGGATTGCGCGTGGGCCCCAATTTGTTGTTCTGCAACAAAGGAAAAGATATTTTTAGAATACGAATTGACGCAAAAGGCTGCATAAGTGCTGAGTAAGTGTCAATGAAGTTATTATTTATCTTTTCTACAGAATAGTTTAAAACAATATCTCTCTCTGTCTTGCCACTTGTTATTGAAAAGATGGGAGGAATGAGTACACTAACGTCCGCACAAGTAAACATATAAAATTGAATAATATTGTTAGTTTGCATTAAGGTGAAGGCGCCTGTCTAGCCCGCGAAGTTCAAATTTTTTGAGTTCTTTTAGAAATTTTTCAAAATCTGACAATAATAAAAGACAAATTTTGTAATTCGCGAAAAAGACCGTGTGCAGTGCATTTAGTAATACATTTATTTTACTCTAAATATGATCACGGTGGATATGATACTAGTAAATCACTAAATATACAAAAATTGCCAGATTATCTGGATAGCTGTCGTTCTTGAAATGTTTTAGAGTAAGTTGGATATATTAACAAATGCACTGCACACGGTCTTTTTCGCGAATTACAAAATGTGCCTTTTATTATTGTCAGATTTTGAAAAATTTCTAAAAGAACTCAAAAAATTTGAATACTTCGCGGGCTAGATGGGCGCTTTAGCCTTAAACATAAGTTATTTATTACACGTGTTGGCCTTGGTTTACAATATTTATTGCCATATAAACCTTATTTAAACGGAAACATTACATAGCAACACTGTTGACGGTCGTAGAGCGAAACTAGTAGCACCACCCTCTGACAGAAGCTCGTCGTGTAGTAGTTATTATAACTGCGTTTCGTGCCGAAAGTGAGAGCCCCCCGTCCCCCTGCCCCACTCCCTTTCAGGGCGGCAATGTGCAAGCAATGCCTTTGATATTGCAAGGAGTTAAATGCTACTGTAACCTTTTAACATCAGGTCGGGCGTAAACAGCGGGATAGCAGAGTTTGTTGTGCAAAAAAAAACTGTCAAAGCGTAAACCGATAATTCTTTATTAATAACTAGCTGTGCCCCGCGACTTCATCCGCGTAGTATTGGAGATTATTGGGTTAAAAAGTATCCTATATGTTAATCCCGGTTATAATCTATCTGTGTTCCAAATTTCATCCAAATCCGTTCAGTAGTTTTTGCGTGAAGGAGTAACAAACATACATACATACATACATCCACACTCACAAACTTTCGCATTTATAATATTAGTAGGACTAGCGGCCCGCCCCGGCTTCGCACGGGTACATTGCGGTTACATTATTCGAGTTTTAGTAAGGATCCCTAATTTTTTTTGAAAATATAATATAGCCTATGTCACCCGGGGATAGTGTAGCTTCCCAACAGTGAAAAATCGAATAATTTTTCAAATCGGTTCAGTAGTTTTGGAGCCTATTCATTACAATCAAACAAACAAAGTTTTCCTCTTTATAATATTAGTATGATAATAACATATAATCACGCCTCTATACCATATATGTACTTTAATTCGGACTTTTGAAAAACCCTGGGGTGCTACGCTTAGCAACGATAATCGATATATCGCAACGATCGTATTGTCGAATTCTACTCTAAATTTCATATTTTTTGCCATCGTATCGATTACTGAAAGCACAATACAAATTATCGTTAGTTCAGACGATATACGACGGACGGCAAAAAATATGGCATTAGAGTATGAATTCGACAAAACGAATAAAGAAATGTCGCCAGACGAACACACCAACTGTTTGGTGCCAAACTAAGCAACGCTTGTACTATGGGTACCGTACAATGGACTGGGAGCGATCTCAATGACACCCAGACCAAGGCAAATTACGAAAAGGCCATTTCCGAAATTTACCACGACGGGAATTGAACCCGCAACCACCATGTGCAGTGAGCCGAGCGGCCTACACTCGCACCACTGCGCCAAGCGGTCGTCTAAATGTCACGATATATGGATTATCGTTGCTAAGAGTAGCACACCCCTGTATTTTATGTTTACTCGTCGGTCATACGTTGCGTCAAGTAGGTGAGTCGGTCTACCAAATTTGGTAATGTTTACATAGGAACCCACTCGCCTATATTTGCTAGATAAACTTCCAATCGTATTTAGTTGCTTGCTCATGCATTTGACGATAATGACGACCGCTCGGCGCAGTGGTTCGAGCGTCGGCCGCTCGGCTCTCTGCACATGGTGGTTGCGGGTTCGATTGCCGCCGGGGCAAATTTCGGAAATGACCTTTTCGTAATTTAAGCAAGTCTGGGTGTAACTGAGATCGAACCCAGTCGCTTGTACGGTACCCATAGTACAAGCGTTGCTTAGTTTGTTGAAGACCAGGGGCCCAACTATAAACCGCTGGCATCGATCAACTCGCAATAAGTCAAAATTGACGTATACGTAGTTATTTTATAGAAAAAATGCCGATCGTGATGCGAGCGGTCCAGCCTGTATACAATCATCTAATTTTACTTTATCACTACATAGTATAAAACAAAGTCGCTTCCCGCTGTCTGTCCCTATGTATGCTTAGATCTTTAAAACTACGCAACGGATTTTGATGCGGTTTGTTTTAATAGATAGAGCGATTCAAGATTAAGGTTTATATGTATAATACATGCATAATATAGTGGAGAAACACTGATAAAATACCCATGCGAAGCCGGGGCGGGTGGCTAGTATTCTTATGTAATCCAATAACATATCCTCTTAACATTTGCTTCCAGTTCGACAGGTAACCGAATATGAACATTAACCTACATATGATGACTATAAAAGTACTTAAGGGCGCCGGCTTTCGGTTTCTATATAATGATGACCGCAGCATCACTAGCATAGATTTTATTTTCTATATTTCGACAACAGCCCCGCCTGTCGGGCCATGCTATTGCTAAGAACTATCTAAGAGACTTCATGCGTAAAAAAAACATCAAAATCGGTCTAGACGTTTAGGAGCAGAATTACGCAGACGCACGCACCGCAATTGTATGTATAAAGAAGAAGAATATAAAGATCAACCGATACCAAATTAAATAAATTATAAGGTCTCCAGTCATGTCTAGCTTTTTATAGCACCCAGTTTTTTATAAATCTTTTCAATTTTATATACTTCTTTAGTGACAATGGTGTCGCCTGCTCACATTCTGTTGCTGTTCCTAAGAATGTACACAATCTTTTATTCATTGAAAAGAGTAACCATTGAGTTTCTCGCCGGCTCTTCTCAGTGGAAGCGACAGAATGAAGATCCGAGCCGGCGGTAGATTCTGACTATTCATAAATGCTTTGTTGGCTTACATGAATGAAAACAATTTTGAGTTTGAGTTCGAGTTATAAACGGAGAACATCGTGAGGAAACCTGCATGTCTTAGAGAATCTAACAAATTTTCGAAAGACATGTGAAATCCGCCAACCCTCTGGAGCAGCGTGGTGGATTACGGCCTGAATACGCCTCGTAGTGAGGGGAATCCCGTGCCCAGGAGCGGGACGTCAAAAGGGCAAAGTTTTTTTATTTTATAATTAAAGTATATTATACATTTTTAATGATAATAAATATGTTTAGCCGTGTCAAATTTAGTTTACTCGTGATTGGTAGAGACATAAATTTGAACGGTAGGCAGTAATGCAGGCAAGATTGTTCCTCCATGATGGTTGTAATATCTCCTATGGTGTATGATCATGGCCACGTGAAAGTGTCTGGGGGTCGACGACCCCGCGGCGTTACGTGTTGCGTGCGTCGCGGCGCAAGTGCGAATCCAGTGGTATGGCGATATTACTCATTGCACTCGTCGAGGTGCTCCAGTCTGTTTACCGCTGGCATCTCAATCAACTCGCTAAACGTCAAAACTGACGTGTCGCGTAAGAGAATATGCCAGTTCTGTCAGTTTTTTTATAGAAAATCTGTCAAAACTGATGTGTCAAACAGAGGAGTGTGAAATTTCAAACGCCATCTACCGTCCCTAACCCGTCTAAGCTACTTGAGCATTGGCCAATAGTAGGATGTTTTTGGTCATGTCTACGGCTGATCTGACAACCGTTGGGGTAGACCACAGACATATAAGCCATAGACGCCGCATATCCGGGCATCCCCCCCGCTCGCCTAACATACTATGTATTACAATTACATAATATGTGTGACCGCACCTAGCATTTTGATTGGTCCGTTCACGTAAGCCAGGATTGATACTGGTGTCGAAAGATGAAGCCGAGGTTTGACCGTCGACTAAAGTCTGTCACGACCATTAGTATGTGTTTTTGTGCTTGAGTGTGTACACATTACGTAGTTGTATGCTGTTGATGGTCACCGCGCCTCTGTCGAGAGTTAATAAACAAACAAATATCGCCAGACTGACACACCTACTGCACGGTCCCAAACAAAGCAACGCTCGTACTATGGGTACCGTACAATGGACTGGGGGCGATCCCGGTGACACTCAGACATGGGCAAATTACGAAAAGACCATTTCCTATTTTGGCCCAGACGGGATAATCGAACATAATTCTCGATAATCGATCGACAGAATAAATTCAGTAGAGAAACTAACATTTAACAACTCTATTGACGACTAACTAACCAAGGAAAATATGATAATCTATACTGCGACATATTTAAAGAACTCCCCGCGCCTTTAAAGCTTTGAAGTATTCTTATCTCAACACATTAACAGAGTCTGACTAATCTTGTAACAATGTCAGTTAAGGCTAAAGCGCCCGTCTAGCCCGCGAAGTTCAAATTTTTTGAGTTCTTTTAGAAATTTTTCAAAATCTGACAATAATAAAAGACAAATTTTGTAATTCGCGAAAAAGACCGTGTGCAGTGCATTTATTAATATATCCAACTTTCTCTAAAACATTTCAAGAACGACAGCTACCCAGATAATCTGGCAATTTTTGTATATTTAGTGATTTACTAGTATCATTACCACCGTGATAATATTTAGAGTAAAATAAATGTATTAATAAATGCACTGCACGGCTAGACAGGCGCCTTCACCTTAAGTTAAACACGGGCCGGTGTAGTTGTGACACCGATGACAACGCTTCCGGTCTAATCAGCGTGGTGATTATTTTTTATGGTCTTCATTCATCATAGACCAATACCGCTAACCTAACATATGCATTGCCACTGCATATGCATGACCGCACCTGACATTTTGATTGGTCCAATAGCGGCACGACCTTGGACGAATCAAAATTCGCCCGTTTTCCCCGATACCCCGCCAACTTTTGACTATTTTGTTTAGGTCTATGGGGGCACTTACAAATTGTCAATTTTATATTTTTGAAGCGAAGCCTCTATACGGACGTTTGGTGCGCTCGCCGCGCGGCCACTCTATCCGTGCTAAGCGTCAGCATGGTTACACGATGACGTCAGAGCTGTGCGGCGCCCTACGCTTTATACTATAAAGCTTCGCTTCTTTCGGACGTTTCTAGACGGCATTGTTTTTTTTCTTCTTATATCTACAACCGGATCGGAACGCAACCTCGACTGAGAAGATCCGGCGAGAAACTCAGCGAGCTTGTCTTTTACATTTCCACATTGTTTTCTCATGCAATTGTGGATGTATGCAGTGTCTTGACTTATTGGGCTATGTCTTTAATAGACCTGTCAGTATTCAAAAATGGAGTTGTTGAGAGCTAGCTTCTGTACTGAATATATTTTGATGATACGCAGTCACCGTAGCCTATAGATGCTTGCAATACCAATGGCATTGCTCGCACGCTGCCAACCTGAAGGGTAGTGGGAATTGGGATAAAGGGAAGGGAAGGAATGACGGAGTGTTGTGGCATGAATCTCGCACATATCGTACAAAACGCAGCTATAAATAAATAAATAAAATAGATAACGCCAGACGAACACACCAACTGTACGGTCCCAAACTAAGCAACGCTGGTACTATGGGTATCGTACAATGGACTGGGGGCGATCCCAGTGACACCCAGACCAGGGAAAATTACGAAAAGGCCATTTCCGAAATTGACCCTGACGGGAATCGAACCCGTAACCACCCGATGCAGTGAGCCGAGCGGCCTACGCTCGAACCACTGCGCCAAGCGGTCGTCAGCTATAAATAGCTACTTTACGTAAATCTTTTGTGAGATGGTACTATAATGATACTACCCTGGTCAACAAGTGGCCACAGCGCGTGTCTTAAATTCCATCACTACATAGTATAAAACAAAGTCGCTTCCCGCTGTCTGTCCCTATGTATGCTTAGATCTTTAAAACTACGCAACGGATTTTGATGCGGTTTTTTTTAATAGATAGATTGATTCAAGAGGAAGGTTTATATGTATAATACATGCATAATATAGTAGAGAAACACTGATAATTTTAGAGCGCGATATTGCGCGATCATTGTAAGGCGTGCCACTGGTCTGCCATCAGCTTTGTCACACTATTAGGAAAGAGTGTCAGTCAAACAGGATATAGGTGTGATAATCTCAAGCCGCTGTGTTACTGTACAACAAACTATGGTTGAATCACACACTCCATAGTATTACGTAGCAGGAGTTGTGCAAATGCGGTGTTTTGGTAAAACTACTAACAAATTATGTAATTAGGGGATGACTGGATGTCTTGTTAGAAGAACGAGTTCACTCTCGCCTTCTATCTTCCTCTATTACTATCTCCTATCGCCTTTCCGTTATCAAATTCAAATGGCGAATATTGTACAATATTAATAAATATCTGCAGACTAAGGCCGTATCATGGAAATGTCATTCTTATGTCATACCAGTATAAAATGACATGTCAAAAGCGTACTCAAGATCGTTCTCAGACTTGAGATCGATTTATTAATACGAACCTAACACACCATGGTCCTAAACTCAGCAATGCTTGTACTATGGGTACCATACAACGGACTGGGGACGATCCCAGTGACACCCAGACCGGGGCGAATTACGAAAGGGACATTTCCAAAATTTATTGCCGGAGGGAATCGAACCGGCGACCATTCAGTGCCGTGATCCGAGTGGCCTACGCTCGAACCACTGCGAGACCCAAGTCACACTTCAGCAGAAGCATCGACATCCAGTCTTTTATCAATATCCCCGGTTTCCGTTGCTCGTCAGTAACAAACCACACGGCTCTAGAATTAGGTATGTCATTAGTTTAAGTTAAACTATGTTATCTGTGGTCACGCCTCTTGTAACTATTCCACTAGTAATTACACTTAAACTCAAATATTACTCAATATCTTGCGCACAAACAATATTCATAAGGTTTTGACCTAATTTAGAACATTTAAACATTACTAGCTGAGCCCGCGACTTCGTCCGCGTGGAATTTAACTTAACAAAAAAGCCCGCTCCCGCGTTCTGAGCCCGCGCGACAGGACCCATTTTTTTAAATGTTGTTTTTCTAGAATAATAGTAGCCTAAGTTACTGCTTATAACATCAGCTATCTACCAGTGAAACTCCCGTCAAAATCGGTCCAGCCGTTTCGGAGATACTCTTTGATTTCATGTGTTTTAATTTTTTTACACGGAACCCTAATTGTTTTTCTAAAATTAAAGTAGCCTAAGTTACTCCTTATAACATCAGATATCTGCCAGTGAAAGTCTCGTCAAAATCGGTCCAGCCGTTTCGGAGATTACCCGGAACAAACACACAGACAGACAGACAGACAGACAGACAAAAAAAATTAAATCGCGTTAATGTTATAGGTGTCGTAAGTACCTTCATATGCATTTAGTGAAAAGGTGTTATTTTGATATTACAAACAGACACTCCAATTTTATTTATTTGTATAGATATAAGTAGGATTTCGAAGCGCTTGTAGTTTAGTGGTTAAGGGCAAATTGAATTGAAGCTACCTATTGCCAGTCCACCCTTCTGACCATCTGTTTCGTGTGTCATAGAATAAGAATGATAGGGACCAGTAGCTTACATAGACGACTGCGCCCGCGCAACTCTCCTCGTGTTCACTACGACCTTCGTCCGAGTAAAGGGTATGAGGATAATGGCTAACAAAAGTTAAGGACCTATACAGTTTCGAACTTGAACCGAACAGATAAAGCGTCAAACACAGAATAAATAATACCTCCTAGAAACGACACCGACTTTTGTATAAGGTCACATTTTAGCAATGCACATTGTGCACGGAAATCTCGTTAACTTGCATTAATAAAATAATAATCTATATATATATAACTCAAAGGTGACTGACTGACTGACTGACTGACATAGTGATCTATCAACGCACAGCCCAAACCACTGGACGGTTCGGGCTGAAATTTGGCATGCACGTAGATGTTATGACGTTGGCATCCGCTAAGAAAGGATTTTGATTAATTCTACCCCAAGGGGATAAAATAGGGGATGAAAGTTTGTATGAAACTTTGTCAATTAAATTCCACGCGGACGAAGTCGCGGGCACAGCTAGTCACATATAAGTTGGCGAATGGTTGGCGCAGTGGTTCGAGCGTAGGCCGCTCAGCTCACTATACCCGGTGGTTGCGGGTCCGATTCCTGTCAGGGTAAATTTCGGAAATGGCCTTATCGTAATTTGCTCTGGTCTGGGTGTCACTGGGATCGCCTGCAGACCATTGTACGGTACCTATAGTACAAGCGTTGCTTAGTTTGGGACCATACAGTTGGTGTACTCGTCTGGAGATATTAATTTATTATTATTTACAATGTGCTTACTTATTTAGTTACGGGAAGCCTTAAATAAGATATACTAGGTGAAACAAAAAGGGTATACTAATTTTTTTGCAACTTTACTTTGTAAATCTAAAACTATCGGCTCTGTGTGACAGTTGAAGTACTAAAGGTTTTGTAGACTTGTGAAATCTGCCAACAGCTGTATCCTTGTAACACCTTTTGTTTTTCAAGTTTCCTCCAAAGCTGATAGTTTTAGAATTACAAAGTTAAGTTTTGAAACAAAAAGTATACCCTTTCTGTTTCAACCTGCATAATGACAGTAACTTTTTTGGCACAGTTTAAAGCACACGAGAGTCACCTCTACTAGGCGACAATTATTCTAATGCTAACCTTACTCCACACAAGTCGCGTGTCATGTGTGATCGATAAATCAATTGCGAGACCTCGGCAACGCACAGGGTCGCACGATGCGATCACGATGTGAGACCATAGACAAGGAGGTAGCGGGGGCGGGGGGGTAGGGGAAGGTAGGGGGGGGGACACTTTCGTTGTACGGTTACTTAAAAGCTGTTGAGTAAGTAAACTTGAAAATTGTAAACCTCCGATGCGACAACATTTTAAACTACAAAAGAGCTGATAATTTTCAAACGGATATACCGATTTTCATGAAACATAGCTAAGAGCACTCTCGATCAGAATATCTTTCTAACAACAAAGACATAACTAAAATCGGTTCATCCGCTTGGGCGCTACGATGCCACAGACAGACACACATACACCTTTCAAACTTATAACACCCCTCCCTTTTCGTCGGGGGTTAAAAACGATGTACCAATTTTTTTATTACTTGTTTATTAATTGTACTATTGCCTATACTAGGTGATACAAAATGGGTATACTATTTTTTTTGCAACTTAACTTTGTAAATCTCAAACTATCGGCTTTGTGGGACAGTTGAAGTACTGAAGGTTTGTAGACTTGTGAAATCGGTCAACAGCTGTATTCCTATAACACCTTTTGTTTTTCAAGTTCCCTCCAAAGCTGATGGTTTTAGAATTACAAAGTTAAGTTTTGAAAAAAAAAGTATACCCATTATGTGTCACCTTGTAGATGCTTGCATTACCACTGGCATTGCTCACACGTTGCCGAAATGAAGGGGAGCGCGATAGAGGGAGGGGAAGGCTAAGGGGTTGGGCTTCCAGCTCTGTTACCTATAGCTACTTTACGCCGATCTTCTGTGTGAGGGTCGTACTTCCCCGGTCGAGCGAGCCCGTATATGAGCTGTAGTTCTGTGGCTATAGCTTGACACTCGCACCTAAAACCCACCCCTCCACTGCAGTGTGTTAAAGTTAATAAACACGATAAGTACTTACTATTATTGTAATCATATCGTTGTCGCGTTCCGATCCGGTTGTAGATATAAGAAAAAAAAAATATGTAAAATTGACAATTTGTAAGTGCCCCCGTAGGCCTAAACAAAATAAACGCTTTGAATTTGAATTTGAACTAGCTGAGCCCGCGACTTCGTCCGCGTGGAATTTAACTTAACTAAAAAGCCCGCTCCCGCGTTCTGAGCCCGCGCCACAGGACCCAGTTTTTTTATTTTTTTTCTAAAATAAAAGTAGCCTAATTAACTCTTATAATATCAGCTCTCTGCCAGTGAAAGTCCCGTCAAAATCGGTCCAGCCGTTTCGGAGATTACCCGGAACAAACACACAGACAGACAGACAGACAACATTTTTTTAAATCGCGTTTTTGCTATAGGTGTCGTATGTACTTTCATGTGCATTTAGTGAAAAGGTGTTATTTTGATATTACAAACAGACACTCCAATTTTATTTATTTGTATAGACGAAACGTAATACATATGTCAATGTCAATAGTTCTGACAGAAACGAAAAACTTGTGTGCTCGTGCTCTCTCTCTCTCACTGCTTGCTACCGCCATCGTATGCGTGCGTTGTACTTAGGTTTTTATTTTACTACTAGCTGAGCCCGCGACTTCGTCCGCGTGGAATTTAACTTAACAAAAAAGCCCGCTCCCGCGTTCTGAGCCCGCGCGACAGGACCTATTTTTTTTTGTTTCTAAAATAAAAGTAGCCTAAGTTACTCCTTATAATATCAGCTATCTGCCAGTGAAAGTCTCGTCGAAATCGGTCCAACCGTTTCGGAGATTACCCGGAACAAACACACAGACAGACAGACAGACAGACAGACAGACAGACAGACAGACAGACAAAATTTTTTTAAATCGCGTTTTTGCTTTAGGTGTCGTATGTACTTTCATATGCATTTAGTGAAAAGGTGTTATTTTGATATTACAAACAGACACTCCAATTTTATTTATTTGTATAGATTACTTTAATACAAGTTCCTAGCTTCACAAATAGATAGTTTCATTTGCTGCCAGCTCAACACAGTGTACACTCATAGCCTTATAGCCATACCGGGCGCATTCCCCTCAATCCGAGGGGGATTCAGGTCACAATCCACCATGCTGGCCCAGTGCGGGCTGACGAATGTAACATGTCTAAAAAGACGCGCAGGTTTCTTCATTTAGTTTCCCTTCACCGTTCAGCATGTGATAATCTCAGTAGGTAATGAGATACGCACATGTGATCCGAAAATCCCATAGGTGCGAGCCTGGGCTTGAACTTGCACACCTTGCGTTTCAAAGCGTGCGTTCCACCACTGAGCTATCACTGGTTATTTAGCTATAAGGGCCAAAATTGCCACTGAGCCAAACGGACCACTTTTCCGTAATGACCACTTTGCCGAAATGTCCACTTTGCGAAAATGACCACAATATGGTACCGCGGAATACTTGGAAAGATATTCTGATGGTGGAAATATTCACTTATAAAACGCATATTATATGCACTCTTAAAAAACTACATCACACATATATTATTTACCTATTGACATTCGCTAAATTTTGTTTACTAACGGAGAGTGGCCGGATTTAGAGGGAGATAGATATGTGTGCGAGCGAGCTGGCAGAGTGTAAGTTGTAGCACGTAGTATAAGAGGATGGCGGTATAAGAGAGTGAAGCAAGAGGTTTTAAATTAATGTTTATAAATAAATGAAATAATTTAAAAGATAATAACTATGACTTGACTTATTAATTTAATTTGTGTAGTTGTGCATTATTTTAATAGCCATGGTTGAGCCCATAGACAACAATTTTGTAAACCAGTAGAACAAAGTTATTACCTATGGAAAAAAAACTTTTAAAAAATCATTAAATTTGTGTTGATTTCGTAATCAAAACACAGTTCTGTTGACCTCCTAAACCTACTTGACAAGAATTAAAATATTTCTGAGATTAGCATGTCTACTCTAGTATACCATAGTCTGGTTTTAACAGCGACTATTATAATAAGTAACCGTGATAAATAATTGGAGGTTGTGTTATATTATACGCGTGGAGACGAGCGTGTTATGAAAGAATGAGTCAAGAATTATTTTTTTTATTATTGTTTTTTTTTATCTTATTTTTTATCCTTCGTGTTGTTGTGTGTTTACATCCATATTTACGTAGCTTGATGGGCTTACTACAATATGTCACAAATTCCATAGAAAATATCGAAACTTTAATGAACATTTTATTGATTTAAATCCGATATATTAATCTCAACTCCGGGAGCGGACAAGGAATTATCAGTCTAATGGTGACCGGGTGGTTGCGGGTTCGAGTCCCGCCGAGGCAAATTTCGGAAACGGCCTTTTCGTCATTTACCCAGGTCTGGGTGTACAAGCGTTTCTCAGTTTGGCATCATACAGTTGGTGTGTCAGTCTGGCGATATTTATTTTATTTCTTTATTAATGTAATTCTAGAACAAAAATACATCTCAAGTGTGCTCTCAATTTCTCTCTCAGAGTCGGGATCTATTTATTATTATTTATTTATTTATTACCTAAAGATCGAAAGACGTGAATAACTCAGTGCATTGTGTAACAATTTACAAAATATTTTCATTCCAATCACAGTCTGTGATTTATCCTTAATCAAGCGTGTCTGATAAGCCTAACTAATGATCAACAGACAGATAAATTTCTAGAGACGTGACCAACGCAATGATTATTGATTTATAGCGTAATTCTCTGTTGGGAAACTGTCTGTCAATTCAATGTTACGCAATAGACTATGGTGTTGACCACTATGGTGTATACGTCTTTTTTTGTTATTTTGTACTAAGTACACTATTCCATTTTTTTCAGCTTGTGAACTGTACCAATACAGGGCAAAAGTCTCCCCTTGCGTCTTCTATTCGTTATTTGTTTATTTAAATATTTTTATAGATTGTTTTAATAAAAAATATTGATATACACAATAAAGTGTCATATTTATGTTCTCAAATTTGTGTAATTGAATAAAATTAGGCTTAAAGTAAGTAGTTTTGTTTAAAGCGCATTTTGTGGTAACCGTACAAGTATTCCTCACTAACACGACCTACCTTCAATAATAATATTCATATACGCGCTAAGTTAGCGTACATTAGTTTATAATGCATAACCTTTACATAAATATGGCAAATTACTACATTAGGGACGGAGGCTTTCAAGGATACCCAGTACCCATATGTGTTCATTAGAAACAGTGTGGGAAAAATAACTGCTGCTTATTGAAAACAAAAAAAAAAGGTGTTTTAAAACATGTTTTTATGCTCACACTTTCATATTCCGTCCAAGACAACTAATAATTAACCAGAACTTTCAGGTAAACAACATACCTCTCCTGCTCTGTCACATATTAATTAGCAAAAAAATATGCATTTTAATCAACTTACATTGTTAAAATGACTCATAACGAAGTATTTGTTTGTTTGCACAGCTGTTGCTGTTTCCAATGACATTTTCAATCATTGTCATATTGATGTATGTTACATTACCCCGACCATTTGACTTTGGCCGCCACACACTCCCACTTCTGATTCTTATTTAGAACCATAAGTTAAAAAAGAAGATCAAACACTCATTTGCTTTAATGTATTCGATGCCGACTATAATTATTATCTTCTTTTTTTATAGCGCAACGTCTTTCTATCTCTTTCTCTCCTCAGGCTCGCAATAAGTTGTTTACGGCCAAACTTTGAAAACGTACTCAAATTTTTGAGTGGCCGTTATGTCATTTTTTGGTTTTTATTCTAGTAATGAGTATTCAAAAGAGACGACTCAAATGAGTACTTAACCATAGGATCAATTCTATTCATAGAGTTATTTATAATCTTAACATCAGAACTATACATACAATGTTGTTAGCAAAAATATCTCCACAAACTTACAAATGATTCGACTATAAGCTTGGATTTCGTTTTTGCAACACAAAATTATCTCAAAACTTGAATGGATCGGCATAAACTCGATATTTTATTTGAATTTCTTTTCTTTTTATAACTGCAACTGGTTTGGGTGGGCCACTGTACTGCATGCTGTCTTAAGTTTTTAATTTCCAGAGACAAGAAACCAGTACTGAATTAG
This sequence comes from Notodonta dromedarius, assembly GCA_905147325.1. Lineage (NCBI taxonomy): Eukaryota > Metazoa > Arthropoda > Insecta > Lepidoptera > Notodontidae > Notodonta > Notodonta dromedarius. Next base: position 2,319,609 of record LR990187.1, read on the forward strand.
AATTGTCAATAGCTGCTAAATCATTAACCTAAATAGGTGCAGCCACTATGCATATATAACACGCCTTTAGGGCACCACCCTGTGCCCATTCACGCATCCGGTGCGAAGTTTCACAGAAAATGTATGACTTTCACTGCTTTATCATAGGAGGTATACTCGTACAATGCTTCTCAAAGTTCAGACGAATCGTATCCAAAGGGTATGTGTTAGTATCCAATATACAAACACATTATTACTTTGTGTGGAATTGCAACGCATTTCATACCGGTTAGTAAAATATGGATACGTAAAGTATATCAAGGTAAATGTAATTTATTTACTGTGACAAAATCACATGTACACACATAAATATTGTATTATACAAAATGTTTAAAGGTATAACAAAGATACATCCATTTAAAAAACCTCCTTATGGAACGCAATTAAAAAATAACCGCCGAGAATTCAACTTTTTTTTTGTTCTTCATTGCAATATTCTCTCACTCAATAAAAAAGAGTACAATTTCACAACACGAAAACTAAATAACTTTGACGATCAACACTCAAAGCAAACAGATAAGTCGGTGGTAAAAAGACGATAGCCAAAAAGCAAAAAAGAATTGCTCATAGCACATAACACCGGCCGTCATTGATCTATCTATTATAGCTTACACCTGCTCGGGCGCAGCCAGTCAGTCTGCGGAGCTCGCGATTCGCGGACGTTGTTCCAAATTCAAATATTTAAATACAAATCCGAATACCGAGTGTTGTGGACGTGTTTATACATTAAAGTAACAATTTTTATTGACATTGGGATACAGTGCTGTGGCGTTAATAAAAATAACAGTTTATGTTAAGGTTAAGAGTTTAAAAGCTTCTCGAAAGCTGTGTAAGTTCATTTCCGTATTTAAGGCATGTCCGAGAGATACTCGTGTCGTTAAAAAAGATTTTATTTCAGGGAAAAAACAACAGTTTTAATTTGTTTCGTATCCGCGTGTAATTAAACTTTGCCCTAGAACTTTTAATAGTGTTCAAGCTTGATAAATTCGTTAACTAAAGGTGTCTTATATCCGCTTCTGCCATTAGCGGGTTTTTGTTTTTGTTTTTTGACATTGTAACATCTACCGACGAATGCTTGAGTTCATATTTTGAGGTCCATTTAATACAGACTCTCTACAGGTTGAAGCAGAAAGGGTATACTTTTTTTTTCCAAAACTTAACCTTGTAATTCTTAAACTATCAGCTTTGTAGGAAACTTGAAAAACAAAAGGTGTTATAGGAATACAGCTGTTGACAGATTTCATGAGTCTACAAAACCTTCAGTACTTCAACTGTCCCACAAAGCCAATAGTTTTAGATTTACAAAGTTAAGTTGCAAAAAAAATAGTATACCCTTTCTGTTTCACCTAGTATACAAATGATGAAAGACGTAAACAGCTGAGTTGGAAAGGTGTGGGTAGCATTCCAGTATTCAGTCGTAACCCTTAAGAATTGGCAGAACATAAGGGCTTACTTAAATATCTATATATATACATAAATGAATCTCTATTTCCTTGGTCATCGCATCACGCGTGAACGGATGGAACGTTTTCGCTAATTCTTTTTGTTGTTGTATTTATTATTATTGTCAGGAGAAGGTTCTTATGAAAGAAAAAAATAAGAAAGTTGAGCGGAACAATTCGAATTCAATATTCAAAGATAAAACAGGACAACGTCTGTCGGGTCAGCTAGTGCACAATATTTTGCATAGCTCTTTTGTAAATGCAAAAGAAAAAACAAAATTCAAGTTGTTTAGAATAAGATAGGCCAACAAAACAAGGATGAATAGTCAGAATCTACCGCCAGCTCGGAATGCCGCTTCCACTGAGAAGAGCCGGCGAGAAACACAATTGTCAACCATACAGTTGGTGTGTTCTTCTGGCGATATTTATTTATTTGCCAGTATTAAAATAGTACATTGTTACCCTAGGGGCGAAGGTAACTTATTTAGGTAACCGAGACCGGTCCAAAAGTTCGAGGGACAAAATAAGTCTTTCACCCGAGGCAAACACTGTGCTTTTCATTATTACGAATACAAGGAAAGTAAAAATAAATACAGGAATTAGCTAAATAATAATGAATATAAGGAAGTATGAACAATACTCTACCACTCGAAAAAACAAATGAAGATCGGATTGCCGCCTTTTTTCTGTTGGCCGGCCTGGTTCAATAGAAATGTGAAAATAGAACTAGTTTCTTTTTAATAATTTGACAGCTGTCAGTTGAAATCAGAAGCCTAGAGCTGAAAAGTATTACTTTCAAGCCACTCCTCAGGCAACTTCAGACCTACTTTCAGAGTGAGTAATTAAAAATAATCTTACACCAGGGAGCCATCATCTTTAGCATACCAAAGCGCCTTGCAAAATGCCGCGCATCATTAAAGTAAAACCTTATACAATTCCGTATAGTAAACTCCATTGTTTACGAGTCAAAGCGCCGGTAAGAATGTAATAATTATATAGCTTGTTAACGAACTGTTAATGAGACGTGAAACTTTAATTTTATTATCAGGAACCCCGAATGGCAATTGCAACTACTATTTAATAACCCAACGACTTTGAACTTTTTGTGACAACAAAACATTGACTATTGTATTTTTGGTACCAATATAAATAAATGACGCAAACCTATGTGACCACCGCTTGGCGCAGTGGTTCGTGCGCAGGCCTCGTGGCTCACTGCATCGGGTGGTTGCGGGTTCGATTCCCGCCGGGGAAAAAATCGTAATTCGCCCCGGTCTGGGTGTCACCGGGATCGCCCCCAGTCCACTGTACGATACCCATAGTACAAGCGTCACTTAGTTTGAGATCGTACAGTTGATGTGTTCGTTTGGTGATATTTATTATTTTACTTTACGCCGGCCTTCTGTGTGAGGGTGGTACTACCCGGTAGCCAACCCGTATATGAGCTGTAGTCAACTGGCTACAGCTTGTCTCAACCACCGTTTCCGAACTGTATATTGAAAACTATTCACAAACACAAATAAATATTGTCACCAATTTATTTATATCATCAAAACCGGATTACAGAAGTATATAAAAATAAAATAATCGTCGGTCCACCTGTATAACTGTTTTTCGGAATCGAGGTGTTCTCGCATTGGTAGGTATCGATTTGAAATCGATATGTTTTTGTATCGATAACACAGTTATGGACTTGCACCCCTATCTTTCTCAGTCGAGGTCGCGTTCCGATCCGGTTGTAGAAATTAATGTAAAATTTAAAATTTGTAAGTGCCCCCGTAGGCCTTAACAAAATAAACGCTTTGACTTTGACTTGGCTTTCTAATAAGAAACAACCCGCACCACCATCGACAATTATACAATAGAAAACATCGACAACAAGAAACAATAAAAGATCTGGACTCACCTTTGGCTGGCATCTCGACCTGAATACGTCAATTTTGACAGTTTTCTATGGAAAATCTGTCACAGGTATATCTATAGAAAAATTTACGTATTCATATACGCAATACCTACGTCAATTTTGACGTACTACGAGTCGAGTGCGAGTTGTTTGTAATGTTAAAAGTTATTTTTACTAAATGCATATAAAAGTATTTTTTGTTTATTTGTTTGTTCCGGCTAATATCCGAAACGGCTGGACCGATTTCGACGTGACTTTCACTGGCAGATCGCTCTTGTTATGACGAGTAACATAGGCTACTTTTATTTTATCGTAGTACCACGAGGGCGGAGCTAGTCCACAAATAAACTACACAACAATTAAAATTTCACTAATTAAATTAAATCAGATCAATCAGTCCAAGGAGGTTGCTAGTGTTTGACCAATACCCCTGTTTATATTAAAAAGTTGGTGCTATAACCCTAGACAGGCCTAGGCAGCCGCCGCACAATTTACAAGGCGAGACCACGTGATCTGGTGCCGACATCAGCATACAGATGAGCGGTCTCCTCAAGGACACGGCTTGGTATGCGCGCGCGCACCTTTCCGGGAGCGAGCACCGCCTTAGTCTAATAAATAAATAAAAAAATGAAAATTTAGAAAACCCCCGATGCGACGGCTTTTTAAACCACAAAAGAGCTGATAATTTACAAACGGCTGAACCGATTTTCATGAAACATAGCTAAGAACACTCTCGATCAGAATACCTATCTGACAAAAAAAAAACGAAATTGAAATCGGTTCATCCGCTTGGGCGCTACGATGCCACGGACTAACATACAGTTACCCAAATACACATGTTAAACTTATAACAGCCCTCTCTCGGAGTCGGGGGTTAATAATATTAAATATCACCAGAAACACACCAACTGTATGGTCCCAAACTAAGCAACGCTTGCACTATGGACACCGTACAATGGACTGAGGGCGATCCCGGTGACACCCAGACCAGAGAAAGTTACGAAAAGGCCATTTCCGAAATTTGCCCCGGCGGGAATCGAGCCCGCAACCACCATGTGCATTGAGCCGAGCGGCCTACGCTCGAACCACTGCGCCAAGCGGTCGTCTCCAACTATTGTATGTTTATGCATAGTCCAGTTTCGAGTCGGTTTAAATCTATCTCTAATAGATGTGAGAGGGGGAAGGACAACCCCCCCTCCCTACCGCTAACTCTATCCCACCCCTCCTCAGGTTGGCAGCGTGCGAGCAATGCCATTGGTATTGCAAGCATCTATAGGCTACGAAAATTGCTTAAGGCTAAAGCGCCCATCTAGCCCGCAAAGTTCAAATTTTTTGAGGTTTTTCAGAATTTTTTCAAAATCTGACAATAATAAAAGCCACACTTTGTAATTCGCGAAAAAGACCGTGTGCAGTGCATTTATTAATATATCCAACTTACTCTAAAACATTTCAAGAACGACAGCTATCCAGATAATCTGGCAATTTTTGTATATTTAGTGATTTACTAGTATCATATCCACCGTGATAATATTTAGAGTAAAATAAATGTATTAATAAACGCACTGCATACTGTGCTTTTCACAAATCACAAAATGTTGTCTTAAATGTTTTCAGATTTTGGATAAACTATAAAAATACTCGAAAATTTTGAATTTCGCGGGCTAGACAGACGCCTTCACCTTAACATCAGGCGTTTCGTATTGTACGCTTGTTTGACGACTTTGTCTACACTAATATTATAAAGAGAAAATATTTGTATTTTTGTATGTTCGTAACGAGTAAACTCAAAAACTAGTGGACCGATTTCAAAAATTATTTCACCATTAGAATGCTACATTATCTCTGAGTAACATAGGCTATATTTATTACTAGAAAAAAACTTGGGATCCCTACTAAAACTTCAACCCATGCAAAGCCGGGACAGGCCGCTAGTCATACTTTAATCACACTAATATTATAAAGAGGAAAACTTTGTTTGTTTGATTGTAATGAATAGGCTCCGAAACTACTGAACCGATTTGAAAAATTATTTCACTGTTGGGAAGCTACACTTTCCCCGGGCGACATAGACTATAATATATTTTCAAAAAAAATTGCGATCCTTACTTAAACTCGAATAATGTAACCGCAATGTACCCGTGCGAAGACGGGGCGGGCCGCTAGTGTTAAATAAAAATAAAACGATGTCGACATCCTTATGTCTTTCTCTAATAGTGCCTGCCTTACTATTGCATAGGTCCTTATTAATAAATCTATCTCAAGACCTGAGAACGATCTTGAGTACGCTTCTGACATTTCATTTTGTACCGGTATGACATAAGAATAAAATATAAATAAAATAAGAATAAAAGCAGTGATAGCCGATTGGTTAAAGCACGCGTCTTGCGGGCACCAGGTCTTGGGTTCAAATCCCGGCTCGCACCTCTGGATTTTTCGAAATCTATGTGCGAATCATAATTTCTATATGATGATCACTCGCTTACGGTGAAGGAAAACATCGTGAGGAAACCTGCATGTCTTAGAAGATCTAACCAATTTTCGAAAGACATGTGAAATCTGCCAACCCGCACTGGGCCAGCGTGGTGGATTATGGCCTGAATCCCGCTCATGTTGAGGGGAGGCCCGTGCCCAGCAGTGGGACGTCAAAAGGGCTAAATCATTTTTATTATTATTTATGACATAAGAATGACAGTCCCAAGATCGCTCACAGACTTGAAATGGATTTAATAATACCAGCCTTACTCTCTAGACAAAATGCGTTACATTGCCAAGCGATTGTCAACCTAAAACACAGTTCGTACATACAATCCTTTGTGTAACAAATGGTAATTTAAAAACCAATATACTGTTTACATTGTTATAGTTATAACATAGTTTTTTTATGAACACGCCCACGCGAAAATAAAAGTTTCGTTATTCAACTATTACTTAGTATTTACGACCCGCCCCGGCGTCGCTCGGGTATTTTTTATCAGTGTTTCTCTACTATATGTACTAGCACTAGCTGTGTATATGCACTAGCTGTGCCCCGCGACTTCATCCGCGTAGTATTGGATTATTGGGTTAAAAAGTATCCTATATGTTAATCCCGGTTATAATCTATCTGTGTTCCAAATTTCATCCAAATCCGTTCAGTAGTTTTTGCGTGAAGGAGTAACAAACATACATACATACATACATACATACATACATACATCCACACTCACAAACTTTCGCATTTATAATATTAGTAGGATGTACTATACATATAAACTTTCCTCTTGAATCACTCTATCTATTAAAAAGAATCGCATCAAAATCCGTTGCGTAGTTTTAAAGATCTAAGCATACATAGGGACAGACAGCGGGAAGCGACTTTGTTTTATACTATGTAGTGACTGTGGTTGCGCCTGTTCAAAGAATAACAAGATTTGTCTCATTGCAGACCAAGATTTCTTTTTTTTTAATATTATTATTACACCACACTACGGTCCGTATTAATAAATCGATCTCAAGTCTGAGAGCGGTCTCGAGTACGCTTTTGTCATGTCATCTTGTACCTTGTATGACATAGGAATGACATTGCCAACATCGCTCTGAAACTTAATCGATCTATTAATACAGGCCCAGATTCCATGACAAAAACATCCTCATTGTTCCAGCGGAGGGTGGGCCAAAATGTTGCATCTCCCCCGGCGACAGATAAACCGGGGACGGTGACACTTTTATACAAACTAGTATTCCCGTTGTAATGGTCGAAATTCGACCATAATTAATTTAAATTTTAATTTTAAATGTCATTAAGGTTTTATTGTCAAAGACTATTTGATACTGGCACGCAGAATGCACTATGGATGTCCCGCCCTCCAAAAACTGTCACCGTTTGTCAGTCAGACAGTCAGTCGGTGTGGAGGTTACAAATGTGTGTGTGTCAATTCATGGTAGTGTGTGTAATGTTGTATTTATTGATTTTAATATATTTCTAAATATTATAATATAAAAATATTTGCATTCTGCACTCCTTCTCTATATAAACTATAAGTGTGCCAAATTTCATACTCCCCCGTCCGCGCAATTTTCGTATTAAGCGGTTGAAAGTTTTTCCTTCACGCATTAATATATAGTGACTAGCTGTGCCCGCGACTTCGTCCGCGTGGAATTTAATTGACAAAGTTTCATACAAACTTTCATCCCCTATTTTATCCCCTTGGGGATAGAATTAATCAAAATCCTTTCTTAGCGGATGCCTACGTCATAACATCTACCTGCATGCCAAATTTCAGTCCGATCCGTGCAGTGGTTTGGGCTGTGCGTTGATAGATCACTATGTCAGTCAGTCAGTCAGTCAGTCAGTCAGTCAGTCACCTTTGAGTTATATATATTCAAATCAAGAAATCACAAAGTGCCCGCAACTTATGCGTAAAATGTCACACACACAAACACCTCGCGACATTTATTATGCAATTAGTGTATTTAGGAACTGATTATTATTCTTTTGACGTATCGCACAAACTCTTAATAGCGTTTGTTTCGCAGTAAATTCTTAAGGAAAACCGCGGACACAGAAACCTTGGTATTTTTGACAATAAAATTGTGGCAGACACCCTATTATAGGCATAAGACATACAGCGATCACTTCATTACTACCTAATATCGTTACCAGGGTTAATAAAACACTGACACTCTTTAGACATCAAATACTTACCCTCTGACCTCCAAGTCCTGACCCTCTGACCCCCAAGCAATTACCGTCTGACCCCCAAATACTGACCCTCTGACCCCAACTATGTTTGTATGATTTAATGTGAATATTACTCCCTAAACGCTAAACATTGCGAATATTTTGTCATCTTTTTGACGACCTCTTGGCGCAGTGGTTCGAGCGTAGGCCGCTCGGCTCACTACACATGGGGTTCGATTCGAGCCAGAGCGAATTTCGGAAATGGCCTTTTCGTAATTAACCCCAATCTGGGTGTCACTGGGATCGCCCCCAGTCCATTGTACGGTACCCATAGTACAAGCGTTGCTTAGTTTGGGACCATATAGATGATGTGTCAGTCTTGAGATATTTATTTAATTTAGGGTTCCGTAGTTTATTGTTTAATCTGTCGGCAGAGTGAAATAACATATTTTCGTTGTCGTGTAAGCATCAGGTCACAGGGATAGTGTCCAGCTAGATAGAAAAGTGTTTTTTCGGGCCCAGAGAAAAAAACGATTTTGTTATTTCGTTAAACTTTGAGTTATTCCTCCTGTTCACCGCTTAACTGTTCCTGGGGGAGGACGGGAATCCAGGGGGTTATTTTAAACAATTCTTATTTATATCGGAAACGGATTCGGAAATTAAAATGTCTGTATTTTAATTTTATTCGGAAAAATAATTTAATGTTAATGGAATGGAAGGAATATGTCTTAGGATTACACAATGCAATGGGCCAGCGTGGTGGATTACGGCCTGAATCCCCCTCGTAGTGAGAGCAGGTCCGTGCCCAGGAGTAGGACGTCGACTATATGACACCCCCCAAGGGCTTGAAGGCTGAATCCGCCCTTGCTGTCATTCTGTCGTTAAAACCGTCATATTTTAAAACAATCATATAAAACAACTCGTTATTGTCAGTGCAGGCGAAAGTGTCATTGTGAAATGAAACCCTGGCCAAGTGGGGTTATAAAACGACATGCCGTATGCTCGATAGCGGTTACGCAAGTATTAAAATTATCTGATCTTTCGGACCCTCTCTAAGGGCCATATCACCACGCCCTTCGCCTCTGTCGCGGCCGGCAGATATTAGTTTTAAACAGACTTGATAAAAAATTGGCCAAGTGCATGTCAGGCCATGCACAATGAAGGGTTCCGTAGCCATTTCAATGAGGAAATTATATGTATTTTTGGCTAGCTAGGTTTTGTCGGTTATCAGAAAAAAACAAACCCAAACAACATATGTAGCTACCTATCTACTTACTCGAGTTGTTCTGCGAGCTAGGATATTTGGCATGTTCGTCTATATTTTTTAATTTATGTCCAACGATTTCTCTGTCAATAGTGGACCGACTATCTTAACACTACGTTAGGACAGTTTCTGAGATACCTTCCCCTACTTAATTAAATTAATAAATATCGCCAGTTCAACACACCAACTGTACGGTCCCAAACTAAGCAACGCTTGTACTATGGACACCGTACAATGGACTGGGGTCGATCCCGGTGACACCCAGACCAGGGCAAATTACGAAAAGGCCATTTCCGAAATTTACCCTGAGGGGCATCGAGCCCGCAGCCATCCGGTGCAGTGAGCCGAGCGGCCTACGCTCGAACCACTGCGCCAAGCGGTCATCAATTGAATTGGCACCGACAACTCCAAATGAAAGATATAACATGATCCCTAATTATTTCTAGCTTTTATTGAAGTCGGTTTAACGTTTCAACCCACATCCTCCTACTGGTTAAAGGGTCCACGATGCCCATGTCATTTCTAGGCAGGATTGTTGAACCACCAGGGCGACGCCATATTGGATTCAAATACAAAGCGTTTATTTTGTTTAGGCCTACGGAGGCACTTACAAATTGTCAATTTGACATTTTTTTTTCCTATATTTACAACCGGATCGGAATGCGACCTCGACTGAGAAGATCCGGCAAGAAACTCAACGGGCTTGTCGTTTTACAGTTTGTTATATTTCTATTTTTTTTATCGCCACTTGCTTATATAGTTAACTAGCGGCCCACCCCGGCTTCGCACGGGTACATTACGGTTACATTATTGGAGTTTTAGTAAGGATCCCAATTTTTTTTTAAAATACAATATAGTCTATGTCACCCGGGGATAGTGTAGCTTTCCAATAGTGAAATAATTTTTCAAATCGGTTCAGTAGTTTCGGAGCCTATTCATTACAATCAAACAAACAAAGTTTTCCTCTTTATAATATTAGCATGAAAATTAAAAAGCGTAGTAGATCCACAGATTTTACCAGATGGAGTTTACGCAACAAACGATGTGAAGCCACATTGCATTAAATGTGTGCGTGACAACTAGGAGGGGCACTGTAGGGACACGTACATCTGTGTGCGTGTAAAGTTGCCAGATATTGGGGAACGAACTCCCATAATTTTTCCGATTGTTCTCAAGAGTACTAATGTTACAAATTGGAAGTGTTCTTTCGCAATTTTGGTACTTAAGTAGTATTCGGACAGAATAATGGTAATCAAATAAAATAAAGTTACTTAGTACATTTTTTTTACAAATCGATCAATGCAGATCTCTGCATTATCACTCAAGGACATTATAAGTAACATTCAAGATTTTTGGAAGTCTTTTTAAGCATATTTAGGTATATTACAATTGAAAAATATTATTAATTCAAAAGATTTATTACAATTAACAGTTACACACATAACATATTGGGGTGGATTTCCCAACAGCAAAATTTACGCGGCATGGATGAAATCGGTAGTGTGGAACGTTACTATACAATTAGTTTTTTTTTTCAAACTAGAAGAGGTAGTTACCTATAATAAATAATAATAATTTAGCCCTTTTGACGTCCCACCGCTGGGCACGGGCCTCCCCTCAACATGAGGAGGATTCAGGCCATAATCCTATACGAGGCAATAATTATTACTTAATTAGGTTTGCAGTTAATTATGACTGCGTCCAGACACGAGCCATCGGTAGCCCCGACCAATAAGGATTCACGATTTAGCCGCCAATAGAAAATCGCAAAATTGCAAAACATACCTCTGAATGGTTCATTGTTGAATAAATAACTAGAGTTTTAAATAAAGAAATAATATTATATATTATGCATTAGTGATGTAACGAATGTTGGATTTTTGACATTCGCGAATGCGAATGCGAATGCGAATATTTGGCTTCAACATTCGCGAATGCGAATGCGAATGCGAATGTTGACTTTCAAATAAAAAACCCTAAATTGAAAATTAAAAAACTTTAATATATTTCAAAAATAATAAAAAAAAAATTAAACGACTTTTTAAATTACAATACAGCTGATAATTTTCAAACGGTTGCATCGGTTTTAGTGAAACATAACTAAGAAAACTCTCGATCAGAACACCTTTCAAAAAAAAAATAACAAAATAAAAATCGGATAATTTGTTTGGGCGCTACGATGCCACAGACAGACACACGAATACACATGTTAAACTTATAACACGCTTATTTCTCGGAGGTTAATGAAGAGCGCGCAAAATGTTAGACTGGATTGAAATTTCGTGTCGGCCGAACATAGCCGAACCCATAGGTTGAAATAACGAAGTACAAAGTACAAGAACGAAGTCACATAAAGTTAATTCGAAGAGATTTGTTTTGATTTGAGGGTAGTTTAGTATTATTTCATTAATCAAATTTATTTTATATTCAAATTTTATTGAGTTAATATTTTATTTAGACTAACAAGAGCAATAGAGAAAGATGCTATTTATAATTTAGTTGCCTACCTCAAGACAGTTTCATTTTTTTTAATTCAAATATAAGTAAATAAGTGCATTATGTGCAAGTGAGCTAAGTTACAATCGAAGCTGGTTTGCTTGCAGCCAGAGACTAACACGAGGGCTGTGCTGTGATGGAGCCAAGGTGTGTAATTAACAATACTCACGCATTTCATACGACATTTTACAACTTACTTGCGAGTAAAAAATATTTTTCATTACTCATACACTGAAAGTAGGTCTGAAGTTGCCTGAGGAGCGGGTTGAAAGTAATACTTTTCTGGCCCGGGAGAATCACTTTCAACTGACAGCTGTCAAATTATAAAAAAAAAACTAGTTCCATTTCTATGGAACCATGTTCAAACTTTTTCTACAGTCACTCAATTACAGCACGATGTAAAATTGAAATAACATAAAGTAGAGTATTAATTAAAGAATATATACTTTTAAATGACTTAATTATAATTTAGTTCCAACAATTTCTTTAAAATAACATAGATTTGGTCAAAATATTTAAAAATGAAAATTAAAAATACTGGCTAAATAATGAAGTTGGCCGGCCAACGAAAAAAAAAACAAAATAGGCGGCAATCCGATCTTTTTTTTTTTCGAGTTGTAGAGTATTGTTGATGCTTCCTTGTATTATTTCTTTAGCCAATTCCTGTTTTTATTTTTACTTTCCTTGTATTCGTAATGAAAAGCACAGTGTTTACCTCGGGTGAAAGACTTATTTTGTCCCTCGAACTATTAGCGCCCTCGCTACGCTCGGGCGCCAAACCACGTCTCGGGAAAAATAAGTCACTTTCACCACTCGTGTAACAATGTACTATAGAATAATACAATCTTAATTGAAAAAAAAACACAATTCACGGGTTTTTTCTAAGACCTAGAGAATTGCAGGAACCCTTATAGTTTCGGCACGTCCGTTTGCAATCACAGTAATTTTATATAGAGACTATTAGGGCTAAAATACTGCAAACTAGCCAAAAAATATAGTTTATGTACCGCTAAAAACTGTTTTGAAAGCAAAGTTATTCCATTGTACCTCCCGTTCTTAAGAAAGGGGAGTAAAAAAAATGTTTACACTCCCCCTCGATTAAGGTATTGTTCAGTAGTATTTTAAAATTATTTGAAGGTTTCTTTTACAGTTTTTCAATATTAATTCCTGTTTACGAAATATTGAGCTTCATTGTGGCCTTTTTTACTTAAGTAGCAAGATTCATTATTTAAATTAGAACCACATTATAAATGGTTTATTATAGGAAATAAATAGTTATTTACTACTATTCCAAATCAATATAAGTAATTAAAAAAAAACTATATGAAGTCTCAAACCACGCACCACTTATTGTGCGCGCAGTATAATCACAACTTAATTATTTGAATTCAAAATCCTTATAAGAATTTTCATCAGTCCAAAAAGAAAATAAAAGTTTATGTCACTTTTGCTGAAGATGTCTATGATAAATTTAGTAACAGAATTTCTTACTATTTTATTTAAAAAGGTAACTAATAGTTAATTAATTTCGCAGAAATTAATAAGTTACGTGAGCCGTATTCGATGTTTCATATCAATAAAAAAAACATCACTTTTATTTTATGAGTTCCGTAGTATCGAAAAGTGGCAGGATATCTGCGGAACTCTAGAGTATGCGTAGTCCGACATGCATTTGGCTGGTTATATTTATCTATGGGTCTGGCAAAGCCGGTGACAATTATTATCGTCTATAGATAATTTCCTTTTTGTTTTTCAAAAACATTCGCCAAACATTCGCATAGATTCTTGCGAATGCGAATGCGAATGCGAATGTCAAAAAATATGCGAATATTCGCGAATGCGAATGCGAATGCGAATATTCGTTACATCACTATTATGCATACATTATTTCCATATATAAATGTATAAATTAATCATCTTTCTACACCCCATCCACATTTCCCTAATTCAAGGAAACTTATTTCGATGTAAATTGGCAACACCAACCAATTACTGTCAACATTTTGTGTTCCGAGTGAGCCAAACAAAATTGTGCGTAAATAAATTACAAAATATAAAATAAATAACAGTTATCTGTGGGAAGCTTTGATAAAAGAAGTAAAGGATACCGCATGTTAGTACACGCAATGTTCCACCAAAAAATACGCATGATTCAAAATTCGCGCAGTCGCCCGCTAGTCTACAATCGACCATTGACACAAGAGCTGTCAAAACCGCGGCTTAAAATATTGAAAAAATACCGTTTTGCATCATTAAAACATGTAAAAGTGAGAACTGGAAGCATAAGAAAGCGAATGGCATTTCATTTTATCAGTGAGTCCCGCTTAAAATACAATATTTTACAAGAAAAAGTAAAATTTATATTTTCATACATTCTATGTAGTTGGATAATGTGGATACGACTTCTATAAAATTATATTGTTTCGTATTAAAATGCCGTTTTCGTAGAAAACGGTTTATTGCGCTCTCCACAAACTTAACTTGTACGCACTAGTAGGTACAGTAATATTTGTTACACACAAAACTTCCAAATCACATAGCAGTCGCATAGTCGTCCAATATAGTCGCTTACCTAAGGGTCGTCGTATATTCCTCTATCATTGCTGTCTTAACACATGTTCAATGTCGCTTCCCATGACAATATATTTTTTAGGGTACTTTTCTCGACAGTTTAAAATCGAAAAGTTTTTTTATTATCAGGGCAATTTAAGACATTTAATTTGAGATACGACAGTGAATTCAACATTTTCCCATAGATTTCCACAATCTATAGAGAGGCGTGAAAAATGGACTAATGCCATACTTTTTACGAGAGCACCCGATTGGAGACGCAACAAAACGTACCTGTATTTGTTCATTATATTTTGATGAATCGGATTTTTACACAAGTAACAAAGGCCACCGGATGTTAAAGAAAACTGGTTAAATATATTGGTTTATATTTGAGTCATCGGCGGTTATGCTCAATACCGCACCTGCTATAATATCGCCAGACTGACACACCAACTATGGTCCCAAACTAAGCAATGCGTGTACTATATACCGATATCATACTTGGTACCGTACAATGGACTGGGGGCAATCCCGGTGACAACCAGACCAGGACGAATTACAGAAAGGCCATTTCCGAAATTTCCTGCGACGCAAATCGAACTCGCAACCACCCGGTACAGTGAGCCCAGTGGTATACGTGCAAACCACTGTGCCAAACAGTCGTCACGATACCAAGCCAAGCGATACTGCGCCAAGCAATATAATGAACACTTCCATCACTTGTCTTTGCTTGTGTATAACTTCTTACATTTTTTACCAGGCTGCTTCTCTAATACTGTTTAACTTAACACTGTACACATCATAAGGACGTCGTGCCGCTTATAATTAAATGTCACATTTTATTTTTAAAGTCCCAGTTTTTTTAAAATCTCATGTATTTATTATTTAAGGTATTTTTTTGTGGACCGATAAAATAAAAAAAAGTATTTCCATATTTGCTTAATACTTTTTCTCTTACGAAAACGGTATTTTGAATATAACCCGCCACGTTATAATATTCTTATATAATTGACTTGAAATCGTGAGGCGTATCCATAGTTTTGACGTCGTTTTGCACAGTTTTGACACTGGGCCCCGCGCGCCGGCGCGCTTTACACACACTGTCATTGCCGCGAGATCGCATTTGAATAAGAATAAAGTATGAAGTACTGTATCCATTCCTTCCTTTATCAAAGGTGGGAAGATATTCCATCTGCTTTTTTTTATTTTTGCGAACAACTTTTATAATTTTAAATCACGCAAGACGGCATTTATACAATTAAACAACTAACCACTTTTGACGTGTAAGCACTGTGACGCGAAGTTCAGTACTGACGCGAGGTTGTATTCGCTTTTGAATTTGTATTTGCTTTGGTGGACACACTTTTGTGTTCTAGGCGCGCCTTCTGCCTATTGTTTAGTCTAAGAGTAGATCCTACTAATATTATAAATGCGAAAGTTTGTGAGTATGGATGTATGTTTGTTACTCTTTCACGCAAAAACTACTGAACGGATTTGGATGAAATTTGGAATACACATAGTTTATAACCTGGATTAACACATAGAATACTTTACTTAAGTCTACGCGGACGAAGTCGCAGGCATAAACTAGTATTCATATAATTATAATAGCTCCAGTGTGTTGCCTTTTATGCGAGTGGGATAACATTGGCAAGAGCCCCTTTTTCCTACTACTTATACATACTTATCGCATTACTGGCAAATGAATATAGTTTGATACTGCGCGTTACCGAGCAGTATTAACATAACCAGCTTGTACAGCTCAGACGTGGATATTAAATGTATACTACACGGCGTGTAATTTACAAAATAATGATGGAATATTTTGCAGGTAAGCTACCTGCGTGAAAAATCATAATAAATACATAAACTTACAGCGCAGTGGTTCGAGCGTAGGCCGCTCAGTTCACTGCACCGGGTGGTTGCGGGTTGATTCCCGCCGGGGTAAACTTCGGAAATGGCCTTTTCGTAATTCTCCCAGTTCCGGGTGTCACCGGGATCGCCCCCAGTCCATTGTACGGTACCCATAGTACAAGTGTTGCTTAGTTTGGGACCGTACAGTTGGTGTGTCCGTCTGGCGATATTTATTTATTTATCCTACTTAACATTGAAATAAAACTATTTTTACGGATTATATTCAATGTGTAGTATTCGCGTAAATATAAGAAAACAATATCCTACTTAATATTATAAATGCGAAAGTTTGTGAGTGTGTATGTATGTTTGTTACTCCTTCAGGCAAAAACCACTGAATGGATTTGGATGAAATTTGGAACACAGATAGTTTATAACCGGGATTAACACATAGGATACTTTATATCCCGATATTCCCGGAATTTTTGTTAAGTTAAATGCTACGCGGACGAAGTCGCGGGCGTAACCTAGTTATTAATATTTATGTATAAAAAGAGTCGGCAATAAAGTGTTTGACCCGCCTGATGTTCATCAGTTACCGTAGCCTATAGATGCTTGCAATACCAACTGCATTGCTCGCACGTTGCCGACATAAAGGGGAGAGGGGTAGAGGGGGGTCTCACACCTATCGTACGAAACGCAGCTATAATAGCTTCTTAACGCCGACCATGCTGGCCCAGTGCGGGCTGGCAAATTATTCGTTCTTTTGTTGTCTGCTAGAGAGGTAAATCTATACAAATAAATAAAATTGGAGTGTCTGTTTGTAATATCAAAATAACACCTTTTCACTAAATGCACATGAAAGTACATAAGAAACCTATAGCAAAAACGCGATAAAAAAAAAAAATGACTGTCTGTCTGTGTGTTTGTTCCGGGTAATCTCCGAAACGGCTGGACCGATTTTGATGGGACTTTTACTGGCAGATAGCTGATGTTTTAAGTAGTAACTTAGGCTACTTTAATTTTAGATAAACAATTAGGGTTCCGCGTAAAAAAATAAAAACACATGAAATCAAAGAGTATCTCCGAAACGGCTGGACCGATTTTGACGGGACTTTCACTGGTAGATAGCGGATGTTATAAGTAGTAACTTAGGCTACTTTTATTTTAGAAAAACAATTTTTTAAAAATGGGTCCTGTCGCGCGCGCTCAGAACGCGGGAGCGGGCTTTATTGTTAAGTTAAATTCCACGTGGACGAAGTCGCGAGCTCAGCTAGTAATAAATAAATATCGCCCGATTGACTGTACGGTCCCAAACTAAGCAACGCTTGTACTATGGGTACCGTACAATGGACTGCGGGGCGATCCCGGTGACACCCAGACCTGGGCAAATCACGATAAGGACATTTCCGAAATTCGCCCCGGCGGGTATCGAACGCGCAACCACCATATCCAGTGTGCCGAGCGGTCGTCAAATAATTGCGTCATACTACCTGCCTACGTCATCATCACACAAAAAAACTATAAAGAAGACAGTTTTGAATGCTCACGTATTTTTTTTTTTATGTCGATGGCATCAGCCACCATCAATAACGATTATCGATCACAGTATTATGTTAATCGGACAAAAAGTTGGGCAAAAAAATGTAGGTAGGTACAGTCAATCTCAAATGATTACATACAATATTTATTTAATAATACCTGTGCCCGCGACTTCGTCCGCATGGACTTTCATATTTATTCACCTTTTAAACCTTCTCTGGACTTCCACAAATAATTCAAAACCAAAATTAGCCAAATCGGTCCAGCCGTTCTCGAGTTTTAGCGAGACAAACGAACAGCAATTTTTTTTTTTATAATGTAAGTATGTATAGATTAATGAACGATACAACCAACACATTTGCAACGGACTGTATAGAGCAGTAACTAACCGATTGTTATCAATAATCAACAGCTGCTTTTACTATCCGTTAATGCGTTAGTGAGCTCGATCCTTAGGCTCATTTCACACCGGGATGGCAGCGACGCGGCGAGAACTCTCAGTGTGAAATAATTTCACTTACAAATTGAAAAGATCAGTATTGGTTGAAAATCTCGAAAAGATGGCAGGATCGAAAGGGAAAATTGAACTCAAGTATGAGAACGGTCGGTCTTGAGGACGCTTTTCACATGACATTTTGTACTGAAAGACATAATAATGACATTTCCGAGAGCGCTCTCGGACACGATGCCACGTCATTTTCTGCTTCGACTGTACATAAATAATAATATTTATTACAATCATATAATGTTCCTCTTTTTCTCATTCAATCTAATGATCGACTTTTAATTTAATTTCAGTATCTTAACAAACGAAGCAAAGTAATTTTACCATACTATAATCAATAGAGTCAGTGACCGATTTAGCGTAAAAAAATAACATAAAAATCATAAAATTTTAATAAAACTTTACAAATTTCTTCGGAATATAATAATGAAGGAGGAAGACGATATTTATGTTAAAGATAATGTTAAATTAAAACTACAAAATAAGTTTAAAAAAAAAGCTGTTTGCTTGGTTTACAGCGAGCCAAGCCACGCTTCAAACTACTACCGAAACAATTACGTAAATTATAAATGCCGATGATTGTTATGCGATTGCATAGCCGTTGTTTACATCGGAATCATTCAATTTAAATTTATTAGCGATTAAAAGTGATTACGATCGCTCAGGGCCCTAACCACGCTAGCTATTCAAATCGTAATAGAAAGGCAAAAGCCATACCATACCATATCAATGGTGTCAGCAAAACGTCAAAAGCGGAGCATTTGAAACGCAATCGCTAGCTTTTGCCTTTCTATTACGATTTGAGTAGCTAGCGTGGTTAGGGCCCAGAAAGTTTGGCGTTGAAAGAGCTGTCACGTTTCCTAGATAGACGATTGTTTGGAGCATTTAATCGCGTAACTTAAACGACAATAGGCCTAGTGACTAGAGGGGGGAGGGGGCGCCCTTGTAACTGAGACGTTTCGGGTTCGATCCCATCCTGACCATTGAACTAATTACGTGCGCCTACTCAAGTATTTAGTCTAGTTTACACCAATCATTGTTGCGCCTATTTTGTGTATAAAAAATAGAGATAGAAACATAAACAGGTACAGTGCAAACTCACGAACCCAAAACTCTATAAACATTTACTATTCAAGTTTAAGTAGCAAGTTATAAAACATCTCTAGGTTAAACCGAACGCGATCATCTGATCTGACATTGTAGCGACGACCTCACGAGAGCAGCAACCGGTTGCGGATCGCGAGTTACGCAATACGCTCACGTCGTGACAGTGATTGGGGTAAACCCATTACCCGTACTATGTTTGCATATAAGTATGTTATGTTTCAAATATTAATTACTTAAGTATTTTAACGGTGGCAGAATCAAGCTGGAGCGAATTGGCTACAGCTCATTGGTATATAGGCTGGCTTGAACTGTGTGGGACCACCTTCCCACAGAAGATCGGCGTATAGTAGCTTAAAGCTGCGTTTCATATGATGAGGGAGACAGCCGGAAGGTGGCTCTTGAATGACCAATGATTGATGATTGTGAAATTTGAATATTTTTTGTGGTAGACAGATGCATAGTTTTCAGCACCGAACTCCTAAACGGCTGGACCGATTTAGATGATTTTTTGTGTATGTTCGAGTGGGTCCCTTGATGGTTTAGATTCATAGTTAGACATGGTAGGTGACGGTGCGATCGGGGTCTAGGTAGAGCAGGACAACGTCTGCCGGTGAGCTAGTCATTATATACTCTAAACTAGCTGACCTCATAGAAGTTGTCCTGTCTAAACTTTGAATATTGAATTCGAATTGTTCCGCTATACTTTTTTATTTTTTTAACATTCCTGATAATAATAACCACAATAAAAAAAAATGAGAAATCGTTCCATTCGTTCACGCGTGATGCTATAACCAAGGAAATAGAAATTCATTTTTATATATACAGGTTAAAACAGAAAGGGTATACTTTTTTTCAAAACTTAACTTTGTAATTCTAAAACTATAGGTCTACCAGAATCTCATGGCATTAAAAAATATAAAAAAAATGTGACTTTCATATGGCAATGTCCATTGTCACCTGCCAAATCAAAGTACAAGGTTTGTCAACCGCTGTTGAGATTTTGTGATATCTTCTTGGCAATTTATTGTTTTTGTGAAAATGTCGAAAAAGCCACTTCGATCTCAAGCGAGAAATATTGTTTTCAATGTGTATCGTAAAATAAGGGAAGAAGAAGGCGTAAATCAAACTCAATCTTTGATTTTAAAGCGCGTCGTAGAGTTGACCGGTAAGTTGGACTGAGTTGTTTTGATACTTTTAGTTTATTTTATATTTTTCTTACTTAATTATAGCTTCTTTATAGGGGTTTCCAGTACTACTATACGGCGAATCATAGGTGAGGGCACATCGAACGATGGTGTATTTTCCACGCCTGGTAAAAAGAGGAGAGGGGGGAAGAAGAAAATCAACTTGGACAGTTTCGATTTACAGTTGATAAAGAATAAAGTAAATGAATTCTATACAGTTCGGAAGGAAATTCCAACAGTAATGAAACTGTTACAAATTCTTCGACAAGAAATTGATTTCAACGGTGGGAGAGAATCTTTGAGGTAAGAAAAATATTAAGTAATAATCCTTCTCACTCGTAAGATGAGGCTTGTGTCCTGCAGTGGGACGTATATAGACTGATGTTGATGTTGATGATTGGCTAAGCTATCGTTTCAGTAACATGATAAATTTTATTATTTTTTACAGACTTATACTTAAGGAGATAGGTTTTGAATATGTTAAATGCCAATCAAAAAGGATCATTTTGATGGAGAGAGATGACATAAAACTTCAAAGATATAAGTTTTTGAAGCGTATAAAGGAAAACCGCGAAGCTGAAGAGCAAAATAAATTGGATGTAATTTATTTAGATGAAACTTATATTCATGGTTCATGTTCTGTGAACAAGTGCTGGCAAAGCAAAGATATTGCAGGTCCATCTAAAAGCATATCACTTGGAACGAGGTGGATTATTGTAAACGCTGGTGGAGAAAATGGCTTTGTACCAAATTGTTGTCTGGTGTACAGGTCAACAAGTGTATCTGCTGACTATCACCACGACATGAATAAGGACAATTTTACAAAATGGGTGACAGAGAAGCTAATTCCAAATTTGACAAGACCTTCACTAATCGTTATGGACAATGCTAGTTATCATTCCGTACGTTTGAACAAACCGCCCACACAAGCCAATCGTATCGCTGATATAAAAGAATGGCTTCGTGCAAATGATGTACATTATGATGATCTTTGGCGTAAATGTCAACTACTTGAAGTAGTGAAACAAAACATGTCTGCGCCCTTATATGAGATAGATGAAGTATTAAAATCGCACGGTCACGAAGTTTTAAGGCTCCCACCTTATCATTGCACATTGAATCCTATAGAAATGATTTGGGGTATAATGAAGCAAAAAGTTGCTGATAAAAATGTTAATAGGCCTGCAAGTGACATTAAATTATTAACAGAAGAAGCTTTCTCACAAATCGGTGCAGAGGATTGGCGAAAATGTTGTGAACATGTAAAGAAAACTGAAAACGATTTCTTCGAGAAAGATAAAATAATTGAAATGCTGGAAGAGCGATTTATAATAAATACCTCTTTATCTTCATCATCTGATGAAGAACAAGAAATGCAAGTGGAGTTCTTGGAATCATTTTCTAGTTCTGAATGAGTTATTAACTTTTAACCGATATTATTGTTGCGACCTAGAAACTATTTGGTCAAATATCTCGAAGGATCCTTATTTTATCAGCTTTATACAAAAACGCATTGTTAGTCTAGATGTACTCCATCGATTAATTATGAAAGGTCTCAAAAATTGAATGTTCGAGATTGTAGGTATAAGGTGAACGCCTTTGCGTTATCGGCGCGACGGCGGCGAATACCTACTCGCGAACGAATACAAAGGAAAGCCAACAATGAGTCTCGGGATCGTTCGATTGCGATTATTATTACTTACATACCTCCGAGAATGTTCAGGAAAACACCAGCTCGCATCTTTATTCGATATATAAGAAGTCGACGACGGGCAGCGAGTTAGTTACTTCTTGGAAGCGACAGTGTACGGAACTAAAGTAAGCGAACGAAGAGCAATATACCAGTGACCTGAGCGATAATATTGGAATACTGCGAGTCTGCTAATTGATTCGGAACGGTGCTTGTTGTGTGTAACTAGTGTAGTGCTGTGTATTTGTCGAGTTTGTGGAGAGCGAAATAAACCCTTTTTACACGTTTAACGGCATTAATTGTACCTACCCCTGTACGTGTACGTAACATTATAATAAATTAGTACATAAAGTAATATATGATTGGATTTATTTTCTTTGTCATATTTTCCTATGTTAAGAACCCGATGTATAACAACATTCGTCATACACATACCTAGTATACTTCATGTTAATTAATGACTAAAGATATAAATAAAACTTAAACAGTATCAAGATCGTTTAATCCAATTTCCCCAGTATTGCACACAACAAATTTTTATTTCCCCATTTGCCATGAGATTCTAGTAGACCTATATCACCTTTGGAAAAACAAAAGGTGTTACAGGGATACAGCTGTTGACAGATTTCATAAGTCTACAAAACCTTTAGTACTTCAACTGTCCCTCAAAGCCGATAGTTTAGGATTTACAAAGTAAAAGTTGCAAAAAAAATGTATACCCTTTCTGTTTCACCTAGTATATAGATATGGGGTTTGATACATTCATCACTACATAGTATAAAACAAAGTCGCTACCCGCTGTCTGTATGTCCCTATGTATGCTTAGATCTTTAAAAGTACGCAACGGATTTTGATGCGGTTTTTTTTAACAGATAGAGTGATTCGAGAGGAAGGTTTATATTGTATAATACATGCATAATATCGGAGAGAAACACTGATAAAAAATACTCTTGCGAAGCCGGGGCGGGTCGCTAGTAACATATAAATGGAAAAGTCTCATGCACCCGTGTCAGACCGGATACCCGAAACAATTAGGAATATTCTTTTGCAATTGGTTGCAAATTGAATTTTGCCAAATCATTTACGCAGTTCGTTATGCGGGTTCAATGGCTATTACAATTCTCATTTGAGAATAATAAATGCTGTAACAAATTTGATGTAACCACATGTGGATAATACCTTTTTAGGGATCAAAAAGGTATCAAGGAAAAATTTATTTGGATGTTATTATACCTATTTAATTACTTTTTTTATATAAAAAAGTTAAAAGCAGTGATAGATGGTCCTGGGTTCAAACCCCGGCTCGCACCTCTGGGCTATTCGAATTCTATGTGCGAATCATTATTTCTATATGATTATCACTCGCTGACGGTGAAGGACGAAAACTTCGTGCAAAAAATCATTGTCTTAGAAAATGTAAGCAATTTTCGAAAGACATGTGAAATTCACCAACCCGCACCGGGCCAGCGTGATGGATGACGGCCTGATTCCCCCTCGTAGTGAGGGGAGGTTCGTGCCCAGGAGTGGAACGACAATAGGGCTAAATTATATTATTATATGCATTAATAATTAAATTTCCTTGTCGGCAGGTACCAAAAAAATGCTATAACATTCATCCTACCAAAACCACCTAAACATGTCGCTAAAAACCAAATTCCTAATTCTTATAATCACAAACCTTATCCTAAACATCCATTGCGATGAATCGATCAACCAATCGGACGAAGTAAAACCTGCCCCATTGCCCCGCGGGGATGAAGACAAAGCTTTTGAAGAACCCGAGGCTGCATCAAGACATATACTCGTAGAAGATGATACAGAAGCAACAACCACTACAGAAGCGGTAACAACGGTCAAAGACGATGAGGAAGCCTTCAGAAGCGAGGATGATACTCCCGAGGCGGTTGTTACCACCCAGGGTGACTCAACGGAGACCAATGATGATATTACACTATCGCTAATAGACAACAATGTTTACAATACAAAAGATGTTGAAGGCTATACAAATTTCACAAGTGTTGACAGTCAGGCTAAGGTGGGTTATAAACATTGTCTAGGGTTGCACCTTGAGCTATTGAACTAAGATCATTCATGACAAACTACACCTTAAAAAGTATTAATAAATCTGTTTCAAATCTGAGAGCGATCATGGACATTTCATTCGGGTCACTGCACCGGGTAGTTGCGCGTTCGATTCCCGTCAGGGTAAATTTCCGATATGGCCTTACCGTAATTTGCCCAGATTTGGGTGTCACTAGGATCGCCCAAGTCCACTGTACGGTACCCACAGTACAAGCGTTGATTAGTTTGGGACCATACAGTTGGTGTGTCAGTCTGGCTATATTTATTAATAAAAACCAATAATAATCTTAAATTGACTTCCAGGTAGATACGATTCCAGCACAAGCCACCACCATAGCCGTGGATGAGGAACCAGCGCTGTCGAAAGAACAGGAACAGGACGATGAGACAGACATCCCTGGACAGAGGAGTCCGAAAACTGAGGATGGTAAGATATGGTCTGTGTACTATCGACAAAATGCAATCATGACCCAATTCACGACCAATTTGGCGTAGCAATTCTGTTTACATAAAACCACTGAAACGCCAGCGAGCTTGGAGGCATGGAACTGATTGCTGCTTACAATGAATTTTCATTGAGTGAAATATTTTTTTCATTATTTCACCTGTGAATTTTCACAGTCAATTATCAACATCACACAGCACCGAACACTTTTATTTTTAGCAGTCCCTGCCTCTGTCAATAGACGGGTTTGACATGATTTTTCACATGCTACCTGTAAAATGATTCATCATTAGCAAGCACTTGTTATAACGTAAAAACATAACCCGGTACTAAGTTGTATTGTCTGTGGTCGTCGGTCAACGATATAAAACGCCCTTAGGCAGTTTATACCTCTGAGTCAGAGGCTCCGCCACAGGGACCAAATAACCTTAAAGATAACTTTAAATAACGGTGTGACGTCGTATTTAAAAATTCCGGCATCCCAAATATTTCGGTGAGATAATTACAGGTATCTGAACCTTAGTGAACAGAGGTTGCCACACACTGAGCAGCATTTCGCAGTGGCACTACCTTTTTCGTTACCGAAATCGCCTCTACTTATAAAGTAAACTAGTGTCTGCCCGCGACTTCGTCCGCGTAGACTTAAGTAAAGTATTCTACGTGTTAATCCAGGTTATAAACTATCTGTGTTCCAAATTTCATACAAATCCGATCAGTAGTTTTTGCGTGAAAGAGTAACAAACATACATACATACATACATACATACATCCACACTTTTTAACTTTCGCATTTATAATATTAGTAGGATAATAAATATCACCAGACTGACACACCAACTGTATGGTTGCAAACTAAGCAACGCTTGCACTATGGGTACCGCACAATGGACTGGGGGCGATCCCAGTGACAACCAGACCTGGGCAAATTACAAAAAGGCCATTTCCGAAATTTGCCCCGTCAGGAAATCAAACCCGCAACCACCAAGTGCAGAAAGCCGAGCGGCCTACGCTCGAACCACTGCGCTAAGCGGTCGTGAGACGCAAATTTCCATTTCAGATTCCAAACAGCATCCCGACAAACGTCACTATGACGTCAAACCACGCCCCCCTCCGGCACTGAGCAAGAGTTCGACCCTCAAGGGTTGGCTGGAGGACTCCTGGGTCCGCCCTCCAGCTGGGATCCTGGTGCCATTGAGGCCTATGGCCCTGAACAGAGCATTGGCAGTATGGAACGACTTGGCAGTGGGTGGACTCAACGTTTCCGACATCGTCATAGTTGGATATGACTCTAACGGTGAGTGATATGTACACAGACCAATAAGCAAGACACCGCTTACATCCACTATCGTATGAGAATGAAAAGGTCACAGTCTGCTGGGTAGAAAGACGGCGAACTTGGTCCGTTCAAGGTCGAGCCTTGAATGGACTATGCAGCGTCTATGGCTTATTGGTCTGTGGTTAAGTATTAATGCGACCGAGAACAGTTTCGATCACTCCAATTGGTGTCAGCGATGCTCAAGCGATTGAGCACAGGACATTTTGAGCTTTGAAAAAGAACATTTTGAGAACGGGATTCATCTGATGTTAAGGTGAAGGCGCCTGTCTAGCCCGCGAAATTCTAAATTTTCGAGTATTTTTATAGTTTATCCAAAATCTGAAAACATTTAAGACAACATTTTGTGATTTGCGAAAAGCACAGTATGCAGTGCGTTTATTAATACATTTATTTTACTCTAAATATTATCACGGTGGATATGATACTAGTAAATCACTAAATATACAAAAATTGCCAGATTATCTGGATAGCTGTCGTTCTTGAAATGTTTTAGAGTAAGTTGGATATATTAATAAATGCACTGCACACGGCCTTTTTCGCGAATTACAAAATGTGCCTTTTATTATTGTCATATTTTGTAAAAATTCTAAAAAATCTCAAAAAATTTGAACTTCGCGGGCTAGATGGGCGCTTTAGCCTTAAACGGCATTACTCGCACGTTGCCGCCCTAAAAGGGGGGTGAAGAAAGGGAGAAAGCAGGAGGGGGAGGTTTGGGCTTTTCGGTTCTCACACTCTTCTTACAAAACGCTTCTATTATAGCTACTTTACGGCGATCTTCTGTGAGAGGGTGGTATTACCCCGGTTGATCCAGCCCGTATATGAGCTGTAGCCAATGGGTACGGTGGACGACCACCCTTAAAACAGTAATAGCCCCGCCCCGTCTTTCTCTCTTTCCGTATGAGCTAAGGGCTTTGGGTCGGAATTTTCTGGCCTCTCGAAGGCTTCCATCATGGCTTAACGACAGTGATAGCCGGGACTGACAGCTTAATAAATTCTTTTGCTGTTCCTAAGAATGTACACCATCTTTTATTCATCGAAAAGAGTAACCATTGAGTTTCTTGCCGGATCTTCTCAGTGGAAGCAGCATTCCGAACCGGTGGTAGATTCTGACTATTCACAAATGCTTTGTTGGCTTACATTAATAAAAACAATTTTGAGTTTGAGTTTTGAGTTTAACGAGCTAGTGCAGCGCTCACCCACCCCAAGATAAGTTATAATTACGAAAGGCTGGTTCCTAATTAGTGAGCGGATAACTACTTGCGTGTCTAAACTATTTATATGAAACGAACCAGACATAAGAACAATAGGAAATCAATTAACAATTATGCTGTAATTATTGGATATCATGAATTTCAGCAATTAGGAATAGGAAATATCATATTATTCTTATACTAGCTGACCCGGCAAACGTTGTTCTGCCATATAAATTATTTCTAGGTATTAAATATACTTTTCATTACTCATACACTGAAAGTAGGTCTGAAGTTGCCTGAGGAGCGGGTTGAAAGTAATACTTTTCTGGCCCGGGAGAATCACTTTCAACTGACAGCTGTCAAATTATAAAAAAAAAACTAGTTCCATTTCTATGGAACCATGTTCAAACTTTTTCTACAGTCACTCAATTACAGCACGATGTAAAATTGAAATAACATAAAGTTGAGTATTAAATAAAGAATATATACTTTTAAATGACTTAATTATAATTTAGTTTCAACAATTTCTTTAAAATAACATAGATTTGGTCAAAATATTTAAAAATGAAAATTAAAAATACTGGCTAAATAATGAAGTTGGCCGGCCAACGAAAAAAAACAAAATAGGCGGCAATCCGATCTTTTTTTTTTTCGAGTTGTAGAGTATTGTTCATGCTTCCTTGTATTATTTCTTTAGCCAATTCCTGTTTTTATTTTTATTTTCCTTGTATTCGTAATGAAAAACACAGTGTTTACCTCGGGTGAAAGACTTATTTTGTCCCTCGAACTATTAGCGCCCTCGCTAAGCTCGGGCGCCAAACCCCGTCTCGGGAAAAATAAGTCACTTTCACCACTCGTGTAACAATGTACTATTTCATTACTCATACTCTGAAAGTAGGTCTGAAGTTGCCTGAGGAGCGGGTTGAAAGTAATACTTTTCCGGCCCGGGAGAATCGCTTTCAACTGACAGCTCTCAAATTATAAAAAAAAAACTAGTTCCATTTTCACATTTCTATGGAACCATGTTCAAACTTTTTCTACAGTCACTCAATTACAGCACGATGTTAAATTGAAATAACATAAAGTTAAGTATTAATTAAAGGATATATATTTTTAAATGACTTAATTATAATTTAGTTTCAACAATTTCTTTAAAATAACATAGATTTGGGCAAAATATTTAAAGATGAAAATGAAAAATAATGGCTAAATAATGAAGTTGGCCGGCCAACGAAAAAAAAACAAAATATGCGGCTATCCGATCTTTATTATTTTTTTTCGAGTTGTTGAGTGTTGTTTATACTTCCTTGTATTATTTCTTTACCCAATTCCTGTTTTTATTTTTACTTTCCTTGTATTCGTAATGAAAAGCACAGTGTTTACCTCGGGTGAAAGACTTATTTTGTCCCTCGAGCTAAACACTGTGCTTTTCATTACGAATACAAGGAAAGTAAAAATAAAAACAGGAATTCGCTTAATAAATAATACAAGGAAGTATGAACAATACTCTACAACTCGAAAACAAAATAAAGATCGGATTGCCGCCTATTTTGTTTTTTTTTCGTTGGCCGGCCTACTTCATTATTTAGCCATTATTTTTCATTTTCATCTTTAAATATTTTGCCCAAATCTATGTTATTTTAAAGTAATTGTTGAAACTAAATTATAATTAAGTCATTTAAAAATACATATTCTTTAATTAATACTTAACTTTATGTTACTTTAATTTTACATCGTGCTGTAATTGAGTGACTGTAGAAAAAGTTTGAACATGGTTCCATAGAAATGTGAAAATGGAACTAGTTTTTTTTTATAATTTGACAGCTGTCAGTTGAAAGTGATTCTCCCGGGCCGGAAAAGTATTACTTTCAACCCGCTCCTCAGGCAACTTCAGACCTACTTTCAGAGTATAGGTAATGAAAATATCTTTACAGGCTAGACCCAAAATGCCCCTTATCATCGCCAGCTTTGCCTTACCAATACGTAGGTACCTTATATTAAATGTATCAGCGCTTACCTGTAACAAAAATAAATCTATATAAATTTTACATGTACAAAAACAAATCATTTATTGTTTTAAGAGTTTACTAGGGTAAATAGAATGGGTATACTTCACTTTGTAAATCTAAAACCATCGGCTTTGTGGGACAGTTGAAGTACTAAAGGTTTTGTAGACTTGTGAAATCTGTCAACAGCTATATCCCTACAACACCTTTTGTTTTTCGAGATTCCTCCAAAGCTGATAGTTTTAAAATTACAAATTAAAGATAAAATAACTCTAAAACGAAAATTTAAAAACCCCCGATGCGACGACCTTTTCATCAAATGTATACTTTACCTAGTTCGTCCAAATAACGCTAAAATTATATTAAATTAGTTTCTTTTCTGTATTTTTTCTCAATGGCGGAGCAGCGCCCTCTAGAATTATTATTGCGTAATATTCCATGACAATTAACAAAATTTTACGCGTGCGCGTATCCATCATTTAACACGTGACTTATGGAACGTCTTTAGTTCATACACAAATCTCATATAAAAATTGATAAAATATCATTTTTTTCCAGAATCCGGGAAACTTTTAAAATTTATAATATTGTAAAAAGCCAGTTCAGACTATTACGATCATTTAAAAATATAATAAAGCGAAATCGTTTCAGCCGTTCTCAAGTGATGCAAAGATACGAGGCATGCCTTTTAAGTTCTGTCGTTTCCATAATTCCCGGCAATTTTGAATTTGGAACTGTTCTATATTCGAATGTGTTTAAATTTCGAATCTCAAAACAGTTGAATGTATTAGGATTAATGTTATTGTTTAGTCACAGCGTCGATTAGAATCTGTCAGGTTACGTACGAAAATGAATCTTTCTAAGGAAAATGTTCGTGCAATAATTTTCTACAACTTTAGAAGAGGCCTGACACGGCTTCAGTGTTTTGAAGAGCTAATATCTGTGTTCAGGGATGAAGCCCCATGTCTGCGGACTGTCGAACGCTGGTATTTAGAATTCCAGCGTGGACATACTAGTGTTAGTGACAAATCTCGCGAAGGTCGCCCAAAATCTGCATTCACTGAAGATAACATCATTGGAGTGAGACAACTAATTCTCGAAGATCGTCATGTGACGTATCGAGAGATAGAGGCTCTATTAGGCATCTCAGGGACAACCATTCAGAAGATCTTGCATGAAGCGCTTGGTGTAAGAAAGCTAGTTTGCCGTTGGATACCGCATCTGCTTTCCGACGATCACAAGGCGGCCCGCGTCAGATGGTGTAAGAAAACTCTGCAAAGGTTCAACCGAGGAGAGTCAAATCACGTCTACGACATCATCAGTGGTGACGAATCTTGGATCTATGCCTACGATCCTGATTCCAAACAACAATCTACAATCTGGGTCTTTCAAGACGAGCCAAAGCCGACTAAAGTTGTTCGTTCTCGAAGCACTTCAAAGAAGATGGTGGCCACGTTCGTTAGAAAAACCGGCCATGTTGCGACTATTGCACTTGATGATCGTAGAACGGTTAACGCAGAGTGGTATACCACAGTTTGTTTACCACAAGTCATCGCCGAACTTCGAAAATCTAACTCAAAGCGACGCATCATCCTGCACCACGACAATGCAAGTTCACACAGCGCTCGTCAAACGATTGAGTATTTGAAGCAGGAAAAAGTAGAAATTCTTGACCATCCTCCATACAGTCCTGACCTAAGCCCTAACGATTTTTTTACATTTCCTAAAATTAAGAAAAGTCTTCGTGGTCAAAGGTTCCAGTCCAGTGAAGAAGCAGTCGACGCTTTCAAGTCAGCCATTTTGAACACCCCCACTTTAGAGTGGAATAAATGTTATAATAACTGGTTTGAGCGAATGGAAAAGTGTATTAAGCTACGTAGTGAATACTTTGAAAAACAATAAAAAGTACTATAAGGTTCTAGTTGTGTTTTTTTCTTCAAACGACAAAACTTAAAAGGCATCCCTCGTACTGTGATCGATGATCGTTATTTATGGTGACGGATGCCATCGACATTCAAAAAAAATTACGTGAGCATTCAAAACTGTCTTCTTTTTAGTTTTTTTGTGTAATGATGACGTAGGGAAGTAGTATGACGCAATTATTTGACGACCGCTTGGCGCAGTGGTTCGAGCGTAGGCCGCTCGGCACACTGGATATGGTGGTTGCGGGTTCGATACCCGCCGGGGCGAATTTCGGAAATGTCCTTATCGTAATTTGCCCAGGTCTGGGTGTCACAGGGATCGCCTCCAGTCCATTGTACGGTACCCATAGTACAAGCGTTGCTTAGTTTGGGACCGAACGGTTGGTGTATCAGACTGGAGATATTTATTTATTATATTTATTATTTACCTCTCTAGCACAAAACAAAAGAACGATTAATTTGCCAGCCCGCACTCGGCCAGCGTGGTCGGATTAAAGTAGCTATTATAGCTACGTTTCGTACGAACCTCTCGCCACCCTCTATCACGCTCCCCTTCATGTCGGTAACGTGCGAGCAATGCAGTTGGTATTGCAAGCATCTATAGGCTACGGTAACTGATAAACACCAGGCGAGACAAACGCTTTATTGCAGACTCTTTTTATCTATACAAATAAATAAAACTGGAGTGTCTGTTTGTAATATCAAAATAACACCTTTTCACTAAATGCATATGAAAGTACATACGACACCTATAGCAAAAACGCGATTTAAAATATTTTTGTCTGTCTGTCTGTGTGTTTGTTCCGGGTAATCTCCGAAACGGCTGGACCGATTTTGACGGGACTTTCACTGGCAGATAGCTGATGTTTCAAGGAGTAACTTAGGCTACTTTAATTTTAGAATAACAATTAGGGTTCCGCATAAAAAATAAAAACACATGAAATCAAAGAGTATCTCCGAAACGGCTGGACCGATTTTGACGGGACTTTCACTGGCAGATAGCTGATGTTTCAAGGAGTAACTTAGGCTACTTTTATTTTAGAAAAAAACAAAATAAAAAACATGTGTCCTGTCGCGCGAGCTCAGAACGCGGGAGCGGGCTTTTTGCTAAGTTAAATTCCACGCGGACGAAGTCGCGGGCTCAGCTAGTCTCACATAAGATCGGTATAAAGTAGTTATCATAGCTACGTTTCATACGATGAGAGAGCAAAAAGCACAATCCCCCCCTTGTCTCCTCCTCCGCAACACGCGAGCAATACCTTTGGTATTGCAACCATCTATAGGGTAAGATCACTGCTTAAGGCTAAAGCGCCCATCTAGCCCGCGAAGTTCAAATTTTTTGAGGTTTTTCAGAAATTTTTCAAAATCTGTCAATAATAAAAGGCACATTTTGTAATTCGCGAAAAAGACCGTGTGAAGTGAATGAAATTAAATGAAATGAAAAATATTTATTCAGCACAGAGAACACATAAGGAAATAACAGCACATAATTATAAACTAAGTGAAATATATAAACCTAAGGTCAGTAAGCTGCATTTCCTACAGTGTGAGCTGTACCGAAAGGCATTTGGCTCAGCATGTGCTGGAGGGGAACGAAATCTCCTCCAACGCTGATTTTCAGCCAAAGCCTCCTCATACCTTGTCTTGCATACCTACACCATTTGCTACCCAAATCACTAAGCTATTACAACAATATAAGTACTTATACGTAATAATAAATATCATACATATTTAAATAAATAATATTGCATTTATTAATATATCCAACTTACTTTAAAACATTTCAAGAACGACAGCTATCCAGATAATCTGGCAATTTTTGTATATTTAGTGATTTCCTAGTATCATATCCACCGTGATAATATTTAGAGTAAAATAAATGTATTAATAAACGCACTGCATACTGTGTTTGTCGCAAATCACAAAATGTTGTCTTAAATGTTTTCAGATTTTGGATAAACTATAAAAAT
This sequence comes from Notodonta dromedarius, assembly GCA_905147325.1. Lineage (NCBI taxonomy): Eukaryota > Metazoa > Arthropoda > Insecta > Lepidoptera > Notodontidae > Notodonta > Notodonta dromedarius. Next base: position 2,352,802 of record LR990187.1, read on the forward strand.
ACTCGAAAATTTTGAATTTCGCGGGCTAGACAGGCGCCTTCACCTTAACATCAGGTGGCTTTAACGCTACTAGTGGTCGCCCGTGGTCGAAATTCGACCATAATTCATTTAAATTTCAATTTTTAACGTCTTTAAGGTTCTATTACAAAAATACTATTTGATACTGGCACGCACAATGCAGTATGGAAGTCCCGCCCGTCCGAAAAAAAATAAAATGTCTCCGTTATTCAGTCAGACAGTCAGTCAGTTACCGAGTGGAGGTTACAAATGTGTGTGTGTGTGTCAATTCATGGTAGTGTGTGTAATGTTTTATTTATTGATTCAATGTATACTTTATGCATAATTTAAAAAAAATTTTAGCATTCTGCACTCCTTCTCTATATAAACTACTAGCGGCCCGCCCCGGCTTCGCACGGGTACATTGCGGTTACATTATTCGAGTTTTAGTAAGGATCCCTAATTTTTTTTAAAATATATTATAGCCTATGTCACCCGGGGATAGTGTAGCTTCCCAACAGTGAAAGATTTTTTCAAATCGGTTCAGTAGTTTCGGAGCCTATTCATTACAATCAAACAAACAAAGTTTTCCTCTTTATAATATTAGTATGATTATAGTATGATAAGTGTGGGAAATTTCATACTCCTCCGTCCGCGCAATTTTCGTAAAAAGGGGTACAAAGTATTTGCTTCACGTATTAATTATAATGGTTTGCCGACTTTGTTACATCAAAACTGCCCCTATGGGTAGCTTCAGCGCCCGCTCAGACGCCACTATTCAATATGACTGCATCGTAAACAAATATCGATTAGTGCGAAACACGACTGTGCATTGCTTGTGGTAACGGACTCGTTACCACAAGCAATATCGTCCGAATCGATTTTCATCGGATATCGTTTTTTTTACATCAATCGCTACGTTTTTGCCGCAGAATATGACAGCTTGCACCAAGCGGAGCATGACGGTTGATTTGCATAACTAACCCTGCGCCCGCACAGCGCTCACCGGACAAGGTCGTTTGGACCTTTCTTAAGTGTTGACACTGCTGACGAGAGTGTCGTTGAAATAAGACTAATTTACGGATTATATTTACTTTTTTATGTTCCCCACGTTTCGGCTGCTTTACAGCAACCGAAGTCACGGGGGGACTGAGGTGTTAGACGTCCTGATGTCATAGTTAGTAACTGGGTACCCTCATATTTAGTTGTTGTTTGCTCCACGAAGTCTGCAATCTGTGAACATGTACAGGACCGCACCCGCCATTATATCAGGTTTGATAAACCACAGGTCCTCGCAAAAGAACACCGATTCCGACCAAGGATGATACGTGAGGCCATTGAAATTAAAAAACATCCTAATTTCAATAAGGAAGATGGCTGGGTGCTACCACCAACTTGGGATCCAGTAATTAATATAATTGAATCCAAAACCAAGCGTACCATTGCAAGACCTCGAGACACAGTGAGCACTTTCTGCGTGGATCTGACCGCAAACAACAACTAAATATGTGGGAACCCAGTTATTAACTATGACATCAGGACGTCTAACACCTCAGTCCCCCCGTGATCACGGTTGCTGTAAAGCAGCCGAAACATCGGGAACATAAAAAAGTAATTAAACGCGATATAATCCGTAAATTAGTTTTATTTCAATGTGTAGTATTCGCGTAAATATAAGAAAACGAGAGTGTCGTTGGAATATAATATGAACATAATAAACGCCGAACCATAAAATATTTGAAAAACACTTGCCCTCAATACCCGCATTAATAAATAAACGAATAAATAAATACCGCCACACTGACACACCAACTGTACGGTCCCAAACTAAGCAACGCTTGTACTATGGGTACCGTACAACGGACTAGGGGGCGATCCCGGTGACACCCAGACCGGGGCAAATTACGAAAAGGCCATTTCCGAAATTTCCCCCGCGGGAATCGAACCTTGTGTAGTGAGCCGAGCGGCCTACGCTCAAACCACTGCGCCAAGCGGTCGTCAAAACGATCTCAAGTCTGAGAGCGATCTTGTAAATTTCATCCTAACATCATAAATAAATATTAAATAAAAATAATCTAGCCCTTTTGACGTCCCACCACGTGAATTTGGTCAGTTTTTCCATGAAAAATCTGTAAAAACTGACGCATTCAGATACGCGTTACGTCAATCTTGACGTATTGCGAGTCGATCAAGATGCCCCAGTCCAGTGGTTAACAGAGATGGACCCCTGCTGGTGAGCAGACAATGTTTATTTATCCTTATTGTACTAAACATGGCTTTTCTTGACCAGGAGTGAACTGGCGATCCAGACATAGCTTGCAGCCGACCAGCGCTGGGAGCGGAGACAGGGCTGTATCCGAGGCTCTATCGAAGCTACTACTTAAGTACCAAGTAAGTTTAAGTACTTACTTATCTGTTCAAGCTCGTTCAGGGTGGTACCACGAACCACCCTCCCACAGTCGGCATAAAGTAAAATAATAATAATAATTTAGCCCTTTTGACGTCCCACTGCTGGGCACGGGCCTCCCCTCAACATGAGGGGGATTCAGGCCATAATCCACCACGCTGGCCCAGTGCGGGTTGGCGGATTTCACATGTCTATCGAAAATTGGTTAGATCTTCTAAGACATGCAGGTTTCCTCACGATGTTTTCCTTCACCGTAAGCAAGTGATAATCATATAGAAATTATGATTCGCACATAGATTTCGAAAAATCCAGAGGTGCGAGCCGGGATTTGAACCCAAGACCTGGTGCCCGCAAGACGCGTGCTTTAACCAATCGGCTATCACTGCTGCTGCATAAAGTAGCTAGTTGTATATGCGTTTCGATCGATGAGTGAGAGAGCGATACTATCCCCACCACCCTTCAAGTCGACAACGTGCGAGCATCCATAAGTTCCGGTAACTGAATGCCTAACATCAGACGGAGCATAAATTTTTTCCGTTAAAAAAAAAAATCCCACCCCGTCATTCAATCTGTCACGGTAGACATCCAAAAAAATTGTTGAATGTCCGCCGAGACAGATAGCAATAAATAATAATAATAATTTAGCCCTTTTGACGTCCCACTGCCGGGCACGGGCCTCCCCTCAACATGAGGGGGATTCAGGCCATAATCCACCACGCTGGCCCAGTGCGGGTTGGCGGATTTCACATGTCTTTCGAAAATTGGTTAGACCTTCTAAGACATGCCGGTTTCCTCACGATGTTTTCCTTCACCGTAAGCGAGTGATAATCATATAGAAATTATGATTCGCACATAGAGTTCGATAGATAGCAATAAGAAAAACAAAAATCTCCCGTCATGGACTAAATTCCCAATTCGTCTCAACATTCCCGGGAATGCAAATCCGGACATAACTAAACTCAACTCAACTCCCCAAATTAAAAATTTATTTTCATTCGGTATTTAAGTGGACCCTGCTAAGTGGATTATAAGATTGAATGTGTTAATTTGCCATTAATATTTGAATCATGAAATTAGCACAGTTCGTCAACCTTTTCCTCAAACCATAGACTGTTTTTATTCCTTTGTGTGTTCAGAACCACGTCACCTCCCATAATGTTATGTGGTGTTAGGCTTGATACAAAGGTTGCGAAAATTTCGCAGCGAAATATCTCAATCCGGGTGCGTTGACGGATGAAAAATTGGCTCAAGTCGGACAGAAAAACTTTTATGTTAAGGGGACTTAAGTTTCGCATTGGTAATGATGTCTGAGTCGAAGTCGATCACCGATCGGGTTTACAAACATGCGAGTGGCAATTTTATTTTCATTTTATGTCCATTGAGCGGCAATTTTTAACCCGCGACGAAAAAAGAGGGGTGTTATAAGTTTAACATGTGTATCTGTGTGTCTGTCTGTGGCATCGTAGCGCCTAAGCGGATGAACCGAATTTAATTTTGTATTTTTTTGTTAGAAAGGTATTCAGATCGAGGGTGTTCTTAGCTAGGTTTCATGTAAATCGGTTCGGCCGTTTGCAAATTATCAGCTCTTTTGTAGTTTAAAAAGTCGTCACATCGGGGTTTTTTTTAATTTTCAATTTAGAGTTATATTTCATAAATTCATGGTTTATTCCGGAATACGTAATGTTTTGGGAAGCGCGTCTATTTTGGGAAAATTGTGTGAACGTTTTGGGAAGGTGGCCACTTTGGATCTGAGATATCGATCGGGCTTGAGCCGTTTTCGCATCCATCAACTGGTGTGTTGAGCCGCCCCATCAAACTGCCATTCTACACGAGACACCGCGCCGTCTAAACACAGCCTAATGGAAACATTAAAACCGTGAAGGATTAACTGCGGAACAACAGGTGTAAATGCTAATCAGGCATATTGAAAATAATATTATTTTCAAAAGTGTAATTAAACCGAGACGGTACGCAGACAATTCTTACAGCCGCCAGATTTCAAGGTTTTTGTCAATGCGAAAACAAGTCTCCTTTTTGTTTGGAAACAGCCAAATGCGTAAATAATAGGGCTCTTCTCTGTCAACCCCATCGACAAGTACAGGTCCGATAGTGTAAAGAAAGGTGAAACAGAAAGGCTACACAATTATTTTGCAACTTAACTTTGTAAATCTATAACTATAGGCTTTGTGGGACAGTTGAAGTACGAAAGGTTTTGTAGACTTATGAAATCTGCCAACAGCTGTATCTCTATAACACCTTTTGTTTTTAAAGTTTCTTCCAAAGCTGATAGTTTTAGATTTACAAAGTTAAGATTTGAAAAAAAAGTATACCCTTTCTGTTTCAACCTGTATACGCGTGCGTTTATACCGGTGTCCGTGTGTTCGTAACTTTTCATCTCTAAACGGCTTGACTAATTTTTATGATTATTTTTTTGGTACTTATGGTGACACCTGGGTGGTTCTTAGCTATAGTGGAACCGGGTAGGTTGCGGTGTGGTCGATATAAAAAAAAATCAAATCTATGCTAGCGACGCTGAGTGAAAAAGCTGGCTAGATACCAGCGTCCCTCAATTATTCTCAACTCTTATCATCGTTCAAGATGGTCGCAGTGTTGTATAGCTATCTCTTTTTTCTAAACATGTTTTAGTCCAGTTGGAGCAGTAAAAAAAATCCTTTGACGCTTCATAAAAAACGCGTACCTTCTTCATGGTAGTCAAACCTCTATGGTAGTACAGCTTCATGTAACCAACCTCCTTCCTCCCCAGGGTGTCCACACGGACTCCACAAACGACGGGACAATGCGTGCTCTAACCAATGCCGCCAAGCTGGTGCCCTACGACAGCGCACTCTTTGTGGTCACCGACAAAGGCCCCGGCGATCCACAAAGGTTGCCGCTCGCTTTAAGAGCACTGGTGGAGAAGCGACTGAAGGTATGTCAATTAATAGACATCGCCAGACTAAAGTAGTCTCCGGTTGCCAAGATTTGGCTCACGATCGGTAGACCCTACCTTGTGGAAACCAGGGACAATTTCCGTGCGTTCAAGCGCTTTTGCCATATCTATTATTGGAATCAAGAATAATTAGCTCACGAGTTTGGGTCCAATTAGTTCAAATTACGATCCGTGGTGCCTTGCAACTGGTCTTCAATTAGCTGTAACAGTCTTGTCTACGGCAATTGGCCCATACCAGCTATTTTTGTCTCCCGCTTTGCACCGGAGGGAAGTGGATTTGTTTTCTTCCAACTCCTCCTATTATTTCTTTCGATTAAATTCGTGCGGGTTCTGAGACAATTTAACTTTTCCCCGGGGACTCGCCAAGGGTAAAACCTCGACGTCATTATTGGTCACCACTGTCGATCCTGGTTTATAGGAGTTACAGTGGTGGGAGTGTGTGGTGGGACATGTCCCAAATGGCCCGAGTTAGGGTCCCTACCAATCGGCCTGTCAGTAAGCGAGTTAGGTCACCAGACTCACTCATCCTCAGATCTTGAGTTATATTTAAACGTCTGTAGACTACTTAACACACCAACTGTACGAAACTAAACTAAGCTCGTACTATGGGTACCGCACGATGGACTGGAGACGATTTCAATGACACCCAGACCGGGGAGAATTCACGAAAAGGCCATGTCTGAAATTGGCGTTAAAGGGAACTCTGCTTTTACAACGTAAAAATGTTTCCTCCAGGTTTACACAATATGGACGGACCCCGCACACCCTTCAACAGACTCGGAGGAAGCCCTCCAGGAGCTGAGGAACATATCACAACACACTGAGGGAGAGGTCCTCCCATATTCTCTACAAGTAATGGTCAGTACAGTACCTCATCCTACTAATATTATAAATGCGAAAGTTTGTGAGTGTGGATGTATGTTTGTTACTCTTTCACGCAAGAACTACTGAACGGGTTTGGATAAAATTTGGAACACAGATAGTTTATAACCAGGATTAACATATAGAGTACTTTACTTAAGTCTACGCGGACGAAGTCGCGGGCAGCAACTAGTATTAGAAATGCGAAAGTTTGTGAGTGTGGATGTATGTTTGTTACTCTTTCACGCAAGAACTACTGAACGGATTTGGATGAAATTTGGAACACAGGTAGTTTATAACCTGGATTAACACATAGAATACTTTACTTAAGTCTACGCGGACGAAGTGGCGGGCATAAACTAGTGACTCCATAAATATATCAGCATATTTTTAATAGAAGCGCTTATGGCAGCGTTTTTTCACGGTCGTAGATACAAGCTGTAGCCAATTTACAATAGCTCATATACAGGGGTAGTACCACCCTCACACAGAAGATTAGCGTAAAGTAGTTATCATCGCACTCATTGGATTGGATAACCGGCTCGAGAATTCCCTTCTCTTCTTCTGTCCCCTCTGCACCCTCAGGTTGGGAACGTGCGAACAATGCCTTTTGTATTGCAAGCATCTATTGGCAAATTGGTAATAGTATACCAGTCGTACGCTTGTATATCGACTTGTTATGTAAAAAAGTAACCCGAATAACTACGAGAAAAGTGCCCTAGTCTTCTTATAAATGTTAAATTTTAAGAGACATAAAAATGTTTCAAAATTCTATTTACATTAGCTGCCAATTCGTATGTTTTCAATCAATCAATAGAGCAACAAAAACGACTAAACGGATTTAACAATTACGATAAAAAGTCGTCTAGAATCTAGACTCTAGGGCTCAGCGCACACCGCTGGAGGCGCGGCGGAGAACAATTGAAGACAACAATTTAATATAAACCTTAGCTACCTTGACATACAGAATAAATTCAGAATGAATAAAGCGCCCACGCTCCGAGCACCGCGTGCGAATTTATTCTTATACTAGCTGTGCTCGCGACTTCGTCCGCGTAGTATTTAACTTGGCTAAAATTTCGGGATTCTCGGGATAAAAAGTATCCTATGTGTTAATCCCGGTTATAAACTATTTGTGTTCCAAATTTCATCCACGTCCGTTCAGTAGTTTTTGCGTGAAAGAGTAACAAACATACATACCACACTCACAAACTTTCGCATTTATAATATTAGTAGGATTGACCGTATGTCAAGGTAGTTAAGGTTCATATTAAATTGTTGTCTTCAATTGCTCTCCGCCGCGCCTCCAGCGGTGTGCACTGGGCCTAGATGATGCTAAAACGATTCATCGGTTCGATTCACCGTGCACAATTTGGTGAAATGTACCTCAACGCGGCTTGGGTAAGAGTGTCATCATCATTGTGGTACTCACGAATTTTCGAGGCGAAACTGATCTGAGAATTTGATGAAACTAGAGTGTATTTTTTAAGGAAATCTTCTTGATATCTATACAAATAAATAAAATCGGAGTGTCTGTTTGTAATATCAAAATAACACCTTTTCACTAAATGCATATGAAAGTACATACGACACCTATAACAAAAACGCGATTTAAAAAATTTTTGTCTGTCTGTCTGTATGTCTGTCTGTCTGTCTGTCTGTCTGTCTGTCTGTCTGTCTGTCTGTCTGTCTGTGTGTTTGTTCCGGGTATTATCCGAAACGGCTGGACCGATTTTGACGGGACTTTCACTGGCAGATAGCTGATGTTTTAAGGAGTAACTTAGGCTACTTTAATTTTAGAAAAACAATTAGGGTTCCGCGTAAAAAAATAAAAACCCATGAAATCAAAGAGTATCTCCGAAACGGCTGGACCGATTTTGACGGGACTTTCACTGGTAGATAGCTGTTGTTATAAGCAGTAACTTAGGCTACTTTTATTTAAGAAAAACAAAATTAAAAAAAATGGGTCCTGTCGCGCGGGCTCAGAACGCGGGAGCGGGCTTTTTTGTTAAGTTAAATTCCACGCGGACGAAGTCGCGGGCTCAGCTAGTTTTGTAATATATATCTCTACTAGCGTCCCGCCCCGACTTCGCACGGCTCTAAAACTATCAGTGTTTCTCTTCTATATTATGCATGTATTATACATATAAACATTCCTCTTGAATCACGATATCTATTAAAAAAACCGCATCAAAATCCGTTGCGTAGTTTTAAAGATCTAAGCATACATAGGGACAGACAGCGGGAAGCGACTTTATTTTATACTATGTAGTGATGTTATTAATTGAATGCCATAGATGGACCACTTATTATTGTATCGTTACCTTCTCATCTCGAGCTCAGTAGCTCTCGGAAGAAACTCCCAATTGACGGAAAGTTTCCGATGTCGGAAAAGACAGCTTCTATTCTTCTTTTACAAATGAATTGTTGATGAAAGCTGTTGTTCCAATACGGAAACTTTTCCTCGACTGTCTACACCCCTCCGGTGTGGGACTTTTCAGGCCGCCCGTAGGCCTCCCGACATGGCTTAACGACTACTACTACTAATAGCCGGGAGCTACAGCTTAACGTTCCCGTTGAAGCGCGAACGGAACAGGAAGACAATTCACATCAACATTCCTATCATCCACACTGGCTTAGGGTAGATTCTCAGATATACAAGAAACACCAAATGTATGGGCCCAAACTAAGCATTGCTTGTACTATGGGTACCGTACAATGGACTGGGGGCGATCCCGGTGACACCCGAACCGGGGCAGATTACGAAAAGAACATTTCCGACATTAACCCCGGCGGGAATCGTACCCAGAACCACCATGTGCAGTGAGCCGAGCGGCCTACGCTCGAACCACTGCGCCAAGCGGTAATCGGATAAATAGATTAACTGGTTTTAACCCTGAAATTCATGAATTGTTACAGGATGTGGATAGTGCCAGCAATTTGGCAGCGGAAGCGGAGTTGGAGCAATGGGAACCTTTGGGCTCGCAGCAAGGCAGACGAGGCAGGCTGAACTCCGAAGTTGAAGTGGATAGATTTGATGTAAGCTCTACTTATAATGGTCGCTAGGTGATTAGTGTTCAATACATAAATGTTTAAGGCTAAAGCGCCAATCTAGCCCGCGAAGTTCAAATTTTTTGAGTTCTTTTAGAAATTTTTCAAAATCTGACAATAATAAAAGACACATTTTGTAATTCGCGAAAAAGACCGTGTGCAGTGCATTTATTAATATATCAAACTTACTCTAAAACAATTCAAGAACGACAGCTATCCAGATAATCTGGCAATTTTTGTATATTTAGTGATTTACTAGTATCATATCCACCGTGATAATATTTACAGTAAAATAAATGTATTAATAAATGCACTGCACACGGTCTTTTTCGCGAATTAATAAATTTGTCTTTTATTATTGTCAGATTTTGAAAAATTTCTAAAAGAACTCAAAAAATTTGAACTTCGTGGGCTAGACAGGCGCCTTCACCTTAAGCTTTTAGCTGTATACAGCGTGTTTCAAAAGTACCAAAAAATAATTTAGGTACATATACGGTATGTGATATGTATACGGCCAGTGAAGACAGACCATACCTAACTATCATCATTTCTGAGTGACATCCCTTTGAATATTCGTCACAACTTTCGTGTCACGACCTTAGAACACATCCAATGTCATAGAAAAAGATTTAACCTGCATTTACGGCAAGCATCGAGGAATATTCAAGAAAAAGTTTGATAAAAAATATAAGATAATAGCGCTAGAATTATTTTTGATTTTTTATTAAGCTGCATTTTAATGTACTATACAGTGTGTTTCACTTGAGGGGATGAATTAAATTTAATCGAAATTCTAATTATAATTTTTTTCTGCCCATTTTACAAAAAATACAATTTAGGAGAAGGACCCACCACTCACCCTTGGCTTGTTAACCTCCAAAATTATAAATCAAATAGGCTGATCGATAATGGAAGAGGTCAACAAAACCTAACTCCGTCGGTAGAGTTTGTCAGTCGTGAGTGTCAGGGACCCTAATAATGTGCAATTTTTCGCGGAACAAAGCGAATTGAAAGTAAAATTCGACACGTGTTTCGCCTCTGAACGAGACGAACATTGTTTGTGTGTTTTACAATGGATTTCCGCAAAGTAACGCCAGAGTCAATCAATTAAAAAATACATAAGTAGGTACTCATCTCAAGTACTATGCAAAATGCTTACACACTGTATATGTTGGTTACATTCATCGTCCTTGTCACCAGACTCTGCTGGTGAGACGGGGTGGTGGTCAGGCGATATCTCTTGGCCTGCCGGTGGAGAACGGAGTCACAGCACTCAGGGTACTGATAGAAGGTGCCGTGGAGCACGCTGTCCTCTACCCACCAAATGATGGTAATTTATTTTGCTTTATTAAACAATATCACGATTGAGAGCGGTCTAAAGTACGCTTTTGACATGCCATTGTGTAATCATCTGACATAAGCATGACATTTCCGAGATCGCTCACAGACTTGAGATCGATTTATTAATATATACCCTAAATCTAAGTGAAACTACTGGACTGATAAAACTATGGCATTCCTGGTCCCTTTCTTGAAAACAAACACTAAATGAGTCGACCACTCTTGGCATTTCTATGGAAGTCGTCAGTAAATGAACACCATACAACCAGAGGCGTAGCTGTGGTAGGGCTAGGCGGGGCGGTGCCCCAGGGCCCACTGGCTCAAAAACCCCTTCAGCCTCCATGAAACTAATATGAAGTACGCGTAACTAGCTATGCCTTATTATGTCCTGCAGTAAGCGATAAGGAGCTGATAATGAAAAGGTTTGCCACCCTTTAAAATAGTTAGTTTATTTGAAACTAGCTGACTCGACAGACGTTGTCCTGTCTCAACTTTGACTATTGAACTCGAATTGTTCCGCTCAACTTTCTTATTTTTTTCTTTCATAGGAATCTTATCCTGACAATAATAAACACAAGAAAAAAGAATTAGCGCAATCGTTCCATCCGTTCACGTGTGATGCGATGACCAAGGAAATAGAGATTCATTTTTATATACATAGATAGATAGGGGCCCCAATTTCATTTTCGCACCGGAGCCCGTGGTTCTATAGCTACCCCACCGCCTGTACCTCCTATATGGCATGGCTCCTGTATGCGGCAAAGGATCACCTGACACGTATGTCTGGGAATCAACCTCAAGACAGATTGTACAATGGACTCCCGTGGTTATCGTTCAGCGGCAAGTCAACTTTGGGGTTTCAGTCCCGTAAAAGTCGGAAAATACCCGGGTACACATGAGGACTTCCTGGCAAAAATTAAAGTGTGGACACTGGGCATGTTGATATAAGGTTTCTTCCAGCCCCGTCCCTCCCTTAACCAATGAATAAGTCATGTAGTATCTAGGGTGAAAAAGCCGCTCGCACAGCGCTATCCAAAGCTGCTGAAGCACCGGTCAACGCGCCACGTCAAACTTAAATTAAATCAGCCTTCGTCTAATCACGTAAATTGAACCATCTGTCAAAATAATTGCGACCTTCGCGGGATTACAATACGGCGGCAAATTGCTCACTCATTATGGATACGCGATACAAAATGATGATTGTTGTTATTATGGAATCGTTCAGTTCCGGTGGAGTTTCGCAATGCTAGTAACTTGTAGGAAATTGCTGGCTACTCGAAGGTTTTTTTTAATTAAAAAAGTCTGGTTCCGCTACACACTCCCACCACTGTTACTCCTGTAAACCAGGATCGACCAATAATGACGTCGAGGTCTGTGTAATAAACTGCTCCAGATGTCACTTGAAGGCTATATAAAATAATAGTCCGTTCGTTTTGACTGCACTCCCACAGGATGTGATGTGCAGATTGTTCATGAACGTTTTGCGGCGTCGAACATTGACAGAAAGGAGAAGGAACCAATGTGAAGTAGAACTAAAAAAGTCTGCAAACAAACGCATGACCCGCCCGATGGTAAGCAATTACCAGAACCTATAGATGCCCGTAATACCAAAGGCATTACTCGCACGTTACCGGCCTGAAGAGGGTTATAGCTGCGTTACGAATGATCAGTGCGAGAGCTGGAAGCTTAATCCCCGATGCCTTCAACTTCCTCTGGCCCACTCCCCTTCAGATCAGCAAATGTCGTCGGTACTGCAATTATCTATAGGCTATGGTAACTGCTTAATATCAATCAGGTCGTACACCTGTTCGCCGACTTTGTTATGATAAAAGAATTTAAGAATACAATTCAATGAAAATGACGTCAATTTAGCTTTTACCCGGGATTCGTTGAGGGTCAAATCTCGGCGACTCATTTGAGACCATTCCCGATCCTGGTTGGCAGGAATAACATTGGCGGGATTGTGAAGTTTGACCCGCCACACGCCCTTATAAAATCCCGTTTAAAATATCATAATATTTCTTAACCCCCGACGAAAAAAGAGGGGTGTTATAAGGTTTAACATGTGTATCTGTGTGTCTGTCTGTAGCATCGCAGCGTCGGACGAAACGACTTTAATTTAGTATTCTTTGTTAGAAAGGTATTCTGATCGAGTGTTCTTAGCTATGTTTCATGAAAATCGGTTCAGCCATTTGAAAATGATCAGCTCTTTTGTAGTTTAAGAAGAATTTTCAATGTATAGTTATCCAAAAATAATGTCCTAATGTGACCCTTTTCATCTCCTCACAGCACCTCAAATAGACTTGTACAACACATCCTCAGTGGCTGCCTTCTCACCGGCTTCGCAGACGCAGGGTATAACACCCAGAGAAGTATACCTGGTCTTCCCTGGTTCCAGCCCACATGAGAACATGTTAGTATCCGGGTCAGAAATGGGAATTGTAATACTGTTCCTGAGAAAGGTCCTGATAGATTCAGACTATTCATAAGTGATATTTTGGCCTACATTCATAAAAAGTATTTTGAATTATAAACCCGTGATAACCGATTGGTTAAGCACTCGTCTTGCGGGCACCAGGTCCTGGGTCCAAACCTCGGCTCGCACCTCTGGGTTTTGCGTAATCTATGGGCGAGTCATAATATCTACATGATTATCACTTGCTTACGGTGAAGGAAAACATCGTGCGGAAACCAGCATGTCTTAGAAAATTTAACCAATTTACGAAAAGACGTGAAATCCGCCAACTCGCTCTGGGCCAGCGTGGTGGAGTACGGTCTGTATCCCCCTCGTCGTGAGGGTAGGCCCATGTCCAGGAGTGGGACGTCAAAAGGGCTCATTTTTTTTAAATTATAGGCAGATTCTTTCCACATGTGAAATTTGCCAACCAGCACGCGGCCGGCGTAGTGGATTATGGCCGGAATCCCCCTGGCATTGAGGGGAGGCCGTGCCCAGGAGTGGGTCGTTAAAAGGGCTAATTATTTAGCTTTTAAGTCGTCATTCAATTTAATGAACGTCTTTGCAACTTAGCATGTATGTGAGTGTATTTAAGGTCGCTTGTTAGTTTAATTCATTGATATTGTTTCCAGGTTATCCGTCCTCCCAGCGAACCCCTCGGCTCCAGCTCCTCATCCAGAACTGGTCGGCATGTGGCATCTCAGCGTACGCTGTGACACTTGCGACTATCGCCTTTGCGTGTTCGCGCGATCACAGATACACTTTGACGTGGAAACTGGGATACCAGGTGAGAGCGGCTTTGAGAGCGTGGAAACTACAATTGTCTACAACACCAGATGTCGTTATGTTAAATGAATGCGTCAGTTTTGACAGTTCTAAACTAATTATTAAACAGGGCCTGACTCAATGGGAAGAGGCCACTAATAGAAAAAAAAACAATAAACTGTCAAAACTGACGTAAAACATTTAGATGATATGTCAGTGTTGACGTTTTGCGAGTCGAATAGCGACAGTCGTTAGCAGAGTTGGGCCCCAGGGCTGACGTCATGTGTCACTTAATTTTGTTTTGGTATCACAATCTGATGTAAAGCAATCACCGTATTTATATATTCCTGGAATACCAAAGGCATTGCTCGCACGTTGTCGTCCGGAAGGGGAGCGGGATAAAGGGAAGGGAAGGGAAGGGAAGGGAGTGAAGATGGGGCTTTTGGCTATTACTCATCATACGAAATCTTCAGTGAATGATTTTCGAAAATATGCATTACATGGTTCATAATTTCGATTACGATATCACTTGCTTACGATAAAGAAAAACATCGTGAGGCAACCTGCGTATTTAAAAAGAACCAACATCTAATTGCATGCTAATAAATACATATAGTTTATTCACCCCGCCCCGTAATTAAGTTTTTTGCCGCAAAACCAACACAAAAAAGCGCTTGATAAGCTACATTTCTTTTGTACGCCGCGCCGCAAAAAAAGCGATAATTCACTTAGGAACGGTTACATTAGAGCAAAAACTATATAACACACGTCGTGTTAGATAAATAATACCCGACATGAGTATGCATCCAATAATACTAATAATATCGCCAGACTGACACACCGACTGTACGGTCCCGAACTAAGCAACGCTTGTACTATGGGTACCGTACTGGACTGGGGGCGATCCCGGTGACACCCGGACCTGGGAAAATTACGAAAAGGCTATTTCCGAAATTTACCCCGGCGGGAATCGAACTCGCTACCACCGTGTGCTGTGAGCCGAGCGGCCTACGCTCGAACCACTGCGCCAAGCAGTCATCAAACATTATCTGTACACATTATTAAGCGCTCAATATTATGAGGTTACTCAAATTTGAGGACAGCTTAATCGGATGCATCGGAATCGCAAATTTATTGATCAACAGATCGCCGACACATATTTTTAACAAAAAATCTGTCTTAAGATTTTTGTGTTTTTATATGCAAACATATACGAGGTGTGTTCAAAAAGTAAGGTGACTTTATATTTTTATGAAAAACTATTTATTTATTCATCAATATTTATGTTGTTCCCTTTAAAGTAATCCCCCTTAGATATAATACACTTGTGCCAACACTTTTTCCAATTCTCAAAGCACTTCTGATAATCACTTTCTGGTATAGCCTTCAGCTCTTCCAGTGATGCAGTTTTTATCTCCTCAATTGTTGCAAATCTTCGTCCTTTCATATGTCTCTTCAGTTTTGGGAACAGGAAAAAGTCGCATGGGGCCATATCCGGTGAATATGGTGGCTAAAGCATGATTGTAGTGCCGTTTTTGGTCAAAAAACTTCTCACAAGCAACTATGAGTGAGCAGGTGCATTATCGTGATGCAAACGCCATGAAATGTTTACCCACGATTCGGGACGTTTCTTTCGTATTGCTTCTCCCAAACGGCGCATAACTTCAAGGTAATACTCCTTATTAACCGTACGACCTTGTGGCAAGAACTCATGATGCACCATGCCCCTACAGTCAAAGAAAACTGTAAGCAAAACCTTCACATTGACGTGCTGGGGCGTCCAGAGCGACGATCGTCATTGGCATCTTCTCGGCCATCTTGGAAGGGCTTGTACCACTTATAAACGTTTATTTTACTAAGAGTAGACTCACCGTATGCCACTGTCAACATTTCAAGTGTTTTGGAGCACTTAATTCCATTTGATACACAAAATTTGATGCAAACTCTTTGATCCATTTTTTTTGATAGAAGAAAATCGCCGAGCACACCAAAATATGTCTGACCTTTATAACTGTCCAAAATAAACTAAACATGCTATACACTTGAAAATTGCAACATATGCTCAGGACATGTGTACCAACGCAACAAAATAAAAAAATCGAAAATCAAATGTACGTTGCCCGCGAAATTCAAAAAGTCACCTTACTTTTTGAACACACCTCGTATACATGAAAAAATAAAAATGACTATCGCCAATTACGTACACAATCGGTATCGATATCGTATCGATCCCTACTCAATTATGAGGTGCCCCACAACAAATGACATCACACCACGTTTCTCCAGTAAAATGACAACTAAGTCACTCATTAACGCACCGCTAGGGGCGCTGTACGAATCGCCCATACAAAATTTGCGTCAAAACGCGTATGGATAATTCAATTGACGAAGACGCGCCCCACTATTTTCACCAAAAAGCCACCGCGGGATGAGAGGAGATAATGTAATGTTATAAATCTAAGGCTCGTATTTATAAATCGATCTCAAGACTGAGAGCGATCTTGAAAATGTAATTCATATGTCTTCTATATAATTAATACCAGGGTTCGCCGATATATATCAGCGGATATATATCATGATATATATCACGATATATATCAATTGATTTTTATCTTGATATATATCAATTGATTTTTTCCTGTTTTCTGAACTAAAATTTTTGGAGATTAATGTTTACCCTGGTAACACGTAGCGAAAAACTACAATTCAGAATAGTTTCCCAAAATGGGAACCACATTTAAAGTTGGGGAAATCCCCTTTAAATTACCAGTACCGCTAGCTTTTTAAAAAATGGGGAATCCCTGGTGCTCCTAGTGTTAATAATTTTCACTTTCTAGGGATCCCTGAATGTTTCTTTTATGATTACAAATTATTATTAAAATTAGTTGATTTATCTCACAAACAAATGAAGATTATTATAATAATAGTTACTTTTTTTTATGTTCATTATAAAAATCTTTCTCAAATAAACACTTATTCTTTTGTTACTTTTTTTAAGTTTATTCAAAAAAAATGTGGTCATTTGAGACTTAAGTATATTATTTTAAGTACAAATTTCTTTCACATTTTTAAGTGTTTAATCCCCTTACACTTACAGGGACAAATTCGCTTCTTTTTCTTAGCCTGGATATATATCCGATATATATCGGATATATATCAAAAAATCGGATTTTTGATATTTATTATAAAAATCGGATTTTTTTTAACCCTGATTAATACGTGAAGGATAAACTTTGTACCACGTTTTACGAAAATTGCGCGGACGGAGGAGTATGTAATTTGGCACACTTATAGTTCATATAGAGAAGGAGTGCAGAAGGCTAATATTTTCCAAAAAATTATGCATAAAAATACATTAAATCAATAAATCAAACATTACACACACTACCATGCGTTTGACACACACACACATTTGTAACTTCTACTTGGTATCTGACTGACAAACGGTGACAGTTTTCTTTTTCTTTATTTCGGAAGGCGAGACTTCCATAGGGCATTATACGTGCCAGTATCAAATAGTCCCGATACGCCCGAGCGTAGCGAGGGCGCTAATAGTTCGAGGGACAAAATAAGTCTTTCACCCGAGGTAAACACTGTGCTTTTCATTACGAATACAAGGAAAGTAAAAATAAAAACAGGAATTGGCTAAAGAAATAATACAAGGAAGTATGAACAATACTCTGCAACTCGAAAAAAAAAAAAAGATCGGATTGCCGCCTATTTTGTTTTTTTTTCGTTGGCCGGCCAATTTCATTATTTAGCCATTATTTTTCATTTTCATCTCTAAATATTTTGACCAAATCTATGTTATTTTAAAGAAATTCTTGAAACTAAATTATAATTAAGTCATTTAAAAATATATATTCTTCAATTAATACATAACTTTATGTTATTTCAATTTTACATCGTGCTGTAATTGAGTGACTGTAGAAAAAGTTTGAACATGGTTACATAGAAATGTGAAAATGGAACTAGTTTTTTTTTTATAATTTGACAGCTGGCAGTTGAAAGCGATTCTCCCGGGCCGGAAAAGTATTACTTTCAACCCGCTCCTCAGGCAACTTCAGACCTACTTTCAGAGTATGAGTAATGAAAAGTATATTTCATACCTAGAAATAATTTATATGGCAGAACAACGTTTACCGGGTCAGCTAGTTTTTTTTAATGTTTTGGTCGGTTTTACCACTGGACGCAAGATCTTGCTTCTCCCACGTATACCCCGCTAGCCGCGCACCGAGAAACTTTAGCCTTGGTCGTTGTTACGGTGCCTGTTTTACCAAGAAACTGGTATTGTCTGATCCAATCACGTGGAGCGATTGCCGCCTGAACTCCGAGAGCCAACCGAGACCACGAACAAGTCATATAAAATAATGATGTTAGCATTCTCTTCCATCTTTGTACAAAGTTGTCATTCTGAGATTCATCTTTACATTGACAGTCCTAACATCACAGCACATAAACACCATTAAATCAATATTTAATAAAGAAAAAACAACACACACACACACACACACAAGGACACACTTCAAAAAAAACTTTTAAACAAAAAAAAATACTGAGTCATACATTATATCGAAATTATTGGTGGGACGATCGTGTCGTACTAGTGATGTGCTCTGAAATCGATCGATTTTGATTTAGGGTCGAAACTTGATTCGCCCTTTTCTACGAATATCAACATCAAAATTATTTATTATTAATGTAGTAAAACAAAGCACTTATGAATAGTCAGAATCTATTATCGGTTAGGAATACTCCTTGCACTGAGAAGAGCAGGCAAGAAATTAATAGTAATAATAAATATCGCCAGACTGACACACCAACTGTATGGTCCCAAACTAAGCACCGTACAATGGACTGGGGGCGATCCCGGTGACACCCGGACCAGGGCAAATTACGAAAAGGCAATTTCCGAAATTTACCCCAGCGGGATCGAACCCGCAACCATGTACAGTGAGCCGAGCGGCCTACGCTCGAACCGCTGCGCCAAGCGGTCGGTTAACTCAAAATTACTCTTTCCAATATAATATAAAATGGTGTAAGTACATTCTCAGGAACAGCAACATAATGTGAGCAGGCAAGACTATTATCACTAGTTCTAGGTATCCCAATGTTAATATATGGTTGTTATGTTAGAATGTATTAGTAGCAATAAGGACTAATATACAGAATTATTCTTAATAGGTTTAACTCCAGACTTCGCGAGCTATATTAATTTAATGGCCAGTCATATTCCAACATACTACATTATTACTTCAACATAAAACAACATAAACAAGACTGTATATCGCCCTTTGTAAACAAAACAAAAAAAAGTAAAGCAAAAAAATATAACCTCCAAATGTCACGTTGACAGCTCCCTGCGTCCAACATGGCGACGCACTTTATCTGAGTCAAGGACACACGGTCTTGCATACAAGTTACTCACCAACATTTTATATGCGAAAGTTTGTTTGAAAGGTAGTTTGTGTAAGTTTGAGGGATTTTTTTACGCAAAAAAGCTGACCGGAATTTTATAAAAAAACGCTAAAGTAGGTTATATTGTGTAGTAACAAATTACCACTATTTACATACGAAAAATACAAGCAAAGTCGCGGGCTAGTCAAGTACCTATTCGAATCTAAATGTCGTATTACGCTAAACATAGCTATAACCGGTTTTTTTTTCTTACACCTCGCGTTACGTGAGACATTATGAAATTAGGCAATGGTATTGAGCTATTCTGCCAAAGGTACTTATCTTTTTTATGGATTATGATTTATGTCGAGTCGATAAAGTAAGTTATCTATTATAATCGATATATTTACAAATATTTTATTTTTAATTCCGATAACACGTAAATAGTGTTTTTATTATTTTTGCCGGCACGTAATACAGTTTCGTATTATCTGCTAATTATGTAACAAAGGACTGAAAAACTAGAATTGGCGGAAATAGACGCATTTAAATAAAAAATAAGGTTACCGATGACAAAACACGTCTATAGGTAAAAAAAAAACAAAGCTGTTTTTGTGACACAGTGACATTCTGAGAAGTAAGTCAATTATATATAGTAGGTTGGTTGGATTGTTAAAAAAAAAACAAATCTAGACATTATTTCCGTATACACAAAATAAATATTTGTTGTTTTCTCTGAATACGCAGATTCTAAATAAATAAATCTACATAATATATCAATAAAGATTTATTTATTCTACTGGTCAAATATATCGACTAATACTTGTTAAAATCCGCTCACTGACACACTTAAAAGTATGAAATAAAGTTTCTATTAGATTTTGTCTTTAAGATACTTAATTGTCATATTTAGGTCCGTATTAATAAACCGATCTCAAGTCTGAGAGCGATCTTGAGCACGCGTTTGACATGTAATTTTATACTGGTATGACATAAGAATGACATTTCCAAGGTCGCTCCCAGACTTGAGATCAATATCGCGTGCATACGAAACTAACTATGCTGTATGCTACTGGCCAAGAAGTTCGGAGAAATCAGAATAAATAATAGTATCGCTGTCGTTGCGTTTCGGCCACAACCTCCACAATTGTGAGATTGCAACCTTGAACACATGATCTATTAAGTTTTTTATCGAAATTTCCTTTTTAAAATATCAAGGCCATATTTTTATGGCATTAATGAATTTTATAATCTCAATATGGGTATATTTCTTAATGAATATTCATTGCGTGACAAAGTCAGATGATTACCTTTTAAATATCAACAATGAATACATTAAAATTTGTGATAGACTTCACATCAGATAGACTTCAATTTGTGAGTACTCCACCGTTCTCTTAAGGCTAAAGCGCCCATCTAGCCCGCGAAGTTCAAATGTTTTGATGTTTTTTAGATTTTTTTCAAAATCTGACAATAATAAAAGGCACATTTTGTAATTCGCGAGAAAGACCGTGTGCAGTGCATTTATTAATATATCCAACTTACTCTAAAACATTTCAAGAACGACAGCTATCCAGATAATCTGGCAATTTTTGTATATTTAGTTATTTACTAGTATCATATCCACCGTGATAATATTTAGAGTAAAATAAATGTATTAATAAACGCACTGCATACTGTGTTTGTCGCAAATCACAAAATGTTGTCTTAAATGTTTTCAGATTTTGGATAAACTATAAAAATACTCGAAAATTTTGAATTTCGCGGGCTAGACAGGCGCCTTCACCTTAAAGGAAAATACAAAAAATATCTTTGTTATGTAATTTAATTCAAATGTCATCAAAACCTATTCATGAGAATTAGTCAATTGATTATTTCTAGTTTGGAATATGTGAGACTCGCAAGTTTAGGACAATAAACGTTTTGAGACTATTCGGGCACATCATTTGCATTCTCAGCCATAATTTATCGAGACCAGTTTCCCGCCATCAATATAGCCCAGGCCAGCTATGCGCGCCGGCCTGTCAACTAGGCAGTCAGTTTATTTAATATACAGGGTGTAAGGGGCATCGTAACGAAGACTGATACCATGGATTCAACTCATGATTCTGGATCTCCCAGAGTTGGAATATTCCGTCGATATATTATGAACTAGCTGAGCCGGCGACTTCGTCCACGTGGAATTTAACTTAACAAAAAAGCCCGCTCCCGCGTTCTGAGCCCGCGCGACAGACCCCATTTTTTAAAATTTTGTTTGTCTAAAATAAAAGTAATCTAAGTTACTGCTTATAACATCAGCTATCTGCCAGTGAAAGTCCCGTCAAAATCGGTCCAGCCGTTTCGGAGATTACCCGGAACAAACACACAGACAGACAGACAGACAGACAAAAAAAACTTAAATCGCGTTTTTGCTATAGGTGTCGTATGTACTGTCATATGCATTTAGTTATTTTAGTTATTTTGATATTACAAACAGACACTCCAATTTTATTTATTTGTATAGATTGTATAGATTCACATTTTTCAGAATTTTTACATAGAGATAAGCATGAAATCATTCCTTATACAAATCTATTTTAACTTAACGTGATTATATATATATAAATCAATAATTGCTTTCTTAGATATAAAACTGAAATGTTAATTAAAACTAGAGCGTATTGAGTTTACATTTACATTGCATTCAGTGCAGTCAAAATAACGAAGGAAAATTCCAACTCTGGGAGATCCAGAATCATGAGTTCAATCCATGGCATCAGTTTTCGTTACGATGCCCCTTACACCCTGTATATACAAAGCATTAAAATGTAAACGCGCAAAGTTTCACAATCATGAAGGTCATAATTCGATTGCGGACATATTATTTAAAATGGGATACACTATTAATAACTGCAAGTATTACGCTGTCCAACAAACATCGAACGCATATTAAACTATTCGCAATGATCGACCATATTAACATATAATTTTCTGTAATTTTATCTTCTCAGACTTGCTACAAATCTAAATCTAATAAAATTAATGAAACTACACGATTCGAATGAAACCTCATATACTTATGTGACTATTAAATGATTAACAAACAAAAAATTGATATACTGCTAAAAATATCACTATGTCAAAAATTATGCGACATAAAAATAAAGCATGTTGTATTTCATTTTAAAATTCGTACGAATATGATTTAAAAATAAACATGTCTGTGTTTTTTTATCAGCTTTATGACGAACGTTATTCGATTTGAAATTCGAACTATCGAGATTTATGTTCGACCAATTTTTATTTTGTTTTTATATTATAGCTACTCTTACATTAAGGTGAAGGCGCCTGTCTAGCCCGCGAAATTCAAAATTTTCGAGTATTTTTATAGTTTATCCAAAATCTGAAAACATTTAAGACAACATTTTGTGATTTGCGAAAAACACAGTATGCAGTGCGTTTATTAATACATTTATTTTACTCTAAATATTATCACGGTGGATATGATACTAGTAAATCACTAAATATACAAAACCTGCCAGATTATCTGGATAGCTGTCGTTCTTGAAATGTTTTAGAGTAAGCTGGATATATTAATAAATGCACTGCACACGGTCTTTTTCGCGAATTACAAAATATGCCTTTTCCTATTGTCAGATTTTGAAAAAATTCTAAAAAACCTCAAAAAATTTGAACTACGCGGGCTAGATGGGCGCGCTTTAGCCTTAAGCACCTACCGCTCTTTCATTTTGTTTTTTATTTTATTTTTTACAGACAATGTATGTATTTAAATCCAAAATATGTGAACACTTTATCACTCTTTCCCCGGTATTACCACAAATATACACCAAATATTTTTAATTATGTTTTTTAACACTATTGTATCGCACACATCTGATCGGTATGTGTAATAGTTATTTACTGAATGAGATTAAACAAAAACATTTGTTTATCAGTTTATATAGATAATGGAGGTTAAACTGACTAGAAATATAACCCACTTTGACGGCGCGCGCTTCCGTGTTGACCGACTGTGCGGCGGGAAAGGGGATATTATGAGTTTTTCATAGTTTTAATTTTTTTAAACCGTCTATGTTGCACATATTTCGTACTGACACTGGGACCAACGAGCATAGTAAAAATAGGTTCAAATGTGACATTTACAGGATGTGACATTTACAGGATGTGACATAATCAGGACGTGACATTTACAGAATGTGACATTTTCAGATTGTACAGTTAAATGAAATGGAATTAATTTCATCGCATTACTCCGTCAGCTATCAACAGTGCTATTTTGTAATAACAATTATGAGTTTGTGGTTACAGAATAGCACTGCTGATCAAAGATCCGTGCGAGAAAGGTTTACCAAAGCCTAACGCCAATGTAAGCAAGAGTTTCTGCTAGAATGTGAAAAATCATGTTATATAGATTTTCATAAGTAGCACCTGCTACAGCCATCGGTAGAGACTGTTAAAAATCATCGCCATTAAATTGGAAAGCGTTCGATACTGTCACGGTTTTTATGATAAATCATCGACCAGTGACTTCATAGGATTACGCGTCATAGTGAAAATCCACTATGAATAAAAACAAAGGCCAAAAAATCACAAGTCAAATAACAGTGAAAGAAAAATAGAATTTTACGAAATGAAAATGAAATGGAAGTTGCAAACATTTGCATGCCTACTAGGCACACAGGACGAGTAGAGCGGTAGTGAAAAGAATACATAAGAGTCTGTGGAGCAAATTAATTTGAACAAGCACAAATGTTTTGAGCTATAAATCCGTGCCCTAATCCATGTCTACGTCATTTGCGATCAGTAAATAAGGATATATCAGGCTTATAATATATAAGGTTATCGGTAGGGCACTCTAATGAATGATGACGCTATATCCAATCAATATTAATATCGTACAGATGTGTGAGTCGACCTTTGATAAAGTAAATAAATATCGCCAGACTGACACACCAACTGTACGGTCCTAAACTATGCAAAGCTTGTGCTATGGGCACCGTACAATGGACTGGAGGCGATCGCAATGACACCCAGACCTGGGACAATTACGAAATGACGATTTAAAAAATTTTCCCGGACGGGAATCGAACACGCAATCACCCGGTGCAGTCAGCCGAGCGGCGTACGCTCCAAGCACTTCGCTAAGCGGTCGTCAATGGAAGAACAAAACACATCATTTCAATCTTGTACTAAGTATGTTCCCGGAAATTCCTGGTACAGCGAGGTTTTAGCCTTATTTTATACTCAGTTTACAGCAAGTACTGAAATTATGGGATGTCGTTAGTCGCAATCGTAACAAAAAAACGTTATTAACAATACAAAACTTGTTTTTATTTATAATTTAATATATTTATAATAGCCACTTTACTTTCTTTTTTACCAGTTTCGAGTTCCACTCAATACAAGCACCAGAAATTCAGGAATCGATCCCGCTACTACAAACCTCTAGTCTTATGTAAATTTTTGGTTTCCAGACACCCTCAAATTCCGTGTGACTGGTCCAGTGGCGAGCGTAAGGGAGTCACAACTTGTTGATGAGTACGGGACTGAACTGGCTAAGCTTCCGTTCAGGTATGTCTCTTTCAAATGGCCCACTACCTTATATTTGCTTAATTGTAGTCTAGGAACCTCACATTCACGACGCCGACGGATAGATGGCGCTGAAGGCGATGCCTCAATTCAATGTGCGATTGTTAATAGAAAACCTGAATCACGATATTAAAGTTTACAAGCATCGTGTCGTGAAAACATCCATTGGGGCAAAGCGGCCGCAACGCCAGGCATAACACCCGCCTGAAAAATCTTCCCTTTCCCTTTACCCACATCGCGTTCGTGTATGTGAGATAGCTACAGGGGCAAACAATTTTCAGCACTTCTTTCTTGAAAAATATGGCCCACCCAAGTTAATATGTATTTCGCCAATGTCAAGTAACAAATAGCAATAACAAACAATTAATAACAATACAAAAATGTGACCGTCCACTTTGGAAAACCAAAATGGAGGTACACCAGATGGCGTTGGATTAGACTGGGCCGATGTCACTGATCTGGCAGTGTCACTACAAATACTAACTTACGCTCGGTAGAGGAAGGTCTGTCAGAACTATCAAGTGTCAGCTCGCTCCAAAGAGGCTTGATTCCGATAAGTTCAAGACAGGCTGGTCAATTGTACGATACCCATTCAACCGCCGCTTAATTTGGAACCATACAACTTATGAAATCGCTGCTAATAATCATACCTATAATTCACAGCTACCAACCAATGGGAGGGGAGGGCCAGAATCAGGATACGGATCCTCAAGTGGAGCTGGTGGCAGAGGTGGTGATACCACCAGTCACTGGGTCCAAGGAGTACGTGAAGATTGTTGGGAGAGACTCGAAAGGTAACGCCATCAATTCTGAATTCAAACTTTTCAGTTGAGGTGCGCACGCGCAGGGTACTGAATGCTCATTGGTCCGAACAAGGTTACTAGAACTCCTGACTCACAGTCACACACACAGACACAGATCATTACATTAGTACCTGATATGAAGTCGATAATCAATTTAGATCCATAAAATCTGTTCAAAATCCTTCTGACCAATTCAAAGATGACAAAAAGGTATCCACCTCGCAAAACAGGACACAACAGAATGGGACAGAGAGAAGGGGGAAGGGACGGTTGGGCTTCCGTCTCCCTCAATGATCGTACGAAACGCAGCTATAATAACTAATTTACGCCGATCTACTGTGAGCGGGTGGTACTACCCCGGTCGAGCAGGCGCGTATATGAGCCGTAGTCAGTTGGCTACAGCTTAACGTCAACACCAAGGTATAACAAAGCTTCTCTGTTTAGGAGAACCGTTCTCTCGTCTCGCCGGGCCGCTAAACCAACCAGAAGTCCGATTGGGCAGATCAGCTTCTATCTTGTCTTCTGACTCCATACACGACCTGGAAAGGACTGAGGAGATGAACTCCAGGATTTACAACAGCAAACTGAGATTCAATGACAGCAGCCCTATCCCTTACAATAGGGCTATGTCGCAGGTATGAAGATGGACGGAATCCGAGGACCCAAATCCACCTCCACCTAGTGTTACCATCCATATTGTTGAAAACAGTATTATACTGTACTAGAATATATTATTGTTTAATGTTCAATAAAAAGTCTCAAAAAAAATGTATTTTGACAACCATCCCTAAGCCTAAGCATCCCTAAGTCACAAAACAGGCTTAAACCTGGACGGACATTGCAATGGGGGCAAAAAAAACTGGGTTGACACCACCTGTCTCTTGTGTAAATGTCACTATAAATACAAATTATCGCAAGGTCAGAAAGAGAGACTGTCTGAACTGTCAAGTGTCAATGTCAGCCCACTCCAACGTGCGTGACGCCGACCTGGCGGCAAATTCACCTGGATGCCTTCGTATTCTCTTTCCTCATTATTCCACCTATCAATTGGTAGTAAATCTGATTCATTGATCACCTTCACGTGGAAAACCAAATAGTCGAAAGTGAAATGTAACCCAAACCATTTCACAACAAGGTTTGACTCTCGACGAGTCCCAGGGAAACTCTTAAATTATCTTGGAACCAGCATGAGTTTACACAGAATAATGAATACAGACACATTACACGGAATAAGGAGTGGCTGGAAGGAGATAAAACACTGATAACAGCCGTGTCCTAAATCTTTTCCAGGTGATGAACCAACAAGGAACCCTACTCACAGCGGTACAGATTGGATTGGCCTCAAGACTGTATGGGTCACCGGGAGACAACCTACAGGTATGTTTAAAGATCACCCTTATCCTCCATCCTAAGGAATATCCACCAGGATGTGCATTCTTGAGCACATCTATTTCTTGGTAACGGTATTAGAGCCCAATGGAATTTGGGGATTTGAGGGATTTGGGTTGTAGTCACTACTCCAGCTCAGTTTGAAAACTTCACACGGCTTTCGAACGCAAAAAGCGAGATTCACTGACTCACTCATCACAATATCTCTAAAAGTACGAGAGTTATGGACTCAATATACAGCAGGTGTTTACCTCTCGGCCAAATAAATATCTCCATACTAACACACCAACTATATGTTCTCAAAACAAGCAAACTTGTACTGTGAGTACCGTACAATGGACTGGGGGTAATCCCAGTCACACTGTGGCAAGGGAAAATGACGAAATCTCTATTTCCAAAATTTTCGACGGGAATCAAGCCCACAATTGCCCGGTGCAGTGAGCTGACAAGTGAGTGAGCGTGCTCGCAATTGCAGGGAACAGCTATCAAATGATATCTCATTAATTTCAGCTACATTTTGAGGTGACCAACTTCAGGGATCAATCGGTGTCATTCAGGTTCGGTGCTGTGGGGGAGCTGAGGTTCCTGACTGGGATCAGTCCTAGCTCGTAAGTACATTCCTACTTGGATCCCATTGCGGTAGGCGATCTTGCCATATGCAACTACCCAGACACGTCTCTAGCACTAATACACTTTTGGCTGAATAGTGGAACCACGGACCAAGGGCCCTTTTAAGTCAGCTCTAAGAATAACTTGTCTCGCTAGCTCATACGATAAGAATAATACCGTTTCCATGAGAAAATATTCTGATAGGCTATGGAGGTTATCGTCGACGACGTATACTTCTAGACCTAGGCATCCTTTGACTACCACAAAGCCCTGTCTCTGCCACTCGCGTCCTCCTCGTCCTTGCGACGCATCATCTGTGTCCCACAGCAATCACACATCACATGACAGATCATCACACTTTAGCATAGTCACACACTCCCACTGCTATTGCTCCTGTAAGCCAGGATCGACAATGGTGTCCAATGATAACGCCAAGGTTTGACTCTTGAAGAGTCCCATGGAATAACCAAACTGTCTTGGATTCCCCGTACGAATCTAATCGAAAGAAAGAGTAGGAGGAGTTGGATTTTAAATTGTTAACATAATGCCTCTTTCTTTCAGACAAACAATAGCTTCAGGACAAACGGTTAACGTGATAGTGAGCGTTGTAATACCCTCAAACTCATTGGGACCCAGAGACCTCATCACTTTCACAGCATATGGTAAGTTTAACTGTTATTCATTTCTCTCAAGCTGTATTGATGTCTGCTTGCAGCCTCATAGGCCCATATTAATAAATCTACCTCAAGTCTGAGAGCGATCTTGGAAATGTCATTCTTACTTCATATAGTACAAAATGGCATGTGAAAAGGGCACACAAGACCGTTGCTGTGATGCCTTTCCCATACGTCTGGTTCTGTACTTATTATATTCTTTATTTCAGGCAACGAGCAAGTTTCCATATCAGCCTACGTGTACGTAGTAAGCCCAGGGGACACAGGCTCAGATGTTTGGGCTCCGGAGGTCAGGCACACTTTCCAGGGTACCTGCCTCGGAAGAACAGGGTCTGACTGCGCTCAGCACACCTGGTCTGCTTCAGTCATCGCCAGAGACGCTTTAGGAGGTAAGTTAAAACATATTTTCTGAATAGTTGATGCATTCTGTCATATGGGGATCAGTAAAACTAACAGTACAGCATATAATTGCAAGAAAAAGGGAGCAGAATGAGAGGCTCCAGGTAGGGGGGAGTGCCTCTTTCTTCTGGGGTATTAAGGCATTGCAACTAGGTGTAAGAGGAACACATACCCACCAGAACCAACTCCCTCGGTTCATTTTTCTATCTTCTAGTGTAATAAACCTTCAAGTAGGTTAAGGGAAACCCTAGGGGCTATGTCCAACAGTGGTCGTGTTTCGGCAGATTTATTAACTGGCTAGGTAGGCACGCTGGCAGATGGTCCACCGGTTGATAAGTGGTAATCTTCACCCAGAACATGTGAAACTTAAGGACAGAAGAACGGTGTTGGCCTTTTAGGCAAGAACCCTATGTTTTGATGCAAAGGAAATTATGCTGATGATGAATTAACAATCTCAACCCTTCCCCAGGACTTCTCCGTCTTTCTTCATCGCCTCCGGGCCTTATGTATGATAGTAGCTTCATATCGGGGTCCAGGGATGAGGTGATAGCCACCTATCGTGCAACATGCTGTGCGCCCAGGCTGCTTGTCAACGCCGTGGACGCGTACGGCAACGCAAATAGCTACTTCATCGATATATCTGGTAAGCAAGCAATGATAACTCTTTGAAATACAAGGTATTTGCAAAAGGCTCACGATTTTCAGATTCAGAAATAAAATTGCCTTGCTAAATAGTCAAGGAGGACACCGTGTGTGAGGAAACGCACCACGTAATGGACCAGAAACCCCAGCACGAAATATTAATTATAGCGTAATACCATAGACCAATGAGACAAGACACTGCTTACATCCACTATTGTATGAGAATGCAATTGTCAAACATTGGCCGTGTATAGGTGTAGAAGGCGAATTTTGATTGGTCCGTTCAAAGTCGAGCCGTAAATGGACCAATCAAAATGTCAGATGCGATCATACAATTGCAGTAGCAATATGGCTTATTGGTATGTGCGTAACACTAATATTAAAGAGTGCCCGTCTCGCTCACATGACAGGTTTCATAAATATGAATGACAGTGACAGCATGCTTCTTGAAGACGACACACATAACCCAAGTCCTACTAATCTAATAGTTGAAAATAGATAACGGTTCATCCGTTGACCAATTTGGAACTTTAAAAGAACGTTATTAATGCTTATAATTTATTTCACAGGTTATCTGAATGGCGCTGCCATAGCAGCTATAGTTCTTGGAGTCCTGCTAGCCATAGCTGTTATATGTCTGCTGATCTTCCTAATATACTGGTGCGTGAAGAGACGGCGGGAGTCGAGGGAGCTGCCATCGTATAACACGAGAAATATGAGTTAGAGAAGACTGGAGGGAGAGAATGTGAGGAGATACCGGTGCCATGGCGTTGTTGAACTAAATAAACTAAGTGCGTTACCACACAAACAGGAGCCCAAGTCTGTTTACCGCTGTCGTTATACGTCAAACGAATCGCGTGAATGAATACATCACTACTACTGAAAAACTGTCAAAAGTGATGTATTCATTCACGCGAAACGTCTGTTTTGTCGTATTGCGAGTCGAGTGTGAGTCGAGACGAGGAACAGTGGTTAACAGAGTTGGGCCTGATCGATGTCATCGATCGACGTCGACCGATTGGCGTGGTGGCATTGTCTAATTGACGATAATTATCGTTCGATTAAACTACATTCGACCTGAAATCGAATTGCAGTGGATTGACGGCTTTCGACTTTTCGTCGATGGACAATCGATCGGTAGGTGTGTTTACAACCTAACTGTATCACCCGTTTCTCATAGGCGTACAGAAGTAGTACAGAAATATGTAGTTCAGGTTATGAGATAACATTAAAATTGGCACCATTTGTATACAGAGATAGACCAGTGCATTGGACAAATCGGTGGATATATTGAGCTATTTGTTGCAATATCAACACTAATCCCGGAGGAATCGCTCAATTTATCGGGCGATACGTTCAATTCCGGGAGTTTCTATATTAATACTTCCTCATGATAATAATAATATTGGATAAAAGTATGAGGTAAAATTATAAGTATATGGTGAAAATGTAACGATGTGTGATAGTGTGTGCTTATATTTAAAATCTAAACTTAAAACTCCTTCGTACGTTAAACAAAACAGGATCGTGACCCATCTAAAAGATATTCCCTTTAAAACTGTCACTGACAGACAGACCAATCAACTATAAACGCCGCATAGGCGCGCTCCCCCGCTCGCCTAACATATGCATTGCCTCTGCATATGCATGACCGCACTTGACCTTTTGATTGGTCCATTCACGGCACGTCCTTGAACAGACCAATCAAAATTCGTACAGTAGTGGACGTAAGCGGTGTCTTGTCATAGTGGTCTGTGTTAACTTTAAAAAAGGAACGTATAATTCAACCTTACGATTTTAGCATTGGTACATAAAATGAACCTTAAGTCGTGAGTGGGATGATTCCAATTTGTTTAGTGTACTTAAACTGTGTCTAATATTGAGAGTCGATATATAATATTTAATTAAGTAATTTAATTAGTAGCTGGATATAGTTTTGCAGATCAAAACCAACTCTAGTGGGAGGGTTTAAGGTTGATTTAAATTCGCACAAGTATTTGCGGGTTGAATGATTCCATTAAAAAAAAAACTATGTCCAACCATTTAATGTTATTGTGATTAAAACTTATTTAAGTAATTTAAAACTTAGTTACCTTTAGAATACGAAATGTTGTTTTTTTTTTATATTGTGCTTACAAAAAAAAACGCAAAACCGGTTGCTATAAAAAATCCGAAATAACCGTTTTGTGAGATTTCCGCCATTTCTACATATTGTTAATTTATAATTTTATTATATTCTTTTATTTATAGAATTTAAAACATAGGTTAGTAATTTGTAGGGTAAAGACAACTAATTGTCGGCTATGTAATTTCAATAGTTTTTGTTACGAAATATTGTTTAAATTAAAAGCGGTAAATAACTCATGAAAACAGTTTAGTTAGTACGCACTTTTAGTGTAAAGAACAAATGACATTACTTTTCTTTTTTTACGCATCTCATTTAAATCATTTACATTGTATTTTATTCCTACAAAACATGACATTATAATATAATAAACATCATAATAAAACTACAAGGAAAAGCGTAATACGAAAACAAACAAAAAACTACATTAAAATTCACGGCGCATAGACAAGTAGGTATTGTTCCCGAGAAACGTAAACACTTTACCCGCCTTTCGCATTCACGTCGCGTGCGTGACAAGCATAAAATTTACATTTAAGACTGGTATTTCCTGTATAAAGTTAAGCAGGTGTACACCGTAACTCGCACGATTCAATAACGCCACCTTAAGCTGGCCATACAAAGGCAGGCCTTGACAGGTCGGCCTAGGCAAGCATAACTGTACAGACATACCTGACGTCTTGTAGCGTTCAAATATTCATCTATATATATATATATAACTCAAAGGTGACTGACTGACTGACTGACATAGTGATATATCAACGCACAGCCCAAACCACTGGACGGATCGGGCTGAAATTTGGCATGCAGGTAGATGTTATAACGTAGGCATCCGCTAAGAAAGGATTTTGATTAATTCTACCCCCAAGGGGATAAAATAGAGGATGAAAGTTTGTATGAAACTTTGTCAATTAAATTCCACGCGGAGGAAGTCGCGGGAACAGCTATTTTAATTATAAAACAGTGTCGGCAAAGGCCAATCTCAACAAAAAGTCCACTTTGGAGTAAACACCAATTAATGTTTAATACAATCTCCATTGTGTCTCCTCTACTACGTCCACATTGGAAGAATCACATTGGGCCTAACTCAATGGAAAAAAGGCCATTAATCACTACATAGTATAAAACAAAGTCGCTTCCCGCTGTCTGTCCCTATGTATGCATAGATCTTTAAAACTACGCGACGGATTTTGATGCAGTTTTTTTTTAATATATAGAGTGATTCATGAGGAATGTTTATATGTAGAAGTAGCTGGGCCCGCGACTTCATCCGCGTGGAATTTAACTTAACAAAAAAGCCCGCTCCCGCGTTCTGAGCCCCCTCGACAGGACCCATCTTTTTAAATTTTGTTTTTCTAAAATAAAAATAGCCTAAGTTACTCCCTATTACATCAGCTATCTGCCAGTGAAAGTCCCGTCAAAATTGGTCCAGCCGTTTCGGAGATTAGCCGGAACAAACACACAGACAGACAGGCAGACAGACAGACAGACAATTTTTTTTTAAATCGCCTTTTTGCTATAGGTGTCGTATGTACTGTCATATGCATTTAGTGAAAAGGTGTTATTTTGATATTACAAACAGACACTCCAATTTTATTTATTTGTATATATATAGTAGAGAAACACTGATAATTCTTGAGGTTTCTTGCACCCTTGCGAAGCCGGGTAGCGAAGTAATATATCAAAAAAGGCGGCAAATAAGCGTAAGAATCGCAGTTGATGTTAAGCAGTTAACGTACCGTAGACTAAAGATGCTTTTAGTACCAAAAGGGCGTGGGACAGAGAGGGGAAGCTTATAAATCATACGAAACTGAGAGAACGGTGCGCGGTGCCACCCGGGTCGAATCATATGTATAAGAGCTGAACTGCCCACACACGCTCCGATTTAGTTTGGTTATGTTACAGCCGTACAGGTAAGCCAGACTAGAGAGTGAATGGCTAGCATTAAACATCAAGCAATCGACAGTAAATTCCATACCAAAATTTTTAGTTCACAGAATTTGTAACACTTAATAAGTTACACAAAGACTATTTCCAAATACTGTTTTCATGGAAATCGAACCGCATGCACTCAATACAGTGAGCGATAGGCTTAAACTCAAAAGAAAATGTAGTTGTTGAACAAGACTATTTAAAATCCTAATGCCATCAATTGGTTGTCACACACTATAATTTTAAATTAAGCATCTTTTACTAATACGGGTAGTACAATAAAATGTAAAAGACGTTTATTATATATTATATTTAGTTGTTTAAGCAAAAAGAAGCCATAGTTATTAAAAAATATAAATTATATTTTTTTTGCAATAAAAGTTTGATATGTCATGTTGTCTTTGTCTATGAATACGACTAAAGTGAGTGGGAGCATTTTGGCGGGAATGCAAAAGTGTTGTTGTCACTTTTATTTCAATCTCCAAAATTTGTGGTGCTTTGAATTATAATGACAGTATGGGGCATGTTTGGAGGTGTGTAAGCTTAACCAAGGGCCTTAAGGTGAAGGCGCCTGTCTAGCCCGCGAAGTTCAAATTTTTTGAGTTCTTTTAGAAATTTTTCAAAATCTGACAATAATAAAAGACAAATTTTGGAATTCGCGAAAAAGACCGTGTGCAGTGCATTTACTAATATATTTATTTTACTCTAAATATTATCACGGTGGATATGATACTAGTAAATCACTAAATATACAAAAATTGCCAGATTATCTGGATAGCTGTCCTTCTTGAAATGTTTTAGAGTAAGTTGGATATATTAATAAATGCACTGCACACGGTATTTTTCGCGAATTACAAAATTTGTCTATTATTATTGTCAGATTTTGAAAAAATTCTAAAAGAACTCAAAAAATTTGAACTTCGCGGGCTAGATGGGCGCTTTAGCCTTAATGCACGGGATACATAAGTAAAACTTTAAAATATTATTTTACTTAATGCTAATGTCAAAAGCGAAGGCAAAACGAAATAAAGAGACAAAAAAAGTAGACAATCATTTCCTCGTCTCACCTCCTTTTGCAACCAAGACTTAGATAATATAAAGGGGTTTTTGCAGGCTTTTATGTAACTTGCAATGTATGTAGGTTTGTCCGGGTGGACTCTTGCAACTGAATTTTAAATCAGTTATCTTTAACCAATTGGCCTAAAATTTGGTGTACACGCTTATTTTATGTTAGTTCACGAAATCTTGGTTTCCTTTCCCTAAATCCCAAATCCTCTTTACATTGAGGGGGCTTCTACATATGCCAACTGTTTCTCCGTAAAATGGAAACAAATAATGATAATAAAATAATTTAGCCCTCTTATCGTCCCACTCCTAGGCACATGCCTCCGCACAGGCCTCCGGCACAGGCCTCCTCTCATCACAAGGGGAATTCAGGCCATAATCCACCACGCTTGCCTAGAGCGGATTGGCGGAATTCACATGTCTTTCGAAAATTAACAAAAAAGCCCACTCCCGCGTTCTGAACCCGCACGACAGAACCCATTTTTTTCATTTTATAAAATTTTGTTTTTCTAAAATAAAAGTAGCCTAAGTTACTGCTTATAACATCAGCTATCTACCAGTAAAAGTCCCATCAAAATCGGTCAAGCCGTTTCGGAAATACTCTTTGATTTCATGTGTTTTTATTTTTTTACACGAAACCCTAATTGTTTTTCAAAAATTAAAGTAGCCTAAGTTTCTCCCTATTACATCAGCTATCTGCCAGTGAAAGTCGCGTCAAAATCGGTCCAGCCGTTTCGGAGATTACCCGGAACAAACACACAGACAGACAGACAGACAAAAAAATTTTAAATCGCGTTTTTCTATAGGTGTCGTATGTAATTTCATATGCATTTAGTGAAAAGGTGTTATTTTGATATTACAAACAGACACTCCAATTTTATTTATTTGTATAGATTTTTATATAACAATATCTGAAAACAAGCTTATGATTCACCAATGTTAAGCTGTTACTGTAGCCCATAGATCCTTGCAATATTACTTACATATTATTATGTGTGTCAAATGTCAAGCAAGCGAAAACATAAGTAAATGTATAATAAGTAATAACATTTTATAGACAATAAAATCCACCTCATGGAATTTTAATAAGCAGACATAAAATCTAACTATAAATTATTATTATAGGTACTTATAAAAAAACTCAGTCTTAAGCTAAGTATGCACAAACCATTGTAAAAATAATAAATATCTCTGGACTGACAAACCAAGTGTACGGTCCCATACTAAGCAACGCTTGTACTATGGGCACCGTACAATGGACTGGGGCCGATCCCGGTGACACTCAGACTTGGGCAAATGACGAAAAAGCCATTTCCGAAATTTGGCCCAGCGGGAATCGAATCCGCAACCACCATGTGCAGTGAGCCGAGTGGCTTACGCTTGAACCACTGCGCCAAGCGATCATCGAAAGAATGATATATAACATTTATTTTACAGCAATCAACTTCCTAATTATAAGCAGAGTTACCATAGCCTAAAGATGCTGGCAATACCAAAGGCATGGCTAGCACATCACAAACCTAAAAGCGGGACAGTGGTAGAGCAAGAGAGGGGGCTTTGGACTTCCCACTCTCTGACTCATAGTAAGATCAGCAGCTATAATAGCTTCTTGATGTCTTCTGTGAGAAGGTCGTACAACATTGGTGGGATGAGCCCGTATTAAAGCTGTAGTTATCCTATTATATATTCTCTGCAAAACACATTTGGAACAAAATACCATCGGTACAATGTAAGTGTATTGCAGTGGACTTCTGCCTACCCCTATGCAGAATACAGGGGTGATGGTGTATAAGATGATAACTGTTCTTTGCTATCACTCTTAATAGTTATAAAATAGTCTTCAGTAACATATAGTACTATTTAGGTGTATCTAAACTTTTACTGTGATTCGATAAGAGAATGTCCGTGTTTGCACTGGTGAGGGATATACACTGATTTGTGATGTTGTCTCCATTATTTACAGTCAAAAAAGAGAGACAACAACATAAATTGGTGTCTATGTTTTGCTAGTGTAAACTCTTAGTATAAAATGACTGGTAGTCATGTGATCCACTAAATGACAGCTTATGTCAATACCATGCAATTTTTTTTAAGAAAACCTTATTGATAGAGTTATAGACAGACATCTTGTTTATAGTAGCTGAACCAATTGCATGATAATAGGCATAATAATAAAATATCATTGATCTGAACACAGCTTTCACAAGCAGGTAAAGTTAGCTTTTATTTACTCACAAATGTAGCCTCAAAGAAGAATTTTTCCAACTTTTTGTATTTGGAACGAAACGAAAAACGTATATCCGGCGTGAAACCACCCGCGAATGGCGCATTTTTATAAGATTTGTATAAAAACGATGACATTTTAGCACTAGGAACACTTTGACACCACAAATTCAAGTTTTATGACTTCATCAACATTTTTAGAGTTATAAGACACTATGATAAGTCACGTAACACTTTAAAACACAAGACTGAGCGTTACACAGCCAATATTTATCGTAGAAATCGCGAGTAATTGCAGTCCGATCGACAAATACTATGTCGAGAATTTTGGCTACTATCATCACTTTACGATATGACGTGTTTAGAGGATAGGAATAAGTTAAAAATAAAAGATAGGACTCACCTGATCGTGTAGTCAGTCCCTGGTTAGGAGCAGCAGGAAGCAATACAGCGTTGTGCGTCAAATCTTCAATCGAGAGACCCGTCACTGCGGTGGAGAGAAGCGGGTTTTTCACAATGTTCCTGTTGGCGTGATCACCGAAACTTTTGTCTGACATGTTGTGTACAATGTTATTGACCGGCACACGCGAAAATTTTTACGTTTTCACACATTTGGAGGTCGTAAATAGGTAATTTAATTATATAAAGTTACGTGTCACTAGCATATTTTGACAAATTATGGTTTGACAGACAAGTGACAACACACGAACTTTTTCTGATTCCAGATGGATTCCAGATTCGCAACACGGTGTAATTTGAATAAAACTTAAAAGTTACTAAAAAAAGATTGTTTTTATTTTTCTAGAAAAGTAAATAATTAAGTAAAATTATTTACTTTTAGTTTTGAATAGGTGCACAGACTGTAAGTAATGTTTTACAAATTATACGATTATTAATCCTACTCATATTATTACTTCGTAATTATTGTAGCATACTTCGCAAATAACACGAATTTAGATTTTTCATTCCATTGTTTTTTTCGGTATTAATTTGACACTACAATTATTATAAATCAGGCATAAAGTACGGTAAATTATAATTATGATCTAGTTAACGTTTAACATATCAAACTTTTTGTTTGTATTCATTGATATTTTTACAGATGATATTAATGTGCGGATGATTATAAAACGTCAATCTGCTTAAAACGAAACGTCTTAAACATTATATGACAATCGCGATTATAACTTTCGTATCTGTGGCAAATATTTGTTTATTTGGATCGTACGACCTAAACGCACATTTTTTGTAATTTTCAACCAAATATAACACAATTAGCCTAAAATAACCATGTCGGATAAACAAGAAGAACGTCCGCCGCCTATCAAACGGTACAGACGCAAGTCAAAGTCCTCAGAATCTGAGGAGGATATAGATAATTATGAAGCATACGTGCCAGTAAAAGAGCGCAAAAAACAGCAGTTGCTGAAGCTTGGGAGACTCGGGCAGCTGGCTGCGGAGGCTGCTGCTGAGCAAAAGAGCTCCAGTGACAACGACCCGGACGATGAGAGTATGTAAACCTGGTAATAATTAGGTTACCTATCTCAGTGAGAGTCCAGAGCAAATTACGAAAAAGCCATTTCCCTGACGCCAGTTGGTCGTTAATAAGTATTTTTATTTATATGCCAGCATCTCAAGAGGAGTGGGGCCGTCGCTACAACGTGTCTCTCCTGGACCAGCACAGCGAGCTGAAAAGGATCGCGGAAGCCCGGGCCCTGTCCGCGGCCGAGCGGCAGGCCAGGGAAGAGGCACACATCCTGGAGAGTGTCGCACAGAGCAAGGCTCTGATGGGCGTCGCCGAGTTGGCTAAAGGTACCAAAACTAACACGTTATATTCATCTAGGTCAGAGGCTATCAAACTACTTTTGTCTACTGCGCACTTTGAGAACCTATTATTTTCTAGTTCCCCTAAGTTGCTGCACACACAAACAGACAATTATGTTGCTGATACTGGTGGAAACAATCATAGTAAACCCTGTGTTTATTAACTGCAACCACAAAGAATGTCCCTTAGAAATAAGGTGACACTATACAAAGTTTGCATATGATAGGGCATGTCTTAT
Source organism: Notodonta dromedarius (assembly GCA_905147325.1). Taxonomy (NCBI): domain Eukaryota; kingdom Metazoa; phylum Arthropoda; class Insecta; order Lepidoptera; family Notodontidae; genus Notodonta; species Notodonta dromedarius. Next base: position 2,391,539 of record LR990187.1, read on the forward strand.
GCGAGCGTTGTGTTCGCTCACGCGGCCAACTCGCACATTAGTCGCCTCCAGGCCATTCAGTCCCACTTCCTTCGCCAAGCCGCCGGAGCCCCGTGGTTCGTAAGGAACGTAGACCTTCATTCTGACTTACGCCTCGATTCTATCCAGAAGCACTTCAAAATAGCGTCCGAACGCTATTTCAGAAGGCTTCTGAACAAAAAAAATAAAACCACAAACAATGTTATTGTACATAGTGAGTGACCAGGTGTCGGCAACAAAAGCTTATGTTTGCTACGCAGCACCTAAAATTTTACATAAATATCACAATGTCAATAAGTACTAGCGGCCCGCCCCAGCTTCGCACGTCTTACATTATTGGAGTTTTAGCAAGGATCCCTAATTTTTTTGAAAATATAATATAGCCTATGTCACCCGGGGATAGTGTAGCTTCCCAACAGTGAAAGAATTGTTCAAATCGGTTCAGTACTTTCGGAGCCTATTCATTACAATCAAACAAACAAAGTTTTCCTCTTTATAATATTAGTATGATAAGTAATTACTGGACAATCATAATATTGTAATAACCGGTGTAGTTAGGTAGGTTTTGATTTTAGTTTATTATAATTTATTTAAAATATTAGATAGACACAAATCAGCCATCACCTCCTTAAACCGCAACACCCTCCAATATTCTCTGTGCCCTTTACTGCCTCTCTGTAGGCCTCTAGCGTCCACAAGGACCTCTGTAGGCCTCTAGCGCCCACAAGGACCTCTGTAGGCCTCTAGCGCCCACAAGGACCTCTGTAGGCCTCTAGCGCCCACAAGGACCTCTGTAGGCCTGTAGCGCCCACAAGGACCTCTGTAGGCCTATAGCGCTCACAAATACCTCTGTAGGCCTATAGCGCTCACAAGTACCTCAGTAGGCCTATAGCGCTCATAAGGACCTCTGTAGGCCTCTAGCGCCCACAAGGCCCTCCATATGATGGCCAAAAGGCTTATGAATATTCAGAATTCGACTTCATACTCCTTGCTTGCACATTTCCAACCTAAAAAGGAGTCCGACATAGGGAGAATAGGGACGATTGAGCTTCTTGCTCTTTGATCATACGAGACACAGCTATAATAGCTGCTTCGCACTGGCCTTCTGTGAGAGAGTGGTAGGTACTAAACCAGTTGAGGCAGCCCATATAGGAGATATAAACAATTGGCTACAGCTTAACTGTACCACCATGAGACAAAATTATCTTAAATAAATAAATTGGTAAATATGGCCAGACTGACACACCGACTGTATGGTCCCAAACTAAGCAACGCTTGTACTATGGGTGAAGTACAACGGACTGGGGGCGATCCCAGTGACACCCAGACCTGGGCAAATTACGAAAAGGCCATTTCTGAAATTTGCCCCGGCGGGAATCGAACCCGCAACCACCATGTGCAGTGAGCCGAGCGGCCTACGCTCGAACCACTGCGCCAAGCGGTCATAAAAAAAATCTTTATCCAAAGATTGTCTGGAAGAGATCTCAGCCTGCGATAGTACTGCCCAGCCCATATTATTATGTTACTAAAAGTTTTGTCAAATTCAAATTCTGGGGTGCTACTCTTAGAAACGATTATGGTTACATTCCTATTGCCGAATCATACTCTAAATTCTATCTTAAGGTGAAGGCGCCCATCTAGCCCGCGAAGTTCAAATTTTTTGAGTTCCTTTAGAATTTTTTCAAAATCTGACAGTAATAAAAGACAAATTTTGTAATTCGCGAAAAAGACCGTGTGCAGTGCATTTATTAATATATCCAACTTACTCTAAAACATTTCAAGAACGACAGCTATCCAGATAATCTGGCAATTTTTTGTATATTTAGTGATTTACTAGTATCATATCCTCCGTGATAATATTTAGAGTAAAATAAATGTATTAATAAACGCACTGCATACGGTGTTTTTCGCAAATCACAAAATGTTGTCTTAAATGTTTTCAGATTTGGGATAAACTATAAAAATACTCGAAAATTTTGAATTTCGCGGGCTAGACAGGCGCCATCACCTATATTTTTTAATTGTTTGTCAGTTATCTATACAACGGCAAAAAATATCTCGATATATCGATTTATCGTTGCTACGGCTAGCACCCCTGGTGTAGGTAGTATAAAGAGTTATTCAATTCTATTCTGTTAGCAGTTTGGTACATTATCCTGTGTTTCAAGGTATACAGTACGAAGACCCTATCAAGACCTCGTGGAAGCCCCCGCGCTGCATACTGGCGCTGACGGAGGAGCGGCACGAGCGCGTGCGACAGGAGCTCCGTATATTGGTGGAGGGCGAGAACGTTCCGCCACCTATCAAGACTTTCCAGCATATGAAACTGCCTAAAGGTACTTTAGCGGCAAAGGGAAGATCTTCCAGCCAGGCGGGTGTTGTGCCTGGCGGGGCGGCCGCTATGCCCCGCTGGTTATTCTCGGGGACTTGCATATATAGTCACGATGCTTGCGAGACTTAATATCGTGATTCAGTTTTTCTATGAAGAATCCGTACATTGTATTGAGGCGCTGCATTTAGCGCCATCTGTCGGCTTCTGTCGGCGACGTAAATGTGAGGTCGCCACAGTACGATTGACCCCCCCTAGGAGGCCTTTAACACCTCCTGCGGGGTTGTTAAGACCCTTTTTGTAGGCTTCCGTAATACCTAAGAGGAACCTTTTATAACATCATCTAACTTAACAGTATTTTTTCTTAAGATTCGCATTTAATAAACAATCTTAGCATGTCTTTTCAATGTAACTAGAGTTTTAAAATGATTAAAAGACGTTATAATAATAATGTTAGGTACTAGGGGTAGGTACACTAAATGCCGTTCCGGTGTATAAAGGGTTTATTCCGCTCTCCACAAACTTGACAATAAATATTACTACACTAGTTCACTATCACTAGTTACATACAACAAACACTGTTCCGAATCACTTAGCAGTCACACAGTATTCCAATATAATCGCCTAGGTCACTGGTATATCACTCTTCGTTCGCTTACTTAAGTTCCGTACACTGTCGCTTCCAAGAAGTAACTGACTCGCTGCCCGTCGTCAACACCTTATATACGGAATAAAGATGCGAGCTGGTATTTTCCTGAACATTCTCGGTAGGTATGTAGGTAATAATAATCCCAATCGAATGATCTCGAGACCCATTGTCGGCTTCCCTTTGTATTCGTTCGCGAGTAGGTATTCGCAGCCGTCGCCGCGCCGATAACGCGTTCACTTTATACCTACATACCTACAGTCTCGAATATTCAATTTTTAGAGCTCCTTCGTAACTAATCGATGGAGTACATCTAGAATAACAATGCGTTTTTGTATCAAGCTGATAAAATAAGGATCCTTCGAGATATTTGACCAAATAGTTTCTAGGTCGCAACAATAATTTAATATTAGTATTACCATTTTTAAACCGTGTTAGGTTTAAAAATGTTAATACTAATACATTTGGGAAACTAGTAATTCTGTATTATAAAGATTAAAAAAGGCATGCCAAGATTGTTTACTAAGTCCGCACCTACACTATAGCTATTCTGTCTGTGAATAATTATCTTCCAAATCCTCCTAACCTATCTTTTGATTAAATTCGTGCGGGTTCCAAGACAATTTATCTTGTCCCCGGGACTCTTCGAGGGTCAAACCTCGACGTCATTATTGGACACCATTGTCGATCCATGTTTACAGTAGTAACAGTGATGGGAGTGTGGCGGGACTATTCCTATAATAAAATAAATAAATAAATATATAACACAAAATCCCGTCCGCCCGTCTGTCAGTCCATCTGTCTATTAGTTCTTCAGTCCATCCCTCCGTCGGTATGTCAGTTCATCTATCTATCAGTCCGTCCGCCTGTGCGTCTGTATTTCAGTCCATCTGTATCAGTACGTCAGTGTGTCCGTCCGTCCGTCCGTATATCAGTCCATTTGTATCAGTAAGCCAGCGCCTCCGTCCGTCATAACTTCTACAGTTTTTTCACGAAACTTTATAAACTTTGGATTACAATATTGGACATAAGCCCTAGACCATTGTCACTAGAAGGTACTAGCAAATATTACTCTAGCGATTCCGTAGTACGTAAACCGATCTCAAGTCTGAGAGCGTTCTTGAGTCCGCTTTTGACATGTCATTTAGTACTGGTATGATATAAGAATGACACTTGCCAACATCGCTTTCAGACTTGAGATCGATACTACAGGTTGAAACAGAAAGCGTATACTTTTCTTTTCAAAACTGAACTTTGTAATTCTAAAACTATCAGCTTTGGAGGAAATTCGAAAAACAAAAGGTGTTACAGGGATACAGCTGTTGACAGATAACACAAGTCTACAAAACCTTTAGTACTTCAACTGTCCCACAAAGCCGATAGTTTGAGATTTACAAAGTTAAGTTGCAAAAAAAATAGTATACCCTTTTTGTTTCACCCTTTCACCTAGTACATGACACTTCATTCTCGGATGCAATAGTACCTGTGTGGTGACGCTTCCCCAGGGATCCTCCGGGGTCTGGACGCCAAAGGCATCAAGAATCCGACCCCCATCCAGGTGCAGGGGATCCCCGCGGTGCTGAGCGGGCGTGACATGATCGGCATCGCCTTCACCGGCTCCGGGAAGACCCTGGTGTTCACGCTGCCCGCGCTGGCCATGTGTCTCGAGCAGGAGACAAAGATGCCCTTCATCAGGTACAATAGCCAAGTCCAGAGATCGGTAACCTTTTGAGTCGGAAGAATAAACATTTTTTTTAACAGCCACAATTTTTTTTTCTTGCCAACAATAAATAGCATTTGCATAAATAAAGTTTTTTGATAAAAAAACACTAATGTACGAGGGATGCCTTTTAAGTTTTGTCGTTTGAAGAAAAAAACACAACTAGAACCTTATAGTACTTTTTATTGTTTTTCAAAGTATTCACCACGTAGCTTAATACACTTTTCCATTCGCTCAAACCAGTTATTATAACATTTATTCCACTCTAAAGTGGGGGTGTTCAAAATGGCTGACTTGAAAGCGTCGACTGCTTCTTCACTGGACTGGAACCTTTGACCACGAAGACTTTTCTTAATTTTAGGAAATGTAAAAAAATCGTTAGGGCTTAGGTCAGGACTGTATGGAGGATGGTCAAGAATTTCTACTTTTTCCTGCTTCAAATACTCAATCGTTTGACGAGCGCTGTGTGAACTTGCATTGTCGTGGTGCAGGATGATGCGTCGCTTTGAGTTAGATTTTCGAAGTTCGGCGATGACTTGTGGTAAACAAACTGTGGTATACCACTCTGCGTTAACCGTTCTACGATCATCAAGTGCAATAGTCGCAACATGGCCGGTTTTTCTAACGAACGTGGCCACCATCTTCTTTGAAGTGCTTCGAGAACGAACAACTTTAGTCGGCTTTGGCTCGTCTTGAAAGACCCAGATTGTAGATTGTTGTTTGGAATCAGGATCGTAGGCATAGATCCAAGATTCGTCACCACTGATGATGTCGTAGACGTGATTTGACTCTCCTCGGTTGAACCTTTGCAGAGTTTTCTTACACCATCTGACGCGGGCCGCCTTGTGATCGTCGGAAAGCAGATGCGGTATCCAACGGCAAACTAGCTTTCTTACACCAAGCGCTTCATGCAAGATCTTCTGAATGGTTGTCCCTGAGATGCCTAATAGAGCCTATATCTCTCGATACGTCACATGACGATCTTCGAGAATTAGTTGTCTCACTCCAATGATGTTATCTTCAGTGAATGCAGATTTTGGGCGACCTTCGCGAGATTTGTCACTAACACTAGTATGTCCACGCTGGAATTCTAAATACCAGCGTTCGACAGTCCGCAGACATGGGCTTCATCCCTGAACACAGATATTAGCTCTTCAAAACACTGAAGCCGTGTCAGGCCTCTTCTAAAGTTGTAAGAAATTATTGCACGAACATTTTCCTTAGAAAGATTCATTTTCGTACGTAACCTGACAGATTCTAATCGACGCTGTGACTAAACAATAACATTAATCCTAATACATTCAACTGTTTTGAGATTCGAAATTTAAACACATTCGAAACACACACACAGTTCCAAATTCAAAATTGCCGGGAATTATGGAAACGACAGAACTTAGAAGGCATGCCTCGTATTTATTCATAAGAAAAATATATATGAAAAGCGAGTACAAGTGGCTGAGAGATAGAAATGGTGCCTAATACTCGTTATTTGATTCAGAACGATTTTTAAAGTTTTTTTTTTTATAAAATAAATAATATTTGCTTATGGAACTAAAGAGCCACAGCTTCACATCCAAAGAGGCGCATGTGGCTCGCGAGCCGCAGGTTGCCGATCCCTACTCTAGGCGGAGGACACTAGGGGATGATGGGGGATCTACATAATATAACTAATCTAATCTATGGCTATTTTTTTATCGACAAGATAGCAGTGTTTCTTGTCGAATCTTCTCAGTCGAGATCGCGTTTCGATTCGGTTGTAGACTTTAGGAAAGTATGTAAAAATGACAACATGTAAGTGCCATCTTAGGCGTTAAAAAAAATTACAATTTCACTTTAACTTTGACTACTGCTTAATACCGATAGATAGTATGGGACGTATGGGACTTTTAAAAGCAGTTATAAATATAACTTATTAACTTTCTTAACTACTTCGCTTACTTCTTGGTAAGACGACCCTTGGACTTTTCCAAGGGGGGTGGTTTTATCTATACAAATAAATAAAATTGGAGTGTCTGTTTGTAATATCAAAATAACACCTTTTCACAAAATGCATATGAAAGTACATACGACACGTATAACAAAAACGCGATTGGAAAAATTTTTGTCTGTTTGTCTGTCTATCTGTCTGTCTGTCTGTCTGTCTGTCTGTGTGTTTGTTCCGGGCTTTGATAAAGGAAGGAATGGATACAGTACTTCATACTTTATTATTCCAATTTCCAATTCCAATTAAAGTTTATGGCCCCATCGACTACCGATGATTCTGCCAACGACAAGTTTATGGGACAAGTTAAAGTACAGATAAACTATTAAACGGTAGGGAACGATAGCCGGTAGATGGAACGCGCTGCTTTCAGTTGGGCAAACTGGAATGAGACGGAAAACAAACACAAGTTAGATATAAACTAAAAATGACTATGTTATTTTGAATAGATAAATACATCAATAATATTAATAAAATTACGTTCTAATGTTAAATTAGTATTTAACCTATATACACCAGAGGGAGATAAATACAAATAACATGGAAAGGAAAATTAGCGGACATTACAAACTAGTGAAAACATAACTACAGCTTGATATTATTAATACTTATAAACCTGTACAAAATTTTTATGAAGGGGGAGTGAGCGAGAGATAATAAGGAAGGAATATTTATAGGGCGAGGGATATCAGCTGGAAGCAAGTCATACAAAGGACGGACTAATCTGGGACAAGAGAAAAACAGATGTTCCAAGGTGCCCTCCGCCAGACCACACTCACAAAGGGAATGATCCCTTACCCGGATCTTGGCTAAAAATACCGGAGAGCAAACAAACCCTAGTCGGAGTCTAATAATAATTGAAGTAGCTAACTTATTAATGTTTTTATGCTTATAATACTTTATTATTATTCAAATGCGATCTCGCGGCAATGACAGTGTGTGTGAAGCGCGCCGGCGCGCGGGGCCCAGTGTCAAAACTGTGCAAAACGACGTCAAAACTATGGATACGCCTCACGATTTCAAGTCAATTACATAAGAATATTATAACGTGGCGGGTTATATTAAAAATACTGTTTTCGTAAGAGAAAAAGTATTAAGCAAATATGGAAATACTTTTTTTTATTTTATCGGTCCCCAAAAAAATACCTTAAATAATAAATACATGAGATTTTAAAAAAACTGGTATTTTAAAATTAAATGTGACATTTAATTATAAGCGGCACGACGTCCTTATGATGTGTACAGTGTTAAGTTAAACAGTATTAGAGAAGCAGCCTGGTAAAAAATGTAAGAAGTTATACACAAGCAAAGACAAGTGATGGAAGTGTTCATTATATTGCTTGGCGCAGTATCGCTTGGCTTGGTATCGTGACGACTGTTTGGCACAGTGGTTTACACGTATACCACTGGGCTCACTGTACCGGGTGGTTGAGAGTTCGATTTGCGTCCCAGGAAATTTCGGAAATAGCCTTTCTGTAATTCGCCCTGGTCTGGTTGTCACCGGGATTGCCCCCAGTCCATTGTACGGTACCAAGTATGATATCGGTACATAGTACACGCGTTGCTTAGTTTGGGACCATAGTTGGTGTGTCAGTCTGGCGATATTATGGCAGGTGCGGTATTGAGCATAACCGCCGATTACTCAAATATAAACCAATATATTTAACCAGTTTTCTTTAACATCCGGTGGACTTTGTTACTTGTGTAAAAATCCGATTCATCAAAATATAATTAACAAAAACAGGTACGTTTTGTTGGTCTCCAATCGGGTGCTCTCGTAAAAAGTATGGCATTAGTCCATTTTTCACGCCTCTCTATAGATTGAGGAAATCTATGGGAAAATGTTGAATTCACTGTCGTATCTCAAATTAGATGTCTTAAATTGCCCTGATAGTAAAAAAAAATTTCGAGTTTAAACTGTCGAGAAAAGTACCCTAAAAATATATTGTCATCGGAAGCGACATTGAACATGTGTTAAGAAAGCAATGATAGAGGAATATACGACGACCCTTAGGTAAGCGACTATATTGGACGACTATGCGACTGCTATGTGATTTGGAAGTTTTGTGTGTAATAAATATTACTGTACCTACTAGTGCGTATAAGTTAAGTTTGTGGAGAGCGCAATAAACCGTTTTCTACGAATACGGCATTTTAATATGAAACAATATAATTTTATAGAAGTCGTATCCACATTATCCAACTACATAGAATGTATGAAAATATAAATTTTACTTTTTCTTGTAAAATATTGTATTTTAAGGGGGACTCACTGATAAAATGAAATGCCATTCGCTTTCTTATGCTTCCAGTTCTCACTTTTACATGTTTTAATGATGCAAAACGGTATTTTTTCAATATTTTACGCCGCGGTTTTGACAGCTCTTGTGTCAATGGTCGATTGTAGACTAGCGGGCGACTGCGCGAATTTTGAATCATGCGTATTTTTTGGTGGAACATTGCGTGTACTAACATGCGGTATCCTTTACTTCTTTTATCAAAGGTTCCGGGTAATCTCCGAAACGGCTGGACCGATTTTGACGATGGATTTTCACCGGCAGATAGCTGATGTTTTAAGGAGTAACTTAGGCTACTTTAATTTTAGAAAAACAATTAGGGTTCCGCGTAAAAAATAAAAACACATGAAATCAAAGAGTATCTCGGAAACGGCTGGACCGATTTTGACGGGACTTTCACTAGTAGATAGCTGTTGTTATAAGCAGTAACTTATGCTACTTTTATTTAAAAAAAAAACAAAATTTTTAAAAGTCGCGCGGGCTCAGTACGCGGGAGCGGGCTTTTTTGTTAAGGTAAATTCCACGCGGACGAAGTCGCGGGCTCAGCTAGTTAACAATATTTTTCATATATTCCACTCTCATTTACTCTCATTCCAAAAACATGAACCAAAAATAAAAAAGAGAGAAATCTTTTTTATTTTTGGTTCGATTTATTTTTCTTTCTATGTTGTGTATGGCTCCCAACAGGAACGAAGGGCCTTACGGCCTAATAATATGTCCCTCGCGTGAGTTGGCGAAGCAGACGTACGACATCATCCAACATTTCGTGAAACACCTCAAGATGAGCGGGCACCCCGAGATCAGGAGCTGCCTCGCTATCGGAGGTATGTACCGTTTATATATGTCCCAATAGTGTCTCAATATTGTCCTAATAGTATCCCAATATTGTCTCAATATTGTCCTAAAAGTGTCCCAATATTGTCTCAATACTGTCCCAATAGTAGCCCATTATTGTCCTAAAAGTGTCCCAATTGTGTCCGAAAAGCGTCCAAATAGTATCCCAATATTGTCCCAATATTGTTCCTATATGTCCCAATATTGGCCCAACTTTGTCTCTATTTCGCCCCACTATTGGAAACCGAACCGAACGATAATTTTGTATAGTTCGTTCAGTAATCGATACTGACGGAATAATATGGAATTTAGAGTAGGATTCGACAATACGAATGTTACGATATATCGATTATCGTTGCTAAGAGTAGCACCCCTGTTATAATGACGTGCCACTTATGAGTGTGTGTGATCAGGTGTCGCGGTCTCGGAGTGTATGGAGGTGGTCCAGCGCGGGGTCCACATCATGGTGGCCACCCCCGGCCGGCTCATGGACATGCTGGACAAGAAAATGGTGAGAGAAACACACGTATAATAGAAAGAAAGCGATAGCAGAGTCAATTTTATTACAGAACAGCAACAGAATGTGAGCAGGCAACTCAAACTCAAAATTGTTTTTATTAATGTAAGCCAACAAAGCATGTATGAATAGTCAGAATCTACCGCTTCCACTGCGAAGATCAGCTATTTTAAGCGTTAATAGCTTAGTGGTTAGCGGGGCCGCCCTCGTAGCTGAGAGGTTCCGGGTTCGATCCCCATCCTGGCCGTTAAACTATTGACGTGAGCCCACTCCTAACACAAGCATAAGCTTAGCTGGAGGGGCTAACGGGAATACTAGTAATGTGATAAACTCACATTGCTGGTAATATGACGACTGCTTGGCGCAGTGGTTTGAGCATATGCCGTTCGGCACACTGCGCATGGTGGTTGCAGGTTCGATTCCCGTCGGGGTAAATTTCGGAAATGGCCTTTTGCGTAATTCGCCCCGGTCTGTGTGTCATCGGGATCGCCCCCAGTCCATTGTACGGTACCCATAGTACAAGCGTCGCTTAGTTTGGGACCGCACAGTTGGTGTGTCAGTCTGGGTATATAAAAGATACCACCTGGCAGGTGCGCCTGAGCGTCTGCCGGTACCTGGTGATGGACGAGGCGGATCGCATGATAGACATGGGCTTCGAGGAGGACGTCCGCACCATCTTCTCGTACTTCGCGGGTCAGCGGCAGACGCTGCTGTTCAGCGCGACTATGCCCAAGAAGATTCAGAACTTTGCCAGGTAGGTGAGATGAGGGAACGTGCTACGTGAACCGTTCAGGGGGTGGGGGGGGGCAGGTCTTCAAAATACCACGCTTGGTCACGGGGGGGGTCTTAAAAATACCACGCTTGGTCACAGAGGCGGGGGGATGTCTTTAGATTTTTCTCACGTACTCAATAATCCTCTAGGGAAATCTCGCGCTTTTGCGCGCAGCGTTTGCAAATAATGATTGAAAAGCATATTTATGAATGACTACGTGAAAACTATAGGGGAGGGGGTTTCGTGGCATACTACGAGTGAGCACCAAGGGGGGGAGGAGGGGAAAAAAATGGGTAACGTAGTATGGGTACGTTCCCTAGCTTTATATTTTACTAGCTGTGCCCCGCGACTTCATCCGCGTAGTATTGGATTATTGGGTTAAAAAGTATCATATATGTTAATCCCGGTTATAATCTATCTGTGTTCCAAATTTCATCCAAATCCGTTCAGTAGTTTTTGCGTGAAGGAGTAACAAACATACATACATACATACATACATCCACACTCACAAACTTTCGAATTTATAATATTAGTAGGATTTTCCACAATATGGCGTCTGGCTGTCGCCATACTGAAATTTTGTAACTGTCATGTCATTAGTGGCACTCGTAAAATAAATACGAATTGATTGACGTAAGAATCATCAAAATCGGCCCACGCGTTTGGTCTCTAGAGTGCCACAAAGGAACGAACATACACACATTCTTGTGTCGCGCAGTCGGATAGAAAACAGCCTTTTTTCCAAGACATGCAGGTTTCCTCGCGAAGTTTTACATTCACACGAAGAATGTAACATCTTATTTAAGGGTAGGATAATGTACCTGCCAAGAAAACAAATAGCCTGAAGGAGTTCCCTTCTATACTGTGACGATCTTCACCAGGTCGGCTCTGGTGAAGCCGGTGACGGTGAACGTGGGCAGGGCCGGCGCCGCCTCGCTGAACGTGCGCCAGGAGTTGGAGCCAGTCAAGGTGATGGAACCTTCCTACTTCATATTTATGCGGACTTCATTGGGTTCTGTTGATTAATCGCTTTGATTAAAATACTATTCAGTTTAGCTGGAGTCAGATGATGCACGGAGTTCGTCATAATTGGGTGATGGTTGGTCCAAATTGGGTGAGATAGGATCTAAAGTCAGTAACGGGTGTTCCAAATTGGAATTTAAATTGGGTAACATTGGTTCAAAATTAGGTGATATTGTGTCTAAATTAGTTGATAGATGTACAAATTGGGTGATAGGGTCAAATTTGGGTGAAGGATGGTCGGAATTGGGTGGCATAGGGTCACATTTGGTAACTGTTAGTCCAAATTGGGTGCCATATGGTTTAAATTGGGTGACAGTGTCTACTTTGGGTGACCGGTAGTCAAAATTGGTTGACGCTTAGTCAAAATTGGGTGATGAGTGGTCTAAATTGGATGACATGAGTGTGCGCAGGCGGAGGCGCGCACCGTGCACTTACTGCAGTGCCTGCAGAAGACGCCGCCGCCAGTGCTCGTGTTCGCTGAGCGGAAGCAGGATGTCGACGCAATCCACGAATACCTACTGCTCAAGGGTACGTCGCACACATACACACACACACACAGACATACACACACACCATCATCATCATCTGCATCTGCTTTACCTTTTCCCTTATCTGGGGTCGGCGCAGTATGTCTTTTCCTTCCATTCATCGCGATGATGATGATGATGAGGATGATAATGATGACGGTGATGATGTTGACGACGGTGATGTTGATGATAACGATGATGATGATGATAACGATGATGATGGCGGTGATGATGATGACGACGGTGATGATGATGACGACGATGCTGATGTTGACGACGGTGATGATGATGATAACGATGATGACGATGATGATGATGATGACGACGATGAAGATGATGATGATGAGTGCGTAATATTGGCAGGTGTGGAGGCGGTGGCCATCCACGGCGGCAAGGACCAGGAGGAGCGGTCCCGCGCCGTGGAGGCTTTCCGCCGCGGGGAGAAGGACGTGCTGGTCGCCACTGACGTCGCCAGCAAGGGTAAGTGGACTTTTCTCTTACCTACAAGGTTTTAATTAAATAGCGCAAAATCTGTAATTAGTATGTTCAAAATCGAGAGAAGAATCGCAATTCAATTCTCGCACGATGCCGATCTGAAGGGGAGTGGAACATAGGGGGAGGTGAGGGGAGCTGGAGTTGGATATCCCGCTCTCTCACTACACAGCTGCTTTACGTCGATCTTCTGTGAGCGGATGGTACTACCCCGGGTCAGCCCGTATATAAGCTGTAGTCGATTGCCTACAGCTTGACTCCCCAAAAATGATCACCCAAAGCATACTGTAGGCTCAATCATGAACAATCTGCACATCACATCCTGTGGGAGTGCAGTCTCTGCCACAACGAACGGACTACTATGCTAAATAGCCTGCAAGTGACATCTGGAGCAGTTTATTACACAGACCTTGTGGAAACCAGGGACAATTTCCGTGCGTTCAAGCGCTTTTGCCATACCTATTATTGGAATCAAGTATAATCAGCTCACGAGTTTAGGTCCAATTAGTCATATTACGATCCGTGGTGCCTTACAACTGGTCTTCAATTAGCTGTAACAGTCTTGTTTCTATGGCAATCAGCCCATACCAGCAATTTTTGTCTCCCGCTTTGTACCGGAGTGAAGTGGATTTTTTTTCTTCCAACTCCTCCTATTATTTCTTTCGATTAAATTCGTGCGGGTTCCAAGACAATTTAACTTTTCCCCGGGACTCGTCGAGGGTCAAACCTCGACGTCATTATTGGTCACCATTGTCGATCCTGGCTTACAGGAGTCACAGTAGTGGGAGTGTGCGGCTTGACCAGTCCTATACTGTAGGCTGTTAACAACATGTATTGTCGCCCAGGTCTTGACTTTGCGAACATCCAGCACGTGATCAACTACGATATGCCCGAGGACATCGAGAACTACGTTCACCGGATAGGAAGGACGGGCAGGGCGGGCGGGGAGGGCGTGGCCACCACGCTGCTGGGGCGGGCGGCCGACGAGAGCGTGCTGCGGGACCTGGCGCACCTGCTCACCGAGGCGGGCCAGAAGGTAGGCTAAGAATCGCATACATCAATATGACAAAAAAAACAGCCCGAAAGAAGCGAAGCTTTATAGTATAAAGCGTAGGGCGCCGCAGCTGTCACTCTGTATATCTATACAAGGTGACACATAATGGGTATACTATTTTTTTCAAAACTTAACTTTGTAATTCTAAAACCATCAGCTTTGGAGGGAACTTGAAAAACAAAAGGTGTTATAGGAATACAGCTGTTGAACGATTTCACAAGTCTACAAAACCTTTAGTACTTCAACTGTCCCACAAAGCCGATAGTCTGAGATTTACAAAGATAAGTTGCAAAAAAAATAGTATACCCATTTTGTATCACCTAATATATATAGTGTAACGCTACTGACATCTGACGCTTAGCATGGATAGAGTGGCCGCGCGGCGAGCGCCCCGAACGTCCGTATAGAAGCTTCGCTTCAAAATCAATTTGCCCGTTTGATGTCCCACTCCTCACTACGAGGGGGATTCAGGCCGTAACACACCACGCTGGTCAAGTGCGGGTTGGCGGATTTTACATGTCTTTCGAAAATTTATTAGACTATCTAAGACATGCAGGTTTCCTCGCGATGTTGTTTTCCTTCACCGTAAGCAAGTGATGATCATACAGAAATTTAGATTCGCACATAGATTTCGGAAAACCCAGAGGTGGGGGTTGAACCCAGGACCTGGTTGCCCACAAGCCGCGTGCTTAACCAATCGGCTACCACTGCTTGTGCTGATAATGATTAATTATTAATTAATATTCAAGGTTCCCTCTTTCCTGCTGGACATGATCGGAGAGCCAGACATTCTCCTGCCGGACGGACAAGGCTGCTCCTACTGCGGCGGCCTGGGACACAGGATCACTGGTAACACCACACCTGGGACTAGCCACTCCACACACCCCCACCACTGTCACTCCTGTAAACCAGGATCGACAATGGTGGCCAATAATGACGTCGAGGTTTGACTTTCGACGAGTCCCGGGAACAAGATGATTGTCTTGGATCTCGCACGAATTTAATCGACAGAATGTAATTCAAAACACATGTTCCGAGACATGCCTCCGCATAAATACTGGGATGCTACTCTTAGCAACAATAATCGATAAATAAATAAATATCGCCAGACTGACACACCAACTGTACGGTCCCAAACTAAGCGACGCTTGTACTATGGGAACCGTACAATGGACTGGGGGCGATCCCGGTGACACCCAGACCAGGGCAAATTACGAAAAGGCCATTTCCGAAATTTGCCCCGGCGGGAATCGAACCCGCAACCATTAAGTGCAGTGAACCGAGCGGCCTACGTTCCAACCACTGCGCCAAGCGGTCGTCAATACAAAATTATCGTTCGTTCATACGATATACGACGGCAATAAAGGTGGAATTTAGAGTAGGATTCGACAATACGAATGTCACGATATATCGATTATCGTTGCTAAGAGTAGCACACCTGTATCGACAATGGTGGCTAACGCTAACACCGAGGTTTGACCCTCGACGAGTCCCGAGGACAAGATAAATAAACGGCGAAATGTGGCTGCGCCTTAGTGCACCTATCCCTACCCCCCTTGGGGAGGAAACGTGGTGGCAATATAGTTAATTAAAATTTTTGTTTCATTACAGAATGTCCGAAACTCGAGGCGGTGCAAAATAAACAAGCCTCCAATATTGGAAGGAGAGATTATTTGGCGAATACAGCTGCTGACTATTAAGATCAGAGTTTGGGATCAAGACTGAACAAGCTTACTTTAAACTTTATATGGAAAATGACAATCCCGTTAGCCTGTCCAGCTAACCTGACTGTGCTAGGAATGAGCGCACGGCAATAGTTTTATGGATTAAAACTCGGGACCTCTCGGGCGGAGCGGCCTCACTAACTACTGAGCTAATGTTGTGTTTTTTTGTATCGAATTGTGAATGTAAATAATAATATTTGTAAATAATTTTTTATAATCAAAAGTTTGTGATGTCATTGTTTAAATACAGCGCCATCTATGATGCAGTAGCTAGCAAGTAATTTTGTTAAGTATCAGATTGGGCTTAGCAAGTCCTATACTATGCGATTCAATTGAGAATAGGATCGACTTTGCGCCATATTGTGACGTCATAGCTGTCAATTCTAACAAGTTAGGCAGGGTGAGCAAAACGAGATATATTTTAAATTATTTTGAGATATATAAAAAAAATATTTGCAAAGGTTGAGTGAAAAAAGCGGTTTGTTCCTTTTTATTAATTGAATAAGTGCTTTTGTGAAGCAATCGTCGTATTCAATATTGTTTCTGTTAGCCATGACTGTATTTCTGCTTTTTAATTGACCTTTGCGCCAAAAATTTAAATAAAAAAGGTTATGGGATGGTTTTAAAAAACAAATTATGACTTTAAATTATTAAATATTATATTAAGGTGAAGGCGCCTGTCTAGCCCGCGAAGTTCAAATATTTTGAGTTCTTTTAGAAATTTTTCAAAATCTGCCAATAATAAAAGACAAATTTTGTAATTCGCGAAAAAGACCGTGTGCAGTGCATTTATTAATACATTTATTTTACTCAAAATATTATCACGGTGGATACGATACTAGTAAATCACTAAATATACAAAAATTGCCAGATTATCTGGATAGCTGTCGTTCTTGAAATGTTTTAGAGTAAGTTGGATATATTAATAAATGCAATGCACACGGTCTTTTTCGCGAATTACAAAATTTGTCTTTTATTATTGTCAGATTTTGAACAATTTCTAAAAGAACTCAATAAATTTGAACTTCGCGGGCTAGATGGGTGCTTTAGCCTTAAGACAATTTACTACTAATTTAACCTTGTTATTTAAATTTGCTGTGAGACTATTATTATTGATATGCAAATAAGTTTTTTGCAAACAATACTTTTCAAGTGACATTTGACAGATAGAGGTTATTGACATTCCTATTCTTATTTGGATCGCATAGTACTAATTTCAAATTAGTACTACATCGTATCTCAAACATTCGTATCGATTGAACGAGTGAAAGTAGCTTCGAACCCCTCACAAATTAATCCCGATATATGTTTCCTACTCCATCCATCACAATCTAAACGCTACTTATTTATAACCTATTCATTAAGACCATTCCAATGAGCATACAAAGTACTCTGCAATGAGCCCAAACCCGATTTCTGTGCTGTAAGTTGGTGAGGATTTGGGTATTCTGCAGATTCCAGTTGACGCTGCAGCATCAGGTTAAGGTTACCATGTCCTTGCCATATCATTGAAGTAACAGGATACCAAATTTCGAATCGATCAGACTTGTGGAAGTTGCTCATATCCCTTAATTAACTAGAAAAGCGCTGATAATCTCCAAACGGCTGAACAGATTATCTTGAATCATAGCTAAGAATACTCTCGATGAAGAAACCTATCATCATACAAAAATAACTAAATTAAAATCGGGTCATCCGCCTAATCAAAACGATGCCACAGACGGACATACACATATTCAACTTATAACAGCCCTCTTTTCCATCGGGTGTTAAAAACACAACACAATGACACCTCACTCACCCGAACGACGTGCGATAATGCACGACTAGTAGGTTTCGGCGCGGCCGATTTTTGGCCGAAAGGTTCGGCCGATTTTTGGCCGAACCCGAATCTTCGGTCGGTCTCGACTAATTTGTTGTCTTTTATAAAAAACAATTATATCAGTAGTATAGTTGCATAAATCGAATTTAATAACCACGGCTACTGTCCGATAGATGGCGATATATTGTAACCACAAAGATTTTTGGTTTTCTTTTCAAGGTGTCTGTTTCAGCTATTGAAGGATAGATGGCGTTAAATATGGCTTACTTTGTTCGTATAAGATCTAGCAGCTATCGTGGTATCATCATCATCAGCCTATACTAGTCCACTGCTGGACATAGGCCTTCCCTAATGAGCGCCATAGCGCCCTGTCTTTAGCTTGCCGCATCCAGCATCTGCCTGCAGCCTTTCGCAGATCGTCATCCCACCTGGTCGGAGGGCGTCCTACACTACGCTTGCCGAGTCGAGTTTACCCCGGCGGTTTTCCGTTCTTCGCGAGATATGGCCAGCCCACTGCCACTATCGTGGTATAGAAGGCAGTAATTTCAAAGATCATACTCAATTTTATTTTAACATATTTCTCAAATCTTTGTAAAATAACAATATTGTATCGTAAACATACCGGGATCGACGGCCCGTCGGCATACACTCTGTGCGATCACACTTAAAACTTCTCACTTAGTTCGAGTGTGATAGGTCTTCAGTTTATAGGGTCACCTACTGTCAGTCTAGTCTAGATTATGGGAAGATATTGGGCCTCTAAGGAGGTGTTCAAATTCGCCTAAATACAAGGGGAAAAATACGAGTTAAGACTTACGGTATCCTGGTCCAGAGACCCCAACGTCCACCATCCATCTCGGCAGCCTCCAGTAGGTACTACCACCGCGTGCGACGAGTCACCAAACCACCTTAACTAAGGCTCGTACTAATAAATCTATCTCAAGTCTGAGACTGATCTTGACAATGTCATTATGTCAAAAGCGTACTCAAGATGGCCCACAGACTTGAGATCGATTTATGAATGCCAGCCTAACGAATAACGAACGTCCTCAATGCACTCGCGAGCTACGCGCATCAAAACCCACAAATTTGTTTAATATTAACACTTATAAGTGCGGGCGCAACGGCCAAAATTATAGAAAAATGCTCGATGTACACAGGTCCGATACCGGCGACCGTTCAACTTGCACTGGACTGCAATGCATCGCCGTTCAAAATAATCACGTAAAACGTAGGGTAGTTTTTTTTTCAATCTACCTCCAACAAGAAAATGTTAGCTGTATTATCTTTTATTCCGAATATTATTATTCAAATGATCTCAGTCGAGGTCGCGTTCCGATCCGGTGGTAGATTTACCCTCGCCACCTCTCCTGGCAGCGGCCCAAGCCGAGGTCGTGTCCCTTGTGGCGCCCTTGAGCTAGCTGCCCCCCTGCCCCTCTGGCTAGAGCGCACTTGCACTCGCCCTCTGTCCGGGTGAAGTTGTTATGGCCACTATGGCCAAAAAACATATAGTCAAATAAAAAAAAAAATATTATTCAACAAATTTGTAGTATCTTGATGTCGCGTTCACCGTTTAGCACGTGATAATCGTTGTTGAAACGAGAACTGGCCAAGTGCGTGTCGTAACACGCACAGTGTAGGGTTCCGTAGCCCTTTCAATAACGAAGTTATATTTTTGGCTAACTAGTTTTGTTGATTTATCATAAAAATGTAAAAAGAGACGGAATTGATAGCGTAAATTTTGATTAAATCTTTAAAAGTTAAAAATAAACGGTATTTCTGATAATACAATGTGGTATGGAAACACCAATTCATTAGAAAATACCTCTTCAGCGACACCCCATATGATGGAATAACTAAAAATCCCCTTTCCATGTTCGGGGAGGTACCTCAAAAAAAGTAAATCTGCTACATTTTGTATTTTTCAAAGTGAGATCTATTCTTAATATATATCTGAACCAAATTTCGTCAACATCCGACAAAAACTGTACAAGTTATGGTACTGTGACAGACCGGGACGGACGGACGGACTGGATGATCTTATAAGAGTTCCTCGCAAGTACTACGGAACCCTAATAAAAACCACATGCACTCACTCAGGGCAGGTCACATAAGAAAAAAAAGAGACAATCTCAAAAAGAAAAGTATTTATTTAAAACACTTTTATGCATGGTAGGTAGTTACTTAAACTTTAACATAATTACACCACGATTCAGAACTAATTACGATTATGTCCCCAGCGTTGAGTTGGGAAATAAACCTTTATCTGTACTTAAGGCTAAAGCGCCCATCTAGCCCGCGAAGTTCAAATTTTTTGAGTTCTTTTAGAATTTTTTCAAAATCTGACAATAATAAAAGACAAATTTTGTAATTCGCGAAAAAGACCGTGTGCAGTGCATTTATTAATATATCCAACTTACTCTAAAACATTTCAAGAACGACAGCTATCCAGATAATCTGGCAATTTTTGTATATTTAGTGATTTACTAGTATCATATCCACCGTGATAATATTTAGAGTAAAATAAATGTATTAATAAATGCACTGCACACGGTCTTTTTCGCGAATTACAAAATTTGTCTTTTGTTATTGTCAGATGTTGAAAAATTTCTAAAAGAACTCAAAAAATTTGAACTTCGCGGGCTAGACAGGCGCCTTCACCTTAAATATAATATTGGAGTCGTGGGATCTGAGTGGCAAGGTCACGGGTTCAGATCCCGTCAGTACACATACACCAAAGGGTTTACAATATAATAAATAAATCATGTTTATGATGAGAAGAGCTCGAGGCGGTTAACACCTGGATGGGTGACCGCTAATGTGATTCGAAAGCCATGTTAAGCTTTCAGTCCCGGCTATCACAGTCGTTAAGCCGTATTGGGAACTAAAAACTCCGGAAGAAACGGCCACTAGCTAATATTAGATTAGTATGTTAAATAAAATAAATATCGCCAGACTAACACATCAACTGTATGGCCCCAAACTAAGCAATGCTTGTACTATGGGTCCTGTACAATGGACTGGGGGCGATCCCGATGACACCCAGACCGGGGAAAATTACGAAAAGGCCATTTCCGAAATTTGCCCCGGGCGGGAATCGAACCAACAACCACCATGTGCAGTGAGCCGAGCGGCCTACGCTCGAACCACTGCGCCAAGCTGTCGTCGGTCGGTCGGTGTTAAATTATTACTTCAATTTGGTACACAAATAATTTACCAAAACGCTAGCGATTAGCGTAAAACTTGTGGTATACCCCCATAGGTATATTCATCTCGGATTATCATACAATTTAATTAAAACTTTGAGGCAAAAACTTAACTATATATAAGACTAGCGGCCCGCCCCGGCTTCGCACGGGTACATTGCGGTTACATTATTGGAGTTTTATTAAGGATCCCTAATTTTTTTGAAAATATATTATAGCCTATGTCACCCGGGGATAGTGTAGCTTCCCAACAGTGAAAGAATTTTTCAAATCGGTTCAGTAGTTTCGGAGCCTATTCATTACAATCAAACAAACAAAGTTTTCCTCTTTATAATATTAGTATGATTACATTGTTATATTACACTATATACCGCACGAGGGCGCCTTTGCAAAATACAAAAAGCTATGTACCTACCGCATGAAAAATATCCTTTCTGCTGATTGATTGCGAGTGAATTAATAAAAAGTCAGATGTTAGAAAGAAATCCCAGGATCGACAATGGTGACGTCGAGGTTTGACCCTCGACGAGTCCCGGGGACAAGTTAAATTGTCTTGGAACCCGCACGAGTTTAATCGAAAGAAATAATAGGAGGAGTTGGAAGAAAATATTTCCACTTCCCTCCGGTGCAAAGCGGGAGACAAAAATAGCTGGTATGGGCTGGTTGCCATAGAAGCAAGACTGTTACAGCTGAATGGATTGTCGATCCTGGATTTCAGGAGTTACAGTGGTGGGAGTGGGTGGCGGGACCAGTCTCATAAAAAAAAGAAACAAATCCCATCATAATATTCGCGTGGTTTGAGCGTAGGCCGCTCGGCTCACTGCACCGGGTGGTTACGGGCTCGATTCCCGCCGGGGCAAACTTCGCAAATGGCCTTTTCGTAATTCGCCCCGGTCTGTGTGTCACCGGGATCGCCCCCAGTCCATTGTACGGTGCCCATAGTACGAGCGTCGCTTAGTTTGGGACCGTACAGTTGGTGTGTCGGTCTGGCGATATTTATTATTATGTCTAGCACTTTTTGGGGCGCCATGCAACCATATAATGCAATATTAAAACAAGACTTTATATAAACGCCAGCAGTACGTATTTGGCTATCGAAATTTTCTTTCACAAAGACAAATTTTCCAACCCAACGCTTACTGATACCATATATTAAATGATGATCACAAATGGAAATTTGGACTGAACGATTGAGATTACTGGCTACGTTATTACATCAGTGGTTAGTTAGTGACGCGGGAATCGAACCACGACTCGCCACAGTGAGGTACACCCCGTTAAATACCGATCTCAAATCTGAGAGCGCTCTTGAGAAGACATAGACATTGTTTTTCAAATTCGCCCTCAAATTTGATATCGATTAATAGCGGGGCTGAAACTGCACTCAAATTTGATTCACGTTCAATACCATTCCATCGGACTGTCCCAAATTCCCATCTGTGTGTTTAAAAAACTAACAAATATACAAGATAATAATAATATAATCTGATCTTTTAGCTAAATTTTCTTACAATTCATGACAAAAAGAAAACATAAACTAGATTATCGAACGACATTTGATATTTGACTATTGGCTATAGAATAGTTTACATGTGGCACGCGGCAATCGGTGTTCTGTCTACACCCGTGGGTATAGTCAGCCACCAACTACCCTTTCCACTCCGCAGTCTAGGACAAGTTTCCGAAAGACATACACTTTATGAGATGTATAAGATTTACCAAGTTATTCCTAGAGTGTAGAGTCCAGTGTGTGCTTATTAATACTTTACAATAAAAACAGGATGCTTTTAAGGCTAAAGCGCCCATCTAGCCCGCGAAGTACAAATTTTTTGAGGTTTTTTAGAAATATTTTAAATCTGACAATAATAAAAGGTACATTTTGTAATTCGCGAAAAAGACCGTGTGCAGTGCATTTATTAATATATCCAACTTACTCTAAAACATTTCAAGAACGACAGCTATCCAGATAATCTGGCAATTTTTGTATATTTAGTGATTTACTAGTATCATATCCACCGTGATAATATTTAGAGTAAAATAAATGTATGAATAAACGCACTGCATACTGTGTTTGTCGCAAATCACAAAATGTTGTCTTAAATGTTTTCAGATTTTGGATAAACTATAAAAATACTCGAAAATTTTGAATTTCGCGGGCTAGACAGGCGCCTTCACCTTAAGAGTCTAAAATAATAATTTACATAATAGCCTTATATTAGAACTCATGTAATAGCCAAGAAAACAAATTGAACTGAATTTACGTGAAACCCATTAATATTCAAGAAATAGTTTGAGAGTTTTACTAACTAGTTAAAAAAAATATATAACTAGCAATGTGAGTTTATCACATTACTAGTACACCCGTTAGCCCCTCCAGCTCAGCTAACGCTTGTGTTAGGAGTGGGCTCACGTCAATACTTTAACGGCGAGGATGTGGATCGAACCCGGAACCTCTCGGCTACGAGAGCGGCCCCTAACCGCTAGGCTATTGACGCCTCATGTTAAAAAGTATTATTTCAGATTATTGAAAACTTCTTAACTCTTCAAAATTAACGATATTTTAGGTAATTCAAGCACAATAGTCAAATAACTAATGCAGAGTCGATTCGCGTTAAAACAAAGCAATTAGAATCCATATTGTTTAAAACAAAAAGCTTATATTCTATTGAATTTATATACTTTTATTTAGGCGTTTGATTTTTGTTGTATCTTTCCTCACCTGCCGAGTTCGGTAAACAATCAAAGATGTCTTTCTAATGTTTATCTTTTAAATAAATGCTTAAATTACATTATAAGCAGTGATAGCCGATTGGTTTGAGCACGCGTCTCGCGGGTTCAAACCCCGGTTCGCACCTTTGAGTTTCTCGAAATCTATGTGCGAATCATAATTTCTATATGATTATCACTTGCTCACGGTGAAGGAATAACATCGCGAGGAAACCTGCATGTCTTAGAAAATGTAAACAATTTTCGCCAACCCGCACTGGGCCAGTGTGGTGGATTACGGCCAGCATCCCCCTCGTAGTGTGGGGAGACCCGTGCCCAGGAGTGAGATGTCATAAGGGGTAAATTATTTTTATTATTATTACTAAACCAAAACGTGATTTGGTTCAAGAAAATGTTTATTATATATAATTCAAGTGTGTGCGTGTATTATTAATTCTTCTCCTAAACAGCTTCACCGATTATGATAAAACTAGCTGTGCCCGCGACTTTCTCCGCGTGGAATAGTGTCATACCCTTGAGGGTAAATCTTTTACAAACTTTGAATGTCATATTTATTTATATCGAATCAGCAGCCTAAAAAACAATTTTCAAGGTTCTAGCTCTAAAAATGACGATACTTCCATACAACTTTCATCCCCGCTTTCAACCCTTCTTTTGCATTAAAAAGTAGTACGTCCTTTCTCAGGCTCTAGACTATCTGTGTACCAAATTTCGTTTAAATCGGTTCAGTAGTTTTGGCGTGAGAGCGCGACAGACAGACAGACACAGAGTTACTTTCGCATTTATAATATTAGTGAGGATATATTTTTTCTTGTACTTTCACGGTGTCACCTGGATGATTCTTGACTATAGTTGGACCTGGCTGATGCCGTTGTTGTGGACATCTAGAAAATAAAATCTACTCTAACGAAACTGCGCACAAAACATAGTACATTATAACAAACTAGCTGTGCCCGCGACTTCGTCCGCGTGGAAATTAATTGACAAAGTTTCATACAAACTTTCATCCCCTATTTTATCCCCTTGGGGGTAGAATTAATTAAAATCCTTTCTTAGTGGATGCCTACGTCATAACATCTACCTGCATGCCAAATTTCAGCCCGATCCGTCCAGTGGTTTGGGCTGTGCGTTGATAGATCACTATGTCAGTCAGTCAGTCAGTCAGTCACCTTTGAGTTATATATATTTAGATTGTTGTTTTAACGTGTTTTAATACATTTTAATGACGAAATACATTAAAAAGACATGTTGAGATTGTTTATTGAACGCGGCAAGTAAGGAAAAATACATTATAGAAAGTTTTGTGGGATAATTCCGATCAGGGCTACTATAAGATTACATGTTCGCTATGCGCTAGCGAGTGCGTAAAGTACATGTATATAGCAGATTGTTAGTTTCTATTGTCGCCATCGACTGGCGAGAGTGAAGTTAATGGTAGACCCCCTGTAGTTATACCTAGCAAATGCAGTGTAAAAATTACCAGAATCACAAAGAATATAAGTTTAAATATACCTTTGTCTGTGGCATCCTAGCTACAAAACGGATGAACATATTTCGATGCAGTTCTGACGTTTTATAGCCGGTATTGTCACGACAGTCCGTAGCTATGTTAGACGGTAAACTCATCAGCTATTATCATGGTAATATTATTTAAATGATTTTCTAATATTTTTTCAGAAAGCAAATATACAGACATTAAATTCAAGATTCGCTAATAAAGATATAATAAGTATTTTAAAAAGAAAAATTCAGATTATTTTTGTCATAGACAAAATTATTCCGCAATCAAAAGTCTCTGCGATTTAGCAGACTTTTATAGTTCGAGTATTGGCGATGGACTCTTCTCGATGCAAGGGGGATTGCTTAGCACATTTTAAGTTAGTTAAAGATATCGGGGTGATTGCATTAGGTTTCTTTAATAATACATGGTGATTTCATAATCTTTGGCAATATTTTAAACTGTGTCCAATGATTGTTAATATTTTAGGAAAATTTATCAATAAATAGATTAATTAAGAACAATTTTGAATTAACCTAAGTATAGGAAATAGCACAGATTACAGCTCAGGTATGTAGAAACAAAGATATTTCCCATTACTCAGTGTGTCATTACATATTCTTCTTTAGTTAAACCAAATATTCGATGTTCATACTATTTTAAGAAATAGGTTTATGCAAATCGATTCGATATCAATCAATTTGTTTATTTATATTCCTAAAACGGTTTGAATCTCAATCATACCACGGCAAACGAAAAGCGGTATAAATATAAATAGTTTTTCACCTTCAATTATTATCAATGAACATTAGGTAAGTTTTCCGAACACAGAATGAACCACGAATTTACAAAATGGTGACCAATTCGAACGCGATATCGTTCGCCGTGTCAAACTGATAGTTTAAAACACATTTCCAACGATTACAATTTCACCCTGTATACACTAGGTGAAACAGAAAGGGTATACTATATTTTTTGCAACTTTACTTTGTAAATCTAAAACTATCTGCTTTGTGGGACAGTTGAAGTACTAAAGGTTTTGTAGACTTGTGAAATCTGCCAACAGCTGTATCCCTGTAACACCTTTTGTTATTCAAGTTTCCTCCAAAGCTGATAGTTTTAGAATGACGAAGTTAAGTTTTGAAAAAACAAGAATACACCTCTGTTTCAACCTGTAGACCAAGACAATAGAAAATATATAAATTTCAGACTATCCCAAAAAACTTTCCAAAAACCATAGCGCGCGCCGGTGTTGCCACCACAAAAAACCAAACTTAAGTAACGAAATCGTATCCTAGATATTTCTTATTTTTTCTCCTCACGCGCGACGCGACTTTCTTCGGGTCATCATAGTCATCCTCCTGGTCGTACACCAGTTTCCCATCGATGGCCCAGTCCTCACCTACCTTCTGTTGGCCAGAAGACACCCTCTTCTTCTTCCTCTTGCCGGGCTCCTCCTTGATCCTCTTCTTTGGCCTCTCATCCAGCACCAGATGCTGGTATTCCTCGACTATATAATTCTCCGGCTCGTAGCTGGTGGTGATCTCCACGCCTACCGAAGGATCCACATCAGGTAGTATGTAATAGTTTTCGAAATCTCCTTGTAGTGTGATTTCGTTCATGTCCGCTGTGAAATGGCGTTTCTTCTTGCCGGTGGAACAGTGTTTGATGTAGGCATACTTGGGCTTAGTATCATCAGGGAGTATGTTGACGGTCCACTCGTTGTCCGTGGCCGGTATCTCCTTGACTTCCTCCATGGTGATCTCCTGTTCCTCGGCAATCTCGTAGATGAAGTTGTCCGAGATCTGGGAGTCGTCCAGGATCTGCAGAGTCTCCTGGGGCTGGGGTTCCGTCGTGGAGGTGGAAGATTGGGGTATGATCTGTGGGTGTGCAGGAAAATGGATAATAAATAACTTGGGGATTCTCAACATACCAGAAAATACAAATAGTAGATTTAAGAAATGCCAGCAACTCAAAATTGCAAGTTCTCCAAATGACAGAAACTTAAACTATTATCTGTACAAGATAGCTTCATCTCTGCGACAGCTGTCAGTAAAATCACGCCTATGAAGTCCTCAATTTAATAATAGTGCAGACAGTACCTACAATGACACACTTTATGGGCATGCCGGCCTAATTAGTGATGGGCGATGAATCATCGTGACCACAGACGATATTTTAAAGAAAGCTTAATTTATATTTTAATTTTATTGTTTATTTTAATATCATAACATTATTTACAATTTACATACGTGATCTAAAATAATAGTGAGTAAATAAAATCCAATTTTGGGAGCGGGACGTCCGATTTGATAATATTTGCGAACAAGAGTTTATAATAAATTTATAAGATTGTTCTAGCGATTCAGAAACTGATCCAGATATGGGGTTAGGTTAGGCCTATTTGGGGTGTACTCCTTTAAGATAATAAATGTCATTTTATATTAAAATATTCCTTTTTTATCGACAATTTTTTATATCCTGACCCTATAAATGTCAGGTTTCCGTCTGTCAAAACGATCAAGCTAACTTGTACAGAAAATAACAGATTCTCAAAATGCCAGAAACTCAGTAAGTATAACGTGACGAGCGCTTGTCGCAGTGGTTCGAGCGTAGGCCGCTCGGCTCACTGCAATTTCGGAAATGGCCTTTTCGTAATTCACCCAAGTCTGGGTGTCACTGGGATCGCCCCCAGACCATTGTACGGTACCCATAGTACAGGCGTCGCTTAGTTTAGGACCGTACAGTTGGTGTGTCAGTCTGGCGATATTTATTATTATTATTTATTTATAACAGTATCTCAAAATGCCTGGATTTAGTTGGACATCCCACCTCGATGATCTGCCTGGGGTCCGGCATCTTGGTGATGACTTGTTCGGACTGTGTGATGGAGGCTTCCGCCTTGTCTGTCTCCACCTTCACCACCCACAGCTGCTTCCGCTGCAGGTTCTTCAACGACCTGAGGAACAGACCACCTTTAACTAATGTTCCGGCCCGGAGTGCTCAGCACTAGTCTCAAATTCTTAATCTATGGATTACTAATGCTCTATTCCAACACTTTCTTTATCTATGTTTTTTTTTTATACTATAAATTATCTGTGGTTTCTTATGATTCGATTCGGGTTCTTTGTCCCAAATTTGTATAATTCTGTTATGTTGAAAATAGTAAACTAAATGATAATCAAACAACCTGAAGTTTTAGTTGGACATTGAGAAGGCTGCCAAAGATTACGGCCAGAACAACTAACAATTCTTCAACTCCAACCACAGATTACTTAGGGCCCGTATCAATACGAGAAAGTATATTGTACCGAAAATAAACGCTTTGAATTTGAATTTGGTATGGCAAAAGCGCTTGAACGCACGGAAATTGTTCCTGGCTTCCACAAGGTCTGTGTAATAAACTGCTCCAGATGTCACTTGCAGGCTATTTAGCATAGTAGCCCGTTCGTTGTGCCAGAGACTGCACTCCCACAGGATGTGATGTGCAGATTGTTCATGATTGTTTTGCGGCGTCGAACATAGGTGGGGCGCGAGATGAACCAGTAGTCGTTGTATCCTATGCTTGTGTACTCACAGGTAGCCCAGGGTGTCCACCAGCTGGCGCACGTTCAGCCGCGACACGTTGTCTGGAGCCTCCTTGCTGGCCTCCACGCAGTAGTTGTGCTCCAAGCGCACTACCTCCGCGACTGTACACAAACCATACAAATTGAAAATTTAGAAAACCCCCATGCGACGTCTTTTTAGACTATAAAAGACTAGCTGTGCCCCGCGACTTCATCCGCGTAGTAATGGATTATTGGGTTAAAAAGTATCCTATATGTTAATCCCGGTTATAATCTATCTGTGTTCCAAATTTCATCCAAATCCGTTCAGTAGTTTTTGCGTGAAGGAGTAACAAACATACATACATACATACACACATCCACACTCACAAACGTTCGCATTTAGAATATTAGTAGGATCTTATAATTTTCAAACGGTTGAACCGATTTTCATGAAACATAGCTAAGAACACTCTCGATCAGAATACCTATCTAACAAAAATAAAACAAAATTAAATCGGTTCATCCGCTTGGGCGCTACGATGCCACAGACAAACACACAGATACACATGGTAAACTTATAACACCCCTCTTTTTTGTCGGGGTTTAATAAATAATAAATATCGCCAGACTGACACACCAACTGTATGGTCCCAAACTAAGCAACGCTTGTACTATGGGTACCGTACAATGGACTGGGGGCGATCCCGGTGACACCCAGACCAGGGCAAATTACGAAATGGCCATTTCCGATCGTCAATCATTCAATAATCAAATCATACAATCATCTTTATCTTATCATATATCTATCTACAAGGTGACACATAATGGGTATACTTTTTTTTTCAAAACTTAACTTTGTAATTCTAAAACCATCAGCTTTGGAGGGAACTTGAAAAACAAAAGGTGTTATAGGAATACAGCTGTTGACCGATTTCACAAGTCTACAAAACCTTTAGTACTTCAACTGTCCCACAAAGCCGATAGTTTGAGATTTACAAAGTTAAGTTGCAAAAAAAATAGTATACCCATTATGTATCACCTAGTATATATTAATACGTGAAGCAAAAACTTTGTACCACTTTATACGAAAATTGCGCGGACGGAGGAGTATGAAATTTCCCACACTTATAGTTTATATAGAGAAGGAGTGCAGAATGCAAATATTTTTATATTATAATACTCAGAAATACATTAAAATCAAT
Organism: Notodonta dromedarius; assembly: GCA_905147325.1. NCBI lineage: Eukaryota > Metazoa > Arthropoda > Insecta > Lepidoptera > Notodontidae > Notodonta > Notodonta dromedarius. Next base: position 2,421,476 of record LR990187.1, read on the forward strand.
AAATAAAACATTACACACACCACCATGAATTGACACACACACATTTGTAACCTCCACACCGACTGACTGTCTGACTGACAAACGGTGACAGTTTTTGGAGGTCCCGGGCGGGACTTCCATAGTGCATTCTGCGTGCCAGTATCAAACAGTCTTTGACAATAATTATTACACATTAAAATTAAAATTTCAATGAATTATGGTCGAATTTCGACCATTACAACGGGAATACTAGTATATATAAAAACGAATCTCTATTTCCTTGGTGATCGCATCACGCGTGAACGAAGGAAAGATTTCGCTAAATATTTTTGTTGTGTTTATGATTGTCAGGAGAAGGTTCTTATGAAAGAATAAAACAAGAAAGTTGAGCGGAACAATTCGAATTCAATATTCAAAGTCAAGGCAGGACAACGTCTGTCGGGTCAGCTAGTAATACAATATATTAACAATTTAACTTTTCGAAGGACTCGTTGAGGGTCTAACCTCGACGTCATTATTGGTCACCATTGTCGATCCTGGCTTACAGGAGTGACAGTGGTGGGAGAGTGTGGCGGGACAAGTCCCATTAAAAAAATCTATATATCTGTATATATTAAAATGAATTGCTGTTCGATAGTCTCGCTATAACTCGAGAACGGCTGGACCGATTTGGCTAATTTTGGTATTGAATTATTTCTGTTTAACGAAGTCGCGGGCACAGCTAGTTATACATAATAATTATATAAAATTCTCGTGTCACAGTGTTTGTAACCAAAGTCCTCCGAAACGGCTTGACCGATTTGTGTGATGTTTTTTGGGTATATTCGGTAGGTCTGAGAACTAATCGTAAAGTATATGTCAAACAACGTTTGCCGGGTCACCTAGTAATATATTAAAGCTTCCTTTTTTCTCTAGCTTTCTTAATTAAACACCTAAATCTGAATGAGATTTGATCAATGTAATAAAGTCGAAAAAATTTTGAATATATCGACGGAAAATTCCAACTCTGGGGGGTCCAGAATCATAAGTTGAATCCATGGCATCAGTTTTCGTTACGATGCCCCTTACACCCTGTATAATAATTTTGCCGTTTTGACTTCCCACTCCTGGGCACGGGCCTCCCCTCACTACGAGGGGGATTCAGGCCGTAATCCACCAGGCTGGCCCAGTGCGGGTTGGCGGATTTCACATGTCTCTCGAAAATTGTTTAAATTATCTAAGACATGCAGGTTTCCTCACGATATTTTCCTTCACCGTAAGCGAGTGATAATCATATAGAAATTATGATTCGCACGTAGATTTGGAAAAACCCAGAGGTGCGAGCCGGGGTTTGAACCCAGGACCTGGTGCCCGCAAGACGCGTGCTTACACCAATCGGCTATCACTGCTAGGCTACACCCTGTATGGTCAAGTCGCAATGCTTGCGAACTCTAATATCGTGATTCAGGTTTTCTATCAAGAATCGCACAACGTATTGAGGTATTGCATTCAGCGCCACCTATCCGTCGGCGTCGTGAATGTGAGGTCGAGCATTTTGATTGGTCCATTCACGGCTCGACCTTGAACGGGCGGTATCATAGTAGTGTGATGATATTTAGAGTAAAATAAATGTATTAATAAACGCACTGCATACTGTGTTTTTCTCAAATCACAAAATGCAGTCTTAAATGTTTTCAGATTTTGGATAATCTATAAAAATACTCGAAAATTTTGAATTTCGCGGGCTGGACAGGCGCCTTCACTTTAACGATTATATTCTCATTGAAAAGTGGACGTGAGCGGTGTCTTGTGTCATTGGTCTGTTCATAATTTTAACACCGTATCGCGCGATCTCCACCGAGTAGTGATGGAGCTTTTCACAGGTAGCGTGTGAAGAATCATATTATACTAGGTGATACAAAATGGGTATACTATTTTTTTGCAACTTAACTTTGTAAATCTCAAACTATCGGCTTTGTGGGACAGTTGAAGTACTAAAGGTTTTGTAGACTTGTGAAATCGGTCAACAGCTGTATTCCTATAACACCTTTTGTTTCAAGTTCCCTCCAAAGCTGATGGTTTTAGAATTACAAAGTTAAGTTTTGAAAAAAAAAAGTATACCCATTATATAGGTGCACCTTGTATAGGTTTTCATAAGTAGCACCTGCTACAGTTAAAATCATTGCAATTAAATCGCAAAGCGTTCGGTACCGTCCCGGGTTTCATGATAAATCATCGACTAGTGACGTCATAGGATTAAGTGACATAGTGAAAATTCACTATGAATAAAATCATTGACTGTGAAAAATCACAGGTGAAATAACAGTGAAAGAAAAACATATTTTCACGTAATGAAAATGAATTTATAGAAGCAGTCATTGTTATGCCTAGCACCTAAAGAAGGGTGAATATTAATGAATGATTATTATACTATCTATCTATTAATCCGCCAACCCGCACCGGGCCAGCGTGGTGGATTACGGCCTGAATCCCCCTCGTAGTGAGGGGAGGCCCGTGCCCAGGAATGGGACGTCAAAAAGGGCTATTTTTTATACATATCTATCTACCTATTTGTAGTCTTAGCAAAGTGGGTTCATTTGTATGTAATAATTGTTTGCAGTGAGTACCTTGGCTCGGTCCTCCTATGAATTTTTCAAACAATCCTTGGTAGGACGCCCGGGCCGCGCCTGCAATCACAGGAACATACTTCATACACCCACTTTGCCGTTCAGACTTCCTATTCTACCTACTTGCATTATGATTAACGGTGGCAGAGACGAGCTGAAACCGATTGGGATAGTAGCAACTTCTCACAAAAGATCAGCGTAAACTAGCTGAATGTGAAGGTAGCTGATGTTTTTTTAGAGTTCCCTAGCCTCTGCGTTAAATCCTTATAAGATCATCCAGTCCGTCCGTCCGTCCGTCCGAGTCTGTGACAGTGCCTAAACTTCTACAGTTCTTGACGGAAGTTGACGAAATTTGGTACAGATTATATATACGTTAAGAATAAATCTCATTTAAAAAATATAAAATGTAGCAAAATTACTCGTTTTGAGGTACCTCCCCGAACATGGAAGGGGGGATATGTTTTTTTTTTATTACTCCGTAATGTCGTAGAAACCACTACGTCGTCATAGAAAAGTTTTTTTTTTTTTCAAATAAAGTTGTGTTTCCATATAACTAACATATTATTAGAAATTCCGTTTGCGTGATTTTTAACTTTTACAGATTTAATCAAAACTCACGTAATGAATTCTGACACTTCTTACATTTTTATATAATTACATGTAACATTTTATTTTTAATCAATTTAATTTTATTATTTATTCTTATTACTAGTTTCCGAAATGCTAATAAGTAAAAAATGTTAATTCTTATGTAAAATTATAAATAAAACGTCCTACAATGATTTTGAGAGACGAATTGCAATTTCAAAGACATATAATAATAATAAATAATTGCTGAGTACATCCGAGTGAAGAGCAATGTCTCATTGAGAGTTCAGCCGTTGGACTCTAGTCACAACGCTAGTTTCAAGGCGTTTGTGGTTAGAGTCCCCTCAGACAGGCTGTCAACTTTCATGCAGGAAGACTACTGGCCGAAGAGTGTGGTGTACAGACGCTTTCGGGGGAGATTGCCGCCGTCACCACCTACAGTTTAGTTTAGTTTTTAATAATATTTATGTTAGTTTATAAGGTATGTATCTATGGGCCTGCGATGCCTGATCATAAATAAATAAAATAAAATAAATATAATAATAATAAATAATAATTTAGCCTTTTTGACGTTCCACTCCTGGGCACGGGCCTGCCCTCACTACGAGGGGGATTCAGGCGGTAACCCACCACGCTGGCCCAGTGCGGGTTGGCGAATTTCACGTCTTTGGAAAATTGGTTAGATTTTCTAACACATGCAGGTTTCCTCACGATGTCTTCCTTCACCGTTAGCGAGTGATAATCATAAAAAATAAATTATGATTCGCACATAGATTTCGAAAAACCCAGAGGTGCGAGCCGGGGTTTGAACCCAGGACCTGGTGCCCGCGAAACGCGTGCTTAACCAATCGGCTATCACTGTTGTCAAAGACAAGATTGTTTATTAAATCCGTATCCTAAAGAAAAACACACTTTAAATTGAATATATATAAGATCGAATGTCGTTCGGCAGGTGTGATAAAAGCCTCAAAACGCCCCGAAACACGGCTCAGAGGCGCGCGGTCGCTGTACCAATCACAGTTGTAAGTATAATTAAATTAAGTTCAATTTAAATTGTAACAAAGTAGTCACTTCGATGCCTCTCCGTCCGTCAGCGCTGAACCTAAAATTATCACTGCACTGGGTGGTTTCGAGTTCAATTCCCGGCGGTGCAAACTTCGGAAACGGTCTGGGTGTCACTGGGATCGCCCCCAGTCATTTGTACGGTACCCATAGTACAAGCGTCGCTTAGTTTGGGACCGTACAGTTCGTGTGTCTGTCTGCTAAACATCTCTTTGTAAACAGTACTAACAATGAGTTTATTACTAGTATTCCCGTTAGCCCCTCCAGCTAATCTAATGCTAGGAGTTGGCACGCGTCAATAGTTTAGTGGCCAGGGTGTAGTAATTCACGCTGTCTGTCTGTCTGTCTGTGTTTGTTACGTTTTAACGACTAAATCGATATTTTCTTATTATTACTAACTGACCAGGCAAACGTTGTTCTGCCATATAAATTAACTAGCGGCCCGCCCCGGCTTCGCACGGGTACATTACGGTTACATTATTAGAGTTTTAGTAAGGATCCCTATTTTTTTTTTAATATACTATAGCCTATGCCACCCGGGGATAGTGTAGCTTCCCAACAGTGAAATATTTGTTCAAATCGGTTCAGTAGTTTCGGAGCCTATTCAATGCAAACAAACAAACAAACAATCAAATCTTTCCTATTTATAATATTATTAGTATAGATTATTTATATGTATACAATATACATTACGACCTATTCTCAGAACTACCGATTATACACCAAAAATTTCATAAAAATCGGTCAAGCCGTTTCGGAGGAGTTTGGTTACAAACAAGATATAATTCAAATCCTACTAATATTATAAATGCGAAAGTTTGTGAGTGTGTGTGGATGTATGTATGTTTGTTACTCCTTCACGCAAAAACTACTGAACGGATTTGGATGAAATTTGGAACACAGATAGATTATAACCGGGATTAACATATAGGATCTTTCATCATTTTAAAATAGATATTTACGACTAGCTGTGCCCCGCGACTTCATCCGCGTAGTATTGGATTATTGGGTTAAAAAGTATCCTATATGTTAATCCCGGTTATAATCTATCTGTGTTCCAAATTTCATCCAAATCCGTCTAGTAGTTTTTGCGTGAAGGAGTAACAAACATACATACATACATCCACACACACTCACAAACTTTCGCATTTATAATATTAGTAGGATTTGACGCTCAAGCGCATTTTTTTTTAAATTTACATTGCAGTTTTCTGTATAAATAAATTTTTTTGATATATTTATGTAAAATCTCGTTAATATAAGATTTGTATTATGATGTCATGCTATACGACGGCTTTTGACGACCCCTTGGCGCAGTGGTTCGAGCGTAGGCCGCTCGGCTCGCTGCACACGGTGTTAGCAGGTTCGATTCCCGACGGGGCAAATTTCGGAAATTGCCTTTTCGTAATTTTCCCTGGTCTCGGTGTCACTGGGATCGCCCCCAGTCCATTGTACGGTACACATAGTAAAAGCATTTCTTAGTTTGGGACCATACAGTTGGTGTGTCAGTCAGGAGATATTTATTTTATTTATTTATTTACTAGCTGAGCCCGCGACTTCGTCCGCGTGGAATTTAACTTAACAATAAGCCCGCTCCCGCGTTCTGAGCCCGCGCGACAGGACCCATTTCTTTAAATGTTTTTTTTTCTAAAATATAAGTAGCCTAAGTTACTGCTTATATCATCAGCTATCTACCAGTGAAAGTCCCGTCAAAATCGGTCCAGCCGTTTCGGAGATACTCTTTGATTTCATGTGTTTTTATTTTTTTAAGCGGAACCCTAATTGTTTTTCTAAAATTTAAGTATCCTAAGGTACTCCTTAAAACATCAGCTATCTGCCAGTGAAAGTCCCGTCATAATCGGTCCAGCCATTTCGGAGAATACCCGGAACAAACACACAGACAGACAGACAGACAGACAATTTTTTTTTAATCGCGTTTTTGTTATAGGTGTCGTATGTACTTTCATATGCATTTAGTGAAAAGGTGTTATTTTGATATTACAAACAGACACTCTAATTTTATTTATTTGTATCGATGTATAGATAATATCAATTGAAAAAACTTAGCATAATAATTCAAGAAAATATCGACGGAAATTTCCAACTCTGGGGGTCCAGAATCATGAGTTGAATCCATGGCATCAGTTTTCGTTACAGTGCCCCTTACACCATGTATATTTATAAAACTCACGTTTCTTGTCTTCCTCCGTGCGCACGACGGGGGCTGGTTTGTCCTGGTTGGTGAGGAGTTCCGGCAGCATCGGCGAGTCGATCCAGAGACCCTGGTTGTCCAGCTCGAAGTGGTACCTGGTAGACAAGACAAGCCCGCTGGTAGTGAAAAGACAAGCCCGCTGAGTTCTTGCCGGATCTTCTCAGCCGAGGTCGCGTACCGATCCGGTTGTAGATATAAGAAGAAAAATGTAGAATTGTCAATTTGTAAGTGCCTACAGGCCTCAACAAAATAAACGATTTGAATTTGATTTTGGGCACGTGTCACAGTCAAAGCGTTGATTTTGTTAAGGCTTACGGGGGCATTTACAAATTGTCAATTTTACATTTTTTTCTTATTATATCTATAACCGGATCGGAACGCGACCTCGACTAAGAAGATCCGGGAAAAAACTCAGCGAGCTTGTCTTTCAATATTTGGTAATATTATTATTTGCGTTTTTAATCGTTTTAATTGCTTATATAGGTAACTAGCTGTGCCCCGCGACTTCATCCGCGTAGTATTGGATGGGTTAAAAAGTATCCTATATGTTAATCCCGGTTATAATCTATCTGTGTTCCAAATTTCATCCAAATCCGTTCAGTAGTTTTTGCGTCACGGAGTAACAAACATACATACATACATACATCCACACTCACAAACTTTCGCATTTATAATATTAGTAGGATTAATAATTACAAAGGGTAGCAAATGTTGATGTAAATAATTATGTGTTGACGTGTGACCATCTGAATACGGCACTTGACAGTTTTCCTATAGAAAAACTGTCAACAGTGACGTAAGCATTTTCGCGATACGTCAGTTTTGACGTATCGAGCGAATCAAGTGTGAGTCGCCCCCCAGGAGGGGGGCGGTCTGGCACATATTTGCCACAGACAGCAACCACAGATTATGTTATTTGAATTTGACATGTCATATGCGAAACCAATCTTGATTAAGAAGGGTAATCAACAAAACTTTAATGAGTTTTTTTTATGTTGATGTTTTTTTTAATTGTTATTGCTTTGGTACTTACTTATAATATATATTGGTTTCATCTTTTTGTATAATATATTACATCTGACGACCGCTTGGCGCAGTGGTTCGAGCGTAGGCCGCTCGGCTCACTGCACATGGTTGCGGGTTCGATTCCCGCCAGGGAAAATTCATGTTTTTTTCGTAATTTGCCCAGGTCTGGGTGTCACTGGGATCGCCCCCAGTCCATTGTACGGTACCCATAGTAGAAGCGTTGCTTAGTTTGGGACCATAAAGTTGGTGTTATCGTCTGGCACCAGACTCACAAAGACAAACGGCTAAACAAATTACGAAAACGCCATTTCCGAAATTTACCCTAGCGGGTATCGAAACCGCAGCCACCACGTGCAGTGAGCTGAGCGGCCAACACTCGAACCACTGCGCCAAGCGGTTGTCAAATTGGAGATACATACTAGGTGAAACTGAGAGGGTATACTTTTTTTTGCAAACTAATGGCTTTGTGTGACAGTTGAAGTACTAAAGGTTTTGTAGACTTGTGAAATCTGTCAACAGCTGTATCCCTGTAACACCTTTTTTTTTTCAAATTTCCTCCAAAGCTGATAGTTTTAGAATTACAAAGTTAAGTTTTGAAAAAGAAGTATACCCTTTCTGTTTCAACTTGTATATTACTACTGGCTTGGGGAGCGTGAGACAGATGTCTCCTCTTATCTCTTACCCACACAGCTGCAGGCTGACATGTCTCCAGAGACATTCACTCTCCTCATGCATCGCGCCCTGGATCCAATCCTGCCGTTTCCCCTCATTGTCTGAAGATATGTTTGCGCTGGTGACAAGATCATAATACAAATTAGAAAATAATAATAATTATTAATTAGCCCTATTTAATGTTCCTCTCCTGGGAACAGGCCTCCCCTTAATACGTGGGGGGATGGGTCCATAGCAGGTTGATTAGATTTTCTATGACATGCTATGGTTTCTTCACTATGTTTTCCTTCACCGTGAGCAAGTGATGATTATATTTAAATTATGATTTGAAACACACATATATTGCGAAAAACCCAGAGGTACGAGCCAGGGGTTTAAGCCCCAATCTTCAAGTATATCAGACACAAGCTTAACCAATCAGCTATCACTGCTTCATCATATTCCAATAAGAATTGAAATAACAGTGTTTAATTTATGTTTTATTTTATTTTATTTTTATTTATTTGGTTCACCAACAACTGTTTACACCATATAAAACAATAAATAAGTAAAATTAGACTTGTACAAGTGCAACAGTTACTTAAAGGTAAACAGTTTGATGTTATATCAGGGAAAAAAGGCTGAACAGATTTGAATGAAATCTGTACAAGCTGGTTTAGCTTTAGAATATCCTATTTCTCAATATCTTTGAAGCCTACATGGAAAACAACATGGGTTATCCTACTAATATTATAAATGCGAAAGTTTGTGAGTGTGAATGTATGTATGTATGTATGTATGTATGAATGTATGTTTGTTACTCCTTCACGCAAAAACTACAGAACGGATTTGGATGAAATTTGGAACACAGATAGATTATAACCGGGATTAACATATAGGATACTTTTTAACCCAATAATCCAATACTACGCGGATGAAGTCGCGGGGCACAGCTAGTAATTTATAATATAATAAGTTAGCCCTTTGACGTCCCACTCCTGGGCACGCGCCTTCCCTCACTACGAGGGGCATTCAGGCCGTAACCCACCATGCTGGCCCAGTGCGGGTTGGCAGATTTAACATGTCTTGGAAAATTGGTTAGTATTTCTAAGACATGCAGGTTTCCTCACGACATTTTCCTTTACTGTAAGTGAGTGATAATCATATAGAACTGAAGATAAGCACATAGATTTCGAAAAACCCAGAGGTGTTAGCCAGGGTTTGAACCCAGGACCTGGTTCAAGACGCATGCTTAATTTGGTAACTATGAAAATTAAGCTTATCTAAAAGGAAAAATTGTTCCAATATCAATTGTATATGTAGTAAATTGTTTGATGACTGGTTGGTTTAGTGGTTTGAGTGTTGGTTGTTTGAATTACTGCATCAGGTGGTCACAGGTTTGATTCCTTGAGGGCAAATTTCAGAAATGTCCTTTTCATAATCTGTTCTGGTCTGGGAGTCTCTGGGTCCCACAGTCCATAGTATGGTCGTAGAACAAGTATTGCTTAGTTTTGGGACCCTACAATGACTGAGTCTGGCAATGTTTAAGGCTGTATTCTCATACAATACTTGTCTAAGGGTTGGACCAACACTATTGAAAGTTTGTCTATGTTTGAGTGCACACTGTGAGACTTCATAGTAAAGTTTATGAATACTGAGCATATTTTATTATATGGGCATGTAGTGGTGGGATTGTGTGGCAGGTCTACTCCCATTATATGGTCAAATGGGTTATCTTTGGTGTATTTAGGGCATCTGAGGGACTTTAACATGGCTTGAGACCGGCTATCTAAGCTAAAAGGTCCCACTATGAGTAGGCTCAGATGGATGCTGGCCAAGATGGAAATCAAATCCAGAAACTCTCGGTCACAGAAGAGGACCCTCTGACCACTAACTAAGGTATTGATACATAGATCAAAAGCATTATACTCATCAAAATGAACTTTTATATCAACAATTATCATAATTAACACTGCGACCTTGAATGTGTTGCATCTATACAAGTACAGCCCTTTTCGAGTTATTAAAAAACAAACATACATTTCAATACTTGCAATGGAATGTAGGTCATGTGCCCAAGATAATAGAGTTCAAATTCATTATTTCAGCACGGTTTCACTTATCAGTATAATGATTATAGTATTATACAAGTGTTATTTGGTGTAGGTTTGGGTGTGAATTTTCACAAAAATTAAGGTTATCTGTTTGAAAAACACTTTTTTGGCGCTGAAATGTGAACTATGATTATCAATAGTGCAATATGTTTATAACCATTTTTACGTAAAATATCATTCGAGGTCAGACACCTAACCATAGACACGACTTAGGAAGGGCGAAATACCAAGGGGCAATGATGATATACGCGAGAATAACAACAAAACAGACTCACTTGTAAAAGGAGAAGCTGCAGACGACATCGTACTCCAAATCGCAGCCTTCGACGACACACTTTAGTGCACTCATAATGGAGTGGGAACACGAAACCAAAAATGGACTCCAACACAATCACATCGTCAAAACATTAGTAACCCAATATTATATTAACATTTAGCGCCCAAACCAACTTTCAAACAAACTAATTTGATGGATCTTTAGAAAATTATCAATCAAATGTCGAAATTGACGTGCTGTCACGAAAAGTCGAAAATTTTAACAAATGCGTCAAACGCGTGCCATGAAATGGTGATGTAATTCCGCGGCAAAAGTAGTGACATGGCAACCCTGATGTTTTATATCGATTTCTTGATATCGATAAAAAAATTATCATTACTTACTCGATTCAGAATCGAGTAAGTTTATATTTTATTTATTAATAAAAAACATTGGAATTCTTTTGTGAAAGTATAAATGCTGTATCAGTTATTTTGTCAATGGTAAAGTGTAATTTTGTGATTGCTTAATAAATTAATATTAAGAGGTAAAGTGGCCTTTTTACGTGAATTGCATATACCACTCCAATAAAAGTATATTCTTAATTAATACAGTAATCTTCTTCTAGGGGTCAAAAAGATCACGTTATAACTATAAATTAAATACCAATTTATTAGCGCTAAGCTTATCCCGCGTCATTTATAATAAGCGCCATAGTGCGAGACATAATAATATAATGTCTAACGTTAGTTGACAATAAGATAGAATTGTTGTATTATCTGTTATCAATGTCATTTAATGCATTAAAATTATTATAATCCTTAACATTTTTGCAGTGATAGGTATTATGGAGCCCTCGTATTTAATCAAACATTTACAATATGTCCTTATGATTGGAGTACTTTGCAATAAGAGAGACAGGGATAGAAGAACACAATCAATCCTGTCATTAAATGCTCATAAGCTGAGTAAGTTATATATTTTTATGGCCGCAAATGTAACGAAATTGTCATGAGACTTGATCACCATAATAATCACTACAATAGTAAAAACCGGCTTCACAGCTAGCAGCGTTTGAGATGGCCACTCGGCTTACACGACATGCGCCGCAGCTGTTTTTAACGCTTTGTTCCTACACTTTATAGCTTCGCTTCTTTCGAGTTTCGTAAGGTGTAGTCTACCCAGTTTGAGAAGTAAAGAACATACCTTAGGTACTAAAAAAAAGAGGGGGCTCCATGCTTGATAGCCTATTTGACTTGACTAATATTCCTAGTATTTACAGTATATAATCGATAGTCCTAATCGATTATCAATTCTTAATGTTGCCATATATTAAAATGCACCATAAACATTTTTTTTGTTTATGCTTGCTTGTCTATGTGGTGGCAAGCGGGAACCTAACCAACTTACCAACCTTCACCTTTTATTCTTCTTCTTGATATGCCAAACTTGTCTAGTTATTTTGATAAAAAATAAATTGAGGAGAATGATTAATTTTAGTGTTTTATTTTTCATTAGCGTATTATCTTCATACGAAACTTAAAAATATTTTTTAATAAATTTAACAATAGACAATCGGCTCGTACCGGATGCAACGTAATAAGAAACTAATTTCATAAGCGAATCTTTACCTATATTTCACTGACAAAGTTCAACAAACCAAACCCTAATCAACGTTCTAAAATTGTCTGTTTTATTTTTACCCTTAGTTAGTTAACACCTCTCTGTTTTTATCATTCAAGTTGTCACATTTCAAAATAATTGTCAAGCACATTGATTTGACAAAAGTGACAGCTTTAGCGACAAGTTGTCCAGTTGATGGACTTCGTGGTGTAATCACAGGCTGTAATCCATAATACATTTTTGTATTATTTTGTTATTAAATGTGTTTGTTATTTTATATTTATATATCGCCAGATTGACCCACCAAATGTATGGTCTCAAACTAAGCAACGCTTGTACTATGGGTACCGTACAATGGACTGAGGGCGTTCCCAGTGACACTCAGACCTGTCCAAATTACGAAAAGGCCATTTCCGAAATTTGCCCCGGCGGGAATCGAACTCGCAACCACCATGTGCAGTGAGCCGATCAGCCTTTGCTCGAACCACTGCGCCAAGCGGTCGTCATATATATTGCTATTTATTACTTGACACTAGCAAAATAAGTACCTGTTAAACTGGGTGGGCCATATGTTTGAAGAAAGGAAAAGAATCCATAATACATCACATAGGATTATTTTTAGTTATAATCCATGATGGAATCAGATGGGACTCCTCTAGTTAAAATTGGTTTTCTTTGAATGTCGTATAATTACGTAAGACTAGGGAATTATCACGAAAATTAGTATTCAAAAACTTGGCATAGTATCGATATGGCTATCGTTTGTATTGGAATTTACAATAGTACTTACTTACATATAATGCGAGAATCATAATCAATAATTATGCTACTGGTGACGAGCTATAGTATCAATACCATACGTGTTTTACTGAAATAGATATACTATCGATAGTATAGTATCAGTAGAATCGATTATTTTCGTATATGTATTGAGAGCGTTGGATTTAGCGCCATCTATTATCATTCGTCGTGAACATAATTTCACTACAGCGAGATTTGAGGTCACTACACTACACATACATTCAAGAGATACTTCTAGTGTTGCATATAACTACTATATTGGGTAACTAATGGGGTCCGTCGGGAGATAAACAAGCAATCTGTGGTTTTATTATTAATTTATTTACTTCAAATATAATAATATGTATATTATTTTAACTTACAGCCATAGGTGGCGCCACCGGCGACGGGGCCGCCTCCGAAATGCCTTTAAATTCATATTTTTCACGATAAAAACGTCGTTATTGTGAAAATTTATAATAAAACGTACATCTATTTCCACAATTGAGGTGGCAACCCCGCCGAGACGAACGCCTAAGCGAATCCTTAAAAAAATCAATGTTTTTTTCTTAATTTCCGAACTTCACTATACCTAACTACATTGACTAAATGTTGAAACAATTCTACGCAAGTTTTATTTTTACTTTTTTTAATATACAACAACCAATGTTTTAATTTTAAAAGAAAGAATGACGTAAAATGAATTTAACAAATTGCAATCCCACTGGAAATGACTTCTCTACGTTTAAAATTACAAAGCTTATATTTAGTAGCAAGTATTTTTTTTTTGTATATTTTTCATTTATACAATAATTCTATGTGTTTTTTTTTATTTCCACCTCATGTCTTCACCTTTGGCGCGCTTACGATACGAAAAAAAATTGCAACAATCAAAGTACTAACTTAAAAAAACTTAACAATATTCTCGTCATAAGGAGTTTTTGGGGCGTCACAGTTTTACGCGCGTCTTCATAACAATAATTATAATCAGTGACAGGCATAATTTATCAGTTTTTGGACATAAATTTATGTTACAATAATATTGCAATTTTACAAGCATATTTATAATTCATATTTTAGAAGCATACATCTCAATTACATTTTAATTACGACCTGAGCCTTAAATTTGTTAATTTATCACAATAGACACTATATCAAGGAAAAAAAAATAACATCAATTTAAAAAATAAAGAACAAAAAAATTGGCAAATTTGGCGTTGGGAGAAAAAACGCGCGTAAAACTGTCAAGCCGCCGTCCGCCTCTCGATCGCTTCATTACATGCCATACAGGTTTGCCCATTCAACTATTGTTTATAAAATATAATATTATTATCAAGTCTAACGGGGACGGTAAAATTAAAAAGAGGTTTTGATGTTGACACAGAAATCTTTGGGAGACAAAGTATAATGGCGGAGCCAGCCACGACCAACTAACGCGCGGAACGACGAACATTTATACATATTTTCTGATATTAGAGATGAAAAATCACTTGCTGTCATCGCCATTACATTATTTATATTAATGGCCTCTTTCCATTGGGTCAAGCCCAATATGATTCTGCCAAACTCGAGTAACGAATAGCAATAACAATACAAAAATGTGACCGTCCATTTTTCCGCCATTACATTATAGTATAGTACAGAATTGTCAGAGCCGCCATGTTGACACTGACATAGGTCGTGAGCGTATGCTGAAGCATAATAAAAAGCAGCTAATTGACACATACATAACTCGATATTTCCAACTAGACAATTGTAAAGCCCATATTAATAAATCGATCTCAAGTCTGAGAGCGATCTTGGAAATGTCATTCTCATGTCATTGTACTACAAAATTACACGTCATAAGCGTACTCAAGACGGTTCACAGACTTGAGATCGATTTATTATTACCGGCCTTAGTGCGCGCTGAATCTGTGCCGGCATTAGAACAAGCCGCAGATCAGGACAGTAATGTCTGCGTGTCACTTGCCTGCGCAGATTACGCAGCTCTGTGTTATTCATACGTTACAAAATCTTCTCTGCCCTGCGCTGCGTGAACTGCGTCGCCAGTGTTTCAGCATACGCTCAGACTTATGATCCTCCTGGACTAGTTGTGTGGCAATATCCAGCTACTTACATTTTAGAACGATAGGGACCGTTTTAACGTGACCTCCCAATCGCCAAACACATCATATATTATATTCCGTACTTTTGGAGTACGGAAATATTGTAATTAATGTTTATAACAAATACATTGAAGGTAGGTCACGCCATCTGGCCATCTAGACATTCTTAGATTTAAAGATTTTTTACAAATCATTATACAAAAATGTATGGAAAATTTTAGCGTAATGATTTAGAAGAAACGGTGTTATTTTATTGAATTTTTTTTTTTTTTTTTTTTTTAGATTTCTGCATCAACTCGTATTTTAGTATAAAAAAAGAAGTACTTAAGTAAACCATCTATAATAATTGTATAGGAACTATTCTCATATTTTTTTTTTTTTTGTTAACATTTGAAGCGATCTAAGCGTTCACTAGATGTGTAAATTATCAGTTATCATAATCTAATAGTTACGACATTATACCGGTGTCCTCGTGGCGTGTGCTAGGCGTCTCAGCAATATTTCAGATTACATATCGTGCTCAACTGGTGTTTAAAGTTAAACAACTAAAATTATAGTTATTTAATTACGACGATGTTGTAAAAAAAAGAAATTTAGACAACACATTTTTTTAAATGAAATACCATCATTTTTCTTTTCGAAAATAGACCCATAATAATTATATATTTACACAATTAAATGTGAGATATTTACAATTTAGAAGTTGCATATTTTTAAGCCTTTGTCACACGAGATACGATACAGTTTCAGTTTTTGTAGTAACAAGAGCATTATTATCATTAATTATTTGTGTAATTCTTAGTAATATCAGAAGGCAACACACTGGAGCTATTATAATATTTATATTAATATCTACTACCCTTTGTAATTATTGAATATAAGCAACTGGCGATAAAAAAAAAATATGACATGTAAAAAGACAAGCCCGCTGAGTTTCTTGCCGGATCTTCTCAGTCGAGGTCGCGTTCCGATCCGGTTGTAGATATAAGAAAAAAAATATGTGAAATTGACAATTTGTAAGTGCCCCCGTAGGCCTAAACAAAATAAACGCTTTGAATTTTGAATTTTTTGAATTCAGACTACCTATATAAAAAATAGCTTTTTAAACATGAAAAGTTGTGAACAAAATGTTGAAACCACAATCTTATTCTATATAAGTAATAATATCACTCGCAATCCTTTATATCCCAACTCTTGTTTAAAAAATACATTTTCACCTACAAAGTTGCTTGGAATTTCCATCTCTCTCTCATTGGCCACACAAACGAATGTACCTAGACCTGCCACACACACCACGGCGACACTGAACAACAAAAAAGAAATAAAAGCACTCTTACATACTAGAAAAAAAATAATTAAAAAGACATTATTGACACACACACCTTAGCATTCGACTAAAATTATTTTCATATACAGTTTTACAATACGATACTTTTAAGCCCTGTTCAGTTGTGGATCCGCTAACACGGGAACGCGTACCGTGCGAACCAATCAATCCCGGACTCTAGACAAAGCCATATTCCATTATCATTACGCTAAAATGTATAATGATGACAAATTTATCGACACGTCATATCATTACCATAAAATAACGGACTAAAACTAACATTGCCTAGAGCCCGACCCGCTCTAGACGTCGTCAAACGTTTCCACGAATCATTACACTAAAATGAAAGTTAATGAAATGAGCTGTCAACAAGTAGATTACATGATTATCATTATCATTCATTTTAGTGTAATGATTTGTGGAATGATACCATCTAGAGGCCGTTGGTAGTATGAACATGAGTTTACTAATAAAAAATATACTATCCGAATTGATTTACACAAATAATCTTTTGCCATACTTTTCGTGCCCGTTAGGTTAGCAATATATATAGTTAAGTGGACAATTTAGATGTATCGCTAAACTTGAACAAAGGTAGAAATTGTGCCTGAAAAATGGCAAAAGCTTGTTCCCACTCCGGTTTTAAGTTAAAAATGACTTTAACCACCCCTTCCAACTGGTGGGATAATCAATTCGGATAGCAGATTTTCAAATCACAATTACAATATACACTCCCGTACATATTAAAACAAAAATGTTGAGCAAAGTTAGTAATAATATTTTGAATTGTATCAGTCAAGATGAGTTTCAATAAATTATTAATAATTAATGTTAATCATGTTAGAAATTCACCGCAAATCTTGGTAATATAAACATACGTATTAATACAATTGTAACCTTTTAAACTTAGTTACATAATATATTAATATTTAATTTTATAATTTTATGTAAAATTGTTGGCCGTTATGGCACGCCCGGCAGATGAGGGCACACCAGGGAGTCGAGAGCGGTGGTGTAGAGGAGGCATGACGGCATGAGAGAGCGTCATGCCATAACTAGTCGATTTTACTGCCAAAGTGCGCCAATAAATGTTTCACTTCCAAAATAATCAGCTGTAGATTGTATGTTTTGTTAAAATAAATTTCGATTGACAATTTATTGAAACTCATTGTAACTACTATCGACTTGAACATAAAACGGTCGTTACAATAATCATATATTTTCTTTTAGATTAGCACCATAACTAAGATTATTCTTTCGTTATATTATACAACACATTGATGTCCTAACGATTGGTCAAAAATAGCATAACGAAACGATACTATAAGTTCGGACAGGACAGCTACTCTTAGCAACCATGATCGATATATCGTGACATTCGTATTGTCGAATCCTACTCTAAATTCCATCTTCTTTGCCGTCGTATCGATTACTGAACGAACAATACAAAGTTATCGTTGGTACTGCCGATATACGACGGCAAAGAAGATGGAATTTGGAGCAGGATTCGACAATACGAATGTCACGATATATGGAATACCGTTGCTAACAGTAGCACTCCTGTTTACGAAAACGTATTATTCGATTTCGACCCGAAGTTTTAGTTAACGGTGCCACCGCGTTAAATGTGGGCACGTGCTTAGGTAAACGATTAACGGGACTTCTTACTAATTAGTAAAGTAATTCCTTAAGGCAGATAAGTAAGAAGTAACCGCGTGATAAATGACTCAGTATTAACGTCAACAGATTTTTTTTGTGGATAAAACAGTACGTGAACCTAACATCACATTTACTGAAATTTGGCTATTTTTTCGCACACATAATGCGTTGTGCGGACATCATTTTAACGTAGTTTCGTTAAGGCATTATTTAACGTATTGTCGTATTAATACGACACTATTTAACGAAGCGTCATATGAATTTGACATTATTTTACGTATTTTCGTATTAATTCGACACTATTTAACGTAGCGTCCTATGAATCCGACATTATTTAACGCACTGTCGTATAAATCCGACATGTATTTATTTAATAAAAATATACAATGCTCTCATCGTTAACCACCGTTTTATGTTCGCGTCGAATACGTGGCTAGTGTTTTAATTACTAAACAAAATAAAAACTCGTGTGCTCAGTTGTAGCTAACAATATTACGTGTGGCAGTATTATTTGCTGACTGTACTTTCAAAGACGATGTAATTATTATGTTAATTATACTTATTTAGGAAACAGTACGGTGTCGCCATAATTATATTTTCCAAATGTTTGTATGTCAGTTTAAATTCATGACGAGTGCAAATAAATGAGTGGCACGAATTATATCTCTTATACAAGGTGACACATAAAGGGTATACTATTTTTTTTGCAACTTAACTTTGTAAATCTCAAACTATCGGCTTTGTGGGACAGTTGAAGTACGAAAGGTTTTGTACACTTGTGAAATCGGTCAACAGCTGTATTCCTGTAACACCTTTTGTTTTTCAAGTTCCCTCCAAAGCTGATGGTTTTAGAATTACAAAGTTAAGTTTTGAAAAAAAAAGTATACCCATTGTGTGTCACCTTGTATATATGAGTGGTTACACACCGAATACCACTCGCACGAACTCCCGCAAACAAAAAATCAACCCTGCTAATGATTCTGGCTAGATTTCAGTTTGCAGACATATGCGCTTATTTGCAAAAAAATACATCTCTCTGAACTGCGTAAAATATTTTGGGGAAGTTAGGGACAGCATTAGGTCGCGCATACTAGCTTACACCAAACGGTCATAGGTACAGTCAACATAACAATTACAGAGTACAATCCGCATAGAAAATGAAATCAACAGAATAATCTATTTTAATAACGCATTACTGCTAAGTCCATTAAGTAAATCCCCCAAATTTTAATTACATACCGAATCGAAATACACCTAACTCTATTTTTTATCGCGCATTTAATATAACGGCAGTCTTTCCGGCTCTAATATGTAACAGGCTCATACTATATAAATAAAATTGTCACCCTGTATGAAAATCGTTTAAAATCCATGAGGATATCCCTTGAACGGTTACCCATTGATGTAAAACTCTGAATCAATGAGGTTACCAATCGAGAGTTTCACTTTTGATGTGCAGGAATACTCAACATCAATTATCCATTGAAGAAAACCTGATACAACTTGAAAAAAATATTATATACTTAAACATATTTGTTTTAAAATTTTGGAGGTTGACAAGGGGGGTGAGTAGTGGGATCCCAAAATAATTTTACAATAGATTTCCGCAAAGAATAAAATTGATTTCATGAAATGCAAACCGATCATTATTTAATTGCAATTTAAGTGACAAATTTATTTTTATAGTAAGATTAATTTTCACACCTCGAGTATACTTTGAACAATAGTACCGAATAAAGTGAAGACATATCCCACTCGAGTATACTAAATCGTTTAACTGACTCGAGTGAACGAGTACGTACTCGATAAAATAACATAAACATTTTTAATTTTAATCAACATTTGAAAATTTTTTTATATTTATTTGCTTCGAATGTTAAAATAAAATGAGAACGACCTATATTCTGTATTCAAGTATGAGTACTGTACTCAAATACTAATCATACTAGATCCGAGTGTACTCAAAATATCGAGTTAGAACATCACTATAAAAATCGATTCTTTCAATAATTCCTCAATTTGAATACTTAAGCAACACTTGAAGAGTATATATCTCAAAGACCACTTTATTCAGCACTGAATGCATATTAGTAGTACTAACTACCCACGTCACTATATAGTTATACAGCTATATAGTTTCGCGGATTGGAACCAAACCGCAAGCACTGCTGCAGACCAAAACCAACTCTAGTGCGAGTGATATTAGGTTGGTTTTGGTCCACAGAAGATGTGTGGATTGATTCCATTTTGCCAAAAGGTGTCCATTTAATATAATTCGAAATGAACTATTTAAATTTGTACATACTTTACACATATATAATTCACCCGCCGCCATTACAAAGTGCCTAATTATATTTTAATCTAGAGATCTCGGGAAGTGACGTGTGAGTGTGTGAGTGTGTACTCGAGTGAGTTGAGTATACTCGAGTAAGTTTACATACTCGAGTGACATCACACAGCGAATGTTGTTCAAGTTATTATAACGTGAAAAATCGTTATGGGGATTTAAGAATACTCCAAATTGCTTGGAAAGGGTACGGCGACGTTTTTTAGACTGAACTCTGCGAGAAAACTGCCGAACCGCCTTACACTAGTATAAGCTTTCTTTTATCCACTCGAGTATGATACTCATACTCACTCGAGTATACTCGAATCGCTACACCGACAAGATATAAGAAATGCGAGGACCGTCGACGACGCAGCACCAAAGTTGCCACATTAAAAAAACAACCCCTTAAATACTACAAGAAAACGATAATTAGCTACGGCAGAAAAGAGTTTAAATATTGTTTTAATCATGAAACGAAATGTCTGTCGAATAACATACTATATAACGCTTTGTGGACATATTTAATTCCATTTTAAAAACTAGATGTCGTTAGTATAAAATGAAACAAACATTTGTGTTATTACTCCAAATCAATATGGACCTTAAAATGCTTATAAGTAGGTTTGTTTTGGCCCAAATGCGCAAATATTTTAAGTGTAATGGCCGGTTAAGATATAATTAAGGGTCATTTGTCTGAGGCCGCCCTTGTTACCGTGAGGTTCCGGGTTTATTCCCCACCTCCGCAATGTGAGCCCAATTTTAGCAAAGATTTTAGCTTAGCTAAAGACGCTAACGGGTATACTAGTCATGTGGTACATCGCTAGTAAATCTTAAGAAATAATAAATAGAAATTAGTGTTTTTTTATTGGTCATTGCACTGAACATTTCCAACTTTCTACTAACGCCATCTAGTGAACGCAACAGAAGTGAATATTCTACTAGAACTTGGCTTGACACGCTACCGCGTGTCTAGATCCAAGCTATACTTGTAAACGCATAATGATAAAAATGCTATCGGTATACAAACGAAACTCGGCTAAACTATATTGCCATCCTTTCAAACGCCATAGCGAGTGAGCGAGACAGCTATCTATAATTCTGGTTTGCGTCAAATTAGTTAATGATTTGTTTTTAGCAGACTTTAGACTACTATAAGGTTTATAATAATATTCATGTATTGATGAGCCACGCACGATAATGATAGCAATAGCCCCAAATTTATAGAAATTTTAATCCATATTGAAATCCAAATGCTAACAGATATCTTCCTCTATGACTACAGGAGGCACATATCAATATTATATCTAGGCACTAAGCCCATATTAATAAATCGATCTCAAGTCTGACAGCGATCTTGAGTACGCTTTGGACAAGTCATTTTGTACTGGTACGACATAAGAATGACATTTGCAAGATAGTCCTCAGACTTGAGCACGATTTATTAATATGAGCCTCAGACGACTTGAAATATATGTATTAATAACGGCCTGTTTTGAGTGTTAATTAAGTGTACCAACAGAACATAATCACATACAGTTTGTACACATATAGATATAGTACCAGCAGTATAGACAGTTACAAAATTCGTCACACGCATCAATGCAATACAATGTAGGATTCACTAGTTTACAATGTCGTTTCGTTTTCTTTTTTTTTTTGTTTATTTTACAATAACAATATTATATGTCAAAAATATATAAATATATAATATATATATGTATGTATGGTTATTAATAATATTCTTATGCTAACACTATGCTTGTCAAATGTTTTATATATTTTTTTTTTTTACGTTTAAATACACAATAGTGGTGAGGCTTAGCGCAGCGTTGCTTATTGTCGATGCATATAAGCTGGAAAGAGAGAGAAAACCTATCGTTATTTATAAATCTAACAGCTTGATTTCATTCGGTGTCAAGCTGCAGCCAATAGCAGAACTGGCTCCACCAGGGTACTACTACCCTCTCACAGAAGATCGGCGTAAAGTAGTAAAGTCCGGTCGCGGAGCAGGAAGAATTTCGTACATCAACCTGTTATTACCTGTCTCTGTCACTCCCGCGTAAATCTGATACGTCTCGCTCACACAGTTGCCGTGACCGCCGTCCTCGGGGATTGTAAACCCTTTACCTGAGTGCTAGCTATAAGCTAGTATATTTTTTTCCACTTGAAATATTTAATATAAACAGCACTTGATGCAAAAATGTTTGTGACCACTGTCAGTAGGCAAAGAGGTCATTGTACGAAATTCTTCCTGCTCCGCGACCGGACTTTAGTAGGAGTTTTTATTATAACTGCGTTTCCTACGATGACATGAGAGAACCGGAAGCCCAACCCCTCCCTCAATCCCACTTCCCCTCAGGTTGGTAACGTGCGAGCAATGCCTTTGGTATTGCAAGCATCTACAGGCTACGGTAACTGATTAACATTAGGCAGGTCGTTCGCTTGCTTGCCGACTTTGTTCTAATGGTAGACAGCTCGCTTTAGAAACATGGTGTACCGGTTCGGACCCCGGCACGCACGTCTGGGATTTTCACAATTTCAAATGCGATTCTTATTTCTAACAAAGATTATCACTCACTGAACACGGTGAAGGAAATCATCGTGAGGAAACCTCTAGGGTGCTACTCTTAGCAACGATAATCGATATATCGTGTATCGATTTATCGTACTGAACGAACAATACAAAATTATCGTTGGTACATACGATATACGACGGCATAAAATATGGAATTTAGAGTAGGATTCGACAATACGAATGTCACGATATATCGATTATCGTTGCTAAGAGTAGCACCCCTGCATGTCTTTCGAAAGACGTGTTACATTCGCCAGCCTGCGTTGGGCTAGTCTGGTGGGGCCTAAATCCCCCCTCGCAATGAGGGGGAGTGTTCTCAGTATAATGGGAATGGCCTAAGCCTCTATTACATTTCCACTTCTATCTGTTTCATCTAGCAACTTGAGCGTTAGCCATTTGGCTCACTGCTCACTGGTTACAGGTTCGATTCCCGACGGGGCAATATCGGAAATGTCCTTTTCGTAATTTTTCCTGGTCTGGGTCTCACCGGGATCGCCCCTAGTTCTTAGTGTGTTAGTCTGGCGATATTTAAAAATTAATATGTCTTACCTAGGCTCCTTACACAAATCAGCCTGCGATTCCAGACACCTTAAAAGTCCACCCTTGGCATAACAGCCGCACATCACATCCACTTATTAGAAAAAAAAACTATACGAGAGACAAAAAAACACTTTTTATCACTAAAACACCGTAGTGTCACTATGGTTCTCAATATTACACGGTTTTAGACCAAAAAAAATGCATATTTTTTATTTATTTTTTCACACTGCTGTCAACACTAATTGTTTATGGTATATAGCTCGGGGTTGCTATGTACATGTTATGTTGGTCGTTTTATGTTGGTATCACTGCGTTTTCGCGGCGTGCGACTTCTGTTCGGATGGTGCGGAGTCTGGTTTCGATTTCGGCGTGGCTGTAAACAGATAGATTAGTTTGGACTTATTTTGGGTCCAATAGATTACCGTACCACTTTTGGGTTCATAACATTAATGATGACGCATTATTTGGGTTAGTTAATTGACGGATCATTTAGAATTCATGAAGACATAGGGTCCAGATAGTAGCGATTTTTTATGGATCCAGTTAATCCAATTATTGGACCATTAATGGGGCCACACATAGACGCCATGTGGTTTGGGATTAAAATAGCACCGGTTGCCTTCTGTCCGTATATAGTTCTCCTATATCTTATTCAAAAGTGTATGTTCAAAATCGGCTCAATTTTTAGGAGTGCCTTCGTCGTTATCGACACGCATTTATGCGAAGACGTGTCAGGGATCAGGGGTCAGTTCTGTCAATCTTGTCCCCGGGACTCGTCAAGGGTGGAACCACGGCTTCATTGGTCACCATTGACGATTCTGGCTTAGTCCACTAGTTCCTTTAAGAACAATTATGTATGTCGGTGTATGTGTGTGTGTATGTGTGTGTGTATGTATGTGTGTATGTATGTGTGTGTGTGTGTGTGTGTGTGTATGTGTGTGTGTGTGTGTGTATACGTACGTCTGGGGCGTGCGTTGGCGACGACGCTGTGCGCGCCGCAGGAGCCGGCGCGGCCGCGGTTGTTGGAACTCGCCGCTCCCGCCCCCGCCGCCGCCGGGACCGGCCCGCGGCTGAACAACACACCACATATTATAAACCACTCACCTAAAACGCGCCATTTTAATACTAGTATTATTTCTTGGAGAGGTCAACTTTACAAAATTGAATAACATAAATTTTGTTTTCACCCTCATTTCTCATAAAAGTGGCAAGATTTTAAGATACTCATAGAAATGTCTTCCATAACATGCATTTTTTATGGGTTACTTCTATCTAGTTTTTTTTTTATAATTCTGTGTATTCAAATCCCGGCAATTTTACTTCATTTAAAAACTAAAGATTACTTTTCTGATGTCGTGAGACTTGAGATCAAATTATAAATAGGGGTCTAAGGCTTATTAATAAACAGTTATCAAGTCTGAGAGAGCGATCTTGGAGATGTCATACCAGGGCCATTATTACGTTGGCTACTTAAAACTCAATAGAAAAGCTTTCAAACGCTCGCGTTCAAGCGTTTGAACGCAAATTAGCTGTCAAACGCTCGAGCGCGAGCGTTTTCTTTTCTATTGCATTTTAAGTAGCTAACGTAATAAGGGCCCTGTACAAGATGACATGTCAAAAGCGTACTCAAGACCGCTCTCAGACTTGAGATCGATGTATTAATACAGCTGGTGGTGTACCTGGTGTTCCTGTGCGCGTGCAGCGTGCGCTCGCTCTCGGACACGGAGCGGTGGCGGTGGTACACGCGCGCGTGCGGGCCGCGCCCCGGGGCCGGGCCCCCGCCCGCGGCCAGCAGCTCGTTCAGCTGCGGCTGCAGACCACACAGCTAGTTATACCCAACCGTTGTTTCACACAAGGCCCATGGACATTGAGTCGCCATGTTCGTCACTACATAGTATAAAACAAAGTCGCTTCCCGCTTTCTGTCTGTCCCTATGTATGCTTAGATTTATAAAATTCGCCAAGTGCTATGTCGAGCCATGCACAATGAAGGGTTCCGAGTCATTCAAGGTAATCTGTTTAAAATTTCACTCCGGGCTGAAATAGGTACTAAAGTTGTATACATACTACTTCCGACATCTATCGACACCATTAATTTAAATACTAAGAAGTAGACTAATGAACATAAAACATACATTTATTGCTGTTATTTAATTGGAATGTATTAACAACTAGCTGAGCCCGCGACTTCGTCCGCGTGGAATTTAACTTAACAAAAAAGCCCGCTCTCGCGTTCTGAGCCCGCGCGACAGGACCCATTTTTGAAAATTGTTTTTCTAAAATAAAAGTAGCCTAAGTTACTGCTTATAACATGCAACAGCTATCTACCAGTGAAAGTCCCGTCAAAATCGGTCCAGCCGTTTCGGAGATTACCCGGAACAAACACACAGACAGACAGACAATTTTTATTTTTTTCGCGGTTTTGTTATAGGTGTCGTATGTACTTTCATATGCATTTAGTGAAAAGGTGTTATTTTGATATTACACACAGACACTCCAATTTTATTTATTTGTATAGAGTATCCAATTTCGTCTGCATAATCTTATTCATATTTTTGCAATAGAAAAATGTAAGAGGTGTCGGAATTCATTCAGAAATTTTGATTTAATCTTTTAAAGTTAAAAATCTCGCAAACGGATTTTTTGATGATATACTAGGTGATACAAAATGGGTATACTATTTTTTTTGCAACTTAACTTTGTAAATCTCAAACTATCGGCTTTGTGGGACAGTTGAAGTACTAAAGGTTTTGTAGACTTGTGAAATCGGTCAACAGCTGTATTCCTATAACACCTTTTGTTTTTCAATTTCCCTCCAAAGCTGATGGTTTTAGAATTACAAAGTTAAGTTTTGAAAAAAAAAGTATACCCATTATGTGTCACCTTGTAACTCTAAATTTAAAAACCCCCGATGCGACGACCTTTTCATCAAATGCAAGTTCCTAGTAGTTCTTCCAAATAATTAAGTGAGCGAGATTTGCGTAGCTCCCGTAGCTCAGTATTCATAGCCCAGTTTTTCTGTATTTTTTCTCAACGGCGGAGTAGCGCCCTCTAGAATTATTATTGCGTAATATTCCCTGACCAATAACAAAACAAACTAAATTTAACGCATGCGCGTATCCATCATTTGAAAGGTGACTTATGGAACGTCTTTAGTTCATACACAAATCTCATATAAAAATTGATAAAATATCATTTTTTTCCAGAATCCGGGAAACTTTTCAAATTTATAATATAGTAAAAAGCCTGTTCAGACTATTATGATCATTTAAAAATATAATAAAGCGAAATCGTTTCAGCCGTTCTCAAGTGATGCAAAGATATTATTCCAATGATCCCAAATTTCGAACGGATTCGAGCCGTGGAAGCTCGTTTTGGCCGCGAATGTGGCTTTTTTACCTACAAAAGAGCTGATGATCTTCAAACGGCTGAACCGATTTTCATGAAACTTAGCTAAGAAAACTCTCGATCAGAATACCTATCTAACAAAAGAAACAAAATTGAAATCGGTTCATCAGCTTGGGCGCTACGTTGCCACAGACAGACACACAGATACACAGATACACATGTTAAACTTATAACACCCCTCTTTTTTCGTCGGGTTTAAAAATGTTGTATGAAAACACCATTTTATTTGAAAATACCTTTTCAACGATAACCCACATGATGGGGTAACTAAAAAAAAAAGATCCCCTCTTTCGATGTTCGGGGAGGTACCTCAAAAAAAATAATTTTGCTACATTTTATATTTTTGCAAGTGAGATCTACTCTTAAAGTATTTTTGTTCCAAATTACACCAACTTCCGTCAGAACCTGTAGAAGTTATGACCCTGTGACAGGTCGGGACAGACGGACGGACTGACGGACGGACGGACGGACTGGATGATCTTATAAGGGTTCCTCGTAGGGACTACGGAACCCTAAAAACTACGCAACGGAAGTTGATGCGGTATTTTTAATAGATAGAGTGATTCAAGAGGAAGGTTTATGTATGACACAGGCATAACATAGTAGAGAAACACTGATAAAAAATACCCGTGCGAAGCCGGGGCGTGTCGCTAGTATATAATAATAATAATTTAGTATTTTTGACGTGCGACTCCTGGGCACGGATCTCCCCTCACTACGAGAGGGATTGAGGCCGTAACCACGCTGGCCCAGTGCGGGCTTGCGGATTGGTGGCCATAAGACGCGAGCGGAAATTGGTTGTTTAAATATTTGCTACGTTCAGTAACACGTCAACGATAGTAGGGTTCCATAGATCGATTATGTCAAAGTCTATCTGTTTTAGTATCGATATTGTAAAAAGGTACTGATCGGAATGAAAAAAAAAAATCACACATCCGCAATATTGTGACAGTGGGCCCTCGGAAGTGGGGATCATTGGAAGGGTTATACAGGTTGAAACAGAAAGGGTATACTTTTCTTTCAAAACTTAACTTTGTAATTCTAAAACTATCAGCTTTGGAGGAAACATGAAAAACAAAAGGTGTTACAGGGATACAGCTGTTGACAGATTTCACAAGTCTACAAAACCTTTAGTACTTCAACTGTCCCACAAAACCGATAGTGTTAGATTTACAAAGTAAAGTTGCAAAAAAAATTGTATACGCTTTTTGTTTCATCTAGTATAATAGCAATTTACTTTTAACCCCCGACAAACAAAGAAGGGAGTTATAAGTTTAACATGTGTATTAGTTTATTTGTGTGGCTGTCTGTGGCATCGTAGCGCCCAAGCGGATGAACCGATTTCAATATTGTTTTTTTGTTAGATAGGTATTCCGATTGAGAGTGTTTCATGAAAATCGGTTCAGCCGTTTGAAAATTATCAGCTCTTGTGTAGTTTAAAAAGTCTTCGCATCGGAGGTTTTCTAAAAATTCATTTTTTTTTGTTTTTACTTTAATCGCCTTGTCCTGTGAGCGCTCTCTAAGATGTGATTGGCCACATACCTCGAGCACCCTGAAGTCCTCGATGCTGTTGAAGCTGGCGAGGTGCGCCTGCAGCTTGGGGTCCACCTGCAGCGCGCTCGCGTGCTTGTAGTACTTCAGGAACGCCCAGAACTTCTCCAGCCCGTACAGCTGACCTGCATCGGGACAAACAACATTTTATTGACAATAATAATATATATAATAATAATAATTTAGCCCTTTTGACGTCCCACTCCTGGGCACGGGCCTCCCCTCAACACGAGGGGGAATCAGGCCATAATCCACCACGCTGGCCCAGTGCGGGTTGGCGGATTTCACATGTCTTTCGAAAATGGGTAGATTTTCTAAGACACACAGGTTTCCTCACGATGTTTTCCTTCACCGTAAGCAAGTGATAATCATATAGGAATTATGATTCGCACATAGATTTCGAAAAATCCAGAGGTGCGAGCCGGGGTTTGAACCCAAGACCTGGTGCCCGCGAGACGCGTGCTTAACCAATCGGCTATCACTGCTGCACAATAAATAAATCTAAATATATATAACCCAAAGGTGACTGACTGACTGACATAGTGATCTATCAACGCACAGCCCAAACCACTGGACGGATCGGGCTGAAATTTGGCATGCAGGTAGATGTTATGACGTAGGCATCCGCTAAGAAAGGATTTTGATTGCTTTTACCCCAACGGGATAAAATAGGGGATGAAAGTTTGTATGAAACTTTGTCAATTAAATTCCACGCGGACGAAGTCGCGGGCACAGCTAGTAATAAATAAAGTAAATATCGCCAGACTGACACACCAACTGTACGGGTCCAAAATAAAGGACGCTTGTACTATGGGTACCGTACAATGGACTGGGGGCGACCCCGGTGACACCCAGACCCAGTGACCCCTAATTACGAAAAGGCCATTTAAGTAATTCCCCGCGGTCCTTACAGTTGGTGTGTCAGTCTGGCGATATTTATTATCACTACATAGTATAAAACAAAGTCGCTTCCCGCTGTCTGTCTGTCCCTATGTATGCTTAGATCTTTAAAACTACGCAACGGATTTTGATGCAGTTTTTTTTAACAGATAGAGTGATTCAAGAGGAAGGTTTATATGTATAATACATGCATAATATAGCAGAGAAACACTGCTAATTTTAGAGGTTTCTAATGTGATGATGTGTTAAATAAACACATTTTTTTGCACCGTGCAATGCTGGGGCGGGTCGCTAGTTAATGATATATGTATATGTCGCCGCCAACTAGCTTAATTCGCCGTTCAATTAACAGCCTAGCCACTTAACTAAACGGCGCCGTTCAACTAGTGGCCTGAATGTTATTCAGCCATTTGATCAAACAGCTAGGCAAATGACTTGGATCGATGACGTTTAACTACTTGCCTAGCCGTTTAATTACCTGCCTAGCCGTTTAATTACCTGCCTAGCCTGTTCATTTCAATTTAGTTCTACTTTCTGCCACCTAGCGCCGAAACTCACCAAACTGTCAATATCTCTATATTCTATATTCTCTTTGGTCAATATGGCGTCGGAAAAAAACAAGTTTGATGGAATAATTTTATTAGGTACTTAGGTTTTTTACGATTTTTTTTAGATCCACCGAATCTATTTGCCGGGTGGAGTTTCTGTGGGGTCATAAAAAAAATAACCCTAACCTAAACCCATCCAGGTCGTTCTGCTGGGGTAGTATTTTGAAAAAGTTTTGTAGTACTTAAATGTCAACCAGTTGGCTAAGCATTAGCCAGCCAGTTTATTAAATGTTGTAACAGATGATACGGCTGAATATCATTTAGGCCGTTAGTTGAACGGCGCTGTTTAGTAAAGTGCCTAGGCTGTTAATTGAACGGCGAATTAAGCTATTTGGCTGCGACATATACACAGATATAGATTTACATAAATAACGCAAGTATCACGATTTGTGTTTAACACCTCCTGTGACGTCATTAGTGACGGGAAATCCAAACCGATTCAAAGACACCGATGCCGCCGATGCCCTCCGCCCGCTACGATTCTCTCGAGTGATTATCTCGCTCATACTCATATTGTTTATATCTGTAGTCGCGCGGACTGTAAGTTAGCGGCGACCAACCTTGACGCTTGGTCGGGGTTCGGACACGCGAAGTACATGCATTTGCGTTATCTATGTAAATCTATATCTGTGGATATGTACCTTTCTCGTAGTCGGCGACAGTCTCCTGCTGGAAGTGCTGGTACAGCTCGGGGCGGAACTTGCGCTCGAGCCCGTACGAGTAGAAGCGGAAGAGACACTCGAGCCCGTAGCGGAAGCCGGCCGCCGCGTCCTCATTGGCTAGCGTCCTGCGAGTAGAATAATAATAATTTAGCCTATAATTGTCCTACTTCTGGGGCCCACATCTGTTAACTTCTGACATAGACGTCAATTGACACAGTTTTCCCATAGAAAATATGACATAAACGGCGGTTTTGACAGTTTTCCCGTAGGAACATCTGACATAAACGGCGGTTTTGACAGTTTCCCCATAGACAATCTAACATAAACGTCGGTTTTGACAGTTTTCCCATAGGAAAATCTAACATAAACGTCGGTTTTGACAGTTTTCCCATAGGAAAATCTAACATAAACGTCGGTTTTGACAGTTTTCCCATTGGAAAATCTAACATAAACGTCGGTTTTGACAGTTTTCCCATAGGAAAATCTAACATAAACGTCGGTTTTGACAGTTTTCCCATAGGAAAATCTAACATAAACGTCGGTTTTGACAGTTTTCTCATAGAAAATCTTACATAAACGTCGGTTTTGACAGTTTTCTCATAGAAAATCTTACATAAACGTCGGTTTTGACAGTTTTCCCATAGGAAAATCTAACATAAACGTCGGTTTTGACAGTTTTCCCATAGGAGAATCTAACATAAACGTCGGTTTTGACAATTTTCCCATAGGAAAATCTAACATAAACGGCGGTTTTTACAGTTTTCTCATAGAAAATCTTACATAAACGTCGGTTTTGACAGTTTTCCCATAGGAAAATCTAACATAAACGTCGGTTTTGACAGTTTTCTCATAGAAAATCTTACATAAACGGCGGTTTTGACAGTTTCCCCATAGACAATCTAACATAAACGTCGGTTTTGACAGTTTTCCCATAGGAAAATCTAACATAAACGTCGGTTTTGACAGTCCCATAGGAAAATCTAACATAAACGTCGGTTTTGACAGTTTTCCCATAGGAAAATCTAACGTAAACGTCGGTTTTGACAGTTTTCCCATAGACAATCCGACACTAACGTACGTTTTGTCAGTTATCCCATAAAAGATCTGACAGAAACGTCGGTTGTGACCGATTTAGTGTGCAATTAATTTATTGGAAACGGGGGCTCATACAGGATTACAGATTAAGTTGCTATCCTATCTTCTAAACCTTCAAGAGAAACTCATTTGATGGAAAGATGAACCAACTTAGTCAGTGATGAGTTTTTAACGATTTTGTAAACAAACACGAGATGGCTGAAATTAAGTGTTTCGGTCGTGAGTCACGGGGGCGGGGAGAACGGCACTCCCTGCCCCAGCAATGACATGTACTTGGCTGAAATATTACCTGAATTCGTTGTACATTGTCCTGTTGAAATGGTCTCTCAGGAAGAAAGACCAGAATCTGAAGAGTGTGTTCATCTCTTGCGATTGTCCGATGCCGAGTTTCTTGCGCTCTGTGTAAGAAACAAATATATACAGGGTGTAAGGAGGCATCGTAACGAAAACTGACAACTCATGATTCTGGACCCCCAAAGTTGGAAATTTCCATTGATATTTTCATGAGTTATGCTCAATTTTTTCCGAAACAATTTGCAGCATTTTAACATAGATTTTAGCATGAAATCAATATACTAGGTGAAACAAAAAGGGTATACAATTTTTTTCGCAACTTAACTTTGTAAATCTCAAACTATCGGCTTTGTGGGACAGTTGAAGTACTAAAGGTTTTGTAGAGTTGTGAAATATGTCAACAGCTGTATTCCTATAACACCTTTTGTTTTTCAAGTTTCCTCCAAAGTTCATAGTTTTAGAATTACAAAGTTAAGTTTTGAAAAAAATAGTATACCCTTTCTGTTTCAACCTGTATAAATATGGCTCAAGTGATTTTATATAAATAAATCAATAAAATTAATTAAATATTTTAGACATAAACTGCAGTTTAAATGAAGACTCAATGTGGGGTGTGGGGTGTGAATGGTTGTATGTGTGTGTGTAGGAACATGTGTGGGATTGTGGGGGCGTGTGTAGATGGTTATACTAGGTGATACAAAAAGGGTATACAATTTTTTTTGCAACTTAACTTTGTAAATCTCAAACTATCGGCTTTGTGGGACAGTTGAAGTACTAAAGGTTTTGTAGACTTGTGAAATCGGTCAACAGCTGTATTCCTATAACACCTTCTGTTTTTCAAGTTCCCTCCAAAGCTGATGGTTTAAGAATTACAAACTTAAGTTTTGAAAAAAAAAGTATACCCATTATGTGTCACCTTGTATAGGGTGCGTCTAGAGGGTTATCTAGGGTGTTCCGTGGGGGTGATTGGTTCGGTGTGTGTGTGTGTGTGAGGGTGTGTGGTTGTTGGGGTGTGTGCAGAGGGTTACGTGGAGTGTGCGTGGGGGTGACTGGTTGTGCGTGTGTGCGTGGTTACGTTACCTTTGAGGCAGCGCGAGTGGTACTTGTGGTAGGCCTGCTGCGTGAAGTGGTTCTCCCGCAGCAGCCCGTGGCTGGGGTGGTGGAAGGCGGGCAGCGCCGCGGGCACCGACCCGCACGACGAGCCCAGCGTCGGCGACGCGCCCAGGGACGACCGGGGGGGGGGGGGAGGGGGCGTTACACATCGCCTTCACGCCATTAAGATCGCTTCGGACAATGTTAAAGTACGCCCACAACGCGAGGCAGACGATGCATCCTCGACATACAAGGTGACACATAATGGGTATACTTTTTTTTCAAAACTTAACTTTGTAATTCTTAAACCATCAGCTTTGGAGGGAACTTGAAAAACAAAAGGTGTTATAGGAATACAGCTGTTGACCGATTTCACAAGTCTACAAAACCTTTAGTACTTCAACTTTCCCACAAAGCCGATAGTTTGAGATTTACAAAGTTAAGTTGCAAAACAAATAGTATACCCATTTTGTATCACCTAGTATATTAATGTAATTATTAAATACTGGATTCTGACTGCAAATTAGATAATATTACAGTTCTTCAAACGTCCCAATCCTGGGCTCGGGCCGCCCTATCATCCACCACGCTGGTTGACGCGCGGGTTGGCGAATTTCACGTCATGTCTTTAGAAAATTGGTTACGATTTTCTTAGGCGTGTAGGTTTAATCACAATGTTTTTCCTTCACCGTAAGCGAGTGATAATCATCATTATAGAAATTATGATGCGCACATAGATATCTAAATACAGAGGTGAGAGCCGCGGATTGAACCCGGGACCTTGTGCCCGCAAGACGCGTACTTAACCATTCGCCTATCACTGTTAATTAAATACCGATGGCAAAAATATTAAAAACCGCCTATGCCTAATGCAAATGACGCTTTTGACGACCGCTTGGCGCACTGGTTCGAGCGCAGGCCGCTCGGCTCACTGCACATGGTGGTTGCGGGCTCGATTCCCGCCGGGGCAAATTTCGGAAATGGCATTGTCATAATTCGCCCCGGTCTGGGTGTCACCGGGATCGCCCCCAGTCCATTGTACGGTACCCATAGTACAAGGCGTCGCTTAGTTTGGGACCGTACAGTTGGTGTGTCAGTTTAGTAATATTATTCCCATCCGTTTCTCGTCCTAGCCGCGTCACTCACCCCGTGCTCTGGGTCCGGGGCCGGTGCTCGCGGATGTCCATGATCCATCCCACGTGGTGCTCCACCGGCGGGTTGAGGCTGTGCCGTGTCTTGTGCTTCCTGCTGGTACTGTAAACACAAAGGCGTATTCATACCCGGCACTAGTTCAAGCACCCCCTAAAGAGTTCATGCTCCCCTAAAGAGGTCATGCTCCCTTAAAGAGGTCATGCTCCCTTAAAGAGGTCATGCTCCCTTAAAGAGGTCATTCTCCCTTTAACGAGGTCATGCTCCCTTAAAGAGGTCATGCTCCCTTAAAGAGGTCATGCTCCCTTAAAGAGGTCATGCTCCCTTAAAGAGGTCATGCTCCCTTAAAGAGGTCATGCTCCCTTTAAGAGGTCATGTTCCCTTTAAAGAGGTAATGCTCCCTTTAAAGAGGTCATGCTCCCTTTTATGTCCTTGTTCGCGGTGGCGTTTCCTACACGCGTTTCTACAGACAATGTATGGGAATTATTAAGTTGAATGAAGTCAATCAGCCCATACAGGTATTTCTGTCGCCTGCTTTGCAACGATGGGAAGTGGATAATGTTCTTCCTACTCCTCCCGTTCTTTTTTTCAATTAAATTCGTGCGGGTTCCAAGACAATATACCTTGTCCCCGAGACTCGTCGTAGGTCATCATTAGACACCATTGTCGATGTGTCTTTGAAAAAGAGACACTTATAACAATAGCGTGCGAGGCTGTGTATATATATATGTGTGTGTGTGTGTTTGTGTGTGTGTGTGTGTGTTTGTGTGTGTGTGTGTGTGTGTGTGTGTGTTTGTGTGTGTGTGTGTGTTTGTGTGTGCGTGTGTGTTTGTGTGTGTAGCGATACATACATAACATCAGTGGCGTGCGGGTCCTTGTTGGCCGCGTAGAAGCGCGCCGTGCGTCGTGGCCGCTTCGACTTGCCGCCTGCAGTCTCCTGCTGCTGTTCCACCTAGCAATGCCAACATGTACCACCGTGAGGGGAGCGGACAACTCATCGTAAAACACTGCATATAATATATTATAATATAATATACAGGGTGTAAGGGGCATCGAAATGCGCTCCCGAGCGTGTTGAGTCTTAATTTACATTGTGGGTTAAACAGAAATTATTTTTATTTTGTAAAATCACTTGAAATTGATTTGTATAAAGAATTCAGGTATAATTTTTTAAATTGCTGAATAATTACAGAATAATTCATGAAAATATCGACGGAAAATTCCAACTCTGTGAGGTCCAGAATCATGAGTTAAATCCATGGTATCGGTTTTCGTTACGATACACCTTCCACCCTGTATACAATCATGTTTGAGAAAACTTTTTATGTGTAGTGTCTGCTATGCACCCGTGCCCGCCACGCGGCGGTCCCGGAACGCCTGCCGACACACTGCTGTCGCACTAACCCGCAGTGACACTGGCCACCATGTAGAGTGGCCAGCGTGGACATTTAGTGCATACTGTCTAATGATTGTGACAACAAACCTGTACCCATTACTCATTTATCAGAGTCTTTTAAAGGTACAAATAATAATAATTGAGAACAGAAACCATATTTTTAATATTTTATTAAAAACACTGAAAAATACTTCAGTGTCGTAATTGTCATTCGATACTGAACAACCTGTGAAAATATCGATGATTATTTGAAACTTGAAAAACAAAAGGTGTTATAGGAATACAGATGTTGACAGATTTCACAAGTCTACAAAACCTTTAGTACTTCAACTGTCCCACAAAGCCGATAGTTTTAGATTTACAAAGTAAAGTTGCCAAGAAAGTAGTATACCCTTTCTGTTTCACCTAGTATTGATTATTAAATTTCAATGAATAAGAAAACAAGTACACATTTAATATGTATCATTAAGTGTGATGTACTGACCCTGGCCGGTGGCGGTGGTGGGGGCGGCTCCACGGGGTTCGCATGCCGCTCAGCGGGCACGGCCGCCTCGAACTGTTCGCGGCTGATCAGGGACACTGTCCGGTACTGTGTCTGACTGCCGTACGACTGTTGGACAACATTCATGTTGGTACATTATGAAATATCAACTGTATAGTCCCAAACTAAGCATGCTTGTACTTTGGGTACCGGACAATGGACTGGGGGCGATCCCAGTGACACCCAGACCGAGGCAAATAACGGAATTTGCCGAAATTTGCCCCAGCGGGTTTCGAACCCGCAACCACCATGTACAGTGAGCCGAGCGGCCTACGCTCGAACCACTGCGCCAAGCGGTCGTCGAATGATACCGTATAATTACATTGTTTATGTCATTCTGGTTAATTTTCCCGAGTATATTTAACACAAAAAAACAACGAAAAAATTAATCTATCTTCCCAAAAGCAGTGCTGTAAATAAGTAGCCTTTCATACGCCAGTGCGTACTAGTATAACTGCACTCTTGAAAACTTTGAAACATGGTCATGGACTAGTAGTTTCTGCTCCCCTCCAGGGTCTGCGCCATGTGCCTGAACACCGCTGATGCCGCCTTAGTTACGGCACTGCTCAATAGGGTTTGTTTTTGCCTAGCCATACTGGTAGTCGGTAACCGTTGCCAGGGGGACCAAGTCTTCCAATTTCGTTTAGTGTCAAAGCTGTTGGAGCAACACTATTTTTCCATGTCACGTCACTACTGTCAAAAAGAAAAAGCTAACTTCCGGCGGTCATTACGACCTGGACTTCTTTTTTATGTTTGTCAATCAATTGTCAAAAGAAAATTATGTAAATTAAAACATAACAAAGAAATAAAGATTTTTATAATCAACAAAAGCCAATGAAAAAAACAAAGATAATTAACATTATCTTCGTGATTTTAGGCATCGTAAATTCTTGGCATTTTAATATGTTGTCGGCCAGAAGACTACTAAGAGATGACCGACAATGAACGTCAACGAAAACAGAGTTGGCCCCAGTATTTAAATTTATTTTTCAAAACTAGACCTTATAGAATAATAATAAGACTTTGTTTGTAGTGTGAGCTATGCACCCGTGCCCGCCACGCGGCGGTCCCGGAACGCCTGCCGACACACTGCTGTCGCACTAACCCGCAGTGACACTGGCCACCATGTAGAGCGGCCAGCGTGGACATTTAGTGCATAAATTGTTTGATGACCGCTTGGCATAGTGGTTCAAGAGTAGACCGCTCGGCTGACTACATCGATGGATTGCGGATTTGATTCCCGTCAGGGTAAATTTCGGAAATGCCATTTTTGTAATTCGCCCCGGTCTGGGTGTTGGCGGGATCACCCCCAGTCCATTGTACAGCACCCATAGTATAAGAGCTGCTTAGTTTGGGACGGTATAGACGGTGTGTCAGTCTGGCGATAAGTAAGCAAGTATAATAAAGAAATGTGGCTATAATAAAGAAAATCACTCACCGATGTATATTCAGAATCATTCCATAAATCCTCTTCGTAGCGTCTCAAGCCATCTGTTATAACCTGTTAATAATATTAAATGTTATTTACATCAAGTACTAAAATCCGTATTAATGAATCGATCTCAGATCTGAGAGCGATCTTGGAAATGTCATTCTTATGTCATACCAGTACAAAATGACATGACCAAAGCGTACTCAAGACCTCTCTCAGACTTGATCAATTTATTGATACGGGCCTTAGTTTGCCAACCATAATTGGGTATTTGACTATTCTTTTTTTTTCAAGTATTTAAGACGGCTTGTTAGCTCATCTTACAATTTGTACAGCATATTTACCTAATTAAACTTGCACATATTCAAGTAAAAAAATAAAATCCTAAAAACATTTTGCATTTTTTTTATAATTTGCCGCTACAGCGCTTTCCAATGGTCAGCTGTCGCTTTTACTAGAACCTTGTGAGTTATCATAAAAATAATTTTATAATATTATTGTGGATGTACAAACGTTTGTAAATGCCAATAACACTCGGTAAACCACTGGTAATATTGAGAATAAATAAGCAAAACTACCTAGATTATTAAAGAAAAAAAAACATTTTTTATTAAAATACAAATAAACTTACTTCATTTTTACATAAAATTATTGTAAAGGCTTTAACTAACTCCCCACAGAAATTTATTAATACAACATCAGATTTTTTTTGTGGGACTGGTCCCGTCTCTCCTTCCCACCACTGTTACTCCTGTAATCCAGGATCGACAATGGTGACCAATGATGACGTCGAGGTTTGACCCTCGACGAGTCCCGGGGACAAGCAAAATTGTCTTGGAACCCGCACGAATTTAATCAAAAGAAATCATTTGACGACCGCTTGGCGCAGTGGTTCGAGCGTAGGCCGCTCGGCTCACTGCACATGGTGGTTGCGGGTTCGATTCCCGCTGGGGTAAATTTCGGAAATGGCCTTTTCGTAATTTGCCCTGGTCTGGGTGTCACTGGGATCGCCCCCAGTCCATTGTACGGTACCCATAGTACAAGCGTTGCTTAGTTTGGGACCATTCAGTTGGTGTGTTCGTCTGGCGATATTTATTTTTATTTTATTTATAGGAATTGGATTAAAAAAAATCCAATTCCCTTCTACATAATATTAGTAGGTATAGTCAAATACACAATTACACTAGCTTATATAGATATTAGTGATGTAGTGAGTTTGTAGTGTGAGCTATGCACCCGTGCCCGCCACGCGGCGGTCCCGGAACGCCTGCCGACACACTGCTGTCGCACTAACCCGCAGTGACACTGGCCACCACATAGAGCGGCCAGCGTGGACATTTAGTGCAATTATATTTCCAAAATAACGGTTGAACAAAGTGTAAAAGACCATTGTTTATATTTTTCGGCAATTAAATAAACCTTTTGAATGAATAAATACAGTACATTATATGGTAACCCAGTATTCGTGGGCAGTGTCCAATGTTCCGTGATCGTTCGTGTCCTACTGTTTCTAGTGTGTCTCAATGTTACTGGGTAGTAAGTATCCTACTGTTCGTGGGCACTGTCCCAGTGTTAATGGGTAGTATCCTACTGTTAGTGGGTAGTGTCTCAGTGTTACCGGGTATTACCCCGTTGGTTTTGGGCAGTGTCCCATTGTTACCAGGTGGTACCCTACTGTTCTTGGGCATTGTCCCAGTGTGACTGGGTAGTATCCTTCTATTAGTGAGTGAGTAGTGTCCCAGTGTGACTGGGTAGTGTCCTTCTATTAGTGGGTAGTGTCCCAGTGTTACTGGGTAGTGTCTCAGTGTTACCAGATAGTATCCTACTGTCCTTGCGCGGTGTTCCAGTATGACAGTGGGTAGTATCCCACCGTTAACGGGTAGTGTGTGCGGGTGTTACTGACCTGCTCGAGGTCCTGCGTGATCTTGGTGCGCGAGTTCCAGTCGCCCTGGCGGTCGTGGCCGTCGTGCTTGGGCGGGCGGGCCGCGGTCTGCGTCACGATCAGCAGCCGCCCCACGTCACGGTCCGTGAACTCCAAGTCCGACTCCTCGTCCGACCTGGACCAATTAACAATTGAACACTCAGAAGTTGGCGGCTAATACTATAGTGTTTTGCAAGCGGCTAAAGACGCCAAGAGGACAATTTAACTATACCCCGGGACTCATCGAGGGTTAAACCTCGACGTCATAATTTGGTCACCATTTTCGATCCTGGCTTACAGGAGTTACAGTGGTGGGAGAGTGTGGAGGGACCAGTCCCATAAAAAAAAAGCGGCCAATACCATTGGGGTAGCTCGGTAGCCGAGACGGCCAACCCTACTCATTCCCTATGTCAAATATGAAGTTCCAAATGACAGATGGCAGTTTGTAAAGCACTCTAGTAAAGGAGCATTTATTCAATCGATACGCCACTATAATGATATTCGATTTAAAATGCAAGTTTTTAAGTTACGTTCTATAGATATGTCATTTGAGACTTTGTATCTGAAATGGAATATAGTCGGTGGTAAAAAAGAAATATCGCACTAATGTTTAGGCGGCCAGGCCGTCCGGGGGTGATTGGTAGCGATGGCCAAATGCGAGTAAGTCGAGCGGCCAAATAAGTGTAAGTCGGGCGGTCAAATAAGTGTAAGTCGGGCGGCCAAATAAGTGAAGTCGGTCGGCCAAATAAGTGTAAGCCGGGCGGTCAAATAAGTGTAAGTCGGGCGGCCAAATAAGTGTAAGTCGAGTGGCCAAATGCGTGTAAGTCGAGCGGCCAAATGCGAATAAGTCGGGCGGCCAAGACGGCCAACTGGCCGCCTTGGGTTCAGGGCTGCGTCCTCACCAGGCGTCGGTGAAGGTGTTGTGTCGGGGCGGCGGCAGGTCCAGTTCTTCATCGAGCTGGAAGTGCAGTTCCTCCCGCGGCTCGTCGTCGGCCGCCCCCCCCGCGCCGCCCGCGCCCCCCGCGCCGCGCTCGCGGGACCCCGCCTTCGTACGACGCTTCACCTGGGATTCAACCACATTATATAAAGTTTAGGTCTACGGGGACACTTACAAATATTTTTTTTTTTTAAATATCTACAACAACGCGACCTCGACTGAGAAGATCCGGCAAGAAACTTGGCAGACGAAACTTTTTACATTTTGTAATATATATTTTTTTTTAATCGCCACTTACTTACAAAGGGTAGTAGATATTAATATAAAAGCTCCAGTGTGTTGCATTTTGTTATTACCGAGAATTACATAAAGTAATTCGCTCTCAGACTTGATTTAAAAATACAGACTTTATCCCCCTTATTATTAAACATGGTTTAGCGGTTGTGTAGTTACACGATACTTTGTCTTCTTCTTTCGAATGTCAAATTACTGATGACAGAAAGAGATAGTTCGGTGTGTAACTATTCGTCCGCTAATCCAGGTTTATTAATAAGGGGGATAAGGGAGCAAGTGGTGTGGTCTCACCTGCGTCCACACATCGGCCGCGGCGGGGCTGGCGGCCCCGGAGCCGGCCCGAGCGTCCTGCTCGGACTTCTCGTTCGTATCATCTGCGAAATAAGAGCTATATTAGCATGGCAGCCCCCTCCAGCCGAGATTACTGCTTCCAAGCGTTTAATTTATCTATAGGTATGAGTCTCGTTAATCTACTTATGAACGGACATGTCATGACCATTCATTTTAGCGTAAGGATTTAAAGGAAACGCTTGGAGAAAATCTTCTTGGCGGGCATCACTTAAAATAATAATAATAATAATGTAGCCATTTTGACGTCCCACTTCTGGGCTCCCCTCACTACGAGGGGGATTCAGACCGTGACCCAACACGCTGGCCCAGTGCTGATTGGCGCATTTCATGTCTTTCGAAAATTGGTTACGATTTTCTAAGACATGCAGGTTTCCTTCATTTCCTTATAGTTTTGATGTCAGTTAAAATGTGTGTGTGTGTGTGTGTGTGTGTGTGTGTGTGTGTGTGTGTGTGTGTGTGTGTGTGTGTGTGTGTGTGTGTGTGTATGTGTGTGTGTGTGTATACGTGCGCGTATGTCTCACCGTGTCGGTGCGCCTGCGGCACAAACTCGGGCACGTCGGGATTGAGCGGGTCGTGCGCCGCCCCGGCCGCGCCGCCCGCCCCCGCCCCCGCCCCGCCCGCCCCGCGCCCCGTGCGGAACATCCTGTTACAAAAATTCTCACTACAGCGCGTTGAACGAGAAGCGACCCGACATGGTAATAAAGTACGACCTCAAGTCGGTCACCGCCGGGCTCGCCAACTTACGGAAGGCTATTTCATAAATTCGTTTCATGGGTTCAAAAATATATGAAAGCGAAACGTTAAAGCAATATTATTC
Source organism: Notodonta dromedarius (assembly GCA_905147325.1). Taxonomy (NCBI): domain Eukaryota; kingdom Metazoa; phylum Arthropoda; class Insecta; order Lepidoptera; family Notodontidae; genus Notodonta; species Notodonta dromedarius. The sequence goes on from LR990187.1 coordinate 2,463,358, forward strand.
GTTTATAAATTTGTTATGTTTTCACGCCTAAACCGATTTTGGTGTAGAGATCAATTTGACCTTAGAGAAGGCTACCTATTATCGCTAAAATAAAAAATCAAGGGATCACATATTAGATGGAAGTTTGTATGTAAACTCCGTTACACCTTTGATAAAGGAACACTGACAAATGCTAGTAATTTATAAATGTGATTGATCGCCCAACATGTTCGGCGATTAGTTGGATGTGGTTTTGCAAAATGGAATCAACCCACATATACTGCAGCAAACCAAATCCAACCCTAGTGTATAAGTGGAAGGTTAGTTTCAGCTCGTAGAAGAATGTGTGACTTGTGGTTCGAGCGTAGGCCGCTCGGCTCACTGCACATGGTGGTTACGAACCCGGGTCCGTATCCCGCTGGGGTAAATTTCGGAAATGGCCTTTGCGTAATTCACCCCAGGTCTGGGTGTCACCGGGGTCGCCCCCAGTCCATTGTACGGTACCCACAGTACAAGTGTCGCTTAGTTTGGGACCGTACAGTTGGTGTGTCAGTCTGGCGATATTAAAAATTAATACAAAAGTTGCGCTAATCTGGGTAGGGAAGCGGGTAATTTTCTTCCATCTCCTCCTATTCATTATTACAGGTTCCAGGACAATATATCTTGTCCCCGGGACTCGTCGAGGGTCAAACCTCGACGTCATCGTTGGCCACCATTGTCAAAACTCAAACTCAAAATGGTTTTTATTCATGTAAGCCAACAAATCATTTATGAATATACAGAATCTACCGCAGGCTCGGAATGCTACTTCCACTAAGAAGAGCCGGCGAGGAACTCAATGGTTACTCTTTTTAATGAATAGAATATGGTGTTCATTCTCAGGAACAGCGACAGAATATGAGCAGACAACACCATTGTCACTAAATAAGTAATGTCGAGGAGTTTCACCATTGTTGATGTGTATGATGGGAATGTGTGGAGGGACCAGTCCCCTTAATGACATACCTGGGTAGGGGGGGCGGCGGCACGGCTCGCAGCAGGCTGGAGACGGGCGCCACCAGCGGACCCCCCATCGTAGGGAGTGGGAATATGCCCACCATCTGCTTCTTACGGCTACGACAAAAGCATACACAATATACGTTATACAAAGTGGTTCATAAGTTGAATCTCTGTCTGTTTCCCGAATACTACTTATATTGTATTTTTCCTTAAGATTCAGATTTAGTAAACATGTATCTTAGCATTGACGACCGCTTGGCGCAGTGGTTCGAGTGTAGGCCGCTCGGCTCACTGCACCGGGTGGTTGCGGGTTCGAATCCCGTCGGAGCAAATTTCGAAATGGCGTTTTCGTATTTTCCCTTGGCCTGGATGACACTGGGATCGGCCCCAGTCCATTATACGGTGCCCAAAGTACAAGCGTTGCTTAGTTTGGGACCATACAGTTGGTATGTCAGTCTGGCGATATTTATTATTATTTATTTATTTAAACTGTCCCTGTCAAGCGTCAGATCACATGGTCTATAAATGTAGCGCCACTTATGATCCACGTCGCGTACATGACGCGCGCAGTTCGGTTATGACGCTTCGATGTTCCCCGGCGACATTGTAGTGCCAGCGTTTAGGGACGCTAGCGCTGAACGCTGCTGGGGCTAAGGCGCGGCACCGCGGTCACGACTTGGATGGGTCGTGGTGAGCCAATACACGATTCGATTATACATTAAAATTGACGTGTCTCTTTGTAATGTCAAAATAACAGCCTTTTACTAAATACATAATATATTAAAGTTATAATACTTTACGGTAATAATTACAAAAAAAACAATCAAAAAATGTTTGTCTGTCTGTCCGATTATCGCGGCTTAGGTATCTCCTAAATAGCTGGACCGATTTTGACTGGACTTTCACTGGCAGACAGCTGCTGTTATAAGGAGTAACTTAGGCTACTTTTATTTTATCGAAGTACCCCTTGCGCTAGCTAGTCATTGCTAAAAGTAATGACAGGGAACAATGTGTACAGGTTCAAACCCCGGCTCGCACCTCTGTCATTTACGTATTTCATGTGCGACTCCCATTACCAACTGAGATTATCACTTTGCGACCGGTGAAGGAAAACATAGCGAAGAAACCTATACCCCTCTCGAGAGATGATACATTCGCCAGCTCGCACTGGGCTAGTCTGGTTGACTATGGCCCGAAACCCCGTCGCATTGAGAGGGAGTGTTGCCTGTATCATGGCAACAGTCCCCCCCTTTAAATAAATAAATAAATATCGCCAGTCTGACACACCAACTGTACGGTCCCAAACTAAGCAACGCTAGTACTATGGGTATCGTACAATGGACTGGGGGCGATCTAAGTGGCACCCAGACCTGGGCAAATTACGAAAAGGCTATTTCCGATATTTGCCCCGGTGGGAATCGAACCCGCAACCACCATGTGCAGAGGGCCGAGCGGCCTACGCTCGAACCACTGCGCCAAGCGGTTTACATTGGGAGTTGGGTAAAAGAGGACCCCTACCAATATTTGTAGGTTCATGTTACTGACCGTTTCTCCCCCGGCTTTTCGTCGCCCCCCTCTGACTGGAGGGGAGGGTCGTCGTTCGCGTCCGGTTGCTCGCCGTCTTCTTGCTTTTCCGTCTGCTTGTCGGCTTCTTTGAAATCCTCTATCGCTTCCGGCTTCTGTTCTGATTGGTCGTCTTTCGTTGGCTGAAAGAGAAGATATTTTTTTTCATTTATCCCATATTTCCGAAGCAGTAATAGCTGATTGGTTAAGCACGCGTCTTGCACCAGGTCCTGAGTTCAAACCCCGGCTCGCACTTATGTATTTCTCTATGATTATCGCTCGCTTGCACGTCTCAGAAAATCGTGACTAATTTTCGAAAGACTCGAAATCGAGCTTAGTGAATTATTGCCTGAATCCCCCCTCGTATTGAGGGGAGGCCCGTGCCCAAGAGTTTGGGACGTACGAATCATGATAAGCGTACCTCTATCTTCTCAACGGCATCGATAGCACCATCATTCTTCACCACTTCCTCGCTTATCTTCTCAGCTTCCTCAATCTTCTGGACTTGCTTCACCTCTATACTGGGCGCCTCCTCCTCCGACTGTGGCTTCGTGTCGGCGATGACGTCACCCTCGGGCGCGCTCGGCCTCTCTTCGGCTTCCTTCGGCTTCTCGGGTTTCTCGTCGTCGACGTTGGGACCCAAATTGATGTCGAGTATTGGCCATTTTGTTGGCTCGAACGCTGTTCTGACCTGAGAGCAATGAATAATATGTTAAGTAAATCTAGCTACCAAAGCTTTTGGTACTTCGAGGTATAGCCTAGCTAAGTTACTCAGGGATAGTGCAGCTTTCTATCCGTGAAAAAAAAACCGTGACAGTACCGAACGCTTTGCGTTTTAAATGCAGTGATTTTTAACAGTTTCTAGCTACGTCGGTAGCAGGTGCTACTTATGAAATCATATATATTATTACTTTTCACCATGCTACCTGTGAAATGTACCATCATTTATTTATTATTTATTTTATAGATTTATTTAAAGTTAAAATAGAATGGCCAGAGGCCAATTACACTAATTAAGTACCTAACGATACTAGGTGAAACAGAAAGGGAAACAATTTTTTTTGCAATTTTACTTTGTAAATCTAAACCATCGGCTTTGTGGGACAGTTGAACTACAAAAATTTTGTAGACTTATGAAATCTGTCAACAGCTGTATCCTTGTAACACCTTTTGTTTTGCAAGTTCCCTCCAAAGCTGATAGATTTAGAATTACAATGTTAAATTTTGAAAATAAAAGTATACCCTTTCTGTATCAATCTGTAGATACATTACAAGTTATAAAAATCATTCATCTTTCTCACAAACACAGCTACCTATGTCGGTAGCAGGTTCTACTTATGAAAACCTATTTAATATGATTGTTCACATACTACCTGTGAACTGTTCCATCATTACCTTGAACCCGCTGATGAGCTGCAGCTTGTCGGAGTCGCGGATGGCGTCCAGCACGAGCTGCACGTCCGGGGTGAGCGAGCGCACGCGGTGGAACGACGCGATCAGCGTCACGGGGATGGTGCCGTCCGCCGCCATCTTGCGCCGCAGGAAGAAGTCGCGCGCCAGGTTGTCCGGGCTGAAGTAGTACTCGCTGCGGGACACCATTCATATTAGGCATGGCAATGATTGCTACTTTACATTCATGTTAATTCACCTGTGATTTTTCACAGTTAATGATTTTATTCAAAGTGAATTTTCACTATGTCACTGAATCCTATGACGTCACTGGTCGATGATGTATTATGAAAGGCGGGGCGGTATCAAACGCTTTACCATTTAATTGGAATGATTTTTAATAGTTTCTGTCTATGTCGGTAGCAGGTGCTACTTATGAAAACTTATATAATATGATTTTTCACACGCTACCTGTGAAATATTCCATCACTAATTCATATCATATATTTATTATAATGGAAGCAGTGATAGCCGATTGGTCGAGCACGTGTTTTGCGGGCACTAGGTCCTGGCTCGCACCTCTGGGTTTTTCATAATTATCACTAGGTTTCGGTAAAGGAAAACATCGCGAGGAAACTTGCATGTCTTAGAAAATCTAACCAATTCTCCAGAGACATGTGAAATCCGCCAACCGGCACTGGACCAGCGTGAGGGATTACGGCCTAATTCCCCCTCGTAGAGAGCCCAAAGTTTCGGAAATGGCCTTTTCGTAATTCGCCCCGGTCTGGGTGTCACCGGGATCGCCCCCAGTCCATTGTACGGTGCCCATAGTACAAGCGTTGCTTAGTTTGGGACCGTACAGTCGGTGTGTCAGTCTGGCGATATTTTTTATACATACTTATACATATTTAAAAAAAAACTAGCAATAATTGTTTATCACATTACTAGTATTCCCTTTAGCCCCTCCAGCTAAGCTAATACTTGTGTTAGGAGCGGGCTCACGTCAATAGTTTAACGGCCAGGATGGGGATCGAACCCGAAACCTCTCTCCTTTTATTCATTGAAAGAGTAACCATTGAGTTTCTCGGCGGCTCTTCTCAGTGGAAGCGGCATTCCGAGCCGGCGGTAGATTCTGACTGTTCATAAATACTTTGTTGGCTGACATTGATAAAACAATTTTGAGTTTGAGTTCTCAGCTACGAGGACGACCCCTGTAACCTCCAGGCTATTGACGCTTTATTCGGACTTTTTAACCACCAAGCTACTTTTGATGTCGACTGAACCAACCCTAGTCGAAGAGCCAGCGCGTATAAGAGCTGTAGCTGATTGACTACAGTCTGTCTCCACCAGCGTACCGTAGTTTAAGAGTTCAACTCACATCTGCTTCTTGATAAGATCCTTGAGGACAGCCTGGTCCAGCCCCATGCCGTAGGGCGTGGCGTTGGCGGCGGCGGCGCCGTAGTAGAAGGCCTGCGCCATGGGCGGCGCCAGCGAGGGCCCCAGCGGCGCCAGCGCCCCGTACTGCAGCATCACGCCCTGAGCTACGCCGCTAGCGGCGCGCAGCTGCCGGGGGGACGGGGGGGGCGGGTGACGCGCGCGCGTGTGAGGGTGTGGGTGACTTTGGCTTATATTCCGCATTATAGTTTGTCCGGCGACAATTATGACGGTATTTCTTGGTGATAGCGTCCCGAGATGACAAGAATTCTTGACGTTTGCAGTGGAACAATTAAATGTTCACGTTCTTTATCATCGCGAGCGCAAAACAATTGATTATTTGACGTTCTGTTGCGAGAGTTTTAACAATTTTTATTGTCTCGCAAGAATTCTTGAATGACTTTGAAAACAGTTTCAGCATTTCCAAGCACACTGCTAGTACTCAGATTTTCTCGTAATTTCTCGAGACGAGAATATAAAACAAGAAACACATTCTCGTACAATAAAATCTGGATATGAACATGCATTTTTTCATTGCGATTTTCTGTAATAGAAACCGTTGTCAAAGTCTCAACAGACCAAGAACCTTCTCCAAGAATTCTAGAGTCAAGAATTCTTGTGTTAATAGAACAAGAGTGTGTATGTACACTGTATTCTCCTTGCAAATGATACCTTCCAAGATGTAAACCATTCTAGAGGTCATGTCTATTTAAAACAAGCAATTTTAATTCAATTTACATCTTATTTCCGAGGCCAAGGTCACCCACCCAATACCATGATGTATGAAAACGAACCACCATATTAATACACCATGATTAGTATTTTATTATAAACAACATATATACATATATTAAACAGGGTGTAAGGGGCATCGCAACTAGGGTTACCAGATGTAAAAATCAAAAGACCGGAGAAAAGGCCTGATTACCATCGAAAAGTCCTGAGATTTTATACAGTTTGAGAATTTTCTCTCAAAAACGTATTATTATCGTTTTATACCTACCAAATATCTACCAAAAGAAGATTATTTTTAGTTTGTTTTACTTGGATAAATAAGTATTGATTGACTGTTCAATTGTTGCCAAAAGAAGATTATTTTTAGTTTGTTTTACTTGGATATACATAGAGATCTTTAAAATGTAACCTGTGTTTTATTGAAAATCCTGAGATTTCACGAGATTTGCAAAATCCAGCCGCAATCCTGAGAAAAGTCGAAAATTCCTGTAATCTCAGGACAAATCCTGAGATATGGTAACCCTAATCGCAACGAAAACTGATACCATGTATTCAACTCGCGATTCTGGACCCCCCAGAGTTGGAACATTCCGTCGATATTTTCATGAATTATGCTAGAAAATTTTAGCATTTTAAAATTGATTTTGGCATTAAATCATTATACAAATCTATATTAAGGCTAAAGCGCCCATCTAGCCCGCGAAGTTCAAATTTTTTGAGGTTTTTTAGAAATTTTTCAAAATCTGACAATAATAAAAGGCACATTTTGTAATTCGCGAAAAAGACCGTGTGCAGTGCATTTATTAATATATCCAACTTACTCTAAAACATTTCAAGAACGACAGCTATCCAGATAATCCGGCAATTTTTGTATATTTAGTGATTTACTAGTATCATATCCACCGTGATAATATTTAGAGTAAAATAAATGTATTAATAAACGCACTGCATACTGTGTTTGTCGCAAATCACAAAATGTTGTCTCAAATGTTTTCAGATTTTGGCTAAACTATAAAAATACTCGACAATTTTGAATTTCGCGGTCTAGACAGGCGCCTCCACCTTAAAGTGATTTTACATAAATATACCAACTAACCCCGCGACCCGCCCCGGCTTCGCACGGATACAGTGCGAGAGGAAGGCCCAAGAAAATATGGATGGATTGTATTAAGGGTGATATGAACGAGGTTGGTGTGGAGTGCTTAATGGTCTATGCTGTTCTGTGGTCGACATAAATGATTAATTCAGCCTTCGCTAGTTATTCGAAATATCAATATTACAAAAACAAATGTTTTCCTTCAAAGTAATCGGGCGCATTCAACAAAACGCACCCAATACAACCTACTTATAAAGGAATATTTACTGTTCCCGTAATGCGTAACCCGAAATCTCTATAGTTGAGAGACAAGAGGCCTAAATTACGGGATATATATATATATATATTATATTATGAAGGCGTTGAGTTTTAATTTACATTGCAGTTATGTAGTTTTTGATTTATTTAGCCTAAGTAATTACTGATTTATTTATGTAAAATCAATACTATAATTATGTCATGCTTAAATAATTATAAAATGCTGAAAAGTTTTTGCATATATCATGGAAATCTCGACGAAAAATTCCACCTCTGTCCAGAATCATGAGTTGAATCCATGGTATCAGTTTTCGTTACGATGCCCCTTACACCCTGTATATAAATATTTGTCCCATGAGTTGTGAACCATTTTGAGATCGAAATGGATGCAAGCTTTGAACATTTTGAGTACCATACTGTATAAAGCGGTGGAAGCAGTGGATATTAGTAATAATAATACTAATTTCGCCCTTTTAACGTCCCAATCCTGAGCGCGCGCCTCCCCTCGATACGAGGAGGAATTCCATTACTGCAGTTATCGTTATCGTATACAAAATTATCGTTCGTTCAGACGATATACGACAGCATAAAAGATGGAATTTAGAGTAGGATTCGACACGACAAATGTCACGATATATCGATTATCGTTGCTAAGAGTAGCGCCCCAGAGTCCTCTGTCGTCAGAAAAAGTGCATTTACTTTTCTTACATAATACCTTTTTTCTGATTAATTTTTACGAACATCCTACAGAAAAATTTGGACATAGTTTTGCGAAAAGGAACCAACCTACACTTACTCCTGCAAACTAAAATCAACCCCAGATGAAGTGATGAGGTTGGTGTCAGTTTGCAGAAGTATTGGTGGTTGGATCCCTTCTGCATATCTATATCCAATTAAATCATGTTTTTATGGCGAATAGGTAATTTATAATATCTGGTAGTTCGTTAAAATTCTTATTAAGTCATACTGAATTTATTCTCATATTTTCTACTATTATCGCTCTCTCGAACTTAGGGAGGTTAGTATATTATTCATTACCCACATCATAACGGATTCTTTTGAATTGCTTTCTCGACTAGGTGTTACTTCGATAAAATAAACGTAGCCTGAGTTACTCCTGATAGCATTAGCTATTTGCCAGTAAAAGTCCCATCAAAATCGGTCCATACGTTTCGGAGTTAACACAAACATTTTAAAAATAGTATTTTTTTTATAACTACGAATTTTATATACTCTTATAATATATTAAGTAAAAGCTGTAAAAGCTGTTAAATACTTCAATTATATTTAATTTCTATATTTATATTGTTATTGAAAAAGTCATGCGCGCAATTGGTTAGTAAATACGACAGGTTAGGCAAGGAAAAATATACTTTAATACGTCTACCTAAAAGCCAAGCTTCAAAGTGGGCGTGCGTGAATGAACTGATGGTACTCAAAACGACAATCCAACGACAAGGGTATAGGGACACGCACGTTTTGATATGCATATCTTTATTAAAAATAACTAGCGGCCCGCCCCGGCTTCGCACGGGTACATTGCGGTTACATTATTCGAGTTTTAGTAAGGATCCCTAATTTTTTTGAAAATATATTATAGCCTATGTCACCCGGGGATAGTGTAGCTTCCCAACAGTGAAATAATTTTTCAAATCGGTTCAGTAGTTTCGGAGCCTATTCATTACAATCAAACAAACAAAGTTTTCCTCTTTATAATATTAGTATGATAATAAATTTGTTTCTAATTATAATAATAATATGCATATCATGGACAAAACGCACGCAGCTATGCGTCTTGCCCGAACGTAATAGACACAAATTGAAGAGGAAAAAAAACAACAAAAATCATAGAGTAAAAAAAAACAACTATTAGTCATACATATTTTCTTTAACAAACTTTAATTTGAGAGTTATAAAAAAATATCACCTTGTATAGTGTATCAGTGGGATATTTCTTTTTTTAAAGATTACTAGCAACATGAGTTTAGCACATTACTAGTATTCCTTTTAGCCTCTCCAGCTAAGCCGAAGCTTGCGCTAGGGGAGGGTTCACGTCAATAGTTTAACGGCGAGAATGGGGACCGAACCCGGAACCTCTCAGCTCCGAGGGGGGCCCCTCTAACCGCTAGGCTACTGACGCCTAAATATAAATAATAATATAGGTGTTGAGGTTACCTGCGCGAGGTCGGGCAGCTGCGCGAACTCCTGGTGGTAGAAGGGGTGGTGCGGCGCGGGCAGGGAGGGCAGCGCGGAGGCGGGGCGCGGCGCGGGGCGGCGGCCGCGCGCCCCCCCGCCCCCGCCGCGCGCCGCCCCGCGCCCGCGCGCCGCGCCCCGCGACCGAGACTCCTCCCCGTTCAGCGACACCGTGTCTGGGGGAATACATTCACCAATGAAGAAGCAATGGCGCAGTGGTTCGAGCGTAAGCCGCTCGGCTCGGTACATATTGTTTACGGGTTCCATGCCAGTCGGGGTAAATTTTGGAAAAGGCCTTTTCGTAATTGTCCATTGTACGGTGCCCATAGTACAAGCGTCGCTTAGTTTGAGACCGTACAGTCGGTGTGTCAGTCTGGCGATATTTATTTATTTATTATTACTTATATCAATGATATTTACTGATTAATTCATAATTTGAGAGGTAGGAGGTTGGATTAGTTTGGTCGCGTGATGAGAAGGGATGAGAAGCATGTCACTAAAAGTGTGATGAATATGAATGTGGATGGCTTGTATTAAGAGTGACATGAACGAGGTTGGTGTGAAGTTGGATGGCTTAATGGTCTATGCTGTTCTGTGGTCGACATAAATTTTATTTATCAAGCCTTCGCTAGTTATTCGAAATATCAATACATATTACAAAAACAAATGTTTTCCTTCAAAATAATCGGGCGCATTCACCTAAACGCACCCAATACAACCTACTTATAAAGGAATATTCACTGTCCCCGTAATGCGTAACCCGAAATCTCTATAGTTGAGAGACAAGAGGCCTAAATTACGGGATATACAAGGTGACACATAGTGGGTATACTTTTTTTTTCAAACTTAACTTTGTAATTCTAAAACCATCAGCTTTGGAGGGAACTTGAAAAACAAAAGGTGTTATAGGAATACAGCTGTTGACCGATTTCACAAGTCTACAAAACCTTTAGTACTTCAACTGTCCCACAAAGCCGATAGTTTGAGATTTACAAAGTTAAGTTGCAAAAAAAATAGTATATCCATTTTGTATCACCTAGTATATTTATTATAATATGTCTATACAGGGTGTAAGGGGCATCGTAACGAAAACTGATACCATGGATTCAACTCATGATTCTGGAAACGTATTGAGCTTTTAATTTACATTGCAGCATATGTCTTGAATAGTAATTTAGCGATAAGGATAAGGTTGTCACTAGCCTAGTGGTTCGAGGGGCCGTCTACGTAGCTGATAGGTTCCGGGTTCGATCCCCTTCCTGGCCATGAAACTTATGACCTGAGCCCACTACTAACACAAGATCTGGCCATTAAACTTTTGAGGTGAGCCCATTCCTATGACAATCATAAGATTAGCTGGAGGGGCTAACGGGACTACTAGTAATGCGATAAAATCACATTGCCAGTAATCTTTTTTAAAAAAAAACAAAACAATTATTCTTTTATTTATGAAAAATCACTTGAGGTAGATTTGTATAAAAATTTCATGTAAAAATCAATTATAAGACTTTTGATAATTTACGAAAATATCTACGGAAAATTCCAATTCCAACTCTGGGGGTCCAGAATCATGAGTTGAATCCATGGTATCAGTTTTCGTTACGATGCCCCTTACACCCTGTATATTATGTCCGTAGTTATGCAAAATACAACCAACCCACACACACTTCTTCAAGCTGAAACCAACCTAGAAGCACTAACACAAGGTTGGTTGTTGGGTTGGTTCCATTTTGAAAACTATATCCATTTGTTCTGCGGAATTTAATAAAATAGTTTGGTTAAGTTACCGTTCTCCGGGCGAGCGGCGTGCGGCGCGCCGTGCTTGCCCGGCCGAGCCGCCTTCACATCAATGTCGAGAGGCACCCACTTGTGTTTGCCTGACTTGTTGCCAGCTTTGCCCGCACCTGCAATAACCAAATTAGATACATTTCACACTACAAATAGAACCACATCGATATCAGTCACGCAGGGCGCGGCTCAAAATTGTTGGCTATTATGATAAAATCCTACTAATATTATAAATGCGAAAGTTTGTGAGTGTGGATGTATGTATGTATGTATGTATGTATGTATGTATGTATGTTTGTTACTCCTTCACGCAAAAACTACTGAACGGATTTGGATGAAATTTGGAACACAGATAGATTATAACCGGGATTAACATATAGGATACTTTTTAACCCAATAATCCAATACTACGCGGATGAAGTCGCGGGGCACAGCTAGTGATTTAATAAAAGAACGATTTCAAGTATTTAACTCCAACTATACTAGGTGAAACAGAAAGGGTATACAATTTGTTTTGCAAACCTCACTTTGTAAATCTAAAACTATCGGCTTTGTGGGACAGTTGAAGTACTGAAGGTTTTGTAGACTTGTGAAATCTGTCAACAGCTGTATCCCTGTAGCACCTTTTGTTTTTCATGTTTCCTCCAAAGCTGATAGTATTAGAATTACAAAGTTAAGTTTTGAAAAAAAAAGTATACGCTTTCTGTTTCAACCTGTATATTAGTTCACAAAATGTTCAATAGATGTCGCTGTGTCCAGTCACCTGCATAACTCACTTACGCCATCTTGTTGATTTTTGAGTGAAATTTTTCACAGTGGACGTTATAAAATTGCATAACGCGTGACGATTTCTGCCAGTTAACTCCTACCACTAGCCGGGTAAAGAAACTTCGGTCCAATAATTATGGAATAAACAAAATCTAGTCGACAAAGGTCGATAGCATGCAAGAATTTATTAAATACTAGCTTCTGCCCGCGACTTCGTCCGCGTAGTATTTAACTTAACAAAAATTTCGGGATTATCGGGATAAAAATTATCCTATGTGTTAATCCCGGTTATAAACTATCTGTGTTCCAAATTTCATCCAAATCAGTTCATTAGTTTTTGCCTGAAAGAGTAACAAACATCCACACTCACAAACTTTTGCATTTAAAATATTAGTAGGACTGTCACAAAGTCAACAACTACTAAAGACACGCTCTATGTTTTAAGTATTACGGATTAGGACTAACGATGGTAGAGACAAATTGTAGCCAGTTGACTACAGCTTATACGGGCCGGCTTGACCGGGGTAGTACCACCCTGTCACAGAATATCGGGCTACTTACATACTTTCTATTATAGCTGCGTTTCTTACGAGGAAAGAGAGCGCCGAAAGCCCAAAATCCCGTACCCTACTCATTGATATAAAACTATTTTTCGGATTTAATCGCGTTTATTAACCAAGTGTACCATCGCAAGACCTCGAGACACTGTGAGCACTTCCTGCGTGGATCGGACCGCAAACAACAACTAAATATGAGGGTACCCAGTTACTAACTATGACATCAGGACGTCTAACACCTCAGTCCCCCCCCGTGACCATGGCTGCTGTAAAGCAACCGAAACGTCGGGAACATATAGTTAATAAACGCGATAAAATCCGAAAAATAGTTTTATTTCAATGTGTAGTATTCGCGTAAATATGAGAAAACAATACCCGTACTCTACTTTTTATACCATTTCATTATATGCACGAAACTCAACTAAACTTCTAAGTATTATCTCGGGCTCATGAAGAAGAAGCCACAAACAGCAGTCCTCAAATATGCGTAGCGTTTGAGTATTAACCGTGAATTGACGGCCGCTTGATGCAGCGGTTTGAGCGTAGGCCGCTCGGCTGACACCGGGTGGTTGCGGGTTCGATTCCCGCCGGGGCAAATTTCGTAATTGGCCTTTTCGTAATTTGCCCAGGTCTGGGTGTCACTGGGATCGCCATGGTACGGTGCCCATAGTACAAGCGTTCCTTAGTTTGGGACCGTACAGTTGGTGTGTCAGTCTAGCGATATTTATTTATTATTCTCCTCACCTGAATTCTTAGCCTTGTCTCCATGTTTGTCGTAATGTTTGTCATTGTGCGCCTGATGATTCTGGACCGGCTCCACCTTCTCAACCTTCGGCTGATGCTGCGGATGGTGCGGTTCTTCAGGGGGCTTGCAATCTTGCTCCTGAAAGGAAAAGGCAAATGGGGATTAGCATTTAAGGCGTCAATACCCTAGTGGTTAGAGGGGCTGCCCTCGTCGCCGAGAGGTTTCGGGTTCGATCCCCATCCTGGCCATTAAACTATTGATGTGAGCCCACTCCTAACACAAGCATTAGCTTAGCTGGAGGGGCTAACGGGAATACTAGTCATGTGATAAACTCACAATGATAGAAATCATATAAAAAAAAAATGACAAAAGTCGGCCAACAAGCGTACGCGACCTGCCTGATATTAAGCAGTTACCGTAGCCTACATATTACCGACTATAAGGGGGGTGGAAGGGAGGCGAGAGGAGGTGTTCTTCGGCCTCATCGTGAATACCCATCAGACCTAGATTGGTGTATATCGATGAAAATAATCCATAATAAGTAGTCCATAATGAAAAGATCTAATAAAAACCTATAAACAAGGATTACTTTTGATAAATCCAAACTATACTATAACAGTTTGGTCAATGACCCCATTCCTATCACCGGTGTCAAGTGATCCGTGCCCAGCAAGTAGAGAGGAGTTAAGAGGCCTTTCCCACTTACCGCATTCCCATTGTGGTGTGAGGAGTCCTCGTGAGGAGGTGGTGTGGAGTGACACCTCGCGCCGGAGGAGACGGCCGCTCCTAGTGTGGGCCAGTCGCCAATGTCGGTAAAATCTGACGCCTGTGGACAAGGAAACATCGACTTTACAGCTTGATTCGTTCTGTATGATGACTAGTAGGCATAAAAACGATTGCTACTTTCAAATCATTTTCATCTCGTGAAATTATGTTTTCCTTTCACTGTTATTTCACTTGTGATTTTTCGCACGCAATGATTTTATCCAAAGTGAATTTTCACTATAACACTTAATCCTATGAAGTCACGAGTCGATGATGTATCATGAAAACCGGTACAGTACCGAACGCTATGCAATTTAATAGCAATGATTTTTAACAGTTTCTGCCTATGTCGGTAGCAGATGCTACGTATGAAAACCTATATAATATGATTTTTCGCACGCCATCTGTGAAATGTTCCATCACTAATGACTAGTGAGACACTCTTGTTAGCGGACTTTGTTATACAAATAAATCGAAATCCAATAATCACAAATTTCGAATGGATTCGAGCCGTGGGAATTGGTTTTGGCCGTGAATCTGGCTTTTTTAACCTACAAAAGAGCTGATGATCTTCAAACGGCTGAACCGATTTTCATGAAACATAGCTAAGAACACTCTCGATCAGAATATCTATCTAACAAAAGAAACAAAATTGAAATCGGTTCATCAGCTTGGGCGCTACGTTGCCACAGACAGACACACAGATACACAGAACACACATGTTAAACTTATAACACCCCTCGTTTTTCGTCGGGGGTTAATAAAAACAATCTAGTCCCCACCACACACTCCCACCACTGTTACTCATGTAAGCCATGATCGACAATCATGTCCAACGATGACGCCAAGGTTTGACCCTCGACGAGTCCCGGGGACAAGCTAAATTATCTTGGAACCGGCACGAATTTAAATGAAAGAAATAACAGGAGGAGTTGAAAAGAAAATATATCCATTTCCCTCCCCGTCTCTTCTCGTATTTATCAATGACTTCACCTACAAACGGGTCTGTAGTGTACCGGATGTACCTCCATCCTAATGAGTACCTGTCCATCCTGTTCAACCTTGGCCCAGCTCCTCCGGGGCCTGGACTTCCGCCTGGCTGCGACACCGGCCGTCATGCTAGTGTCCGACACTGCGCCGGTGGTGTATACACTCTATTGTGACGTCATGACACTCGGGACACTCAGATCTTATGGAAACTCTTGCTTTTTCGAAGGACTGTTTACATTAATTGGTCAATTTTGGTTGGTTAATTTGTTTTGGTGATACCAGTAAGTTTTAACTAAAGGTTGTTTTCAAAAGTCACAAAAAATAATTCAGGTACATATACAGCAACTTAAAAGAAACGCCTACTGAAGTAAGACAATATGTAACTATTATACTTTTCTGAGCTTTGAATTGTTGTCAGATCTTTCGTATAGTTGCCTTATAAAACATCAACTGGCCTAGAAAACAGGATAAAACGGCATTTATGTGGAACGTCCTAGTTACATCCAGACCAGGACAATAATTACATAAAGAACCATATCTCGTACGAATACGAAAAGTAAGTATTCGGCGTTTTGTATTAAGTTTCTCGGTCAAAAAACCCAGGAAAGTGAATTCTACTATCGAACGACCTCAAAAACGGATCGAAATGTCTTTTAAATTGTTTAATTATCATACCTACATCTGGACTGGTTCGTAATGATTTCCTTAATTAATTTCGTAAATGTCACAATCCTTTACGAATAACGTGTGCTTGATTCATTTTATTATTAACTAGCTGTGCCCGCGACTTCGTCCGCGTGGAATTTAATTGACAAAGTTTCATACAAACTTTCATCCCCTATTTTATCCCCTTGGGGGTAGAATTAATCAAAATCCTTTCTTAGCGGATGCCTACGTCATAACATCTACCTGCATGCCAATTTTCAGCCCGATCCGTCCAGTGGTTTGGGCTGTGCGTTGATAGATCACTATGTCAGTCAGTCAGTCACCTTTGAATTAAGTATATATATATAGATAAACCGAACTAGATATGTAACTCATGTATCACGTACAGGTTGAAACAGAAAGGGTATACTTTCTTTTTCAAAACTTAACTTTGTAATTCTAAAACTATCAGCTTTGGAGGAATCTTGAAAAACAAAAGGTGTTACAGGGATAGATCTGTCGATGACAGATTTCATAAGTCTACAAAACCTTTAGTACCTCAACTGTCCCACAAAGCCGATGGTTTTAGAATTACAAAGTTAAGTTTTAAAAAAAAGAGAATACCCTTTCTGTTTCACCTAGTATAGGCTGTATATTTCATCGCCAATGCACACACATCCTGTATTATTGCTCCACCCCATAGTGTCACTTATAAGAATATAACTCTGTTAAGCAAGTAATCTCAAAGGACAAACAAAAATCTCTTATATTTTTCTTACATTAATGTTGAATGCAAGCCAATCATTACTTAAAACTACCTAGGTTCGGTATTCAAAATCGACGGAAAGATACCATCCTCCTTCTAATTAAGGCTGAAGCGCCCAACTAGCCCGCGAAGTTCAATTTTTTTGAGTGATTTTAAGATTTTTTTCAAAATCTGGCAATAATAAAAGGCACATTTTGTAATTCGCGAGAAAGACCGTGTGCAGTGCATTTATTAATATATCCAACTTACTCTAAAACATTTCAAGAACGACAGCTATCCAGATAATCTGGCAATTTTTGTAATTTAGTGATTTACTAGTATCATATCCACCGTGATAATATTTAGAGTAAAATAAATGTATTAATAAACGCACTGCATACTGTGTTTGTCGCAAAACACAAAATGTTGTCTTAAATGTTTTCAGATTTTGGATAAACTATAAAAATACTCGAAAATTTTGAATTTCGCGGGCTAGACAGGCGCCTTCACCTTAATCTGTAAAAAGAAGGGTGGATGCTATCGTTTTCGACATCGGAAACTTTCTGTCAACTGTATATACCCCCTCAAGATATGTACTTATTGTTAACTATGATCATATACTCGACCAAAAGATCATTCAAGGCATACAATCTATGTAGAATCTATACAAATAAATAAAATTGGAGTGTCTGTTTGTAATATCAAAATAACACCTTTTCACTAAATGCATATGAAAGTACATACAACAACTATAGCAAAAAAGCGATTTAAAAAAAAAATTGTCTGTCTGTCTGTCTGTCTGTCTGTCTGTCTGTCTGTGTGTTTGTTCCGGGTAATCTCCGAAACGGCTGGACCGATTTTGACGGGACTTTCACTGGTAGATAGCTGAAGTTATAAGCAGTAATTTAGGCTCTACTTTTATTTTAGAAAAACAAAATTTAAATAAATAAAAAAATGGGTCCTGTCGCGCGGGCTCAGAACGCGGGAGCGGGCTTTTTTGTTTGTTAAGTTAAATTCCACGCGGACGAAGTCGCGGGCTCAGCTAGTAAACAAATAAAATAGTTAAACCCACTGGTCCAACTGCAGGTTACCGATCTTAACACGTCAATAACTCCTAGACAACATCGTCTGTTACATATTTCTAACTTGACTAGCTAGTAAACAAATAAAATAGTTAAACCCACTGGGCCAACTGCAGGTTACCGATCTTAACACGTCAATAACTCCTAGACGATGTTGTTACATATTTCTAACTTGACTAACTGTCCTTATAAACCAACACAAGCACTGTTACAAAACCCTATTCCGATAAGCAATCCGTTAACACCAATAAACTGAGCACACATATGATGCAAGTGTACGTAAATATATAATTGTTTATCACATAACCAATAACACCGTAACACGAACGCCATGAACCAATGTGACATAACCTACAAAACATAACCTATCCGCCTCGTGGCCACCACACACCACGTTGCGCGGGCGCCGGTGCCTCCATCTCGCTCCGGCGCGGGCGCAATCGTACACCCAACTCTGTCTAGCCCGCGGGTGACACACGGCCGTGTCGTTCTATCTCCGCTGGGGTCCGTTCACTTACATCAAGGTCGTATGACTTGCGCGTGAGTATCAAACGTTATATAATAATTTTATTATTATATTTAGTTTTGTGTAATTTAAGCGTTTCTATCAATATTGTTGCAACACAATATCTTATATATAAAGTTCTCGTGTCACAATGTTAGTTACCATACTCCTCCGAAACGGCTCGACCAATAATCATGAAGTTTTATATGCATATTCAGTAGGTCTGAGAATCGGCTACTATCTATTTTTCATACACCTAAAAGACAGGACAACGTCTGTCGGGTCAGCTAGTAAATGTATAAGGTTCAGATTCTTGGATAAAAATTTATTGGTTTAGTTCAGAGATTTGTAGGTATTTAATAATAATAATAAATATTATTATTTTTTTATTTTTTTGATATGACTATATGTTGTTGGCCAGAGTGGCTATAACAACTTCACCCGGACAGAGGGCGAGCGCAAGTGCGCTCCAGCCAGAGGGGCAGGGGGGCAGCTAGCTCAAGGGCGCCACAAGGGACACGACCTCGGCTTGGGCCGCTGCCAGGACAGGTGGCGAGGGTAAATCTACCACCGGAAGTAATCTACCACCGGAAGTGGTACAGCTAAGCTGTAACCAATTATTGAGTACTGCAGCTCATATACTCGTACGCGCTGGCTCAACCGACCTTTTACAGAAAATTCGCACAAAGTAACTATGGTAGCTGCGTTTCGTACAATGAGGGAGAGAAGGACGGCCTACCCTTCCCCTCCCTCTGTCATCCTCTTCAGGTCGGCAATGTGCAAGCAATGCCTTTGGTATTGCAAGCATCTATATGATAAGCGTTTGTTTGTCGAATCTGGTCTATAAAATAAACTTGTGCGGTCGAGGGACCCCTAAATCGTTTTTGAAGACTTTCGATGCCGCACTATCCAGTCACCTGAATAACTCACTTACGCCATCTGGTTGATTGTAAGAGAACTATTTCACAGTGGACGTTACAAAGTTACGTATAACGCTTTTCAAGCATGACGATTTCGGGCATTTTACTCCTAACCGCAAGTCTCGTAAAAGAACAAAGTTTTATTCCAAAAAATAATAGAATATCCTAAGATGTATGTGAGCGATTCGCCGCAAATAGTTCTGTTTGCAGGATTATTAATTATTATCAGAGCGACGACGGGACAGTCTGTCATAGGTGAAGGTTGAATCAAATCACTATCGCCGCGCGCAGAACGTGGTCAATATGTTAATGTGTCATCCGCGACTGACAGGTTCTGTCAACCGGTTGGTCATCACGTGTATACCATGAAGGGGGTAGGCCACAGATAAAAAAAAATATTACTTAATACAGATAGGTTTATCAAAGAGAAATAAAGAGAACAAAAATAATAATAACACTAAATTGAAAATTTAAACACACCCCGACGCGACGACGTTTTAAACTACGAAAGAGCTGATAATTTTCAAACGGCTGAATCGATTTTTATGACACATAGCTAAGAACACTCTCGATCAAAACACCTTTCTAGCAAAAAAAACAAAATTAAAATCGGATCATCCGCTTGAGCGCTACGATGCCACAGACACATACACATTTTAAACTTATAACACCCCTCTTTTTTCGTCGGGGTTAAAAATGTTGTAGGGTTTCTGGGTCTCTCACTCATCGTACTTCACGCAGAACTTCTGTGCGAGGTTGGTACTACCCCGCTCGAGCCGACGCATATATGACCTGTCGTCAATTGTCTACGGCTAGGTTTTACCTTTTATAAATGTCAAGAATATTGCGTTCGCCTGCCACCTTTGTCAACATGGCCACCTGACCATAATTTTTATCGAGCCCATTGAAAACGGAACGAATGATAGCAATGTTTACATTATCATTTCTACATTGTTAACATCAGACAATGATAGAATATTTGCCGAGATGTGCACAACACCGATTACCACTACACAGGTGTGTAGGTAGAATATATATATCTATCAATCATTTGGAACAAAGCTCAAACCTCTGCAGTTTTCGATATTAAATCCTGTATTACTGAATCGATCTCAAGTCTGACAGCGATCTTGAGTATGATTTTGAAGTGTCATTTTGTACTGGTATGACATAAGAATGACATTTCCAAGATCGCCCTCAGGTTGCGGGTCCAATTATCTTCGACACAAATTTCTGAAATTCCCTTTTCGTAATTCGCCCCGGTCTGGGTGTCACCGGGATCGCCCCCAGTCCATTGTACGGTACCCATAGTACAAGCGTCGCTTAGTTTGGGACCATACAGTTGGTGTGTCAGTCTGGCGATATGATTATTATTATTTCAACAATACCAATTGCCCCTCTGACTACCAATTATAGGAAAACAGGCGTGATTATGTGTGTGTGAAAACATTGCATTGCTTATTGAACAACTAAAAATCACACTAACAATTATACTAGATTACGCAACACACTCATAAAAATTCCATAGATAACATACAAAAGCCGGTCTAACCAAATATAGCGCAGAGAATACTAAGAGAACCTCCATATTTATTCACTTTTGATTTTATTCACAACTAGCTGAGCCCGCGACTTCGTCCGCGTGGAATTTAACTTAGCAAAAAAGCCCGCTCCCGCGTTCTGAGCCCGCGCGATAGGACCCTTTTTTTTTTTGTTTTTCTAAAAGTAGCCTAAGTTACTGCTTATAACATCAGCTATCTACCAGTGAAAGTCCCGTCAGAATCGGTCCAGCCGTTTCGGAGATTACACGGAACAAACATACAGACAGACAGACAGACATTTTTTTTTTAAATCGCGTTTTTGCTATAGGTGTCGTATGTACTTTCATATGCATTTAGTGAAAAGGTGTTATTTTGATATTACAAACAGACACTCCAATTTTATTTATTTGTATGTATAGATGATGACACAGTAACACATAGGAAGTAGACACGAGAAAGTGGCCCGCCTTATGTAAAGTAAGTATATTTTAAAATGTATGATGTTTATATCACGTAACAACGGGGACCTTTGATAAGCGATGCTGACCTTTGATAAGAAAAAAAATATCCATGGAGTTTCTTGCATGTTCTCCTCCATAGGATTTAGTTTTGGAACATGCACCTAGCTCTTGACTTTTCAAAAGTGCCAGTTAATCTGGCCTATCCTACTAATATTATAAATGAGAAATTTGGAACACAGATAGATTATAACCTGGATTAACACATAGAATACTTTACTTAAGTCTACGCGGACGAAGTCGCGGGCATAAACTAGTTTGAAATAAAAATATTTGAATTTGATAAAAGAGGTTTTATATCAAAGGGTGTAACACCATAGAGGACGGAAAAATCGTTTAGGTCAACTTAAGGTGAAGGCGCCTGTCTAGCCCGCGAAATTCAAAATTTTCGAGTATTTTTATAGTTTATCCAAAATCTGAAAACATTAAAGACAAAATTTTGTGATTTGCGAAAAACACAGTATGCAGTGCGTTTATTAATACATTTATTTTACTCTCAATATTATCACGGTGGATATGATACTAGTTAATCACTAAATATACAAAAATTGCCAGATTATCTGGATAGCTGTCGTTCTTGAAATGTTTTAGAGTAAGTTAAATATATTAATAAATGCACTGCACACGGTCTTTTTCGCGAATTACAAAATGTGCCTTTTATTATTCTCAAATTTTGAAAAATTTCTAAAAAACCTCAAAAAATTTGAACTTCGCGGGCTAGACAGGCGCCTTCACCTTAAAGAGTTGCTGTTAACATTTTAACAGCCGTGAACAGTGGTTGTGGTTGATTATTATTTGCATAATAATAACCAGAGTAAGGAGTGACTAAGGTTGATATTTGTTCGTGCTATAAAAGTCTTTAAAAAAAGTTAGCGTTGCTTTAATTGGTATATCTATGTACTGTTGTTGTCCCTTACAGGCGCAAGTAAAGCTGCACTTCTATTACTTTCTTCTTCTATGTCTAACAGTATAGGAACTTCAGTCCTATACAGAGTAACAGGTGATGGATTGAATGAAAAACTGAACACTGATACCAAGTCATCAAGTCATGACTAATCTTTGGCATTTATAAAAGTATTTCTGTCTTGCTCGTAAGTTAAGAACAAGAGAAGGATGCAATACAGTTCAGGTATATTCAAACCAGCTGTATTTAGACCCTAAGCTGTAAAATTGCAATTTGGAACCGACAACCACGACGCCAGCCATCTGTCGCAATTCGCGGTTTGTACTAAGATCATGTACTTATTGCAACGTCCTTAAAAACAACTTCAGAACGGAAGCGCCGCTGTGCCGAGTAAGAAGAACTCGTCTTACGTCAGTATATTTTTCTTTCACTCCTATTTCACCTGTGATTTTTCTCAGGTAATGATTTCATTCATAGTGAATTTTCACTATCACACGTAATACTATGAAGTCACTGGTCGATGATTTATCATAAATACGGTGACAGTACCGAAGGCATTGCGATTTAATTGCAATGATTTTTCACACGCTACATGTGAAATGTTCCATCATGAACTCTAGTACCAGCGGTGCACAGAGGAAATCAAGTAGGTATCTTTACAATTTTTGTGATTAGGTATTATCTTTATTCTTAGCTATAAAGTACATACTTAGAGTGTGCTTAATTAACTACTCAGAACTCGAGCACCGAAACCCAAATCTTTGACTCAGGATGCTAGACGATTATTTTTTTAAGACTACCAAAATACTCGAGCAGTAACCAAAAATTGAAGATACGACACATAATAACAGATTAAGCATGAAGCTTTACTCCACGAGGACCCGAGACGAATAAATTATGGACGGTAGCATATAATAAAAACATAAAATAAAAACAGTTATATTATTTTTAATTTTTAAGATTGCAACAATATCGCATTGGGTCTAGCCTGTCAAGATATTTGTATGTATTGAGATAATAAATAAATAAATAAATAAATAAATAATAATTTATTGATAAAATGTCACCTGCATCTCAAGGTCAGACCGCTCATTATAGAGCCCAACCAGTCTGAGCCGAATTGTTTTACGGACAATTATAGCAAAAGCAGGGTGTGGCAAATTTGTACAAAACACGACCGTAATGTAAGGGGTGATAAGATATATTCCAATCCGTTGTTAATAATCCTACTAATATTATAAATGCGAAAGTTTGTGAGTGTGGATGTATATATGGATGTATGTATGTTTGTTACTCCTTTACGCAAAAACTACTGAACGGATTTGGATGAAATTTGGAACACAGATAGATTATAACCGGGATTAACATATAGGATACTTTTTAATCCAATACTACGCGGATGAAGTCGCGGGGCACAGCTAGTAAATAATAATATCACCAACTGTACGGTCCCAAAAACTAAGCGACGCTTGTACTACGGGCACCGTACAATGGACTGGAGGCGATCCCAGAGACACCCAAACCTGGACAAATTACGAATAGACCAGTGGCGGATTTACCAGTAGGCTGAGTAAGCTGGAGCCTAGGGCGGCAAATTAGGGGACAGAACTTTTTTTTTCCGATATCTTATAGAAATCAAAGTGACTTCTGCATGACGGTTTTCTGATGTTTTACCGATAGAACTCTGCAACAAATGTTGCCGATGACTTTCACCTCTCACTTGTCATTGTACATTCGGTGTAGCAAACTTCCAAATCTAAAGTAAAATAAACCGAAAATAGTACATTGTTACACGAGTGGTGAAAGTGACAAAATAAGTCTTTCACCCGAGGTAAACACTGTGCTTTTCATTACGAATACAAGGAAAGTACAAATAAAACAGGAATTGGCTAAAGAAATAATACAAGGAAGTATGAACAATACTCAACAACTCGAAAAAAAAAAGTGATCGGATTGCTGCCTATTTTGTTTTTTTTTTCGTTGGCTGGCCAACTTCATTGTTTAGCCATTATTTTTATTTTCATCTTTAAATATTTTGCCCAAATCTATGTTATTTTAAAGAAATTGTTGAAATTAAATTATAATTAAGTCATTAAAAAATATATATACTTTAATTAATACTTAACTTTATGTTATTTCAATTTTACATCGTGCTGTAATTGAGTGACTGTAGAAAAAGTTTGAACATGGTTCCATAGAAAAGTGAAAATGGAACTAGTTTTTTTTTTTATAATTTGACAGCTGTCAGTTGAAAGCGATTCTCCCGGGCCGGAAAAGTATTACTTTCAACCCGCTCCTCAGGCAACTTCAGACCTACTTTCAGAGTATGAGTAATGAAAAATATTTTACGTGCAATTTCAACGACATTTTTGGATTGGAAAAATAATCTAGGACATGACAATTGTAGAGACAAGGGCGGCAAAAACTTTACAGCCTATACCTTATACCTTGGAAATTTGTAAATCCGCCACTGGAATAGACCATTACCGATGCACTTGGTGCAGTGAGCCGAGCGGCCTACGCTCGAACCGCTGCGCCGAGCGGTCGCCAAATCAAAGTCGTTGCGTATCCATCAATGGATTTAGTAAGAGCCAGTTTCCACACTTAATTATTTCTGGCTATTCTTGAGAAACACACGACAACGAATACATTTCTTGTACTAAGGAAGGTCTCATCACCCGCGCTTGTGGCTTATGCTCAAACATCTTTGGCAGAGGAGTATCCCTGACCCTAGTGGGAGCCAAATCCAGAACTAAACTAAACGAACCTAACTAGCTTTCTAATTTAAATACCTAAATCTGAGTGACATTTGATTACAATTTACTTATTTAGTGACAAGGGTGTTGCCTGCTCGCAATCTGTTACTGTTCCTGAGAATATACACTATATTTTATTCATTGAAAAGAGTAACCATTGAGTTTCTTGCCGGATCTTCTCAGTGGAAGCAGCATTACGAGTCGGTGGTAGATTCCGACTATTCATAAATGATTTGTTGGCTTACATTAATAAAAAAAAAACGTGTGCGTCACGGGACGCTTGACAGAAGTGATAACTTAAACTGATAGATTGGTGCCGTAACGCGTTACGTTACGAACCGGTTTACCCTCCCATAACAAGTTATCACTTCAAAAATGTTGAATTTGAGTTCGAGTTTGAATCCCGTAGGGTCCATAGACTTAGACCCTAGGTTTCCAAGGTGCCTTTAGTCAGAGTCATACGATACCAGCATAACAACAAGCATAGAGGTAAAACTATGACATTATAAATCATTTAGAACAAACAACAGCTGCGCCGGAGCAGTTTGCACAAAGCAATTGCAGCCGTAACGGTAGGAGAGGGACAGGTCGAGCTCGGGTTGTTCAACGCTCAACGTCGAATTTAATAACAGCGAGCGCGACTGAAACAGTGTATTGCAATTATTACTTTCGCGCACGCAATGCCGATAAAATGGTGCTCACTACTTTTGTGAATAGAAAGACACCATTACGCCTTTATTTTCCGGAGATGTACATGCAGGAAGGCACCCAAATTTCACCTATACTATTGTGATTGCAACGGAATATGGGGTGCATTGTACCATAATTCCAAGTCCAAAACGCTGTCCCAATGCGGGTTGACGAAATTCACACGTCTTTCGAAGAAAATCTGTTTTTTTTTTTTTTTTTAAGTCTGCAGACTAGCGAACGCATATCGTCTGAACGAACGATAATTTTGTTTAGTTATTTCAGTAATCGATACGGCGATATTCCTAAATATGGAATTTAGAGTAGGATTCGACACTACAAATGTCACGATATATCGATTATCGTTGCTGAGAGTAGCACCCCAGGTTTCCTCACGATGTCTTCCTTCACCGTATATTCGTATGTATTGTGCAATGCCATCGAGATATTATCTCAATCAATAGACACCATAGTTACGTAAAATATTGCTGCTTCAAAAACATAAGTTTGAATTTATGAAATTGGCTGTCGCGAGTAGTTCGCCGGTTAATTACACGTGGCTGTCGTCGTCCTTGTCTCTCACAGTGATTGCACTGTTGGGTTCCCGCTCTACGTCCTTTGAAACTCGATTGGAGATACGTATCGCGTTTATGATTTCACAAGTCTTAATTTTTACCGAATAGGTCAGAGTATGTGCGATGTTGTGTAGTTATTATTTGTGACCGCTAATCTATACAAATAAATAAAATTGGAGTGTCTGTTTGTAATATCAAAATAACACCTTTTCACTAAATGCATATGAAAGTACATACGACACCTATAGCAAAAACGCGATTAAATTTTTTTTTGTCTGTCTGTCTGTCTGTGTGTTTGTTCCGGGTAATCTCCGAAACGGCTGGACCGATTTTGACGGGACTTTAACTGGCAGATAGCTGATGTTATAGGGAGTAACTTAGGATACTTTTATTTTAGAAAAACTAAATAAAAAATATGAAAAATGGGTCCTGTCCATTAAATTATTGACGTGAGCCCGCTCCTAGCACAAGTGTTAGCTTAGTTGGAGGGTCTAAAGGGAACACTAGTAATGTGATCAACACACATTGCTAGTAATCTCTAAAAAAATATATCGCCAGACTGACACACCAACTGTACGGTTCCAATATAAGCGACGCTTGTACTATGGGTACCGTAAAATGGACTGGGGGCGATCCCAGTGACACCCAGACCAGGGCAAATTACGAAAAGGCCATTTCCGAAATGTACTCCTCGGGAATCAAACCCGCAACCACCCAGTGCAGTGAGCCGAGCGGCCTACGCTCGAACCACTACGCCAAGCGGTCGTTGTTATCGGAGCAACAGTTATTAAATTCAAATAACTAATTAAAACACGGAAATCTTCGTTTGCGTGATCCAGAAATATCACTAGCGACATCTATCGCCCACAAAAGAAAACATTTTGTTTGTTTACATTGAAATAATTTCCTAAATATTTCGAACGGTTATAACACAAGAGGTTTAAATATTTGAAACAGCGCGATTGGCCAATGGCGATGTTGTCTAGACAACGGTTCGACGTAAATGTTCAATAATGCATCAACCGCCACGTTTTATGTACGGAAAATTGAATTTTACCTCTTCATCGTTAAAGTTTAAATTGAAACATCAGTTAGAAAGTGGTTAACGACTCGGTGTGTTTGTGGTTGCAGTCAAATTTAGATCTGGCATGTCCCCAAATGATAGCTGTAATGTTGTTATTAGTATACAAAATATCAGCTGGGGACATTTTTATAATAGGACTAGCTGACCCGACAGACGTTGTCCTGTCTTAACTTTGAATAATGGATTCGAATTATTCCGCTCAACTTTCTTATTTTTTTTTTCAAAAGAACCTTCTCTTGACAATAATAGACACAACAAAAAATATTAGCTAAATCGTTCCATCCGTTTACGCGTGATGCGATGACCAAGGAAATAGAGATTCATTTATAAATATATATATATACTAGGTGAAACAGAAGGCCTACTATTTTTTTGCAACTTTGTAAATCTAAATCTATAGGCTTTGTGGGACAATTGAATTACTAAAGGTTGTTTGTAGACTTAAGAAATCTCCAACAGCTGTATCCCTGTAACACCTTTTGTTTTTCAAGTTTCCTCCAAAATTAATAGTTTTAAAATCACTAAATTAAGTTCTGAAAAAAAATTGGATAACCTTTCTGTTTCAACCTGTTTATATAGATTCTTCTTATTAAGTCCCACTGTTCAGTTTCGATTAAAATACTCCCGAGTATAAACTTGTGTGCCTAGCTTCTCCTTATTTTGTAATGTAATTGTGATCGATAGTCGACTTTAAATCTACACAGATGTGGCTCTATGTCGATATTTACATGAAGAGACTGCCGCAGTATCCGCAAGATACAATCAATTCATGATTTCAATAGCTATTTTATAAAGAGAACTAGCTAAGCCCGCGACTTCGTCTGCGTGGAATTTTGATCCTTTCTTAGGGGATGTCTACGTCATAGTAGCTTTATGCATGCAAAGTTTAAGCCCGCTCGGTTTAAAATTGACAAAGTTTCATACAAACTTTCATCCCCTATTTTATCCCTTCGGGGGTAGAATTAATCAAAATCCTTTCTTAGCGGATGCCTACGTCATAACATCTACCTGCATGCCAAATTTCAGCCCGATCCGTCCAGTGGTTTGGGCTGTGCGTTGATAGATCACTATGTCAGTCAGTCAGTCAGTCAGTCACCTTTGAGTTATATATCTACTATATAAAAATAAGTCGGGTTTTCCTTCCTGACGCTATAACTCCAGAACGCACGAACCGATTTCCACGGTTTTGCATTCGTTGGAAAGGTCTCGAGCTCCGTGAGGTTTATAGCAAAGAAAATTCAGGAAAAATTTCAACAGAACGCGGACGGAGTCGCGGGGCACAGCTAGTATTATATAGATTTCACATGTCTTTAGAAAATTTGGTAAGATGTTTCCTCACGATGTTTTACTTCACAGTAAGCAAGTGATAATCATTTACCACTTGATAAGTAGCTTAAGATTTCGAAAAAACGCATAAGTGTGTGCCCGTGTTAAAACGAGGCTAGGGGGGTTATCACAAATGACGGAAAGTTTCCGGAAACGACAGCTTCCATCCTTCTTTCACATACGAATTAGAAGAAGGATGGATGCTATTATTGTTTCCGAAATCGGAAACTTTCCGTCGATTGTGAATACCTCTGGCCGTCGTTATATGTGTCCACATGTCTTCTACCACATCGATACACCAGCACACAAGATGCTGGTATTCTCGATAGCAGAATCATAATGTACCCTGCCGTTGTGACCTGTTCCAGCATGAAACTTGAAACAGGAAAGATTTCAGGGATATCAGTGTAACTGTGACAGCGTGGTGGACTATGGCTTGAGTCTCCCTTTGCATTGACGGGAAGTGTGCCCATTGCCCGTTAAAATGGCAAATGGCTCGCCCCTATTACACCCGAAATACCACAAAACCCTACAATTGTCAATACCTTCTAATGTGTTCCGTTATGATTATTGTAAAAGCAGTCCACCCACGATAACATCATGTTTTGCAGTAATATGACGACTGCATGGCGTAGTGGTTTGAGCGTAGGCCGCTCGGCTCGCTGTATCGGGTGGTTGCGTGTGATTCCCGCCGTGGCAATTTTCGGAAATAGCCTTTTCGTAATTTGCCCAGGTCTAGGTGTCACCGGGATCGCCCCCAGTCCATTGTACGGTACCCATAGTACAAGCGTTGCTTAGTTTGGGACCATACAGTTTGTGTGTACTTATTTTGATGTCTGTCGTGTGTAAGAGAAGACTCCTCCGATGAGTCATACCGATACCGCAGCACTCCGAGGGCCTCCCCGCGCGAAAGGTCGACCTCTGGTCCATCTTTATCTTCTATTAACCCACACTCGCACTGACGAAACTTTTACATCCATTACAGGGGCCGTATTTACAATCAACGGAAAGTTTCTTCCATCCTTCTTCTAATTCATTTGTAGATGAAGGAGGCCTGCTCACATTCTGTTGCTGTTCCCGAGAATGTACACCATCTTTTATTAATTGAAAAGAGTAACCATTGAGATTCTTGCCGGATCTTCTCAGTGGAAGCATTCCGAACCGGTGGTACCTTTTGGCTATTCATAAATGCTTTATTGTCTTACATGAATAAAGTGAGTGAGTTTAAGTATTTTTTTAAATTGGAATCCGTCGTTTAGGCCAACGGAAACTTTCCGTCAGGGGTGAATACCTACCCTGTTAATGACTCCATTATGTACAGACAAAAATATTGAAACAACAACCGGTACAAGTATAAGAAACTAGCCGCTCCAGATTTTAAAAATATTTAGATCCGTCTTTAGGGTTCCAATTAAGAATGACCTTCAAAAACCGGTATTTTTTCTCAATTTATACCAACAGCACAATTTCAAGATATTGATTAATTAATAAACATAATTTAATACGGCGGAGATCTCGCTGTAACCTCTTCGACCTCCACGTTCGACCTAAATATAGGATAATTACGAGTATTAAATTATTATAATGCACCGATATACCTGTTTACTGCACATGGTTTAATTAGTGCTTAGATTATTAATTAAAAGGTTTTATTTTAATAATTCCTGCAAGCCAACCGATGATAAGAACCAAATAACTGCTGCCACAACAGGAACATTGGCCTATTCGGACACATGTCGTGCGCGTGCGCGTTACTATTGTATTATATTACTGGCTGTTGCCCGCGACTCAATAACATAATAGTAGGCAAAATTACTCCTTATAACATCAGCTATCTGCCGGTGAAGATCCCGTCAAAATAGGTCCTGCCGTTTCGGAGATAAGCCGGAACAAACAAACAGACTAATACAAATTATAAAATATATTTTCTCTTATTTGTATCGTATTTAGTTTCATTTACTTTTAGCAAAAAACTATTATTATGACATTACAAATAAACAAACATTTATATTATATGTATTTGTATAGTACGTCGGGCGACTGTATGATTTAATAGTCTGTGGTAAGGGGGGGAGGTTTTAGGGGGAAAGGTGAGTGTCGCTTCTATACTTAGTAAAATGCAATAATGATTATTCTTTGATTTGGCTCTGTGCCTGGATACAACCCAAGTCCGTACTCAAAACTCAAACTCAAAATTGATTTTATTCATGTAAACCATCAAAGCATATATGAATAGTCAGAATCTACCACCGGGCCAGATTGCGGCTTCCACTGAGAAGATAGGGCAAGAAACTCAATGGCGACTCTTTTCAATGAATAAAAGATGGTGTACATTCTCAGGAACAGCAACAGAATGTGAGCAGGCGACACCATTGTTACTAAATAAGTTAATCCTACTAATATTATAAATGCGAAAGTTTGCGAGTGTGGATGTATGTATGTATGTATGTTTGTTATTCCTTCACGCAAAAACTACTGAACGGATTTGGATGAAAATTGGAACACATATAGATTATAACCGGGATTAACATATAGGATACTTTTGAACCCGATAATCCCGAAATTTTTGCTAAGTTAAAATACTACGCGGATGAAGTCACGGGGCACAGCTAGTAGGTACATATTGTACGGTACCCGTAATACAAACGTTGCTCGGTTTATCGCCGAACATTTAGCGTGATTGTCTGGCGATTACAACATTTTTTTTCGCACAAAATGGCGCCATGCCATCACAATCATCACAAACAATAATCTCCCGATTACCGCATCTGATAACGTGTGAGGCGTAAGTAATGTGTTATCAATCATAAATGTGTGTTTTTGAGTCAGTATGCCGACCTTGGAACGACGTTTACGTCATCTTAATTCTTACTAATCTTACTAATAATATAAATGCGAAAGTTTGTGAGTGTGGATGTTTGTTACTATTTCAGGCAAAAGCTACTGAACAGATTAGGATGAAGTTTAGAATACAGATAGTTTATAACCGGGATTAACACATAGGATACTTTTTATCCCGATAATCGCGGGCACAGCTAGTAGCATTATATTTCTTAAGATAAAGGTTTAGAGAATAAAGTAGGAAATCAATAGCTCTTTTTATATTGGGACTACGCCACACACTCCCACCATTGTGTCCCTCCTGTAAACCAGGATCGACAATGGTGACCAATAATGACGTCGAGGTTCGGCCCTCGACGAGTCCCGGGAAAAGGTTAAATTATCTTGGAACCCGCACGAATTTAATCGAAATAAATAATAGCAGTTGGAAGAAAAAAAAATCCACTTCCCTTCGCAGGAGACAAAAATAGCTGGTATGGGCTGATTGTCATAGAAACAAGACTGTTACAGCTGAGAATTTTAATACGTAGACATTAATATACAATGTAATACATTATCAGCTGTATGATAAGACAATGTAGATGGTATTTTTTTAAACCCCCGACGAAATAAGAGGGGTGTTATAGGTTTAACATGTGTATCTGTGTGTCTGTCTGTGGCATCGTAGCGCCCAATCGGATGATCCGATTTTTTTTTTGTTAGAAATGTATTCTGATCGAGTGTTCTTAGCAAGGTTTCATGAAAATCGATTTAGTCGTTTGAAAATTATCAGCAAAAGTCGTTGCTACGGGAGTTTTGTGAATTTTCAATTTATACTTGGTAATTATTATGTTCAAATTCAAAGCGTTTATTTTGTTTAGGCCTACGGGGGCACTTACAAATTGTCAATTTTACATATTTTTTTCTTATATCTACAACCGGATCGGAACGCGACCTCGACTGAGAAGATCCGGCAAGAAACTCAGCGGGCTTGTCTTTTTACATGTCATATTTTTTTTTTATCGCCAGTTGCTTATATTCAATAATTACAAAGGGTAGTAGATATTAATATAAATATTATAATAGCTCCAGTGTGTTGCCTTCTGATATTACTAAGAATTACACAAATAATTCGGACGAGGAGGGCAAGACACGCTACGCTTTGACATTATTATTGACTGTCGAGATTTGAGCTGCTCAGTCCCAAGCTGAATTATGATGTAACTTATTGCATACTACCAACTACCTAAACAGAGGCGGACTAGCAGTGTTGGCCGCCCTAGGCCGTGTAGTACCAACCGCCCTTATCTCATTGTTTACTATATGAATATTTTATCTAAATTAGCCGCCCCTTAACATCTGGCCGCTCTTGGCCTGTGCCTAGTTGGCCTTAAGGGCAAATCGCCAGACTATGCACACATGATTTTGCAAGATATAAAGCGGATATACTGCGGGTTCGAATCCCTTCGATGCAGATTTCGGAAAAGGCTGTCTCGTAATTCGCCTCGGTCTGGGTGTCACCGGAATCGCCCCCAGTCCATTGTACGGTATCCATAGTACAAGCGTTGCTTAGTTTGGAACCATACAGCCGGTATGGTATGGTAGTCATGATAATATGACTGTTTTTCATTCTAGTTTAATGCCTGAAATGATTTGCATCCAGAAAATAAAATAAGTTACTTTTTTTTTCAAACAACCATGTTCATCAGTAGAGAATCAGACCAATGCGGTAATCAAGATTGATTTACATATTTGAATAAAACATATAATACCTCTTTTTTGCATTAAGTATGCAAAGTAGTTAGGTATATAAGCCAATAGGAAAATACCTATTATTCAATAGGTACTACTGTTTCTTATCAAACGTTCCTATAATAAAACAACCACGTTAAAAACACCGATAAAAAATCTCTAGCGCACAGATTAAAAATACAAAAACATCGGCACAGAGCGGAAAAAGTTACAATTAAAAAAAAATTGTTTATGCAATAACACCCGATTTGTGTATCACCAGAACAAATTCAAACAGGAAAAAGAAAATAATATAGCCATACATTCCATTAACCGTCACCAATTCGTACACAATAACTAAACGCGACAAAGTTATCAATTATCAAACAAAAAAACACTTTAAATGTAATAAACTCTGCACTGTCAATTAAACGCGCAACAGAAATTCGGAACTAAACGCGATAAATTATATGAAAATAGAACGTTGTTTATTTTAATAAGGGAATTCGAAAATTGGCGCGCTCCGACGCGCGACCGTCAACCACGACGATTGCCGAACGACTGGTTTGGTTTAGTGATGTGAAATGTGCAATGATGCGGTTCGAATCGCGTTACTTTTTATACATTTTATCGTTTTTTATGTAAATGTCGACCTGTTGCGGAGTGACTGAGAGAACTTATTGTGTAGAAGCTGAAGCTGGTGCAGGGCTTACAATCTTAGTTCCGCACATGGGGAAATAGGCTTCGTATAAGTGTATTAAATTAAGAAGTACATCAAACAAATAGCCTTTTCATAGTGTCAAGCGTTTTATAATTTTGTATTCTTATAATCATGTATGTTCCGATTAAGGTGAGAGATGGCAATGTTGAATTACTTGTGAACTTGGTCAGAATATAGTTATCTTATAAAACGTAAGATGGTGCTTTTTTATTTTCTAACAGAGTTGCCACACCGTACGATGATTATGGGAGGCGTTTTGTTTATGGTAATTAGGTTGCAGTGCCACCAGACCCAGAAGTTGTAATAATCGTAAGTCACCGTTAGAATTATAGTGCTGCGTCAAATTTTGGCTTCTCAACTCCAGACAGTACCCCCCAGGATAAATGAAATTTGAGAAAAATTATTAGGTAAGAAATATGAAATTGAGAAAATGTTTCACCGTTCTCCAAACAGTATACTTCTGGCAAATACGGACATAAATCAAAACTATGACTTCCAGTCTGTTTTAAGGTTTTTTGGCTGCCAAACAAACGTCCATGTGTACTTATGCATATGAGTGAGGGGCGCAAAGATAGACTTGTTGTTGTTTAATTTTTCCAAATTTAAAAATATGTTTTGCTTAGGCGTTGCTCAAAATTATCGTACGTTACATAATGAATTAATATTTAAAACGTACGGTATTACGATAGCGGGTAGCTAAATTATGTAAAAAGTATGATAATTTTGAGCAACGCCTAAGCAAAACATATTTTGTCATCTGGAAAAATGAAACAACAACAAGTCTCTCTTTGCGTCCCTCTCGCATATGCATACGCATGGACATTTGTTTGGCAGCCAAAAAAAAACCTTTAAATAGACTGCTTCCAGTCTCAACTATGAGCTCTTATAGTTATGGTTCATGTTAGTATTTGCCAAAAGTGTACTGTTTGCAGAACAGCGAAACATTTTCTCAATTACATTTATCGTAATGAATATTGTTTCCTAAATTTAATTTATTCTGGGGGTGCTGTCTGGAGTTGAGAAACCAAAATATGACGCTGTACGATAATTTTCTTGAAAAACGATAATTCTAACGGTGATTTACGATTACTACAACTTTTGGATCTGGCAACACTGCACCTTATGACCATAAACAAAATTTGCTAATAAATAAAATATGGCCGCCGGTACTCCATGCGAGCAAGCTCGTTGCTATTTTATCTTGTTTTTATTTTATATCGTTAAATAGTCCTTTTTCCCCCCTAAAGTCTGTTGGGTAAAATTTCGCTCCTCCAGTTGTGTTTGTGCTTTTGTGCGGTTGGATTTAAAGAACTTAGAACTCATTTTGTGATTGTGTTGGTCAGTGTTTATTTGCCATCATGTCGAACAGAAAATGTTGTATCCCTGCGATGTTCAAACAGTGAAAATGGTTACTATACGATACATCCTTAAAGTCTGTACGTACAAATATACATACTAAAAGGAATTTAGTTGTGTTTATTTTTATTTAATCATGCCCTTAAACTTACACTTCGGTATTTCTTCTTTTTCTCAAATTCAGCGATCTTATCTACATTTAATATTATCATAATGAATAAGGTAGGTACTTTTTTTCCAGCAAGCTTTGATTTTCAAGCATGCTAACGAAAAAGATCCTACCTTATTCATTATTTCAGTGACGTGACGGTGGTATAGGTCCATATACATACATGCCTATATATATGTATGTTTCAGAACTACTATCAATATAAGTACATATTTATAACTAGCAACAGTAGCTACAGCTACTATACACCAGCTGTAACTACTTTTGCTAGTTATATATATATATATATTGATAGTAGTTCCCGATCTCGTGTCCAGAGGCAGCACTATCATCGTTTCTCATTATGAAACGAAAATATACCTCTATTTCATATATATACAAAGTACTCTGTGAGCTGGTGTAACATCGCGTGATACTTTTCAAATTCCCGAAAGGGCAAAGGCACATTGAACGCACTGCACACATGTAATGGCGATGACAATCACGACAAAACCATACAAGACGGCACAGTATTATCAATTGACGTCTCCGCTGGTATGTCATGATGAGTGACCAGCAGAGAATTTGGTATTCAGCAGCCAGGGTTGGAAAATGAACCAGTTTTTATTTGGAACTAGCTGCTGCCCGCGGCTCTGCCCGCGTGGTAATTCCATAAAATATGTATAAACTGAGCTTAAGTTACTCCTTATTACATCAGCTATCTGACAGTGAAAGTCCTGTCAAAATCGGTCCAGCCGTTTCGGAGATTAGCCGGAACAAACAGACAGACATACTTTTTTAAGTGCCGTATACACTTTCATGTGCATTTAGTAAAAAGCTGTTTTTCTTACATTACAAACAGACACTTGAATATTATTTGTATGTATAACAAAAAACTGTTTTCAATTATGTATTTTACACACTAAGCGCATGAGAGCACTTGCGGCGAGATACCTCCCCATATTAATGTCTGTGTAGGTACTTATATGCTTCTATCATACTAATATTATAAAGAGGAAAACTTTGTTTGTTTGATTGTAATGAATAGGCTCCGAAACTACTGAACCGATTTGAAAAATTCTTACACTGTTGGGAAGCTACAGTATCCCCGGGTGACATAGGCTATAATATATTTTCACAAAAATTAGGGATCCTTACTAAAACTCGAATAATGTAACCGCAATGTACCCGTGCGAAGCCGGGGGGCGGGCCGCTAGTGTATTAATATAATAATAGGTCACGTCTATTCACTTCACCAATGTTGCATATTTCCTAATAAAGGTGTATTTAAAATTTATTGATACCGACATTAATCTATACAAATTAATAAAATTTAAGTATTCGTTTGTAATGTCAAAAATAACAGCTTTTTAATGAGCATATGAAAGTATATACGATACTCAAAAAGACAAAACATTTAAATATTGTCTGCCTGTCTGTTTATTCCGGTTAATCTCCGAAACGGCTAGACCAATTTCGACGGGACTTCATTGGTAAATAGCTGATGCTATAAGGCGTAACTTGGGCTACTTGTTTTAGTACCACGCTGGCGAAGCAGCGGGCAACAAACAGCTATGCAGTTCTAAGTAAAACAATTTATATATATACTAGCTGTGTCCGCGACTTCGTCCGCGTGTAAATTAACTTAACAAAAATTTCGGGATTAATCATCCCCTATTTTATCCCCTTGGGGGTAGAATCAATCAAAATCCTTTCTTAGCGGATGCCTACGTCATAACATCTACCTGCATGCCAAATTTCAGCCCGATCCGTCCAGTGGTTTGGGCTGTGCGTTGATAGATCACTATGTCAGTCAGTCAGTCAGTCACCTTTGAGTTATATATATATAGAAGATTGTCTAAACAAATGCCACGACTAATCGACTCTAGCACTATGTACATTGACATAATTACATAAAACACTAAACTATCATTTTTCACGGCTCTAATTTCACGATCAATCCTATTTAATGTAACGCATTTTCTGATACCAAGCCAAATGATTGGAACGGTTCTACCTATTTGTAGTCTTGTCTCGTTTTAAGGACAGAATCGGTAGAATTTGAGGAAGTACATTTATTTTTAGCCTGGGGCATCCCACTGCTTTTTCTTCTTCCACTTCTGTACCAATGTTTATACCTATGCCAGGCCAAACATTAGCATCCCGTCATCTCCTTTAAGGTATGCCGCGGTGCCGTTTGTTTGAGTGAGGAAGCTGAGACGTAGCACTTCATAATCCTAGCCCATTGGTCGTTTGGCATGCGGCAAATATGACCGCATAAGGACATACATTAAAAGACAAGAACAATCCATAAAACTATCCTCATTTCATTGAAATAAAACTATTTTTCGGATTTTATCGCGTTTATTAACTTTATGTTCCCGACGTTTCGGTTGCTTTACAGCAGCCATGGTCACGGGGGGACTGAGGTGTTAGACGTCCTGATGTTATAGTTACAGTCCGTGAGTAGTTATAGTCTGTGAACATGTACAGGACCGCACCCGCCATTATATCAGATTTGATAAACCACAGATCCTCGCAAAAGAACACCGATTCCGACCAAGGATGATACGTGAGGCCATTGAAATTAAAAAACCTCCTAATTTTAATAGGGAAGATGGCTGGGTGCTACCACCAACTTGGGATCCAGTAATTAATATAATTAAATCCAAAACCAAGTGTACCATTGCAAGACCTCGAGACACTGTGAGCACTTTCTGCGTGGATCGGACCGCAAACAACAACTAAATATGAGGGTACCCAGTTACTAACTATAACATCAGGACGTCTAACACCTCAGTCCCCCCGTGACCATGGCTGCTGTAAAGCAACCGAAACGTCGGGAACATAAAGTTAATAAACGCGATAAAATCCGAAAAATAGTTTTATTTCAATGTGTAGTATTCGCGTAAATATAAGAAAACAATATATCCTCATTTCATAAGATGTCACAATTCTGCTCAAGTACTGTGAATTTAACCGTGAAATTTGCTCTGGAAGAAATTGGTGACCTTACAATGTTGTCTCTATTTTTTTGTAGCTCCAAGTAGAGAAAGCATCACAAAAGTCGAAGATAATAGGGACACAATACCTCCCAGATTAAGCTTTTCCCGGGACACGCCAAAAATCTAAAAAGTTGCCTACCTTGGTAACCACAAGTCACAATAAACTCTTAAAAATATTCCTAGATTAAAATTCAGTGTTCTATATTGGCCAGTAACGCCTTCATACATACACCTTCATTCAAATCATCAATTTGCACGCTGAAGAATGCATGTGGGTGGATACATTACAGAGTTTTTTACAGTTCTAGAGTGCACCCAAATTCACAAGATTCCTCAGTACAGTTCAGAATGCAAACTAATGTGGGTATAACATAAAATCGCTGCCAAAAGCCCAATAGACTTCCCACAATTTTTTTTTACCCAATTCTATATACATTTGTGGCAGCGAGAGAAATAATTTATCATGTTATCTGGAACATATTTCTGAAAACACTGTCGTATCCAAAATACGTTTCTGAACCAATCTTTGACAATCTATACAAATAAATAAAATTGGAGTGTCTGTTTGTAATATCAAAATAACACCTTTTCACTAAATACATATGAAACTACATACGTCACCTATAACAAAAACGCGATTTAATTTTTTTTTGTCTGTCTGTCTGTCTATCTGTCTGTGTGTTTGTTCCGGGTAATCTCCGAAACGGCTGGACCGATTTTGACGGGACTTTCACTGGCAGATAGCTGATGTTTTAAGGAGTAACTTAGGCTACTTTAATTTTAGAAAAACAATTAGGGTTCCGCGTAAAAAATAAAAACACACGAAATCAAAGAGTATCTCTGAAACGGCTGGACCGATTTTGACGGGACTTTCACTGGTAGATAGCTGATGTTATAAGCAGTAACTTAGGCTGCTAAGTTTAATTCCACGCGGACGAAGTCGCGGGCTCAGCTAGTCTTGTTATAATTAACTTCCAGAAAAAATGTCAGCATTATTTTTGGTTGGTACTTTAAGTCTAAAACTATGAATTGAACAATCGAAATCAATATGAAATACATAATAGTCTTATCGATTATGTAGCGCCGTTCAAGTCTCTTGTCTACCTATGCGTCCCCTAGTCTCGCCTACAATGTAGTTTGTACGATAACACAAAGTAACTCTTCAAATAAACCATTTCCTTTAATATGTTATCGACCCATCAATGATCGATCCTTCCATAATTTAGTTTTAAACACACTTTTGTACCAACTGTAATAATTTGTGAATTCTCAAGATAATTAATATTGGTTTTCTTTCTTGAAAACTTCAAATAAGTACCCTAAACAATCTACTATATAAAAATAAGTCGGGTTTTCCTTCCTGACGTTATAACTCCAGAACACATAAAACAGATTTCCACGGTTTGGCATTCGTTGGATAGGTCTCAGGCTCCGTGAGGTTTATAGCAAAGAAAATTCAGGAAAAATTTCAACAGAACGCGGATGGAGTCGCGGGGCACAGCTAGTCAATAATAAAATAAATAATTGGATATAGATTAGCAGAATGGAAATAGCCCAAAAACATAAATACTTTTGCAAACTAATACCAACCTAAAATCACTCGTACTAGAGTTTCATTCTGCATAACTGCACGCAACTGTCAAAATATTATTGAATACATTTATTAACACTAAGGTGGTGCACAATCGCAACTGTATTCACCGAAGGGATAGGTAGACTTGTAGTGCATCCAAATTTCGACCCTATTGCCATTATACATAATACTAGCTGTGCCTCGCAACTCCGTCCGCGTGGAATGTGGACCACCCCTAACATTTAGGGGTATGACAAATAGATAGTAGCCGATTCTCAGACATGAAAATCACTAACATTGTGACACGAGAATTTTATATATGAGATAATAATTATTTTATTTTTAAATCAGTCGATAAAAGTGGCGTGCCACAGCACTATGTCTACAACAAGCCGACACGTAGGCTGAGTTGAAACGTGTTTTGCGCGGCAACAGACACGATAATGTGACATTCGAGGCGGATAATTGTGAGACTATCCTATACCATACTAAAGTCAAACTCGCTACTATACAAAATGTTACACAACAAATTTAATTCGGATACCTATTTATTGTTTTTGTTGGTGATTGGTTGGCAGTTCACACGTCTTCCGGAATACATGCAGATTTCTGCACAGGGTATTTTTTCTTCACCGTTCAGCAAGTAATAATCTTGGTTAGAAATGAGATAAGCCAATATGAAATTCCCAAAGGTGCAACCTTTGAACCTGCATACCTTGTGTTTAAATGTTCCAAAGAGTGATTCTAATCACTGAGGTATCCAGTCTTAATTATGAAATAATAATGCCGACAGCCTTCCATCCTCATAAATATTTAAAATTTTAATCAGACATTGCCCAATCATTGTCGCCCTATTCGGCTTGCATCAATTGGTTATAAATTAAATTATTTTTACTACACACTAATATCGACTTCATTCTAACAATGTTACAGTTCATTTTGCATTGTTTATATAAATTTAATTATGATTTATTTTGCTTGAGGTAAAAATTTAAAATCCTACTTAATATTATAAATGCGAAAGTTTGTGAGTGTGGATGTATGTTTGTTACTCTTTCACGCAAAAACTACTGAACGGATTTGGATGAAATTTGGAACACAGATAGTTTATAACCTGAATTAACATATAGAATACTTTATTTAAGTCAATGCGGACGAAGTCGCAAGCAGAAACTAGTAAATAAATATATTTATACGCTAAATAAGAGTAGCCCAACCATTACTAACAAACACAAATAACGTTAATTGAGTTCAAAATCATTAAAATTAAC
Source organism: Notodonta dromedarius (assembly GCA_905147325.1). Classification (NCBI taxonomy): domain Eukaryota; kingdom Metazoa; phylum Arthropoda; class Insecta; order Lepidoptera; family Notodontidae; genus Notodonta; species Notodonta dromedarius. The sequence continues at coordinate 2,504,530 of LR990187.1, forward strand.
ATTACAAAGAGGTGCGCCAGTAAAACATACCAAGGTAAATGTTGAAATCTGGGAATTTTATGGAACGTGGCTTGACACATTTCTGCATGTCGTCCCCAATTTTATGTTACACATAGAATTAGTACCATGACATTAAAAATTATAGAAAAATGGAACCGTTTAATTTCCATTTTATGCGTTGCCAATTTGTTGCAAAATATTGCCATAGTAACGCGTATAAGTACGCGAATATATCGCCGTATATATACAAGGTGACACATAATGGGTATACTTTTTTTTAAAAAACTTAACTTTGTAATTCTAAAACCATCAGCTTTGGAGGGAACTTGAAAAACAAAAGGTGTTATAGGAATACAGCTGTTGACAGACTTCACAAGTTTACAAAACCTTTAGTTCTTCAACTGTCCCTCAAAGCCGATAGTTTGAGATTTACAAACTTAAATTGCAAAAAAAATAGTATACCCTTTTTGTTTCACCTAGTATATATATCTGCGAAAGACTGCAGGCAGATGCTGGATGCGGCAAGCTGAAGACAGGGCGCTATGGCGCTCATTAGGGGAGGCCTATGTCCAGCAGTGGACAAGCATAGGCTGATGATGATGATGATGATATATCGTCGAATTATCGCGCCATCGTTGAGGCTGTTATTTGGATTATATCGTTTTGATTAGACCGGAATCAACACACGTGCACTGCTGTAGACCAAACCCAACCTTGTGTTAGTGGTTCTAGGTTGGTTTCAGTTTGCAAACGTGTGTGTGGGTTGATTCAATTTTGCAAATCTACGTCCATTTATAAATCTAAATCTTGCTCAAATATACTTACACATTTGAGAACTCATTTTGTACAAGAATAAAATTTTCAAGTTCGCTCTTAAATATGAGAAGGATATATTAATAAAGACAACTCGCTGCGAGCATTATTAAATAAGCAAATAAAACCCTTGAAAATCGTCGGGCAAAATTTTCGCAAACTTTGTCAAACTAGAGTAGGAACTCTCTCGAGCATATATTGATCGACATCGGTCGGGCAAGTTAGTAGTAACCATTAAAGTAGTAACTCATCATCATCACCTTGCCCTTATCCCACACTAGGTGGGGTCGGCGCAGCACGTTCTCTTCTTCCATTCAAGCCTATCATCCGTCATCTCTGCACTCACTCCCTTTTCGGTCATACCCTCTTCCACGCAGTTCATCCACGTCTTTTTAGGACGTCCCCTACCCCGACTACCGCTCACTCTCATACTCATCGTCATTTTGACCACATGATCATCCTCTCTTCGCATAACATGTCCATACCACGCTAACCTTCCGCTCTTTATTAAAGTTGTAACTCTTTGTAATTATTAATTATAAGCAACTGGCGATTCAAAAAAAAAAAGGTCAAAAGATGAGCTCGCTGAGTTTCTAGCCGCATATTCTCAGTCGACAAAATATGTAAAAATTACAATTTGTAAATGCCCCCGTAGGCCTAAACAAAATAAACGCTTTGACTGGTACTAAAAACGAATGCGTACGCGACACACTCGCCAATCTAGATACACTTCAATTAAAGTCTTCGGCGCACCCTGATGCTTATGTAACACGCACGGCAAAGTTACATTAAAGTCTCAATAGAGTACAATACAAGTTAAAAAAAAAAAACAATCCTACCTTGTGGTTGATCTTCGCATTTTTGGGCGCCTTCACTATCGCTGGCTTGGGCGGCGGCGCCACCGGCACGGGCGCGACGACCACTGGTTCTGTGGCCAAAGGAATAACACTTAAGTCTGAGAGCGGGCTTGAGTATGCTTTTGACATGAATTTTGTACTGGTATGACGTAAGAATGACATTGCCAAGATCGCTGTCAGACTTGAGATCGATCTTATTAATTCGGGTCTTAGGGCCTGTGCACACCATGTTTTTTAAACACGCCGTCGACGCGCACTTTTATCCTACAAAAGTCTACAGTTTACAGTCTACAAGCTGCGTCTGACTCGCGTTTAAAAAATGTGGTGTGCATGGGCCCTTAGTTTGGTATCTTGATCGCCGAATGCTGGGTTCGCCCATGGGCAAGTTGTAACATGACGAGTTTATAATGAGCAGATGGCATCACACACCTCACAGGAAGTCATGGGGGAGGACCTGCATCCAGCATTGGACGTCTTCCGGCCGATTGATGGGTGTTCATACCAATCAAAATGGATATATGAATGTCTAGAGGTTACCTAGAGCTCGTTTCAAAGGTATGTGGAACCACAATCGTAGCAATTCCCAGACATGGTCTTTTGGAAATTGCTAAGGTTCTTCCAAATCTATATTAACCCACAGTGAACAACGCCTATGACCTGATAAACCTTGCATGGATGTTAGGCCAGTGATTCGGATCCTTAAATCGCTTGACGACCGCTCGGCGTACTGCACCGCGTGGTTCGGGGTTCGATTCCTGCCGGGGCAAATTTCTGAAATGGTCTTTTCGTAATTTGTCCAGGTCGCCGAGGGTCAAACCTCAACGTCATTATTGGTCACAATTCCCGATCCTGGTTAACAGGAGTTACAGTGGTGGGAATGTGTGGCGGGACCAGTCCCATTAAAAAAAAGCCCCGGTCTGGGTGTCACCGGGATCGCCCCCATTCCATTGTGTGGTACCCATAGTACAAGCGTCGCTTAGTTTGGGACCGTACAGTTGATGTGTCAGTCTGGCGATATTTATATATAAAAGGACTAAATGATAAATGAGAACTAGTCACCCACCTGGCTGCGCTCTTCCCTGCTGCTGTGGCTGCAGAGGTGACCTCTTCTCTTGTTCTATCACAGCCGGCGCCGCCGGCGGCGGAGCCCCCGTGCTGCCACCTCGTACCTACAGACAAACAGTAACACATGTTGAAACAACATACAAAGTCAAATATCTCTTGAATTTAACTTATCCCCGGGACTCGTTGAGGGTCAAACCTCGTCGTCATTATTGGTCACCATTGTCGATCTTGGCTTACAGGAGTTATTGATGGGAGTGTGTGGCGGGACTAGTCCCAAATTATCTCTTGAACGAGACTACGGCACAGATAAGGAGGTTAGAAGTTTGAACCGGATCAGAATCTTGAGAAACAAGAATGGCTACCCAAAATTGATTCCTTAATTTCAGGTGCGTATATGAAATATTTATCCAATTGGTAGCAAGTGAGACAGTAAACTAAAATGCAGGCTTCTTTATGAAATTTTAGAGATGATCTTGTGGAACGATTATAACCGGAGATTAACCTGTTTTTCGGTTTATTTTACCGGCAATTCTCCAGTACTTAGTGCACCGGTGCAAACCTGAGGTGTAACTGTTGTGACAAACTCAGATTTGACAGCTTGCTAATTCAAATTTCATGAACACACCAATCGATAGATTGTCCATCGTCATTTTCTACTTCGAGCAATGTTACAGCCTACATTCAGTCAAGAAAGTATCGGGAATGGATGATTTATTTATGGTTCCAAATTCAAATTTTAGTTTTTTTGTTGTTGCTAGAATGGCACAACTATTTTCCATTTTGGTGCGGAGTTTCAGTTGCATCTGTTATTTATATTAAATACAGTGCTGTTTTTAGTTATATCATATCTAGTGTGTATTGCGAATTTCATAATGGACAAAAACATCGAGCAAAGAGTTTGTCTTAAATTTTGCATCGCCAATGGAATTTCGTGTTCGGAGTCACTAAAAATGTTACAGAAGACTTACGGTGAATCGATTTTATCAAACACACGTCCTTATGAGTGGTACAAAGCGTTCAAAAGCGGTTGAGATGTGATGAAAGATTTGCCTCGCTCTGGTAGGCCATCAACGTCTGCAACTGAAGTTAACATTGCAAAAGTGAAGGAAATAGTGACTGAAAATCTTCATTAAACATTGAGAGAGATAGCCGCCGAACGTTCTGTGTCTCACGAGTCGATCCGTACCATTTTAAATAATCACTTGGGTATGAAACATGTTTCCGCTCGGCTAGTCCCAAAAGACCTGAATTTTCTTCAAAAACTCAATCGCATGAGAGTAGCTGAGGACATGCTAGAACAAGTCAATTCTGACCCAACATTCATGAAACGCATTGTTACTGGTGACGAGACGTGGATTTACTAGTTTGACATGCAAACTAGTGAACAAGCTTCGGAGTGGCGCCCTCCAACTGAACCGAAACCGAAAAAACCACGCCAAAGTCGATCAAAAGTCAAAGTCATGTTGACTGTTTTCTTTGACTATCGCGGTGTTGTGCACTCAGAATTCTTGCCGGAAGTTCAAACGGTAAATAAAGAATATTATTTGAGCGTTATGCGGCGTTTAAGACAGTAAATTCGACGAAAAAGGCCAGATTTCTGGAAAGAAAATTCTTGGATTTTGCACCACGATAATGCGCCTTCGCACAAGGCCATCATTGTGAACGAATTTTTGCCCAAACGCTCAAAAAATACCATCGAGCAACCACCATATTCACCAGATATAGCTCCAGCCGACTTCTTTCTTTTTCCTAAACTCAAATTACCACTTCGTGGCACCCGTTTTCAATCGGTAGAACACATAAAGGAGAATTCGCGGCGAGAACTTAACTCAATTCCGGAAACAGCGTTTAAACAATTTTTTGATGATTGGATTATTCGTTGGCATAAGTCTATCGTTTCTGAAGGCGCATACTTTGAAGGTGATAAAATAATTTTGGATGAATAACAAACATTTTGTGTATTATTGATCTTTTCCCGGTACTTTCTTGACAAAGTAGTATATACTTATAAGGAAATTATACCATGAGGTTAGTGATATGCAAATACCCGTATACCAATGACTATAGCATCTGTGAAATGCACGTAAATCCCCAAAAGCAACTCACTTTACCCACTCACGACATTTTCCTAACGATTCATCAATCGTATGACGTTAATGGCAATACGACCGCTTGGCGCGGTGGAACGAGCGTACGCGGCTCAACTCACTGCACATGGTGAATGCGGGTTCGATTCCCCCTGGGGTAAATTTCAGAAATGGCCTTTTCGTAATTTGCCCTGGTCTGGGTGTCACTGGGATCGCCCCTAGTCCATTGTACGGTACCCATTGTACAAGAGTTGCTTAGTTTGGGACCATACAGTTAGTAGTGTGTCAGTCTGGCGATATTTATTTACTTTTTTATTAATACTATTTAGTTATGACTAGAGAATAATGATAACCTTTATGCCCCATTGCTGGGCCGGAGGCGTCCCTCAATGCGAGGGGGGACTCAGGCCAGTCACGACCAGATTCTGTGAGATCAGGCGACTTGTGGAATTTTCTCACAACTCTTACCTTAACCAGTGATAAACGTATTCGAAATACAATAACAGATAAAGTAAGAGGTAGGAGGCTGGAATGGTTTGGACACGTGATGAGAAGGGATGAGATGCATGTGACTAAAAGAGTGATGAATATGAACGTGGATGAATACAGTGCGGGAGGATGGCCCAAGAAAAGATGGATGGATTGTATCAAGAGTGATATGAACGAGGTTGGAGTGGATGTGAGTATGACAGGAAAGCGTGATGTATGGAAGGAAAAGACATACTGCGCGACCACAGATAATGGGAAAAGGTAAGGCAGATGATGATGATGAAACGTATTCGAAATACAACGCAGTTTTGTATTGCGTACACTTTGGAATAATTACTTTTAAATACGACACACCGAAATCAAGTTTTGATATCGGAACCAGTATTCTGTATCAAAAAAACAGTTTAGTTTGGTACGAGTCATGAGCGTGTTATTGAAGCCATAATCTATACATATATGTAAAAAAAATGTTTGTCTGTATGTCCTTTATAGAATCGCAATCTATGCATATCTTCAGCAAAGTGTTGTGCATGAGCCCACAAAGGTTTCTGAGTTGGTACGACCAATGTTTGACAGATGCGTAGCAACGCGCGCAGGGTACAGCTAGTCTATTTTATAAATGAATCTCTATTTCCTTGATTCTATAATATCTATATGATTATCACTTGCTTACGGTGAAGGAAAACATCGTGAGGAAACCTACATGTCTTAGAAGATCTAACCAATTTTCGAAAGACATGTGAAATCCGCCAACCCGCACTGGGCCAGCGTGGTGGATTATGGCCTGAATCCCCCTCATGTTGAGGGGAGGCCCGTGCCCAGCAGTGGGACGTCAAAAGGGCCAAATTATTATTTCCTTGGTCATCGCATCACGCGTGAACGGATGGAAAGATTTCGCTAATTCTCTTTTTGTTGTGTTTATTATTGTCAGGACAAGGTGCTTATGAAAAAAAAATTTAAAAAGTTGAGCGGAATAATTCTAATTCAATATTCATTGTTAAGACAGGACAACGTCTGTCGGGTCAGCTAGTAAGATTATAAATAAAGTAGAGCAGAGGAATATACATCTGTACGGAGTAGATGGAAAACAGACGTGCCAAGAGCACTGCCTGCACAATAGAAGAAAGAGTGTTTGGGGTAATATGGTAGTTATTGTAAGTTTGTTGTAACTTAAGAAACAAAAATAGCGAAAATATTGCTAGCGATAGGATTTTAATAAAAAAACCATATGGAACAAAAATAATATTCAATTTAAGCAAAAAAATACACGCGCATTTTTTTCGCGAAAATTGTTCATGGGCAGTGCAAAATTTTCGCAATTTCTGTAGTTGACATTATCCAAAAAAAATATACACAATTCACCGCCAACCACCTTAACCTTATACCATAAACAAAAACGACCAAACTATCTATACATTAATTCGACAGCGCTTTCGCGCAATTTATACCTAACTACACTGTAACAAGGCTCAATATTACTAGTGGCGGCATCACGTGCAAAATAATTTCGGACCGGTTAGTCCACAAGTGGAGAAATGTCACCGAGGAGTATTGAGTAATTTAATATCGGTTATTATATGAAAGGTAAACGAAATAGGGAACACTTATATATCAAACTAGCTGAGCCCGCGACTTCGTCCGCGTGGAATTTAACTTAACAAAAACCCCACTCCCGCGTTCTTAGCCCGCGCGACAGGACCCATTTTTTGTTTTTCTAAAATAATAGTAGCCTAAGTTACTGCTTATAATATCAGCTATTTGCCCGTGAAAGTCACGTTAAAATCGGTCCAGCCGTTTCGGAGATTACCCGGAACAAACACACAGACAGACAGACAGACAGACATACAGACAGACAGACAGAACGACAGACAGACAGACAGACAATTTTTTTTTAATCGCGTTTTTGTTGTAGGTGTCTTATGTACTTTCATATGCATTCAGTGAAAAGGTGTTATTTTGATATTACAAACAGACACTCCAATTTTATTTGTTTGTATAGAAGATTATAATTTAGCCATTTCGACGTCCCACTCCTGGGCACCGGCCTCCCCTCACTGCGAGGGGGATTAAGGCCGTAATCCTCCACGCTGGCCCAGTGCCGATTTGTCATGTCTTTCGAAAATTGTTGAGATTTTCTAAGACATGCAGGTTTCCTCACGATGTTTTCCTTCACCGTAAGCGAGTGATAATCATATATAAATTATGATTCGCACATAGATTTCGAAAAACCCAGAGATGCCACCCGGGGTTGGAACCCAGGACCTGGTGCCCGCAAGCCGCGTGCTTAACCAATCGGTTATCACTGCTTGCAGGTATCCCATTAAAATACCCCAACAGTTCCATGTAATGTTCGATCGGGTGAATAAAACTGTAATAATTTCACGGATCACTGAGCATTGTAACGCGAGCGCGGAACCGAGACCGACATACTTTAATCAACCGCGCCAAAGCGAGACGGAGCGCATTTAATGATAACCGTTTTCACATTAAGCAAGTGCGAGAAGGAGAGCTATATGGATGAACACAACAGGCGTTCGTGTTTTAAATGTGAAACAAAAAATGTACAGAATTGTTGCAACTTTTTTCTGCATCTTCGTTCGCGGTTATACTCGTACTAGGTGAAGCAGGAAGGGTATACTTTTTTTTTTGCAACTTTACTTTGTAAATCTAAAACTATCACCGGCTTTGTGGGACAGTTGAAGTACTACAGGTTTTGTAGACTTATGAAATCTGTCAACAGCTGTATCCTTTTGTTTTTCAAGTTTCGTCTAAAGCTGATAGTTTTAGAATTACAAAGTTAAGTTTGGAAAAAAAGGTATACCCTTTCTGATTCAACCTGTAAACTACAAATTTTAAAAACTCTCTATACGGTGACTCTTAGTCGCTTAGTGGATACGCTACGATAGACAGGGTTTTTAACCCCCGACGTAAAAAGAGGGGTGTTATAAGTTTAACATGTGTATCTGTGTGTCTGTCTGTGGCATCGTAGCGCCCAAGGGGATGAACCGATTTTAACTTTGTTTTTTTTTTGTTAGAAAGGTATTCTGATCGCGTGTTCTTAGCTATGTTTCACGAAAATCGGTTCAGCCGTTTGAAAATTATCAGCTCTTTTGTTGTTTAAAAAGCCGTCGTATCGGGGGTTTTTTAATATTTCAATTTTATAAAACAAAGTCGGCAAACAAGCGTGAGATACGCCTGGTAAGCAGCCACTGTAAGCTATAGATGCTTGCAATACCAAAGGCGTAGCTAGCACGATGTCGATCTGAAGAGGGGGCGGAACAGAGGCAGAGGAAGGAACAGAGCTTCCGGCTTTTGTAACAGGGTGGTACTACAACATTCGAGCCAGAGTATATATCAGCTGTAGTGAACCTTAAACAGTTTTTTTGTACATAAATCAGTCTCGTAGTCTGGTTAGAAATAAAAAGCGATGATCGATCAGTTTAGAAATAATAGAAGCTTGTAAAAAGCGATGAGGATCATTTTTTATCAGGTGCCGTCTCGGGGGCCACTAAGGGGGGTGGGGGGAGTTACGTACGCGCAGTTAGCAAAAAAACTTGCTGTTTTAAGTTGGCTTTAGACAACCGGAATGCCTCTCTAAAAACAGAGTCGTAGTACACAATCTTAATTAGGCTGTTTCTGTCTCCCGCTTTGCACCAGAGGGAAGTGGAATTTTTCTCTTCCAACTCCTCCTGTTATTATTTCTTTCGATTAAATCCGTGCGGGTTCCAAGACAATTGTAACTTTTCCCCGGGACTCGTCGAGGGTCAAACCTCGACGTCATTATTGGACACCACTGTCGATCCTGGTTTACAGGAGTAACAGTGGTGGGAGTGTGTGGCGGGACCAGTCCTAATAAAAAAAAACTTAATTAGGGTTAAACCAACAATGGCGTTTATTTTTTTATTTATTTATACAAAAAAGTCGGCAAACAAGCGTACGTATGTACGTACGATTTGGCTGAGGCTACACACTTAACGTAGCCCATAGATGCTTGCAATGCCGTCATGAAGGGGAATGAGATAGAAGGTTTTGCGTCGCATTTATTCCGGCTAAGGGGCCATCCATAAATTACGTCACACGTTAAGTGGGGAGGGAGGGAGTCGACGAAGTGTGACAATGTGTGACAAGGACGGGGGAGGGGTCAACAAATCATGAAATTCGTGTGACGTAATTTATGGATGGCCCCTAATCTCCGAAACTGGTGGACCGATTCTGACGGGGCATTCACTGGCAGATAGCTGATGTTATAAGGAGTAACTTTGGTTACTTTAATTTTATCAAAGTTGGTACCACGCGGTTGGTTACGGGAGCATCAGCTATCAAGAATATTGGCACCTATTTGTCCAGACTAGGGAGATCCTTGATCCTTCTCGTTTATTTGCAAAAGAAGGATGGAACATGTCGTTTCCGACATCGGAAACTTTCCGCCAACTGTGAATACTCCCCCGGGGACAGCTGCGACACACATAACAAAATGAACAACGCACAACCCTTGCGTACGAGACCTCACAATGGGGCAGCCACCCTCGGGTATTATTGCCGGTCATAGCATAAGGCACGAGGGCTGGGGTGCAAAAATAAATCTATCGCAACGCAACCAGATTGGCGTTCCGTCTTTATTGAGGTTTGAGACCCTAAATAAAGATGGCTGATCGGCGACTAATATCCCATGACATTTACACATACTAGCTTTTTGCCGAATGTACTATACGTCGACAACAGCGCCACAATAAGAAAACCTAACATAATCGGTCGAGCCGTTTAGGAGGTTAAGAATTACGAACACACGGATACCGGAATTTTATATATAACTAGCGACTCGCCCCGGCTTCGCACGGCTCTAAAATTATCAGCGTTTCTCTACTATACTATGCATCACTACATTATTATAAAACAAAGTCGCTTCCTTGTCTTTGTAGTTTATCATTTTGATCTAACTCGTAGGTGTCAGCCAGCGTTTGCAATGTAAGCGCAAAAAAATGTGTTTATTTACGACATCACATTAGAAACCTCTAATAATATCAGTGTTTCTCTACTATATTATGCATGTATACATATAAACTTTCCTCTTGAATCACTCTATCTATTAAAAACCGCATCAAAATCCGTTGCGTAGTTTTAAAGATCTAAGCATACATAGGGACAGACAGACAGCGGGAAGCGACTTTGTTTTATACTATGTAGTGACAGTGAAGAAGTGTACTAAACTAAACTCAAACTGAGGAAACCTGTAGATATTTCGAAAGGCGTGAGAAGCTCGCAAACACGCACAGGGCCAGCGTGATGAACTATCGCCCGAATCCCCCTCGCATTAAGAGGGATTTTGAATAAAATAATAAAATTGTAATCTGTAGCATAAATTGCGATACCTACGAATAAGAACGGGGAGTCTACATCACTGTTATCAGTGGCTGATATCGCTTCAAGGACCCGCTAATCAGAAACCTCAGAGTATGTACCGCATTACTTTTAGAGTTCCTCAACAGAATTACTAAAAATACGAATAATTACGTCATTCCCCAATTTTAGTTCACTTCACTTGTATTTAGGAAAATAAAAACTCCATTGTTGACGGGCAGGGGTCTTTGATAAAGGAAGGAATGGATACAGTACTTCATACTTTATTATTATTCAAATGCGATCTCGCGGCAATGACAGTGTGTGTAAAGCGCGCCGGCGCGCGGGGCCCAGTATCAAAACTGTGCAAAACGACGTCAAAACTATGGATACGCCTAACGATTTCAAGTCAATTACATAAGAATATTATAACGTGACGGGTTATATTCAAAATACCGTTTTTGTAAGAGAAAGAGTATTAAGCAAATATGGAAAGACTTTTATTTTATTTTATCGGTCCACAAAAAATACATTAAATAATAAATACATGAGATTTTAAAAAAAACTGGGACTTTAAAATTAAATGTGACATTTAATTATAAGCGGCACGACGTCCTTATGATGTGTACAGTGTTAAAGTATAGCAGGGGTCTGCTAATTACAGATATGCGAAAATAATTTACGAAGATAATATTAATTACCATTGCGTTCTAATTGGTTTTAAACTATTTATGGCCATATAACTATTGACCTGGCCCACTACTAACTAGCACAAGGGTTTATGTGGAAGCTGGCACACGGTAGTAACAATGGTGAGAGAGTGTAACGGGCTTCGCACATTTACATAATAAAAAAAAACCTGGAAAAAATTGTTTTACAGTTTTTAAAGCAGCTACGGAACCCTTGGAACAAGTACAGCTCACACTTGGCCGGCTAATAATTTAATATTGCAACATTTGCAACGTGTTACACGCATTTATGCATGTAGGACAACGCACTGCGCCTAACCAATTTTCCGGTATGCAAATAAGCATTCGCGATTGGCTGACGCTAACTCCATCTAGGCGTTCACTTTAGAACTAAGGTAGTGCCATCTTGCGGCCAGTATACGCCACTAACAGTGCCACAAATTAAAACATGTTGTTGAACAGCGAAATGTGGAACTTGAGTTCTTAACTTTAAACTTCTATTCGCCAAACGAGTTAACTTCACCCATAATAAATATACAAATATTAACGCCTTACGACTGTCCCGCAAGTTATTTATAAAAGTTGTGCGATATCAGCTTGACTTTTTATTACAAAGTCGGCCGACAAGCGTACGAACCGCCTGATATTAAGGCGATTACCGTAGCCTATAGATGCTTGAAATACCAAAAGCATTGGTCGCACGGTGCCGACCAAAAGGGAATGGAGGGGTTGGGCTTTCGATTTATCTCTCATCTTACGAGACATTAGTGGATTACAGACTCGAATTCACCCCCCATCGAAGGGGATTTTCCCCGGAAAAGGGGTAACAGCTAGGATGACTTAACCAAATACTGTACTGCAGTACTAAATAAATAAATATCGCCAGAATGACACACCGACTGTATGGTCTCAAACTAAGCGACGCTTGTACTATGGGTACCGTTCAATAGACTGGGGGCGATCCCGGTGACAACCAGACCAGGGTTAATTACGAAAATACCATTTCCGATATTTACCCATGCGGGAATCGAACCCGCAACTACCGTATGCAGTGAGACGAGCGGCCTACGCTCGAGCCACTGCGCCAAGCGGTCGTCGAACTATACTTTGACTATCCGTTCTATTGACTGTTTGTATGGAGTGCCAGGAACCAGATTCCCAACTCTGTAACACTCTGTGCACTTGACTCGTGATACGTCCAAACTGACGTATGAGTGTGGGTCGAGTCGATGGCCAGCAGTTAACAGAATTAGACCCTAAGAACATAGTCTTGACTCATACAGACACACTATTACACCACCAGCTGTTTTTGTCTCCCGCTTTGCACCGGAGAAAGTGGAAATTTCTTCTTCCAACTCCTGCATTTTTTTTCGATTAAGTTCGTGCGGGTTCAAAGACAATTTAACTTTACGCCGGGACTCGTCGAGGGTCAAACCTCGGCGTCATCATCGGTCACCATTGTCGATCCTGGTTCACAGGAGTAACAGTGGTGGGAGTGTGTGACGGGACCAGTCTTACAGCAACACCCTGAGATGCGGTGATGACGTAACATCTTATCAGTGCTAAGGCCGTCGACCTACTACTAGTACTAATAGTAAACAATTCCTAAGAACCCGCTAATGCAACCACGATAAGCCACTGATAATACGCGTGCAATAATTGCATTAATACTTTTAAACAAATGTGCAATCGTCTATTTTATAAAACTGTAAAAAGTGTATTAGACTTAGGCTCGTATTCATAAATAGATCTCAAGTCTGAGAGCGATCTTGAGTACGTTTGTGACGTGTAATTTTGTACTGGTATGACATAAGTATGACATTTCCAAGATCAGCTCACAGACTTGCGATTGATTTATTTAATACAGTCCTAAACAGGTGTGTCTAGAACAGTCATTCCCAAAGTGGGCGATAACGCCCCCTTGTAGTCAATACAGGGAACAGAGAGAATGAGGCGATGAAGCGGTTTAAGGAGGCGATGGCTGATTTGTGTTTTTCTAATATTTTAATTAAATTATAAAAACTAAACGTATAAAAGTCAAAACCTACCTAACACAATGATTTATTACGTTTTCATTTTTGCCCAGTTTTACTGTATTAAACTAAGGTTATAAAAAAGTAATGATTGCGACTATGATTTTCAATACACGTGGTATTACTTAAATAAAATAAGGGGCGCTAGAAAGTAATTGATTCTCAAAATGGGCGGTAGACACAATAAGTTTGAGAAACTCTGTTCAGGAACCACAGGAGTTCCTTATAAAATGTAAGTGAGCAATAAGAAGGGTTTTTTGAAAAAGCTATCCTGTCTACGGTGGTAAAGACAAGGTGTAGCCAATTCACTACACCTCGGATAGATACTACAGGTCTCGACAGAGGTAAGTACCGTTCCTGTTATTGATTATTTGTTTGTGTTATCATATGACGTAGCGAGGTCGCTTGGTCAAGGGGAGGTCAATATCATTGAAGCATCCCTGGCTATCGCCAAAATGTAAGAGATAAAAATTAAGTATACTATGTGAAACAGAGAGGGTATGCTTTTTTTTCAAAACTTAACTTTGTAATTGTAAAACTATCAGCTTTTGAGGAAACTTGAAAAACAAAAGGTGTTATAGGAATACAGCTGTCGACATATTTCACAAGTCTACAAAACATTTAGTACTTCAACTGTCCCACAAAGCCGATAGTTTTAGATTTACAACGTAAAGTTGCAAAAAAAATTATATACTTTTTGTTTCACCTAGTATACGACGAACGTAATTCGACGTATTATTTGCTGGGTGTAGAGTTGAAGACGATTTGAAACATAGAAATATGAACCCCTATATGTGCCGCGAAATTGAGTTGTTTTCGAGATATTTACATACTTGCGTTTTTTTTATTAGGACCCAAAAATCGATAGTTAATGACTTATTAAAATTAAACAACTTATTTAATGACTAGCTGAGCCCGCGACTTCGTCCGCGTGGAATTTTGATCCTTTCTTAGGGGATGTCTACGTCATAGTAGCTTTATGCATGCAAAGTCTCAGCCCGCGCGGTTTAAAATAGACAAAGTTTCATACAAACTTTCATCCCCTATTTTATCCCCTTGGGGGTAGAATTAATCAAAATCCTTTCTTAGCGGATGCCTACGTCATAACATCTACCTGCATGCCAAATTTCAGCCCGATCCGTCCAGTGGTTTGGGCTGTGCGTTGATAGATCACTATATCAGTCAGTCACCTTTGAGTTTTATATATATAGATTTTTTATTCAATAGGAACTTATTGCTGTCACCATAATAAAAAGCGGTATTAATCTACAGTAGAGATTCTATTCAAATAAATACAATTAAAGTGACTAACAGACACTTTAACAGCTTATATTGTAGCAGTTTTATTTTGTCGAAGTACCACGCGAGCGGAGACCCGGGCAACAGCTAGTCATGAATAAAAAGTAAAATTCAGGGTATTACACTTTTGCGAAATATTTAGAAATATTAAAGTTTTTTCTTAGGAATCAGCCCGCCACTCACTCCCACCACTGTTACTCCTTTAAGGAGGATCCAGGATCAACAATGGTGTCCAAATGACGGAGAGGTTTGACCCTCGACGAGTCCCGGGGTACCACCTACCCGGACTTTATATATAACTGTGCCCCGCGACTCTGTCCGCGTTCTGTTGAAATTTTTCCTGAATTTTCTTTGCTATAAACCTCACGGAGCCCGAGACCTTTCCAACGAATGCAAAACCGTGGAAATCGGTTCGTGCGTTCTGGAGTTATAGCGTCAGGAAGGAAAACCCGACTTATTTTTATATAGTAGATAATATCATTTCGCCCTTTTGACGTCCCACTCCTTGGCATGGGCCTCCCCTCACTACGAGGGGAATTCAGGCCATCACACTGGCCCAGTGCGGGTTGGCGGATTTCACATGCCTTTCGAAAATTGGTTAGATTTTCTAAGACATGCAGGTTTCCTCACGATGTTTACCTTCACCGTAAGCAAGTGATTATCATATAGAAATTATGATTCGCTCATAGATTTCGTAACACCCAGAGGTGCGAGCCGGGGTTTCAATCCAGGACCTGGTGCCCGCAAGACGCGTGCTTAACCAATTAGCTATCACTGCCTTAGTCTTATCACCCGGACTTCACCCTGACAAATTCGCAAACACGCAAATGTGAATGAGGAAGTAATCTCTAATATTAAAACACACACACGTTGAGTTAGTGTGCCACTAATTTCCGAATCGTACCCGAGGCCTTGAAGTCACGATGTCTCTCGCGATTTGCGTCGGCGCAGCCGAACAATGCCTACAGTTTGAATGGCCATTTGTGACAGTCTGACAGACAATATAGCGCCGGTATCCCTCGAAAGAATAGGCAGACGTACACTGTAACACACCCACATGTAACCGGTGGTACTCTGGTCCCAAAAAAAAATAGGGGCGAGCCAATATACCGGGATAATTTCCAACCAATCCTAGGGGGAATTAAGGCCATACACTTCCACGCTGGCCCGGTCCGGGTTAGCGAATGTAACTCGAATTACATTTTTCTCAGTGGTAGCAGACCAGGGTAATACCACCCTCACACAGAAAATCGGTGCAAAATAAATATTACAAGTGTTTCGTATGATGAGTGAAAACGTGTTTTTTTTTTTTTAATATGACTATATGTTGTGGCCAGAGTGGCCATAACAACTTCACCCGGACAGAGGGCCCAGCCAGAGGGGCAGGGGGGCAGCTAGCTCAAGGGCGCCACAAGGGACACGACCTCGGCTTGGGCCGCTGCCAGGAGAGGTGGCGAGGGTAAATCTACCACCGGATCCGGACGGGTGAAAAAGTGAGATTCTAATTCATGTGTATAAGAAGGTTGGAAGCTGTCGTTTTCAAAGTTTCCGTCAATTGTGAATACTCCCCCTTGTGTTCCAAAGAGTGGATGATCCGGCGTTTCGATTTCCATCAAAATGTAGGAATAAGCCTTTTCGAAATTCGCCCTGATCTGGGTGTCACTGGGAGCGCTCCCAGTCCGTTGCACGGTACGCATAGCACAAGCGTCGCTTACTCTGGGACCATACTGTGTCTGGCAACATTTATAAATTAACTAGCTGATCCGACAGACGTTGTCCTGTCCAACTTTGAATATTGAATTCGAATTGTTCCGCTCAACTATCTTATTTTCTTATTTCATAAGAACCTTCTCCTGACAATAATAAACACAACAAAAAAAGAATTAGCGAAATCGTTCCATGCGTTCACGCGTGATGCGATGACCAAGTAAATAGAGATTCATTTTTATATATATAGATTAGTTACCTAATGATACCGTTTGAAGAACATACGTAAGAAGATGGAAATTAACGTACCACATGAAACAGGAAGTAAAGCCACATCACACCTCAAAAACGTTATATTATTTCAACATTTATTTACATTATTTATATGTGCTAAATGATCTGACGTCACGTCAGGTGAGACAGCAAGTTAACAGTGTCTCATTCTGTTTCCTTTTAAACATAGAGAAATATTCTTTTCAACTTGAAATTGAGAAAAAAAAGTGATAATTATCTTTAAACTCCAAATTCTTTTTATTTTATTAAATTAATGCTGGACTAGCTAGGTACTTGCTTAACCTCTTTGCTTAAAATGCGTGAAAAAGTTACAAAATCCAATCCGTAAATAGAAATAAACATTGACAGACGCGCTGCCAACTGATTGGCGACCTGCCAGGGCGGCGGACATTTTTTTTGTATTTTTTTTCAACTTGAAAAAAAAGAAGTCAGAACTGTAGCGGGGCTAGTAAATAGTATGAGTTTTGAATGTACCTATATAAATATTATTATGAATGATCGAATGTCTATACATTCCCCCAAGACGGGAAGGGATCCAATAACGGATTTTCAATTTTGAAATATCACAAATTACCACCCTTCATACGTGGTATACTCTGTATACGAGTATGAATCGCATAGTCTATGTACATACGATGATCAAATAGCGTCTAAATATAGGATGATTGCGTTAGGTTACGCAAGCCATTACCGCACACGTGCTAATGTCAAGGTCGACTTTCGCTTGGCAATTTACGCGAAACTACAGCACGGACGGACACAGCCTACGCGGTCGGTGAGAGTGGCCGGTCTCATCGCGCGTATCCATATGATACCAACATCATAATACATATTTATAATATGACATAATATAATAAATATCGCCAGACTGACACACCAACTGTATGGTCCCAAACTTAAGGCGTCAATAGCCTAGTAGTTAGAGGGGCCACCCTCGTAGCTGAGAGGTTCCGGGTGCGATCCCCAACCTGGGCATTAAACTATTCACGTGAGCCCACTCCTAACAGAATCATTACCTTAGCTGGATGGCCTAACGGGAACACTAGTAGGTAATGTGATAAACTCAATTGCTAGTAATGTTTAAAACAAACTAAGCAACGCGTGTACTATGGGTAAAGTACAATGGACTGGGGGCGATCCCAGTCCTGGGCAAATCACGAAAAGGCCATTTCCGAAATTTGCCCCGGCGGGAATCGAAACCGCAACCACCATGTGCAGTGAGCCGGCCTAAGCTCGAACCACTGCGACAGCAGTCGTCATCCCACCCGCATCAGTGGAGGGAGACCCAGCTGTGATCGTTATCAAACCCCCCCAAGACCTTACTCTTGGCCGTTCCGCCAGCGTGTTGCGTGGGACACGCGCGTACGCACCACGCAGTATGTAAACTGTCATGGCCACCGTTTATTAATATTGCCCGTCGTAATATATTTAGGTGAATAGTTTATTTTCAAGCTGGCAGGTATATTCTGTGTGACGACTTGAGATCTCGATGCGAATAATGATGTGCCATTCCCGGGATTATTGACGACCGCTTGGCGCAGTGGTTCGAGAGTAGGCCGCTGGCTCACTGCATCGGGTGGTTGCGGGTTCGATTCCCGTCAGTGTTAACTTCGGAAATGTCCTTTTCGTAATTTTCCCTGGTCTGGGTGTCACTGGGATCGCCCCCAGTCCATTGTACGGTACCCATAGTACAAGCGTTGCTTAGTTTGGGACCAAACAGTTGGTGTATTCGTCTGGCGATATTTATATATTTATTAAGTATGATTTTAAATCGACGGGCATGGGAAGTTTCCCAATAATCGCACAATATTCCAGGGAACGGTACATCAATAAACACCGTGCAATATAGAGATAATTGTACCGTAATTTCGTCACGTGAACACTAGTGGCCGTATTAATAAATCGATCTCAAGTCTGAGAGCGATTTTGAGTACGCTTTTGACATAAGAATGACACTTCCAAGAGCGCTCTCAGACTTGAAATCGATTTATTAATACGTGCCTAGGAGATAGTGTGGTTAT
Organism: Notodonta dromedarius; assembly: GCA_905147325.1. NCBI lineage: Eukaryota > Metazoa > Arthropoda > Insecta > Lepidoptera > Notodontidae > Notodonta > Notodonta dromedarius. The sequence goes on from LR990187.1 coordinate 2,523,221, forward strand.
GAGGGTCGCTTAGCCCAAAATGTTAATTTTGTAAGTTTGGCTTGTCATTTTCGGTTACACAATTAGTGAAATGCGCTGATAAATGTGGAACAGCCCATTAGATGAATCTTACTCAACCTTTTTTTGTCTCGCGCTACAACAACGAAAACAAACAAAAATACAAAAACAACAAACCAAAATAACACCTAGCCTACTTTATAAATCGGAACAGGGAAAATTCCCAATATCCTATGGATCGGCACATCACTACTCGAACAGCCGTTATAAATATTGAGAGCTTTTTAACCGTCTTCCAAAAAAGGAGGAGGTGCTATGTTCGTCTGTAGTATGTTCACTGATTACTCCTTCAATTATGGACCGATTTTAAAAATCCTTTGCCACAATTTTGACACTACGTTAGGACTACTTATTAGAGTTATTAGGTACTAGCGACCCGCCCCGGCTTCGCACGGGTACATTGCGGTTACATTATTCGAGTTTTAGTAAGGATCCCTAATTTTTTTGAAAATATATTATAGCCTATGTCACCCGGCGATAGTGTAGCTTCCCAACAGTGAAATAATTTTTCAAATCGGTTCAGTAGTTTCGGAGCCTATTCATTACAATCAAACAAACAAAGTTTTCCTCTTTATAATATTAGTGTTATATTTTGTTAGTTGAGATGTCTGAATTATAACAAACTAGCTGTGCCCGCGACTTCGCGTGGAATTTAATTGACAAAGTTTCATACAAACTTTCGTCCCCTATTTTATCCCCTTGGGGTAGAATTAATCAAAATCCTTTCTTAGCGGATGCCTACGTCATAACATCTACCTGCATGCCAAATTTCAGCCCGTTCCGTCCAGTGGTTTGGGCTGTGCGTTTATAGATCACTATGTCAGTCATTCAGTCAGTCAGTCAGTCACCTTTGAGTTATATATATTTAGATACACGCTTACAAAGTAATTTTATTGTTTTTTAAACATACAAGCTTTGTTTAGTTTGGGACCATACAGCTGGTGACTGGTCCTATAAGTAATTCGGAACTATTTTTTAACCCCCGACGAAAAGAGAGGGGTGTTATCAGTTTAACATGACATGTGTATCTGTGTGTCTGTCTGTGGCATCGTAGCGCCACGTCTGTCTGTGGTAGCGTATTTTGTTAGAAAGGTATTCTGATCCAGAGTGTTCTCAGCTATGTTTCTTGAAAATCGGTTCAGCCGTATGTAAATTAAGTATCAGGTCTTTTGTAGATTTGTCACAACGGGGGATTTTTAAATTTTCTATTTAGAGTTATCTAGGTATTTCTTAGAAGATTCCAGCCGGCGTGTATTTTTAGCACCAATCGATGGATAACACAATTGAATATTCAATACTTATGCTGGCCTGTCTGTCTTTACCCTGACCATAGAGTAAATTATACCACGTTTACAACCTGTAAACCAAGGTTTACCATCAGCGAAAGTATGAACCAGGACTAGTCCCGGGTTTTTTTTATTTATGTTACAAGGTACAACCACCGCACGACCCGCCTGATGTTAAGCAGTTACCGTAGCCCACATTGCCGTACCTGAAGGGGAGTGCCATAGAGAGAGGAGAAGGGGTTAGGCTTCCGGCTCCCTCGGTCATCGCACGAAACGCAGCTATAACAGCTACTTTGCACCGATTTACTGTGTGAGGGTGGTACTACTCCGCTCGAACCAGCCCCTATATGAGCTGTAGACAGTTGGCTACAGGTTGGCTTCACAGCCGTGAAATCTTGGACGTGTAGATTCTTAAAAATTGTCACGTCTCCCTATTTATTCATAAGTGGGATAGAGACAAAATGTTTCGCTCTCCCAGCCTGACGTCATCCTGAAACGACTCAGTCAGAACTGTCAATGTCATAAAACCCATTCAAGCTCCAACCAATCACTACATAGTATAAAACGAAAGTGGCTTCCTGCTGTCTGTCTGTCCCTATGTATGCTTAGATCTTTAAAACTACGCAACGGATTTTGATGCGGATTTTTTTAATAGATAGAGCTATTCAAGAGGAAGGTTTATATGTATAACTAGCTGTGCCCCGCGACTTCATCCGCGTAGTATTGGATTATTGGGTTAAAAAGTATCCTATATGTTAATCCCGGTTATAATCTATCTGTGTTCCAAATTTCATCCAAATCCGTTCAGTAGTTTTTGCGTGAAGGAGTAACAAACATACATACATACATACATCCACACTCACAAACTTTCGCATTTATAATATTAGTAGGAAGTAGGATATATGCATAATATTGTAGAGAAACACTGATAATTTATTGCAACCGTGCGAAGCCGGGGCGGATCCGTAGTGACAAATAAATGGAAAATAAACAAAACAAACAACTCATGGTATGACGACTGGATTTTCTGGACAACATGTTTGATAACACCTGAGCTGACCCTTGGCAGGGATCCAGAGGTGTGACGTCACATAATGTCAACATCTCTATGACGCTTCAGAAAGCAGAGTCACTGCGGCAAAGCTGCGAGTGATAATTCAATTCACTGAGCTTTCAACATGGGTCCTGGTCTGAAACAGTTCCAGACTAACATTTAGTGAAAATACTAGGTGATACAAAATGGGTATACTATTTTTTTTGCAACTTAACTTTGTAAATCTCTATCGGCTTTGTGGGACAGTTGAAGTACTAAAGGTTTTGTAGACTTGTGAAATCGGTCAACAGCTGTATTCCTATAACACCTTTTGTTTTTCAAGTTCCCTCCAAAGCTGATGGTTTTAGAATTACAAAGTTAAGTTTTGAAAAAAAATGTATACCCATTATGTGTCACCTTGTATAGTGGAAACTTTGGAAACGTGGTCATTTGTCGAAAGTAATTTTGGGAATGTGGCCATTTCCCCTTTGTAGAAAATGGTCATTTTGGACCTGTTCTTCGGTCCAATACTGAGCAACGCTCGTACTATGGGTACCGTATAATATACGGCTTGCGATTCCATTGTCACCCAGATCAGGGAAAATTACGCAAAGGCCATTGCCGAAATTCGCTCCGTGGGAAGAAGAGGAAGATGCAACATTTTAAATTATATCTCTTAACTAGCTGTGCCCCGCGACTTCATCCGCGTAGTATTGGATTATTGGTTTAAAAAGTATCCTATATGTTAATCCCGGTTATAATCTATCTGTGTTCCAAATTTCATCCAAATCCGTTCTGTAGTTTTTGCGTGAAGGAGTAACAAACATACATACATACATATATACATACAAACATACATCCACACTCACAAACTTTCGCATTTATATTATTAGTAGGATGCACATGCCTAGTGTAATTAATCTAAGAACTGTCAAAAAGTCATTTTTAGATTTGGAGACAAACTTATAGATATGTGGTATTCTGCGAACACTACTCCACAGGGGACCCCTTGATGTGTCTGGCTCTTCGGAGACCAGGGACCCAACTCTGTCAATATGTCAAAACTGTCATATCAAGTATCTGAATACGTCAGTTTTCACAGTTTCTCTATACTAAGCAGAGTCGAGTGTCAGCGGTTAACATGGTTAGGGACTTTGCAATATAAGCGTCGTCCATTTTGGAAAACCAAAATAGACGGTCACATTTTTGTATTGTATTGTTATTAATTGTGTTTGTTATTGCTATTTGTTACTCGACATTGGCAGAATCACATTGGGCTTGACCCAATGGAAAGAGGCCATTAAAATAAAATAAAAAAACATGGTTGGCCCCCTGTTTTTCACATTAAGCTTGAATCCTTAAAGCGTCGAAGGTCGGCTGAAAAACGCAAACACGGGTGGTTGTCCCTCCGACCTCAACGAAAATGGTAAGCTACCAGAAAAAAATATCTACACAGACGACTGCATAATATAAGCGTTTCGTGGATAATTTAAGTTTTTGAATTAAGTGATGTTGATGGCCGCAAGTAGCCTTTAAAGCTTCACTTGGGCATATGAATGAGGCGTACTTCTGCCTGTAGTGCGGAGGTCGGGAGTCCAACTAACTCCGGGGCACCTTGGGAGAGTGAGAATAATACTTATGAACAAAGAAAATCAAAACAGTGTGTGTGTGACCCGCGGACCAACCACTCTAGAACAGAGGTTACCGAAGTACATAAGCTTAATAAGGTGTATATAAGATCTGTGGCGACCTCACATTCACGACGCCGACAGAACGGGATAGATGGCGCTAAATTCGGCGCCTCAATACAATGTACGGATTCTTCATAGAAAAACTGAATCGCGATATTAAGACTCGCAAGCATCGTGACTATATATACAAGGCCCCGAGAATAACCAGCGGGGCATAGCGGCCGCCTCGCCAGGTATAACCCCCGCCTGGCTGGAAGATCCTCCCTTTTCCGCTAAAGATCTACGATCGTCCAATCACAATACGTTGCCTCAGCTTCCGCCCCGCAACTTTCCTGGTACAAAGGGTAGTTGGTCTGTGGTGTAGCCCAAGGAGAAGAAATAAATATAGAAGGCATAGAGTGTCAGCTCCGGAAAAGAGATACACCTATAGACATTTTCATTAGAAAGAACGGGATGCATTGAGAAATGTTTCTCTTGCGGAAGCAGCCTGACATCTGGAGTAGACGCCAAAGGGAAACTAGCACTGGTCTTCCAGGATGGCATGTCTTTACAATTAAGTCTACTAAGAGTCAACGCAGACGGACACTCTAAATTCTACATAATTAGCTTCTACATACGACTGTAATTAGTACAGTGATGGAGGCTCAAAGCGATGCCAAGCGCGGTCGAGAGGCGCGCTGTTACTGTACCAACTCGTATGCCGCACAAATTAAGTCAAAGTTACGCGATACGTCAAAACTGACGTATCGCGTATCTGAATACGTCAGTTTTGACATTTGATTTTCTATAGGAAAATGACGTATCCAGTTGGGGCCCTGATCTGACGAGTCAAACGCATGCCTCAAACCTCTGCTCACACAAGGTATACCGTCTCAAACCTCTGCTCGATCCCTGGGATTACTAGGGGGGCAGGGATATTCGACGGAAAGTTTCCGTGTCGGAAACAACAGCTGTCATGCTTATTCTAATTAATTTTTAAAAAAAAGTTATTGTCCGTGAATTAATTCATCATTGAAACGTGTCACCACGTGGAGTAATAAAAGCAGAAAATCCTACTAATCCTACTAATATTATAAATGTGAAAGTTGGTGAGTGTGGATGTATGTATGTATGTATGTATGTTTGTTACTCCTTCACGCAAAAACTACTGAACGGATTTGGATGAAATTTGGAACACAGATAGATTATAACCGGGATTAACATATAGGATACTTTTTAAACCAATAATCCAATACTACGCGGATGAAGTCGCGGGGCACAGCTAGTTATAAATAATATCAGATAAATTATGATTATATTATGCGAGGTTTTGGCTGCCGTTAAAGAAATCACCTTGATAAGATATTCAGCTTAATATTACGATATTGTAAACGATAGTACAGCCCTTGTTAATCTGTAGCCTTGACTTCAGATTACATAGTGTTTATCTAGCAATTTTTATATGAACAGGTGAGCCGAATGTGACAAGAGTATTAGGTATGACAGAAAGCAGAGAACCCAGAAAGGTATTTTAGTTATATACTAGCTGTGCCCGCGACTTCGACCGCGTGGAATTTAAATTGTTAATGAAGTGAAAATCCCATCAAAATCGGTCCAGCCGTTTCGGAGATTACCCGGAACAAACATACATTTTTTATAAGTACCGTATGTACTTTCATATATGCATTTACTGAAAACGTGTTATTTTGATGTTACAAACAGACACTCCAATTTTATTTATTTGTATAGATGTTGGTCGAATGCGAAAGGGAGCGAGCCTTTTACGACACTAGACACACTCCCCCTAATGCGAGGGGGGTTCGGGGCGCAGTCTACCTGGCTGGCTCAGTACGGGTTAGCGAACTTCACACGCATTTTCGAAAGACTTACAGTACCAATTACATGATTTAAAATTCTAAAAATCACTGTTATAAAATAGAGAATATTTTCTTATTTATCTAATCAACAGCCATTGGTTCAACGCGATTACAAAATCTTAGCGTTATGGCAATACTGATATCGCTTTATCTGTGGGCACAACTGAACATAGATTATAAAAAAAAATTAGAGATAGGCCTCATTGGCCTAACTAGTGATGTGTCGTTTCCGGGAATATTGATTAAGGTGACCAAGGATTTTTAAAAAAAAATACTAGTTACTCGTCGCCTCTGCAGCGAAGCTAATGCTTGTGTTAGGAGTAGGCTTACGTCAATAGTTAAATGACTAGGATGGGGATCAAACCCGGCACCTCTCAGCTACGAGGGCGACCCTCTAACCACTAGGCTATTGACGCCTCAAATAATGTTAGTCCCGCCACACACTCCCACCACTGTAACTCCTGTAAGCCAGGATCGACAAGGGTAACCAATAATGACGTCGAGGTTTGACCCTCGACGAGTCCCGGGGAAATAGTGTTAGTAAAAATATTAGGATTATTTCTGAGATCGGTACCTACATGACCAGTCTAGCTCGCTATGGCAAGTGCATTGCAACTACTGAACGTCCCCACGTTCAGTAGTTCTAGATGTGAAGTACTAGATGTCTTATCTAGGACCTCAAATACAGGCAGACAGACAGACAGTGCCGTCTAGGGACGCCCGAAAAAAGCGAAGCTGTATAGTATAAAGCGTAGGAACTATGCGTTAAAAACAGTTTCGACGCGCGCGCCGCAGCTGCCACACTGTACACCTAAATAGGTATATGTCGTGTAGCGCTACTGACGCTTAGCACAGATAGAGTGGCCGCGCGGCGAGCGCCCGAATATCCGCATAAAAGCTTCCCTTCAACAAGTTACAGGTCCGTTTGGCGAGCCATTGTTTTGTTTCGCTGACGCGATTGGATCCCCACGGGTCACGCAGCCGCCAAATTTGCACACAAACTTTCAAGAAACCAACTGTTATACCTAGTATGCGTTTGCGTATCTCCATCGTGTAATCTTTGGTGCAATTTACGCTTACCCGAAAGATACGAAGTGATGATAAGAGCAAAAAAAACGTTCCGATAAAACTCGCATAACCTCAAAACACGACCACATGTTATGTCACACCGCATCACATTGCGTCCGTGAATTGGTGAAACTACGGACCAAGAAACCGCTGGACACCAGACTGGGGAGGACTTGAAACAAACTCATTTTGAGAAACTTCCGGGGTGGGAGCGTAGTTGACGTCATTGGCCAAGAGCGACGGCAACGCATTGTGATTGGTCTATCGAAATTATTGAAATTAATCTTATAAGTGATTATGCTAGATTCCGAATAAATGTTTCGGAAATTATTGTGCTAAGACCCTAACAGACCAGCACGCGCGTCAAAACAAGACTTCTCGCGAATTATGTCGCGCTCTCTCTTTCTGAATGCATACGAGGGAATGAAACAAAATCACTGTATCTCACATTAGGTCTTGTCACAGCCAGCATTGCTAGGTCTATAGTAGTTGGTTGGTCTGGGGATTTTCGTTCGCTCCCGCCAGTTTGGGGATGCCTTTCGCTATTTAACCTGAGTGCCCCGGTTTGCCCCCAAGATCCGGGGCTGCTGGCTAGATCTTTAAATACTATTCTTTTCTTCAATATTCCATGGTAGAAACCTACAATTTTGAACGATTAAAACAAAAAGAAATGCCTATGTGTACAGGATTTGTACATAGGCCTTCTAGGCTGCGGTTTAGGGGCGAATGCGGCCTATGGGCGGCAGCGGCCTAGGGGTGACAGCGGCCTAGGGGTGACAGCGGCCTAGGAACGGCAGCGAAGTGGGGCGGTAGTAGCCTAGGAGCGACAGCGGCCTAGGGGCGGCAAATTTCAAAAAGTATCTTACTTCTCAATACCTACCTAACTTGGTAAAACCTCACAAGTGAGTGGTTAAGATAGGTAGAAAGGGGCACCGCCGGGGCGTCTCGGAGCATTTTAGTGGACCCGGGGCGCTCCACTACATGGCGGAGGGTGGTGCACCGTTGGTTTTTAGTGGGTATGCCATGCGCCTTCGTGGTGCAGGTGACTCCCACATATCCCTCCCGCTTCCCCGGAGGCGGGAGGGAATCCATAAAGGATTTTTCAACGTAAAAAAAAAAAAAAAGGTGTATACGTAAGTTTAATTTCAGCTCCAATGAGATTAGACGGTTCACTCCTTGGACGTTCTGTTATAAAAGCATTTTGATGGATATTTTGCTAATTAGGTGTATATTGTAAGTGATTGTCATCAATTATGGTCTAGAGGGTTTACCAGTACACAACCCCTCTTTATATAACATCCCTATTACATTAATTACTCGAATAACTCTTAAAATGCTCAAGGTTTCAAGAGACTTCCCCTTGCAAAACAGTCTATTTGATGATGTTAATTAATGCAAAAAGTAAGCAAAAACACTTGAATTCACAAGGAATTGTATTAAAATTAATTATACATGCAACACGGTCAAAATGTGGGACAATTCATAAGTAAATAATATAATAAATCTTGAGGAGCACCATTTCCGTATGCGGAATATTTTTGAGTGAAAATTAATTGTAGGGTAAAATCAATTTTATTATCTCTGTAGATAGGTATGGTACAGAGTTACCAATATCCAAAAAGATGCAAATGAAACAACATAACAACATGATGTTGTTAATTTAAATTGCAAATGATCATGACAACCTGACCTAAATGATCTAAGAAAATTCATTTTATTGCTTGGATGAGTAGCTAATTTGTATAATAAGAGAAACTGGCTGAATAGTTATCATTGCACAGCCTTAGCCGCACGGATTAGAGACACGAAATTGTGACAGTATGACATCCGGCACCAATTTTTTGGTGCCACACAAAACTAACTTTTGGGGCTTATGTTGAATTATTCGCATAATATTAATGAGAATGGATGTGATGAGTAAGATTGATATTTAATCTGTGCTGTGAAAGTATTTCCAAAAACTAACCAACTTTGTTTTTAATTAGTATTTCTGTGTAAGTTCCCATCCATTAGGGGTGTATGCAATATTATATTTCCATGGCATTCTACGTCCATGTTCTTTGCTCTGTTCAATGGAAATCAATATAGCCATAATCAAGATATGCATTGGTAGTTTAAACTAACTTGTATATGTGTGTGTAATGGACGTAAGAAACAAGTATGATAGTTTCTGATAAGAAAATGATCTTGCTGATAACAGATTTCATAATCTTACAATATCCCAATAATTAATGTTAATTATCAAAATGTTGATAACTGAAATAGTTGTTACACGTAAATGAAATATTATTTGGTACTAGCTGACCTGACAGACGTTGTCCTGTCTTAACTCATGAATATTGAAATTTAAATTGTCCGCTCAACTTCCTTAATTTTTTCTTCCATAAGAACCTTCTCCTGACAATAATAAACACAACAAAAAAATAATTAACGAAATCGTTCCATTTATTCACGCGTGATGCGATGACCAAGGAAATAGAGATTCATTTTTATATACGAGTATATAGATAAGTTATTTAATACATTTTGGATTAACACAGAATATTTAATTATCAAGGGACAGCTACTTATCATAGCTAGACACTGAGATAATCATTGTTTTAGTATAATATCCATTTGAACAGTAATATTTACATAAAATGAACATATAATTATACCAAGTTATTTTCAGTTTACTTCACATGAGATATTTTAAAACTTACACCTAAATGATCTGGGTGTCTTCTTAAAATGATAACTGGTTCACTTAGGTCAAGAATGACAAGACAGAAAGAGATGGAGAAGACCTACAAGTCCTAAGGATATGAAAGTCCAAACTTGTATTATTTTAGTAGTTTTTATTGTACCATTTTAACGTCTTTCATTTTATTTTTATAAATGACCTGGAACAAATATTGCTAACATTTTTGCAAGTGAATTTGCTACTTCAACATCTTGAAAATAACATAAAATAGGAATTAAATAACAGTGTTCAATAAGAATTCATTTGCAGATGTAAGGTTTTATGCACGACAACCGCTTGGCGTAGTGGTTTCAGCGTAGGCCTCTTGGCTCACTGCACATGGTGGTTGTGAGTTAAATTCCCACTGGGCCATATTTTGGAAATGGCCTTTTCGTATTTTTTCCCGGTCTGGGTGTCACTGGGATCACCCCCAGTCCATTGTACGGTACCCGTAGTACAAGCATTGCTTAGTTTGGGACCATACAGATGGTTTTAGTCTGGCGATTATCAGATGACTAAATTTGACACATCTACAAGGTGACACATAATGGGTATACTTTTTTTTTCAAAACTTAAATTTGTAATTCTGAAACCATCAGCTTTGGAGGGAACTTGAAAAACAAAAGGTGTTATAGGAATACAGCTGTTGACCGATTTCACAAGTTTACAAAACCTTTAGTACTTCAACTGTCCCACAAAGCCGATAGTTTGAGATTGACAAAGTTAAGTTGCAAAAAAAATAGTATACCCTTTTTGTATCACCTAGTATAAATGTTTCTGTCTTTCTCACAAGTATGAGAAGGAAAGCAATACAGTTAGTTATTCATTTGGGAGTACCAACAGAGTAATTTGTGAGTATGCAATTTGCGTTTACATTTTTCCATGTGGAAAAATAAAAATATGGGTCAGAATCATTCTATACCACAGTCAATGTGACGTGATAATCAATGGTAATAATGTTACAAGTACATATAAATTGGTTCGCCACCAGGCTTGCCATCATTTGGCTGGAATTTTATAAATTCATAGTTCATTATATCGGAAAACTGAAACGTTCAAAGCAACTAATTTGATAAACGTATCTATTCAATTTCATATTCCTTCTCGTTGGCCGCAGTACAGTTGTATAGTTGAATGTATGTTGCTAGGTCTGTTTCAGTGTTGCATCATGTTGCTATTTGTTTACATAACACTCACCTGCCAAGGGTTGACTTTGGGTATTGGGGCTTCCACAAACTTCTTGGGCTGCGCTTCAGCTGCCTGCTGCTGCTCTGCCGCCGACTGCGCCTCCGCGTGCGGCTGCGGAGCCTTGTGGGCCCGCGGCGGTGCCCTACGGTCCCTATCCCTCCGCCCTTTGCCCGGACGCCGACCGTGCGATATCACGGGCACGAACCCCTCCTCCTCCTCCTCGTCCTGCTTCGGGGGGGCGTCCAAGACCTCATCGTGGGCGGCCTCTATGTTCTCCTTATTGCTATCGCCTCCGCGAAAGTTCAGCACTGAGGCGTATGAGGGCCCCGCGCCCTCGGACACGCGAGCGGCCATGCCACCGCTGCCCTTGTTATATAAGCCCCGGCGCGCGCTCAAACGATCACGAGCGCGCCTCCATGCCTTTTAACACGACTGCATGGTTCGGGGTTAACCCACTAATATCACGAAATTAACCGATCGGAGCTGTCCCAACGCACGGTTCGAAGGTTGAATGTTACACGAGCGAATATAGCGTCCGACAGCCGCGAGCGGGCCGACGACCGTAGAGAAATATGCGCGAACCTCTCTTACCACACCGGACTGACCCTCGGCGGACCGTATTTACATCGAAAAAAATGCACTTCCGTCGACTTGTTCTAACTTTTCTTGCACACTGAACGATCCACGCGCACTTTATCTACCGATGACGTGCACCGAACACTGCCAAATAAGCTTCTATCAACGTAAAATCACAATAGAACCATATTTTGTCCACTATTCACACATGTGGTCGGACGCCCAAAAAGGGATTTTTCCGCAATACACACGGAACTTACGGAAGGCTGTGACTTCTAATTTTATACGGAGGACATTTTGGCGCTAGAGGGCGCTGAAACATCATTGACAGTGGACGCGTTTACAATTAAATAGATTTTACCTTTAATTTTTTATTTACAGATTTTATTTTATGTTAAAACCGCACTTCTACACAAATGAGAGCTTCTTGGAGAAAATATTGGTGATATAGGATAATTAAATAACAGTGGTTTCATTTTTAGATGGGTGCTAAATGAGCATAAAATTTTATGAACGCATCACTATCAGAATCACATTTTCTTGTCTTTGCAAATGTTTGCAAATCACGTTAGGTTTCTGCAACGCTTAAAATATTTAATATATATAACTATAAATTAATTACAATACATATTTCGCTGCAAATCACAATCTCTATTTTTTACTATTTATAATAATAATATAATAATATTTATTAGGCTTCGAAACTTTTGTTTATGGTATGATTCAGTACAGTAGACAATTTATATGACGGCCAACTGTCTCTGATTCAGAGGGACAATCCTGTAAAACTATATTATCCTTCTCGTACTGTATTATACCTATAGTATAGGTATCTCGCAATAATGAAAAATATCATCCCGCTAATTTCGCATTCTACAGCTCGTAAAGTAAAGATGTCAATTTTTTAGAAATAAATATCTAAAGAAGTAAAACACGTTTCAAGAAAAGTATTTACTAATTGAAACAAAATAAAATCTCATACATAAACTTTATGAATATGAATGCTCCGGATTCGTGGGACAATACATTCCTAAAAAGTTTCTACAATTTCTACAGTAATGGGAAACATCTTTACAAGATCTTAACACATATGGTAATGGGGCACAGACCCAGCAGCAGAAAAGACATAAAATAAACGCACATAAATGCGTGCAAATAGTTATTTTACTGTTGACTACGGTCATTCCTGTGTAACCACATTCTGGACAAACCACAGGCATGGACGCAAAACCAAATGTATAAACTCTAGGAGGGGGAGGTGTTATGGGATTGTCAATATAAATATCAAAAGCCGTCGCATAAGTTGGCGGTGGGGTGTGTTGGACGAAAGAAGGGGAAGGAATGAAAGTTCCCATCAATCTCGGTCGTCTTCTCACTGCCATTTGTCTTAATACAAAAGAATAAGATGGCGGTGCACTAGCCAAAGAATCCGGTGGCGTTATTTCACCGGATCTTAGTCCACCATTGTTGAATTTATTAAAATTTTGCGGTTGAAACATTTTCAATTGATTTAGTAGAGAACTCGTTAAAGAGCTTTCATTTAATTTCGTTAATGCTATTAAAAATAATGTTTGGGGTTGGTTAAAACTGTTCAATGACATTGGTGAGGGTAGATTCGAGGACATTCGGGGTTGAGAAGTGATTGGACTTTGGAAAGAAGGTCTTATTATTAACGGCACATGGGGAGTTGTCTGGTTATATGAGTAAGTTGATGGTATTCTGAATGGACTCGGCGCTTCCATACTCGATTGATCTGTTCGTGCGTCTTTGGAGTCATTAGACTGGCCTTGTTGTGGTACATTTGAGGGGAATGGGTCTGGTTCTTTACTGCAATTTGGCAAATTATATCCGTCCATTTGATCTGTAAGAAAATATATTACAATATAAAAACGAAAAGAGGAGAGAAAAATAAACGCTGTTTGTAGTAGGTAATATATGTAGGTGCCTACCTACTGACCTTATATAGTTTTAGCATGCAAAAAAGGTCAGTTTCGTATAATGCAAAAATCATGGACCGCGTAATTAATAATTATTGATCGCCTAATAGAGAGAATTTGATCCATAAAACTTAGCCCTTGTTCTTCAAGATGTACGAATAAGAGACCATAGTTATTTCTATGTTTTAAAAAATCATTAAATATACCTACTATAATTCACTGAAAACAGCAATCAAAAATATTGTAGTTTGTTGGATTTGACAACGTCATTTCCATGTGGCCATTTATGATTATTTCACAGACTTATAAATACTATGTAGGTATAGGATTATTTGTCGTTATTTGGTTGTTGGCTCTATTAACCTTAATACCTTTGCCTGATTTCTGGAAAAGTGTAAAACCATCCGGTAGGTTTATGGTTTTTTATTTTTATATTATAAAATAGAATAGAAACAGGTAAATATACAAATAAAGGTTGTATCTAAGTACCTAAAAATGAACATGTAAAGAATATGTCAAGTAAAAGAATAGGTATTTGGTTAGATATTAGTAATTTGTTAAATTTGTGCTTATAAATACTTTTTGTATATGGCAATTGTCATATTGTGTGCTGTCAAAAACTCCATTGAATTTCCGGTCTTTTCACTCCTCCGTGGCATGGCGGATGGTCTGTCCGCCGATAATAGTGTTTTTTCGGAGGAATAACTTCGCTATCATAGCGAAATGGTAAGTTTTAAACGAAGAAAAGTGTTTTCCATAACCCTATTTCGTAAAGTGACTCAATTTTATGCAGTGCAAGTGTTTACTTTTATTATATACATTATCTTCTCGGGAACACGTGTTTGCTTACAAATGCATTGAAATAATATAAATGTGATCGTGTTTTGTAAGTTGTTTGTGTGATTGAACACCTAATTGACCTATAATATCGGTTTATTGCAATGAAACTACATGTAATCCGCCAATCGGTGAAATTTCTGTGGTGATTCCCTCGCACGCCTAGCCTCATGACACTTTCTGAAAAATTTGTTTATTATCCATCAAAGTCGCTGAAAATACAATCTAAAAGACTAGGGCTTCTATGTATAGCGATTTAATCCTTTTTAAGTGCATATACAAAGGCAATTTTCAATTTGAAAGTGAATGTAAATTTTGAGGTTAGAACTTCAAGAAATCCAACCGGAATAAACCTTATTTCTTTGTAAGCAAGCCGTAAGATACTATAAAGGCAATTTGTCTAAGTGTATTAGCATCTAATATGAACTGTATAAATTGAGTTTATTTACATAATTGTTACTAACATAAGTATATTTGTTTATACTTTCATAATAAACCTATAGGTAGACCATGTTCTCCCCTAAAACTCTTCCTGGTCGCACTACATAGTCTCCCAGGTACATACAAGTGGGGTATATTAAACATTTCCCAAAGGAAACATTACGGAAGTCCACATGACTTGTAATGTGTCGAATTGAGGAAGACAATGTTGTAATTTATTGTTTTATTTTAAATTTAAACGGGCTTCAATATTGTTAAAAACATAAAACCAGAGATGGTACACAACTGTAGTTTATATAACAAAATATTTTGTAGTACTGCACCTATTAATACTACAGACAATATATATGGAACATTTGTCAAGAAATGATATCAATAGTTTTGTGTTATAATATTTCTGGAGTTTATCATTGTATTTGATTCTGTTTTCATGCTAAATATCGTTTAAGGCTAAAGCGCCCATCTAGCCCGCGAAGTTCAAATTTTTTGAGGTTTTTTAGAATTTTTTCAAAATCGGACAATAATAAAAGGCACATTTTGTAATTCGCGAAAAAGACCGTGTGCAGTGCATTTATTAATATATCCAACTTACTCTAAAACATTTCAAGAACGACAGCTATCCAGATAATCTCGCAATTTTTGTATATTTAGTGATTTACTAGTATCATATCCACCGTGATAATATTTAGAGTAAAATAAATGTATTAATAAACACACTGCATACTGTGTTTTTCGCAAATCACAAAATGTTGTCTTAAATGTTTTCAGATTTTGGATGAACTATAAAAATACTCGAAAATTTTGAATTTCGCGGGCTAGACAGGCGCCTTCACCTTAACATAATTTACTTATTGTTTAGTGGTTACTTTAGTAACAAGTTTGTTTTTAAATATTCCGTTTCGAGTTTGTCTTGAGTATAGTTCAAAATTTATATACCTGTCTCTATTTTTATCATTTCAAAATGTGAGACAACATAAATTGGTGTAAATGTTATGTCAGACATTCTCTACGCAATAGATATAAAACAGAATTATAAAATATAGAATCATGAAATATAGATTTTGCCCACAATTTCGTCCGCTTAGACTTAGTGAAATATTCTCTATGTTAAACCTGGTTATAAACTATATGTTTAGGTACCAGCTTTCATCCGAACATGCTCAGCCGTTTTTGGGTGATTGAGTAACAAACTTACAAACTTGCACTAGTAGGAAGTGTGATAAGTAGAGAGCCAAAAAATCACTAGATAAAACACTTGTCTTTCCTTTCAGAGTTTATCTGTAGCCCGACCATTAGTGTCGGTGTACACTGAAAAGAGTGAAGTGGTTGCCGGCACGACCCTTCCGCTTCCGTTCGTGTTCAAGGCACCGATCCGCCCGGACCTGGTCAACAATGTCCACGTCTCCATGTCCAAGAATGCGAGGCAGCCTTACTGCGTCAGCAAGGAGGCCGGTGAGTGGCTACTTACATCCCTTCAGTTTAAAAAATCACACCAACTGTATAGCCCCAAACTAAGCGACGCTTGTACTATGGGCACCGTACAATGGACTGGGGGTGACACCCAGACCTGGGCAGATAACGAAAATACCATTTCCGAAATTTTTCCCAATGGGAATGGAATCCACAACCACCCAGTGCAGTGAGCCGAGCGCCTACGCTCAAACCACTGCGCCAAGCGGTCGTTAACATATACATACATAAGAACAAGCCCGCTGAGTTTCTTGCCGGATCTATCAGTCAAGGTCGCGTTCCGATTCAGTTGTAGACTTAAAATGATGAATGCTCCTGAATGAAAATGCCCTGTAGGCCTCCATAAAATATACGGTATATGGCTTTGACTTGAACTCTGCACTAAATGTCCACGCTGGCCACTCTACATGGTGGCCAGTGTCACTGCGGGTTAGTGCGACAGCAGTGTGTCGGCAGGCGTTCCGGGACCGCCGCGTGGCGGGCACGGGTGCATAGCGGACACTACAAACTCACTACATCACTCATAGAGTTATAATCAATAAAGTTCCCAGCTCCGATCAATCAGCTTAACATGTTTTTCTGTCATTTGATGCGGGGGTTCGATGAACTCGTACAGTACAACCACAGACAGACCCATAAAAGATACAGGTTGAAACAGGAAGGCTATACTGTATTTTCAAAACTTAAGTTTGAAATTCTAAAACTATCAGCTTTGGAGGAAACTTTAAAAACAAAAGGTGTTACAGGGATACAGCTGTTGACAGATTTCATAAGTCTACAAAACCTTTAGTACTTCAACTGTCCCACAAAGCCGATAGTTTTAGATTTACAAAGTAAAGTTGCAACAAAAATGGTGTACCCTTTCTGTCTCACCTAGTAGACGCAGCATAGCCGGGCACTCTCGCTTTCCTGACATATGCATTACCACTGCATGTCTGACATTTTGGTTGGTCCACTCACGGCTCGGCCTTGAACGGACCAATCAAAATTCGCCCTCCCCAACTCCCCGCCAACTTGACGATTGCATTCTCATACAATAGTGGACGTAAGCGGTCTCTTCTCTTATTGGTCCAATTTGAAAGACCCAATCACCTTTGATTGGCACAGAGAATCGCATCAAAATAATTACGAAAAATGTTGTCTAATGAAATCAGATCCTATACTAGGTGATACAAAATGGGTATACTATTTTTTTTGCAACTTAACTTTGTAAATCTCAAACTATCGGCTTTGTGGGACAGTTGAAGTACTAAAGGTTTTATAGACTTGTGAAATCGGTCAACAGCTGTATTCCTATAACACCTTTTGTTTTTCAAGTTCCCTCCAAAGCTGATGGTTTTAGAATTACAAAGTTAAGTTTTGAAATGAAAAGTATACCCATTATGTGTCACCTTGTATACATACCTCGACGTCATTATTGGTCACCATTGTCGATCCTGGCTTACAGGAGTTACAGTGGTGGGAGTGTGTGGCGGGACTAGTCCCAATTAAAAAAAAACATTATGAAGGAGAAACAGACCAATGTGGAAAAGATAAGGGGCCTTTGCCCTGGAGTAGGACAGTCTTACAAGGCTAATAAAAAATAAAATCGATAATAATAATATAATTTAGCCCTTTGACGTCACACTCCTGGGCACGGGCCTCCCCTCACTACGAGGGGTATTCAGGCCATAATCCACCACACTGGCCCAGTGCGGGTGGGCGGAATTCACATGTCTTTCAAAAATTGGTTACGATTTCTCTAAGACATAAAGCATATGCGTTCAGGTAACTTTTGGCTAAGAATACATGGTTATATGTCCGTCTTTGCTTGTAACTCTATGGGTGAGATTATTGTATGTTATTTATATAGTATTTTTGTGTTTCAATCGGATTTATAAACGTTTTTGATAGTTAATACAATATGTTGGTACTGCTAGGTCACCAAACCAGTGCTGAGTCGTGGGGTACCGGTCGCGCTGTAGCGCGTATCCCCCGTGTCCGTGGGGGTGGTACCCACAGGTGAGTTTATCTTTACTTCTATTATACTACTAATACTAAAGTGCGGTCGCGGAGCAGGAAGAATTTCGTACAATGACCTCTCTGCTTACCGACTGACTGCATCAAGTGCGATTTATATGAAATATTTCAAGTGGAAAAAATATACGACGTTATAGCTAGCACTCAGGTAAAAGGTTTACAATCCCCGAGGACGGCGGTCACGGCAACTGTGTGAGCGAGACGTGTTAGATTTACGTGGGAGTGAGAGACAGGTGATAACAGGTTAATGTACGAAATTCTTCCTGGTCCGCGACCGCACTTTAGCTGTCCAGGCAAACGTTGTTCTGCCATATAAAAAAAAAAGTTTGACCATTCTCGTAGCTCCCCCATATGCAAACAAAATTTCATGAAAATCGGTCGAGCCATTTCGGAGGAGTTTGGCAATTTTATATATCATACTAATAATAATAATAATCATCATACTAATATTATAAAGAGGAAAACTTTGTTTGTTTGATTGTAATGAATAGGCTCCGAAACTACTGAACCGATTTGAAAAATTCTTTCACTGTTGGGAAGCTACACTATCCCCGGGTGACATAGGCTATAATATATTTAAAAAAAAATTAGGGAGTCCTTACTACCACTCGAATAATGTACCCGTGTGAAGCCGGGGCGGGCCGCTAGTTATTATTAGATTATAAAGAGGAAAGATTTGATTGTATGTTTGCATTGAATAGGCTCCAAAATTACTGAACCGATTGGAAAAATTATTTCACTGTTGGAAAGCTACACTATCCCCGGGTGACATAGGCTATATTATGTTTTCAAAACAATTAGGGATCCTTACTAAAACTCCAATAATGTAACCGTAATGTACCCGTGCGAAGCCGGGGCGGGCCGCTAGTATCTAATATATATACAGGGTGTAAGGGGCATCGTAACGAAATTTGATACCATAGATTCCGAGCACCGCAGAGTTGGAAATTTCCGTCTTATGTCTCCATGAATTATGCTAAAATTTTCAGCAGTTTTAATTGCGTTTAGCATGAAATGCGCGCTCGAGCGTATTGAGTTTGAATTTACATTGCAGTTTATGTCTAAAATAGTAATGATTGATTTATTATATTATAGTATTGATTGACCTTTTTTAGACATAATCTATGGTTTTGATTGGATTACGAAATTAATAAAAAAGTGTAAAATTAACCTCTAGTGTTTTTCTTTTTTTTTTTTTTTTTTACTAGCCTGTTTTTGTGTCCCACTCCTGAGCAAAGGCCTCTCCCTTAACACTCCACAAAATACGGTCTTGTGCTGTTTCGGGCCACGTATCTCCCGCAAAAGTGACCAAATCGTCCCGCCATCTTTTCCTGGGTCTACCCCGGCTGCGGAAGCCGTCTTCTGGTATCCAATTTGTGATGGCCTTTGCCCACCTTTGCGGGACCATACGTGCCACGTGACCAGCCCATTCCCACTTCAGCTTTGCAGTCTTTTTCCCCACGTCAGTGATGCGAGTAATGGAGCGCAGGGTGGTATTCCGGACGCGATCTCTCCTCTTGATACCTAATATGCTGCGCTCCATTACTCTTTGGCAAATCTTGAGCTTGGACTTCTGTTGCTCTGTTAGTGACCACGTTTGAGCACCGTAGGTTAGGACGGGCAGGATGCACATGTCGACAAGTCTACGCTTTAAAGATACTGGAAGATCGCCCTTCATCAGATCTTTCATGGACCAGTAGCTCTTCCAAGCATTTTGGATCCGTCTTTCGACTTCTTTTCCTTGCCGGCTGTTAAACGAGACTATCTGGCCCAAATACGTATACTCTTTTTCTTTAATAAATAGAAAATTGAAAATATATATCCTACACCTATGTTAAATTATTATTCGAACGTCTTTTAAGTAATTTTGAAAGACGAATGTCATTGGAGCATTCAAATCTTATACACCGACGTAGGTTCTCGCGACACTCTACAGGTTAATATAGGGGGTTATAAGTGTCTGATCGGTGGTCAGGTCCGGTCAGGGTGCGTTCGGCAACATGTGTCGCGGTGGACGCATGTTCGCGCCCACGAAGCCGTGGCGCCGCTGGCACCGCCGCGTGAACCTACGGCAGCGCCGCGCCGCCGTAGCAGCCGCCGTCGCCGCCTCCGGAGTACCCGCCCTCGTGCAGGCCAGAGGTCAGTACACTGCCAGGGCTATACCTTCCTATACCTCTTTTTTACGGAGAGGATGGATATCTTCCAAACACCCTCCCCGGACATCTTCACTACCACAGATATAGATTTACATAGATAACGCAAATGCATGTGCTTCACGTGTACGAAACCCCGACCGAGCGTCAAGGTTGGTCGCCGCTAACTTACAGTCCGCGCGAATACAGATATAAACAATATGAGTATGAGCGAGATAATCACTCGAGAGAAACGTAGCGGGCGGAGGGCATCGGCGGCATCGGTGTCTTTGAATCGGTTGGGATTTCCCGTCACTACAGACGTCACAGTAGGTGTTAGAAATTCGGCACGCTTGGTTTCAATACAAATGGTGATACTTGCGTTATCTATGTAAATCTACGAGTATATCTGTATTCACTACATAGTATAAAACAAAGTCGCTTCCCGCTGTCTGTCCCTATGTATGCTAAGATCTTTAAAACTACGCAACGGATTTTGATGCGGTTTTTAATAGATAGAGTGATTCAGGAGGATGTTTTATATGTAAAATACATGCATAATATAGTAGAGAAACACTGATTATTAACAGCCGTGCGAAGCCGGGGCGGGTCGCTAGTAAATTGATAAATTAATATCGCCATACGAACACACCAACTGTATGGTTCCAAACTAAGCAACGCTTGTACTATGGGCACCGTACAATGGACTGGGGGCGATCTTGGTGACACCCAGACTAGGCTGGATTAGGAAAAGTTAATTTCCGAAATTAACCCTGTCGCGCCTAAATGCGGACAAAACTCAGTTTTCTCTAAGTGATTTTTAGCAGGTACATAAACTTTATAATTTTAGGCGCCATGTAAAATAAAACCTTATTATAGTTATGTATACACTATAGTTATGTGTGCAAGAAGGCAGCCACATTTCCCCGATGGTATTTTGGTCCCAATGCACACTCAACCTTAATGCGATGAGGGTAAGTGACATTTTCCCTCGTCCAGGTCACGTCATCGAGAAGATCCCTGAGCTGCCCCTGGTGGTCTCCGACAAGGTCCAGGAGATTAACAAGACCAAACAGGCTGTCATCTTCCTGAGACGCATCAAGGCCTGGTCTGATGTGCTCAAGGTGAGTTGAACTTAATCATTTTATGATTAGAGTTTGATATAGATTGAAGAAATGTATGGTAATATGTGACGACCGCTTGGTGCAGCGGTTCGAGCGTAGGCCGCTCGGCTCACTGCACATGGTGGTTGCGGGTCCGATTCCCGCCGGGGCAAATTTCGGAAATGGCCTTTTCGTAATTTGCCCAGGACTAGGTGTCACTGGGATCGCCCCCAGTCCATTGTATGGTACCCATAGTACAAGTGTTGCTTAGTTTGGGACCATACATATGAGTTTATAATTAATGTCCTCTACATTTAATCATACAAATTCATGGTTTGTATGAGTTACATGGGGACCATACAAAAATTTCCTCAGACAACAATCAGACTGAATTTGTTTTAGTCTTGACATAGACTCAGGAATACAATATACCAGTAACTCTTATGAAATACTAGCTGTGCCCCGCGACTTCGTCCGCGTAGTATTTAACTTAGCAAAAATTTCGGGATTATCGGGATAAAAAGTATCCTATATGTTAATCCCGGTTATAAACTATCTGTGTTCCAAATTTCATCCAAATCCGTTCAGTAGTTTTTGCGTGAAGAGTAACAAACATACATCCACACTCCAAACTTTCGCATTTATAATATTAGTAGGATTGTCAGAAATTTAGTATTATGCTGCAGATTGTGAGATAAAAAGCGAGTGGATTTCAGCAGTGATGCTGATGCAGGGGAAGAAAACATAATTAAACAGCCTACACAAACAATCCTAAAAGGGGATAACACTTACAGAATCCAAGTCTATTATTTGGAGTCTGTGTCAATTGTAAAGCATATACAGCCCGCTTGTTAAGCAGTTGATCTTCTCAGTCGAGGTCGCGTTCCGATCCGGTGGTAGATTGACCCTCGCCACCTCTCCTGGCAGCGGCCCAAGCCGAGGTCGTGTCCCTTGTGGCGCCCTTGAGCTAGCTGCCCCCCTGCCCCTCTGGCTGGGCCCTCTGTCCGGGTGAAGTTGTGTCGGCCACTCTGGCCAACAACATATAGTCAAATCAAAAAATGTTAAGCAGTTACCATTGCCTATACATGCTTACAATATCAAAGGCATTGCTCGCTACCCTATCTTTTTTTTAAATAAAGATTACTGATAAGGCGTGTGTTTATATTAGTAATCCCGTTAGCCCCTCTAGCTAAGCTAAATGCTTGTGCTCGGAGCGGGCTCACGTCTATAGTTTAACGGCCAGGATGGGGATCGAACCCGGAACCTCACAGCTACGAGAGCCCTCCCCTCTAACCACTAGGCTATTGACGCATTTGGGTTCTATGATACCATGTTTTATTATCGATGCGATTTTCAATCGATTGATCAATCGTTGACACTGTATATTGCTCAGTGTTACCAGACTGTACAACAATTATGGGGGCGTACGATAATTTGGGCAAGATTTTGTTGGTATGTTTGAGGTTTTGTGAGAGAGATGAATGAGTTTTATAAATTTACTAGCTGAGCCCGCGAGTTTGTCCGCGTGGAGTTTAACTTAACAAACTTTCATCCCGTATTTTATCCCCTTGGGGGTAGAATTAATCAAAATCCTTTCTTAGCGGATGCCTACGTCATAACATCTATCTGCATGCCAAATTTCAGCCCGATCCGTCCAGTGGTTTGGGCTGTGCGTTTATAGATCACTATGTCAGTCAGTCAGTCACCTTTGAGTTATATATATATAGATGTATCTTTAGTTAGGTAGTTAATTAGTGTAATTTGGCCTCTGTTTTAACTTTAAATTAGGAAATGAAAATGAAATGAAAAAATATTTATTCAGCACAGGGAACACATAAGGAAATATCAGCACATAATTATAAACTAAGTGAAATATATAAACCTAAGGTCAGTAAGCTGCATTTCCTACAGTGTGAGCTGTACCGAAAGGCATTTGGCTCAGCATGTGCTGGAGGGGAACGAAATCTCCTCCAACGCTGATTTTCAGCCAAAGCCTCCTCATACCTTGACCAAAGCCTCCTCATACCTCATAATTAATAAATAAATCTGTCTGTTCGCCCGCAGGTGTACAAGTCGCAGCGGCTGCGCGCGGGCAAGGGTAAGATGCGCAACCGTCGCCGTGTGCAGCGCAAGGGACCCCTCATCATCTACCACAAGGATCAGGTACATACTCCACACCTTCTACAGCCTTATTTCACATGGAAAGTCCCGCGGAAAAATAAAAACAACTAGCTGACCCGACAGACGTTGTCCTGTCTTAACTTTGAATATTGAATTCGAATTGTTCCGCTCAACTTTCTTAGTTTTTTATTTCATCAGAACCTTCTGACAATAAAAAATACAGCTAGAAAAGAATTAGCGAAATTGTTCCATCCGTTCACGCGTGATGCGATGACCATGGACATAGAAATTCATTTTTATATGTTAACAATTATACTTTGACCCTTTTGACGTCCCACTCCTGGGCACGGACCTTTCCTCACTACGAGAGGGGTTCCGGCCATAATCCACCACGCTGGCGCAGTGCGGGTTGGCGGATTTCACATGTCTTTTGAGAATTGGTTACGATTTTTTAAATCATGCGGGTTTCCTCACGATGTTTTCGTTCACCGTAAGCGAGTGATAATCATTTAGAAAATATGATTCGCACATAGATTTTGAAAAACCCAGAGGTGCTAGCCGGTGTTTGAACCTAGGACCTGGTGCCCGCAAGACGCGTGCTTAACCAATCTGCTCACCGTGCACACCTCACTAAACTAGCTTTCTAATTTGAATACCTGAATCTATCTACTTATTTATTGACAATGGTGTTGCCTGCTCACATTCCGTTGCTATTCCTGAGAATTTACATTATCTTTTATTAATTGTAAAGAGTAACCATTGAGTTTCTCGGCGGCTCTTCTCAGTGGAAGCGGCCTTCCGAACCGGCGGTAGATTCTAACTGTTCATAAATGCTTTGTTGTCTTACATAAATAAAAAAAAACCATTTTGAGTCTTGCGATCTATACTGTCTTCGTCCAGGGCCTGACCCGTGCGTTCCGCAACATCCCTGGTGTCGAGATGCTGAACGTGGACAAGCTGAACCTGCTGAAGCTGGCCCCCGGTGGTCACCTCGGCCGCTTCATCATCTGGACGCAGTCCGCCTTCGACAGGCTCGGTGAGTACCACAGGCCGCGATCCGGTGGTGGTTTTACCCTCGCCACCTCTCCTGGCAGCGGCCCAAGCCGAGGTCGAGTCCCTTGTGGCGCCCTTGAGCTAGAATAAACCCCTGATAGCCTTACTCGCTTCGTACCATACGATGCGGGTTACAAATATGTGGGGTATATTGAACATGTCCCATAGGAAACATCGACTCTGCTGTACGCATGTCGGTGTGTCGACTTGAGGAATACATTCATTAGTTTTATAGATTATATACGTATCAGTGGTAGCCGATTGGTTAAGCACGCGTCTTGCGGGCACCAGGTCTTGGGTTCAAACCCCGGCTCGCACCTCAGGGTTTTTAGAAGATTATGAGCGAATCATAATTTTTATATGATTATCACTTGCTTACGGTGAAGGAAACGCCAGAACATCGTGAGGAAAGACGGTGAGTGGAAGCCCGTGCCTTGGGAGTGGGACGTCAAAAAGGGCTCAATTGTTTGAAGGTGAAGGCGCCTGTCTAGCCCGCGAAATTAAAAATTTTCGAGTATATTTATAGTTTATCCAAAATCTGAAAACATTTAAGACAACATTTTATGCAGTGCGTTTATTAATGCATTTATTTTACTCTAAATATTATCACGGTGGATATGATACTAGTAAATCACTAAATATACAAAAATTGCCAGATTATCTGGATAGCTGTCGTTCTTGAAATGTTTTAGAGTAAGTTGGATATATTAATAAATGCACTGCACACGGTCTTTTTCTCGAATTACAAAATGTGCCTTTTATTATTGTCAGATTTTGAAAAAATTCTAAAAGAACTCGAAAAATTTGAACTTCGCGGGCTAGATGGGCGCTTTAGCCTTAAGGGTTTGATTTACCGGTTCTCCCATTCATCGTACGAAACGCTACTTTAGCCCCTCTTCCGTGAGACCACAAAGTCAAGCGGTAGTCAAAATCCAAAACTATAATGTTATATAACTGTTATTCATGAGTGTTTGTCCGCCACAGACGCGCTATTCGGCTCGTGGAAGACCCCCTCCAAGGAGAAGAAGAACTTCAACCTGCCGCAACCCAAGATGGCTAACACCGACCTGAGCCGCCTGCTCAAGTCTGACGAGATCAGGAAGGTGCTGCGCGCGCCCAAGTACGTATACCATCGCGGCTGCCCCCCCTCCTCCAAGGGGTGGGGTGGACAGAGATGCGCATATTGGCCTAGGCTGTTATCTCCGGCGCGAGATTGAGAAAGGAGACTTGTCAAATGTCAATATTTGATATTTTATTGAATGAATCTACTACGTAGTTCAGCACGTGTCTTGGGGTCGCAAGGTCCTGGGTTCAAACGCCGGCTAGGACCTCTGGGTTTCTCGAAATCAATGTGCGAATCATAATTTTCAATGGTCCGTTTAACGGACCAATACAAACTAATTGGGCTCCTTTCCCGATACAATAGTGTATGTAAACGGTGTCTTTCTTATTGGTCTGTGTGGTACACATACTGAAATCTATTATATGTATGAGCGAGACAAAATGATGATACTCTCTATCAGAGCATTGGGTTATGATAACCAGTGATTACTTAACACGTTGACAATACCTGACTATCACACTAATAGCTCGTACCACGACGAAACCCCGACCTCCTATACTCAACACATATATGTCCACAGCAAGCGCGTCGTCCGTGCCAGCCGGAAACTGAACCCGCTGACCAACACCAGGGCGATGTTGAGGCTGAACCCGTTCTCCGCTGTGCTCAGAAGGAAAGCTGTTCTCGACCAGGACAGGAGCAACAATTTAAGGGCGCTGGCGCTCGCTGAGAAGCGTGGAGTGAGTTTTGTTGTTCTTTTTTCATACTAATATTATAAAGAGGAAAACTTTGTTTGTTTGATTGTAATGAATAGGCTCCGAAACTACTGAACCGATTTGAACAATTCTTTCATTGTTGGGAAGCTACACTATCCCCGGGTGACATAGGCTATATTATATTTTAAAAAAAATTAGAAATCCTTACTATAACTCCAATAATGTAACCGTAATGTACCCGTGCGAAGCCGGGGCGGGCCGCTAGTTTTAAATAAATGATTACTAGCAATGTTTTAAACATTGGGACAGACAGCGGGAAGCGACTTTGTTTTATACTATGTAGTGATTAAAATGATGATACTACTCTATCAGAGCATTGGGTTATGACAAACAATGATTACCCGAACACGTTGACACATTCTGACTGCCTCTACTGCCTGTCTACTACCCCCTACCCCCCGAGACGACCCTAAAGACCTCTCTTTTCACAGATCAAGTTGCCCGAGACCGACTCCGCGGTGAAAGCCGAGAAACTTCGCGAGAGGAGACGTAGGGCTATCAAGGCGGCTACCGCGAAGAAGCCGAAGAAGCCCGCACCCAAGAAAACCGCCCCCCCTCCCCCTAAGAAGAAGCCCGCCAAGGAAGCCAAGCCGGCGGCTAAGAAGTGAAGGATATAATAAAGTTTATATACTGATGCCGGCGTTTTATTAGTATCTTATTTCTCTTTTAATATAATAAAGTCAGATGCGCTGACTCGTCTAATTATACCGTAGCCTATGAACTTTATATTGCCATATTGTTTCTTGGTCACTTGGAATACCATGGAATGAGGGAGTCCTTTACAGTATTCTCTTTGGTCCTTTATTTCACTTTTACTGAAGAGCTTTTACGTACGTGAAAGTAAAAATAGTATCTGAAGTAGGACGCGAGGACCTACTCTACTAACGGTGGCGGAGGCCGTAGACCACCTTTTTGAGCTCCACACTAGCTCTAAGTTTCCGAAATACATACGCTGAGGTGTGTAGTGTAAGGTCCGTATACAAATAAACAAAATTGGAGTGTGTTTGTAATATCAAAATAACACCTTTTCACTAAATGCATATGAAAGTACATACGACACCTATAGCCAAAACATAAAAGAACGCGATTATTATTTTTTTGTCTGTCTGTCTGTCTGTGTGTTTGTTCCGGGTAATCTCCGAAACGGCTGGGCCGATTTTGACGGGACTTTCACTGGCAGATAGCTGATGTTTTAAGGAATAACTTAGTCTACTTTTATTTTAGAAAAACAAAATTAAAAAAATGGGTCCTGTCACGCGGGAGCGGGCTTTTTTGTTAAGTTAAATTCCACGCGGACGAAGTCGCGGGCTAAGCTAGTTAATAAATAAATCCCAAGCCTGAGAGGGATCTTGACATAAAAATAACATTTCCAACATTGCTCACAGAATTGAGATTGCTTAAACAGGCCTAAGATTTACGAACAACTAATCATAGTGGTGTTTCGTGCGCTCGCTCCTACCCAAATGATTATTTAATGAGAGACTAGAGACATGTTTTATTTATATTTACCATTGTTTGTAAGCTCTGGTTTGTCGTACCGTGTAAAGAAACGTCGCCGTTAAAAAGCTGTCAAATTATTTCCTTTTTCATCTGTGACATAACCTCAAAATGGAATCGTAATTTTTTATTGTGGATATTTTCATATAAAATCAAATAAAAATGAGCTTATTCATCAGAAACTGCAAACCTAATGGCCTAGCGACGATCTACAATGCTAAAATATGGCGTTTGAACTCCACCACAGCGGATAGCGCCGCTCTGAAGAAAGACGAAGATGAAGAGGAATTTCGTGTTCTCGATATTTTGAAGAAGAGAGACAGGCAGCAGAGGAGAATCGCTCGCAGGACGGATGTACAGCCAGACAGAGCTGACAGAATGGCCACAGACCAGGTATTCTATTAAATTAATCACTTGAAATCCAAAACGTCGTATCTTGAAAACTTGTCAAAGGAATTCCATCAAACCTAGCTAAGAACCATCTCACGATTACCAGCTGTTAAACTGTATACCTCATTGAAATCGGGCCATCTATTTAGGAGCTACGATGCCACAAATCGACGGTATGTTGAAATTTATTAGACTAAACCTCTTCACTGTATAGCAAGACATAAATACCTAGGTCAATAAAGTTGAGGATAGTGTAGACAAAGGTTTAGATGTACATCTTACACATAGCCAGATCCTAAGATCAATTCAGAGAAAGCTATTCAGGGATATGAGACACTACTATGTCTCCTATATCACCAGACATACACAAATTGTATGGTCCCAAACGTAGAAATGTTCGTACTATAGGTACTGCGATACTCACATGCTCTTCGCTGTCACCACACAGCTGGGTGCAATGTGAACTCGCGCAAATATTTAAGTTCAGTGCATTATATTATAGCACTAGCTGAGCCTGCGACTTTGTCTACGTGGAATTGAACTTAACAAAGAAGCCCGCTCCCGCGTTCTGAGCCCGCGCGACAGGACCCATTTTTTTTTTGTTTCTAAAATAAAAGTAGCCTAAGTTACTGCTTATAACATCAGCTATCTACCAGTGAAAGTCCCGTCAAAATCG
Source organism: Notodonta dromedarius (assembly GCA_905147325.1). Lineage (NCBI taxonomy): Eukaryota > Metazoa > Arthropoda > Insecta > Lepidoptera > Notodontidae > Notodonta > Notodonta dromedarius. Next base: position 2,552,213 of record LR990187.1, read on the forward strand.
GTCCAGCCGTTTCGGAGATACTCTTTGATTTCAAGTGTTTTTATTTTTTTACGTGGAACCCTAATTGCTTTTCTAAAATTAAAGTAGCCTAAGTTACTCCCTATTACATCAGCTATCTGCCAGTGAAAGTCCCGTCAAAATCGGTCCAGCCGTTTCTGAGATTACCCGGAACAAACACACAGACAGACAGACAGACAAAAATTTTATAAATCGCGTTTTTGCTATAGGTGTCGTATGTACTTTCATATGCATTTAGTGAAAAGGTGTTATTTTGATATTACAAACAGACACTCCAATTTTATTTATTTGTATAGATCACATGAGGCATAATACAGTATCAGCCATTAACTGTGTAAAAAATACTTGAATTTGGTGTAATGTGCTATATTTTTTTTTTTGATTATGCACTGATGGTGCGCCATCTGCCACTTCTCCTCTGATATGTGCTATATTGACCACCATTACCCCTTCGAGGAATACCGGAATTATGGTATACATTTATTTTATAGTTATTTATCATCATTACAGACCTGGGGAAACGTCTGGCCGGGTCCCAAAACCTTCCACCCATCATCAGTACCGCTGCCACTCCGTCAGGGCTACGTCCCTAAGGGCCAGTCACCACCCAGCAAGAAAGCCAACGCAGAACTCATGAAGATACCCAACTTCCTCCACCTAACCCCTCCAGTCATCAAAAGCCAATGCGAAGCCATCAAACAATTCTGTACAGAATGGCCGTCTCTTCTTAACTCTGAGGAAGCAATCGAAAAACACTACCCAGTAGAGGTTATTACTTCGGATTACTGTCACGCCAGCCCATCTATACGGAATCCTCTGGCCAGAATCGTGACTTTACGAATCAAATTGTCCACTTTAAACCTTGACAAGCATGCCCGCGACAAGTTTATACGTCTTGTCGGAGACCGGTACAATAGTGAAACTGACCTGGTGACAATTACCGCTGACAGATGTCCAGTGAGAGCTCAGAACTTGGATTATGTGAATTATTTACTGACAGCTTGCTACCACGAGGCCTGGAACGTTGAGGAATGGGAAAAGGAGAAATCAGAAGACGATATGGAATATTATGAATGGAATAATAATGCGTCTAAAAAGAGTTTAGTAAACTGGTATTTGAGGACTCAAAATGACACAAAAACTTTGACAGAAGATGAGTACAAAGCGTTTGATGTTGCTCAAATACCGAATGGAGAAGGGTACAGGAATGCAGTGTCCAGCCTTATGAATGATGGTGAAAGTGACGCGACGTTGAAGAAGTACGGTGAAGCTGTGAGAAAGCTGCTCGGTTTGCCGGAGAAGGAGGTAGTTTAAGTTAAATAAAGTATTTTAGTTTGGTTATACTGTTGTGTTGTTTCTTTGGTATATCACTTCAGAAGCGAAATGTGATATTTTATTATGAGCTAAAGCAATTTGGCTATTGGCAGACTGACACACCAACTGTATGGTCCCAAACTAAGCGACGCTTGTACTATGGGTACCGTACAATGGACTGGGGGCGATCCCAGTGGCACCCAGTCAAGAGCTAATTACGAAAAGGCCAGTTCCGATATTTAACGCGACGGGAATCGAACCCGGAACTTCATTGAGCAAAAAAATTATGCAAAATACTATTTAAGCCAAATACTTAGTATATTAATATAAATGGCTCTTAAAATACTCGGCCTCGAGGAATCATTTTTTGTAAAAAAGTCTGTCACGGGACATTCGGCAGATGTAAAACATGTGTAGTGTATAGTATGCGCGCGCACACACAAGGGAGCCGAGAGCGGTGGCGTAGAGGGGACGTGACGGCATTTGAAAGCGTCATGCCGTTTGCCGTGACGGCAAACTAGTCGATTTTACTGCCAAAGTCCGCCAATAGATGTCTCCCATAAAAACAAAAACTTAGTCCATATAAAATTTATTCCGATTCAAGATTGCGTCAAATTAAAACATTTCAATGCCGAATATGATACTAAACTATAACTATTTAAACTATCGACTATTATTTTGTTCAATATTTCACAGCACACTTGCTGAACGCACGTTTTCTCGCAAACATCCTCGGTGCCGCCATCTTGGTAATTCGGATTCCACTTCCGTTTCCACAAGTCAGTTATTGTACTCTTTTTGAATGTGCCTTCATCTTGCGATGGCTGGGTGCTGGTTTGACTCAAAAAATCCTTATTTTTATTGTACTTTTTTAATAAATACTCTAACAAATGAAATATATAATACAAGTTTTCAATGTCGTCTATGTTTGAGAGTTCAAAAATGGATTCCGTGTCCGTTAATTTTGTGTGGTAGTCAGTTAAAATGTTGTTTATTTTTTCAATGCAAAACTTTTGTATGTGTACAGATTGGTTCAGTAGAATGAGACGTTGGATCTTTTCGTCTTTGTTAAGCAGCTGAAAATGAAATTAGAGCAGCATTAGTCAGTGTTTTAAGTTTGTTTCTGTAAGTAACTAAGTCGGCAAAAAGCTTACGACCCGCCTGATGTTAAGGTGAAGGCGCCTGTCTAGCCCGCGAAAAAAATCAAAATTTTCGAGTATTTTTATAGTTTATCCAAAATCTGAAAACATTTAAGACAACATTTTGTGATTTGCGAAAAACACAGTATGCAGTGCGTTTATTAATACATTTATTTTACTCTAAATATTATCACGGTGGATATGATACTAGTAAATCACTAAATATACAAAAATTGCCAGATTATCTGGATAGCTGTCGTTCTTGAAATGTTTTAGAGTAAGTTGGATATATTAATAAATGCACTGCACACGGTCTTTTTCGCGAATTACAAAATTTGTCTATTATTATTGTCAGATTTTGAAAAATTTCTAAAAGAACTCAAAAAATTTGAACTTCGCGGGCTAGGTGGGCGCGTTAGCCTTAAGCCGTTACGGTAGCCTATTGCCGATTGCAATACCAAAGGCGTTGCTCGCATGTTGCCGCCCTGAAGGCGAGTGGGACAGAAGAAAGGGAATGCACGGGGGCGTTGGGCTTCCAACTTTCTCGCTCATCGTACAAAACGCCGTTATAATAGCTACTTACTTTACGCCGATCTTCTGTGCAAAGGTGGTACCCGGTCGAGCTAGCCCGTATAAAAATAAAAATAAGAAAGTGGGTATCTTACCACATTTTCAATATTGTTTTCTCCCTCGCATAACTGTTGTAATAATAAATTGTTGGCTTCAAGCAACGCTTCTAAGAAAGATGGATATTTCTCTTCTTCATGTAATTTGTCTATTAGTTGGCCTAAGACCTGAAAAATTATATATTAAAAACAGCGCCATCTAGGGACGCCCGAAAGAAGCGAAGCTTTATAGTATAAAGCGTAGGGCACCGCGGCTCTGCCGTCATCGTGTAACGGTACTGACGCTGAGCACGGAGTGGCCGCGCAGCGAGCGCTCCGTACGAGAAGATCTCTAAAGTATCCGACCAACAATATTTCGTATTGTGATCATAAGGGCATCGTATCGAAAACTGATACCTTGGGTTCAACTCATGATTCTGGACCCCCCAGAGTTGGAATTTTCCGTCGATATTTTCATCAATTATACTCGAAATAATCAGCAATTTAAAATTTATTATAGCCTGATATCTTTATACAAATCTATCTTTAACGTGATTTTACATAAATAAATCAATAATTACGTTTTTAGACTATTACTAAACCTCAATACGCTCGAGTACGCTCGTAAATCAGCTGATAGGTACGATACAGTTCACCGGCGAGGTCATTGCAAGCGCCCCCCGTGCGCATGAGTACTTGGACTGCTATCCCACTCAAACAAAGCGCCCGCGCTGAGCGCACGGCCTGTCGCATGTCGGCACTCCCCCGCGCGTCTCCCCCGCTTATTCCCCGACACCCGCGCGCGCGTCGTCAGTCAAACCACAAGCCTTACCGCGGAACGGACGTATCGTAAAGTAGTCCCCGGCGGGGCGGGGAGGCGCCGCGCGCGAGTGAAGTGCGTGCGAGGCTCGCGTGTAACAAACGGTTGATCTGTTTAACTATTTTTTTGTTTGTGATTGTGTAGTGTTGCCTAAAAATCGATAGTTGATGTATCGATAGTTGACCTCGAAAAATAGTCACAATATTGATAACCCTATCGATACTATTGAAATTTCACAATACTATCGATACTATCGATAGTATCTATCCAAGAAATTGAGCAATACTATTGATAAAGTGCAATACTATCGATAGTATCGATACTATTGGGTATTTTTTTTGTATGGGACTGGTCCCGCCACACACTCCCACCACTGTAACTCCTGTAAGCCAGGATCGACAATGGTGACCAATAATGACGTCGATGTTTGACCCTCGACGAGTCCCGGGGAAAAGTTAAATTGTTATATTGCTATTATTAACTATCACTATTATGGCGTATTTTACTGCAATCACTGTCGATACTATCGCTAGTATCGATCCTATCGATAGTTTTACTACATCGATATTTACCCAAAGTTCAATAGTATTGCACCGGAATTTTAGTTCATTAGTATATTGAAAATAGTTGTATTACCTAGTAACTTCCCGTTATTGTATACTGTAGATTTAATAATAAGTATCTACTCACAATGTATGCGACTGCGATTAGTTTGACCAAGAGTGCAGAGTAATTCCTAAGGTTTGAATCCAACACGATATTATTGAATTTTGGTAAAATATCGATGTAGTAAAACTATCGATAGTATCGACAGTGATTGCAGTAAAATACGCCATAATAGTGATAGTATCGATACTATCGATAGTATCTATACCCAATAGTATCGATACTATCGATAGTATTGCACTTTATCAACAGTATCGCTCAATTTCTTGGATACATACTATCGATAGTATTGTATAATTTCAATAGTATCGATAGGGCTATCGATATTCTGACTATTTTTCGAGGTCACGATAGTATTGCCAACCTATCGATAGGCAATCGATAGTAAGGCAACACTAATTGTGTTTGATACGTCAAATAAAAATAAATACTCAAGCTAATTTTCTTTCTTCGTTGTACCTACTCTTGACGAGAACCCTCGAATCTAAAATCTAATCGTTAGTTGGTGTTTGTGTCCTGACCTATGCAGTTGTCTCGGACTATGGAAATACTTGACCAATTCACGACTTACGTACGGTATCAATTAGTTTTGTGTTTTATTGTTTCACGTGTGTGTGTGTGTGTGTGTTGTGGGTGAGCTTGGACATGGCGGGCCGCCGGCTGATCCTTCTGGTTTTAGTGCTCACGAGTATGGCCAATCTCATTAGAAGTAAGGAAGAAGGTAAGTAAATCATTAAATTTTCATACAGTAGATAAATAAATGGACAACATATAATGTATTCCTAAAATAATTCTAATACCTAAGAAAATAATAACGAATGAGCTCGTTAGGTATTTTGTAGGCACGCGCCACCGCTCGCCGCGCGCGAGGCGGGTAGGTATCGCGCAGTGATGTGTTTTTAACGATAGAATACCCGCTTAAAGTTTACAACATTTGTAACCCATGACGTTCGATATACTTATATCATTTTATTATCGTCATTAAGGCTAAAGCGCCCATCTAGCCCGCGAAGTTCAAATTTTTTGAGTTCTTTTAGAAATTTTTCAAAATATGACAATAATAAAAGACAAATTTTGTAATTCGCGTAAAAGACCGTGTGCAGTGCATTTATTAATATATCCAACTTAATCTAAAACATTTCAAGAACGACAGCTATCCAGATAATCTGGCAATTTTTGTATATTTAGTGATTTAATAGTATCATATCCACCGTGATAATATTTAGAGTAAAATAAATGCACTCACACGGTCTTTGTCGCGAATTACAAAATTTGTCTTTTATTATTGTCAGATTTTGAAAAATTTCTAAAAGAACCCAAAAAATTTGAACTTCGCGGGCTAGACAGGCGCCTTCACCTTAAGTGTAACCTTTACCCAAAGTTTTCGTTGCCATGTCCCTTCCACGGTGAAGGTATATCTTAGACACCTTCTGGTATTTAAATGTGATTCTTTTGGACATTCCAAATACTACATACATTATGTTTGACGTTAACTGCACCAAGGTGCCGTGCAAAATATGTTGTACTAGCTGTGCCCCGCGACTTCATCCGCGTAGTGTTGGATTATTGGGTTAAAAAGTATCCTATATGTTAATCCCGGTTATAATCTATCTGTGTTCCAAATTTCATCCAAATCCGTTCAGTAGTTTTTGCGTGGAGGAGTAACAAACATACATACATACATCCACACTCACAAACTTTCGCATTTATAATATTAGTAGGATTATTAAAATAAGTGTAATAAGAAAAAGCAGTGATAGCCAATCGGCGCGTGATTAACCAATCGGTTAATCACGCGTCTAGCGGGCATAAGGTCCTGGGTTCTAACCCCGGCTCCCACCTCTGGGTTTTTCTAAATCTACCTATATGCGAATCATAATTTCTTTAATTTGATGATCACTTGCTAACGGTGAAGGAAAACATCGATTCGTGAAGAAAACCTGCATGTCTTAGAAAATCTAACCAATTTTCGAAAGACATGTGAAATCCACCAACCCGCACTGGCCCTGTATCCCCCTCGTAGTGAGGGGAGGCCAGTGCCCCGGAGTGGGACGTTAAAAGGGCTAAAGTATTTATATCTATACAAATAAATAAAATTGGAGTGTCTGTTTGTAATATCAAAATAACACCTTTTCACTAAATACATATGAAAGTACATACGACACCAATAGCAAAAACGCGATTAAAAAAAAAAAAAGTCTGTCTGTCTGTCTGTCTGTGTGTTTGTTCCGGGTAATACTTTAAATTTTGAAAAACAATTAGGGTTCCGCGTAAAAAAATAAAAACACATGAAATCAAAGAGTATCTCCGAAACGGGTGGACCGATTTTGACGGGACTTTCACTGGTAGTTAGCTGATGTTATAAGCAGTAACTTAGGCTACTTATATTTTAGAAAAACTAAATGAAAAAAAATGAAAAAATGGGTTCTGTCATGCGGGCTCAGAACGCGGGAGCGGGCTTTTTTGTTAATTTAAATTCCACGCGGACGAAGTCGCGGGCTCAGCTAGTATTAAAATAAGACATTATATTTATCAATTACCTGAGCAATTTCATTGGTTATGTCTCTCGTGGACACAACAAGATGGCAGCTCATGATGTAGTTGAACAAGCTATGTCCCGACTGGTTTAGCCAGTTGCCAGATAATTGTAATGCTGTAAGTACTTAATCATTATCATTTGAAATTACATTTTAATTATCTACCTACCTACATTTATATTTCAATTGAATTGAAATACAGATTATTAGAATTCTGATTGATGGTGGTGATGGTGGTACGAGCGTAGGCCGCTCGGGTCACTGCACATGTTGGTTGTGGGTTCGATTCCCGCCCTGGAAAATTTCGGAAATGGCCTTTTTGTAATTTGCCCTGGTCTGGGATCCCTGGTGTCACTGGGATCGCCCCCAGTCCATTGTACGGTCCCCATAGCACAAGCATTGCTTAGTTTGGGACCATACACTTGGTGTGTCATTCTGGCGATATTTATTTATTTATAAAGTCGCATGCTGTAGGCCGAAATATCGCGTCATGTTTTCCTTTAAGTTGTTTTATTTATGTCTGTTCTTCAAACAAAAACGGTTTAACAGAAATTAATATTAATAAAAATCTCACCGCTTTTGTTACCCCTTCCCTGCGAATCACTCCTGTATCCAGAATCACTGGAACATCCGTCCAAACTCATTCTCCTCTCGCTTCTGCTCAAAAAACCTTTCACTTTATTAAATTCTTCCAGTATTTTAAACGGTATCACTTCTTGTGTATCTTCTATTAAACGTATAGTTTGTTTGTGGTCATATGTTTGTTTGTTTAACTCTCTTCTTTGAGTTTTAGTTGACATTTCATTAGTAATTTCATCATTACCATCATTATTTCCATTAAATTTATCATGGTTTGGTGAAAATACATATGTATTTTGACTGCTTTCAATCGTCGGGACTGTTGTGTTTGAAATTGAATCAGTAACTATATTGAGATGAGAGTCATTTAGGTTTATATTAGAATCCTGATTTATACCTTTAGTAATATTAGCTTTATCAGTATTATCAGTGTTCATACTATATTTAGTATTTATACTAAGGTCGGCATACATTTGTGAAGGATTATTTGTAATTTGACAAATATCACTAAGTCCCGCCTTGCTATTAATAGTTTTGTGTTCAATTATATTTTCGCAAGATATTTCAAAATATTGGTCATTTTCTGTAGTTATCGGATTTGATATTCTATAATTATCATCTACCGCGACCCTTTGATACATATTTTGATTTTCATGCGTAACATATTCGTAATTATTGATGTCATTATTAGATATATTACGATTGATAGGTGTTGAGGAGTAAATACCTAAATCATCGTTGCTTCCACTGGCTTCTTTTGTTAATCTTCTTTCACTATCATCAGTTACATCTTTATAATGTGTTCTATCATTTCCATTATGTGTTTCATTTGAAATATTAACGATTTGTCCTTTTGCATAAACATGTTCAGCCGGCATTACTTCAATATCATTCATATCATCATTTTCATTCGTATTTGAAATATCAGTGAAAGGAAGTTCATCATTAGTAACATCCATTTTGTTATCAGACTTATTATTATTAGTTTCAACATCTTTCCTGATATTATTATTACCATAAATATGTCCTTTTGGTATTATTAGATTAGTTTGACTCGGACTATAGTGAGTATTCTGAGTTAGACCATAGACAGTATAGAGTATAGTTTTCTGTGAATCAATATTTGTAGAACTTTTAATTATATTTCCGGGTATATTATTATCTAAGTCTATAGTATCGCAATATGTTGCATCATTGTCTACAGCCTGTTCTATGATTGGGTTATAATCGGCTTGGGTGATTGAGTTTGGGTTTATAGGCGGTGTTTCGTAGTTAGTTGTTTGGGTTTGGTTTTCGGAAATATTATTGATAATCGCGTCCTGGAAATAAAAATGATTGTAATTAAATAATATCTACATGAAATGAACACGATACAATTTAGATACGTAATATATGGTGAGCCAATCAAGAACAAGCTGTTCCTATTATAAGGTTGCACGATGTTAAATCCTTTAGTTGTCTTTTACAATACACATGCCTATTAGGAGTGGTGCTATACTCACATGGCACCATTTTAATATACCTTCTTATTTTATTAAATAAGTATCGCCAGACTAAACAACCACCGGTATGGTCCCAAACTAAGCGACGCTTGTACTATGGGTACCGTACAATGAACTGAGGGCGATCCCAGTGACACCCAGACAAGGGCAAATTACGTGAACGCCATTTCAGAATTTTACCCCGACGGAAATCGAACCTACAACCACTCATTACAGTGAGCCGAGCGGCCTACGCTTGAACCACTACGCTTAGCGGTCGTCGATTACCTATAAAATATGTCTTATACCTATATAGAGAACAAAAATTAAAATACTTGATTACCTGTGGCCATTCCACAATACTTGTTTCATTGTAAACGTCATTGACTGCAAATAAATCATTTTCAAAATTATAATCTCTCAATATCGTTTCGCTAATGTTCATTAGATCATTATCAGCAGAGGCCGTTGCGTCGTCATCTATATTGAAGTCATCGCTGCATATGCTGTCACCCAAGTCATCACCCATTTTATCATTCATTTCATTTTTTAACCCATTAATATATTGTGCAGTTGTTAGATTCTCGGGCTTGGTTTTTATAATGGCGATTGCTGTAGATAAGCGGAGCTTTTGTGTTATGTATTCAGCTGTAAATAATAATTATTGTGTGTAGGTTGGTTAAGTAATGTAGTTTAAGTACCTACACGTAGTAGTTACCTACTAAAGCGCCCACCTAGCCCGCGAAGTTCAATTTTTTTGAGGTTTTTTAGTTTTTTTTTTCAAAATCTGACAATAATAAAAGGCACATTTTGTAATTCGCCAAAAAGACCGTGTGCAGTGCATTTATTAATATATCCAACTTACTCTAAAATATTTCAAGAACGACAGCTATCCAGATAATCTGGCAATTTTTGTATATTTAGTGATTTACTAGTATCATATCCACCGTGATAATATTTAGAGTAAGATAAATGTATTAATAAACGCACTGCATACTGTGTTTTTCGCAAATCACAAAATGTTGTCTTAAATGTTTTCAGATTTTGGATAAACTATAAAAATACTCGAAAATTTTGAATTTTGAAAACGATTTAAATACAATTCTCGAAAAACTTACCGTAATCATCAAAACTCATTGTTTAAATTAATGTCTTCAATAAATTAATTAACATAGGTATTGTTTTATATTTACTTTATCGCAAATTAATATCCGCATTTTTAAAATAAAATTCCCTAGTTTCGCGCCAGTAACCTTTTCTATTTTTTTTATTGTATTTTTTAAATGTTCAATTTAGGTCCTATTCAAAAAAGGAAGCAAAGAGAATATAACATTACGAAAGGAGTTTTTTTTTGTGTAGGGCAGTGAGTTTTTATATTTATAATATTTTTTAAATGTCAAAGTCATATCAATGAATCAATATTGTTACCAATACAATGAATTTTATTATATTTAATTTGCTTATGAATGGCGTTATACACAATATTATTCGGAATAAGTATATTCATGATAGCTTTAGTAATGGCTATTATTAAGAAGATGTTTTTCCATTGGAAGGAGGAGCATAAAATCGAACAGATGGTCAGACCATCTATAGAAAGACCTGGTTAGTTGATTCCTGGCATAAAATAAGCACATTGCATCGTATATATGTTAGCCCACATTTTGTTATCATTTTATTATCACTACTTTAGGTTTTTTTTCTTGTAGCATTCGATAGTCCTTTATAATCTGTGGTGGAACCACGGTGAACTCTCTTTTGCCGTAATAAAAAGCGTCTAAGGCCCAGCGCACACCGCTGGAGGCGCGGCGGAGAGCAATTGAAGACAAGAATTAAATATAAACCTTAGCTCGCTTGATATATAGAAAAAATTCTTATATTGACGGTATGTCAAGGTAGTTAAGGTTTATATAAACGATGGAAGCCATAAATTAAAAAAAAAAATGTTGTCCTCGATGGCTCTCCGCCGCGCCTCCAGCGGTGTGCGCTGGGCATAAAGGAACACCATGAACTATTTGATAAGCACTGCTTGTTAGCTATGTGGGACCTTCTCCTAGCTCAAGCATTAAGAGTAAGAAGGGACTAACGAGGCTAGAGCGTAGTGACGGGGTAACTTCGTAATGAACGACTTTGTTTATGGTCAATCTTTTGCAGCTGTCAGCGTAATGATTTACACTGACAAATGCGTGATCCGCATGCGTCGGTACGCAGAGGACACGTACGTCTACGACGCACTGAGCAAAAGCGATGTGAGCTTAACAAAACGCAACTTTGAGTCGTTGTACACCACGCCGGACCTCGTGCACTCCGATGACAATGGATCTAAAAGATTGACAGTGGAACAAGTGCCTAATGCCGAGTTTAACGGGACCTAATACCGAGCTGCTGACACTTGAAGTGTTAGTAATACCTAGCTGTAGTCACTTGACGTATCTTAATACCACTTAGTCACTTCAAGTGTTTTAATAGCCCGCTAGTGATACTTAAAGTGTTGTAATACCTAGTAGTGTTGTAGACCTGCAGTCAATTGAACTATCCTTACACCACTCACTATAAGTCACTTTAAGTAAGTATCTTAATACCACTTAGTCACTTAAGGTGTTGTAATACCTAGCTGTAGTCACTTGAAGTGTCTTTATAGCCGGCAATATTTACATTAAATGTCCTAAATAAGGTCTATACCGACCTATGGTTTCATTAAGTGTTAATAACCAGCTTTATTCACTTAAATTGTTTGACTACCCATTGGATTGAAAGTTTCCTATTAGCAAGTGTTATATCACAAGTGTTTTAATATCTGGATGTAGTCACTTCAAGTGTTCTAGTACTTAACAAGCTATAGTCTAAGGCCCGTATTAATAAATCGATCTCAAGTCTGAGAGCGATCTTGGAAATGTCATTCTTATGTCATACCAGTACAAGATGACATGTCAAAAGCTTTTCTCAGGATCGCTCTCAGATCTGAAATTAAATAAACAAATATAAATATCGCCAGACGAACACACCAACTGTATGGTCCCAAACTAAGCAACGCTTGTACTATGGGTACCGTACAATGGACTGGGGGCGATCCCAGTGACACCCAGACCAGGGCAAATTACGAAAAAGCCATTTCTGAAATTTACCCCAGCGGGAATCGAACCCGCAACCACCATGTGCAGTGAGCCGAGCGGCCTACGCTCGAACTACTGCGCCAAGCGGTCGGGAAATTGATTTATAATTGGCCTTATCCATTCGACTTACATCACTTATCTTTATTTTAGAATAATATTTAAGTTCCCCTAGTTTCCTAGTATTTTTATTACTACAAATATACCTATGTGAAATATAAAGAAACACTTTAAGGTTTTTTTTTTATTCTGCTGGCTTGTCAACCTTCTTGCGTTTAGTTCTCATGCTATCGAAACATTTGGTTCCGTATACGCTGTTGATCTTCACTATGTCCAGCTCGGATAGGAGGTCCTCACTCTGGCCCAACCTCTTCATCACTGAACCGTCTGGGTCCTGGAAAAATAATATTTTATAATAATAGAAGACATTATCGACTTTTTTATGTAAAAATTAAAGTTATCCACCACGGGTCGCCCGGCAGATACATGTCAAACAAGTGTAGTACGCGCGCGCACACACACAAGAGCTGACATTAGCTGAGCTCCAGCTAAGCTAATGCTTATGTTTGAAGTGGGTTCACGTCAATAGTTTAATGGCCGGGATGGGGATCGAACCTGGAATCTCACGGGTACCAGGGGGCCCCTTTAACCACTAGGCTGTTGACGCCTTAACGTATTATATAAATAAAACTAGCTGAGCCCGCGACTTCGCGTGGAATTTTGATCCTCTCTTAGGGGATGTCTACGTCATAGTAGCTTTATGCGTGCAAGTCTCAGCCCGATCGGTTTAAAATTTACAAAGTTTCATACAAACTTTCGTCCCCTATTTTATCCCCTTGGACGTAGAATTAATCAAAATCCTTTCTTAGCGGATGCCTACGTCATAACATCTACCTGCATGCCAAATTTCAGCCCGATCCGTCCAGTGGTTTGGGCTGTGCGTTGATAGATCACTATGTCAGTCAGTCAGTCACCTTTTAGTTATATATATTTAGATAGTTATGTAAGTAGTTTAAATGGGGAGAAATACTCACATGTTCTTTGTAAGTGGCAACTGTGGATATGCCAGTCTTGCCAATCTTCCGCCAGAACTGCCACGCGGGGTGGGTCGCGCTCAGGTAGTCGTACGGAATATTCAGGGTTGCTTCTTCGCGGATCTTCTCAAAATGATGGAGCTTGTCTGTAAATTATTTAAACAGATATTTTTTTTTATGGGACTAGTCCCGCCACACACTCCCACCACTGTAACTACTGTAACCCAGGAGTGGTGGGAGGGTAATGGGTAACACCATCGTCGGGTGACCAATAATGACGTCGAGGTTTGACCCTCGACGAGTCCCGGGGACAAGTTAAATTGTCTTGGAACCCGCACGAATTTAATCAAAAGAAATAATAGGAGGAGTCGGAAGAAAATATTTCCACTTCCCTCCGGTGCAAAGCGGGAGACAAAAATTGCTGGTATAGGCTGGTTGCCATAGAAACCAGACTGTTACAACTGATTGAAGACCAGTTGCAAGGCACCACGGATCGTAATTTGAACTAATTGGAACTAAACAGATCTGTTAACATAGGAACGACCCGCTTGATAATAAGCTGTAACCGTGACCTATAGATGCTGGCAATACCAAAGGCACTGCTCGCACGTTGCCAACCTCAATGGGAGTGGGACAGAGGGAGAAGAAGGGATAGAAAGTTGGGCTCCCGTCTCCCTCACTCATCGCAACTATTCTAGGTGAAACAAAAAGGGTACCTATACAATTTGTTTTGCATCTTTACTTTGTAAATCTAAATCTATCGGCTTTCTGGGACAGTTGAAGTACTGAAGGTTTTGTAGACTTGTGAAATCTGTCAACAGCTGTATTCGTATAACACCTTTTGTTATTCGAGTTTCCTCCAAAGCTGATAGTTTTGGAATGACAAAGTTAAGTATTGAAAAAAAACAATACCTATATATCCTTTCTGTTTTAACGCCCAGATCGTTTGTAAGAGCGTGGTACTACCCCAGTCATGACAGCCCGTGTAGGAGCTGTAGTCAAATGGCTACAGCTTGGCTTTACCACCTACAATTAAATAGCGGGAGGGGGGGTATTCAGAAAATTACAGTTCCCATCCTTCTTTCACAAATGAATTAGAAGAATGATGGAGGCGGTCGTATCCGGAAATTTCCCGGCGACTATGAATACCCCCCCGCCCTCTGGTAACTCTTGGCGAGCCCTGCAAACTATGTGGTCACGACTCCAAGTCCTCACAACCCTGAAGCAGTACTTACCCGGCCTCACATGCCTCATGTGTACCCTGATGTACTTGTCACGGTCGTGCCGCGCCACTTCGAAGTAGAAGCCGAGCATCGCCATCACCATCATGGCGGCGTGCTGCCGGTGCTGCCCCCCCCGGAACAGCTCCACGCACCCGAAGTTCTGGAGACCAACACATGAAGTCACGACTCAGTTCAAGAAGAAATCAAGGTCTAAATAGGTATACCACGGCTGAAGAGACGTTATGTAATGGTAATTATATTCTGGTTTGTGTTGGTCACCGCCAGGATTACCGACATTTGGGCGGTCATTTTAAAAAATCGTGATTAATTCTGTTTTTGAATTACATTCTAAATTAACGTATATATAGTAGAGAAAAGCCCAGGGCTGACAGTAAATTATAATTTTAAAAAATCGCCAGAATGACACACCAAACTGTACCGTCCCAAAGTAAGCAACGCTTCACTATGGGTTCCGTACAATGGACTGGGGGCGATCCCAGTGACACCCAGATACCTGACACCTATGTAGATAATGTTATGAACAAAAACATAAAACATTCTAAGAAGATTAAAATGATTTACTTGTAAGAAAAATCCGTTTTACAATCTCAAAATACACACGACCGTAACCAAACCTACAGTTTAATGGGTTTGTAACAAAATAAAATAAAAGAAAGCTATTTCTGAAAGTATGTAATTTTTATTCCTAAAATAAGATTATTTGTGCACAGCACTTTAAGACAGCCAACTAATATTATAAACTTAAAAAAACACTAGGGTTTCTAGATCTTCTTCTGTAATAGGTAGACTCTTCAATCTTCAAATTCTTCTATCGTCGCCTGCTCATACTCCAACAACTTCTGATAATTTTCACTCCTGCGTCGCTTCGGCAGCTCTCTCCATGGCTTATCGTAAAACTTCCTCATTATTCCGGACCATCTTCTCATCAACTCCGTCATCTCTCTCTCAAACTCTTCTCTGAGACACTCCATATTCATATCCAACCATTCTATTGCATTCTGACATTCTCTGACCATAATATCTCTCTCTTCAACCGTCAACATGTCCCCTTTCTCTGATATAGTTCTTTTGACTTCGTAAATGTAGGATTCCAGTTGGTTTCGCACTTCCAAACGTTTCTTACCTTCTCTATCTTCTTCTATGAACGCTTCCGCGTCAATCATCATTTTACTTATCTGCTGATGATTTAATCTGTACTCGTTTTTAATAGTTATACTTTCGATATTGCCTGTGCTACGGTCTTTGGCTGTGACACTAAGAATACCACAAACATCTATGTAGAAAGTAACGTCAATCTTGGGGACACCTCTTGGAGCTGGTGGTATACCATTCAGCTCAATAACACCGAGGAGATTGTTATCCTGGGTCAAACTCCGTTCTCCTTCGTAAATTTCTATAGTCATACTAGTTTGATTATCGTTCTGAGTAGTGATTTCTCTGGTATTCTGGCACGGTATTGGCGTATTTTTATCTACAACTTTATACATCATTCCTCTAGCTGTTTCTACGCCCAATGAGAGTGGAACTACGTCGACTAGCAACAAATCCTGGATCTTAACGCCGCTCTGCCCGTTTATAATAGCAGCTTGTATCGCTGCCCCACTGGCTACAGCCTCATCGGGATTCAAACAAGTAGTTAATTCCCTTCCATCGAAGAATTCTTTCAATAAACTCTGAATTTTAGGAATCCTTGTACTTCCACCAACTAATATAACGTTATGAATATCAATTTTCTTCATTCTAGCATCTCTTAGAGCCTTCTCGACTGGTTTTAACGTGTCTTGGAACAGATCTGAGCATAATTCTTCGAATAACGCTCTTGAAATCTTCCCATGGTAATCTATACTGTTACACAAAGCCTCCACTTGTACTGTAGCTTCGGTATAAGGTGTTAGAAATCTTTTAGCTCGCTCCGCAGCCGTCTTCAACCTCCTCAAAGCTTTGGCGTTCCTTGAAATATCAGTATGAAACCTCTTACGAAATTCCTCTGCGCAATAAGCTACCAAACGATTGTCAAAATCTTCCCCACCTAATCTGCTATTACCTGCCGTCGATTTCACTTCGTACACAGAGTTGGAAATTTTCAGCACTGAAACCTCAAAAGTTCCACCACCCAGATCATAAACCAAGACATATCTATCAGATGTTGTCCGTCTATCTAATCCGTAGAATAACGCAGCGGCCGTAGACTCATTGGTGATCCTCAAGACGTCCAAACCGGCAATAGTGCCAGCGATTCTCGTAGCTTGCCGCTGTGCGTCGTTGAAATACGCAGGAACAGTGATCACAGCCTTCTCGACCTTACCATCTAAATATTTCTCAGCAATCTCCTTCATTCTGTAAATAATCATGCCACTTACTTCCTCAGGCGCTAGCAGCTTCTTCTGTCCTTTGTAGTTCACTGAAACAAACGGCTTACCATTTTGATTCAAGACTTTAAAAGGCCAATGTCGCAGATCCATTTGTACGCCAATGTCGTCGTATCTTCGCCCGATGAGACGTTTCGCGCCAAATATCGTGTTGAACGGGTTGAATGCGGCTTGATTTCGCGCCTCTTCGCCGATCAAACGCTCCGCCGGTGTGAAAGCAACGAATGAGGGCGTCGTTCGACTCCCTTGCTCATTTGCAATAACTTCCACACTTCCTTGTCTCCAAACCGCCACACAAGAATACGTTGTACCTAAATCGATTCCGATAGCAGCCATTTTGCCGCGGAATTTATGGTTTTCGCGTTTGACAGATGTCAAAACTACGTTATTTCCCGCGTGCCGGCTGTATTTATACTCATGGCCAATGGGTCTGGAGAAATTTCTAGATGGGCGGGAAGTACTGGCCAATCGGAGAACAGTATTCGTAGAAGGTTCTGGAACGGGGTTGCGAGGTTGATGAAAATAATTTACCTTTACGGGTAAATGGGTAGTTAGGATTTTTTAGCTCTAGTGGACCTGTCATTTTTGTCGGTGTATTTCGAAAACTAGATTAAATCAATTGATTTGTTTCAAAATGCACGCGTACATTATTAATAAAAAAACATGAATAATTTTCAATCTATAGGTCTACCAGAATCTCATGGCAAATGGGGAAATAAAAATTTGTTGTGTGCAATACTGGGGAAATTGGATTAAACGATCTTGATACTGTTTATTTTTTATTTATATCTTTAGTCATTAATTAATATGAAGTATACTAGGTATGTGTATGAAGGATGTTGTTATACATCGGGTTCTTAACATAGGAAAATATGACAAAGAAAATAAATCCAATCATATATTACTTTATGTACTAACTAGCTGTGCCCCGCGACTTCATCCGCGTAGTATTGGATTATTTGGTTAAAAAGTATCCTATATGTTAATCCCGGTTATAATCTATCTGTGTTCCAAATTTCATCCAAATCCGTTCGGTAGTTTTTGCGTGAAGGAGTAACAAACATACATACATACATACATACATACATACATACATACATACATCCACACTCACAAACTTTCGCATTTATAATATTAGTAGGATTTATTATAATGTTACGTACACGTACTAGGGGTAGGTACAATTAATGCCGTTAAACGTGTAAAAAGGGTTTATTTCGCTCTCCACAAACTCGACAAATACACAGTACTACACTAGTTACACACAACAAGCACCGTTCCGAATCACTTAGCAGACTCGCAGTATTCCAATTTTATCGCTCAGGTCACTGGTATGTTGCTCTTCGTTCGCTTACTTTAGTTCCGTACACTGTCGCTTCCAAGAAGTAACTAACTCGCAGCCCGTCGTCGACTCCTTATATATCGAATAAAGATGCGAGCTGGTGTTTTCCTGAACATTCTCGGAGGTATGTAGATAATAATAATCGCAATCAACCCGAGACCCATTGTTGGCTTTCCTTTGTATTCGTTCGCGAGTAGGTATTCGCCGCCGTCGCGCCGATAACGCAAGGTCGTTTACCTTATACCTACATACCTACAATCTCGAATATTCAATTTTTGAGATCTTTCGTAACTAATCGATGGAGTACATCTAGACTAACAATGCGTTTTTGTATCAAGCTGATAAAATAAGGATCCTTCGAGATATTTGACCAAATAGTTTATTTCAGAACTAGAAAATGATTCCAAGAACTCCACTTGCATTTCTTGTTCTTCATCAGATGATGAAGATAAAGAGGTATTTATTATAAATCGCTCTGCCAGCATTTCAATTATTTTATCTTGCTCGAAGAAATCGTTTTCAATTTTCTTTACATGTTCACAACATTTTCGCCAATCCTCTGCACCAATTTGTGAGAAAGCTTCTTCTGTTAATAATTTAATGTCACTTGCAGGCCTATTAACATTTTTATCAGCAACTTTTTGCTTCATTATACCCCAAATCATTTCTATAGGATTCAATGTGCAATGATAAGGTGGGAGCCTTAAAACTTCGTGACCGTGCGATTTTAATACTTCATCTATCTCATATAAGGGCGCAGACATGTTTTTTTCACAACTTCAAGCAGTTGACATTTACGCCAAAGATCATCATAATGTACATCATTTGCACGAAGCCATTCTTTTATATCAGCGATACGATTGGCTTGTGTGGGCGGTTTGTTCAAACGTACGGAATGATAACTAGCATTGTCCATACCGATTAGTGAAGGTCTTGTCAAATTGGAATTAGCATCTCTGTCACCCATTTTGTAAAATTGTCCTTATTCATGTCGTAGTGATAGTCAGCAGATACACTTGTTGACCTGTACACCAGACAACAATTTGGTACAAAGCCATTTTCTCCACCAGCGTTTACAATAATCCACCTCGTTCCAAGTGATATGCTTTTAGACGGACCAGCAATGTTTCTGTGCTTTGCCAGCACTTGTTCACAGAACATGAACCATGAATATAAGTTTCATCTAAATAAATTACATCCAATTTATTTTGCTCTTCAGCTTCACGGTTTTCCTTTATACGCTACAAAAACTTATATCTTTGAAGTTTTATGTCATCTCTCTCCATCAAAATGATCCTTTTTGATTGGCATTTAACATATTCAAAACCTATCTCCTTAATATAAGTCTGTAAAAAATAATAAAATGTATCATGTTACTGAAACGATAGCTTAGCCAATCATCAACATCAACATTTGTCTATATACTTCTTACTGCAGGGCACAGGCCTCATCTTACGAGTGAGAAGGATTATTACTTAACTAGCTGTGCCCCGCGACTTCATCCGCGCGGTATTGGATTATTGGGTTAAAAAGTATCCTATATGTTAATCCCGGTTATAATCTATCTGTGTTCCAAATTTCACCCAAATCCGTTCAGTAGTTTTTGCGCGAAGGAGTACCAAACATACATACATACATACATACATACATACATACATACATACATACATCCACACTCACAAACTTTCGCATTTATAATATTAGTAGGATATTTTTCTTACCTCAAAGATTCTCTCCCTCTGTTGAAATCAATTTCTTGTCGAAGAATTTGTAACAGTTTCATTACTGTTGGAATTTCCTTCCGAACTGTATAGAATTCCTTTACTTTATTCCTTATCAACTGTAAATCGAAACTGTCCAAGTTGATTTTCTTCTTCCCCTCTCTCCTCTTTTTACCAGGCGTGGAAAATACACCATCGTTCGATGTGCCCTCACCTATGATTCGCCCGTATAGTAGTACTGGAAACCCCTATAAAGAAGCTATAATTAAGTAAGAAAAATATAAAATAAACTAAAAGTATCAAAACAACTCAGTCCAACTTACCGGTCAACTCTACGACGCGCTTTAAAATCAAAGATTGAGTTTGATTTACGCCTTCTTCTTCCCTTATTTTACGATACACATTGAAAACAATATTTCTCGCTTGAGATCGAAGTGGCTTTTTCGACATTTTCACAAAAACAATAAATTGCCAAGAAGATATCACAAAATCCCAACAGCGGTTGACAAACCTTGTACTTTGATTTGGCAGGTGACAATGGACATTGCCATATGAAAGTTACATTTTTTTATATTTTTTTAATGCCATGAGATTCTGGTAGACCTATAGCTAGTATTCTGATTTATGTAAAAAAAAGATACGAGGAATAGGTATGGTAAAATATACAAGTCGGATTTACTATAAATTTTAACATATTTTTGCATTCCATTGCCGTTTAAAAATAATATTAAATATTTCGTCATAAATTAACCTATTGTACTACCATAAATAAGAAAAAATGCACCCAAATATTTCTCCCAATTACGATGTAAATATCATCAATCTGGCATCCCAGTTCATTCATCCCTTGTTTTGACGTCAGCCCTCTCCACCATCCTCTATCCTGCACGCACCCGTCGCGTTGACGACTTTGTTGTTTTGCTGTCTCGCTTTAACATGAAGGACAATACACGTGACTACGCGTGTTTATTATGATAACGCAGCAATGTTATTGACCAGTGATATCAATTCATGAATAATGAACTTTGTATCTTTCGCCTTACAGTTGAATTTTAACTATCACATGCATGACAGTTGATGCGTTATCGCGTAAAATGTATTTTTATTGTGATATATTTTTGTTGTTACAAACAAGGCTACAATATATAAAAAGTTTCGTTCCATAAGTACCTACAGAGTAACTGAAAGAATATTAGCCACAGATAAAATCAGGGAAAAAATAAATTATCTATAGCCAATAGCCATAGAGATGACTTAATCTGTAGTCACGCTTGGATCCCACCAACTAAGCTTCTTGGATCCCAAAAAAATATAAAAAAACTAGCTGTGCCCCGCGACTTCATCCACGTAGTATTGGATTATTGGGTTAAAAAGTATCCTATATGTTAATCCCGGTTATAATCTATCTGTGTTCCAAATTTCATCCAAATCCGTTCAGTAGTTTTTGCGTGAAGGAGTAACAAACATACATACATACATACATACATACATACATACATCCACACTCACAAACTTTCGCATTTATAATATTAGTAGGATAAATAAATTAGGTTACATATGGTAACGCTATAAGTTAGGTAAGTTACCGCTAGGGGCGCTGCTGGTTGGGGTAGACTACAC
The DNA here is from genome assembly GCA_905147325.1 of Notodonta dromedarius. Taxonomy (NCBI): domain Eukaryota; kingdom Metazoa; phylum Arthropoda; class Insecta; order Lepidoptera; family Notodontidae; genus Notodonta; species Notodonta dromedarius. The sequence continues at coordinate 2,573,812 of LR990187.1, forward strand.
TGCCATGAAATATACTGCAATTGGATTGGACCATAACAGAAATGGGGGAAGGGTTTTGATGTTCCTACTTTCTCCCTCCTACTTTGCCAGTGACGTAGTCGGGGCTGCTTACGATATAACGCAATCCTCCCTAATATGAACCGCAAGGTCACGGAAGTATATCTAAAAATGGGGGAAAAAGTCTTACCGGTTTCCCCCCACTCTTCCAGAGACGACCAATCAAGTAGTCCTACAGTAAAAACTAACTCAGGTTTACAAATCTATATCAGTAAATAAACTAAATTTAAATGTCGAAGTATTAATAACAAAAACATTTTTTATGTCGATCTGTTTGTTCAGATATCTCCGAAACGGCTGGACCGATTCTGACGGGACTTTCACTGGCAACCAGCTGATGTAATAAGGAGTAACTTGGGCTACTTTTATTTTATCGAAGTACCAAGCGGGCGTCAGCCAGGACAGACTAAAATACAAATGGGGGAACGCTCGGGAGCTCTTACCTGCCTCCCCCCTACTCTGCCAGTGACGTAGTCGGGGCTGGTATCAATCACCAGGTAGTCCTCATAGTTGTTGGCCTCGTCTTCAGTGAGCTCGCGGAGTTGCACGCAGGTACGTCGTTTAAGAACGCCGTTCACGGCGTTTAGGCGCCGCCGCACGTCGTTTAAGTCATCTGAATGTCAAAAACACACCTCGAGAACTGTCAAGATTGTGGCTTGGCCAAATAATTGGCATTAAAGTGCACCCCTATTTTATTTATTTTCTCAATACATACAAATATCTTTACAGGCTAGACCCAATGCGATATTGTTGCAAACTTAAAAATAATATAACTGTTTTTATTTAAATACATTTTGCCACACTGATGCGTCAATTGTACTCTTTTCAATGAATAAAAGATGGTGTACATTCTCAGGAACAGCAACAGAATGTGAGCATTGTCATTAAACAGTAATCAAATCTCACTCAGATTTAGACATTTAAGTTAGAAAGCTATATTAGTGAGGTGTGGACTATGTTACCGCCTCGTCTCTGGACCGTGTGATATAATAATAAATGTAACTAGCGACCCACCCCAGCTTCGCACGGGTATTTTTTATCAGCGTTTCTCTACTATATTATGCATGTATTATACCTACATATACACCTTCTTCTTGAATCACCCTATCTATTTAAAACAAACCGCTTCAAAATCCGTTGCGTAGTTTTAAAGGTCTAAGCATACATGGGACAGACAGATTATACTATGTAGTGATCTATACAAATAAATAAAATTGGAGTGTCTGTTTGTAATATCAAAATAACACCTTTTCACTAAATGCATATGAAAGTACAAACGACACCAAAAACAAAAACTCGATTTAATTTTTTTTTGTCTGTCTGTCTGGGTGTTTGTTCCGGGTAATCTCCGAAACGGCTGGACCGATTTTGACGGGACTTTCGCTGGCAGATAGCTGATGTTATAGGGAGTAACGTAGGCTACTTTAATTTTAGACAAACAATTAGGATTCCGCGTAAAATAATAAAAACACATGAAATCAAAGAGTATCTCCGAAACGGGTGGACCGATTTTGACGGGACTTTCACTGGTAGATAGCTGATGTTATAAGCAGTAACTTAGGCTAATTTTATTTTAGAAAAACAAAATTTAAAAAAATGGGCCCTGTTGCGCGGGCTCAGAACGCGGGAACGGGCTTTTTTGTTAAGTTAAATTCCACGTGGACGAAGTCGCGGGCTCAGCTAGTTGTGTATATTTTGAAAGCCATGTTCGTTTACTCACACAGTGGATTCTCAGCAAGCACGTATTTCACATCCCCTCCTGGCCATTTCCTCTCGTTGTAGAATTCTGCGTTCAGTTTCGTTAAAGGCACTGTTTTGGGTGTCATGTTCCTCAGTTTCCGCTTTCTTGGTCTCCGCTGTTTATCTTTCACTTCTTCCAGCCTAAGGAACACAATAATATCCTACTAATATTATAAATGCGAAAGTTTGTGAGTGTGGATGTATGTTTGTTACTCTTTCACGCAAAAACGACTGAACGAATTTGCATGAAATTTGGAACACAGATAGTTTATAAACTGGATTAACACATAGAATACTTTACTTAAGACTACGCGGACGTAGTCGCGGTCAGAAAATAGTTTAACATAGTTTTTGATATTCCCTATCGTACGTTTTACGGTTTAACCCACGTCCAAATTATCCTACGATCTCATAATTATTTCACGATCTAGCAACACTGACCGGAGAAGTTTTATTCAGGCCACCCTAGGGATGTGCTGAACCCAAAAAGTAAAAGAAAAAAACGGAAGCCGGGGCAAGTTTAAGTTGTCCCAACCGCGTCTGTCTGTCTAACTATTCTGTGATAATCACCTCTACCTCTACGGACTGCTGTAACGAAACCATACCGCGCGATAATTTTCATATAGCGACATCTATCGAGGCGTGGAGTAAAGTGATAACTTTAATGTTTAATGATGAAGGAATTTAATGATGAATGATGTATAAATAGCTTGACTGATTAGTCGAGCTATTTTTTAAGATACCTATAGGTAATAAATAGAGACACAACGTACATTGATGGTAGAGACAGGCTGTAGATAATAATTTTTTTTTTTATATAAATATCGCCAGACGAACACACCAACTGTACAGTCCCAAACCAAGCAACGCTTGTACTATGGGCACCGTACAATGGACTGGGGGCGATCCCAGTGACACCCAGAGCTGGGCGAATTACTAAAAGGCCGTTTCCGAAATATACCCTGGCGGGAATTGAACCCGCAACCACCATGTGCAGTGAGCCGAGCGGCCTACGCTCGAACCACTGCGCCAAGCGGTCGTCGATAGGCTACAGCTCATATACGAGCTGGTTCGACCGGGTAATACCACCCTCTCACAGAATATCGGCGTAACGTAGCTATTATATCTGCGTCTCGATTACTGAGAAAACCGGAAGCCCTACTCTTCAGATAGGCAACGTGCGAGCAATTTAAATGGTATCGCAAGCACTTATAGGCTACGGTTACTGCTTAACATCAGGCAGGTATGCTATAAACTCAATATTAAAAATCCTCAAAATTTTTAGCAAAATTCATGAAAATATCGACGGAAAATTCCAACTCTGGGGGGTCCAGAATCATGAGTTGAATCCATGGTATCAGTTTTCGTTACGATGCCCCTTACACCCTGTATAAAATACAAAATATGTCAGTACCTCTCTTCTTTATTTTTAGCATTCTCTTCCTCCATCTGTCTGATCTCTTCTTCTTCTCTGTACTTCTGTCTGCGCTGTCTCTTACGCTGTCGCGGCTTTTCCAAAGATACCGCAGATACGTCCCATTGTGCATTCAAGTCTTTACCTTTCGGGATTTTGTCCCTAAAATAACAATATAAACTCCAGCCGGGACTGCCGCGTAAATTCCGCGCGTATTACACGCCGTGGACTCTTTGCCAAAGTAAATACAAACCTTATGATCTTCGGTATTGGACACTATTTCGAAAACATACTCAACGAAGGCGAACGCACTGACGCGTAAAAAAACGCAAGTACGCAGTTTGTTTTTGCTAGAAATACCTAATCTTTAATTTATATAAGGCATTAAGTATTTTAATAATGCACTATATTCTGCATGGCGTCTCAGTAAATGCCCAAGATATGTACCTTCCATTAAAAAAATATGTTAGTCACGGGACGCCCGGCAGATGTAAAACATGTATAATGTATAGTATGCGCACACACAAGTGAGTCGAGAGCGGTGTCGGTCGTGGAGGGCGCATGACGGCATGTGCAAGCTTCATGCCGTTTGCCGTGACGGCAAACTGGTCGATTTTACTGCCAAAGTGCGCCAATAGATGTTAAAAATCTGATGGTATGACTCTTTTCAGGTTTTCATACAGCTGGTAGGTAGTACGTGTTTTAATAAAATGTCAGCTAATATTAAGAAAGCTGTTAGATTTGTTTGTTTTTATGGTAGGTACGTGATATTAGCTTTTATAATAGTAAGGCGTCGTGTAGAATATTGTACATTATTGTCACATATTACATTGTACATTTTCCATTGTTTGTGCGTGTTATAAGAGCAATGCGTGGAACGCGTATTATACGCGCGTATCTTACGCGCCAGTCCGTCGGAGCGTTTATCTATTCTCAAACATGCTTGGCAATTCGATCATTTTTTCGAGAACTTTCTTTGGGTTGAATCCAATAGATATGGTACGATGTTTTACAATTAAATAACACAGTTCAAAAAAATCTGTAGTTACCGTTCCCTTGTAATGTTTAATTTATAATTTGTGTCAAAAACTATGTACCTACTTAACCATTTTTTTTCTGAGAAATAATGACTTAGCGGCCATTCACACGGAGAAGTCAAGACCGTTCTATATATAAAAAATCACCAATAAGTATATAAATGGCCGTATTTCACATCCGGACACAGTAAAGTATATGGAAATTATCGGTGCTGGATTAACCGTCTAAATGACAGCCAGATCATTTAATAATTTGAGACTAGCAATGTGTCAAATGGGATTTTCTTTCATCCCCTATTTCACCCCCTTTTAAAGATGAATTTTCAATAATATTTTTTTTGTGCTTATCTTCAATATATTGAACTAATACGGCTAAAGCGCCCATCTACCCGCAAAGTTCAAATTTTTTGGGGATTTTTAGAAATTTTTCAAACTCCGAGAATAATAAAAGGCACATTATTTAATTCGCGGAAAAGACCGTGTGCAGTGCATTTATTAATATATCCAACTTACTCTAAAACATTTCAAGAACGACAGCTATCCAGATAATCTGGCAATTTTTGTATATTTAGTGATTTACTAGTATCATATCCACCGTGATAATATTTAGAGTAAAATAAATGTATTAATAAACTCACTGCATACTGTGTTTGTCGCAAATCACAAAATGTTGTCTTAAATGTTTTCAGATTTTGGATAAACTATAAAAATACTTAAAAATTTTGAATTTCGCGGGCTAGACAGGCGCCTTCACCTTAAAGATGAATTTTCAATAATATTTTTGTTGGGCTTATCTTCAATATATTGAACTAATTAATTGACGAATAACTAATAAACCTCTGCGAAAATTATTATGCATTCAGACACTGGTTTAGTCTGTGCTTTGTCTGTCAGTCAGTAATTAAGGCATTTGCCTGCAGTTTCTCTGGCGTACTTTCTGCATGCAAAACATAAAATAACCCATCAAAGTCGGGCAAGCCGCGCAGGAGGACAAGAAGTACATACACACACACACACACACCGGAATATTATAGAAAATTATTACTTGTAGCGCCGGACGCTTAATTTATTTATCATATATAATACTTTATTTATATATTCTGTGGTTACCTGAACCGGCGCCCCTGAAAAAACCGCTGGGCTTCGAACTTAACCTTCATAAACCCCGCCTTGGTTGTTGCATTCACTTCCTGAGTCGAATTAGACGTGTCTTTGACATCCACTTTCTCAGTTGTACCCACTTGTTCCACGGTTGTGTTACTATTCAACACCACTACCTCTGGTTTTTTATCCTCGACAGTCACATCTCTTTTTGTCCTGCTCTGTTCTTTAGGATTTTCAGAGACAACTGTATTTAAACTTCCCGCTGTAGCGTCATCGACATATTGTGTAGTGATTTTGGAATTCAATATCGCTATATCGAGTTTTTTATCTTCAGTATTGACATCGCTTTCTTTCCCGCTCTGTTCTTTAGGAGTTTCTGAGACGACAGTCTTTAAACTTGTAGTTGAATCATCTACAACGTCTTTTGTAGTGACACCAGATTCTAATACCACTATCTTTGGTTCTCTGTCTTCAGAACTAGCGTCTGTCCCATTCTTAATCTGTTCTGTAGTGTGTTCCAAGTCAACGATTGTGCTTGCGGTTAGTGGAACAGTTACAGTTGTGATAACATCTTCACTTACGTCTTCATCATCATCCGGACAAGGAGTTTCCTTCACATCATCCCATTTCACATCCTTTACTACAACAAAATCATTAATATCAACAGTAGCATTGATATTGGGTTTATTTATCTCCCTATCTTCAGCAGAATTATCAACTTTTGACAAATCTCTCTTATTTCTAATAGCCTCTGTGGTAGTGTCAGCATTGCTATCGGCATCATCCATCATTCTGTGTCCCTGGAACACCTTTCCATGGCCGTAATGTTTCGTAGATTGAATGTAAGTAGGCCTGTGTTGTGTGGAGTGCCTGACTGGCCCCGATTTCGTCGATCTATAGGTTTGTCTGCATCTATCACTTTTATCATTCCAACTGCACGCCCTCTGCCTTTGATATTTCCCAAAATCCTCCGACTCCTCACAGAAGCTTGTCAGATTTGATACGGCGCTGTCTACCACGGATTTTGCGTAGTCAGCAATCACTTCTATAACTTTAAGAAGATCCGTCACATTGTTCTTCTGTGTTGTATTGTTTTCTGTTGCGGTTGTTGCGTTTGCACTACAATATGTTCCTCTAGCGTTTTTCAAAGCTATAGCTGATATTTTATACGCGTGTTCTACTACTATTTGTATTTCTTCGTCCATTCCTAATACTGTGATGTTGTCACTCGCTGCTGGATTTAAATCGTCTGTGATTGTATCATTATTTGTCTCCGGGGGTGGTGTTATGTCAGGGTTGACTCTTAAGCTTTTTAATTCTGTTGTAACTTCTCGTTTCCTCCTCGCGACGGCGGGGTACGATTGGCACAGCTCAATTTTCTCTTGCCGATCTCTGATCTGGCATTCCGGCCCGTAAACCATGTCAATTTTTCGTATGTCCATCGGCGAAAGTCCGATACGATTTTGTTTGGTGTTGCGGTCCTAGAAATTTGTAGAACATGAGTCAGTGCACACGAACGGCGTTATGGCGAAGCGACAAAATGTAGTTACAATCTAAATTGGACTCTATTTGCTGCGGCATCACGACTGTAAATTGGTACAGAAACCGCGAGTCTCTCGACCGAATCAATTTACCATACTGAAAAATTTTAGCATAATGACACATGAAAATATCCACGGAACAATCTAACTCTGGTGGTCCAGAATCATGAGTTGAATCCATGGTATCAGTTTTCGTTACGATGCCGCTTACACCCTGTATATAAATTACTAGCTGTGCCCGCGACTTCGTCCGCGTGGAATTTAATTGACAAAGTTTCATACATACTTTCATCCCCTATTTTATCCCCTTGGGGGTAGAATTAATCAAAATCCTTTCTTAGCGGACGCCTACGTCATAACATCTACCTGCATGGCAAATTTCAGCCCGATCCGTCCAGTGGTTTGGGCTGTGCGTTGATAGATCACTATGTCAGTCAGTAACCTTTAAGTTAATTACCGCATTTAATCTTGGTAATCTCAAAAAGCAACACTTGGACATTTACCTATATTAATATCTTCTGCCCTTTGTAATTATTAACTATATAAGTAACTGGCGATTAAAAAAAAGAAAGAAATATAACAAAATGTAAAAAGACAAGTCCGCTGAGTTTCTTGCCAGATCTTCTGCATCGACGTCGCGTTCCGATCCGGTTGTAGATATAAGAAAAAAAATGTTAAATTGACAATTTGTAAGTGCCCCCGTAGGCCTAAACTAAATAAACGATTTCAATTTACCTTGAAAATAATGGTTCTATGGCCATTTTTACTGAATTCTCGTTCTCCGAAATGCATGACGCTATTTGCATCGTAGCGGAGGAGACGCATCTCTGGTGGTAGTATACTGTCCTTCGTAAACAGCTCCATTGATCCTGTTTAAATTACAAAGTGTTCATAATCTTATATATTAAATTCTCGTGTCACAATGTTAGTTACCATACTCCTCCGAAACGGCTCGACCGATTTTTATTAAATACTAGTGTCTGCCCGCGACTTCGTCCGCGTAGACTTCAGTAAAGTATTTTATGTGTTAATCCAGGTTATAAACTATCTGTGTTCCAAATTTCATTCAAATCCGTTTAGTAGTTTTTGCGTGAAGGAGTAACAAACATACATCTACACTCACAAACTTTCGTATTTATAATATTAGTAGGATTTATATGCATATTCAGTAGGTCTGAGAATCAGCTACTATCTATTTTTCATACCCTTAAAAGACAGGACAACGTCTGTCGGCTAGTAATAAATAAATAAATATCGCCAGACTGAGACACCAACTGTACGGTTCCAAACTAAGAAATGCTTGGTTGTTGCGGGATCGATTCCCGTCAGAGTAAATTTCGGAAATGTCCTTTTCGTATTTTGCCCAGGTCTGGGATCGCCCCCAGTCCATTGTACGGTACCCATAGTACAAGCATTGGTTAGTTTGGGACCGTACTGTTGGAGTGTGCGTCTGGCGATGTTATTATTATAATTATACAATACATCCTGGTCACTGCTGATTGGCTACAGCCAGCTGTAGCCAAGTGGCTACAGGTCTAACAAGGAAGGGGGGTTGGGATTCCGGTACGAAACGCCTCTACTAGGTGAAACAGAAAGGGTAAATAGACTATTTCTTTTGCAACTTTACTTTGTAAATCTAAAACTATCGGCTTTGTGGGACAGTTGAAGTACTAAAGGTTTTGTAGACTTGTGAAATCTGTCAACAGCTGTATCCCTGTAACACCTTTTGTTTATCAAGCTTCCTCCAAAGCTGATAGTTTTAGATTTACAAAGTTAAGTTTTGAAAAAAGAAGTAAGTTTACCCTTTCTGTTTCAGCCTGTGTAATAGCTACTTTCCGCCGATCTTCTGTGACAGGGTGGTGCTACCCCGATCGAGCCAGCCCGTATATGAACTGTAGTTAAGTAGCTACAGCTTTCAGCGTTCAGCTCAACATAACAAAAGACTCATATAATTATTATAAAAAGGAATATACCTAAATAGGTACATTATATAGAACAAACACATCTATATTTATATAATTTATTGTTGATAACAGCACAAAACAGTATTATCTTAACATTATCTGTGGTTCAATGTACAGCCGTCGTTGATAAGTGATTAAGAGCGTTATTTATTAGCCTATTAATAAGTGTATAAGTTAATAAGTAGTCATAATATAAGTGATTACGAAAAAACACTTGTTGTACTCCACACTCTAGGACAAACGTTTTCGAAATGCATACGCTATTTGGGATGGACGAATCACTTTAATGATTACCTAAATTATTTTAATACAAATTATTCCTTTCCCGTATCCATGATAAGACATTTCTTGCGACACTTCCTATGATTATACTAAATAGCTAACTATGGTATTTTGAATTAGATTCCTATTGGGGCTTTTTGCAATAGTATTTCACAATATTGCCCTAGTCTGGGTATCACTGGGACGTTAAGACTGGACTTAAGGCGTTGTCTAAAGACATACCTATTCTTGACATTATGACAGACATTTCCCGTTATAAGCCGTTAAAACCTTGTTCGGGGACTAACGTCAATATTTCAATGGACTGGGTAGGGATTGAACCTGGACCTTCCTGGCGACGGCGGCGCTGCTCACCACTGGGCTATTGATACTTATTTATTACCTGCCGCAAATTCGCTAGCGCGGATTTTCGATAGCTATAAAATCGGCACAGATATTCTAAATTTTATACTGCAGCTTGACCGTCACTAGTTAAAGCGTAATGATTAAGTTAATATGTTTTAAGACTAACATTAGGCTGTCGAACAGTGAAAACCTTTTTCAAATCTGTTGAGCCGTTTTTCCGTTACGCTCGCACAACAAACAGAAAATATATCTAAAAACATTTGATTCGGTATACAAGACTTTCAAGTAAATAGTATTTTGCAAATATTTTTACAAAAATATTTTCAATGCACACACAGACTCAGCATTGTACAGTTTCATAATAATATAATACCGTCCGACAATAGATGGCGCTGAAAGCAACGCGCCATACATTTACGAAATGTACATTAAAGTGTGAAACACGATATCAAGATTCTCGAGACACGTCAGTATACTATATATATTATGTGATCCCGAAACAATAACCAGTGGGTTATCTACATAAATACTTTATGGACGTGACACAGGGTTAGTATTGGGACCGCTGTAGGCTCCTGGGGCGGCGCCCCAGCCGCACCAGCTATATCCAAATGTGTATACTTCGCTTTGTTCTCCAGCCCGCTAACTTTGATGAGGAATCCGGCCGCCAACTGGTGATGTCTACACTTCGCATCCATATCGACCTGGAGAAGATCATCACCCTTACACTTGCCTATATTAACAGCCAGATCTTCAGGCCTTACATAGGAGACTTCAAACCCTTCACCCACTCTTGCTCCGCTGAATTGCAGTTTGCTTGAATGGTTGGTACATTTGGCACTATAGTTATCCATAGCCGCGGTGTAGTTACCATAACACAGTCTCGCGTGGCCAGTAAGCGTGGCTATCGTGTACAAATGTGGGTTCAGCTCTTTACCAGCAAGTTGTCCAGCTTTGAACAGAGCGTCAGCCATCGCGAATCTGCCTTCAGCATCTGTATTTGTGACTCTGACTGTTTTACCACTTTTTGCTATCAATAGTTCGTCAGGAACGTAGGAGTCTTCGCCTATGGAGTTTCTGCAGAGGCATAGTACGCCGATCACTTTGAGATGAGGTGGTTTGAGCAAAGAACAGGCTTTCAGGAAGCCGGCCACAGCGGCCGCGCCGCTTTTGTCACGAGACATGCCCGCCATTTTTCCGGATATCTTCAGATCCGCGCCGCCTGTGTCGTAAGTCACCCCTTTACCGATAATCATCAATGTTTCCGTGACTCTCGCGATGTCTGAAGGCTTGTACTCAATTTCAACAACTCTGGGCTTGTGCCTGTCGATGTTACTTGCCGCTCTGGAAACCGCTGCAAGCAGCGGATATTCCTCCGCTATTATTGCATCATCATCAATGACTTTAATTACAATATTACTGTCGTCTTTGAACGAGTTTTTAACGTATTCCACAATGTTAATAGGCGACATTCTCTCAGGGTCACCACCTGCTATGTCTCTAGCGAATACTCTAGCACGTTCCACGCTTATAGCATTGCGGACAACCCTTTCGAAACTCTCACACAGTTTACCTTCGGAATGCAAACCGACTCGGATGAAATTCCTGGCATTATCCCGTTCTCTGACTTGTAGAGGTGTGTACAAAGCTTCTAACGCACCTAGAATGCCGACCAGTTGAGCGTCAGGAAATTGCTGGACGTTTTGGACGACCAGCAATGGCTTTTTAGCGCCTGCATCTAATGCCCTTACCATGCCCTTATAAGCCGCTTCTTTGATCACCCTCGCGTCGTGATAAGTGGTGATCTGTCCTGTAGGCGACAGTATAATCCTTCCACCAGACACGTAGTCACAATTCCATACCGTAGCCACTTTGTGTATATGCTTGTCTAGCTTCGAAACTTTGTCGATAAAACTGTCGATGTGTCGCGGTAAACCGACCTTAAAATCGTCCGGGTACAATATTAGTATAACAGCGTCGTAATCATTTGACTGAATATTTGTTTCAATGAACACATTGTCGTACAATTTAAATTCTGCAGCCGACATCTTTGGTTCACGTCTCGGAGTGTACTGATAAAGATTGTAATTATACCTACTTCTTGCTCTAGCTATTATCTTGAGGATTATTGGTATTAAGATACGAAACAGGATTTCTTTATCGATGTAGCAACCGTTGGCGATTATTGTTTACGGGTGTGACCCTCTCCCCGAGGCAAAGGGGGTGTCACACTTTTCTTCTATACAAATAAATAAAATTGGAGTTTCTGTTTGTAATATCAAAATAACACCTTTTCACTAAGTGCATATTAGAGTACATAAGACACCTATAGCAAAAACGCGATTTAAAAAAAAATTCTCTGTCTGTCTGTGTGTTTGTTCCGGGTAATCTCCGAAACGGCTGGACCGATTTCGACGGGACTTTAACTGGTAGATAGCTGATGTTATAAGCAGTAACTAGGCTACTTTTATTATAGAAAAACAAAATTTCAAAACAACGGGTCCTGGCGCGCGGGCTCAGTACGCGGGAGCGGGCTTTTTTGTTAAGTTAAATTCCACGCGGGCGAAGTCGCGGACTCCGCTAGTATAGAATAAAGTCCGTAAACAATACCACCCGCCTGATGTTAAGCAGTTACCATAGCCTATAGATGCTTCCAATACCAAAGGCATTGCTCGCACATTGCGGCCTGTAAAGGGAATGGGGCAGGGGAGAACGGAGCGTGGATTGGTCTTCAGGCTCTCTCAATCTTCGTACGAAACACAGCTGTAATAGATACCTACTTTACGCCGTTTTTCCGTGAGAAATTGTTAGGTTAGGTTAGGTTAGTTGACTGGAAGCGTCAATAGCCTAGTGGTTAGAGGAGCCACCCAGGGCCCATACCACGTTATCTATTTAAAACGCAATAGAAAAGCAAACCCGAGCGTTACAACGATCGCGTTTGAACGCTCGCGTTTGTTTTTCTATTGCGTTGTTAAGTAGCTAACGTGGTTATGGCCCTGGTAGCTGTGAGGTTCCGGGTTCGATCCCCATCCTGCCCGCTAAACTATTAACGTGAGCCCACTCCTAACACCTGCATTAGCTTAGCTGGAGTAGCTAACGGGAATACTAGTAATGTGATAAACTCACATTGCTAGTAATCTTTTTAAATATAAAAAATAAGTTACACCCGTCGCACGGATAGCAGTGATAGCCGATTGGTTAAAGCACGCGTCTTGCGGGCACCAGGTCTTGGGTTCAAATCCCGGCTCGCACCTCTGGATTTTTCGAAATCTATGTGCGAATCATAATTTCTATATGATTATCACTTGCTTACGGTGAAGGAAAACATCGTGAGGAAACCTGCATGTCTTAGAAGATCTAACCAATTTTCGAAAGACATGTGAAATCCGCCAACCCTCACTGGGCCAGCGTGGTGGATTGTGGCCTGAATCCCCCTCATGTTGAGGGGAGGCCCGTGCCCAGGAGTGGGTCGTCAAAAGGGCTAAATTATTATATTAAACACCCGTCGAGCCAGCCCGTTAATAAACTGAAGTCAATCAAGACTACAGTTTCCACCATCATAGCAGAAACTAAAGTTACACTCACCAGGTTCGATATTATCGACGAGCACTTCAATGAATACGTCTCGATTAGCTCTGTTGTGTTCGAACGGAAATCCCAGCGCCTTCATGATGATCATGTCTATCTTCGGTGACTTGAGACACTCGTAGCCCAGGATCACGGGCTGATGACGAGATAAAATCAATCAATAATAAAACAGTGCCATCTAGGGACGCCCGAAAGAAGCGAAGCGTTATAGTATAAAGCGCAGGGCGCCGCAGCTGCCACTCTGTATACCGATATATATATCGTGTAACGCTGCTGACGCTTAGCACGGATAGAGTGGCCGCGCGGCGAGCGCCCCGAACGTCCGTTTAGAAGCTTCGCTCGCTTCAAAAAGTTGGGCGCACACACATCGACTCCAACACTCCCTTATAAGGGAGTAGAAAACACTACTCAACTCAGCTCAATTTGTTTTTATTCATGTAAGCCAACAAAGCATTTATGAACAGTCAGAATCTTCCGCCGGCTCGGAATGCCGCTTCCACTGAGAAGAACCGGCGAGAAACTCAATGGTTACTCTTTCAATGAATAAAAGATGGTGTACATTCTCAGGAACAGCAACAGAGTGTGAGCAGGCGACACCCTTGTCACTAAATAAGTAAATAAAGTCTGTCTCACAAAAGAAGACCTACGGCAATAAGTGGAACTAATTTTCGCTACGACGTCAATCTATTATATTTAACTGTTTTCATGTATATAAATTTCAATAAACTACTGTAATAATAAAATTGAATTCATCCTACAGTGATAAAACATTGAGTTTTTGGGGAGTCTAAAATAATGGAGGTTAACAACATTTCGTCGCATGACTGTGGCGCCGCGTCTGGAGGACTTCTTTCGTGAGACGGACTTTAGTAATCAAATCCAAGAAGCTTGAACAAATCTCACTCAGATTTAGGTATTTAAATTAGAAAGCTAGTTTAGTGTGGTGTGCAGCTTATAGTAGATACTTACATTTTTATAGATTACTAGCAATGTGAGTTTTTCTCTTTACTAGTATTCCCGTTAGCCTCTCCAGCTAAGATAATACTTGTGTTAGGAGTGGGCTCACGCCAATAGTTTAATGGCTAGGATGGGGATCGAACCCGGAACCCCTCAGCTACGAGTGCGGCCCCTCTAACAACTAGGCTATTGACGCCTCAAACTTGGACCTACTTTTGCAAAATGGAACCAACCCACACACATCTGCAAACTGAGACCAACCTAGAACCACTAACACAAGGTTGGTTTTGGTCTACAGCAGTGCATGTGGGTTGGTTCCATTTTGCAAAAGTAGGTCCAATTATAAATTGACAAATATGCTTACATGAGGTTGGTTTATAGAGTGTCCTTTGGTGATAATCTTGCACATTCTATGTCCGTCAGGGTTCTCGAAAACCATGACATGCTGTGAGCCCTCCGGCGCTGTCATGACGGGCGCGAACTTGAGACACGTCTTGAACGAGAACGTCGACAGCGCCGTCATTATAATTAGCATTTGCTCGTGGTCTAAAACGACGGGGAGTCTAAATTAATTAGGACTCTAAAATATTGTGGGTACCTACTAGGCAGTCTAAATTATTTGGAATTATATATGGCATGCGTACATTTATGAGGCGTCTATAACAACGGGGAGTCTAAATTAATTAGGACTCTAAAATATTGTGGGTACCTACTAGGCAGTCTAAATTATATTATTATCTAAATTATATGGGATGCGTACATTTATGAGGCGTCTATAACATCGGGGAGTCTAGATTAGTTAGGAATCTAAGTTAATGAAGACTCTAAAATATTGTGGGTACCTACTAGGCAGTCTAAATTATTTGGAATTATATATGGCATGCGTACATTTATGAGGCGTCTATAACAACGGGGAGTCTAGATTAGTTAGGAGCCTAAGTTAATGAGGACTCTAAAATATTGTGGGTACCTACTGGGCAGCCTATATTGATCGGAATTCTAGATTAATGGCGAGTGTTAATTAATGAGGAGCCTGTAACAACGAGGAGTCTAATCAGTAAGGTCTTATGAGGTGTAAAATAATGGGTAGTCTAAAACAATGGCCCCTCATTAATAAGCGTGGATTTAGCGGGCGGATAGTTACACACCGAACTACCTCTTTCTGTCATCAGTAATTTGGTATTCGAAAGAAGAAGACAAAGTATGGTGTATGTAATGGGTGGAGGAGTCCGAAATAATGGGGATTCTAAAGTAATGGGAGTCTTAAATAATGAGGAATTCCAAATTATGCCTACTCTAAAATGATGAGATTTTTACTCTGTTAAAACAAAAAAAAACATACCTAATTATATAAGAAATGGTAATATGAGTACTTATGATATGATTATAAATATGAATATGTCAATATTGTTTATAAGTAAATAAGTTAATAGCTACTGGTAAAAAAGTTGTCTACAAAATCTTACCAAAATGATCAGGGTTTATAAAGAACGGCACTGTGGCGTTCGGCCAGAACATGAATGTTTTAGGTGTCATAGCTGCAACAAAAAGTGTGCAATAACTTAAGAACGACTGCTTCGATTTTCATGAAACATAGCTTAGCAGTATCTCAGGAATACCGGCTTAGAAATTAAGTAAATTGTAATCGGTCTATCCATCTGGAAGATAAGGTTATCGAAATAGGGGTGTAACTAATAGCTACAATTCATCTTTGCTGGTTAAAAATAATGTTACTTGCTCAAGTATATTACTTGTTGCAATCGTATCGGTCGTAAGGTCCTCAGTTTGATTCCCAGGTAGATTTTTTTATGAAGAAACTACCTACTCACAGTAGGCCTTTCACAACTTTTTTCAATGTCAGACCCCCAAGGATATTATAATCTAATCTAATTTATAATATCAAAATAACACCTTTTCACTAAATGCATATGAAAGTACATACGGTACTTATAACAAAAACGCGATTTAATATTTTTTGTCTGTCTGTCTGTATGTTTGTTCCGGGTAATCTCCGAAACAGCTGGACCGATTTTGACGGGACTTTCACTGGCAGATAGCTGGTGTTATAGGGAATAAATAAGGTTACTGTAGTTTTAGAAAACAATTAGGGTTCTGCGTAAAAAATAAAAACACATGAAATCCAAGAGTATCGACGAAACGACTGGACCGCTTTAGACGGGAGTTTCACTAAATTAACAATTTAAATGCCACGCGGACGAAGCCGCGGGTAGGTACAGCTAGTATTTAAATAAAAATCGTAACATTTATTTGTCCATGGTCTCCTTGAGATAGGAATGAATCATGAGAGCCCTATCCTATAATTCATCCTAAAAATCATTTTCCATGCTGTTTCTAATTAGCACTTACCATTCCCTTCAAAAGGAAACACATTCCCGCAGAATATCAAAAGAAAATTATTTAAAAACAAAATCAATTTAAAAAATCGAATCATTTTCAGTTTCGTGTTTCTGGTCGAGATATTTTTTTATCTATTTCAATTTCACCGACGGCCGTTTTATGGCGGCAATTTTATTGGAGCATAAAAAAACAATTTTCAACTGAGAAATAAGATTGTATCGAGTTTGCATGTGACGGTTGCAGAGAGGTGTTTAAATGGTCTAAGTACGGTTGAGATCTACTTTGCCCATAGATTAAATGGTCTAAGACTTTGCCTATACTTACTAGGTCATTGACATTTCTTTGCAAATTTCTGACTTATTAGGCGAATAGGCCTGGGCACGGGCCTCCCCTCACTACGAGGGGGATTCAGGCCATAATCCACCACGCTGGCCCAGTGCGGGTTGGCGGATTTCACACGTCTTACGAAATTTGTTTAGAAATTTCTAAGACATGTAGGTTTCCTCACGATGTTTTCCTTCACCGTAAGCGAGTGATAAATAGAAATTATGATTCGCACATAGATTTGGAAAAACCCAGAGGTGCGAGCCGGGGTTTGAACCCAGGACCCGGTGCCCGCAAGACGCGTGCTTAACCAATCGGCTATCACTGCTATATAATTACAAAAACATATTTTTTTATTTAATATTCTTTGCTAGTACAACTAAAAGATGTGTATTGAGTTTTAAGTTCTCAACACTAAAGTTGCGACAAATATTCAAAAGCCATAAAATATGATAATTACGTAGGTATAGTTTGTCATCATTAGGACCCTTAATAAATCGATCTCAAGTACGTTTTTGACAACTCGTTCTGTACTGGTATAACATAAGAATGACATTAGGTACCAAGATCGCATTCAGACTTGAGATCGAAACTTGGCGCAGTGGTCGGAGCGTAGGCCGCTCGGCACACTGCACCGAGCGGTTGCGGGTTCGGTTCCCACCGGGGCAAATTTCGGAAACGGCCTTTTTGTAATTTACCCAGGTCTGGGTGTCACCGGGATCGCCCCAGTCCATTGTACGGTACCCATAGTACAAGCGTCGCTTAGTTTGGGACCGTACAGTTGGTGTTTCAGTCTGGCGATATTTACTTATTTATTATTAACCGACTTTCAAAAAGGAGGAGGTTACTATGTTCGCCTGTAAGTTTTTTTTTTGGTTGTATAAGTTCGTCGACTTTTTATTTATTTAATAATACGGGCCTCGGCGTCAACATGTCAACTGCGATAATGCATCTGAATTGACATTTCGGACTTTTAAATCACCTGCAGTGGTATTAAAACGATATTGTTTACAAAAAAATGTATATTTAATAAAGCAACGCATTATAATTACAATAATAATGTCAATGTTTATAACAAGTTCATCATGCAATTGTTGACAGACTCAAGTTGTTCTAAGCACGTTTCTTGATAAAAAAACTCAAACTTGAACTTGACCGCTGTCGACAAATTTGACGATCAAAACTATGCTTAGTGAGGCTTTTTTTAATACAGGGTGTAATGGGCATCTACCTCAAATCTGAGAACGAACTTGGTAACTTACAACAGAGTTGCCATTTAGAACTGGAATGACAGTAGTTTGGTATATTCGCTCTCAGACTGGAGACCTCTGTTATCTGTATTTTCCCTCAAAATTGAGGAGCTCTCAAATTTGAGTACTGAAATTAATCATCACCAAAATACATTATGCTTCAATATTAAGTAATAAAAATTAATTCACATTAATTGTGATTCATTTCGAAGCGAGAACTATATAAGTACTTCGACGCAGTCGCCCGATTCAAGATGGTGGAGATATATTTCTCTCTTTCTAATAATTAAAAAGTGAAAGAGAGAACGGCTATAAAATTTCCACCGACTTGAATCCGACGAAGGCACTAATTCATTAATTAAGTATACATTATTCATATATAAAAATGTCAACTAATATTAACTTATAATCCTTACTAATATTATAAATGCGAAAGTAACTCTGTCTGTCTGTCTGTCGCGCTGTCACGCCAAAACTACTGAACCGATTTAAATGAAATTTGGTACACAGATAGTCTAGAGGCTAAGAAAGGACATAGGCTACTTTTTAATGTGAAAAAAGGGCTGTAATGGGTTGAAAGGGGGGATGAAAAGTTGTATGGAAGTATCGTCATTTTTAGAGCTAGAAGCTTGAAACTTATTTTTTAGGCCGTTGATTCTATATAAATAAATAAAGTTTGTATGGAAATATGTAAATAAGGTTTATGTGAATGTTTTATAAGTTTGCGAAGACACTATTTCCACGCGGACGAAGTCGCGGGCACAGCTAGTCTACTATATAAAAATAAGTCGGGTTTTCCTTCCTGACGCTATAACTCCAGAACGCACGAACCGATTTCCACGGTTTTGCATTCGTTGGAAAGGTCTCGGGCTCCGTGATGTTTATAGCAAAGAAAATTCAGGAAAAAATTCAACAGAACGCGGACGGAGTCGCGGGGCACAGCTAGTAATACATATAATAATTTAGCCCTTTTGACGTCCCACTCCTGGGCACGGGCCTCCCCTCACTACGAGGGGGGTTCAAGCCGTAATATTAACTTAACAAACCCAACTTCACACGAAATTCACGACAATTTCACATAACTGCAATCACTTTTATTAACATATACCACAATACTGTTGTCAAAACGAAACGTTTTGGTTTTTATGACTGGATCTTTGTTATCACTGTTCACTTCCATTTGAACACACATATTGGACCTGTCGTGTCTCCTTAAGGCCATGTAGGTACGGAACGACTTCCCGCACTGTGGGCAGTCGGCCTTATACTTCCTCTCCTTGTGCACCTCCCAGGAGTGCTCCCATTTCTCCTTACACGTGTAGAATCTCTCCTTGCATATGAGACAGCTGTAGTTTCGTTTCAATGTGTTATCGTGTTTCGTACGCATGTGCCGGCGGTATAGAGTGTCCGTGGGGAATTCTCGCACGCAGATATCGCACGAAATCGGCTTTGACATTTGGTGCATCTGTAACATAATATATATGTATAGAGGATCGCTTCGTGCAGTGGTTTGAGTGTAAAGGAGTGTAAAGTGTAAATGTGTTGAGTGAAATTGCCTTTACTTAATTCTTCCCGGTCTGGGTGTCACCGGGATCGCCCCCAGTCCATTGTACGGTGGGCACCGTAGTACGAGCGTCGCTTAGTTCGGGACCGTAAAGTTGGTGTCTCAGACTGGGGTTTATTATAAAACAAAAAAAACTCACCAACATATGTTTCTCAAGCGACGCCTTCGCTTGAAACTTCTTATTGCAGAGGTCGCATACCAACACTTTCATGTTATGGACCTTTTTGTGTTTCGTGAAATTGCTGGAATCACTAAACGCCTTGTCGCATACGTCGCACTGGAATATCGGGAGGCAGCCGTGATCGCGCATGTGTCGCTTATACCTGTCGGCCTTTTTGAACTTTTGCCCGCATATTTGACACTGCAGCGAGCAGCATATCCGCCATTTGGAGTAGGCGTCGCTTAGTAAATGCTCAATGATGTGGCGCTTACAGTCATTGTTGCGGGTGAAACTGCGGTAGCATTGTGGGCAGTCGCGTACCCGCTTCTTGTCGCATTGAAGGGTTTCTGTGAAATGACAAATGTTTATATTAATTTATTTTGCGATAACCGATCTAGATGTATTGCGGCTTGCATGCACAAGGTTCAAAGCCCGGCTCGCACCTCTGGGTTTTTCGAAATCTATGTGCGAATCATAATTTCTATATGATTATCACTCGTTTACGGTGAAGGAAAACATCGCGAGGAAACCGGCATGTCTTAGAAAATCTAACCAATTTTCCAATGACATGTGAAATCCGCCAACCCGCTCTGGGCCAGCGTGGTGGATTACGGCATGTACCCCCCTCGCATTGAGGGGAGGCGCGTGCTCAGGAGTGGGACGTTAAAAAGGGATGAATTATTATTATACATTTCAGCGTTTCGCTTTCATTAATGTATACATATACAGGTGTTTTAAGATTCCGCATTAATAATACCAAAGGAACGTTGCCGGCCTGTAGGGGAGTGGGACAGAGGAAGGGAAGGGAGTGGTGGTTGGGGGAGTTGGTCATCTATCTCTCTCACACAATCATAAGCTGGGTACTCACTTAGCAGTGTAGCACGTAACGTATCAGATACGGTATCAAGTGAGTACGTAGGCACGAGCCCGCTGCGAGCCGCTCGCGCGTGGAGCGCTGTAAGCTCGCAGTGACCCGCCGAGTGGCGGTTTCACTGCGAACACAAGGCGGCTCGCAGTGTGCTCGTGGACGGCGTCACGACCGCTTGTGTAGTGAGTACGTACGCGCGAGCTTCAATTTGAGCTCCAATTAAATTAATTAGATACTCAAAATCTGTACTCGACATACGAGTGAAATTCTTGAAATGTCCACTAATCTCTTGAGACTTCATATCCATTACTAAATTGTTAGAACGATTTCTATCTTGGAAAATTTCACTTTGCCAAAATTGACGTGGGCTTTTATAATTATCTAAAATACTATACACTAGCTGAGCCCGCGACTTCGCCCGCGTGTAATTTAACTTAAACGCTCCCGCTCCCGCGTTCTGAGTCCGCGCGTCAGAACCCTTTTTTTTTAAATTTTGTTTTTCTAAAATTAAAGTAGCCTAAGTTACTCCCTATAACATCAGCTATCTGCCAGTGAAAGTCCCGTCAAAATCGGTCCAGCCGTTTCGGAGATTACCCGGAACAAACACACAGACAGACAGACAGACAATTTTTTAAATTGCGTTTTTGTTATAGGTGTCGTATGTACTTTCATATGCATTTAGAGAAAAGGTGTTATTTTGATATTACAAACAGACACTCCAATTTTATTTATTTGTATAGATGAATATGAACGCAGCACTAGCCACCATATGAGACATGTTGTCGGCGTGACGTCGTTGCGAGCACTGCGGATCCGGCAGCTCGTAGCTAGATACGCGGAGGACCGTGGACGAGCCGTGCCCACTTGCAGGTTGATACCGTATCTGATACGTTACGTGCTACACTGCTAAGTGAGTACCCAGCTTTTTATCAACTCACCAATTAATTGTCCTAACATCTCCGATGTCAACAATGCACAATTATTTTCATTAAGCGTGGGTATGCATTCACCATCGTTGCCTTCATCATCACCGTTATCGTTCACCACCATGTTGGCTATCATAACTTGACTCTTGTCCGAGTCTTTCAGTATCAAATGCCTCTCCCAGTGCACGAATCTTTTGTTGTAAGGCACTTCTTTAGAGCAGGTTTTGCACAAACTAATTTGATTGCTCTTCTGAGATGCATCATCGTTCGATTGTATCGAATACATTTTATAATAGCTCTGTCTTATATGACTGTTGAAATGTATTATCAATGTGGAGAAACTCTGGTAGTCCATCATACAGACCGGACACTGTTGGTAATGGTAGCGATGTGACGAGAAATGAGCCAGATATCGTTTGATCGAATCAAAAGTTGTATCACACTTTGTACAAGTGTAAACATCTTCATTTATGTACAAATGTTTTGAGCAATCCGTCTTCAAATGCTCCATGTAAACTGAATGGTGGCCTTGAAAGTTGCATTTATGGCACGAATACACCTTAGGGTCCTTCATCACGGTGGCTATTCGTCCGCATTTCGTTTGCAAATGTTCCTTATAATCTCTATGTAGGCCACGAAACTCGCACTTCCTACAGCTGTATATTTTCGGCTGTTTCCTGTTAGCGTCGCGGTATAATTGGTCGTAGTTCAATCTTATTATGTCATCCTCGTACTCCTCGTCGGAGAGGTTGTCATCTTCAATGATTAGCTCCTCACGCTCCACTTTGATTTCCACCTGCTCATTGTCTATGACCTCCAATTTTATTGCCGGTACCTGCGGCACCAATAGTTCTGGTATGCTCTGCATTGATGCTGGAAGGCAATGAAAATTAGGTAAATTATACAAGGGTTTCACTACAGCTTGTATACGGGCTGGCTTGACTGGGGTAGCACGGCCTCCTCACAGAATATAAACGGAGTAAAGTAGCTATTATACAGGTTGAAACAGAAAGGGTACACTTTTTTTCAAAACTTAACTTTGTAATTCTAAAACTATCTGCTTTCGAGGAAACTTGAAAAACAAAAGGTGATACAGGGATACAGCTGTTGACAGATTTCACAAGTCTACAAAACCTTTAGTACTTCAACTGTCCCACAAAGCCGATAGTTTTAGATTTACAAAGTAAAGTTGCAAAACAATGGCCCCATCTCTTCCCCACCCCTCTGTAGCAGTCCCCTTAAGGTCAGCTTGTTTGCAGACCCTTTTTTATAAATAAATAAATATCGCCAGACGAACACACCAACTGTTTAGTACCATACTAAGCAACGCTTGTACTATGGACTGGGGGCGATCCCAGTGACACCCAGACCAGGGAAAAATATGTAAAGGTCATTTCCGAAATTTACCCTGACGGGAATCGAACCCGCAACCGCACGATGCAGTGAGCCGAGCGGCCTACGCTCGAACCACTGCGCCAAGCGGCCGTCAAGCTTTGTAATTATACTACTTGAGATCGATATATGTATTAACTAGCTGTGCCCGCGACTTCGTCCGCGTGGCATTTAATTGACAAAGTTTCATACAAACTTTCATCCCCTATTTTATCCCCTTGGGGGTAGAATTAATTAAAATCTACATTATAACTTCTACCTGCATGCCAAATTTCAGCCCGATCCGTCCAGTGGTTTGGGCTGTGCGTTGATAGATCACTATGTCAGTCAGTCAGTCAGTCAGTCACCTTTGAGTTATATATATTTAGATATGGTCCTAGGATGACTCACCATTGACAGTACTAGCAGTTTGTTGCAACTGATTGGCAGGACTCTCGTAATTCGGCAGAATACATGATATAGGCACCAGCACCTGGGAAACATTTAATGAAAATTTGTCAATAACAATAAATAGTTATAAATATCGCCCAGACTGACACACCAACTGTACGGTCCCAAACTAAGCGACGCTTGTACTATGGGTACCGTACAATGGACTGGGGGCGATCCCGGTGACCCCCAGACCGGGGCGAAGTACGAAATTTACCCCGGCGGGAATCGAACCCGCAACCACGCGGTGAGCCGAGCGGCCTACGCTCGAACCACTTCGCCAAGCGATCGTCATATTATGTCAACTTAATAATATAGCCCTTTTTGACGTCCCACTTCTGGGCACAGTCTCCCCACACTACGAGGGGGATTCAGGATGTAATCCACCACGCAGGCAACTTTGATTCACAGATAGTTTTCCAAATACCCAGAGGTACGACGGCAGCAACTAGCGAATAATAATTACCTTATTGAAGTAATTTCTCTTCTTATCAATTTTCTGTTTATGTACGATGTACCGGTGTTGAAGACCCGTCTCCTCATCCAAATATACATTCAAATCTTCACACGTAAAACACTTGTATGCAAATATGAAAGCTGTGGAATGCATCAGAACATGTTCCAACTCCATGCACTTTCTTGCCAACTCGAGGTTGCAAATCCGGCACTTGAATCTTGGATTACCGAGAGCCATATGCAGTTCAGACAGCAATCTATGCCTGAACTTCCTGAAGCAGTAATTGCATTGACTGCCGCAGATTCTGACCCTACAGTTGTGCATGTTGTAAATGAAATATTTCGATCCGCAATCGTTGCAACGCTTGTACGAAGTAGGTATCGGCAAGTCGGTGCGAACTGAATGCTGTCTCTGCATATGTCTTTTACGCTCCCCGGGGATACGAGATAAATTGGGACAGATATAACATTTTAACGTTCCAATGTGTTTCAAACACTCCGGACTGGTATACTCGTGACTTTTCAATGCAGCACACGAATAAAACAGTTTCAAACACACTCCACATTGGTAATAACATTCTGACTGTCTATTACTTAGTTTATGGACGCTGTAGTCTTTTTCGCATCTCCAACACAAGCCTGTGGGGTCCAGGTCTAATATTTCAGGCACCATATCCGTGTAAGCTATGATGTTGCACTCTTCAACGGATGTTTCTTCGACTGAAACTTTTATATTTAGTTCGACATGGTCACGTAAGTGTTCCCTGAACTCGGAGAGGTACCACCACGATCGCGAGCAGACATAGCATTTGTAAAGAAGTGGAGGTGGTCTCTGGCTCCCGGCGGTCCAGTTCTTCCAATCGTCTAATGCATATTGTATTTTATTCTCCATCATATTGTCCTCAGACGTCGGTTCTTTAGCTATGCTGCCGATAATATTTCTTGCTTCAATGGCTAAGATTTTATCAGCTAAGTTTGTTGAGGTTGCCAGTATTTTCTCGGAAACTGTTAATATTTGTGTTTCAGTGACCGTATACTGGTTTAATGTTTTTGGATTGTTTGACGTCTGTATGTCGGTCAGTACACCTGAAAATACTTTGTTGTCATGAAACTGATTCGTGTTTACATTATTCTGGTTGGAATTTACATTTTTGTGGTTGGAATGAATATTATTTTCATTTGAATTAACGTAATTGTCGGTGTGATTTATAGTTATATCATCTTTTTCAGTTTTTATGACCACATGCGATAGTGATTCTATCTGTATTTCTGTATTATCAGCTTCTGATTCCATTTCCCTATCGGGAGATATTCTCTCCTTTTTAACAACTATGTTCTGAAAGTTGAGGATATCATGTGATTTCTTCTCCTTGTTGTTTTCTACATCTGTCTCGTCTACCTCCATTTTAATTTCTTTTTCCTCAAAACCACTTTCATCAATCTGTAAGCGGTCATCGTCATCAAACTCTTCTACTTCCACATCCACAGATATACGGAACGGTATATTGGATGTCTGGGTTTCTGGAGTCTTGAATTGTGAGACTCCAATTGTAGAAAATTCTCTGGATTTTGTAGTACCAGGTATTGTGACATGAGATTGTGAAGTCTCAGATTCTGTGGCAGCATTTGCTTTAACCTTGGCTTGTAGGACTCTAGATAGATAAGTCTTTATAGCTGATTTGCTTTGAGGAGTATCAAAGGACTCTGCTTCCACCGTCTTCACATCCACAATTTTTATTGAGGGCATCTGAAACAGAAGAAAGGTGTGACTTTGAAACTGGGAGGAAAGAAAGTAGGCACGGCACACATTACTTGTCCACAGAATTGTTGGATACAGGTTGAAACAGAAAGGGTATACTTTTTTTCAAAACTTAACTTTGTAATTCTAAAACTATCAGCTTTGGAGGAAATTTGAAAAACAAAAGGTGTTATAGGGATACAGCTGTTGACAGATTTCATAAGTCTAGAAAACCTTTAGTACTTCAACTGTCCCACAAAGCCGATAGTTTTAGATTTACAAAGTAAAGTTACCAAAAAATAGTATACCCTATTTCACCTAGTATTTATTAATCAACAACCTCACCATGTTTTTAAGAAATTTTTATTTTTTCACCGTTTTGTCTTAATTCGTAATTTCCATATTTACTGATATGGATGAATTGAATGCTTTAAAAATTTCACGAACACTTAATACTTAGTTGGTTTCATTTAGGCCAGCTTTTACAATACAGCCTCATCCTAGTGTGAAAGCCGCAGGTACCATCATCCAATTCTTCACCTACCATTGTTTTAAAACCCTAGTTTCTTTATGTACTACTGACATGTAAGCGAATTAAAATTAATTGCAAATAAATTTATTTATTCATTAATATAAGTCAATAATGCCCTATTCTGAGTTACATAAGCATGTAGGTACTTGGTTATAGAAATAATACATTTAGTATCTACCTACCTACCTACCATTTTGTTTGTAGTCTGTCTTTGACCTAATTTATCTAAATAGTTTCCTATTTATATCACGAAAACAGGTCTAACAATAACATTTTATCAGAAACTCACATCACATGTTAATACAATATGTACCTACCTACCTCTTTTACGATAAGCTATTTCGATACTTCATGTATGTCTACCCACAGCAGTCTTACAACCTACACAAAGTTATTTATAGACATACTGACATATTTGATGAATAAAATGATTTTATTATGTTAATATTCGTATATTTACAGGATATACGACGTATATATGGCGATACATATGCATATGAAATGTTTCTTTTAAATATGCATTAAAGTTTTTATTTCGTGTTAAAAACTTTTCACAAAATGGAGGTAGAATGTAGATGTACCTGCTTCTTCGTGTTGTCTTCCTCCTCGTTTTCCACGCACGTTCGCGGCACTAACTTAGTTTTCCGTGGTTTTTGTTTCATATTACTATTCGTGGACATTATCACAATATCACCATAGCACTCGCGACAAAACCTTTTCCATTTGAATTAAAAATTCCACAATGAACGAAACGAAAGCAGACGCACGGCGATCTCTTGAGGTAACTTGAATAAATTTAGAAGGTAGTAACATCAATTTGACAAACATCGATTATCTCTTTCGCACTCAAAGCGATAGCGTAGATACTAGCGCCAATAAACGTCACACCTGACGTTTAGGAGAGATGTCACTGTAGATAGTGTCATTATTTGTCGGGTAGTCCGGTCTTGTTTCGTTCTGAAACTGATAATTTCATAAGAAAAGTTTCAATAAATTATCTAACACACATTTATAAGTCTGTGATTACAGAGGTTTTTTTTTATTGCAAGTGGATTTATTATAATTATCTTTTTCACGGAAGGAGCGTTGTTCGCCACAAGGAAGTTTAAAGTATTGATTGTTGTCCACAAGCACAAACTTTTAACTCCACCAATTAATTAGTATTAGGTTCATAGATATAGGAGTGACAAAAAGATCTTTGATTAGGCTTCAGTTACAGCAAGAGTGGACGAAGGACGAACGCTAATGCTTGTGACCCACCACAGTATATTTATAATTTGTGGATTCCAATGAATGTTTACCATTACAACAACACACAAGTATTGAACGAAGCTACTGTGGCCTCGCCTTTATTTTCCTTGGCACCCGGTTTGAGTTTGTTCCGTCCACAGAGTACCTTGTATATACTAGAAAGTTCCGTCCTTGAGAGTGAGGCAGTCAAAATAGATGATTATAGGTATCAAGAAGATAGGTACACAAGGAACTTTAAGTCTGTGCTTTAAGTATATAGTAGTGGAGTGTATGTCAAATCGATTGTACGATTTCGTTTCGATGCTTGGTCATGCCATAGAAGAAAGAATTTCGTTTGGTCTAGTTAGAGTTGCTATAATCATTTTGACAGTTGCAGAAACGAGACACATGTAAACTTATGCCTTTTTAACCAAACTTTTACGCGTACGCGCTGCGCCCCAATGCCCCTATTTTAAGCCCTATACCTACCACGCGTGCGCGCATTTTGCTCGGCAACATTCTCGTTCAGTGTGATATAGATATTTCCTGATAATTTAGAGAACCTTATTAGACTTTTTATGCGTATTTAATAAAATATTTGTTTTTTTACGCATAAGTGCTTTGGCGTAATACTTTAAGTCACGTATAGCGTGGACATAAATAAAAATAAAGGCATGTATTGTGCAAAACACAATTTGTTTTCACTAGTTATGGTTGTGTGTTTCATGAACCTAATACCTGCTTCATGTACAAGTATTTCTGCTTATTCAATTTTATATTTAACTAGCTGTGCCCGCGACTTCTTCCGCGTGGAATTTAATTGACAAAGTTTCATACAAACTTTCATCCCCTATTTTATCCCCTTGGGGGTAGAATTAATCAAAATTGTTTCTTAGCGAATGCCTACGTCATAATATCTACCTGCATGCCAAATTTCAGCAAATTTGTTTCGCCAAATATTTACGCCGATTTTATTCTTTACTAGCTGTGCCCCGCGACTTCATCCGCGTAGTATTGGATTATTGGGTTAAAAAGTATCCTATATGTTAATCCCGGTTATAATCTACCTGTGTTCCAAATTTCTTCCAAATCCGTTCAGTAGTTTTTGCGTGAAGGAGTAACAAACATACATACATACATACATTCATACATACATACATACATACATACATACATCCACACTCACAAACTTTCGCATTTATAATATTAGTAGGATATTAGTAGGACAGCATGAAATCGGATAACATCATAATATATCGGATGCAAACCAGGGTTACCTAAAGAAAATAAATCATTTCTTAAAACAACCAACATTTATTTTTCATAAAGGCATCACGTGCCATACGCCTATTACCATAGACAATAAATAATAGTTTTACACAAAATGAGTGACCAAATAAAGTAGCCTTTGGCAGTGTATTTCACATAACGTCTTGTTCGTAATATGACGCGAGTTCTTCCTCCAGCTTCTCTTTCTCGCACACCTCACGAAGATGTCTATTCAGTTTGCTGTTGCCCTGGACGAAATAAAAAAAAAACTATAAAAATACCTTTTTTATAACGCCGCGGTTTCGCCGCTCATATCACTGCTAACTTAATTAATAAATAACCTTAGGTACAATCAGTATTGTTGACAGGGTCAAATAGATTGTATAGTCAAGTCACGATGTTTGCAAACTCTAATAACGTGATTCAGGTTTTCTATGAAGAATCGCGCATTGTATTGTGGCGTCGCATACAGCGCCATCTATCTTCAGCGTTATACAAACCTTGAAATGGTTACCGCACAAGTGACAGGTGGCAATTCTGGGTGGCTTTCTCTGGTTATGCCCCCCGACATGCCTCACCAGTGACTTGCGACTGGTGTACCGGGCGGGGCAGTATGGACACGCGAACTCTTTGCTCGAAGAGTGCACCGTATTTATGTGTGACGTCAGCGACTTCTGATTGGGACATACTCGATTACAGAGGGGGCATTCAAAACTGAAAAAAGTTCATATTAAGGTCAGTAATAAGCTAAACAAAACTGTTAAAAGATTTAAGGGAGTCGGCCAAGCATTTAAATAATGCATAAGTGCTTAATACCAGTTTAATAGCGAGTGTGTCATATTACGATAGTGTGTCACAATAGTGGTGTAACAAAAAATAATGTCACACTTCGATAGAGTGTCACAAGTAACAATGTTGATACCCCAAAAATGATCTCATAAGTAATAATAATTATTAATAGTGCTACATTTGGATAGTTTGACACAATATTAGTACCACAAAATATTGTGTCCCATATTAATAATGTCACATTTCTATAGTGTCACAATGTTAGAACCACAAAAATAGTGTCATATATTAATAGTGCCACATCTGGATAGTGTGACACTTATACACAAAATATTGTGTCATATTTCGATAAAGTGTCACATTGTTAGGACTATAATTTTTTGTCACAAGTTGATATAGTGTCACACAATAATACACGATACCCACGCCCTCTGTTGGTGATTAAGCGCGTTCCTCTTATGCGCCAGCAGGCTCTTGCGAGTGCTGTACCCGATCCCGCACGTGGTACAGTAGTGTTGTGACCCCGTCTCGGCCGCCGCGTGCTTCTTCTTGTGCTGGTTCAGTGTGTACGGACTGCTGAATTGTGACGCGCATATTTCGCACGTGAATTTCCGGTGAATGTGTTTACTAGAACGACAATGTCATTGTATTAATAGATAGTGTCAACAATTAATAGCGTCCTAAATTAATGGTGACACACATTAATACGGGCTGGCTCGACCTGTGTGGTATCACCTTGTCACAAAAGAGCGAGCGGAAGAGACGGAAAGGGAAGGGAGGAGCTTGGGCTTCTAGCTCTCGCATCTACCTACTATGGGTTACGCATAGGGATTGCAGTACCGGTACTGAGGAGAGCTAGGCAATTCCCGGTACCAGGCTTAAGCCAGTACCGGGAAATACCGGGAATTTCGGGAAATTCGGTACCCAATACAAACGTTGAATAGTTATTTAAAAATCATACTTAACAGGCTAATTTGTGGTTTTTTAAATCAAAATGTAATCATTTACGTGTATATTAAGTATTTTACTTATTTTGTGAACGAATCCGAAATTAATTTCGAAATTTCGGACCATTTTTCAATTTTGAATTGGCAGCGTGTTCATAATTTCGACCTTACGATGCGGCCTAGCGGCTATTTGGAGTGGATGTGGACACCAGGAACTAGATGCAGGGAGTTGAAAATGACTCCAGTGCCTTATATTGCGAGTGGCGTCGTTAAAAAGTAATAGGCTGTCAGGCATCAGTCATTACGAATGAAGCCGAAACTTCGACGCACAAGTAGACGCCTCAACAATATCATCGAGACACGAATGTTTTGCATCTCTCTCATGGTCCTGTTTTTCGTTTATCTGATTTTGAAGCACAGTAGAAGATCCTATTTGCTCATCATAAAGCTAAATTAGGCAGACGTAAGTGGGCGATTTGACAAAATAACCAAAATGGTAAAGATACCCTAGCCGGAAGCAAACCAACATGATGAAGTGACGACATGGTGAAGGTACCTAGTAATTTGATGAATAGACCAGCAGGTCAGGACTGAAACCAATGTCTGATAAAGAGAATGTTCCGATTGTTTTACTTCTTCTTTAGCCATTTTGATTTGAACCAACTGGCGTAGGTCCCCTTCAGTATCCTCCACTTCTGTTTCTTTTACCACTTGCACCATCCAGTTCGATCCCGCGGTCGTCGTCTTTTAATGGTGCTGGAGGTCTCCTATCGGTATTTTTTTTCCAATGTTCACCAGGCGCTATTCAAGTAGCGATAAGATCCCGCCTTCTAGTGACATGACCAACTCTTTGCAATATGACGCAAGCTACTCATTTGATGACATCGTTGAATTTGCATTGCTCGAACGGCCAATCGTCTACCTTATGTATACGCTTAGTAAGTTTCCTGCCAATTACACCGATCAGCCGATGTCATCGCCGATCAATGTTTTCTTTTATTTATTTTTGTTCGAGCATCTTGAGAAAACGGCTGAACCGATTTTAACGGGGGTTTCACAAACTTAAAACGTAGAGTACATAATCATCACTCTTTTACCTTTAGGAGTCGAGCTGCTGAATGTAATCTACATTTTCCACTAGCGAAACTGTTGGAAAAGTAGGTTTTTGATAGTATTTTTTTTAATTGATTGTTTTTTTGTTGCTTTAATGAAAATTACCCTAAAACGTTATTTTAATATTTTTATTAGATTTTACAATGATATTTCATGTCAAAATCACATTTATCAAAGTTTTGTATTAATTTCGAAATTTCGAAACCGATAATATACGAAACTGCACGTCCTAGTCCGTATTCGCTATGCCTGTGGTGACCTCGGTTATAACGAAAGTCGAAATGGTATGGATATTTGAAAATATTAGTTATGAAATTATGAAGTCCCGAAAGTACCGAAATTCCCGGGAATTATTTTCAGTACCGGTACTAGATAGAGGGAGGAAAATACCGGGAATTCCCGGGAAAAACCAGTACCGGGAATTCCCGGGAGCAATCCCTAGTTACGCAGCTATAATACTACTTTACGCCAATATTCTGTCATAGATTGGAACCCACTTAGTCGAGCTAGCCCGTATATAAGCTGCAGTTAATAGCTAAAAAATATACAGCTTTGTACAGTGAAGCTGTATAATCATAATATGCTCACATCATGTGAGTCCTCACGGCTGCCTGGTTGCTATAACTCTTTCCACACACACTGCAAGGGTAAACTCTGTTGCTGGT
This sequence comes from Notodonta dromedarius, assembly GCA_905147325.1. NCBI lineage: Eukaryota > Metazoa > Arthropoda > Insecta > Lepidoptera > Notodontidae > Notodonta > Notodonta dromedarius. Next base: position 2,605,851 of record LR990187.1, read on the forward strand.
CTTCGATTGATGAAACCTTTTGAGGTGCTGCTGAAGACCGCTGGAGTCTCTGTTGAAAAATAAAATACTTATCTTTATGTGTAATACAAAAAAACTACTACACCACGCCCAACAAGAAGCGATACGAAAATTAATAGATGATTGTATACTAGCAAACCCTCTACTATATTATTATACATATAAACCTTCCTCTTGAATCACTCTATCTATTAAAAAAACCGCATCAAAATCCGTTGTGTAGTTTTAAAGATCCAAGCATACATAGGAACAGACAGCGGGAAGCGACTTTGTTTTATACTATGTAGTGATATTCTTTTGTTTTTGACGTTTCATCTTCATTTATTTTTATTAATTAACATTACTGTCACCGATACAGGATGGGCTTTCGAATTTGAACTATGAATTAGAAATCACTTACTTAAAAACATTCCCGCACAAGTGGCACGCCGCAGCGTCGCTCTCTTTCCTGTGGCATCTCCGCGCATGCGTCTGTCTCTGCCGCACGCGCAGCGTTCTGCCGCACTTGTAGCATTTGTAGCGCTCCGAATGTAGCGCTACGTGCACTCGGAGCACCGCTTGCGTCGCGAAACGAAGTGTGCACGTGTCGCAGCGGTATTCACCGTTGGACTGATGGTAAGCGACGGCGGGTGAGGTTTGGAAATTGATGGGTGTGCGTGATTTTAATTAACGATCGCTCGGTCTAGTGGTGTGAGCGCAAGCCCCTCAGCTCACTGGACCGAGTGGTATTGGGCTCGATTCCCAGCGGGGCAAATTTCGGGAAAGTTATTTTTGCTACTTCCACGGGGGGATATCATCAGTTAATGAAAAATGTATTTTTGACGAAAGCCTTCATTATTATTTTATAAATTAATTAGAAGAAACGACAGCCATCCTTCTTCTAATTAATTAGTAAAAGAAGGATGGAAGGTATCGTTTCCGACACGGAATCTTTCCGTCAACTGTGTACACCCCCTGGGGATGCCTCCCCGGGAGAAACAGTGAGCGCGGGGGCGAGAGTGGGGATCTAGCCTAATTTACCTCTTCATGTCGCATCATATGTGCTTGATAAGTATCTTTGAAAAGAAATCCTAGAGCACAGTTGTAGCATTTGAACTCGGCTTCTATGTACTTCTTGGTTTTCCTCTGTGTCTCCAAAGCATACTTTTGTTCTTCTGAAGACAGTACTATCTTCTGGAAACCTTTCTTCTTGTGCTTCTTTAATTTATGTTTGGGTTTGTCTAGAAAAAGCTTACGGTTCCATTAAGTGTCACACATAAGTGTCACCCATTAATAGTATCACACATGAATAGTTTTGTACTTTGATAGTGTCACCCATTAATAGTGGCGTTCAATAATAGTTTCACACATTAACATCACATGTTAATAGTGTCAAATGATCAATAGTGTTGAGGTAGAATAGCCACTCGAGAGGTTAATAAATGATAAAGACCAAATAAATTGATATGTAAAGGCTCTTACCATTGTTTCCTGTGCTCCCATCAGTTTCTACTTCTTTAGCAATGTTAAATTCTTCGTTGTATCCATCTAATTGTACCTCATAATCATCATTCTGAGTTACTTTGCTAACATCAAAATCAAATGTCTCGTCTTCATTGCAACTATCATTAATGTTGTTATCGTTATAACTATCAACAATGGATTCGTTACAATTATCTTCAAACTCAGCCGAAGCATTTGTTTCTTTAATTTCCGAGTTCACATTGTACTCAGATTCAAATTTCACCATGGGATAATCGTTGAAATTATCTTTATTATTCCTATCGTCTTCAAGCTTGACATACTCATTGCTGTTGACGCTATGTGTGTTGCTGTCGTCATTGTGATGAAAATAATGTTGGCTGTTGTTTTGTTGCTGTTGACATTCTTCTTCAGGACATATTATGTGACATTCAACTTCATTCCGTTGTAAATTAAGTGTGCCTCTTTCACTATAGAAATGTACAGAATATGCAGTGTATTTTTGCTAAGTGATAGAACATACAGATCAATAAGCCAAGACACCGTTTACTTCCACTATTGTATGAGAATGCAATCATGAAAAGTTTGTTGGGTATCGGGGAAGATAGCAAATTTGTCTATTCAAGTTCGAGCCGTGAATGGATAAATCAAAATGTCAGGTGTGGTCTTACATATTTATAGGTAGTGCAAAAGTCAGGTGAGCAAGGGTGCCAAGCTATGCAGAGTCTATGGTTTATTGGTCTGTGTGTTCTACTTAGTATTAGCTTGGTAGTTTATATTCAAACACTGCAAACTTACCTAAACAATACCGGATACTCTAGACTTCTTTTCAGGCATACAGATTTAAATAACCATAGTTTATTCAGCATGTGACAGCATATGTGACAAATATGTGAGTCCGGGCACAGCTGAAAGGGGAAATAATATTTGTTATTACAGAACAAAACATTGTGAATAACCTACATCAGACTAACTACCCTTTAGAATACGCATTCGCTAGGAGAAGTCTCCGAAACACATACGCATAATAAGGTGTATAAGGAGTACGATCGACCAATCAAAATTCATCCTTATTTTCGATAGACCAATCACAATGCATTGCTTCCGCTCCCGACCAATCACAATGGCGTTACCTCCGCTCCCGCCCCGAAATTTATTTCGGAATCATTTTGATTCAAGTATTTCCTAGTGCGGACTTCAAAGGATGGTTGGTCCGTGTCTACTACGTGTTGGTCACAAATTAAAATAAATTAAATTTTATTTTTACATTTATTCCAACGATATCTCTGTATTTCTCCCGTACATCCTCTTGAGTGTCGGCGTTTATTGTACTGTGGCACAAAAAACATAGAAAGGAAGACATTTCTTATTTATCTATCTGGGGAAATTTCACAAAGTTGTAAACAAACCACAAAACAAACACAAAATGTCAGTTGCCCTCGCCTCCCTAACCCCTCCCTCCTCTCGTGACTGCCCAATCCTGACGGCTAGCTGACAGCTCTTTGATTATCACCTGACTTTTTTATGGAAAATACATGCATTCACAGAAATCTAAAAATTGATTTCTGGTATAAATGTTTTTGATTTAGAAAAATAGAATAATTGCTTACATTCCACTTCCCGGGAGTAAGGTCTGAAAAATATTAAAAATTTATAGGATCATGTACTGCTATATTTTATACATTGTTTTATTTTATTGTCATTGTTTATCTAATTTACTTTTCTTGTCTTTGGAAATTGCGGGTCGTAGTGATGGCTGTGGTCGCAAGTTGTCTCATTTTAGTTGTGTAGGAAGTTTTATTGAGCTCGATTCTATCGGCAGGATTATCTCACTATTTCATTTGGATTTTGCAGTTTCGGGTTACAAAATTTCATGTAGCAAGTATCCTATACCTAGATGTTAGGCCTAATTTTCCTGTCTAAAGTTAAATAAAATAAATATCACTCTATAAAGTGAAAATTTTGTGTTCATACAATCGACTAAAAAATATATCAAATCAATAATCAACTAAATAATGAGTGGTACAACGCTACACGTCACGTCAGAATCGGAAAAAAAGGATAAATTTTGTGCCTTGAAGCATTTTTTCAATAAAATTATCATTATTTCGACACAGCCACAAACATTGCGAACAATTTAATTAGGACAATAAACTGTGCATTCCCTCTAGAACATTATTGTTTAACCAACGTGTGTGTATAACGATTAAATAACTGTGTTCTCAAATGGTTTGGTGGTCACAAATAAGCGGCAGATATGTATGAATTGGTATAAGACTTTGTAATTAGCTGTTTGCGTCGACTCCTACGCTGTGCGTGCGACAATTGCTGGACTTTTAATTCTCGCGATTATATATAAGCCGATGGAGGCAGCAAATGTTTGACGCCGGGTTTTGCAATAAATCGCGTTCAAATATTATTTGATGAGCAACACCTGGGATTTCAGCGATATTAAACGTGAGTGCCCAATTTTGGCTTTATTCACTTCACTTTGTAGAAAAAAAAATCCATAGTCTTGAAGGAAAAAAAAGTTTATTTTTTAATTTAATTAGTGACCCAGCTGTTTCCAGGTCATCGGTTCACAGATTATAGAAGATTCTAATTGGACAATGGCGCTAATACTTACTGTTGGCACAAAAACTAAACATGACTAAAATAAATTTAATTAGTGCAAATTCTATTTCACTTACTACTAAAAATATTTCTGTCTCTCATACATTAGCACCATCAAGCATGGCTATACAGTTGGGTTAGGCACATATTAAAAAATTGATCTCAAGTCTGAGAGTGAGCTTGAGTACTTGTTTGACATAAGAATGATATTTTCAAGATCACTGTCAGGCTTGAGATCTATATATTCATACTGGTCGTAGTCATGTTATATCAGCTGTATCAGCATTATTATGCCTGCAATAATTTTAATTGTGTCTCATTTAGTTTAGTTTTTATTTTAGCCAACACAATAAGCACCAATCCTTACATTATCAGTTCAACTTTAAACAATATTGTTTTACTAAATATATTTTTTTATGAAACATTTTATTTGAGTACAAATATAAAAAATATGTTTTGGTAACACAAATGAACCAGTTCTTATTAGGGAACGTACCCACACTACACATGCCCCATTTTTTTCCCCCTCCCCCACTTGGTGACCACCCGTAGTAAACGCCAAGATCCCTCCTTCCCCTCTAGTTTTCACATAGTAATTCATGAATACGGTTTTCAATAATTTTTTGCAAATGCTGAACGCCATATTTCAATAACGAGATTTTCCTAGAGGATATTGACTATGTGACAAATACCTAAGCCCCGCCCCTGGCCCTGTGATCAAGCGTGGAGACTATTTTGAAGACCTCCCTTCCCCCATGAACATGTCACGTAGTATGGGTACATTCCCTTAGCTAGTTACTTTGACATGTTTGCTAGCATTTTGTAAAAAAGTATACAATTACTAGCTGTGCCCGCCGCGACTTCGTCCGCATAGTATTTAACTTAACAAAAATTTCGGGATTATCGGGATAAAAAGTATCCTATGTGTTAATCCCGATTATAAACTATCTGTGTTCCAAATTTCATCCAAATCCGTTCAGTAGTTTTTGCGTGAAAGAGTAACAAACATACATCCACACTCACAAACTTTCGCATTTATAATATTAGTAGGATTCCTATAGTCTCAATAGGGATAGGTGGAGATGTACCCACATATCTCCAATGGTATTTTGGTCTCAACACACCAAGCATACTTCCTCTCAATGCCAGGGGAATTTGGGCCACGCTAGCCTAGTGCAGATTGAAATTCATACAGTCTTTCATAAGACATACAGGTTTCACCGTTTAGCAAGTGGTAATCTTAGAATTTTTATGGTCGTAAAATCGATAAACATAACATAATAGAGCTTCGCTTACTAAACTGTTTATGATTCACTGTATACGCGTATAATCCCCTTTCATCTTTTGATCTATACAAATAAATAAAATTGGAGTGTCTGTTTGTAATATCAAAATAACGCCTTTTCACTAAATGCATATAAAAGTACATACGACACCTATAACAAAAACGCGATTTAAAAAAAAATTGTCTGTCTGTCTGTCTGTGTGTTTGTTCCGGGTAACCTCCGAAACGGCTGGACCGATTTTCACGGGACTTTCACTGGAAGATAGCTGATGTTTTAAGGAGTAACTTAGGCTACTTTTATTGTATATATCCAAAATTAAAAAAATGGGTCCTGATGCGCGGGCTCAGAACGCGGGAGCGGGCTTTTGGTCATTGTGTAGCCTTAGGGGCGCTATGACTTAGGTTAGGTTAGGTTTAGGTTTAGGTTAGGTTAGGTTAGGTCAGTGATCAGAACGAAAAAAAAAAATCTCTAAAATTCGTCTAAGTCCTGGCTCCATAGCCCCCTTAACTGGGAACTAACCTAACCTAATGACACATTCAGATTCTGGCGCTTCGCCGGCCGCTGCCGCGGCACGCTCGCTTCGCTCGCTCGGCTCGCGCGTTTTGGTCACTGTTCTAACCTAACCTAACCTAAACCTAAACCTAATTCATAGCGCCCCTAAGGCTACACTCCAACCGGGCTTTTTTGTTAACTTAAATTCCACGCGGACGAAGTCGCGGGCTCAGCTAGTAATAAATAACTCTTTAAAGCTATAAATATTTTAGTATGCATCATAGCCGTGAAGTTTTTATGGTGGCAGAGTCAAGCTATACTTAGGCAATTGCCTACAGCTCATATACTACATGCTGGCTCGACCTAAGTAGTACTACTCTGTCACAGAAGATCGGCGTAAAGAAATAGGAATAGAAAGAAAGAAGGAAATATTGATCCCACCAATAATATCATTCCGAACATGTCTTAAAACAGTGCCATCTAGGGACGCCCGAAAGAAGCGAAGCTTTATATTATAAAGCGTAGGGCGCCGCAGCTGCCACTCTGTATACCTATATATATCGTATAAGAGCGTTTTCACATTATCCGATCCGATATCGGTGTCGGACGCCGATCCGATATCGGGGTAAGTAAAATGTATGAAATATGTACCTGTCTTTCATATTGTCCGGCCCGATATCGGATATAGACAGGTACATATTTCATACATTTTACTTACCCCGATATCGGATCGGCGTCCGACACCGATATCGGATCGGATAATGTGAAAACGCTCTAACGCTGCTGACACTTAGCACTGCGCTTCAATAAAAACATGTCTTAATAACATTATTGTGTCAAAAATAACAATATTTTGAAGAAGTTGAGCCATCAATAATAACCTCTGATTTATCTAATCTGTCTGTACTTAAACAAGTTGAAACAGAATGGGTATACAATTTTTTTTGCTACTTAACTTTGTAATTCTAAAACTATCAACTTTGGAGGAAACTTGACCAACAAAAGGTTTTACAGGGATACAGCTGTTGACAGATTTCACAAGTCTACAAAACCTTTAGTACTTCAACTGTCCCACAAAGCCGATAGTTTTAGATTTACAAAGTTAAGTTGCAAAAAAAATAGTATACCCTTTCTGTTTCACCTGGTATTACAGAAAAAGAACTGACTGACTGATTTATTAACAGACAGTATAACTAAACTACTGGTACCTTTTATACTCTAGGCATTTACTAAACTCTAAACTCAAAATTTATTATATTAATGTAAGCCAACAAAGCATTTATGAATAGTCAGAATCTACCGCCGGCTCGGAATGCCGCTTCCACTGAGAAGAGCCGGCAAGAAACTCAATGGTTACTCTTTACAATTAATAAAAGATGGTGTACATTCTCAGGAACAGCGACAGAGTGTGAGCAGGCAACACCATTGTCACTAAATTAGAAACTAGTAATCAAACCTCACTCAGATTTAGGTATTTAAATTAGAAAGCTACTATGGAAAGATTTATTAAAATTTCACCTCATAAGGGTGTGAAATAGCGGATGAAAGTTGAGATCCACACAAATGGAGTTTTGACAGAAGCTACTATCACTGCATAGTATAAAACAGTCGCTTCCCGCTGTCTGTCCCTATGTATGCTTAGATCTTTAAAACTACGCAACGGATTTTGATGCGGTTTTTTTAATAGATAGAGTGATTCAAGAGGAAGATTTATATGTATAATACATGCATAATATAGTAGAGAAACACTGATAATTTCAGAGCCGCGCGAAGCCTGGGCGGGTCGCTAGTATACTTATATATTTTCGTGTAACCTAACCTACCTACCATGATAAGATTATTTTTGTTTCATCTCACAATAGGTCAAGGCGCTCGCTCAAGGCGGCTATCCATTGATAACAATACTAATTTCATTTGGGTATTCATGCTAATCATAATAAAATCCAAGCGGGCTACGAGGGTATAGTTAGCTCGTTTCACAAAGATGCGTTCTGTGACTCTTATGGTCAGCATATGGGTCAATATGAACTAAATAATAAAACGCAATCGTACATCAAACTTAATCTCGTATGAATAAATCGATCTCAAGCGAAGAGTAGTATAACATAAAGGGGGTATAATCTCAAGTCTGAGAGCGATCTTGAGTATGGTTTTAACACAATGTCATTTTAATTAATTAATAAATATAAATATCGCCAGACTGACACACCAACTGCATGGCCCCAAACTAAGCAAAGCTTTTTTTTTTTTTTGATATGACTATATGTTGTTGGCCAGAGTGGCCATAACAACTTCACCCGGACAGAGGGCGAGCGCAAGTGCGCTCCAACCAGAGGGGCAGGGGGGCAGCTAGCTCAAGGGCGCCACAAGGGACACGGCCTCGGCTTGAGCCGCTGCCAGGAGAGATGGCGAGTGTAAATCTACCACCGGATCGGAACGCGACCTCGACTGAGAAGATCCGGCAAGAACAAAGCAAAGCTTGTACTATGGGTGCCGTACAATGGACTGGGGGCGATCCCAGTGACACCCAGTCCCGGGGAAATTACGAAAAGGCCATTTCTGTTTATGGCGAGCCTGGCCATGAGCGGTATACCTCGGCCCGAACCGAAAATGATAAATATAAAGTTATCCGTCACGCGACGCCCGGCAGGTGTAAAACATGTGTAGTGTATTATAGTATGCGCGCGCGCACACACAAGGGATTCGAGAGAGGTGCCATGACGGCATAAGAGAGCGTCATGCCATTTGCCGTGACGGCAAACTGGATGATCTTACTAAATTCCCCCAAAAGCAAATTGATCATGTTCCTCACTCTATTTCTAATAATCTACCCTAGTGCGAGTGGTTGAAGGTTTATTTCAGTTTGCAGAAGTTTAGTTCTATTCTAAAAAACTGCATCCAATGATTGTCTCGGAGTAATCCATTCCCGTTTTTCCTCAAGGTTTGGAACCAGTACGATATACAGAATGCAGTCGGATTTGACATTGAATAAATGCAACCAGTCTTTCAAGGTTAATAAAACATTATTTCCAACTGCGCCACTAGTCTGGGAACTTTACAATATGTGTAGACGTAGTATAATGTATAGACGCCATTTTTAATACTAAAATTTTCCTTAAGGTGATGGGGGCGGTCGTGTTCTCCATACATATTTCATTCCGAATTTATACGAGACACACAAAGTTTTTCCTTAAAACAATGGATTTTATCACTTCTAAATAAATTATTGTATTCGCATCTAATGATTTCAGGCATTTAAAAATAGATTAACATAATCAAAATCGATCGTAAAATTTGTTAAATTTTACGGCTGTGTGTGTGAATTTGTCAGCGCCATCTGACTAAATTAGGCCATTATTAACATAAAATTTGTACTTTGAGTAAACTGCGTGCTAATAGTGTACTAGTTGAAATGACAGATGGTGGTGACCAAATTTTTATTGCAAATATGTATATCCCTATATTGCGCCATCTATATTAATAATTCCGTCAAAGGGTACGGTAGACTCGATTGAAACGTTACCAGAATAATAAAACTTAAAAAAATAATGATTTTGAGTCGACAACATATATCCGCAAAATTCGGATTGTCGTGATAAACAATGTTATAATTATAATATTCGGCACAGTACCGCCATATTTTCTATGAACGCATGTCAGTCAGTGTCAGTGATGACAGTGCCAGTGTTCTTAGTTGGTGGGCCATATTTTTAAATAAAGAAGAAGAAGTGCATTTATTGATTGAGCTGTCAGAACAAACAAATTCAGTGTTCAATGTTCATGATGTTTCCGTACGAGTATTCATTTCATTTAGTTTTGCTTTGCATAGTGATTAACTTTCATCATCATCATCATCAGCCTATGCTTGTCCACTGCTGGACATAGGCCTCCCCTAATGAGCGCCATAGCGCCCTGTCTTCAGCTTGCCGCATCCAGCATCTGCCTGCAGTCTTTCGCAAATCGTCATCCCACCTGGTCGGAGGGCGTCCTACACTACGCTTGCCGAGTCGAGGTCTCCACTCAAGAACACGTTTAACCCAGCGGTTGTCGGTTCTTCGCGAGATATAGCCAGCCCACTGCCACTTCAGCTTGCTAATTCTTTGAGCTATGTCGATAACTTTGGTTCTCTGTCGGATGTATTTGTATTTCTATTAACTTTGTTTGGATGTAAACACATCATGCCGAAAATTGTAATGAGTCGCATTTCACCCGAGCGAAGCCGGGTTTTCATCTTTTATTATCATAATAATAACATTCAATAAAAAAATGAAGTAACGAGCTAAGTATTTTTAATATTTTCCGGACATAATACAATACTAAGTTTCTAATAAATAAATTAATGTATCGCTGACATGATAGGTATCAGATAAATAAATAAATATCGCCAGACTTACTCATCAACTATATGGTGCCAAACTAAGCAACGCTTGTACTATGGCTACCATACATTAAACTGGTGGCGATCCCAGTGACACCCAGACCTGGGCAAATTACGAAAAGGCCGTTTCAGAAAATTTCCTTTGTCGGGAATCGAACCCGCAACCATCCGATGTTGTGAGCCGAGCGGCCAACGCTCAAACTACAGCGCCAAGCGGTCGTCAATTCGCCACACGAGGTACTACGTTGTTGCAGACGCGACGTTGTCAATTGGTAGAGAGCGGCGACTTGACAACGTCGGATGTCTATTATAAAAGCGTTTGTTGTCGGAAATATTTTTTTCGTTTAGTGTATTGTTGCGACCTAGAAACTATTTGGTCAAATACCTCGAAGGATCCTTATTTTATCAGCTTGATACAAAAACGCATTGTTATTCTAGAGGAACCCCATCGAATAATTACGAAGGATCTCTAAAAGTTGAATGTTCGAGACTGTAGGTATGTAGGTATAAAGTGAACGCGTGATAGGCGCGACGGCGGCGGCAAATACCTACTCGCGAGCGAATACAAAGGGAAGCCGACAGTGGGTCTCGAGATCATTCGATTGGGATTATTATTACCTACATACCTACCGAGAATGTTCAGGAAAATACCAGCTCGCATCTTTATTCCGTATATAAGGTGTTGACGACGGGCAGCGAGTCAGTTACTTCTTGAAAGCGACAGTGTACGGAACTTAAGTAAGCGAACGAAGAGTGATATACCAGTGACCTAGGCGATTATATTGGAATACTGTGTGACTGCTAAGTGATTCGGAACAGTGTTAATTGTGAGTAACTAGTGTTGGTGAAGTATTGTACTAGTGAGTATTTGTCAAGTTTGTGGAGAGCGGAATTAAACCTTTATACACGTAGTCGGCATTATTTGTACCTACCCCTAGTACGTAACAATTGGTGTCAGAAGTGGGATGCCGTTACTACCGCGAGACGAAGAAGGGCGTACTCCACGAACCAGACGTCAAGTCGAGATGGATGCCGCACGTCAACGTAGCCGTGAAGAAGAAGAGCGTCAAGTTGATGCCGGTGTTTCGGCGGGAGCTGAGGCAGCATCAACAGGTAGTTCTTCGGAATTGAACTTGGCAGCGTTGATGGCCTCTATGCAGCAAATGCTCAAGGCCAATCAAGAGGCCAGCGAGCGAATGATCCAGACCCACCAAGAGTTGATGCAGGCCAATCAAGAGGCTAGCCAGCAGGAGTTCAAAGGGTTGATGCAGGCCAATCAAGAGTCTAGTCAGCAGGAGTTCAAACAAATAATGGAGAACATGCGCGCAATGGAGGCTAATCAGCAAGTGATCCAAGCCAATCAAGAGGCGGTCTTGGGTAAAATCGACGCTGGAATCACTATTCTGGGTGAGAAAGTAAAGACACTAGAAGACCGCATGCAGGTACTGAACGAGGAGGTGAATCAGAAGACTGGAACCCTCGAAAACCGCCTGATTGTGCTTAATAAAGAGGTAACCCTAAAGACTGAGACCTTCGAAAGCCGCTTAGAGGTAATGAATAAGGAAATGGTGAGGCTGAAGACTCAAGGACCTATTTCAGTAGCTTCACCATCATCCACAAAGCTCGATCTCCCGCGCTTCGATGGGACTTCCTCGTGGACAGCCTTCAAGTACCAGTTTGAGATACTTGCAATTGGAAATTCCTGGAGCAGTGAGCAGTCCTTTGCAGCCCTGGCGCTTGCCTTACGGGGAGATGCTTTAATGGTACTGGAAAATCTGCCGCCTGAAGGAAAGACGCTGGAGACTTTGATGGATGCACTGGACACACGCTACGGTGAAAAACATCTGGAATATGTTTATCGAGCGCAACTCCACGAAAGAAAACAAAAGGCTAATGAAAGTCTCCAACAGTGGGCACAGGAGGTGGAAAGGCTAGTTCGTCGTGCTTACCTATCGGCACCAGAAATGATTGAGAAGACTCTGCTGGATGCCTTCATCAATGGCATAAGAGAAACGGAAGTTAGGACCTTTGTACGGCTGGGTCACCATCAAACTTTGAAGAACGCGCTTGCACATGCTCTCGAAGTGGAGGCTGTTCGGCAGGACTCTAAATTAAATAAGGTCAGAGAGGTTAAGGAAGTTGTTAAAGAAGAAAGGAAGCCTCGGTTTGTCCCAACCTGTTATGGCTGTGGTGGTAAGGGACATATTCGCTTGGAATGCCCGTCAAAGAAGAGAAAGGTCGCGGACGAGTCCGAGACACAAGCGGAACCAAGTGTCCCGTTAAACTAGACGTCGCCAGGGCCGCGGGGCGGGCGCTGGCTGGTCAAGTTGAGGCCCCAACAGTCACTATAACTCAAGTTTGCAATGGAAATAGTCTGGTCATCGAGGCCACCTTAGACAACCAAACTTGCAGTTTAACTGTTGATACTGGAGCATCGCGTACTATTGTGAGGCCGGAACTACTGAAACGCACCATAATGTGGGAAAAGCGATCACCATCATGCCGTCTGCAAACAGCTACTGGCCAGCCAGTTTCCGTCCTCGGTGAAACAGATATTAAGTTAAGAATTGGCGACCGAGTCTATCTCCAGTCAGTGTTGATTGCAAATATTACTGATGATTGCATTTTGGGACTCGATTTCTTGAAGAAGCAACAGTGTGTTTTGGATGTAGCCAAAGGAGTGCTAAGGTTTCCTGATCAAGAAGTCTGTTTACAAGGATCGCGCCCGTGTACTCTTTATTGTTTGAGGGATACCACATTGGCTCCAAAATCAGAAACCTTAGTGAGAGTTAAATTTCCTGCGAAGACTGAGCAAGGAAGATGTCTCATTGTTGAAGATGCTGGCAATCACCCGAGTTTAATTACAGCAAGGACGCTACTGATGTCGAACGGAATTACTAGGGTAAGAATCCTGAACCTTAGTAATGAAGAAGCACAGCTGAAGAAGAATAGTGTGGTTGGAAAATGCGAGGAAGTACAGTACCTGAGAAAATTAAGCGCTCCAGATAATCAGGAAGGTACGCAGATCGCAGAGGATCACATCTGGGAACTTCTGGAAGCTTCTAAGGAAAATTTATCGGCATCGGAACTACAGCATGCCAAGAAGCTGTTGCTAGAATTTAGAGACATTTTCGCTACCGGAAATAATTGTGGAAAGACAGGACTCGTCAAACATCGGATCGATACAGGTGACGCCAGGCCTATTAAACAAAGACCCCGAAGATTACCATGGGCAAGAGAAAAGGAGGTGACAGATATGATTAATGACATGGCTGATAACGGAATCATTGAACCTTCGACGAGTCCATGGTCTTCACCCGTGGTGCTGGTAAAGAAGAAGGATGGCAGTACAAGGTTCTGCGTGGATTACCGAATGCTGAATAATGTCACGAAGAAAGACAGTTACCCCTTGCCGCGAATTGACGACACGCTGGATATGCTCAGTGGTATGAAGTGGTTCTCAACCATCGATCTAAAAAGTGGCTATTGGCAGGTCGAGCTCAGCCCAGAGGACAAGGAGAAGACTGCTTTTAGTACAGGAATCGGGAACGGATTGTGGCAGTTCAACGTTATGCCATTCGGCTTATGTAATGCTCCGGCCACATTTGAGCGCCTAATGGAGAGAGTAATGGTGGGTTTACTCGGGGACGTGTGCCTGGTCTACCTTGACGATGTAATTGTTATGGGCCGCAGCTTCGAGGAAAATCTGAAGAACCTGGAAAAAGTTTTCACCCGGATCCGTGAGGGGAATCTTAAGTTAAGTCCCAAGAAGTGTGCTTTGTTTAAAAAAGAAGTCAGTTATCTTGGACACGTCATCTCAACCGATGGAGTTAAGACCGACCCCGAGAAGATAAAATCTGTTCAAGAGTGGCCTACACCAAAGAATAAAACAGAAGTACGCGCGTTCCTGGGGCTATGTGCATACTACAGACGCTTTATCAAGAGTTTTTCAGATATTGCGAAGCCTTTACATCGTCTAACGGAAGATAAACGGGATTTCGTTTGGGACCTGGAATGTGAGAAAGCCTTTACTGAGCTGAAACAACTATTATGCGAGGCCCCAATTTTGGGTTACCCGACGAGAGAAGGAAGATTCATCGTGGATACTGACGCCAGTAACACCGGAATAGGCGGTGTTTTGTCACAAATACAAGGAGATCGCAACGTTGTAATAGCATACTTCAGTAAATCACTTTCTAAGCCAGAGAGAAATTACTGTGTTACTCGCCGTGAATTGTTAGCTGTGGTCAAGACCTTGCAACATTTCAACAAATATCTTATAGGAAGAGAGTTTACACTAAGGACTGATCACGCTGCATTACAATGGTTACTACAATTTAAAAACCCGGAGGGCCAAGTAGCACGATGGATCGAGCAACTACAGGAATTTTCATTCATAATAGAACACCGCAGTGGAAAAGGGCATGGTAATGCTGACGCTTTGTCACGGAGACCGTGTGCCGAAGACTGCAAACATTGCCTAAGGAATGAAGTCCGGGAAGAAGTCAAGCTCATAGGGACTCACGGAATCGACGACGAATGGACCGGAGCTAGCATGAAGAAGGCGCAAGAGGAGGATGATGACCTACAACCTATACGGCAATGGAAACAGAGCGGAAACAGGCCCCAATGGAGCGAGGTGTCCGTCTACAGTTCGACAACGAAGAGTTATTGGGCCCAGTGGGACAGTTTGGCTCTGGTAGATGAAGTGCTGTATAGAAAATGGGAATCGAACGACGGCAAAGAAATAACTATGCAGGTGATAGTGCCGCGGAGTAAGGTAGCCCCTCTTCTACGGCACATTCACGATGGTGTTTCTGGTGGGCACCTAGGAGTCAAGAAAACCCTTGTTAAGGTGCGGCAGCGGTTTTATTGGTGGCGCTGTCGAGAAGACGTCGAGGATTGGTGTCGCAGATGCACTGCGTGTGCGTCAGTGAAAGGCCCGCAGACAAGAAGTAGGGGAAAGTTGAAGTTGTACACCGTTGGAGCCCCATGGGAGCGCATCGCCATTGATGTTGCTGGACCGTTTCCGATGACTGAGGATGGGAACAAATACATCATAGTAGTGCAAGATTACTTCACTAAGTGGCCAGAAGTATTTGCAACACCCAACCAGGAAGCAGTCACCGTAGCGAAGAAATTGGTCCAAGAAGTAGTCTGTCGGTATGGTGTACCTATGGAGATCCATTCCGATCAAGGACGGAATTTTGAGTCTGCGCTGTTCCAAGAGATGTGCAAATTACTCGGAATGAACAAGACTCGTACAACTCCAGCACACCCGCAGTCAGACGGAATGGTCGAGAGGTTTAATCAGACCCTGGAAAACCACCTGGCCAAGGTCGTAGACGAACATCAGCGAGACTGGGACCAATACATTCCGCTGTTTCTGATGTCCTATCGGTCTGCAGTACATGACAGTACGGGACACACTCCAGCCAAAGTAAATTTTGGTCGAGAAATGAGGCTCCCAGTGGATGCGATAACGGGCACGCCACCCGACAGTCCTAAGGCCGTTACGGACTATGTGAGTGAACTTCAAAACCAACTGGACGAAGTGCATCGAATGGTACGGGAAAACAACTTGAAGTCAAGTACGAAGATGAAGACCCGGTACGACCGAAGTGCAAACACCAATGGTTTTGAAGAAGGAACACTGGTGTGGCTCCACAATCCTCTTCGCAGAAAAGGGAAGTCCCCGAAACTTCAGGCTCGCTGGGAAGGACCTTATACAGTTATTACGAGGATCAACGATGTGACCTATCGCATTAAGAAGGGACTTCGAGGAAAGCCAAAGGTAGTCCATGTGGACAGATTGGCTCGGTATCATGGAACAAATGATGCTCGGGACGAGCATGACTAAGAGGGGGGTAATGTTGCGACCTAGAAACTATTTGGTCAAATACCTCGAAGGATCCTTATTTTATCAGCTTGATACAAAAACGCATTGTTATTCTAGAGGAACCCCATCGAATAATTACGAAGGATCTCTAAAAGTTGAATGTTCGAGACTGTAGGTATGTAGGTATAAAGTGAACGCGTGATCGGCGCGACGGCGGCGGCAAATACCTACTCGCGAGCGAATACAAAGGGAAGCCGACAGTGGGTCTCGAGATCATTCGATTGGGATTATTATTACCTACATACCTACCGAGAATGTTCAGGAAAATACCAGCTCGCATCTTTATTCCGTATATAAGGTGTTGACGACGGGCAGCGAGTCAGTTACTTCTTGAAAGCGACAGTGTACGGAACTTAAGTAAGCGAACGAAGAGTGATATACCAGTGACCTAGGCGATTATATTGGAATACTGTGTGACTGCTAAGTGATTCGGAACAGTGTTAATTGTGAGTAACTAGTGTTGGTGAAGTATTGTACTAGTGAGTATTTGTCAAGTTTGTGGAGAGCGGAATTAAACCTTTATACACGTAGTCGGCATTATTTGTACCTACCCCTAGTACGTAACAGTATTATAGGTAGGATCACAGATATAGATTTACATAGATAGCGCAAGTATCACGATTTGTATTGAAACCAAGCGTGCCAAATTTTTAACACTTACTGTGACGTCATAGATGGCGGGAAATCCAAACCGATTCAAAGACACCGATGCCGCTGATGCCCCTCCGCCCGCTACGATTCTCTCGAGTGATTATCTCGCTCATACTCATATTTTTATATCTGTAGTCGTGAAGGACTGTAAGTTATAGGCGACCAACCTTGACGCTTGGTCGGGGTTTTCCGACACGCTAAGTACATACATTTGCGTTATCTATGTAAATCCATATATGTGGGTAGGATAGTGTTGCCGCTGGCTTAGGATTACCGTATAGGTACATAAAAATGAAAATTTACTGTATTTGCCAAATAAATACCGAACCTGGTATATACAAACCATATATACTACTGTACTATCTATACAAATAAATAAAATTGGAGTGTCTGTTTGTAATATCAAAATAACACCTTTTCACTAAGTGCATATCAAAGTACATACGACACCTATAGCAAAAACGCGATTAAAAATGTTTTTGTCTGTCTGTCTGTGTGTTTGTTCCGGGTAATCTCCGAAATGGCTGGTCCGATTTTGACGGGACTTTCACTGGCAGATAGCTGATGATAAAAGGAGTAATTTAGGCTACTTTAATTTCGGAAAAACAATTAGGGTTCCGCGTAAAAAAATAAAAACACATGAAATCAAAGAGTATCTCCGAAACGGGTGGACCGATTTTGACGGGACTTTCACTGGTAGATAGCTGATGTTATAAGCAGTAACTTAGGCTACTTTTATTTTAGAAAAACGAAATTTAAAAAAATGAGTCTTGTCGCGCGGGCTCAGAACGCGGGAGCGGGCTTTAGTTAAATTCCACGCGGACGAAGTCGCGGGCTCAGCTAGTATTATATATGTACACATGTACTAGGTAAGTCCTACTAATATTATAAATGCGAAAGTTTGTGAGTGTGTATGTATGTATGTATGTATGTATGTATGTATGTATGTTTGTTACTCTTTCACGCAAAAACTACTGAACGGATTTAGATGAAATTTGGAACACACATAGATTATAACCGGGATTAACATATAGGATACTTTTTAACCCAATAATCCAATACTACGCGGATGAAGTCGCGGGGCACAGCTAGTATGTAATAAATATTGGAATGAAGTTCCTTATCGCGCGTTGCGAAAGGGGGCTAGACGAAAAAAATTAAGACCAAAAAATGTGTAACGACACTTTTTTCGCTATATGTGCGGCGTGCGCGTGTTTCTCTGTATGTCTCTCTCTCTCCCTTATAGAAAGCAAGCCAGTTATTATTTTTTTCGTATCGTCTTTCTATTTCGCATTGAACAGTGTGGTGTCGCGACTAACTTTTCCTTTTCCTGTTCCTTTTCCTTTTCCTTTTCCTTTTCCTTTTCCTTTTCCTTTTACTTTTACCTTTACCTTTACCTTTACTTTTACTTTTACTTTTACTACCATCGACGATTGACGACCGCTTGGCGCAGTGGTTTGAGCGTAGGCCGCTCGGCTCACTACACCGGGTGGTGGCGGGTTTGATTCCCTTCACGGTACATTTCGGAATTGGCCTTTCCGTAATTTGCCCTGGTCTTGGTGTCACTGGCATCGCCCACTGGCATCGCCCCCAGTCCATTGTACGGTATCCATTGTCCAAGCCTTGCTTAGTTTGGGACCATACAGTTGGTATGTTTGTCTGGCGATATTTGTTTATTTATTAGTATTATTTTGATTGAGCTGAAGCTGTGATAGCCGATTGCTTAAAGCACGCGTCTTGCGGGCACCAGGTATTTTGTTCAAACCCCGGCTCGCACATCTGGATTTTTCGAAATCTATGTGTGACTCATAATTTCTATATGATTATCACTAGCTTACGGTGAAGGAAAACATCGTGAGGAAACCTGTATGTCTTAGAAGATCTAACCAATTTTCGTAAGACATGTGAAATCCGCCAACCCACACTGGGCCAGCGTGGTGGATTATGGCCTGAATCCTCCTCATGTTGAGGGGAGGCCCGTGCCCAGGAGTGGGACGTCAAAAGGGCTAAATTAATATAGTTATTACTAGCTGTGCCCCGCGACTCCGTCCGCGTTCTGCAGAAATTTTTCCTGAATTTTCTTTGCTATAAACCTCACGGAGCCCGAGACCTTTCCAACGAATGCAAAACCGTGGAAATCGGTTCGTGCGTTCTGGAGTTATAGCGTCAGGAAGGAAAACCCGACTTATTTTTATATAGTAGATTATCTTTGTTGCAACCTACGTAGTGAAAATCATCAAAGAACTGGCCTGTTAATAATTAGTTTTTAAATTCCGTGTAATTTATATTGACATTTGTTTTTACATAGAATGTATTCTCTTTGCATAGAATTCTATTCTGTCTGTCAAAATACGCTGTACATTAAATATCTTGTCTGGCCTCCGTATATGTTTTTATTTAATCTGCTACTCAGAACAGTCGTCGTCAAAGGTACAACCACAGTAAACTGTCTTTAGTAGCTCTTCAACAGCAGTGGGTGCCAACACAACGTTGAGCTTCGCAAAATCTAAGTCAACTACGCGGCTTGGAGCTTCGCCATGAAGATGTACTTGATCGACAGCGAACTATGGGACTGCGTCATGAAGCCTGCGGAGGAAGTTGACGACTTTCAACGCAAAGATGCCAAAGATCCAAGATTTGCTTGAGTCTAAGCGAACATCTATATCTCATCGTCATGACAGCTGAAACTTCGAAGGAAACATGGAAGCGACTTCGGGAAGCCTACGCTGACAGCGGGCTTGCTCGACGCTTACAACTTATGAAGAAATAGCTTGGTACTAAACTTGTATTGTACTCGAACATAGAAGCCTATGTGAATGACATGCGTGCAACAACAACTGATTGCCAATCAAGCTGGTCTGGAAGATGAACTTGTTGGTGTGATTATGCTGGCAGGACTCAAGGACAGCTACAGCCAATGGTGATGGCAATAGAGCATTCCAGCACCTCGATATCTACAGACTCGGTTGCATCGATCCTGCTGAAGGAAGAACGCCGAGATGCCTCTGCTACATCTACTGCCTTTTCGTCGTCTAGTGTAAATAGTGTGCCTAAGGTGTCGTGTACATATTGCAAAAAAGTAGGCCATGTAGGGTCTCAATGTAGGAAACACTACTAACACTACTCTGTATAGGACTCTAGGTCCTTTAATTTTGATAGAGACATTTTTTATGTTGATTTCTTGTAATTATTGTTGTTGTTATAAATAAAAATATGTTCACATGGAAAACCACATCTATTTCTCAGTAATGTATCTCATATGTTAGAAAATACACCAACAAGTGTATTACAGTTATATTTTCACTATATTTAGTAACATCTAAATATATTACTCAAAGGTGACTGACTGACTGACTGACTGACATACTGATCTATCAACGCACAGCCCAAACCTCTGGACGGATCGGGCTGAAATTTGGCATGCAGATGTTATGACGTAGGCATCCGCTAAGAAAGGATTTTGATTAATTTTACCCCAAAGGGATAAAAGAGGGGATGAATAATCCCGAAATTTTTGTTAAGTTAAATTACACGCGGACTAAGTCGCGGGCACAGCTAGTCAGACAATAAAATTATTCTATAACAGATGTATATTTTTTATCGTTTTTTTAGAATGATGAATACGCATACAATAATGAATTTTACAATAGCAAAAATATAATATATTCGCTATTTATTATAAAATAAAAAGGCCGCAATAAATATAAAAGTACGCCCTCTAGTGGCTAGTGGCTAAAATACACCTTTTGTCAATGTGTGCGTGTATGTATTACAATAAAAAGTGACAGAAGTTTTTCATCGGAAAACGCTTAGATTATGAATTATTTTAGGTTGATATTATTGCGTATGTCAATGCAGTATAATAAGTCTTAATCGCAAACAATAGTATTATATCTTAGAAATGCTCAAATTTTGCGTAAAAAATAAATAAGTAGAATCTGTTGACTACAGCGTCATCTTGAGAGAAACTGCAATAAACCCGACCGACGCTTCAACCTTAAAGTGAAGGCGCCTGTCTAGCCCGCCAAATTCAAAATTTTCGAGTATTTTTACAGTTTATCCAAAATCTGAAAACATTTAAGACAACATTTTGTGATTTGCGACAAACACAGTATGCAGTGCGTTTATTAATACATTTATTTTACTCTAAATATTATCGCGGTGGATATGATACTAGTAAATCACTAAATATACAAAAATTGCCAGATTATCTGGATAGCTGTCGTTCTTGAAATGTTTTAGAGTAAGTTGGATATATTAATAAATGCACTGCACACGGTCTTTCTCGCGAATTACAAAATGTGCCTTTTATTATTGTAAGATTTTGAAAAAATCTGAAAAACCCCAAAAAAATTTAACTTCGCGGGCTAGATGGGCGCTTCAGCCTTAAAAACCTTGTGAAAAAGTCTACGTGCCGTACGTATCTATTAATAAATCAATCTCCAATATTGGAAATTTCATTCTAATGCCATGTCATTACAATATAAAACGGCATGTCAAAAACGTATTTAAGACCGCTCCCAGACTTGAGTTCGATTTACTTAGGTATATAGACGAAATTTTCGCATATGACTCGAAGAGCCGTGATAGCCGATTGGTTTAGCGAAGGTCTTACTTGCTTAATATAAGGTCTAGAGTTCAAATCCTTACCTCTAGGTTTTTCGAAAATAAATAAAATAATAAATAAATATCGCCAGACTGACACACCGAATGTATGGTCCCAAACTAAGCAAAGCTTGTTCTATGGGTGCCGTACAATGGGCTGGGGGCGATCCCAGTGACACCCAGACCAGGGCACATTACGAAAAGGCCATTTCCGAAATTTACCCCAGCGGGAATCGAACCCGCAACCACTATTTGCAGTGAGCCGAGCGAACTACGCTCAAAACACTGAGCCAAGCGGTCGGCAAATAATAATGTGTGAATTTTAATTTCAATATGATTATCACTTGCCTACGGTGAAAGATAACATCGTGAGGAAACCTACATACCCCAGAAAGTCCTAACCAATTTTCGAAAGATTCGTCATACCCGCACTGGGCCAGCGTGGTGTATTACGGCCTCAATCCCCCTCGTAGTGAGAGGAGGCCCGTGCCCAGGAGTGGGACGTCAAAGGGCTAAATCCTACTAATATTATAAATGCGAAAGTTTGTGAGTGTGGATGTATGTATGTTTGTTACTCTTTCACGCAAAAACTACTGAACGGATTTGGATGAAATTTGGAACACAGATAGTTTATAACCAGGATTAACACATAGGATACTTTCTATCCCGATAATCCCGAATTTTTTGTAAAGTTAAATACTACGCGGACGAAGTCGCGGGCATAAACCAGTTATATTATATTCCCATCGCATGAAATTTTAAGTAAAAAAATAATAATAGAAAAAATATGTTAGGATACAAATTCTTAACCAAAAATGGTTTTGAGGTTAAAATAACTATGTTAGGTGTATCTATGTATAGATAACGTCACGTCGGTATTGAGATGATAAACGGTATTATCTATGTGTTACCAGTCACCACTCACCTAATATGGAGCCATGATTGATGATTATAATATACAGTTTATCTGAAACGCCGCGGAAATAGCCTTAGCGGGAACATTTAACTATACTCATTTTTTTTAAAGATTACTAAGTACTCGTAGTAATATTAGTTTACCACATTACTAGTATGCCCCTTAGCCCCTCCAGCTAAGCTAATACTTTTGTTAGAAGGTTCACGTCAATAGTTTTAATGACCAGGATGGGCATCGGACCCGGAACCTCTCAGCTACGAGGGCGGCCCCTAACCACTAGGCTATTGACGCCTTATTTAGTGACTAGCTGTGCCCGCGACTTCGTCCGCGTGGAATTTAATTGACAGAGTTTCATACAAACTTTCATCCCCTATTTTATCCCCTTGGGGGTAGAATTAATCAGAATCCTTTCTTAGCGGATGCCTACGTCATATCATAACATCTGCATGCCAAATTTCAGCCCGATCCGTCCAGTGGTTTGGGCTGTGCGATGATAGATCACTATGTCAGTCAGTCACTTTTGAGTTATATATATACAAGGTGACACATAAAGGGTATACTTTTCTTTTCAAAACTTAACTTTGTAATTCTTAAACCATCAGCTTTGGAGGGAACTTGAAAAACAAAAGGTGTTACAGGAATACAGCTGTTGACATATTTCACAAGTCTACAAAACCTTTAGTACTACAACTGTCCCACAAAGCCGATAGTTTGAGATTTACAAAGTTAAGTTGCAAAAAAAATTGTATACCCTTTTTGTATCACCTAGTATAGATAGATGAAATATCAGTACCTCAAATGGTCTGGGTTCAAACCCCGGCTTGCATTTTCTCTCTGAGATTTTCGGATTTCATGTGCGAATCTAATTTCACGGCGGGATAGCCAAGCCATAGCCAGTTGTCTACAGCTCATATGCGGGGTAGCATCACCGAAAATCGGTGTAAAGTAGCTATTATAGGTACTGTAAGAGCGTTTTCACATTATCCGATCCGATATCGGTGTCGGACGCCGATCCGATATCGGGGTAAGTAAAATGTATGAAATATGTACCTGTCTATATCCGATATCGGGCCGGACAATATGAAAGACAGGTACATATTTCATACATTTTACTTACCCCGATATCGGATCGGATAATGTGAAAACGCTCTAAGGAGGTCCATGTCGGCGCACTGGCCACAGGCGATAAGCGTTCCTGGCCGACAAGAATATATTTGAATTTAAGAAAAAGGTTATTTTTGAAATTGAAATCTCTGCGGTGCGCTGGCAGTGACAACCGGGGACCGTCATGATAGGACGTGTTAAATGAATTTATATTAAATAACTAGCTGTGCCCCGCGACTCCGTCCGCGTTCTGTTGAATTTTTTCCTGAATTTTCTTTGCTATAAACCTCACGGAGCCCGAGACCTTTCCAACGAATGCAAAACCGTGGAAATCGGTTCGTGCGTTCTGGAGTTATAGCGTCAGGAAGGAAAACCCGACTTATTTTTATATAGTAGATAATAACTAACAATAATAAATATTACGAAGTGATTTGAGTTATTAATTGAAACCCGGTTGTTACAGTACTTTTCGTACGATAATGAGTGAGCCGAAAGTTCAACGCCCTACGCTTTCCCTCCCCCTGTCCTCACTCCCCTACAGGTCAGCAACGTGCGAGCTATGCCATTGGTATCGCAAGCATCCATAGGCCACGGTAGCTACTTAACATCGGACGGGCGGTACGCTTGTTTGCCGACTTAGTTAGGTACATAAAACAAAGGATAATCATACTAATATTATAAAGAGGAAAACTTTGTTTGTTTGATTGTAATGAATAGGCTCCGAAACTACTGAACCGATTTGAAAAATTCTTTCACTGTTGGGAAGCTACACTATCCCCGGGTGACATAGGCTATAATATATTTTCAAAAAAATTAGGGATCCTTACTAAACCTCGAATAATGTAACCGCAATGTACCCGTGCGAAGCCGGGGCGGGCCGCTAGTAATTAAATAAATAAATATCGCCAGACGAACACACCAACTGTACGGTCCCAAACTAAGCGACGCTTGTACTTTGGGCACCGTACAATGGACTGGGGGCGATCCCAATGACACCCGGACCGGGGCAAAATACGAAAATGCCATTTCTGAAATTTACCCTGACGGGAATCGAACCCGCAACCAGCGGTGTAGTGAGCCGAGCGGCCTACGCTCGAGCCACTGCGCCAAGCGAGCGTCAAATTATCGTCAAATCTCCTACCTTTTTTTTTCCGTTTGAAAACCCTTTATGGGTTCCCTTCCGCCCCGGGAGAGGCAGAAGGGATATGTGGGAGTAGGGTTACCATATCTCAGGATTTGTCCTGAGATTACAGGAATTTTCGACTTTTCTCAGGATTGCGGCCGGATTTTGCAAATCTCGTGAAATCTCAGGATTTTCAATAAAACACAGGTTACATTTTTAAGATCTCTTTCATTAAAAGTTAAACCAACTAAAATAATCTTCTTTTGGTAGATAACAATTACAGTTAAAATCAATACTTATTTATCCAAGTAAAACAAACTAAAAATAATCTTCTTTTGGCAACAATTGAACAGTTAAAATCAATACTTATTTATCCAATTAAAACAAACTAAAAATAATCTTCTATTGATAAATCCGCACGCAGTGTATAAAACGATAATAATACGTTTTGGAGAGAAAATTCTCAAATCTCAGGACTTTTCCATGGTAATCAGGCATTTTCTCCGGTCTTTTGATTTTTACATCTGGTAACCCTATGTGGGAGTCCCTGCGCCTGAAGGGCGCAGTATACCCACTAAAAACCAACGCTGTACCCTCTGTGCCGCGTGAGTCGGGGACCCGAAAACAAGTGTAGTTTCGCATCCCCGACACGGCTTGGCCTTTGCAGGCCTCCGCTCTGGGTGGTCTAAAGGACCTCCCACTCCGGCCGAGTGGCTCTGTGTTGGTACAGGTAACACAGCGCCCCCTCACGAGCCCCCGAACGGGCGTCAGGCTCTCCCGTGCCTGACGCCTTAGGACCTCTCCTACCTAACCGAACCCAGATATAATATGCACCCGTAACTTATTTGACAAACGATTAACGTGACGTAAGGAACTGCTTAACATATACGTCACGTAAATGGATTACGGATCGTAAACTTGGGCAACCGTGACTAGTCTAGGAGCTGGCTGATTAGTATTAACCTTACCAGTGACCGTAGACAGCTAGTGGATATTTTATTGCTTGATATACCATCTGGTTTTGACCATCATCATCTGCCTTACCTTCTCCCATTATCTGGGGTCGGCGCGGTATGTCTGTTCCTTCCACTTTTCACAAGGTTGGGTGTTCAAATCACGTTTTTTTTTTTTGATACGACTATTTGTTGTTGGCCAGAGTGGCCATAACAACTTCATCAGGACAGAGGGCCCAGCCAGAGGGGCAGGGGGGGCAGCTAGCTCAAGGGCGCCACAAGGGACACGACCTCGGCTTGGGCCGCTGCCAGGAGAGGTGGCGAGGGTAAATCTACCACCGGATCGGAACGCGACCTCGACTGAGAAGATCGTTCAAATCACGTCGGGGTCACCAGTTTGGCGATAAAGGGAAGATCTTCCAGCCAGGCGGGTGTTGTGCCTGGGCCCCACTGGTTGTTCTCGGAGTCTTGTATATATAGTCACGATGCTAGCGAGTCTTAATATCGTGTTTCAGTTTTTCTATGACGAATCCGTACATTGTATTGAGGCGCCGCATTCAGCGCCATCTATCTCGTTCTGTCGGCGTCGTGAATGTGAGACATCTCACATCCACATCAATCTTGTTCATATAAATCTTAATACAATCCATCCTTCTCCTTGAGCTAGCTGCCCCCCTGCCCCTCTGGCTGGAGCGCACTTGCGCTCGCCCTCTGTCCGGGTGAAGTTGTTATGGCCACTCTGGCCAACAACATATACCTAGTCAAATAAAAAAAAAAAAAAAAAAAAACAATCCATCCTTTTTTCTTGTGTCTTCCTCTCGCACTGTGTCCATCCACATAAACACCCGGTATTATGCTATTTTTTGTGTGTGTTTGAGTTAGTCTTGATGGTTTAAATTCAAATTATTAGATCCGGTGGATAGCGCAGACGCAAGGATTTTAAAAAAAATCTGCGTAAGATATCTTCCGATCCCGTTAGGTTAATTTATATAATTCCCCACCGTAAATTATAATATGTGGATCCCAATAGGGTATAATGAAAATCCATTTTTCTTTTTAATATACCAAGGTGCATTTCAGATTTCAAACAATTAATCAAAAATATATTTATTTGTGCTATGGTATAGTCATTATCTCTTGGACTATCTGAACGTTTCCTCGCCCATTTTATGACATAAAAGGTAGGTGATACGTCATCCCAAACTAAACTTTAAACAATCATCCATCAAACACCTGTGACATCCTATAAAACTAGTCTTTAAACTCTTAAAGATAAAGTTAAAAACTCTCTGATCACATCGTTTCTGTTTGGACTGTTATTGCATAATGCTTCCCAATTAGCAGTTTGTGATACCTTGAGTATCGGTACAGTCTCGTATTATCAGCACCATGCCATAGAAGAATGGAATATTACGCGGTGTCTTAATAAAAAAATACAGTGTAACTATATTTTTCTAAGTGACATTTTTACTCTGGATCATCAAAAAAATAACTGTGGTGTGTCAGACAATTCATAGCTGTGTTTACCCTCAAGAAACTCCCAAGTGTTGTGAAAAGGTTTGGGTTAAAACCCAGAGCGAAATAAACCCTAAAGAATTTTGTTGGGAGTTTTCAATTCCATGTCTTCGAAACTCTTCAACCGCTTAACCCAAATGGGGTTAGGCTTGACCCTATTCGGTGGAGTAGCGAACAATGCTTTATACAATGTAGACGGAGGACAGAGGGCTGTCATCTTCGACAGATTCACTGGAATTAAACAATTCGTAGTCGGAGAAGGCACCCATTTCATCATACCTTGGGTGCAGAAACCTGTTATCTTTGATATCAGATCAAATCCCAGAAATGTCTCCACAACCACTGGCAGTAAGGACTTGCAGAGAGTCGAAATTACTCTAAGAATCCTTTACAGACCGATTGCAGACGAATTACCAAAAATTTACACGGTCCTTGGAGAAGATTATGACCAGAGAGTGCTCCCGTCGATCACGGCTGAAGTGTTAAAAGCTGTTGTCGCTCAATTTGATGCCAGCGAACTTATAACCCAAAGAGAAATGGTATCGTTCAAAGTGAATGAGAGTTTGACTGAACGGGCGCAACAGTTCGGTCTGATATTGGACGATATCGCTATAACTCATATAACGTTTGGTAGGGAGTTCTTGCAAGCTGTCGAAATGAAGCAGATTGCCCAATTGGACGCGGAAAAGGCGAGGTTTATGGTGGAGAAAGCGGAGCAGAGGAAGAAAGCGGCGGTTATATCTGCTGAGGGTGATGCAACACAAGCCAATTTGTTAGCTAAAGCGTTTGGGAATGCTGGTGAAGGGTTGGTGGAACTCAGGCGCATAGAGGCAGCGGAAGACATAGCTTACCAGCTCGCAAAGTCCAAGAATGTGACGTATGTGCCGGATGAAAACAGTGCGCTGATGAATGTGAAGCCTCATTAGTGTCTTGTCAACATTATAATATGGAAGACTAGCTGTGCCCCGCGACTTCATCCGCGTAGTATTGGATTATTGGGTTAAAAAGTATCCTATATGTTAATCCCGGTTATAATCTATCTGTGTTCCAAATTTCATCCAAATCCGTTCAGTAGTTTTTGCGTGAAGGAGTAACAAACATACATACATACATACATACATACATACATCCACACTCACAAACTTTCGCATTTATAATATTAGTAGGATGAGCATACAATTTGACGGCCTTGCAATTTGATTCGAATATATTTACGGCTCCTTTTAATGCAGTAAATTTTGACGCCCCACTCCTGGGCACGGGCCTCCCCTTACTACGAGGCAGATGCAGACCGAAATATCCATTATGGCTTATTATTACTAGCTGTGCCCCGCGACTTCATCCGCGTAGTATTGGATTATTGGGTTAAAAAGTATCCTATATGCTAATCCCGGTTTTAATCTATCTGTGTTCCAAATTTCATCCAAATCCGTTCAGTAGTTTTTGCGTGAAGGAGTAACAAACATACATACATACATCCACACTCACAAACTTTCGCATTTATAATATTAGTAGGATCCTGTAAACCTGACATCAAACTATCATGTAAATTAGTCGAAATAAATATTAATAATATTTTAATTTTGTTGTTTTATTTCCTTAAAGAGATGTGAATTAATGATTAAAGAGATTATTTCGAGAGTAATCTTTTTTATTAGCCTCTAGGACTATTTTACTCCCGGGTAAAAGCCTTCCCCTTTCTCCTCCATACTGCTATGTCCAAAGCAATTTCCGGCCACGTGTTTCGTATCGTCTCCTGGGCGGATCCCGAAGGCGGATTAAATGGTTAAGGTTGAAAAAAAGAGTTTATAATAATCCTTATTATTATAACGGATACCTACTGTGTGTTAATTTTTAAAATTATAAGTTGAACAGACACCAAAGGCATTGCTCGCACTTTGCCGTCCTACTGAAGGGAGAGGTACAGAGGAAGTGCTCTCTCTCTCTTTTCTCCACCAACACCATACCAATAAGAGGTGTTTTGTATGTGCCTAATAATATGAATTAAATGTGATTGTGTCTCGCCAAAGTAAGCCTTATTTTATGTAGAGCCATCGCCGTTACACGCAACGGTTTATTTTCGGGATAGAACTATATAAAATGATGATATAATATACTATAACCTGAATTGTTTTTGTTACAGGAAATACCTTCCACTTTCCTTATCCATACTTCCTGTAGCATTCCACCACATTTGTGAATACTATATCTATATTATGAAAAAATATAATAAAATGTTAGTGATATTTTCCTCCCAATTCCTATGTTTCTCATTCCAATTACAATTATAAATACCATTATAATTATTCATTGTTCCAGAATAAAATTCCATTATAGTAATTATATTCATTCGCTATTAAAAATACAAGAATATAAACAAAATAATTAAACTCGTAATTGAATAATTAATTTCGAAACACGACTTTAAATATTCGACCCAAATGTTTATATTTTGCGACATCCGACTTCTATGATTGACCCAAATGTTATAACTACCTGAGTTCCACCCCAACCCTATATATCCTATATCTGTACCACCATGTTCTGACGTCATCCTCACCATGAGTTCCTCTCCAGCTGTTGAACCGTCTTCTCCATCGACCACACCATCTTCACCGGCCTTGAAGGCGGAGTCCACCCAATTTCACACGTCGACACCATACTACACTGGGAGAGTGAGTAACATCATCACTACATATTAATAAATAATAATAAATAAATATCGCCAGACGAACACACCAACTGTATGGTCCCAAACTAAGCAACGCTTGTACTATGGGTACCGTACAATGGACTGGGGCGATCCCAGTGACACCCAGACCTGGGCAAATTACGAAAAGGCCATTTCCGAAATTTGCTCCGGCGGGAATCGAACCCGCAACCACCATGTGCAGTGAGCCGAGCGGCCTACGCTTGAACCACTGCGCCAAGAGGTCGTCATATTCTAAAACAAAGTCGCTCCCCGCTGTCTGATTGTCCCTATGTATGCTTATATCTTTAAAACTACGCAACGGATTTTGATACGATTTTATTAAATAGATAGTGTGATTCAAGTGCAAGGTTTATATGTATAATACAAGCACAATATAGTAGAGAAACACTGATAAAAAATACCAGAGCGAAGCCGGGGCGGGGCGCTAGTCAATTATAAAGGACTAGCGGCTCGCCCCGGCTTCGCACGGGTACATTGCGGTTACATTATTCGAGTTTTAGTAAGGATCCCTAATTTTTTTTGAAAATATATTATAGCCTCTGTCACGCGGAGATAGTGTAGCTTCCCAACAGTGAAAGAATTTTTCAAATCGGTTCAGTAGTTTCGGAGCCTATTCAATACAATCAAACAAACAAAGTTTTCCTCTTTATAATATTAGTATGATAAGTCATATAATGAAATAGAATAAAATTTGAGTGAAATAAGTATTTTACTTCCGCCAATTTCAAGCATTGATAAAGAGATAATTCGGTATGTAACTATTCCCCCGCCATACCAAGTTTATTAATAAGAGGGTAGGCGTCTAAGTAAACAAATAACTAAATATCGCCAGACTGACACACCAACTGTGTGGTCAAACAGGTCAAACTAAGGAAAGCCTGTACTATGGGTACCGTACAATGGACTGGCGGCGATCCCAGTGACAACCAGACCTGGGAAAATTACGAAAAGGCCATTTCCGAAATTTACCCCGGCGTGAAACGAACCAGCAAACACCATGTGCTGTGAGCCGAGCGGTCTACGCTCGAACCACTGCGCCAAGCGGTCGTCAAGTAGGTAATAAAGATTTGTTTGTGATTTCAGAAGCAATCACAGCCTCCTCTGAGCGTTGTCCTGCCAACCACAATCCCCGCGACACCGCCTAGCTACGGTAAGCTATGTTGAAGAAATTTATGTTCTGTTTGTATACTGTTGTAGAAAATTTCAGAAATTGTGTTTTCGTAAGCCCGCAAGCAGACGGAGAATCCTTGCAATCCTTGAGTATACAGGTTGAGGGTATACTTTTTTTCGAAACATAAGTTTGTACTTCACAAACTATCAGCTTTGGAGGAAACTTGAAAAACAAAAGGTGTTATAGGGATACAGCTGTTGACAGATTTCGCAAGTCTCCAAAACCTTTAGTACTTCAACTGTCTCACAAAGCCGATAGTTTTAGATTTACAAAGTAAAGTTGCAAAAAAATAGTAGGTATACCATTTCTGTTTCAACCTGTATATTAGAAGTGGCTTATGATCCTTTTTGTTTTAAATTATGCGTGGATTAAGTCGCAGGAAGAAGCTAGTTGTTATGTTTATAAAATTCTGGTATGCGTGTGTTCGTAATTCTTCTTGGTCGATTTTGATGATTTTTCTAAGTTTCGAAGTAGTGGGACGGTTCGTGCGATCTATAATTTGTCTTGTGTTGGCGAAGGGGAATCCGGGCTGACGCCGCCGCCGCGGTCGCCGGGCCCGGCCGCCAGCCCTGCGTGCGGCGACGCGCGCTCCCACCCCCCCGACGGCACCTCCTCCGATAAGGTAACCAACCAACCAACCATACCAACCATATACACCAACTATGGCAATAAATGACCCAATCTCAATCACCCAACGAGACCAATCAACCTACAAGATCGCTCTCTCGACTGGGGGCGATCCCAGTGACACCAAGAACGGGGAAAATTACGAAAAGGCCATTTCCGAAATTTACCCCAGCGGGAATCGAGTCCGCAACAACCATGTGCAGTGAGCCGAGCGGCCTACGCTCGCACCAATGCGCCAAGCGGTCGTCAAAGGGTATAGGAATAATAATTTTGTTTTCTTCCACCCAGTCTTCTGAGACAGCAGTAGGTGGAGTCTCCCGTCCGACCAGCACGGCCCTATCCCGCAAGGAGAGCTACAAAGCACAGAGACAGCACTACAGGCGCGAGAAGAAGCGCGTAGCCTCCGCACTCCTTCACTCCATAGAGGACCCCAGCGTGGTGGTGCTGGCCGACTGGCTCAAGGTAGGAGACAGTGTACAAAGGCACAGGATACTGGCTATAGGGTGCAAAGGCACAGGATACTGGCTATAGGGTGCAGATTCAGAGGATACTGACTATAGGGTGCAAAGGCAGAGGATACTGGCTATAGGGTGCAAAGGCAGAGGATACTGGCTATAGGGTGCAAAGGCAGAGGATACTGGCTATAGGGTGCAAAGGCAGAGGATACTGGTTATAGTGTGCAAAGGCAGAGGATACTGGTTATAGTGTGCAAAGACATAGGATACTGGCTATAGTATGTAAAGCCAGAGGATACTGGCTATAGGGTGCAAAGGCTGAGGATGCTGACTATAGTATGTAAAGCCAGAGGATACTGGCTATAGGGTGCAAAGGCCGAGGATACTGACTATAACCCTATAACCCGCAAAGGCATAGGATACTGGCAATAGGGTGCAAAGGCAAAGGATACTGGCTATAGTATGTAAAGCCAGAGGATACTTGCTACAGCGTGAAAAGGCCGAGATACTGGCTATAGGGTACAGTTACTTAGGATTCTGGCAGATAATAGTTTTTTTTTAAAGACAATTAGTTTGATCCTTTGAATGTTCTAACTAAATACGTTTAACTGATGAGATGTAGCTGAGATTAATCTCTTGTGTGTGTTTTATTATCTGTATTTCCAGTAAAATGTAATGTCTTTTCAGGTCCGGGGTTCGCTCAAGTCATGGACAAAGCTGTGGTGCGTTTTGAAACCGGGATTGTTGTTGTTATACAAGAGTCCTAAGGCAAAGGTAAATATTTCGGGTTTTTCCATATTTTTGGTTCCGTATTCGGTTATAGAAATGTAGGTTAAAACAGTGCCGTCTAGGACGCCCGAAAGAAGCAAAGCTTTATAGTTTAAAGTGTAGAGCGCAGCTCTGACGTCATCGTGTAACGCTGCTGACGCTTAGCACGGATAGAGTGGCCGCGCGGCGAGCGCCCCGAACATCCGCAAAATTAAAATTTCTAAGTGCCCCCCATAGATATGCCTAACGATTTGGGTTTTATAAATGGACATAGTTTTGCAAAAACAAACCAACCCATGCATCCGTTTGCAGACAAAAACCAACCCCAGTGCAAGTGTAAGTAGGTCGGTTTCACAATGCAAAACCATTAATAATAATATCGCCAGACTGACACACCCACTGTATGGTCCCAAACTAAGCAACGCTTGTACTATGGGTACCGTACAATAGACTTGGGGCGATCCCGGTGACACTCAGACCGGGGCGAATTACGAAAAGGCCATTTCCGAAATTAGGCCCGCCGAGAAACGAACCCGCAACCACCATGCAGTGAACCGAGCGGCCTACGCTCGGACCACTGCGCCAAGCGGTCGTCAAATGTTCAAATCTGGTTTTCTTTTACAGAGTAGCCATTGGGTAGGGACCGTTCTGCTGACCTCGTGTCAAGTAATCGAGCGGCCTAGCAAGAAGGACGGGTTCTGCTTCAAACTCTACCATCCTTTAGAGCAGAGTATCTGGGCGCCTCGCGGGCCACACAACGAGACTATTGGTGAGTTGCCACAATATACGATACTTCCCACAACTCACCAAAATACCCACAGCTCGCCACAAAAGGTTCCGGATGTCTTAGCGTTGCGTGTGACATCTTGTTGAAGATATTCTTGGTGAGAGATATTATTTTGGTTTACGAATGGTTCGTCAAAAATGGCCAAATTCTTCGACTTCACAGTCAGATTTATTGGTGTGTGTAGTAAAATGAGCAGGATAAACTTAATGTGTATTTTATCGCCACACTCACGACAATACATTCCTGTGATAGTCTAAGAGTCCAAGTATGTCTACGAGTTACAACGTGGATATAAAAATTTCACAATAGCCACAACTCGCCGAAATAACCACAATACACCACAAATTGCCACAAACTCCACATCTCGCCACAACCACCACACCTCGCCACAACCACCACAACTTGCCACAACCACTACACCTCGCCACAACCACCACAACTCACCACAATACACCACAACTCGCCACAACCACCACACCTCGTCACAATCACCACAACTTGCCACAACCACCACACCTCGCCACAACCACCACAACTCACCACAATACACCACAACTCACCTCAATACACCACAACTTGTGACAACCACCACAACTTACCACAATACACTACAACTCGCCACTACCACCACACCTCGCCACAACCACCACACCTCGCCACAACCACCACAACCACTACACCTCGCAACAACCACCACAACTCACCACAATACACCACAACTCGCCACAACCACCACACCTCGCCACAACCACCACAACCACTACACCTCGCCACAACCACCACAATTTGCCACAACCACTATACCTCGCCACAACCACCACAACTCACCACAAACACCACAACTCACCACAAACACCACAACTCACCACAACCACCACACCCCGCCACAACCACCACAACTCACCACAACCACCACACCTCGCCACAACCACCACAACTCACCACAATATACCACAACTCGCCACAACCACCACACCTCGCCACAACTTGCCACAACCACTACACCTCGCCACAACCACTACACCTCGCCACAACCACTACACCTCGCCACAACCACCACACCTCGCCACAACCACCACAACTCACCACAAACACCACAACTCACCACAAACACCACAACTCACCACAAACACCACAACTCACCACAACCACCACACCCCGCCACAACCACCACAACTCACCACAACCACCACACCTCGCCACAACCACCACAACTCACCACAATATACCACAACTCGCCACAACCACCACAACTCACCACAACCACCACACCTCGCCACAACTTGCCACAACCACTACACCTCGCCACAACCACTACTCCTCGCCACAACTCATCACAAACACCTCACCTCACTACAACCACCACACCTCGCCACAACCACCACAACTCGCCATAAATAATAACAAGTGCCGTAAACCCCGGTCCCCCGGCAGGCGCGGTGGTGCAGCCGCTGCCGACCGCGCACTTGATATTCCGCGCGCCCTCCTCCGCCGCCGGCCACTGCTGGCTGGACGGGCTCGAGCTCGCGCTACGATGCAGCAATGCTATGCTCAGGTACCGCTCCCGCAGGAACCCCCCACACACGCCCTCTCCCCCACACACACACGCCCTCCTCCGCCGCCGGCCACTGCTGGCTGGACGGGCTCGAGCTCGCGCTACGATGCAGCAATGCTATGCTCAGGTACCGCTCCCGCAGGAACCCCCCACACACACGCACACCCCATACCCCCCAACGTTATTTTACACCCTTCAGAGTTAAACTTCCACAAACTTTGAATGTCATATTTATTTATATCGAGTCAACAGCCTTAAATAGTACATTGTTACACGAGTGGTGAAAGTGACTTATTTTTGGTCCCGAGACGGGGTTTGGCGCCCGAGCGTAGCGAGGGCGCTAATAGTTCGAGGGACAAAATAAGTCTTTCACCCGAGGTAAACACTGTGCTTTTCATTACGAATACAAGGAAAGTAAAAATAAAAACAGGAATTGGCTAAAGAAATAATACAAGGAAGTATAAACAATACTCTACAACTTGAAAAAAAAAATAAAGATCGGATTGCCGCCTATTTTTTTTTTCGTTGGCCGGCCAACTTCATTATTTAGCCATTATTTTTCATTTTCATCTTTAAATATTTTGCCCAAATCTATGTTATTTTAAAGAAATTCTTGAAACTAAATTATAATTAAGTCATTTAAAAATATATATTCTTTAATTAATACTTAACTTTATGTTATTTCAATTTTACATCGTGCTGTAATTAGTGACTGTAGAAAAAGTTTGAACATGGTTCCATAGAAATGTGAAAATGGAACTAGTTTTTTTTTTAATAATTTGACAGCTGTCAGTTGAAAGCGATTCTCCCGGGCCGGAAAAGTATTACTTTCAACCCGCTCCTCAGGGACTTCAGACCTACTTTCAGAGTATGAGTAATGAAAAATAATTTTCATTACTCATACTCTGAAAGTAGGTCTGAAGTTGCCTGAGGAGCGGGTTGAAAGTAATACTTTTCCGGCCCGGGAGAATCGCTTTCAACTGACAGCTGTCAAATTATTAAAAAAAAAAACTAGTTCCATTTTCACATTTCTATGGAACCATGTTCAAACTTTTTCTACAGTCACTCAATTACAGCACGATGTAAAATTGAAATAACATAAAGTTAAGTATTAATTAAAGAATATATATTTTTAAATGACTTAATTATAATTTAGTTTCAACAATTTCTTTAAAATAACATAGATTTGGGCAAAATATTTAAAGATGAAAATGAAAAATAATGGCTAAATAATGAAGTTGGCCGGCCAACGAAAAAAAAACAAAATAGGCGGCAATCCGATCTTTTTTTTTTTCGAGTTGTAGAGTATTGTTCATACTTCCTTGTGTTATTTATTTAGCCAATTCCTGTTTTTATTTTTACTTTCCTTGTATTCGTAATGAAAAGCACAGTGTTTACCTCGGGTGAAAGACTTATTTTGTCCCTCGAACTATTAGCGCCCTCGCTACGCTCGGGCGCCAAACCCCGTCTCGTGACAAAATAAGTCACTTTCACCACTCGTATAACAATGTACTATTTCAAGCTTCTAGCTCTAAAAATGACGATTCTTCCATACAACTTTTCATCCACCCTTTTCAACCCCTTACAACCCTTTCTTCGCATTAAAAAGAAGCCTACGTCCTTTCTCGGGTTCTAGACCATCTGTGTACCAAATTTCATCTAAATCGGTTCCCTAGTTTTGGCGTGAAAGCGCGAGAGGCAGACAAACAGACAGACAGACAGAGTTACTTTCGCGTTTATAATATTAGTAAGGATTTATAGTTACTTACTTAGTTAATTAGTGTAATTGGCTTTTGACCGTTCTATTTAAACTTTAAATAAATAAATAAATGTATGTATGGGGCAGATGCTCCCGGGCGCGGGCGGAGCAGGCGGTGGCGGACGCGGCCGCCGCGCAGCCCGGCCTGTCGCACGAGGAGCTGGAGAAGCACTTCAATGAGCACGGTGAGTCACGTTTGAGTCGCGTCTGAGTACTGCTGACTGCACGTGGCAAATTGTCACCATTATTTTTACCGCCATGAATTTAATCGAGAGAAAGAATAGGAGAGTTTGAAGAATAATTATTTCGGACTATTGAATGACGCTATACAGTGTGTAAGGGGCATCGTAACGAACACTGATACCATAGATTCAACTCATGATTCTGGACCCACGATACTTTCATGAATTATGGTCGAATTTTTCGGCATTTTAAAATTGATTTTATTTTAGTGTGCAATCATTATACAAATCTATCTCGAGTGATGTTACGTGAATAAATCAATAATTACTATTTTAGACATAAACTGCAATGTAAATTAAGACTCAATCAATATACTCGAACGTATTTCATGCAATTTTTTTTTTCATACCGTCAAAATATCGACGGAAAATTCTAACTCTGGGGGTCCAGTATCATGAGTTGAATCCATGGTATCAGTTTTCGTTACGATGCCCCTTACACCCAGTATATGGCCACTAGACAGACCTATAGAAGTCGCGTCGTTTGCGTTTTTTTCAAAGAATTCTGTTGGTACATAAACTAAACTAAATTACTAAATTTAGTTTATTATTTTAGTCGCATTTAACAAACACACACATGTTGACTGGAAGTGATCTTGTTTAAACCAAAAATCTCAAATTTGCTGCTTAAAATTGTACCATATCGTAAGTAACACAAGGTAACAATTATATTATCCCTGTACCTACCCTACTGCACTTTGCTATACAATAATTAGTGCTAAAACTGTCGGATCTGTCAACTCGTAGTTCACCGCTAATGTCAGTAGCCGATTACTCCGACAGACCGAATTCCGCAGACCGTAAAACGTACCAAATACCAAAAATACCGAAAACCAGAAAAACCAAATGGGCTCAGTTCATGGAATCGATCGAAATGCTCTCAAAAGACCACGAGTCTTCAGACTCTCAAACGCCAGACAGAGATGGAGGGTTCTTGGACTGCTTGCGGAGGAAAGAGACGGGCATAGTTCGCAACGCTGCGTCTACTTCCTCTATGAGGGTTGTCAAACATATGAAAGTTGACAAGCAGTTGAGTAAAAGTCTCGCTTCCAGTCCTTTGAAGATTGAAAAGTCCTCCATATTTAAATGTTTGGACATACCAAAACTGTCGTTGACTGAGAGCAAAGGGAAAACCAGTATTCTTGAGGAAAACTTTGTTAAATTCATGGCTACTATCCCCAAAAGACGATCTTCTACACCGTCTGCTGCCACTTTGAAAAGACTTAGCGAATTACGGGAATCCGGGGTAAAAACTGACTCTGAAAGCGACGATATGTTCGTCAAAACGCATAGAAAAAGGTTGTACAAAGGTGCGAAGGTCATTTGCGACACCCCTGATAACGTTATTATAAAAACAGCGCCATCTGTTGAGAGAGTTAGTGAGAACAGTTCGACGTCCACTGACGGCGAATACAGGTAGGTTTTGGTCTAGTATAATTATTATACAGGGTGGTATTGAAGCTCTTCTTTATAAAATTGTCGTGTCGCGGTGTTTGTTGCCAAACTCCTCCGAAATGGCTCGACCGATTTTCATGAAATTTTGTGTGCATATCGGGTGGGTCTGAGAATCGGTCAACATCTATTTTTCATACCCCTAAAAGACAGGACAACGTCCGTCGGGTCAGGTAGTTATTTTATACAAACTTACTATAAATTATTTTAGAAACAATAAAATCTAGTAGTTGATTTATTTTAATAAGTATAGAATAATAATAATAATAATTTAGCCCTTTTGACGTCCCACTGCTGGGCAG
The DNA here is from genome assembly GCA_905147325.1 of Notodonta dromedarius. Lineage (NCBI taxonomy): Eukaryota > Metazoa > Arthropoda > Insecta > Lepidoptera > Notodontidae > Notodonta > Notodonta dromedarius. The sequence continues at coordinate 2,644,696 of LR990187.1, forward strand.
GGGCCTCCCCTCAACACGAGGGGATTCAGGCCATAATCCACCACGCTGGCCCAGTGAGGGTTGGCGGATTTCACATGTCTTTCGAAAATTGGTTAGACCTTCTAAGACATGCAGGTTTCCTCACGCTGTTTTCCTTAACCGTAAGCAAGTGATAATCATATAGAAATTATGAATCGCACATAGATTTCAAATAATCCAGAGGTGCGAGCCGGGATTTGAACCCAAGACCTGGTGCCCGCAAGACGCGTGCTTTAACCAATCGGCTATCACTGCTTGCTAAGTATAGAATAAACCTGATAATAATACCGGGTAACATAATTAAGTAAATAGCAAAAGAAAAATTATGATTTCAAAATCTTTCTACTTTATGTTTGCCATTCTTGTGTTCGTAATTATTTTCCTCCTAAACGGCTTGACATATTTTGATGATTTGTAGATACTTACGAGGTCACCTGGTTGGTTCTCAAACATAGATTGTCATCCAGAAAATAAAATTCACTCTAACGAAGTTGATCTTATATAATGATGAAATATATTAATAAAAAGACACAGACCAAACCCGGGGTGCTACTCTTAGCAACGATAATCGATATATCGTAACATTTCTAGTTTTGTATCCTACTCTAAATTTCATATTTTACGATAGTGTTGTATCGTTCATTCATTAATCGATACGACGGCAAAGAATGTGGAATCTAAATATATATAACTCAAGGGTGACTGACTGACTGACTGACATAGTGATCTATCAACGCACAGCCCAAACCACTGGACGGATCTGGCTGAAATTTGGCATGCAGGTAGATGTTATGACGTAGGCATCCGCTAAGAAAGGATTTTGATTAATTCTACCCCCAAGGGGATAAAATAGGGGATGAAAGTTTGTATGAAACTTTGTCAATTAAATTCCACGCGGACGAAGTCGCGGGCACAGCTAGTTTAGAATAAGATTCGACACTACAACTGTTAAGATATATCGATTATCGTTGCTAAGTGTAGCTCCCCAGCCTTGTGTGTAATGAAAAACTTAGCTCACCGTGTACCATCATAATTATTCATAATGTACTATTATTCTACATTGTAGGAAGTCACCAACATTACTTCTGGTCCATACTCCTGATAAATATTCTCTGATCGATTACGATAAACTGCCGTCGGTGAGTTACCGAGCGAGCCAGACCGAGCGTCGAGACGATAGGTTCGCTTCTCAAAACGTGCACATTGCGGGGAGGATTGTTCGCAGCGGTGAGGACATTATCTTTGGCCTTAAGGTGAAGGCGCCTGTGTAGCCCGCGAAATTAAAAATTTTCGAGTATTTTTATAGTTTATCCAAAATCTGAAAACATTTAAGACAACATTTTGTGATTTGCGACAAACACAGTATGCAGTGCGTTTATTAATACATTTATTTTACTCTAAATATTATCACGGTGGATATGATACTAGTAAATCACTAAATATACAAAAATTTGCCAGATTATCTGGATAGCTGTCGTTCTTGAAATGTTTTAGAGTAAGTTGGATATATTAATAAATGCACTGCACACGGTCTTTTTCGCGAATTACAAAATCCGACGTTTATTATTGTCAGATTTTGAAAAAAATCTAAAAACCTCAAAAAATTTGAACTTTGCGGGCTAGATGGGCGCTTTAGCCTTAATAGGGTGTTTGACTGAAATCATTGGCATAGCGCTTAACAACTCCCTATCGTAAATATAAAGTCTATGTCGCACCCAAAATAACCCAAAACGAAAAATAACCCTAACCTAAACCCATCCGGGTCGTTCTGCTTGGGTAGTATTTTGAAAAAGTTTTGTAGTACTTAAATGTCAACCAGTTGCCTAAGCATTAGCTAGCCAGTTTATTAAATGTTGTAACAGACGATACGGCTGAATATCATTCAGGCCGCTAGTTGAACGGCGCTGTTTAGTAGAGTGGCTAGGCTGTTGATTGAACGGCGAATTAAGCTAGTTGGCTGCGACAAATATATACAGCCTGGCGCTACCATGGCGACTTTAATTTAACACACAGGTAGGGCTAGTGCTCAATAATCATAATAGTAATAATAAAAAAGAAAAGTCCATAAATATAAAAAAAAACGAATAAAATAGATGATAAATAAAGTAATCAAATTGCCATCACCCTTGAAATCCGATTCATTCAGCTACTCTTACGCTCTTACCTACAACTCGGAGCGGGGCGAGCTAATAGTATTATTATTATTTCTAATAGTATTTCTTTTTCGTTTTAATTTCATAGAAGAAATGTTATTATCCGTGATCTCGGCAGATGACGTCTGCGCTAGAGTTATTTACGTACAGGCTGCTCCAAAATGGTATTTCAGGTAGTGTTGAATAATTCAATGAACAATAATGTTTAATAAAATTTACATATCTCGAAAATCTGAAATTGCGAAGCCTAATACGTGTGTTAATTTAAAGTCGCCATGGTAGTGCCAGGCTGTATAACATAGCACGTTTCAGTTCCAAATAACTATTTTAAGTCCCGTATTAATAAATCTATCTCAAGGAGCGGTCTTGAGTACGCTTTTGACATGTCATTATGAACTGGTATGACATAAGAATGACATTTCCAAGATAGCTCTCAGGTTTTTTTTTCAGATTTTTTTTTATATTGTTATGCTAGTGCACAGTATTGAGTAACATGTATGCTATGATGATCTCTTGTGATTCCATCAATTGAGATTTTTCAACCGACTTCAAAAAGGAGGAGGTTATCAATTCGAGTGGGTTTTTTTTTATTATGTTTGTTACCTCAGAGCTCCGTCATTTATGGACCGATTCGAGAAATTCTTTTTGCACTTGAAAGGATGTCCGTGCAGATTGGTCCCATAAAAATTCGTCAAAATCGGTTCAGTAGTTTGGCGTTAAAATCAAAATAACTGGAAAAAATACAGCATCCAACAAACTAGCTGGCGACTATGATCTTGTGCTGTTACCGTAGCCTATAGATACTTGTAATACCAAAGGCATTGCTCGCACGTTCCCGACCGGAAGCTAGTGATATAGAGGGATACAAAGGGAGAGGGGGTTGGACTTTCGACAGTCTCACTGATCGTACGAAACGCAGCTATAATAGATACTTTACGCCGATCTTCTGTGACAGGGTGGTACTACCCAGTTCGAACCAGCCCGTGTATGAGATGTAGTCAATGAGCCCCAGCTCGGCTCTACAACTGTTATACATTGTTTGCGGTTCTGAAAACCAAGTTTACAGAACAAATAAGTAAAATTGGTATCCTACTAATATTATAAACTAGCTGACTTCGTCCGCGTGGAATTTAACTTAACCGCTCCCGCTCCCGCGGTCTGAGCCCGTGCGACAGGACTCATTTGGTTTTTTTTCTAAAATAAAATAGCCAAAGATACTCCTTATAACATCAGCTATCTGCCAGTGAAAGTCCCGTCAAAATCGGTCCAGCCATTTCGGAGATTACCCGGAACAAACACACAGACAGACAGACAGACAGACAGACAGACAAAAATGTTTAAATTCGTGTTTTTGTTATAGGTGTCGTATGTACTTTCATATGCATTTAGTGAAAAGGTGTTATTTTGATATTACAAACAGACACTCCAATTTTATTTATTTGTATAGTTGCGAAAGTTTGTGAGTGTGGATGTATGTTTGTTACTCCTTCACGCAAAAACTACTGAACGGATTTGGATGAAATTTGGAACACAGATAGTTTATAACCGGGATTAACACATAGGATACTTTTTATCCCGATAATCCCGAAATTTTTAAGTTGAGTACTACGCGGACGAAGTCGGTGGGCACAGCTAGTTATCATATATTTTTGTTTTACAACAAATCGTACAAGAAGTTTCTGAAAGTTCATATTGGAAGTAGAATAGTAAACGTATAAGAAAGTATCCAACAACATAATTATATTATAATATTCAAAGAATTGCGGTTAAAGCTAGCTATTCACGTACCGATTTCATTGACGTTCTGTTAGACGATTCGGTCGGGTGTCTTGCTATTTTCTTTGTACACTTTTCTGATTGTGTATTCGTGTAGTGAAATAAACCCTTCCATTTATTTATTTATTTAGACAACCAACAAGTCATACACCGATAAAATTATAAGTATAATACAAGTATATGTGTGTTACCAACGCGCTGACTTACTTAAAGGTTGCCCTGACATGCATATTATACAAGTAAGAAACAAGAGACGTCGCTCGCGTAAGTAAAATAAAGGATAAAGCAAAATAACAAAACACAATAATAATAGTAATTGAGATAACAATGTGTCAGCCCCGTAAGCGGGCTTAGTTATCATTGATCAGTTAAGTAGTTTAGAAATTTAAAAAGATCATTCTTTTTTTTTTTTTTTCGATACTTGCCTGTATTTGACCACAATCTCATCTGATGGTAAGTGACGATGTGGTCTACGGTGGTGCATACTTGCCTAGAAGGTACCTGTTCCCTCTCGACTTAAATACATCCAGGTTATAGTCAACCGGGAACAAAGACGCCGGCAAGTTGTTCCATTCCTTGGCAGTTCGCACAATAAAAGTGGAAACGAAACGCTTGGTACGAACTGAAGGAATGTTGTGTTAAATTAAAATCACTACGGTGGTTTCTGAGCTATGCGTTCACAAACATACATTAAGTATTTAAATGGTGCGTTTTAGTGATGTAACGAATGTTAGATTTTTGACATTCGCGAATGCGAATGCGAATGCGAATATTTGGCTTCAACATTCGCGAATGCGTATGCGAATGCGAATGTTGGCTTTCAAATAAGAAACCCTAAATTGAAAATTAAAAAACTTTGTAATATAAAAAATAATAAAAATATAAAAAAAATTTAAACGACTTTTTCAATTACAAAAGAGCTGATAATTTTCAAACAGTTGAATCTATTTTCGTGAAACATAGATAAGAACACTCTCGATCAGAACACCTTTCTAAAAAAGAAACAAAATTGAAATCATTTGTTTGGGCGCTACAATGCCACAGACAGACACACAAATACACATGTTCAACTTATAACACGCCTATTTCTCGGACGTTAATAAAGAGCGCGCAAAATGTTAGACTGGGTTGACATTTCGTGTTGGCCGAACATAGCCGAACCCATAGGTTGAAAGAACGAAGTTAGTCACATAAAGTTAATTCGAAGAGATTTGTTTTGATTTGAGGGTAGTATAGTATTATTTCATTAATCAAATTTATATTATATTAAAATTTTATTGAGTTAATATTTTATTTAGACTAACAAGAGCAATAGAGAAAGATCCTATTTACAATTTAGTTGCCTACCTCAAAACAGTTACATTTTTTTTAATTCAAATATAAGTAAATAAGTGCATTATGTGCAAGTGAGCTAAGTTACGATCGAGGCTGGTTTGCAGCCAGAGACTAACACGAGGGCTGTGCTGTGATGAAGCCAAGGTTTCTCTGACAGTTTTTCAATATTAATTCCCGTTTACAAAATATTGAGCTTCATTGTGGCCTTTTTTACTTAGTAGCAAGATTCATCCTGTAAATTAGAACCACATTATAGATGGTTTATTAAAGGAAATAAATAGTTATTATTATTCAAAATCAATATAATTAATTAAAAAAAAAACTAAATGGAGTCTAAACTAAACTAAAAACTAAACCACGCACCACTGATTGTGCAACCAGTCTAATCACAACTTAATTATTTGAATTAAAAATCCTTATAAGAATTTTCATAAGTCCAAAAAGAAAATAAAAGTTTATGTCACTTTTGCTGAAGATGTCTATGATAAATTTTGTAACAGAATTTCTTACTATTTTATTTAAAAAGGTTACTAATAATTAATTAGTTTCGCAGAAATTAATAGGCCACGTGAGCCACCGTATTAGACGTTGCATATCAATAAAAAAAACATCACTTTTATTTTATGAGTTCCGTATTATCGAAAAATGGCGGGATGTCTACGGAACTCTAGAGTATGCGTAGTCCGACATGCATTTGACTGGTTATATTTATCTATGGGGCTGGCAAAGCCGGTGACAATTATTCTATTCTTTGAAATATAAAAAATGTAATGTTTATAATATGTTTTATTTACAATGAAATTGAATGTAAAAGAAATTTATTTAAATAGTTAATGTATTTATGTAGAATATTTTAATAAACATCGTTTATTTATTGTTTTAAATGTTTACTATTTTTAGGATAACTCTTTACTAAGATTTAAAAATGTAAAGTCATCAGCATTAGTGCGTAATAAGCTGCTTTATGAACCTAAAAGCGGTGCAATAAGGGCCACCCTATGAGGAAGTTTGTTTAAATAATATATAATTCTTACTAGTTGTTAACATTCCATATTCGTCTATAGATAATTTCCTTTTTGTTTTTCAAAAACATTCGCCAAACATTCGCATAGATTCTTGCGAATGCGAATGCGAATGTCAAAAAATATGCGAATATTCGCGAATGCGAATGCGAATGCGAATATTCGTTACATCACTAGTGCGTTTGTGATAGGCATGGAAACAATTGATACTTTAAATTTATTTTCATTATGCGAAATTATGGTTTACTTTCACTGTTATTTCACCCGTGATTTTTCACAATAAATGATGTTCTTCATAGTGGAGTTTCACTATGCCACGTAATCGTATGATGTCACTAGTCGATGATCTATACAAATAAATAAATTTGGAGTGTCTGTTTGTAACAGGGTTCGCCGATATATATCAGCGGATATATATCATGATATATATCACGATATATATCAATTGATTTTTATCTTGATATATATCAATTGATTTTTTCCCGTCTTCTGAACTAAAAATTTTGGAGTTTAATGTTTACCCTGGCAACACGTAGCGAACAACTAAAATTAAGAATAATTTAGATTGTGTCCCAAAATGGCAACCTTATTTAAAGTTGGGGAAATCCCCTTTAACTTACCAGTATGGCTAGCTTTTAATTGAAATTCAAACCTTAACTTCATATTATATAAGGTTTATTTTACGAGATATTAAAAAATGGGGATTCCCTGGTGCTCCTAGCGTTACTTATTTTCACTTTCTAGGGAATCCCCGCAAGCGTGACAATTATATATGACAATTTATGATTACAAATTATTATTAAAATTCGTTGATTTATCTCACAAACAAATTAAGATTATTATAATAATAGGCACTTGTTTTTTAAGTGTTCATTAAAAAAATCCTTCTCAAATAAACACTAATTCTTTTGTTACTTTTTTAAAGTTTTATTCAATAAGAAATGTGGTAATTTGACACTTATGTTATCTTACAAATTCCTTTCACATTTTAAATCTTTAATCCCCCTACATAATGAAATTCGCTTCTTTTTCTTAGCCTGGATATATATCCGATATATATCGGATATATATAAAAAAATCGGATTTTTGATATTTATTATAAAAATCGGATTTTTTTGGAACCCTGGTTTGTAATATCAAAATAACACCTTTTCACTGAATGCATATGAAAGTATATACGACACCTATAACAAAAACGCGATTATAAAAATGTTGTCTGTCTGTCTGTGTGTTTGTTCCGGGTAATCTCCGAAACGGCTGTACCGATTTTGACGGGACTTTCACTGGCAGATAGCTAATGTTTTAAGGAGTCACTTAGGCTACTTTAACTTTAGAAAAACAATTAAAAAAAAAATTGGTCCTGTCGCGCGGGCTCAGTACGCGGGAGCGGGCTTTTTTGTTAAGTTAAATTCCACGCGGAAGAAGTCGCGGGCTCAGCTATATATTATTAAAGTGGTAGAGACGAGACAAGGCGAGCCTTAGCCAAGTGACTACAGCTCATATACGGGCTGGCTCGACTGTGGTAGTACGACCCTCACACAAAACATCGGCGTAAAGTAGCTATGAAGACCAGAGGAACACCACCCTCCTCTATTCCCGTCCCTCTGTCACACTCACCTTTAGGTTGGTAACGTGCGACCAACGCCTTTAGTATTGCAACCATCTATAGCCTATGACTGCTTAACATCAGTAGGCGGTGCGCTTGTTTGCGGACTTAGATAAAAAAAAAGTCCTTGAATAAAAAAAATAAAAATCTCTCTGCCCACACAACCGAACATTGTTGACTGACAACCATCAGTATGTTAGTATCGTATCAGACGTCGCGAGCGACGCACGTCCGGGAAAATATTGTGATAATGATATTCGTACCAATCAGACGCGGCGATGTATACCGATCGTATAATATTACTTAATGCCTACATTAAACGGTTTCTGTGTTGATACAAATGTTTGTGGACAGATAATTAGTTAGGTAGTGTTACAAAAGTGATTGTAAATAATAATATACCTATATGCTTTTACATCGGATAAGTTTGGTGCGTTTTTTTTACGAACGGCTGTGTTACGAATATCCCACGATAACGATCACGAAAAACAATTCGTCGAATGTATTTATTCGATTCGATTATTCATTTGGTCGAAATATTGAAAGTTTATTCAAAAACCTTGTGTTCTTTTGGTATTGCTACGTACGTGATAGGTTTGGTGTGAAATAAATGTTATTTTCTTGCTACATAAAGTTCAAACTCCTTCAAAATTGTGTCGTTTATATTATACTAGCTGAGCCCGCGACTTCGTCCGCGTGGAATTTAACTTAGCAAAAAATTAATTTAAGTGTGATGATTTGCTAGTCGATGTTTCGTGTTTTATACTCGTATGCGTACGAGTACTATCGCAAAAGCCCGCTCGCGCGTTTTGAGCCCGCGCGACAGGCAGCATTTGTGATCTAGTCCCAAGTCTGGCGGGTCATGAGTTGAATCCAGGGTATCAGTTTTCGTTACGATGCCCCTTACACCCTGTATAGGTAGTTTATATTAAACATACCTTGTTGAGAGACAAGTAGGTACAGCACATGAGCACACTATATATTTCCTTATAGCATAAAGTCTTATTTTAATAATGTTCAATATTTTAATGACGGCTTAGTAAATAAATAAATATCGCCAGACTGACACACCAACTGTCTGATCCCAAACTAAGCGACGCTTGTACTATGGGTTACCGTACAATGGACTGGGGGCGATCCCGGTGACACCCAGACCGGGGCAAATTACGGAAACCCTATTTCCGAAATTTGCCCCGGAGTGTATCGAACCCGCAACCACCATGTGCAGTGAGCCGAGCGGCCTACGCTCGAACCACTGCGCCAAGTGGCCGTCGTACCTACCTAAGTAAAGAAAATATTAGATGGATTTCTTCCTAACAGATGGACCTTTGATTAAAATCACTCGCTAGCAACCAGCTATACCAGTAGGTCTTAACCTTTTTTCAACCAAGGACCACTTTAACTGGGGCCAACTCTGCTTACGACTGTCGCTCGATTCGGCTCACGTAAATTTCAGATTTGACAGTTTTTGCAAACTGTCAAAAGTAACGTATTCAGAGACGCGATACGTCAGTTTTGACGTCGAATCGAGCGATAGTCGTTTACGGAGTTGGTTTGGTTCCCTGATTCGTTGGTAAAGCAGGGTCGCTGAGCACGAAGAATTTCGTACAATGACCTGTTATTACCTGTCTCTGTCACTCCGTTCACACGCAGTTCACGGCAACTGTGTGAGCGAGACGTATTCGATTTACGCGGGAGTGACAGAGAGGGGTAATAACAGGTCATTGTACGAAATTCTTCGTGCTCAGCGACCCTGCTTTAGCAGGCACCATAAGATCTGTGAATGATCTGTCTGAGAAAACATCGAATTTTATATTTCGATTGCCTGTTGTATAAACAAAAGTTGTGATTATTTTAATTATTGACTGATTCACCGCCACACATGTTTTTGCTCCATATTGTTGAATGCATATTGCTTTCAAAATCTGTATTTGTTGGCAACTTCTTTCATTATAAGCTCGACACGGTGCTTGACTCTTGGCGCCGTGGTTCGAGCGTAGGCCGCTCGGCTCACTACACCGGGTGGTTGCAGGTTCGATTCCCGTCAGGGTAAATTTCGGAAATGTCGTTTTTGTAATTTGCCCTGGTGTGGGTGTCACCGGGATCGCCCCCAGTCCATTGTACGGTACCCATAGTACAAGCGTAGCTTAGTTTGGGACCATACAGTTGGTGTGTCAGTCTGGCGATATTTATTTATTTCTACTCAAGATTGGTGTCAGACCGGTCGCAGTGCAAAATAGCGTGCATTATTAAAATAACACCTTATATTGTAAAGTAAGTTCTTACGTTATTGTGAGCGTGTTTTCCCCCTGTTATCTGAAGTAAAAATAATACTTACTGTTTACACAATACATTTGTATTTATATAGTTTACCGAAGCAAGATTAATTGAAATAGTATTGTAAATAGAACATCTCTTTCGTTGTGTTATTATGGAAGCCAGCTCTGGCCCGCTCTGGGCCAGCGTGGTGGATAATGTGCCGTATCCTCCCCGCATTTAAGGGGAGTATACTCGGTGTACAATAGAGCCTCTTTGGCGACCGCTTGGCGCAGTGGTTTGAGCGTAGGCCGCTCGGCTCACTGCACCCGGTGGTTTCAGGTTCGATTCCCGTTGGGGCAAATATTTCGGAAATGGCCTTTTCGTAATTTGCCCCGGTCTGAGTGTCACGGGGATGGTCAAAGAAGTTTATCAAGTACTACCCACCTGGGCCCTAACCACGCTAGCTACTGAAATCGTAATAGAAAAGCAAACGCTCGCGATTACGTTTCAAACGCTCCGCGTTTGACGTTTCGCTGACACGAGCTTCACGATTTCTACTAACATTGATATGGTATGGTGTCAGCAAAACGTCAAAAGCGGAGCGTTTGTAACGTGATCGCGAGCGTTTGCTTTTCTTCTTATATTTACGCGAATACTACACATTGAAATAAAACTATTTTTCGGATTTTATCGCGTTTATTAACTTTATGTTCCCGACGTTTCGGTTGCTTTACAGCAGCCATGGTCACGGGGGGACTGAGGTGTTAGACGTCCTGATGTTATAGTTAGCAACTGGGTACCCTCATATTTAGTTGTTGTTTGCGGTCCGATCCACGCAGAAAGTGCTCACAGTGTCTCGAGGTCTTGCAATGGTACACTTGGTTTTGGATTTAATTATATTAATTACTGGATCCCAAGTTGGTGGTAGCACCCAGCCATCTTCCCTATTGAAATTAGGATGTTTTTTAATTTCAATGGCCTCACGTATCATCCTTGGTCGGAATCGGTGTTCTTTTGCGAGGATCTGTGGTTAACATAAAGTTAATAAACGCGATAAAATCCGAAAAATAGTTTTATTTCAAAGTTTGCTTTTCTATTACGATTTGAGTAGCTAGCGTGGTTAGGGCCCTGATATCTAGCAGTTACCGCAGCTTTGCGATACCAACGGCTTTGCTGGCACGTTGCCTGCCTAAAGGGGAGTCGGACCGAAGGAGGGGTACGCAGGAGGCTCGGAGTTCCGGCTCTCCCACTCATCATACGAAATGCAGCCATAATAGCTGCTTAGAGACAGTATGAGAGTGTTGCCAGTACAATTATTATAATAATATATAATAATTTCGCCCTTTTGATGTCCCACTCCTGGGCACGGGCCTCCCCTCAACACGAGGGGGATTCAGGCCATAATCCACCACGCTGGCCCAGTGCGGGTTGGCGGATTTGACATGTGTTTCGAAAATTGGTTAGATCTTCTAAGACATGCAGGTTTCCTCACGATGTTTTCCTTCACCGTAATCAAGTGATAATCATATAGAAATTATGATTCGCACATAGATTTCCAAAATCCAGAGGTGCGAGCCGGGGTTTGAACCGAAGGCCTGGTGCCAGACGCGCGCTTTAACCAATCGGCTATCACAGCAAAACAATTATTATTGTTTAGTTTAAAAAAAATATGTTTAGATTTCTTAACACTTTTGAGTTTAAAATACTGTTGACTATCGCGCCTTTGAATAATACCTTCTGTATACTATATCGCACTCCTAAAACAAGCCGTCGAAAGAACGGTATTGTTCTTTTAACTACTTATTTACTATTTTTCTAAAACCTGTTTCGTTCACCTTAAGCGAACGCTAGAGGGCGTGGTGACGTCATCATATGAGATCATTACGTGTACGCGCTGTACACATGTGTTCTGTAATGGGTCAGTTACTGGTGCCGCAGGCAGTTGCGGGGATACGGACAGTTTGCGAAATGTCTGGGATGACAAAAAAATTATCACTATCACTGCATAGTACAAAACAAAGTCGCTTCCCGCTGTCTGTCCCTATGTATGCTTAGATCTTTAAAACTACGCAACGGATTTTGATGCGGTTTTTTTAATAGATAGAGTGATTCAAGAGGAAGGTTTATTTATATGTATAAAACATGAATAATATAGTAGAGAAACACTTATCTTATAATTTTAGAGCCGTGCGAAGCCGGGGCTGGTCGCAAGTGAATAAATAAATGTCAAAATTGAGCTCCCGGAACGCTTGATGCTGTCATCACTGAATAAACAAATCTAATTAAAATTGAAATAAAACTATTTTTCGGATTTTATCGCGTTTATTAACTTTATGTTCCCGACGTTTCGGTTGCTTTACAGCAGCCATGGTCACGGGGGGACTGAGGTGTTAGACGTCCTGATGTCATAGTTAGTAACTGGGTACCCTCATATTTAGTTGTTGTTTGCGGTCCGATCCACGCAGGAAGTGCTCACAGTGTCTCGAGGTCTTGCAATGGTACACTTGGTTTTGGATTTAATTATATTAATTACTGGATCCCAAGTTGGTGGTAGCACCCAGCCATCTTCCTTATTGAAATTAGGATGTTTTTTAATTACAATGGCCTCACGTATCATCCTTGGTCGGAATCGGTGTTCTTTTGCGAGGATCTGTGGTTTATCAAATCTGATATAATGGCGGCGATAAAATCCGAAAAATAGTTTTATTTCAATGTGTAGTATTCGCGTAAATATAAGAAAACAATGTCTAATTAAAATGTTAATGTAATGGCACAGGATTATAGCGTCACAATAAAAGTTAGTTATCAGAAGTTACGTCAATTGTAAGAGTTGGACGACCGCTTGGCACAGTGGTTCAAGCGTAGGCCGTTCGGCTCACTGCACATGGTCGTTGCGGGTTCGATTCCCGCCGGGGTAAATTTCTGAGGAAAAGAGGTGTGGGCCAGGCGAGTATGTTCCCATGAAATTGAAGGCGTGTGTCGTTTACCGGATTCGACAAACTGGTGCCGGATCCGGTAGACGTCAAATAATGCCGGATCCGCCGGATTACCGTATCCGGTTTTTTCGGATTGCATTCCCTATTTGGGTGTGTCGGTGGTCAAGTAGTTTATTTTTCTTGAGCTTCCAGAGGCGCTCTCAACTTGAATTTTTACATATTTTCCTTATGTTTACAACTGGATTGGAACGCGACCTCGAGTCAGAAGAACTTAACGTGTCTTTTTACATTTTCTTTAATATCCGTTTGTTTATGACTAGCGGCCCGCCCCGGCTTCGCACGGGTACATTATTCGAGTTTTAGTGAGGATCCCTAATTTTTTTTAAATATATTATAGCCTATGTCACCCGGGGATAGTGTAGCTTCCCAACAGTGAAAGAATTTTTCAAATCGGTTCAGTAGTTTCGGAGCCTATTCATTACAATCAAACAAAGTTTTCCTCTTTATAATATTAGTATGATAAATACATACAAAGAGCAGCTATCTTTATGTTAATGTAGTTTTCTATAAATTTATAGAGTTTATTAGAGTTTTGAATTGAACCTTTTTAAGGACCACCTTATATGACAGCTATAACCTGTCTGTGGAGCTAGCAACTAAGTTCCAATAGTGTGTCATTGTGATAGAGAAGTGATAATTTAATCAAGTTTATTTATAACATGTACAAGTAGACGGTGAATACTGACTAATTTCCTATAACCTTGTGTTTCAATACAATGTGTGAACATTGATGTGCGTGTTTATTCTATTTAGTATGTAGTTATTTCAAACTGACTTGTTTTTAGCTAGCCGGAATCCGCAAGTTCATATTATAAAAAAAACTGTAACTTTTTATACAAATATTAGTTAAAAAAAACGATGTCAGAGTAGGTAACACACCAAATTAAGCCACGCTTGTACTATAGGTACCCAAACTCAAAAACTCAACATTATTTTTCAACATGTAAGCCAACAAAGCATTTATGAATAATCAGAATCTACCGCCGGCTCGGAATGCTGCTTCCACTGAGAAGATCCGGCAAGAAACTCAATGGTTACACATTTCAATGTATAAAAGTTGGTGTACATTCTCAGGAACAGCATCAGAATGTGAGCAGGCAACACCATTGTCACTAAATAATTAAATAGTAATCAAATCTCACGCAGATCTAGGTATATAAATTAGAAAGCTAGTTTAGTGATGTATGCGTACCGTAAAATTTACTGGGGGTGATCCCAGTGACACCCAGACCGGGGTAAATAACGAATAGCTGCCATGTCCGAAAACTGCGAGACTAGTCGGCAACAGATCGATGCTGCAATCAGCCTACGCCCGAACCACTGACCATGGCGAGCGTTCAATAAAACAGATAGCTATTATCGGTCATATCCGTAAAGTATTGATTGCACACACTATCAGTGACTTTTGGAAACGGCTGTTGGAGGTTAACCGTGTTATTCATTAAGGTGAAGGCGCCTGTCTAGCCCGCGAAATTCAAAATTTTCGAGTATTTTTATAGTTTATCCAAAATCTGAAAACATTTATGACAACATTTTGTGATTTGCGAAAAATACACACAGTATGCAGTGCGTTTATTAATACATTTATTTTACTCTAAATATTATCACGGTGGATATGATACTAGTAAATCACTAAATATACAAAAATTGCCAGATTATCTGGATAGCTGTCGTTCTTGAAATGTTTTAGAGTAAGTTGGATATATTAATAAATGCACTGCACACGGTATTTTTCGCGAATTACAAAAAGTGCCTTTTATTATTGTCAGATTTTAAAATATTTCTAAAAAACCTCAAAAAATTTGAAATTCGCGGGCTAGATGGGCGCTTTAGCCTTAATGATACAAGTTGTACCTTTAAAAATTGTGTAGAACAAAAAAGGATTCCCATCCAACCCCTCCCCCACTCCCTTCGGCTCCCTCTATTCAATTTTGATGTCAGCAATGTGCGACCAATGCCTTGTTTTGCAGACTTTGTTACATAAAAAGACACAATTGCCATTACCTAAATAGCTGAGATGTAAGCCTATGGAAGACTCAAGACGAGAATAATAAGTCTGTCTGAGAATATATCGGCGGGTACATTCATTTGACAATAATATTGAATTTGACGACCGCTTGGCGCAGTGGTTCGAGCGTAGGCCGGCTCAGTACACCGAGTGGTTGCGGGTGCGATTCCCGCCGGGGTAAATTTCGGAAATGTTTGTTGGTTTGGGTGTCACTGGGATCGCCCCCAGTCCATTTTACGGTACCCATAGTACAAGGATCGCTTAGTTTGGGACTATACAGTTAGTGTGTTCGACTGGCGATATTTATTTATTACTAGCTGTGCCCCGCGACTTCATCCGCGTAGTATTGGATTATTGGGTTATAAAGTATCCTATATGTTAATCCCGGTTATAATCTATCTGTGTTCCAAATTTCATCCAAATCCATTCAGTAGTTTTTGCGTGAAGGAGTAAGAAACATACATACATACATACATCCACACTCACAAACCTTCGCATTTATAATATTAGTAGGATTATTTTTTTTTTAATTTCTAGGATTAAAACCAAAATACTATTTTCATACTTTGCCAGTAACATGTCTTATCTTAAATGCCTAGACATTCTAAGCCATATAGCCATGTGGCCAGATTCAACGAATACAGGTTTTATGTTACTAAGGCCATGTAATATTCACATTAATCTTTAACGAATAGCCTTTATTGTGTTTTGAGTAGAGTTTAATGTTTCTATGATGGGCAAGTTCGAGCGTGAGAGGCCTATACTTACTGCTCTGGGTGTCAGCTCGTTGTCTGTTAGGACTAGTGATGATAGAACATTTCACAGATAGCATGTGAAAAATCATATTATATAGGTTTTCATACGTAGCCTCTGCTACCGACATAGGCAGAAACTGTTAAAAATCATCGCAAAGTTTTCGGTACTGTACCTGTTTTCATGATAAATTATCGACCCGAGACTTCATAGGATTACATACATTTCATATAGTGAAAATTCACTTTGAATAAAATCATTGAGTGTGAAAAATCGCAGGTGAAATCACAGTGAAAGAAGAACATAATATCACGTGAAGAAAATTAATTTAAAATAGCAATGATATCCATGCCTAGTTAGGATACATTTCTAATGACCTTTTCGTAATTCGCCCTAGTCTGGGTGTTACTGGGATCGCCCCCAGTCCATTGTTAGACGACCGCTTGGCGCAGTGGTTCGAGCGTAGGCCGGTCGGCTCACTGCACATGGTGGTTGCGGATTCGATTCAGAAATGGCCTTTTCGTAATTTGCCCAGGTCTGGGTGTCACTGGGATCGCCCCCAGTCCATTGTACGGTACCCATAGTACAAGCGTCGCTTAGTTTGATGTTGTTGTCTCCAGCGGTGTCAACAATATGGAGAGATCAACTTAAATCATTGTATAGTAAACTAGCTGAGCCCGCGACTTCGTCCGCGTGGAATTTATCTTAACAAAAAAGCCCACTCCCGCGTTCTGAGCCCGCGCGACAGGACCCTTTTTTTAAAATTTTGTATTTTAAAATAAAAGTAGCCTACGTTACTGCTTATAACAACAGCTATCTACCAGTGAAAGTCCCGTCAAAACCGGTCCAGCCGTTTCGGAGATACTCTTTGATTTTATGTGTTTTTATTTTTTTACGCGGAACCCTAATTGTTTTTCGAAAATTAAAGTAGCTACAGTTACTCCTTAAAACATCAGCTATCTGCCAGTGAAAGTCCCATCAAAATCGGTCCAGCCGTTTCGGAGATTACCCGATTACGGAACAAACACACAGACAGACAGAAAGACAGACAGACAGATAGACAGACAGACAGACAAAAATTTTAATCGCGTTTTTGTTATAGGTGTCGTGTGTACTTTCATATGCATTTAGTGAAAAGGTGTTATTTTGATATTACAAACAGACACTCCAAATTTATTTATTTGTATAGATGATTCGTCTGGAAATGAAAGCTGTAGCCAAGTGACTACAGCTCGTATACGGGGTGGCTCGGCTGGGGTAGTACCACCCTGTCACAGAAGATTGGCGTAAAGTAGCTACTACCTATAGCTACATTTTGTACTATGAATGAGGGAGCTGATAGCTTGACCTTCTTACTCCTGTTGAGGTTCGCAACGAGCGAGCAATGCCCTTGGTTTTGTATACATCTAAAGGCTATAGAAACTGATTCACATCAAACGAGGCATACGATTTTTTCCGATTCTTTTATGTAAGAAAATATATTTTTGAATAATACTAGTGACCCGCCCTGGCTTCGCACGGGTGCAATAAGTTATCAGTGTTTCTCTATTATATTATACATATAAATCTTCCTCTTGAATCTATCTATTTAAAAAACCGCATCAAAATCCGTTGCGTAGTTTTAAAGATCTAAGCATACATAGGGACAGACAGCGGGAACCGACTTTGTTTTATACTATGTAGTGATATAAATTAATAAAATATAAGTGATATAATACCTCATAATATCATTGTTTTGTCACCTTCCTCATATACTTAAATATAATCCTCCATAACTATAGTTACCTTGTTAACATTAAGATAACAGCTGCTTAATTAAGATAAAACATTAATTATCTTATCACAATGCAATTATAAATATTTCCTTGCACGCCGTGTGCCTCTCCACCCGCCTGATACTTGGAGATAAACATTAGAAAATCTACATTAAGGCTAAAGCGCCCATCTAGCCCGCGAAGTTCAAATTTTTTGAGTTCTTTTAGAATTTTTTCAAAATCTGACAATAATAAAAGACAAATTTTGTAATTCGCGAAAAAGACCGTGTGCAGTGCATTTATTAATATATCCAACTTACTCTAAAACATTTCAAGAACGACAGCTATCCAGATAATCTGGCAATTTTTGTATATTTAGTGATTTACTTGTATCATATCCACCGTGATAATATTTAGAGTAAAATAAATGTATTAATAAACGCACTGCATACTGTGTTTGTCGCAAATCACAAAATGTTGTCTTAAATGTTTTCAGATTTTGGATAAACTATAAAAATACTCGAAAATTTTGAATTTCGCGGGCTAGACAGGCGCCTCCACCTTAATGTGTTAAGTAATACCAAACGTGGTTGAGAGAAAGTTGATTCTTTTTAACCGACCTCAAAAAAGGAGGAGGTCCTCGAATGTTTGTTACTTACCTCAGAACTCTGTCATTTATAAAGTGAATAGATTTTTTTTATGTTTAGATTGGTCCCATAGAAATTTCATCAAAATCGGTTCACTAGTTTGAGAGATATGGACTACTAGCGGCCCGCCCCGGCTTCGCACGGGTACATTGCGGTTACATTATTCGAGTTTTAGTATGGATCCCTAATTTTTTTGAAAATATATTATAGTCTATGTCACCCGGGGATAGTGTAGCTTTCCAACAGTGAAATCATTTTTCAAATCGGTTCAGTAGTTTCGGAGCCTATTCATTACAATCAAACAAACAAAGTTTTCCTCTTTATAATATTAGTATGAGTTACGGTTACCACCAATTCAGTACGTAGTATTATAGGTCTACCAGAATCTCATGGCAAATGGGGAAATAAAAATTTGTTGTGTGCAATACTGGGGAAATTGGATTAAACGATCTTGATACTGTTTAATTTTTATTTATATATTTAGTCATTAATTAACATAAAGTATACTAGGTATGTGTATGAAATTGTTGTTATGCATCGGGTTCTTAACATAGGAAAATATGACAAAAAAAATAAATCCAATCATATATTACTTTATGTACTAATTTATTATAATGTTACGTACACGTACAGGGGTAGGTACAATTAATGCCGTTAAACGTGTAAAAAGGGTTTATTTCGCTCTCCACAAACTCGACAAATACACAGTACTAGTTCACTACTAGTACACTAGTTCACTAAGACTAGTTACACACAACAAGCACCGTTCCGAATCACTTAGCAGACTCGCAGTATTCCAATATTATCGCTCAGGTCACTGGTATAATTGCTTTTCGTTCGCTTACTTGAGTTCCGTACACAAAATGATCAAAATGATCCTTTTTGATTGGCATTTAAAATATTCAAAACCTGTCTCCTTAAGTATAAGTCTGTAAAAAATAATAAAATTTATCATGTTACTGAAACGATAGCTTAGTCAATCATCAACATCAACATCAGTCTAAATACTCGTACGTCCCACTGCAGGGCACAGGCCTCGTCTTACGAGTGAGAAGGATTATTACTTAATATTTTTCTTACCTCAGAGATTCTCTCCCTCCGTTGAAATCAATTTCTTGTCGAAGAATTTTTAACAGTTTTATTTCTGTTGGAATTTCCTTCCGAACTGTATAAAATTCATTTACTTTATTCCTTATCAACTGTAAATCGAAACTGTCCAAGTTGATTTTCTTCTTCCCCGCTCTCCTCTTTTTACCAGGCGTGGAAAATACACCATCGTTCGATGTGCACTCACCTATGATTCGCCGTATAGTAGTACTGAAAACCCCTATAAAGAAGCTATAATTAAGTAAGATAAATATAAAATAAACTAAAAGTATCAAAACAACTCAGTCCAACTTACCGGTCAACTCTACGACGCGCTTTAAAATCAAAGATTGAGTTTGATTTACGCCTTCTTCTTCCCTTATTTTACGATACACATTGAAAACAATATTTCTCGCTTGAGATCGAAGTGGCTTTTTCGACATTTTCACAAAAACAATAAATTGCCAAGAAGATATCACAAAATCTCAACAGCGGTTGACAAACCTTGTACTTTGATTTGGCAGGTGACAATTGACATTGCCATATGAAAATCACATTTTTTTATATTTTTTTAATGCCATGAGATTCTGGTAGACCTATACCACTAGACATCATGAAAAAAAATGTAAAAAAAAAAAAATCAACCGGCTTAACATAAAATCCTGTGTGCACTAAAAAGTATGGAAATGACATAAGTCACGTGATCCAAGTCGATACTTGTAATGTCACTTCCATACATTAAAGCGTAGCGTTTTGTAGAAACGCTTGTAGACCGAAGCCACTTGGCTGGGGGGGGGGGGGGGGGCAGTTACGTCAGCATATTATGACTTCACTACATATCTTGGTATCAAGATTTTTGTTGTGTCTAAAAATAACAACCCATCATTCTTGTATTCCCCGCGATAAACAGAAGTGACTTGATGTGTATCGTCAATTTATCAATGATATTATAAAGTCTCATGTACACTGTAGGTGGTTACATGGATTTATTTAACACTAGCTGTGCCCCGCGACTTCATCCGCGTAGTATTTTAACTTTGAAAAAATTTAGGGATTATCGGGTTAAAAAGTATCCTATATGTTAATCCCGGTTATAATCTATCTGTGTTCCAAATTTAATCCAAATCCGTTCTGTAGTTTTTGCGTGAAGGAGTAACAAACATACATACATCCACACTCACAAACTTTCGTATTTATAATATTAGTAGGATAACGGTGGTGACAGACTTGAGGCGGAAATGTGTGAATTTTTTTCAATAAAAAACCACCCTTAAATCATTGCTTGGATGTTAGGAAAATGATGTAAAAAAAAAACAATAATAAACAATTAAATTCAAAATAATACAAACAAACAACTGAACTAGTTTCAAATTGGCGTTCAAACTAAACTAAATCAAGAGTGAAATGAACAATGGAACATGATGCTGATATTATATTAACAACAAAAATGAGAGACAAGCCCGAACGTCGCAGATCAAGCATCTTCTCTCTTCTCAAACGTCAGAAGAAGTTCACCAGACAGTACTCGGCGCCAGGGGGCGGTAGTGTTCTCAGCTTAGACCGGAAGTACTCCGTGGACTCCGCCATCTTGTCTGACTACGGGAAAGTGAATCAATTTGACATGTGCTTAAAGAAAGATGGCGACGTTTTTGTGTCAAATGGAGGTTGGTATTCGGTGCACAGATTATAAATATTTGGGATTGAAAATAAAAATGTGACGCCACAGTCTCATAGCGTCATAAATAAAATTTACCACATTATAATTTGACAACGCTATAATGTTTGAGTTTTATATATGGCTAGTTGTTTGCTCGCTAAGATTGAAGTTTATGTTCTTCTTCTTATACCTATACGAGTCTCCGAGATATTTCTTAGCTGTAGTCGGCACCCAGAGAATATGCTAGCGAACCTGCGGGCAATAGCTAATAATACTATAGATATTTTTTCTAAAAATGTCCTTTGCTTTTATTAACATTATTTCAGTAAGTACACTTATGATCACCGAATTTGTAAATGTCTTCTTCAACAAATTCTTTGCTTACGATATAAATTATTTTTGCCTGCATGCCTTACGTCAATTCCGTATGATGATAAGGTACTTTCACATTAGCGATTTGCGGGCGCGTTTCCGGCGGGGCGATCGATGTACGGCCACGCAACTTGAGCTTCGGCCACAGATATAGATTTACATAGATAACGCAAGTATCACGATTTGTATTGAAACCAAGCGTGCTGAATTTTTAACACCTACTATGACGTCACAGCCCAAATTTAGTGACGGGAAATCCAAACCGATTCAAAGACACCGATGCCGCCGATGCCCCTCCGCCCGCTACGATTCTCTCGAGTGATTATCTCGCTCATACTCATATTTTTTATATCTGTAGTCGCGCGGACTGTAAGTTAGCGGCGACCAACCTGGACGCTTGGTCGGGGTTTCGTACACGCGAAGTACATGCATTTGCGATATCTATGTAAATCTATATCTGTGGCTTGGGCACTAGTATCTGAACCGCTCAAATCTCGCTCGACAGTCCACTATCGGTGGGCACGAGTGGGCTCTACTAGAAATTGGTCGGCACCGGTGGGCGAGTGGTTAGTGGACTACGAAAAACTGTCAATATTGACGCACCTATTACCAGTTGAGTTAACCGAATTGGGACCCTAAAAGTGTATTGCATGCATGCCGAGGAACCATTGAACTATCGCCCCGCTGGGAACACTTTGAATGAAATATAGTTCAAGAGACGTCTAAAGGACATTTTTTTTAATGTAATATATGTGTTATCCAATAAAGTGTTAAGTGTCAACGATGATACGATTCAAAATAGACAAGCACTTTACTGGATACCTAGTGCTCGAGTAGACAGAGTTCACAATCCCCTCCCCCCTCTCCGTTCGACCATAGAGTTAGCAGGGGCGGCGTCGGACACAGACAGTGAAGTCTCCCGCGGCGAGATGCCTGATCTGAAGAAGGAAGTACTGGCGAGGAAGCAGAATGTCTTGGCCAGAATAGAGAAGGATTATGTCGAGGACCCTAATAGGGAGACCGGCGCGGTGAGTGTGCCCTGACCCTACGTTTATACTGACTCAACACTTGTATTGAGTTATGCTTTTGTATCTTGTTTTACACGGATTACACTGACTTAACACTTTTATTGAGTTATGCTTTCGTCTCTTGTCTTACACCGCTTACTCTGACACAACACTTGTATTGAGTTATGCATATGTCTATTGTTTTACACTGACTCAACACTTGTATTGAGTTATAATGTTGTCTCTTGTTTTACACCGCTTACACTGACACAACACTTGTATTGATTTACGCAGCTATCTCTGGTTTTACATCGTTTACACTGACACAACACTTGTATTTATTTACGCAATTATCTCTTGTTTTACACTATTTACACTAACACAATACTTGTATTGCCATTATGACCCTACTTGTATTGAAAGTCTTGCTACCCCATCTCACCAGGCCGGCGAGCTGGTGGAGGAAGTCGCGGAGGAGAACAAGTCCCTCCTCTGGTTCTTGCTGAAGCAGGTGAGGCCAGGCATGGACCTCAGCAAGGTGGTACTGCCCACCTTCATCCTGGAGCCGCGGTCATTCCTCGACAAGCTGTCGGACAACTATTACCACGCCGACATACTAGCCACGTGAGTAGTAGTGTTGCCTAACTATCGATAGTTTATCTACCGATACTTGATCTTGAAAGAAATATTTTAGAAAAACTAATTAATCGACTTTCAAAATACCTGGGTGCACTACACACAGTACAGCTAGAAATAACTAGACCAAGCCTAATTACGAAAAGGCCATTACCGAAATTTGCCCCGGCGGGAATCGAACCCGTAACCAGCGGCCTACGCTCGAACCACTGTGCCAAGCGACATCAATTAATATTTTCAATTCCAGGACCAATCAACAAGAGGACCCTTACCAGCGGTTCAAGACGGTGCTGCGCTGGTACCTCTCTGGGCTGTACCGCAAGCCCAAGGGTCTGAAGAAACCCTACAATCCAGTCCTGGGCGAGACATTCCGGTGTTGCTGGCGCCACGGGGACGGGGAGTCGTACACTTACTACGTGTCGGAACAGGTGTGTTGTTATTAGAGATAGTGTGTTCGGTGATGTGAGAGATTTTGTTTTTATTTCATTTTTCAAAAGTAGAACGGCACTAATTTGAGTATGGTGCTAATTTGAGACTGAGTTTTTTTAAATAGAATAATACTAATTTGAGAATGGGACTTTTTTAAAATAGAACGGTACTAATTTGAGATTGGGAGTTTTTTAAACTAGAATAGTGTACTAATTTGAGAATGGGAGTTTTTTTTTAATAGAACGGTGCTAATTATGTGAATGGGAGTTTTTTAATATAGAACGGTACTAATTTGAGATTGGGAGTTTTTTAAATTAGAATAGTGCTAATTTGGGATTAGGAGTTTTTAAAAACAGAACGCTACTAATTTGAGAATGAAAGTTTTTTTTTAAATGGAACGGTACTAATTTGAGATTGGGAGTTTTTTAAACTAGAATAGTGCAAATTTGAGATTAGCAGTTTTTTTTTAATAGAAAGGTACTAATTTGAGAATGGGAGTTTTTTTTAAATAGAACGGTGCTATATGTAAATGGGAGTTTTTTTAATATAGAACGGTACTAATTTGAGATAGGGAGTTTTTTAAACTAGAATAGTGCTAATTTGGGATTAGGAGTTTTTAAAAACAGAACGCTACTAATTTGAGTATGAAAGTTTTTTAAAAAATAGAACGGTACTAATTTGAGAATGGTAATTTTCCTAGGTGTCCCATCACCCCCCTGTGTCCGCCTTCTACGTGTCGAACAGGAAAGAGGGGTTCGTCATCGAGGGCAGCCTGTTGGCTCGCTCCAAATTCTACGGTGAGTAGGTACTTTTATTAAAGACTAGCTGTGCCCCGCGACTTCATCCGCGTAGTATTGGATTATTGGGTTAAAAAGTATCCCGGTTATAATCTATCTGTGTTCCAAATTTCATCCAAATCCGTTCAGTAGTTTTTGCGTGAAGGAGTAACAAACATACATACATACATACATCGCACTCACAAACTTTCGCATTTATAATATTAATATAGTAGGATCATTTGAAAAAACTTGACTTGAGTAATATGTAAGTGCTATTGTTTGTTGCTCTAAATTAATAAAAGAATAATAATTTTCAACGTGTTTGTGGCCAGGTAACTCGACGTCGGCGATCCTGGAGGGCTGCGCGCGCGTCCACCTCCTGAACTGGGGGGAGACGTACGTGACCACGGCGCCCTACGCGCACTGCAAGGGCATCGTCATCGGCACGCTCAGCATGGAGCTGGGCGGGAAGGTACGTGACCACGGCGCCCTACGCGCACTGCAAGGGCATCGTCATCGGCACGCTCAGCATGGAGCTGGGCGGGAAGGTACGTGACCACGGCGCCCTACGCGCACTGCAAGGGCATCGTCATCGGCACGCTCAGCATGGAGCTGGGCGGGAAGGTACGTGACCACGGCGCCCTACGCGCACTGCAAGGGCATCGTCATCGGCACGCTCAGCATGGAGCTGGGCGGGAAGGTACGTGACCACGGCGCCCTACGCGCACTGCAAGGGCATCGTCATCGGCACGCTCAGCATGGAGCTGGGCGGGAAGGTACGTGACCACGGCGCCCTACGCGCACTGCAAGGGCATCGTCATCGGCACGCTCAGCATGGAGCTGGGCGGGAAGGTACGTGACCACGGCGCCCTACGCGCACTGCAAGGGCATCGTCATCGGCACGCTCAGCATGGAGCTGGGCGGGAAGGTACGCCGCCCACGGACTTGTAATACAGGATGTAAGGGGCGTCGTCACGGGCTGATTTACAAATTTCCAAGGTATAGGCTGTAAAGTTCTGCCGCCCTTGCCTCTACAATTGTCATGTCCTAGTTATTTTTCCCGTGAAATGATGCTAGTATACGGACGTTCAGGGCGCTCGCCGCGCGGCCACTCTATCCGTTCTGAGCGTCAGTAGCGTTACACGATATATAAAACAGTGCCACCCAGGGACGCCGGCAAGAAGTGAATATTTATAGTATAAAGCGTAGGGCGCCGCAGCTGCCACTATACACGTCGTGTAACGCTACTGACGTCATCGTGTAACGATACTGACGCTTAGCACGGATAGAGGGACCGAGCGCGAGCGCCCCAAGCGTCCGTATAGTAGCTACGCTTCAATAGGTGTACAGAGTGGCGGGCGAATTTTTGCAAAAAGCCTTTTCGTAATTCGCTCCGGTCTGGGTGTCACTGGGATCGCCCCCAGTCCATTGTACGGTACCCATAGTACGAGCGTCGCTTAGTTTGGGACCGTACAGTTGGTGTGTCAGTCTGGCGATATTTATTTATTTATTACTAGCTGTGCCCCGCGACTTCATCCGCGTAGTATTGGATTATTGGGTTAAAAAGTATCCTATATGTTAATCCCGGTTATAATCTATCTGTGTTCCAAATTTCATCCAAATCCGTTCAGTAGTTTTTGCGTGAAGGAGTAACAAACATACATACATACATACATCCACACTCACAAACTTTCGCATTTATAATATTAGTAGGATTTTATAAATTTTCAGGTACACGTGATGTGTGCGGAGACCGGTTACCAAGCGGATGTTGAGTTTAAATTACGGGTGAGTTGAATTGAGTTGAGTTGAGTTGAGTACGCTTGTTTACTTCTAACAGATGAATTATGATTAAATTAAGATGGTAGAGCTTAGCTGTAGCCAATCTACTACCGCTATTATACGGGCTGGCTCGTGGCTACATCATCATTCAGCATTTACTATGACTCCATGCGACGTATAGTACAACATTAAAATAAGATCTTATATTGACGACCGCTTGGCGCAGTGGTTCGAGCGTAGGCCGCTCGGCTCACTGCACATGATGGTTGCGGGTTCGATTCCCGCCAGGGCAAATTTCGGAAATGGCCTTTTCGTAATTTGCCCAGGTCTGGGTGTCACTGGGATCGCCCCCAGTCCATTGTACGGTAACCATAATACAAGCTTTGCTTAGTTTGGGACCGTACAGTTGGTGTGTCAGTCGGGCGATATTTATTATTATTATTTATTAATAATAAAAAATAATAAAAATTAGCCCTTTTATCGTCCCACACTAGGGCGCAGGCTTCCCCTTACTACGAGGGGGATGCAGGCCGTAATCCACCACGCTGGCCCAGTGCGGGTTGGCGGATTTCACATGTCTATCGAAAATTGATTAGGTTTTCTAAGACATGCAGGTTTCCTCGCGATGTTTTCCCTTCACCTTAAGCGAGTGATAATCATATAGAAATTATGATTTGCACATGGATTTCGAAAAACCCAGAGGTTCGTCCGGACCTGGTGCCCGCAAGACGCGTGCTTAACCAATCGGCTAAAACTGCTTCTGTTTATTATCTATTCTTAATATGTATTCCCCAAAGTACCTGCTCTTTGAAACTGTTTATAATAAGCAAGTGGCAATTTTAAAAACAAATTAAACCTGCTGACTTTTTTTATCCGGATCTCTTCAGTCAAGGTCGCGGTTTGATCCGGTCTTACGCTTGAGGATAGGCAATTTGTAAGAAATGTTGTAAGGAAAGAGCATTTTATTTCAAAATTCCTTTTCGACAATACCACCCATGATGGGGTAAATAAAAAATAATAATGATCCCCTCTTTCGTTGTTTGGGGAGGTACTTACCTAAAAAAAAGTAAATTTGATACATTTTTCTTTTTTTTAAAGTGAGATCTACTCTTAAGTTATAGCTGTACCAAATTTCATCAATTTCCGTCAAAAACTGCACAAGTTAAAGGGTTCCTCGTAGGGACATGGAACCTTAAAAATTACAATTTGTAAGTCCCGGCCCCGAGGGCGATTATAAACGATTTTTCATTACTCATACTCAACAAGGAAAGTAGGTTTGAAGTTGCCTGAGGAGCGGGTTGAAAGTAATACTTTCCGCCCTAGGGAGAATAGCTTTCAACTGACAGCTGTCAAATTTTTTAAAAAAACTAGCTCTGTTTTCACATTTCTATTGAACTGTGTTCTAACTTTTTACTCACTTACAGCGCGATTTTGTCCCTAAAACTATTGGCCCTCATTTGTAAACCCCGCCTCGGGCCTAAATAAGTTACCTTCACCCTTAGGATAACAATGTACTATTACTCTAACATTACTGTACTCAAACATCCATAATTCTATCAACAGTCATTCCTGGGAAGTGCGGAGCAAACGAATGCCATATACGGTAGAATAAAGAGAGGCAAGGACACCATAGCCACCGTGGAGGGGTATTGGGACGGGAAGATAGACATCAAAGACAAGAAGACCGGGGTGAGTGACCGAACAACTATACTAGAGCAACTAAGGCGTCAATAGCCTAGTGGTTAGAGGCGCCGCGCTCGTAGCTGAGAGGTTCCGAGTTCGAT
Organism: Notodonta dromedarius; assembly: GCA_905147325.1. Taxonomy (NCBI): domain Eukaryota; kingdom Metazoa; phylum Arthropoda; class Insecta; order Lepidoptera; family Notodontidae; genus Notodonta; species Notodonta dromedarius. Next base: position 2,672,555 of record LR990187.1, read on the forward strand.
TCCCATCCTGGCCACTAAACTATTGGCGTGAGCCCACTCCTAACACAAGCATTAGCTTAGCTGGAGGGGCTAAAGGGAATACTAGTAATGTGATAAACACACATTGCTAATAATCTTTAAAAAATAGTCTAGTGGGCACGGGCCTCCCCTCAATACGAGGGGGATTCAGGCTACAATCCACCACGCCGCTCCAGCCAGGGTTTGCAGTTTATATTTTTACTAGCGACCCGCCCCGGCTTCGCATGGCATTAAAAAATGGTTATTGAGGAATATCCCTAAGTGATAGACATATACCATCGTGGACTATTTTGTAGAACTTTATAAGGTGTACAAGACTCTAGAACATTATTTTGATCTATCTCGTAGGGTTCAGCCAGCGTTTGCAATGTAACCGCAAAAAAATGTGTTTATTTACGACTAGCGGCCCGCCCTGGCTTCGCACGGGTACATTGCGGTTACATTATTCGAGTTTTAGTAAGGATCCCTAATTTTTTGGAAAATATAATATAGCCGATGTCACCCGGGGATAGTGTAGATTCCCAACAATGAAATAATTTTTCAAATCGGTTCAGTAGTTTCGGAGCCTATTCATTACAATCAAACAAACAAAGTTTTCCTCTTTATAATATTAGTATGAAATCACATTAGAAACCTCTAAAATTATCAGTGTTTCTCTACTATATTATGCATGTATTATACATACAAACCTTCCTCTTGAATCACTCTATCTATTAAAAAAACCGCATCAAAATCCGTTGCGTAGTTTTAAAGATCTAAGCATACATAGGGACAGACAGCGGGAAGCGACTTTGCTTTATACTACCGCACTACTTTGACGACCGCTTGGCGCAGTGGTTCGAGCGTAAGCCGCTCGGCTCACTGCATCGGGTGGTAGCGGGTTCGATTCCCGTCAGGGTAAAATTCGGAAATGGCCTTTTCGTAATTTTCCCTGGTCTGGGTGTCACCGGGATCGCCCCAGTCCATTGTACGGTGCCCATAGTACAAGCGTTGCTTAGTTTGGAACCATACAGTTGGTGTGTTCGTCTGGCGATATTTATTTATACTATGTAGTGATTTACCCAAACTCATTTCCAGGACGAAATGAATCTACTTGAAGTGGCAGTTCTCAAGGAACAACGCTTGCCGCGGTACCTGATGACCCTGGAGCACCAGCAGGAGCACGAGTCGCAGCGGCTGTGGCTGAAGGTCTCCGAGGCCATACAGAACGACGACCAGGTCAGTGCCAGTAGAGAACAGAACAGAACCAGCAATACACACAATGTGCAGATTCTGCCAAGAAGCAGAGGAAAGTGCGATGCACATCCTCTGCTCGTGCGGCTCACTAATGCGTTGCTGAAGTATCTTCCTAGGGTGGCATATCCTGCATCCGGAGGAGATATGAGAACACTCACTGCTCAAAGAATTTGGAAGTTCTTGAAGGCCTCAGGACTAGGCAGTGAACTGTAATACGAAAGTGGTTCGCTACAAAAGATCAGTAATGGTCGAAGTAGCAAAATGCCGACCGAACGGCATAGGTCCCAAATCTATACAAATAAATAAAATTGGAGTGTCTGTTTGTAATATCAAAATAACACCTTTTCACTAAATGCATATGAAAGAAAGTACATACGACACCTATAGCAAAAACGCGATTTAAAAATGTTTTGTCTGTCTGTCTGTCTGTGTGTTTGTTCCGGGTAATCTCCGAAACGGCTGGACCGATTTTGACCGGACTTTCACTGGCAGACAGTTGATGTTTTAAGGAGTAACTTATGCTACTGTTATTTTAGAAAAACAATATGTTAAAAAATGGGTCCTGTCGCGCGTGCTCAGAACGCGGGAGCGGGCTTTTTTGTTAAGTTAAATTCCACGCGGACGAAGTCGCGGGCTCAGCTAGTTATACATAATAAAATAAAATAAACTACCAATAGAACTATTAAATACATTGTGTTTGTAAAAAGACAAGCCCGCTGAGTTTCTTGCCGGATGTTCTCAGTCGAGTCGTCTGGCTCGTCCGGGGTAGGTACTACCACCCTGTCACAGAAGATTGGCGAATTGTAGCTATAACAGCTGCGTTTCGTACGATAAATGAGAGAGCCGGAGATCGGTTATCCCTATCCGGTTCAAGGCAATGAAGCGAGATAGAAAATGACGCCGCTAGGGTCCAGGGCCCGTACCATGTTAGCTACTGAAAACGCAATAGGAAAGCGAACGCGAGCGTTTGCTTGTCAAACGCTTGGCCAAATATTTGGTACTCCACTCGCGTCTGATTTGCTAATGGCTCATATGCCATCGAATGCTTGGTAGTTTTCTAATGATGTTTTATATCCGCTATCGGACATCGTATACATATACCGACCCATGCAAACTTCAAAAAATAATGTTAAAACGAAATGACTCCAATGGCATGCATGACCTCAAATTTGCAAAAAAAAATAACGAAGTCAGTCGCAAGCTCGAGGTCAAACGCTGACAATCGCTTCCTTGGTACAGAATCAATGTCATTATCGGTTTAAGTAGCTAACGTGGTTGGGGCCCAGGACCTTTTCCACGTTAGCTACTTACTTAAAACGCAATAGAAAAACAAACGTTCGCGTTCGAGCGTTTGACAGCTTTTCTATGGCGTTTTAAGTTGCTAACGTGGTTGGGGCCCAGGTGTCGACATGTTGGCATCGTTCTGGATCTTATGGTCGGTGTGTCTGGCAGGTGGCGGCCACAGAGCAGAAGACGATAGTAGAAGAAGCGCAGCGCGCGCGCGCCAGGAACCAGGTGGCGCCCTGGGAGCCGCGCCTCTTCCACCGCGACCTGCACGTGCTGCCGCCCGAGGGTGAGCACGCACGCACACACACACATACATACCCACACACTCATACATACCCACACACACACACTCATACATACCCACACACACACACACTCATACATACCCACGCACACACACTCATACATACCCACGCGCACACACACACACACACATACATACCCACACACACACACACACTCATACATACCCACACACACACACACTCATACATACCCACGCACACACACACACTCGATCGCCACATCAATCGAATGTCGACCGATCAGCAATCGAGTGTCGGTTGATCCATTGAGTGTTCGGAAATGACCTTTTCGTACTTTGCCCTGGTCTGGGTGTCACCGGGATCGCCCCCAGTCCATTGTACGGTACCCACAGTACAAGCGTCGCTTAGTTTGGGACCGTACAGTTGGTGTGTCAGTCGGGCGATATTTATTATTTATTTGTTTATTTATCTTCTGTGTGCAGGCATCATCGATCAAGGATGGAGATACAATCACATAAACATTAGGTAAGTAAACGACTTCTACTTATTATAGACTAGCTGAGCCCGCGACTTCGTCCGCGTGGAATTTAACTTAACAAAAAAGCCCGCTCCCGCGTTCTGAGCCCGCGCGACAGGACCCACTTTTTTAATTTTGTTTTTCTAAATAAAAGTAGCCTATGTTACTGCTTATAACATCAGTTATCTACCAGTGAAGGTCCCGTCAAAATCGGTCCACCCGTTTCGGAGATACTCTTTGATTTCATGTGTTTTTATTTTTTACGCGGAACCCAAATTGTTTTTCTAAAATTAAAGGAGCCTAAGTTACTCCTTATAACATCAGCTATCTGCCAGTGAAAGTCCCGTCAAAATCAGTCCAGCCGTTTCGGAGATTACCCGGAACAAACACACTCAGACAAAAAAAAAAAATCTCGTTTTTGCTATAGGTGTCGTATGTACTTTCATATGCACTTAGTGAAAAGGTGTTATTTTGATATTACAAACAGACACTCCAATTTTATTTATTTGTATAGATAGAGGCGAGTATCCGCCGGTGGTAAGAGTTCATATACCTGGGTAGTACCATGCTCTCACAAACGATTGATGTAAAGTAGCCATCATAGCTGTGTTTTGTATAATGAGTAGGATAGCTGAAAGACCCCCTTACCTCCGGCTATAGCACTCCCTTTCGCTACGGCAAAATGCGAGCAATGCCTTTGGTATTGCAAGCCTTTATAGGCTACGGTAACTGCTTAACATCAGGACGGTCGAACGCTTGTTCGCCGAGTTTGTTATCCTATTAAAATTATAAATGCGAAAGTTTGTGAGTGTGGATGTATGTATGTTTGTTACTCCTTCACGCAAATACTACTGAACGGATTTGGGTGAAATTTGGAACACAGATAGTTTATAACCGGGATTAACATATAGGATACTTTTTAAGCCGATAATCCCGAAATTTTTGCTAAGTTAAAATACTACGCGGATGAAGTCGCGGGGCACAGCTAGTAGTTTATAAAACAATTATAATTGCAATCTTTATAATACACTAGCTGTGCCCCGCGACTTCATCCGCGTAGTGTTGGATTTTTGGGTTAAAAAGTATCCTATATGTTAATCCCGGTTATAATCTATCTGTGTTCCAAATTTCATCCAAATCCGTTCAGTAGTTTTTGCGTGAAGGAGTAACAAACATACATACATACATACATACATACATACATCCACACTCACAAACTTTCGCATTTATAATATTAGTAGGATATATAAAATTCTGGTGTGTATGATGAACATATAAATTTCATCTTAACCTAAACAGCTTGACAAATTTTGAGATTTTTTCGAACAGTGTGGTTGGTAGGTAACCTTGTTGTAGAGATCCAGAAAGTTTGCGAAATCGCGGATAAAAGCTAGTAGTACTAATATATTGTATTCTGTGGCTTCTGTCTACCCAGTCCATGGCAACCGGAAGAGGTGATAGAATTCGAGGAGGACTTCGTGATCCAAGCCCTCCGGGAGGGCCCGGCGTTGCCGGGGCGCGGGCGCGCGGTGGCCGAGCCCCGCCGCACGGCTGCCGAGCCCCGCCGGGAGCCGGGAGCCTCCGACTCTGACTCCAGAGACGAGCTAGCCCGAAGATCTAAAACCTCCACGTGAGTATTGCTACTGGTTAGCGAGGGGTAACTTGAAACTTTGATTTCCGAGGGGGGAAACGAGCCTTTGAAGACAGAATGGGGAAAATTGAGACATTGAAAAAGTTCAGGGAGATATGATCCCTTGAAGAAGCTGTAGATGGGTAACTTTTATATTAGAAGAAAGTTGGGACTCGTTTTAATTTTCTTATTACAATAAATTACTGTCTAAAACGTGTTTTTTATCTTATATTATTTAATAGATAGGAAGCTCAATCACACGTGAATTAAATTTTTCGAAGAATTTGTTTTATTTTTTGGCCCATATTAATAGATCGATCTCAAGTCTGAGAGCGGTCTTGAGTACGCTTTTGACATGTCATTTTGTACTGGTTTGACATAAGAATGACATATCCAAGATCGTTCTCAGACTTTAGTTCGATTAATTAATAATACCAGTCTAAAATACGACAAAGACATGTTTTTTTTAAAGTGCAGTGTACATTTTTCTACTAGGTGAAACAGAAAGGATACACAATTATTTTTGCAACTTTACTTTGTAAATCTAAAACTATCGGCTTTGTGGGACAGTTGAAGTACTAAAGGTTTTGTAGACTTATGAAATCTGTCGACAGCTGTATCCCTGTAACACCTTTTGTTTTGGCAAGTTTCCTCCAAAGCTGATAGTTTTAGAATAACAAAGTTTTGAAAATAGTATATCCTTTATGTTTCAACCTGTATATTTATCTTCCAGACGCACCCTAAAACAGACGCTATACGCGATAGACTCTGCTCTCAGAGAGCAGACTATAGCCATAGAGAGGTTGTCCAAAAACGTAGAGACGATCAATGAAACGCAGAGGTCCACCGCCATGTTCCGACCGCAAAACGTAGGCCGGGTGCCCACCTCTACCCATTCGTGGGACCTGTTCGGCGGTTTCGTGCTAGCGATGGTGTTGCAAGCGCTACTGAACTGGGTGTTCTACCAAAAAGACTGAAGTTCCTAACGGTGTTATCAGTTGACAAAAATTAATAGTGAAATGGTAGTTTTTGTTTTTTTCATCGGTAATAAATGTTGTGTCTATTGCTCAGTGTGACACGTTTTGTCTCACCCTCTCTTATGTATTTGAAAAGAGAGAGATTTTGTGCGATATAAGTTGTTTTGTCGTTTTTGATTACGCGAGAGATTCTGCGATGATAACGGACACACTAAGACGTTACCGTTGAGATGTATTAAATTCAGACTTGCGCGACGATGCAATGATATTCCGCTTTAGGATATTGGTAAGTAATGTTAAATAGTCTCTCCCTAATACAAGGGGGATTTGATTCATTATCATATTTACATTGAGCGATAAACCGCAACATTCATTGCCTATATGATTGAAATCGCCAGTTGAACACTTTTAAAATTGTCATAATTTAAATTTAGAACTGCTGTGTCGCCATTATTTAAATAAATAAAAGATATACTTTATATTTAATTATAATTCGTACACTCTCTGTACCGACCAATGTTATGATTTAATGTGTATTGTCGCTTATGGAATATGTTGAGACGTCAAATGGCAGTAGTGTGTAACAATTGACATATTGACAAATCCATGAGCAGGATGGCTATTATATTTATGTTTAGTCAAGTTTCGTTTTTATACCAACAGAATTAGGTCTTAAAATACAAGCGACTTTATATTTCTGAAAAAATAAGAATAGGGACAGGGCTATACAAAGAAGCAATTATTGTATCCGCTTTTTTCACGCTTAACCATAGGCGTCCTTGAATCTGTTCATTTTTATTTTCGTTCAGAAATACAAAGTTTTGTTTGAATTAAAATGTTTGCTATTGCATATTATATTATATTCTTGAGATCATCTGACAACGACGCTACTGCTAATGTAAATATATTTTACCTTACATTTTGTATTCAGTAAACAATCTTAGCAAGTTTATCTACTATATAAAAATAAGTCGGGTTTTCCTTCCTGACGCTATAACTCCAGAACGCACGAACCGATTTCCACGGTTTTGCATTCGTTGGAAAGGTCTCGGGCTCCGTGAGGTATATAGAAAAATTTCAACAGAACGCGGACGGAGTCGCGGGGCACAGCTACTTTAATGTAAAAATACGTTATATAATCACTTTTTAAACCTAATTACGTTTGGTGAACTAGTAAATATAAAATCTATACAGTTATTTAAATATTAAACGTTAAAAAGACGTCAGGGTTGTTTACTGAACGCGAGGGGTAAGGTAAAACGCACCGAATACTTTAAAATTATGTAATTAATATATAGAAAAGTGAAATTTAAAGACAAGTTTATTTATGTGTATAAAATTAGTTAAAAAAGTTCTGGAATTTAGGAGCGCGCGGGAAGCTAGTTAGTTTCTTTTTTCAAAATAATTTTCATTGTCAGTGTACAATATTATAGGTTATGGTGGAACTTTCTTAGGTACACAAATTGTGACATTCTTGGTTGTTTTGTTTTCCGAAATAACTTTACCGTGACATTTCATACAAAGTTTATGTTTTTAATTTCATTTCTTTTTTATTAACTTATTGGCAGTCAACAACAATGATGCGACATTTCTTTCCAAGTTTTTCTCGATATGAGTACCCTTTTGGCAGTCAACAGTAATGGTGAGACATTTTTTTGACCATGATGTGACATTTCTTACCCAAGATGTGACATTCCTTACCAAAATGAGAAAGTTTATTTTATCACTCGGCCGTCTTTAGGCCAATATTAATAAGTCTAAAAGCGATCTTGAGTACCTTTTTGACATGTAATTTTGTACCTAAGAATTTTAGATTCCCATAGTGCAAAGATTGCCGCGCGCAGGCTTCAAAAGAAAGCTTTGAACTTTTTTCATATTATTCTGTTATAGTGTTGGTCTCTCCAACTAAATGCTACTGCTAAGAGTGAGCTCACTTCCCCAATAGTTTAGTGGCCGGGAACGAACTCTGAACCTCTCGGTAGCGAGTAACATATTCTATATGAGCGTAATAATATGAATTTAGAATATACCTACTATGTAAAATACCATAATGCCTAAATCTTTCCATTTAATGTTAAAACTATTATATTATAAAAGAAAACTTATAATTATATTGAATGTTTTTGTTCCGGACGAATGTTAACTGACGGGACCGAGCGCGAGATCCGCTCGCTCCGCGCTAGCCTGCATTGGAGCGAGCGAGTCTTACAAGTGGGCGCCGAGCGGTGCGAGCGAACCGCTTATATTGTGCTCATTTAATTAAATCCTACCGCTTAACAAGGTGCAATTCCCTAAAATCTACATTTATTGCTATACTCACCTTGGTACGGGCGTGACAGAAACTGCTCGTTTAGCTTAACCTTTATTTTGTAGACAATTGGGGTCATATTCCTCGACCAATTTAATGTGTATCTGCCATACATCATTTCTGTGTACATTTAATTAATAGACGATACAAAAATTGCATATGATTTGTATATAATTACATACAAAAATAATGGTTATAATCTATAAATATATTGTTTCCAAAATGAAAAATTACCGTGCCTTGTTTGGCACGACTGTGACAAGTCACGTGTCACGCTTTCTGTCACGTGTTTAATATTTTATTGGCTCCCGTTTTTTGTTCGGTTTTTATGACTTCATATAAAAATACAACCATTGTCCCATTCTTTCATAGATAAAGAGGAAAATAACAATGCCGGTTTTGTTTGCCACCACGGCGTCGCCATTTTGTACTGAGCTGACATTGACACTTGACAGTTCAGACCGTCTCTCGCTCTTTCTCACCTCGCGATAATTAGTATTTGTAGTGACACTGACAGAAGTTAAGTGACAGGTCACGTCAAAATCGTGAGGCGACATCTGGTGGCCTGAATAATGATTAGTGACACGTGACGTGTCACGATAATTGTAAAAATATAACCCCTCACCACAGGGCTGCCATTCTTCATAAGTATTATTTTTTTTCAATTTTATTTTTATTGTAGTTGTACATTTTGTTTTTTTTTATTTCGTTTTCTACGGTTTTTGAAGGCTCAACGAACCAACTGTGCTCCCAAAATGCGACGCCTGTATTGCGAGCTGGGGGCGACCCCAGTGGCACCCAGACCGGGAACAAATACTGAACAAAGTAGGTAAATTTATTTCCTTGTTATAATAATATCAGGTGGTCGTTTCACAAGGAGAATGCAGACGTGATTTTCTCTCATTCTCTTTGATATGTGATAAGACATAGACAACGGTTATTTGAGCCTGCAATAAACAAAACTATTATTAGTACGGATGTGTTATTCGTAGTTTCGTAGTCATTATAAAATTTATCATTATGTAGTGGGCCCACACTGTGGGGTCATTAGACTGTTAAAATACTTTGTTGTTCATTCAGTGAAATATATTATTTTCAATATTATTTCTTCTTTTTTTCTCTAATTTTATTTTCGACTAGCTGAGCCCGCGACTTCGTCCGCGTGGAATTTAACTTAACAAAAAAGCCCGCTCCCGCGTTCTGAGCCCGCACGACAGAACCCATTTTTTATTTTTTTTTCTGAAATAAAAGTAGCCTAAGTTACTGCTTATAACAGCAGCTATCTACCAGTGAAAGTCCCGTCAAAATCGGTCCACCCGTTTCGCAGATACTCTTTGATTTCATGTGTTATTTTTTTTTACGCGGAACCCTAATTGTTTTTAAAAAATTAAAGTAGCCTAAGTTACTCCCTACTACATCAGCTATCTGCCTGTGAAAGTCCCGTCAAAATCGGTCCAGCCGTTTCGGAGATTACCCGGAACAAACACACAGACAGACAGACAGACAGACAAAAATTTTATAAATCGCGTTTTTGCTATAGGTGTCTTATGTACTTTCATATGCATTTAGTGAAAAGGTGTTATTTTGATATTACAAACAGACACTCCAATTTTATTTATTTGTATAGATAATGCTTTACAACCACGGCCACATCACGGCCAACGAGCTGCGATACGACAATTATAGAAAATACGAACATGGAACCGATTCCTTTTTGGAAGTCGGTTAATAATAGAACTAGCGAGCCCGCCCGACGATGTCTCACGCTCAAAATAAAACAAGTGACACCTACAAGTACGATTGCGAATCTAAACCACAAGGGGGCACTCAAACACACAAAAACCAAACATAACTTAATCAAAATCGTAATAATTTTAAAGTTTGCCACTCTGGTGTTGCCATCTTTTATTACTTCGCGGTTAATTCTGTGCCGGAAAAAGTTGATGTTAAGGCTAAAGCGCCCATCTAGCCCGCGAAGTTCAATTTTTTTGAGGTTTTTTAGAAATTTTTCAAAAGCTGACAATAATAAAAGGCACATTTTGTAATTCGCGAAAAAGACCGTGTGCAGTGCATTTATTAATATATCCAACTTACTCTAAAACATTTCAAGAACGACAGCTATCCAGATAATCTGGCAATTTTTGTATATTTAGTGATTTACTAGTATCATATCCACCGTGATAATATTTAGAGTAAAATAAATGTATTAATAAACGCACTGCATACTGTGTTCTTCGCAAATCACAAAATGTTGTCTTAAATGTTTTCAGATTTTGGATAAACTATAAAAATACTCGAAAATTTTGAATTTCGCGGGCTAGACAGGCGCCTTCACCTTAAGTCTTAAATAGGGGCCGTTTAGAAGGAGTTCAATGACAAACGCACGGACATACGACCGCGCGGGCATATGACGGAAGGAAGGAAACGACCGCTTGGCCCAGTGGTTCGAGTGTAGGCCGCTCGGCTCACTGCGCATGGTGGTTGCGGGTTCGATTCCCGTCAGGGTAAATTTCGGAAATGGCCTTTCCGTAATTTTCCCTGGTCTGGGTGTCACTGGGATCGCCCCCAGTCCATTGTACTGGGATCGCCCCCAGTACAACGATCGCTTAGTTTGTGACCAGTTGGTGTGTTCATCTAACGACATTTATTTATTCATAATTCTTATAATAATAAATAAATAAATATCGCCAGACGAACTCACCAACTGTTTGGTCCCAAACTAAGCAACGCTTGTACTATGGGTACAGTGCAATGGACTGGGGGCAATCCCGGTGACACCCAGACGAGGGCAAATTACGAAAAGGCCATTTCCGAAATTGGCCCCGGCGGGAATCGAACCCGCAACCACCATGCGCAGTGAGCCGAGCGGCCTACGCTCGAACCACTGCGTCAAGCGGTCGTCAATATAAAGTATAGTTAAATAATAGTAAATCATTTATCATACTAATATTATAAAGAGGAAAACTTTTTTTGTTTGATTGTAATGAATAGGCTCCGAAACTACTGAACCGATTTGAAAAATTATTTCACTATTGGGAAGCTACACTATCCTTACTAAAACTCGAATAATGTAACCGCAATGTACCCGTGCGAAGCCGGGGCGGGCCGCTAGTTAAAAATAAAAGTGAAATATATTCTTTATGCAGCGGCCTTTACTAGGCTCTGGGCCTGTATCGCAGATACCAAAAATAATAAAAAAACAAAATTGGCGATATCTAATATTATTGACGAAATAAATTTGGAGTTGTTTTAAACATAATGCTTTCCGACACAGAACGAACGGCGAATTGATAAAGTGGCTCCCGAATGTTGGCGAGCCCGCCGGCGACAAACTTAAGCATTATTACGATTTACTATCTCTCTCGAGTGTTTCAAATTCCATATTAAGGTGAAGGCGCCTGTCTAGCCCGCGAAGTTCAAATTTTTTGAGTTCTTTTAGAAATTTTTCAAAATCTGACAATAATAAAAGACAAATTTTGTAATTCGCGAAAAAGACCGTGTGCAGTGCATTTATTAATACATTTATTTTACTCTAAATATTATCACGGTGGATATGATACTAGTAAATCACTAAATATACAAAAATTGCCAGATTATCTGGATAGCTGTCGTTCTTGAAATGTTTTAGAGTAAGTTGGATATATTAATAAATGCACTGCACACGGTCTTTTTCGCAAATTACAAAATTTGTCTTTTATTATTGTCAGATTTTGAAAAATTTCTAAAAGAACTCAAAAAATTTGAACTTCGCGGGCTAGATGGGCGCTTCAGCCTTAATAGTATATTTGATAGTATGCAATATTATTATTGCCGAAGAAATTGACAATAAGAATTGATTTCGAGGCTTTAAACGGTAGCAGTTTACTCTATGGGCACACCCGCCATTTATACGAAATCCAAACTCGACATGGAATTTTGATAACCACAGACCAGTAAGCCATAGACGCCGAACCATAGCGGTATAAGGATATAGGAGGGGAGCCCCAGGCTCTCATACAAGTGGAAATGTCGCCCCGCTAGAAAGAGAGAGGAGATGAAAGCCGGGTACCTTTCTCTCTCTAGCGCCGAGGTCGCGTAGTTTCATTTAAAGCAAAGCGCGCGACTGCGCATACGCCAATAGAGAGAGAAAGGTACCCGGCTTTCATCTCCTCTCTCTTTTTACTACGGCGACACTCTCAGCGCCGTTCTCTATTCTTATACCTCTATGCGCCGAACCCTCGCTCGCGTAACATTATGCATTTGTTAAACCTCACCTGACATTTTGATTGGTCCATTCACGGGTCGACCTTGAACGAAGACCGTTCAACGGACCAATCATTCGCTAAAAAAACGCACCACCAACTTTTGATGATTGCATTCTCATACATTAGTGGACGTAAGCGGTGTCTTGACCAATTGATCTGTGACGATAACAAACCGTCGTATTTTTAATAGCACATGAAAAACAATTAAATACAGCAATTAAGAAATTTTAAAAATATATCAACTACAAATTTTGTTGAACTATCCACACTTATCGAGTTTGGCATGAATAGCTGGAATTTTCAAGAAAAAAAGGGCACTTTAAAATATTAATATAAATAATAATAGTCAAAACCATGAATATTGCATTTATTCTAACGCTATAAAAGAATTGCCAATAATTATATTTAGAAACAAATTAGATAAAAATTATAACATTTCATATTTTCTAGGCAATATTTTTGTTTTAATTTTTTTTGGCGAAATGAGCAACACGCTATGTACTGCTATTTCCTCGTGATAAATCATGGCACGTATTAATAAAATTGATCTCAAATCTGAGAACGCGATCTTAACATCTTGTGTACGCTTCGGACGAGTCAGTTTGTACCGGTAAGACATAATGACATTCCTAAGAACGCTTTCAGACTTGAGATCAATTTATTAATACCAATCTATGGAATCTAGTACTAAGGTACTTAGGCCCGTATTAATTAATCAATCTCAAGACTGAGAACGGTCTTGAAAATGTCATACCAGTACAAAATGTAATGTCAAAAGTGTACTTAAGATCGCTATTAGACTTGAGATAGATTTATTAATACGGCCGTTATTAAAATAAAAATATATTTGATCCCAAACACCGACAAAGTAAATAAATATTAGCTTGAAAATCGAATGTAAAATTCATTTTGTAAAGAGAAATCTACTATTTTTAAGCAAGTGAAAATTTATGTGATAAATAACATTCATTAAATATTATACTTATTTATTTTATTACTTGCATAACAACCTACACGTAACTAACAAACGCCATTTGCAGTAAAACAATTACGAGGCGCCATTTCAAACTATGGCTTCGCACATGATCCAAATTATACAGGGATACTTCTAATTCGATGTAATCCTTGCACCGTATAATAGAGCAGTCAGCAGCTAAAATCCAAGAAATGCAATCCCCCTGTATCTTCCACGAAATCAAGTAGTTTTTCAGATAATTCCATAGTTACATATTTTTTTATAGATACCCAAAAACACTGAAGTGAATAACTACAACAGAAGGTTATTGCTGACACCATTTATAAATTAACCATGATATGTCGCAACGCCTAAATTTATAATTATTTTGGTGATCAAATGGATCAATCGAATTACCAGTAACCCTATGTATTAGGATCATTAATCAACTAATTTATAATTAAAAATAATTTTCAAAATAATCCTGTAAATAACGATAAATTCACATGGTAATTACTATATATACCTACATAAAATTCATTTTTCCTTACTTGTACTTAGTAAGCAATCCTGCTTTGTCTTTTTAATATATCCACAGACCAGTAAGCTATAGACGCTGCATAGCCGGGCACCCACGCTCGCCTAACATATGCATTACAACTGCTCGACCTTGATCGGACCAATCAAAATTCGCCATTTTCCCCGATACCCCGCCAACTTATGACGATTTCATATTCATAGATTAGTGGACATAAGCGGTGTCTTCTCTTATTGGTCTGTGAATTTGCCTCATCATCAAAGATTATTAAAAGACGTTATATTAACAATTTTATTTATGTAAACATTTTTTACCTACGTATAAAAATAACCTACTGTAGGTGGTAATGTCAAGCTGTAGCATTTGACTATAGCTCGAGCAGGGTAGTACCACCATTACACAGAAGATCGGCGCAAAGAACTGTTAGAGCTGCTTTTTGTACTAGGAGTGAAAGAGCTGGAAGCTCAACGACCTTCCCCTTTCCGTCCCTGTCTATTCGCCCTTCAGGTCGACATCGTGCCAGCAATGCCTGCTTAACATCACGAAGGTTGTAGGTATGAGTGCCAAAAAATACGGAACTATTATTTATCTCAAATTTTACATTAAAAACACAGACCAAGATTACAAATGCTAAGGAAAAATACCCTTTTTTAAACTATTTCGTTGAAAAATTTTCACCATGCCTAGTGCAAACGTAAATGTCTGTTCAGACTGCCTTTCTGTCTGAAACCTTTATTGCACACATCGCACACATACGGCATATCTTCCGTGTGAATTAGCGAATGTCTCATCAATGTACTCTTATCGGCGAATGCTTTCTCGCAAACATTGCAAACATTCGGATTAGCATCGACTTCTTCAGAGCCCGCATTAACTTCACAAACATGATACTTCAAATGCGACTTGTAATTAAAACTTTTATTGCAAACATTGCAGTTATATTCTTGCACAGGTTTCGGGACGCACGAGTGCGCTTTCAATGAGCTCTTTGCATTGTAACCTTTCTTGCAAATATTGCAAGAATAAGGCTTTTCACCAGTGTGCACAAGCAAGTGGGACATCAAATCACGCTTCTCATAGAAGCCTTTGTTGCAAATGTTGCACACATTGGGCTTAAAAGTTGCGTGCACACGCGCGTGTGCAGCCAAATTGCGATCATCGCGGAACGCCTTATCGCACACTTTACATACATACGGCTTTTCGCCCGTGTGAATCCGCGAATGCACAATCAAATGGGTTTTTTGCGCAAAAAATTTACCGCAAACATCGCACATGTGGGTTTTTTTAACACCCGTGTGCGACCGCGAATGTTTGAGCAACTCAAACTCGTGATAAAACCCCGAACCGCAAACTTTGCACACGTAAGACTTGTCTTCGGTATGCCGTCTGGAATGCTTCATCAATGTGGACTTTAGTGAGAACGCTTTAGGGCATACATCACAGACATACGGCCGTTCACCAGTGTGTTTACGCCTGTGCGATATCAAATAGCTTTCGTGATGAAAAGTTTTGCCGCAGTCATCGCAAGAGTAGATTTTGTCGCCAGTGTGCATCCTAGTGTGTCTATTCAAACCACTCCTCTGAGTGAACCTTTTGTTGCACACAATACATACATAAGGCTTTTCCCCAGAGTGAGTCCGCTCATGTTCTTTCAAACTACCCTTTCTGCTGAAGCTCTTGTGACATGTATCGCATCCGAATAATTTCTCGTTGTCACATAATTTCGTGTCATCCACCAAACTGCTTTGAGAATCAGCGTTATCAGTATCCGTGGCCTCGTTTTTAAAATCATGTATTCCATCATTAAGTTCAGGTGCTGAAAATTAAACACCGAAACGCCTGCTTATGACCGCTGGTTGCGACTTACGAGCGATTAAAAGCAGGCAACAGTCAATCTATAGTTCGATATATACCTGGGTCTACAGGGTGTAAGGGGCATCGTAACGAAAACTGATGCCATGGATTCAACTCATGATTCTAGACCCTCCCAAAGTTGGAATTTTCCGACGATATCTTCATGAATTTTTCAGCATTTTAAAATGGATTTTAGTATGGAATCATTATACTAATCTATCTGTGCGTGATTTTACATAAATAAATCAATAATTGATACTTAACGACATAAACTGCAATGTGAATTAAAATTCAATATGCCCGAGCGCCCATTTGCATAATGAACTAGCGGCCCGCCCCGGCTTCGCACGGGTACATTGCGGTTACATTATTCGAGTTTTAGTAAGGATGCCTAATTTTTTAACAATATATTATAGCCTATGTCACCCGGGGATAGCGTAGCTTCCCAACAGTGAAAGATTTTTTCAAATCGGTTCAGTAGTTTCGGAGCCTATTCATTACAATCAAACAAACAAAGTTTTCCTCTTTATAATATTAGTATGATAATGATTTCATACTAAAATCAAGATAAAAATGCTGAAAATTTTGGGCATAATTCATCAAAATCGCAACGGAAAATTCCAACTCTGGGGGGTCCAAATCATGAGTTTATTCCATGGTATCAGTTTTCGTTACGATGCCCCTTACACCCTGTATAAGATTTTTTCTACCATTGCGCAAACATACAAGGCGTTAATTGTAAAAAGAAAATTAATAACCGATGTCCGAGTGGCCTTACAATATCTTTGGTGCATCCTACTAATATTATAAATGCGAAAGTTTGTGAGTGTGGATGTATGTATGTATGTTTGTTACTCCTTCACGCAAAAACTACTCAATGGATTTGCATGAAATTTGGAACACACATGGATTATAACCGGGATTAACATATAGGATACTTTATACCCGACAATCCCGAAATGTTTGCTAAGTTAAAATACTACGCGGATGAAGTCGCGGGGCACAGCTAGTTAAGAATAAATATTAAAAATCAAAAGTAATTAATTGATCACAGTGCTACTATAACTACACCTATACCTACTAGGTTCTGTCCCAGACTTCGTCCTTGTGGATCGACTCCGAACGGACTTCACAATAAAACATAATAAATATACAAACTTCGATCTCATAATAATCCATTTAAGTTTTATTTTTGCGACAATAGGTAGCCCACACCCGTCTCCAAGGTCCGATCTATTTTTATGCCACAACTCATCGAAATCGATTCACCGGTTTATGCGTAAAAACGTAACAAACAGACAGACATTTACTTTCGCATTTATAATATTAGATTGAATATAGTAAGAGTAGGTAAATAAATTTGCGCAAAATAAAAGAAATCCTATATAATATACACAGTGAAACAGAAAGTGTGTACAATTTTTTTCTGTAGTTAATATAAAACTTTAAACTTCAGGGATATTGAAAGTCGAGTAACAAATTTAATTTTGTTGCCGGGACATAGCTGTCCAAAGGTTTCATAAGTCGCAGCAACATAAAGAAAAAAAAAATAAGCCAACACAGCATTTATGAATAGCTAAAATCTACCACCGGCTCGGAATGCCGCTTCCACTGAGAAGAGCCGGCGAGAAACTCAATGATTACTCTTTTATCAATTAATAAAAGATGGTGTACATTCTCAGGAACAGCAACAGAATGTGAGCAGGCAACACCATTGTCAGTAAATAAGTAAATAGTATACCCTTTCTGTTTATATTGTATATAAATATATAACCCTTGTGAAATCTTACCTTTTTCAAATCCATCTCCCTTATTCTTAACTGTCGCATCCTCTGGCTTTGTTGGTGTGTTTCTGTTCTGTTCAATATCGTTCAATGGTATATCGTTTCCTTCGTCATACGGAATCTGTTCATCGCACGGTTCCGACTTAATACTAATTGTTATCTCTGGGAGTTCTGCAAATAATTTATTACAATAATGCAAAGGACCAGTAAGACAAATCAGCCCTTACATCCACTATTATACTAGGTGAAACAGAAAGAGTATACAATTTTTTTGCAACTTTACTTCGTAAATCTAAAAATATCGGCTTTGTGAGACAGTTGAAGTACTAAAGGTTTTGTAGACTTGTGTAATCTGTCAACAGCTGTATCTCTATAACACCTTTTGTTTTTCAAGTTTCCTCCAAAGCTGATAGTTTTAGAATTACAAAGTTAAGCTTTGAAAAAAAAGTATACCCTTTCTGTTTCAACCTGTATAAGTAATGCAATCGTCAAACGTTGGCGGTATGACCAAATCAAAATGTCAGGTGGGGGTGCCCGGCTATGCGGCGTCTATGGCTTATTGGTCTATGGATTAATTACAAAAACATAGTCACAGTTTTTTTTGGATGTCGACAACAACAACCCCTCCCTCTGTCCCACTCTCCTTCAAGTAGGTAACGTGCGAGCAGTGCCAGTGCGTATTTAAAGCATCTATAGGCCACGGAACTGCTTAACATCAGGCGGGTCGTTCGTTTGTTCGCACTCTTTGTTGTATACTAGCGGCTCGCCCCGGCTTCGCACGGGTACATTGCGGTTACATTATTCGACTTTTAGTAAGGATCCCTAATTATTTTGAAAATATACTATAGTCTATGTCACCCGTGGATAGTGTAGTTTTCCAACAGTGAAATAATTTTTCAAATCGGTTCAGTAGTTTCGGAGCCTATTCATTACAATCAAACAAACAAAGTTTTCCTCTTTATAATATTAGTATGACAAAAAAATACTGTAGAATAAGCTACAAGAAAAATATTTTTTTTTTAAAGAATACTAGCAATGTGTGTTTATCACATTACTAGTATTCCCTTTAGCCCCTCCAACTAAGCTAATGCTTGTGCTAGGAGTGGGCTCACGTCAATAGTTTAATGGCCAGGGTGGGGATCGAACCCGGAACCACTAGCTACGAGGACGGCCCCTCTAACAACCAGGCTATTGACGCTTCAAAATTACACTTAGTTACATTACCCACCATACATTAAAGGTGACCGTCCACTAAGCCGTGGTATGAAGCGGGTCGCCCGCTTCGACCAATTGCATTGCTTTACTTCACCTGATTCAGGTCATGTTGGCAGGGAATGAAGAGACCATAATTATTCGAAGCGGACAGGCCGGCGTCATAGCACACAGCCAAGTTGACGGTCACCTTTAAACCTCAAGGGTCGAACTCTTACCTCGAGTATTCCGCTCCTCGATGCCCTCAAACTTAACATCACACTCATAGGTGATGAGGACTGGCTTCTCCGCAATGGCAGCTTCTTGGACGGTGCCGTCAATGACCGTCGGTTCTAGTATTGCTATAGATAATTGGTTGAGAGCTGAACGGTCTACCAGGGTGTGGTCTAGTATCTGGAACGTGATATTGGGGATTGAGGACCCAAGATCCGATGATCTAACACATTTATGAGGGATTGGAATGTGAAGAGACAGCGTGAAATGGAACGCTGTATTTAAACAGTGTGGATTGGTGGAAAGTTAGGAACGAATGAAGGAATGAAAGAATAGGACATGAACGAGAGAACGAAGTAAATTAGAGAGACGAGGGGACGTACAACACTAAATTAAAAGATGTTTCTAGGTAAATAATAACAAAAAGACAAGTTGAAGAAAGTTAATTGGTGTTTTGTATTAAACGAAACCACCCACTCTACATTTATTCTATTTATTAATGAACACAACTACGCTGGCCCAGTGCGGGTTGCCGGATTTCACATGTCTTTCGAAAATAAATCAAATAATAATAATTATTGAAATACAAGCTATTGTGAACTAGCTGAGCCCGCGACTTCGTCCGCGTGGAATTAAACTTAACAAAAAGGCCCGCTCCCGCGTTCTGAGCCCGCGTGACAGGACCCATTTTTAAAAAAATTGTTTTTCTAAAATAAAAGTAGCATAAGTTACTGCTTATAACAACAGCTATCTACCAGTGAAAGTCCCGTCAAAATCGGTCCAGCCGTTTCGGAGATTACCCGGAACAAACACACAGACAGACAGACAGACAGATAGACAGACAGACAAAATTTTTTTAAATCACGTTTTTGTTATAGGTGTCGTATGTACTTTCATATGCATTTAGTGAAAAGGTGTTATTTTGATATTACAAACAGACACTTCAATTTTATTTATTTGTATAGATATGCAAGTTTGTCCTATGTTGGGTCCAGTGATCTGTTACTCTGTGCTATGAGGACTCTTCTGTAGATTCCTGGTTAGCCACCTAATGTCATCACAGACTCACCTTATCTCCTCCCAGCAGCCGGTCCAGCATCTGCGCCAGGAGCTGCTCAGCCTGCAGACACTTGAGCTTGAACCTGTGCGAGGCTCTCAGCTGCCCGTAGCATATGTAGCACAGCCCCAGCGGCCTCATGTCACTCTGGAACTGAGTGTACTCAAATTTTAATATACTAGTTGTTACCTGTGACTGTGATTGTAAAACACATAGCCTTTGGTTTTTAATATACATCATTTCACCTGGGAAGGCAAGGGTGAACAGAAATGCAACCATTTTCTTATTATTTTGCAAAACTCACCTAAAGAAAACAGCTACCATACAGAGGGAGGTAAGGCTTTTAGCTCTCTTCGTTATCATACAAAACGCAGATATAATAGCTACTTTACAACAACCTTTGGTGAGAGGATGGTACTACCCTAGACATAAGCTGTAGTCTATTGGCCCCAGCTTGGCTATAATAATAATAAATCTTTAATTCAGCCTAAAAAGCTATATCAATACAAAAGTACTAAAAATAAAATAACATAATATATAAGCTACTAGCTGTGCCCCGCGACTTCATCCGCGTAGTATTGGATTATTGGGTTAAAAAGTATCCTATATGTTAATCCCGGTTATAATCTATCTGTGTTCCAAATTTCATCCAAATCCGTTCAGTAGTTTTTGCATGAAGGAGTAACAAACATACATACATACATACATC
Source organism: Notodonta dromedarius (assembly GCA_905147325.1). NCBI lineage: Eukaryota > Metazoa > Arthropoda > Insecta > Lepidoptera > Notodontidae > Notodonta > Notodonta dromedarius. Next base: position 2,693,360 of record LR990187.1, read on the forward strand.
CACACTCACAAACTTTCGCATTTATAATATTAGTAGGATAGGTGATAGTGATAGCCGATTGGTTAAGCACGCGTCTTGCAGGCTACCTGGTCTCAGGTTCAAACCCCGGCTCGAACCTCAGGATTTTTCGTAATCTATGTGCAAATCATAATTTCTATATGATTATCACTTGCTTACGGTGAAGGAAAATATCGTGAGGAAACCTGCATGTCTTAGAAGATCTAACTAATTTTCGAAAGACATGTGATATCCGCCAACCCGCACTGGGCCAGCGTGGTGGATTATGGCCCATATCGCCCTCGTGTTGAGGGGAGGCCCGTTCCTAGGAGTGGGACGTCAAAAGGGCTAAAATGATTAATTATTATAAGCTATAGGTACCACATTTCACAGATGATATTTAGGTCCTAATTAGGTGGTAACATTCCCCCTCAATGCAAGGGGGATTCAAGCTATTTTCCATAACTCTAGCTAAGTTCAGATTGAAGAACATTGAAAATCTTTGAAGCTTCTTAAGATTTCTTTACGTCATTGACTTAAATATTTACATTTACGATAATATTTTTGAGGAATATTAAGATTAAAATGAGAAAAAAATGCGTTATCAATAGTAATTAGGTATCTTACCGGTATTGTGGTCAGTTTTTCATATATCGCTTGCAGTTGTTGATTCTTAACGACATGCTGAATGTTGTTATTTAGACAAATACGACAAATATTTGCTAGCTGTTCCATATCTTGCTTGATTACTTGGTCACATAAATTTGGGTATTTTATAGAAAACACTTACAGATGAGTCGGTAAATAAATAATTGGGATGTACTTATATCATTATGATAAGTACTTAAAGGTAATTGACATTATTTAGTAGGTGTATACCTACGTAATTACATTTATAATAATAATAAATAATCCAAACTCCAGTCCAGCAAACCATGGAATAGTGATTAGAAAAGGTTCCAAAAATTAGGTTTTCGAAATAACCAGTAACTACCGGATTTTATATAAAAACCGCCTGAATTGAATAGTAATTTTAATATTATTGTCACTTAGATATGGAGAAGGGATACATCATGAAGTTCAATAAAAGGGGAAAGTCTTTAAAAACTGCTTGGAATGTCTTTTTTATATCATAGAATAATCAAATATCTGGCGGCTGAATAAAGTAATCGCCCATTTTTATGGAAATTCCTCCTTCATCGCTAAACAAACTATATGGAACAAGTTGTGTGGTGTGGACTGTGGATAAATATTATTATCTACAAAGTTTCAAAACAAAAACGGTATTTACCGATTTTTAATAAAACGGTTTTAGCTGGTTTATGGAACTAGTTCGTCACTATTGTCATTGGTTCGCCGTCTGGAATGTGTTTATTTATTTCTTGTTTACGTTAAAAATGAAGGGAAAAATAAACTGCATTGTATTTGGGTGCTTTAATAATAACAGAGATCCGAACTACACATTTTTCTCACTACCGAAGGAAACCGAAAGGTAAAGATATGAACGCCTATCTAATCTACCAATAGTTGTCTATACAAATAAATAAAATTGGAGTGTCTGTTTGTAATATCAAAATAACACCTTTTCACTAAATGCATATGAAAGTACATACGACACCTATAGCAAAAACGCGATTAAAATTTTTTTTGTCTGTCTGTCTGTCTGTGTGTTTGTTCCGGGTAATCTCCGAAACGGCTGGACCGATTTTGACGGGACTTTCATTGGCAGATAGCTGATGTAATAGGGAGTAACTTAGGCTACTTTAATTTTTTGAAAAACAATTAGGGTTCCGCGTAAAAAAATTAAAACACATGAAATCAAAGAGTATTTCCGAAACGGCTGGACCGATTTTGACGGGACTTTCACTGGTAGATAGCTGGTGTTATAAGCAGTAAATTAGGCTACTTTTATTTTAGAAAAACAAAATTAAAAAAATGGGTTCCGTCGCGCGGGCTCAGAACGCGGGAGCGGGCTTTTTTGTTAAATTAAATTCCACGCGGACGAAGTCGCGGGCTCAGCTAGTAGTTACCAAATTTTAAATTGTTTTATCTTAAAGAACTTTACAAGTAAGTTATATTAGAATGTGTGACGATAGGCCTTACTAGGGTCAGGTATAGTTATAGATCAAGGAACCACCTTCTCCAGCACTGACTCCAAATGGAAGAAATAATTAAGTTCTTAATTATTCCTAGCTTTTTAGTACTGCCAGGATTTTTTTTAAGTCAGTTTATTTAATTTTTTAAAATATTTTTTTCTTAACATCTTTGATTACCACATCTTTGACCTCATTTGTCAGTCTGGTTTATTAAATAACTAAAATTTATCAGTGTGAATTACTTCAAACGGTTCCTTAGTCTATATATATATAACTCAAAGGTGACCGACTGACTGACATAGTGATCTATCAACGCACAGCCCAAACCACTGGACGGATTGGGCTGAAATTTGGCATGCAGGTAGATGTTATGATATAGGCATCCGCTAAGAAAGGATTTTGATAGATTCTACCCCCAAGGGGATAAAATAGGGGATGAAAGTTTGTATGAAACATTGTCAATTAAATTCCACGCGGACGAAGTCGCGGGCACAGCTGGTTTTAAAAGAAATCCCTAACGAAATGCCTAACATTTTTAGGGTATTATAGATACAGATTTTTTCGCTACTCACCACTTTCATTTTGCTTATACCAGACGCCGGCAATGGTTGACTTTGGTTGACCGAGAGGATTTGCTACAAAAAGGCGACTTGAAGAGAAAGTCCTATTTAGTCTGTTCTGGACATTTCGAAGAGTCTTCTATAAAAATAATCAAACATCTCAGAGAGAGTGCTCTTCCCACGATGAGGTTACCGAACCGAAGACAGGAGGGATCGTCTTCCTCAGAAGCACAATCTAGGGTGAAGATAATGAAGAAGCTAGCTATGTGTCGCATTTGTCTCACTGATAATGTTCAGCACTTAGTGAAGAGTAGACAGCTCCAAGAAATATATGAAGGACTGACCACAATACCAGTAAGATGTAGATTTATTATTGAAAACGTAGAAAGGAAGCCATGCGGCCACTCTATCTGTGCTAATCGTCAGTAGCGTTACACGACGTATACCTATACATCGTGAGGAAACCTGAAGGAAAACATTGTTAGGAAACCTGCGTGTCTTAGAAAATCTTACCAATTTTCGTAAAACATGTGAAATCCACCAACCCGCACTGGGCCAGCCTGGTGGCTTACGGCCTGAAACCCCCTCGTAGTGAGGGGAGGCTTGTGCCCAGGAGTGGGAAAAGGGCTAAGCACAATTAGTAGTATATTAAAATTTGAGTACACTCAGTTCCAGACTGACATGAGGCCGCTGGGGCTGTGCTACATATGCTACGGGCAGCTGAGAGCCTCGCACAGGTTCAAGCTCAAGTGTCTGCAGGCCGAGCAGCTCCTGGCGCAGATGCTGGACCGGCTGCTGGCTGAGGATGAGGTGAGCCTGGTACCATCACACCTGTTCCCCCCGAGGTGTAAGCAGAAACTGTAGTGTGGACTGTGGAAGTGTAATTCTTGGTAATCTGAAAAGGCAACACACTGGAGCTATTATACTAGGTGAAACAGAAAGGGCTATTTGTTTTGCAATTTTACTTTATAAATCTAAAACTATTGGCTTTGTGGGACAGTTGAAGTACTAAAGGTTTTGTAGACTTGTGAAATCTGTCAACAGCTGTATTCCTGTAACACCTTCTGGGGGACAGCTTCCATCCTACTTTTACAAATGGATTTGAAGAAGGATAGAAGCTGTCACTTCCGACATCGGAAACTTTCCGTCGATTGTAACCCTCCCCCTCTTTAATTCTAATCAACTGCCCCACATTCCAGGCACCAGATCCCATCCATGTAGACCGCTCAGGTCTTCACCAGCTCTCCATAAGCCCAATAGAACGGAATATAATCAACAGCACAGTTCGAGGAGTTCAAATGAATGAAACAGAACCGCTGATCTCTGAATGTGATGTGAAATTGGAGAAAAAGATGACAACAGGTGAGGTGTTTTGATTGCAACATGCGTACTACCCGCTTGATGTTAAGCAGTTACCGTTGCCTATAGATGCTTGCAATTGTGGTTTTAAAAGTCGTAGCATCGGGGGATTATCAATTTAAAACTATATTATACCAAAGCCATCATCTTTATATTATACTAGCTGTGCCCCGCGACTTCGTCCGCATAGTATTGGATTATTGGGTTAAAAAGTATCCTATATGTTAATCCCGGTTATAATCTATCTGTGTTCCAAATTTCATCCAAATCCGTTCAGTAGTTTTTGTGTGAAGGAGTAACAAACATACATACATACATCCGCACTCACAAACTTTCGCATTTATAATATTAGTAGGACTAGCGGCCCGCCCCGGCTTCGCATGGGTACATTGCGGTTACATTATTCGATTTTTAGTAAGGATCCCTAATTTTTTTGAAAATATAATATAGCCCATGTCACCCGGGGATAGTGTAGCTTCCCAACAGTGAATTAATTTTTCAAATCGGTTCAGTAGTTTCGGAGCCTATTCAATGCAAACAAACAATTAAATCTTTCCTCTTTATAATATTACTATTGATAACATTCCGGTGTATGTATGTGTGTTTGTTCATAGTTCGACTCCTCCTAAACGGCTTGACCGATTATGATGTTTTTTTTTGTACCTATAGAATAACTCGGATGGTTCTTAGCTCTAAATGGCCCTGCTAAGTGACGCTTTTGTCGGCATCCACAAAAGAAAGATAATAATAATTTATGTATTGCAGCGGTTACTGACACTGGCGAGTATTCAGATTCAGAACCTGTCAATAAACAAAGCCTGTCAGATTTAGAAGACAATATGACGTTAAATAATATGAAATTGATAAAAGAAAAGGTGGAAGTGACAGCTGGAGGATATCAACAAGGTATATTGATGATAGGTAATATTCAATTTTCCATGACCGCTTGGCGAAGTGGTTCGAGCGTAGGCCGCTCGGCTTACTGCACATGGTGGTTGCGGGCTCGATTCCCGCTGAGGTAAATTTCGGAAATGGCCTTTTCGTATTGCCCCGGTCTGGGTGTCACCGGGGTCGCCCCCAGTCCATTGTACGGTACCCATAGTACAAGCGTCGCTTAGTTTGGGACCATACAGTTGGTGTGTTAGTCCGGCGATATTAATATTGTCTCTCTGTATCACGGGCTCTGCCCAGTCCTTTGGAAAGCTTGCATTGGGACATGGGTCCAACACGTAGAGGCCCTTTGTGAGAAGTTGATTGTCATGTACGGCACATATTGAGGTCAACCGCTGCAAATGATGGGACATATAGAGCGACTTGACCCCAACAGGTGCAGGAACTATTGCAAATATGGAAAGAGAAAAAAGGTTCTATTGATGGAGTTTGGATGGACTGGGGATTGGACTATTCCTTTTTATTATTAATTAGCTGTGCCCACGACTTCGTCCGCGTGTAATTTAACTTAACAAAAATTTCGGGATTATTCATCCCCTATTTTATCCCCTTGGGGGTAGAATTAATCAAAATCCTTTCTTAGCGGATACCATAACATCGGATGTCATAACATCTACCTGCATGCCAAATTTCAGCCCGATCCGTCCAGTGGTTTGGGCTGTGCGTTGATAGATCACTATGTCAGTCAGTCAGTCAGTCACTTTTGAGTTATATATATTTAGATATTATGTTCACGACGCCTCCCACGCCACCTAGCGGCGAGCACCGGAAACAAGCGGTCCGGAGAAACTATATAAGGCGCCGGACCCGTCGGACCGACCCCTGTCCAAGCAAGACTCGCCTAACACAAATTTGTTAATTTTTCTTGGAATAATACGAGACATAAAAGATTAATAATATAATGTATAAATATCGGAATACAATTATATTCGACTTGGTGACACACGGAACAGACAGCGAGAGAAAAGAGTCGCCGTATCGAAGTATATAAACCTCCTTGCGTCCTATATTTCAACACCCTCCTCTGGACGCAATCCCATTGCCTTGGTGAAGGCCTCGTGCTTAGGTCGATGCAGTCCCTTCGTCAGAGCATCTGCCATCATGTCTTGAGTGCTCTTGTAGCGGACGGTGATTTCATTGTTTGAGATCCGCTCCCTCACAAAATGGTAACGCACATCAATGTGCTTGCTTCTTGCGTGATAGATGTCGTTACCTGAAATACTGATAGCACTTTGATTATCACAATAAATTAACATCGGCGTATCTGACAGAGTAGGCCAGAAATCTTCTTGTAATTGTTTGAGCCATATGGCTTCCTGTATCGCTGTGACCAGTGACATATACTCTGCCTCGGTGCTCGACAAAGCAATAGTGGGCTGCCGTTTAGAACACCAACTAATGGCAGCACCCTGAAAAGTAAAAATGTACCCTGTACATGATCTTCTGTCTTCTTTGTCAGTTGCCCAATCTGCATCGCAGTAACCAACTATATCGCCATTGTTTTTCTTGAATGTTAGTTTCGTATTTTGTGTGCCTTTTAAATATCTCAGCACTCTTTTTGCGGCTGTCCAGTGCTGTGCTGTCGGCTTATTATTATAGCGACTTAACTGACTTACAATATAAGCTATATCAGGCCTGGTACCCTGTGATAAGTACAACAAACATCCTATCAATTCTTGATATGGAATGTTGTTTAATATTTCCTCTTTATTCTGTGCTTTCTGTAATTGTCTGCCTGTTTGCTCTCAATGGCTTCGGATAGGCTTTGTGGATCTTTATCTAAAATACCCATGGCAGATTCACCATTCATACAAACAAAAGACTGGTCTGTATCTATATCGCTTTCTTTACTAGGTAAGTATGTTTGATATATTTCACCTCGTCGTGGAATAACCTTCTTAAACTGCGGAGTCTCAACACTCTGATCAGGTACGTATGTTACGTCATCAGGATCGGAGTAGTGCAATGATACTGATGTCTGGTTAGTATTATTATCATCAGTATTATCATCATCAGTGCACCTGGAACTGGTTTCTTCTGCTACATCCACATCCTCTTCAGTCAAAGGTAAGTAAATCAACTCTTTATTACTTATTTTCTTTTCTTTATTCTCGTTACTAATTACTTTTTCTTTTTCAGGGACTGACTCATTTCTTATGAAATGTTTATCTACGGTGGCCTCGAGGAATACAACGTCTCTGCTCACTGTCGCTTTTTTGGTTTTGGGATCTATGAAACGGTAACCCTTTACACAGTCACTGTACCCAACAAAAACCAACTCACGTGATTTAGAATCTAGCTTCTGACGACGTTCTTTTGGTATATGCACCATCGCCTTACACCCAAAAACCTTCAAATGGTTTAAATCGGGTTTCTTGCCTGTCCAAACCTCCTCCGGAGTGATGTAAGACAGCGCTCTTGTCGGTGATCGGTTGATAATGTGAGCTGCCGTAACTACTGCTTCCGCCCAATAATTATTATGTAATTGGGCATTTAATAGCATACATTTGGACCTTTCTATTAATGTTCTATTCATGCGCTCACTCAAACCATTTTGTTCTGGCGTATACGGGTTAGTATTTTGGTGCAAAATACCAAACTGCTTCAAATATTTAGAAAAATTTACATTTATATACTCCTTGCCATTGTCAGTCCTTAACTTTTTAACTTTCTTGTCCAACTCATTCTCGCTTCTATTTTTAAATTCGATGAATTTTTCCAGTACCTCGGTTTTACTTTTAATAGGATATACAAACACTTTACGTGAAAAATCGTCTATGAAAGTAACAAAGTACCGGGCACCTCCAAGTGATACAGTTTGTATCGGTCCACATACATCGGAGTGGATGACTTCTAGCAACTCAGTTGCCCGGGAGCCTTCACTTGGAAATGACTGTCTTGTTTGCTTACCTTCTATACAACTAATACAGGTAATATTATCTTTCTCCGGAGACAATTTTACACCGGTAGTGCAGTTCGGAAGTTTCTTCATATCAGTAAAATTCAGGTGGCCCATCCGTTGGTGCCACAGGTAGTTATCATCTTCAGTAATGGCGGGCATAGCGTGAGCTTCTGCATTCAGTATATCTAATCTATACATATCATTTATTAGGTTGGCACTTGCTACTGTCTGTCCTTCATGGTTAGATATTTTACAACCTTTTTCATGAAATTCAATTTTGCAGCCACTTTTTATCATTTTACTCACTGATATCAGGTTTGTAGACAAGTCTGGTACATAAAGAACATTTCTCACCTGTATTTTATCGACGCATCCTTGTGCATTCAGTACTTTGATAGTTACATTACCACAACTTTCTACACGGAGTACTTTACTGTCAGCAATTCTGATACTTTTTATAGGTGGAGTTGATATATCATCGAGCCATTCCCTGTGCATCGTCATGTGCATCAACGCACCGGAGTCGATGTACCAGTTCAGCGAGTCCTGCAACGTGGTGGCTGAAAAGGCAGCAATAAAACCGTTATCTTTCTTATCTGTTTTATTTTTCTTATGCCAACAATTTTTGCTTATATGTCCAAATTTATTGCAAGTGTAACATCTGGGGCCCTTAGAATGCCCTTGTTCTTGCTTCCGCTGTTGTCCGCTTTTTGAGTTTGAGTAAAATGCGCTAGATTGACCCGGCTTTACCTCCTGTATTAACTTTATTTTTATTGAGTCAGCACAAATTTTTACTCCGGAACTCTCTATGGCCATAATCATGGGCTTGTATGTATCCGGCAAGCCCGCCAGCATCAATGTCCCAAGCCACTCGTCATCGACTTTAAATCCAATGTTTCGTAACCGGTGCGCGGAGGTCATAATTTTATTCACATAGTCCTCAACGCATGTACTACATTCCAGAGTGGTATTTATTAAATCTTTTAGCAAACTAACTTTTCTCGTTAGCCCGGAATCTTCAAATGCTCGTGACAAGTTGTCCCAAACCTCCTTTGCAGTAGCGGCCTCTCTAACATGCACGTAAATCATGGGATCAATGAGCAAAATAAGTTTTGATTTCGCCTTGACATCCTTTTTAGGATCTACAGTCACTCCAGAACTGACCTCGATACATTCCCATAGATCTTCAAGCTGCATATAAGCCTTCACTGCAAAATTCCATGTCGCATAATTTTCTCTTCCAGACAGCTTTTCTATGCTCATAAACCCATTATGGTTATTATTTGTCGACATTATTGTGTTTTTAGGCTGAAAACGCTGAAAGAGAACTTGCTTTCGATACTAAACTGTAATACGACCGGCGACCGGTGGAATTCTAGGTTATGAAAATTTTATGACTTTGACTTTTTCAAAATATAAATTTTAATTTTCAATACTTATACCTATTAGGTATGGGACGGCCCATAACCTCTTGGAATAATACGAGACATAAAAGATTAATAATATAATGTATAAATATCGGAATACAATTATATTCGACTTGGTGACACACGGAACAGACAGCGAGAGAAAAGAGTCGCCGTATCGAAGTATATAAACCTCCTTGCGTCCTATATTTCAACAATTTTTAATAAGAAATATACTTGTTTTAAACGTTAAATAAAATAATTATTGAAGCCAGCCCTTACCACGTCAATCGATCCGATCAAGACACGGAAGAAAGAAGCTATCGTTTCATCAGCAAAACCAACATTTGGTCCTTCGAGCCGGATCAAGAATCAGCATTAAATCAACGTGGCATCAGAGGGTTTGGCCAATCAATCGTTCATTTTTATCCTATCCTTGTATTTGCATTTGTACTAATACCGTTCTCAATTATAGCGCCGGCCGGCACGCGAGCCCGAGCGTCCACCCACGCACGGAAAAATTGTGAGTACCCTTGTTTCACATAGACTGCCATAATGACTACCGAAAGTGAATTTAGTGAATGTTTATCCGAAAAATCTACCGGTTTAGCTCGTGAGTTAGTCAGAAAAAGAGGAACAGTCAAGGGTAGACTGACTTTGTTCTCAAAGTTTGTAAATTCTCTTGGGAAAACAGCTTTGTCAGATCCACGTAAATCGGAATTAAAAACACGTAAGCAGGCAGCCATGACATTACTAGTAGAATTTAACGAAATTCAAACTGCGATGGAAACATCTGCATCAGAAAGCGAATTCGAGCAACATCTGGCTGCTCGTGAATCATTCGAAGATTTGTATTTTAAAGTCATGGCTACAGCTGATTGTTTGGTAAATGAGAATGAATTAGAGAACGGATCCAAATGCAATGCTTCAAAATCGTACGTAAAATTGCCCACTATCACACTACCCACATTTGACGGTTCTTATGATCAGTGGCTAGAATTTAGAGATATTTATTCTTCGGTTATTCATGGGTCAAAAGAACTGGATAATATACAAAAATTCCACTATCTGCGTTCGTCACTTAAAGGAAGTGCTTCACAAGTGATTAAATCTCTCGAGTTTTCTTACGATAATTACGAAGTGGCATGGGAATTATTACAAAATAGATACAATAATAACAAATTACTAGTGCATAATCATGTTAAATCATTATTTTCCATGCCATCAATAGGTAAAGAGACTCCAAGTACGATTAGGAAGTTAATCGACACAGTCTTGAAAAACTTACGAACGTTACAGTTATTAGGCGAGCCCACAGAGCAATGGGATACGTTCATCATTTATTTAATTGTCTCCAAGTTAGATGCAGCTATTGAGAAAGAGTGGGAAACACATAAAAATACCCTCATTTCCAATAAACCAGAATGGAAACTGCAATTGAGTGAATTGATAAAATTCTTGAGGGACAGGGCAGATACGCTAGAAATGATAAAAGTTAGTCATCCTAGTCAGAAACCCACACAAAATGAAACCAGTATAACAACTCGGAGTTGTGTTGCTACTCAAGCAAAAAAGGTACCTTCGAAAGCAAAGCGTACCTACACATGCACTTTGTGTAAAAATCATCATCCACTGTATGCTTGTCCCCAGTTTCTTAGTTTAACTAAAGAAGATAGGGCCAGCTTAGTGCAATCTAAAAACGTTTGTAGTAATTGTTTACGCGCAGGGCACACGGATAATGATTGTTATTCAGGACCGTGTAAACGATGCAATCAAAAACACAATAGCCTTCTATGCAAAGAGAACGAGTATGAAGTGAACGGCAAAAATGAGCCCACGGTTCAAGGTTCGATTCCGACCGAGAAGCTCGACGTCCACGCTAACTTCTCAACCTCACTACACGCCACGACATGCAACCCTACTATACCCAGCGGTGAGATAGCGAGCCACACAAGCACACAATCATTAAATGATCAGGTTTTGTTATCCACAGCATTGGTAGAAATTGCAGATAGTGACAACAAATATCACACGGCTCGTGCACTACTCGACAATGGTAGCCAGCATTCATTTATAACACAATCATTATGTAATAAATTAAACACAAAAAGCTTACAGTCCACTTATCAAGTCATAGGTGTAGGTAAGTCAGTCACACAGACTACGCACTCATGTGTTATCAATCTTAAATCGCTAGCGAGCGATTATTCCGCACGTATTAATTGTTTAGTTCTACCTAACATATGTACGAACTTACCCTCTTTAAATATAAAACCACACAATATTAATTTACCGGGGAATATAGTTCTTGCAGACCCAGAATATTTTATATCTACTCAGATAGATATACTGATAGGGGCTGATCTGTTCTGGGACTTGTTGAAACGTGATAGGATTCAGTTAGCTAGTGGACCTTATCTATACAATACACAACTAGGTTGGATAATATCCGGTCCTATCTACTCTAATAAGTTGCAGTCTAACAGTCAGACTCGTTGTAATTTTACACAATCATTAGACACACAGTTAAGAAAGTTTTGGGAGATCGAAGAAATCACGCAACATAAACCATATTTATCAGCTGACGAGCAAGCCTGTGAGGAACTTTTTATAAACACAACAGAGCGGGTAGATGGAAATCGTTTCTCCGTTAGGATTCCATTGACTGAGTCGGCCGAGGCGCTCGGCGATAGTTATAAAGTAGCAAAAAACAGGTTCTTGTCACTTGAACGTAGATTAGACAAATCACCACAGTATAAAGAAATGTACAGTAGTTTCATGCGCGAATATTTAGCCTTAGGGCACATGACGCGCATAGAAGATTACACAAGTCCTCATTATTTTCTTCCACACCATGGAGTCTTTCGTGAGGAAAGCACCACCACAAAATTACGCATAGTATTTAACGCTAGTGAGAAAACATCGTCAGGAAAATCTTTGAATGATATTCAGTCGCCCGGTCCAGTACTTTTAAATGATTTATTTTCAATTTTATTACGATTTAGGCAATATCGGTATGTCGTATGCGCTGACATTGAGAAAATGTTCAGGCAAATACTCATACAACCACATCAAAGAAATTTACAGTTAATTCTATGGCGCGAAAATAATACAGGGCCAATCGATATGTACCAGCTTAATACCGTAACCTACGGTACTGTTTCTGCACCATATTTAAGCATACGTTGTATTCGACAGTTAGGGTTGGAATGTAACGATAAACTAGTTTCGCGAACGATGTTAGAAGACATATACATGGACGACTTGATTTTTGGAAATGATGATGAAGTACACTTATCACACATTTGTAAAAGGTTATCGGATGAATGTTTGTCAGCCTGTTTTCCCTTACACAAGTGGATATCAAATTCACAAAATGTTCTACATTCTGTGGTGAAGGGTAATAGCACGTCAAAACATCTATCACTAGGCGATAACTGTCAAAGCAAAACGCTAGGGCTTGGTTGGTTAAATGGTAGTGATGAGTTTAACTTTACCTCAAAGGTAAATACGAATGCATCCAAGCTAACTAAACGGTTTATTTTATCCACGGTCTCACAAATCTATGACCCCCTGGGTCTGTTAGCTCCTATTGTTATTATAGCCAAGATATTATTACAAAGTTTATGGTTATGTAAAATAGGATGGGATGATATAGTGCCCCAAGATATAAAACAAAAATGGGAACTTTTCATTACCTCATTAAAAAATTTGCACGAAATTCGCGTACCTAGGCATGTTACATGTGTTAATCCTCACTTAATAGAACTTCACATATTTACGGACGCATGTCAGAAAGGTTTCGGTGCGTGCGCATACATAAAAACAATAAAAAATAACAATATCACAGTGAAGCTACTTTGTGCCAAGAGCAGAGTATCGCCGTTAAAACCGGTTAGTATTCCGCGGCTTGAGTTGTGTGGCGCATTAACGGGTGCTAGGTTATACGAGAAAATAATAAAATCACTTCGTTTGCGATTCCATAATATCGTATTTTGGACGGATTCCACTATTGTATTAGGATGGCTTAAAATGTCTCCTCACTTACTAAAGACATTTGTTCAGAATCGAGTGGTGGAAATAAACGATATAACAAGTGAATCATTGTGGTTACATGTGAGCACTAAGGATAATCCCGCAGATTTAGTTTCGCGTGGTATGTACCTAGATGAGCTCCGTTCATCCTCGTTATGGTGGACAGGACCCAGATTTTTACATGAGAAGGTAAATAATTGGTCGCAAAATAATCATAACATCACGAACACTGATTTGCCAGAACTAAAAGCACATACACATATAGTTAGCACAGCGCACAGTGTTGTTTTGACAAACCAGAATGCACAAAGTAAAACTGTAGAATCACAACTATTTCCATTTAGCAGGTTTTCACAGTTTAATAGAATGCACCGTGCCTGTGCATATATGTTTAGATTTGTATACAATATTCATCCCAAAACAAAGGCTAACCGTCTTTCATGTCCATTAACAGTGGAAGAATTAAATAAAGCACTAACATGGCTTGTAAACATAGTACAACGCCAATCATTTTCGACAGAAATTCGCGCATTAATAAACAGAAAACCAATAAAAGGTAATCGTAATGTCTCCGGTCTGAACTTGTTTATGGATGAATGTAGTACTATTCGAGTAGGTGGGAGAATACAAAATTCGACAGATTTTTCATACTGTAAGAAACACCCTATTCTACTGTGTAGTAAACATTATTTTACTGTACTACTTTTCAGATATGAACATAGGCAGTTGCTACACGCTGGACCTCAGTTACTTCTGTCACACATCAAAGATAACTGGTGGCCACTAAGCGGTAGAAACTTGTCAAGAAGGGTTGTGCATCAGTGTGTCACCTGCAGCCGAGTGAGAGGAAAAACGGTACAACCTATAATGGGTAATTTACCAAGGGAAAGATTACAGATAGGTTTTCCTTTCACAAACGTTGGGGTTGACTATGCTGGGCCTATGTTTATATTAAATAAAAAGGGCCGCGGGTCTAGATTAGAGAAATGTTATCTCTGTATTTTTATTTGCTTTTCAACACGCGCATTGCATTTGGAGCTAGTTACTAGTCTCTCTTCGGAAGGGTATCTGTTGGCCTTAAAAAGGTTTATAGGTCGCAGAGGAAAACCTTACCAGATTTTTTCCGATCACGGAAGAAATTTTGTAGGTGCCCAAAAGGAATTTGCAGATTTTTTGAACAAAGAATCTCGGAATATTATTGACTGTATGTCTAACAATAATATTATTTTCAGATTTATTCCACCGTATGCACCTCACTTTGGTGGTCTATGGGAGGCAGGGGTAAAGTCGTGTAAATATCACATAAAACGCGTAGTCGGTAACGCCAACTTAACTTACGAGGAGTTCAGCACGGTATTGGTACAAATCGAAGCCGTCCTGAACTCCCGTCCCATGTGTCCAATGTCCACAGACCCTAACGACTTTAATCCGCTGACACCTTCACACTTCCTGATTGGCCGGCCTCTGACTTCTCCCGGCTGCGATGACGTCACCAAGAAAGCTGCACATCAGCTGTCACGCTACCAGCGTGTCGAGCAAATGCGGCAACACTTCTGGCAGCGCTGGTCCCGAGAGTACATAGCTGAGCTACAGACGCGGACCAAGTGGAAGACAAACCACGATGATCTGGCATTACACACACTTGTGCTGGTAAAGGATGATAACCTGCCTCCGTTAAAATGGCGGATGGGCAGGATTTTAAGTATTTTCACAGGAAAAGATGGCGTTTCCCGTGTGGCCAACATCAGCACGGCCACGGGAACGATTCAGCGGGCCTTTTCGAAGATCTGCCCGCTGCCCTCATCATCAGAGGACATCAATATCACAGATGGCTGAGCACAGATGGCTGAGCACTTTTACGTTGAAAGCTGAAGCTTTCAAGGCGGGCGGCATGTTCACGACGCCTCCCACGCCACCTAGCGGCGAGCACCGGAAACAAGCGGTCCGGAGAAACTATATAAGGCGCCGGACCCGTCGGACCGACCCCTGTCCAAGCAAGACTCGCCTAACACAAATTTGTTAATTTTTAATAAGAAATATACTTGTTTTAAACGTTAAATAAAATAATTATTGAAGCCAGCCCTTACCACGTCAATCGATCCGATCAAGACACGGAAGAAAGAAGCTATCGTTTCATCAGCAAAACCAACATATTATTAAATATAAATAAAGCTTTGTTAATGTTTTCTCTGTAACTGAATCGTTATTCTTTTGAGCATAATAAATTTATTATTTAATTTTCAGGAGTTCCCATAGCGGGTGTACGCAATCTTAGTCCAGTAGCTAACTCAATACAAGATTTCACAACATCAAGCGAACATAATGATGACATTGAAGAAGACAAAATTAAAATGATCAGTGATGTGGATTTAAATGTACCTGATGTGTGTCAGCAAAACAGTGTTCGGGAACATTGTTCTAATGATATAAAATATAATAATAATAGTGCTGTCAGAATCAGTGTGGTCGGTGATAAAATATGTTTGAGCAGTGAGACGAAATACACATGTGACAATTGTAGGGAGTGTTTCAGTGAAAACAGTGAGTTGATTACACATATCATGTCAAGCATGGATACTTGTGGTAAGCCTTACATTTGCAGTGTGTGTCAAAAGAGATTTACAAACAGGGCCCATTTGAAAAGACATTTGGGCACTCACAACGGTGACAAACCGTTGGTATGCAATGTGTGCGATAAAGCCTACAATCAGATGGTTTGTTTGAAATCACATGCGGTTAAGCACAAAGTCTTGAAGTTGTACGCGTGCGATGTCTGCAAAAATACCTTTACACAGAAGAACCGTTTGTTAGTACATTCGTTTAGACATACCGGTGTGAAACCGTATGCTTGCGAAGTTTGTAAGAAACGTTTCAGTCATAAGAGTTATTTGTTGAATCATACACTTTCACACACCGGGGAAAGACCTTACGTATGCAATGTGTGTCAAAAAGGGTTCACACTAAAGTCTAATTTAAAAATTCATTCACATATACACACAGGGGACAGACCTTATGTCTGCCATGTGTGTCAAAAGAGCTTTGTTCTACGCTCCCATTTGAAAAGGCATACGCTTATACACTTAGGTGTGAGACCGTATGTTTGTAATATATGTAAAAAGGGCTTTACAAGAATATCTGCTTTGAAAAATCATGAAGTCACACACACACAGGAGTGAAAACATGGTCGCTATGTCCGCAAAGGCATCCGTCACAGGGGTAATTTACTACATGAGCGAGAAAATATATGTTCTTCTTCTTCTTCTTTTTTTAAATATGGCTTTCATCGTTAGGTAGTCGATGATTTTGCCAACAACAGAGTTTTATGTGACTGATGGTCGGTAGGTGAGGCTTTTTTTTTTTTAATGATAATCTAAATATTTTGAAGTTGGATTGTACGGTTGAATATTATACATCATTTAGTTTGATAGACAGGAAAAAATATATGATATTATAGCGATGTTTCGGACAGCACCGTCAATTAAATGAAACGTTTGAACTGACAGTTTATTTTATAAACTTACATCCATAAACTTAAAGTAACTTAAAATACCAAACTTCTTGGACAACAAAAAGTTTTCAATTAAAGCGTTTTCATTAATGGAATATTTGTGTTACTACTGGGATACTTCCATCATCTGTGTTGCATCTGTAAACAAAAAGAAAAGATTTTTTGAATTTTGTCACAAAAGTATGAGTTTTTTGAAATCCCTCGTAATAAAGCAGGTGATATCCTGCCTCGCACTTCTTGGATTTTAGAAATCCATGTGCGCATCATAATTTCTATATGATTATCACTGGCTTACGGTGAAGGAAAACATCGTGAGGAAACCTGCATGTCTTAGAAGATCTAACTAATTTTCGAAAGACATGTGAAATCCGCCAACCCGCACTGGGCCAGCGTGGTGGATTACCGTCTGAATCCCCCTCGTAGGGAGGGGAGGCCCGTGCTCAGTAGTAGGACTTGGCCTAAATTATAGTGATGTGTGTGTGTGTGTGTGGGGATATCGGTTTTACGTTAATTTTGTCATTTTTTCATAGGAAAACTGTCAAAAGTGACGCAGACCCGCAATACGTAAATTTTGACGTATTGCGAGTTGAGTCAAGCAACAGTCGTTAACAGGGCTTCCATTCTGGTTTTCCAAAATGGAGGGTCACATTTTTGTATTGTATTGTTATTAAATGTGTTTGTTATTGCTATTTGTTACTTGACACTGGCGGAATACCTATTAAACCGGGTGGGCTATAATTTTAATGAAAGAAGAAGTCGTAAACAGTGTTGGGAGCCGATCCTCCACCCCCTCACCTCCGGAGCCGTCGTTGAACATGAACTCGTCCTGGTACTCCTTGAGGAACTGCTCGGAGCGGTGCTCGTCCAGGAACAGCGAGTACACCTTCTTCACGTCCTCCATACTCACCTGAACAACAAAATCAATCAAAATCACTACATAGCAGGGTTGTTACAAAAAGAAACATTTTGTATTAAGGCTAAAGCGCCCATCTAGCCCGCGAAATTAAATTTTGAGTTCTTTTAGAAATTTTTCAAAATCTAACTATAATAAAAGACAAATTTTGTAATTCGCGAAAAAGACCGT
Organism: Notodonta dromedarius; assembly: GCA_905147325.1. NCBI lineage: Eukaryota > Metazoa > Arthropoda > Insecta > Lepidoptera > Notodontidae > Notodonta > Notodonta dromedarius. The sequence continues at coordinate 2,711,258 of LR990187.1, forward strand.
GTGCAGTGCATTTATTAATATATCCAACTTACTCTAAAACATTTCAAGAACGACAGCTATCCAGATAATCTGGCAATTTTTGTATATTTAGTGATTTACTAGTATCATATCCACCGTGATAATATTTAGAGTAAAATAAATGTATGTAATAAATGCACTGCACACGGTCTTTTTCGCGAATTACAAAATTTGTCTTTTATTATTGACAGATTTTGAAAAATTTCTAAAAGAACTCAAAAAATTTGAACTTCTCGGGCTAGACAGGCGCCTTCACCTTAAACACCTTGTTTAAAACATGTTTTAATCATTTTGGCAACGTCGCCAACGTGCGAGCAATGCCATTGGTATTGCAAGCATCTATAGGCTACGGTGACTGCTTAACATCAGACGGAACGTATGATTGTTTGCCGGGTTTGTGGGTTCAATTCCCGTCAGGGTGAATTTCGAAAATGGCCTTTTCGTAATTTGCCCTGGTCTGGGTGTCACCGGGATCGCCCCCAGTCCATTGTACGGTACCCATAGTACAAGCGTCGCTTAGTTTGGGACCGTGCAGTTGGTGGGTTATTCTGTCGATATTTATTTGTTTTATTACTAGTTTCTGCCCGCGACTTCGTCCGCGTAGACTTAAGTAAAGTATTCTATGTGTTAATCCAGGTTATAAACTATCTGTGTTCCAAATTTCATCCAAATCCGTTAAGTAGTTTTTGCGTGAAAGAGTAACAAACATACATCCACACTCACAAAATTTCGCATTTATAATATTAGTAGGATTTGTTACATTAAAAAAAACTGCAGAAGAAGTGATAATATCATAATTATCTCACCTCGGTCGCCTTCCTTCGTTTAGCGACAAGGGATGCTGTGGTGATGAGCTGTATGGCGTATCTCAGAGAGGTCTCGGTGGCGACGCGTGTCAGCACTGTCAGCGCGTCGCTTGACATTTGACAGTCCTCCTCTTCACATCTGTTGACAGAAAAAGTGGAATGAGGAATATAAAAAGAAATTGTGCCCACGTCGAATATATTTTTCATAATTTTTAGTGGTTAACTACGTATTGAATTGCTGGTAACTAATTTCTGAACAGATTTTGATGAAATTTCTGTGGGGCGATTCTGGAAACATATTTTTTTGATATTTCGTTTTATGACGGAGTTCTGAGGTAACAAACATTAAAAAAATACATAACCGAAATGAGAAACTCCTCCTTTTTTGAAGTCGGTTAATAAAACACTAGAGTTTAATAATAATAAATAAATATTGCCAGACTGACACACCAACTGTACAATGGACTGGGGGCGATCCCAGTGACACCCAGACCAGGCCAAATTACGAAAAACCATTTCCGAAATTTACCCCAGCGGGAATCGAACCCGCAACCACCATTTGCAGTGACCCGAGCGGCCTACGCTCGAACTACTGCGCCAAGCGGTCGTCCAAAGTGCCATTTATATTGGTATAAGTGGTATATTATGTATAGCTTTAATTGTCAGAGGATCCCTTGTTTGAAGACAGTTTAAAATGGCCGCTTGTGTAACAAACCTGATGTTCAATATCTCTCTGAGCTCGTGATGGCTGTAGGGAGACGTCGGGACTATGATCATCCGGTCCAGCAGGTCGAGGGGGATCCCGTGGGGGCTGCGGTAGTTGGTGCCCCTGATGCGCGTGATGCCGCGGTTGGTAGCCATGATCACCACCGGGGCTGTCTCAGACTCCAGCGCGCGGTTCAGGAAAGAGAAACACTCGATGTCTAACATGTGAGCCTGGGGAGAGACAAGTTATATTGTAGTGGACCCATGCTGTAGCATAGTAGGTATGCATACCTCACTAAACTATCTTTCTAATTTAAGATGTAGGCGCCCATCTAGCCCGCGAAATTCAAAATTTTCGAGTATTTTTATAGTTTATCCAAAATCTGAAAACATTTAAGACAACATTTTGTGATTTGCGACAAACACAGTATGCAGTGCGTTTATTAATACATTTATTTTACTCTAAATATTATCACGGTGGATATGATACTCGTAAATCACTAAATATACAAAAATTGCCAGATTATCTGGATAGCTGTCGTTCTTGAAATGTTTTAGAGTAAGTTGGATATATTAATAAATGCACTGCACACGGTCTTTTTCGCGAATTACAAAATGTGCCTTTTATTATTGTCAGATTTTGAAATAAATCTAAAAAACCTCAAAAAAATTGAACTTCGCGGGCTAAGTGGGCGCTTTAGCCTTAAACACCAAAATCTCAGTGAGATTTGATAACTATTTACTTATTTAGTGAAAATAGTGTTGCCTGCTCACATTCTGTTGCTGTTCCTGAGAATGTACACCATCTTTCATTCATTGAAAACCGATTCTGACTGTTCATAAGTGCTTTGTTGGCTTACATGAATAAAAACAATTTGGAGTTTGATACTATTGATAGTATCATTAGAGAGTATTGTCACATGACCATACAATTGTTTTTTATTAGTTTACTCTTCTTCTAAGTCGTTCCGCTCTTGACAGAGCGGTCGTGGTCGTCACGTATTGTTTTCCGGGCCAGATGTTGTTCGCCTCACGATGTCTCGCCATCTCTCCCTATTGGACGTCATCCTGGTGCACTCGTGCAAGGGACCGCCAATGGCAGATTTAACCTGATCGGTCCATCGCATGGGTGCCCTTCCACGTGGTCTGGTGCCCTCCACTCGGCCCTGTACAACTAACCGTTCTATGGAGTCGTTTTCTTGCCGTGAGCCGTGTCCAAAGAACTTTAGAATGCGAGCCTGTACTAACGTGGATGAACGCTGCTTGATACCGAGTTCTTCGAGTATAGATATGTTGGTGCGAAACTCGGTCCACGACACCCCAAGTAATCTTCTCCAGCACCAAATCTCTAGAGCGTTTATCCTCCTTTTCTCTATTTCTCGCAACGTCCACGTCTCTGACCCGTACAGAAATATAGGAAAAACCAGCGTACTAGTTTACTAGTAATGTGAATTTATCACGTTACTAGTATTCCCATTAGCCCCTCCAGCTAAGCTAATGCTTGTGTTAGGAGCGGGCTCACGTCAATAGTTTAACGGCCAGGATGGGGATCGAACCCGGAACCTCTCAGCTACGAGGACGGCCCCTCTAACCACCAGGCTATTGACGCCTTAACTATTGACTAGTTTTCGAGATCATCTATCGACACATCAACTATCGATAGTTAGGCAACACTCTGAAACTAGGGTTGGCCACTGACTCACACGATAAAACCTTACCTCATCTATGAATAAAACTCCCGGTATCATTTCAGCCTTTCCTTCCTCGCGCCATTCGGCCACTTTACTGTTGATCTGTTCACGTATTTCAGACTTAATCTCTCCAGTGTCGCCTGTTGAAAACAAAAAAAAATCCGTAGATAAATATAAATATCGCCAGACTGACACACCAACTGTATGGTCCCAAACTAAGCAACGCTTGTACTATGGGTACCGTACAATGGACTGGGGGCGGCACAATTTTAAGTGCACTAGAATCACTTACGCCATCTAGTTCATTTTTGGAGGAACTTTTTCGCAGTGGACGTTACAAATTTAGGTATAACGCTTTTCAAGCGTGACCATTTCGGCTATGTTACCTCCTACCGCAAGCGGCCTAAAGAAACTTCGTTTCAATCCTACTAATATTATAAATGCGAAAGTTTGTGAGTGTGGAAGTATGTATGTATGTATCTTTGTTACTCCTTCACGCAAAAACTACTGAACGGATTTGGATGAAATTTGGAATACAGATAGATTATAACCGGGATTAACATATAGGATACTTTTTAACCCATTAATCCAATACTACGCGGATGAAGTCGCGGGGCACAGCTAGTTAATCATATTTCTTGGGGGTAATCTATATTTTTTGGAAAGCAGGGTCGCTGAGCACGAAGAATTTCGTCTCGCTCACACAGCTGCCGTGAACTGCGTGTGAACGACAACTGTGTGAGCGAGACGTATTAGATTTACGCGGGAGTGACAGAGACAGGTAATAACAGGTCATTGTACGAAATTCTTCGTGCTCAGCGACCCTGCTTTAGTGAATCTATAATCAAAATCGGTCCAGCCGGTTCTGATATTAGCCGGAACAAATACACAGACAAAAATTCTACAAAATGTTATTTTTTTGTTATAAGACCTGTCATTTACTTCCACATGCATTTAGTAAAAGGCTATCATTTATAAATAAAAAAAAACCACTTGGATTTTATTCATTTGTAAATGTAGATTCGGTTTTTATTTTAAACTAGCTGAGCCCGCGACTTCGTCCGCGTGGAATTTAACTTAACAAAAAAGCCCGCTCCCGCGTTCTGAGCCCGCATGACAGAACCCATTTTTTCATTATTAAAAATTTAGTTTTTCTAAAATAAAAGTAGCCTAAGTTACTGCTTATAACATCAGCTATCTACCAGTGAAAGTCCCGTCAAAATCGGTCCACCCGTTTCGGAGATTACCCGGAACAAACACACAGACAGACAGATAGCCAAAATTTTTATTAAATCGCGTTTTTGCTATAGGTGTCGTATGTACTTTCATATGCATTTAGTGAAACGGTGTTATTTTGATATTACAAACAGATACTTCAATTTTATTTATTTGTATAGATGTTGGTATCAACCCGAGAACAAGGCGAGGAACCCGTGAGTCCTGGAGTTGATGACGTCGACTTCATGAAGCGTGACCGTGTGCACCACTTCTTTTCGCTTCTGCAACTCGCCTTCTGGACACTGGACGAAGCGGGCTTGTTGTCCTGGAAACAATAATAATAATAACAATTTCAACACACTTGCTGGTAAAGTGGGTCTTATTGCAACGCCTTAAGGTTCCTATCTTAATGTAGCTAATTATACACTATGACCTTTAACTTTTTTAAATCTTCGCAAAGGGTTTTGTCTTTTATGTCTCAAAAATAATAAAAAAACAAATGAATAAATTAAACTGTGGTATAATTAATTAAAATATGATAAATAAACATGAATTATGTAAATAAATTAAAATTAATACATATAAATATTCAATTATGGATTATTACTAGCTGTGCCCCGCGACTGCGTCCGCGTGGAATGTGGACCACCCTTAACATTTAGGGGTATGAAAAATAGATAGTAGCCGACTCTCAGACCTACCCGATATGCACACAAAATTTCATGAAAGTCGGTCGAGCCGTTTCGGAGGAGTATGGTAACTAACATTGTGACACGAGAATTTCATATACAAGATACTAGCGGCCCGCCCCGGCTTCGCACGGGTACATTGCGGTTACATTATTCGAGTTTTAGTAAGGATCCCTAATTTTTTTGAAAATATTTTATAGCCTATGTCACCCGGGGATAGTGTAGCTTCCCAACAGTGAAAGAATTTTTCAAATCGGTTCAGTAGTTTCGGAGCCTATTCATTACAATCAAACAAACAAAGTTTTCCTCTTTATAATACTAGTATGATTAAAAATATTAAGCACATTATTTGACGGTTTCATCAGGCTTTAATGTAAGACAAAAGTATAAAATATTGTTTATGAGTTAGACAACTCAATGTTAGGACTAAATTCTTTATTACCTGTGGCATCATAGTCACGTGCGCGAGCGAAACTTCGCCCCAGCTTATTAATCTTGCCTGTGGCCTTATCTATTGTGATAACATCTCCCGCTTGCACCTACCAAACATAGAAAACGATGTTAGAGAAAAATTTGGCGAGTTTGACAACCACTCACCAATGTCAAACTCATCATAAATACTCAAAATCAATCACAAATAGAATAGAATATTGTTTATTTCATACAAAGAGCATCGTACAATTACAATGGAGTACTGCAGCCTGTGGTAGCTATGTATAAGCTGTGTTACAGGCTGGAAATGCTTCCAAGATCCTTGAATTGAACAGTATGTGGTAAGATTGGCAACCACTCATCTTCACCACGGTCATCAATACCATCAATAACGTTACCAAACTGTCCACAAATATTTTTTCCTCTAATTTACATATTCGAAGCGAGATTGACGACCACTCACACTCATCAAACTCGTCACAAACCTTCTCTTTGAGCAGTGAGTCGATCATCTTAGCGCCCATGTCGTAGTTTGTCTCCATGTCTGTTGTCTTGAGGGTCAGTCTGCCGACGCGAGCGCCCCCGCCGCCCGCGGCGCGTTCCACAACCACTTCCACCACTTCACCCTCAATTATCTCTGATTCTTCTCTGAAAAATAGTTAAAACAATATTGATAAAGGTTTTAAGGTCGTGTTGAGTGACTTAAGGCTAAAGCGCCCATCTAGCCCGCGAAGTTCAAATTTTTTGAGTTCTTTAAGAATTTTTTTAAAATCTGGCAATAATAAAAGGCAAATTTTGTAATTCGCGAAAAAGACCGTGTGCAGTGCATTTATTAATATATCAAACTTACTCTAAAACATTTCAAGAACGACAGCTATCCAGATAATCTGGAAATTTTTGTATATTTAGTGATTTACTAGTATCATATCCACCGTGATAATATTTAGAGTAAAATAAATGTATTAATAAACGCATTGCATACTGTGTTTGTCGCAAATCACAAAATGTTGTCTTAAATGTTTTCAGATTTTGGATAAACTATAAAAATACTCGAAAATTTTGAATTTCGCGGGCTAGACCTTAAGGCGCCTTCACCTTAAGGGAAAAAACAGTGCCATCTAGGCCCGAAAGAAGCGAAGCTTTATAGTATAAAGCGTAGGGACTAAGCATTATAAACACTATGTATACCTATACTAGGTGAAACAGGAAGGGTATACTGTTTTTTTGCAACTTTACTTTGTAAATCTAAATTATCGGCTTTGTGGGACAGTTGAAGTACTAAAGGTTTTGTATTTGTAGACTTGTGAAATCTGTCGGATAGAGTGGCCGCACGGCGAGCGCCCCGAACGCCAGTATAGAAGCTTTGCTCCAAAAATAATGCAATTTCAAGAGCGAAAATAGGCTTAGACAAAAACGATTTGAGATTAATTCGTCTTATTATTACTACTAGCTGTGCCCGCGACTTCGTCCTCGTTTAATTTAATTGACAAAGTTTCATACAAACTTTCATCCCCTATTTTATCCCCTTGGGGGTAGAATTAATCAAAATCCTTTCTTAGCGGATGCCTACGTCATAACATCTACCTGCATGCCAAATTTCAGCCCGATCCGTCCAGTGGTTTGGGCTGTGCGTTGATAGATCACTATGTCAGTCAGTCAGTCAGTCAGTCAGTCAGTCAGTCACCTTTGAGTTATATATATTTAGATAAAATGAAACTCACTTGATTCTAATTCCAATAGATTTTCGTATAGCTTGCGTGAGCGCTTCAGTCTTGCTCATTTCCAATGAGAATATTTCAGAACCTGAAAACACCAACATTACAAACTACACCATTTAGGGCGGATACACACGACACGCATTTCACGAACGCTCGTTTACCACACCACCGTATTTATTTACTTTACCCCCCGAAAAAAAGAGGGGTGTTATAAGTTCACATGTGTGTTTGTGTATCTGTGTGCCTGTCTGTGGCATCGTAGCGCCCAAGCGGAGGAACGGATTTCGATTTAGTTTTTTTTGTTAGATAGGTATTCTGATCGAGAGTGTTCTTTGTATGTTTCATGAAAATCGGTTCAGCCGTTTGAAAATTATCAGCTCTATAGTAGTTTAAAAGTAGTCGCATCGGGGTTTTCTAAATTTTCAATTTTAGTTATTACTAGCTGAGCCCGCGACTTCGTCCGCGTGGAATTTATAATAATAATAATAATTTAGCCATTTGACGTCCCACTGCTGGGCACGGGCCTCCCCTCAACATGAGGGGGATTCAGGCCATAATCCACCACGCTGGCCCAGTGCGGGTTGGCGGATTTCACATGTCTTTCGAAAATTGGTTAGACCTTCTAAGACATGCAGGTTTTCCTTCACCGTAAGCAAGTGATAATCATAAAGGAATTATGAATCGCACATAGATTTCGAAAAATCCAGAGGTGCGAGCCGGGAATTTAACTTAACAAAAAGCCCGCTCACGCGTTCTGAGCCCGCGCGACAGGATTTACAAAAATGAAAAATTTTGTTTCTCTAAAATAAAAGTAGTCTAAGTTACTCCTTAAAACATCAGCTATCTGCCAGTGAAAGGCCCGGAAAAATTCTTCCAGCCGTTTCGGAGATTACCCGGAACAAACAGACAGACAAACATTTTTTTTATCGCGATTTTGTTATAGGTGTCGTATGTACTTTCATATGCATTTAGTGAAAAGGTGTTATTTTGATATTACAAACAGACACTCCAATTTTATTTATTTGTATAGATTGTGTGTGTACTAAGGCTTATATTGGCTGCAATTAAACCTTGTTTAAAGTATGTTAAACGCGCGTTATTTGCGCCGAAACATTCGCCATGTGAATCCGCTCTTATCATCAAATCCAAAATGTAGCTGGCTAAAATCTTTATTCATAAAATTCCAGTGTGTGGATGTTCGTAATTATTCTCCTCCTAAACGGCTTGACCGATTTTAACGCTTTTTTATTTATTTATAGGGACTTTTAGAGCGACATCGAGAAAATAATATCTACCCTAGCGAAACTAAGGGCAAATGCTAGTGTTACTTTTATTTTGTCTCTTGTGTTATAAAGTAAATAAATATCGCCAGACTGATACACCAACTGTAAGGTCCCAAACTAAGCAACGCTTGTACGATGGGTACTGTAAGGAGGTCCATGTCGGCGCACTGGCCACAGGCGATAAGCGTTCCTGGCCGACAAGAATAGATTTAAATTTAAGAAAAGGATTATTTTTGAAATTGAAAGCTCTGCGGCGCGCTGGCAGTGACAACCGGGGACCGCCACGACAGAACGTGTTAAATGAATTTATATTAAATAATAATAATATAACAATAATAAGATAATAAATATTACCAAGTGATTTTAGTTTATTAATTAAAACCCCGGTTGTACAGTACCGTACAATGTAGTGGCAATGGTGTTGCCTGCTCATATTATTTTTTTTATGCTGTTCCTGAGAATGTACACCATCTTTCATTCATTGAAAAGAGTAACCATTGAGTTTCTTGCCGGCTCTTCTCAGTGGAAGCAGCATTCCGAACCGGTGGTAGATTCTGTCTATTCATAAATGCTTTGTTGGCTTACATGAATAAAAACAATTTTGTTTTTTTTTGAATTTTGAATTTGAATGGACGGGGGGAAATCCCTGTGACACCCAGACCTGGGCGAATTACGAAAAAGTCATTTCTGAACTTTGCCCCATCAGGAATCGACCCCGCAACCACCCAGTGTAGTAGGCCTACGCTCGAACCACTGCACCAAGGGGTCGTCCACATACTGTTATCCAATAAATATGTTTAGTTTCTTCCTATTTTCAACCACATACCTGCCATGCTGGTGAAAGGTGTGTCTGGTCCCAGAGCCTGGGCGAGCCCCATAGCGATGGCAGTCTTCCCCGTGCCGGGTTGACCAGCCAACAACACTGCCCTCCCGGCAATTTTACCTGAACAACACATTACATTATTGTGTGGTATTTTGACATATCAAGAGCAAGGGAGGACAGATGGAGCAGCTTAACTACAGTATGGTATCCCAGAGATGCAACAAGAAAAAGAGGAAGACTGCTGTACGATTCTGAACATACACAAAACTGTCATGATGACAGCTGACAGATGAAAAATAATAATGTCAGTAAGACAGGGCGCCATTTTCTTTTTATTGTCCATCCATTTTTGTTACAACTATGTTGTTACTATTTAAATTTTTATTTTAAGGTGAAGGCGCCTGTCTAGCCCGCGAAGTTTCAATTTTTTGAGTTCTTTTAGAAATTTTTCAAAATCTGACAATAATTAAAGACAAATTTTGTAATTCGCGAAAAAGACCGTGTGCAGTGCATTTATTAATACATTTATTTTACTCTAAATATTATCACGGTGGATATGATATTAGTAAATCACTAAATATACAAAAATTGCCAGATTATCTGGATAGCTGTCGTTCTTGAAATGTTTTAGAGTAAGTTGGATATATTAATAAATGCACTGCACACGGTCTTTTTCGCGAATTACTAAATGTGCCTTTTATTATTGTCAGATTTTGAAAAATTTCTAAAATACCTCAAAAAATTTGAACTTCGCGGGCTAGATGGGCGCTTTAGCCTTAATACAGTCCACTAAGGAATTACCTAATATGTTTGGTGTTACATTGCCTAGACTTAAACAACCGCTGACCAGATGGAAGGATGAATTAGAAACATTCGAAGGGAAACAATGGACACATTCCACAAACATCAAAAAAGAGTGGAAGATGAAGGGGAGGCCTTTTCCCAGCAGTAGGATAAATAAATAAATAGTAAATATCACCATACAAACACACCAACTGTATGGTCCCAAACTAAGCAACGCTTGTACTATGGGTTCGATACAATGGACTGGAGGCGATCCCATTGACACCCAGACCGTGGTAAATTACGAAAAGGCCATCCGAAATTTGCCCGGCAGGAATGGAACCCGCAACCACTTGGTGCAGAGAGCTGAGCGGCCCACGCTCGGACAACTGCGCCAAGTGGTTGTCAACTTAAGTAACTACATTTAGTGCAATAAATTAATTGAGGGAGGGAGTCTGAAGCCTCACCGCCACTCCCTTCCCTTTTATCAGTCTCACCCCCTTTGTCTGCAATGTGCAAGCAATACTAGTACTAGTATTACAAGCATCAACAGGTTGCAACAGAAAGGGTATACTTTTTTTTTCAAAACTTAACTTTGTAATTCTAAAACTATCAGCTTTGGAGGAAACTTGAAAAACAAAAGGTGTTACAGGGATACAGCTGTTGATAGATTTCACAAGTCTACAAAACCTTTAGTACTTCAACTGTCCCACAAAGTCGATAGTTTTAGACTTACCAAGTTGAAAAAAAAAGTAGTATATATACCCTTTCTGTTTCACCTAGTATAGACAATGGTAACTGCTTAACATCAGGGGGCCAAGTCTGGAAGTGTCTTTATTGACGGTATTTGGTATTTTTGCTGGCCTTACTCATGAACTCTAGAACTTAAGTTCCGTCTACGTTAATCTTTGCGTGTATCGTTCTCATATGGTAACCATAGCAACCAAAATGTTTATTCAATAAATACCTTCTCGAATCATCTGCAGGACGACCCCGGCGGCCTTTCGGGCCATCTTCTGGCCCACCATGCCCTGGGACACTGCGCGGGGCTCGAGGGAATCATCTAAACCCAAGCCTCTTATGTGAGAATGCGCCCCAATTCGCTCTATACGCGTTATTGAACGCACCTCCTGCACTTGAGCTGCCGCAATTGACTAGAAATTGGAGAGATATGGGTATTTAAACGAATATATTGGAGGATTTAACAGCGTTTTTAGGTTATGTTTTGAAACACCGGTTGATGTTGCTAATTGAGATAATAAATACAATAAATTATCGTTTCTAAATTACTCACAGCCATTTTTCAGACTAATAATTCAGCTTCAGATAGTTTGAAGTGTTGGAAATTGATAAAACAATGAGTTTCTCTGCCGCGTTTTTGTCCCAAACAAAAATTATTGTGGTGAAATATGTTCGCCACAGAATAAAAATGCTTGCTCGCTAGTGCTGGCTAGCTGACGGACTTAGAGATATTTACAGACTGACATCACAGACAAAAATAATAACGTATCGATATTTTACGGCAATATTTAATTTGATATATTGGTGTTTCTTTGTATCAAACACAGAGATAAAACTTTTAAAAATATAATCACAAGCGAAGTTTCCCCTGTGTGTTTCTCAAGAGTAAACATCGTTGTTGCCATTGGCTCGCTCAAATCGATTTTTTTTTATGTTTTTGGGCCCGCTAATATTCAGAGCGCTAAAAAAAGTAGGTACGGCACCTGTGTTACGTGAATTATTCATTCTGTGACTGCGATGATAGGCTTATTATAAAATACACGTAGGCCCGTATTAATAAATCAATTTAAAGTCTGAAAAAGATCATGGAAATGTTTTACCAGTACATAATGGCATGTTAGTAGCGTACTCAAGACCAGTCTCAGACTTGAGATTGATTTATCAAAATCGGCCACGAAATTTTAAAGCCGCTTACATTCTTACTAATATATCGATATTGTTAAATAGATATTCAGAGCCGTTACATTGTCGCACAGACTGTGCGTTGAAGTCGGTCAAGCCCGTCATGCCTGATGACAGCACTATGCTTGTTGAAAAAGTATCGATATTTGCAATCCAATATATCGATATTTTAGCCGATATATTTTAATACGATATATCGATACATAATATCAAATATCGAAATAGTATAAAAAACCATTTTTTTATTTATTTATCTGACTAAAGCCACTAGAATCCAAAACCATAATGGATAGGAACGAACAGAAATAAAGTACTTAACTGTATTGGGAACTGACCAATTGGGTCATGACACCTGGCGGTTGAAATTTTAACTATTGAAAGATTACAAATCTATCGTCTTTGCATTAGTATTTGTGTTCAGAAATACTATCTCATATATGTTTGTAGCCGGCTGACAGCGGAGAACGTAAAGGGCACAGTTTTTTTACTTTCGCTACCGGACAAATACTGGTTTGGTACAATAAAATATCTGATACAATAAAATATTTGTCAGAAGATAGCTTTTTAGTTTTTTGTACATTTAGTATAAAAATTACTATTGGTATTACATATTGAGCTAAATACATTATTATTTTAAATCTTTAGAAAATATCGATATATCGGTAGTCTTTCCTCAATATATCGACGTCGGTATTGATATTTTAATAAATATCGATACATTGATATTCTTTTTCACTTCCGACATCCCTAGACAGCACTACACTGACTGACAAGTTTGGACGACATTCAAAATTTGACAGTAATCATTTGTTGCTATTTGCTAGTTAGAACCATGTAATTCTCACAACCTATCTGTTATTAAAATCTGTAGTAGTCTTGCTATAAAGCCATCAACATTTTCAAATAATTAATGCATTATAATTTCTTCTCAACTCAACAGTTTCCATGGCATCCCAGTTACATGGTATAGTGGGGATGGATAAGTAAAAAAAAAATATCGACAAATATCGTATAACGACATCCTACTAATATTATAAATGCGAAAGTTTGTGAGTGTGGATGTATGTATGTATGTATGTATGTATGTATGAATGTATGTATGTATGTATGTTTGTTACTCCTTCACGCAAAAACTACTGAACGGATTTGGATGAAAATTGGAACACAGATAGATTATAACCTGGATTAACATATAGGATACTTTTTAACCCAATAATCCAATACTACGCGGATGAAGTCGCGGGGCACAGCTAGTAATAAATAATAACAACAAATTTGACAGATTTGACAAATTTATTTGAAAAAATCTTACAATTATTAATTTATTTCTTCATATAATAATATGCTACTTACTTTTAAATATTAACCACACTACTCCCTACACCTATTATTATATAATAAAATCAGTGCCTATTTAAAACACAGCAATTAAAGCTAAATACATATATACAAGGTTTACATAGGGCTGTACCTGTCTGATAGCAATGATCCCATATACCGCGCCGCGTGGTACCAAATCTCGATTTACAATGTTTTTAAAACGTATTAAAATAATATTTGCGGAATTAGAAAGTATCGGGTATATAATTAATTTATCTGTATTTTCTGGTTCTTAAGAACCTGAAATACCTGAATACGAAATATCTGAGTGTCTATCCGTCTCAAAAAACCTTTTCTTTCAAGAAGGATAAAGCTATCAAGTTGAAATTGATATAAAATTGGGCCCTTAACGGTCTAAAAAATTTAAGCTTCTAGTCTACGCAATCGAAAGATGTTTCTATTTATGTCACAAATTTTGATACTTGTCGCAAACCCACTTTTCAAAACCAAACCACAATATCGACGCACAGATGATATATTTTTTATCGAAATTAGAATGCTCTTTTAATCATTTTTGGGCCATTAAGAGTGAAAAGTGGAACTGACTCTCATCAGGATACCTCTGAAACTATAAGATGAGACCTACATACTTGAAGATATCACATAAGTACTAGTGATGTAACGAATATTCGCATACGCATTCGCGAATATTCGCATATTCTTGACATTCGCATTCGCAAAAAAATATGCGAATTTATGGCGAATGTTTTTGACATAATAAAAAGGAAATTATATATAGAGGTACCAAACTAACCGCGTTATCGTAGTTGGAAATGAGATTCGCTCATACAATCCATGAAATCCCCAAGTGCGAGCCCTGGTTTCTTTATGTGAATCATCTGTTGGCGCACTTTGGCAGTAATAACAACCAGTATGCTGTCACGCAATACGGCATGACGCGCTATCATGCCGTCATGCCTTCTCTACGCCACCGCTCTCGACTCCTGTGTGTGCGCGCGAATACTATACACTACACATGTTTAGGATATGCCGGTGACGGCCAACTTTTTTCAGGTTTTGTTCTTCCTGGAACATTATTGGTTCGGCTCCGTTCTGTCTCCACCATTAATGTCATCAGGAACGACAGCTACTCTGTGTTAGCTGAGTGTATACGTAAATGTGCTTTCAAATTAGCCTTCTGAGTGAAGCCTTTCTCACACACATTGCAAACGTGCGGTTTCACATCTGTGTGAATTAGTGAATGTCTTTTCAAACAAGATCTGTGTGTGAAGGCTTTTTTGCATACATTGCATACATACGGTTTCCCAATTGTGTGGGTAAGTACATGCGCTTTCAACCGAGACCTCCGAGAGAAGCCCTTTTTGCACACATTGCAAACAAAAGGTTTCTCACCGGTGTGTGTGAGTAAATGTGATTTCAAACCGGACGTTTGAGTGAAGCCTTTATTGCACACATGGCACACGTGCGGTTTTTGTCCCGAGTGTGTGAGTGAGTGTTTATTCAAATCAGACCTGTGGGTGAAGCCCTTTTGGCACACATTGCAAACGAAAGGCTTTTCACCTGTGTGAGTACGCACATGCGCTATCAAACCGGACCTCTTACTGAATCCTTTATCACAAACAATGCAAATAAACGGTTTTTCACTCGAGTGAGTGAGCGCGTGATCTCTCAAATCGGTAATATTAGTGAAGTCCTTGTCACATACAATGCAGATATAAGGCTTGTCGCAAGCGCGCATCAATGTGTGTTTTATCAATTCACTCTTTTTACTGAAACTGTTCTTACATTTATCGCATATGAATATTTTGTCACCATCCGAACTGTCCCTATTAGCATTATCATTATTAAACATTATATCATTATAATAGTGTTCACGAATGTTTTGCTGATACGTCATATTAAGTTTATTCAAATCCTGTTCACTGATCATTGTATTACGCTCGCTTGCTTCCAGTTCGTCGTCATCGGTGTTTGTGACGTTTTGAATGCCTTGTACTGTCTTGGCTACAGGATTAAGTTTATGTTCCTCGGCCATGGGAACTTCTGAAAATGAAACATGACGTTCGAATCTTTAAAGCGAAGTCTTGGATGAAAAAGCATGAATAGGCACCAGCCGGTGCGCCTGCTGAAATCGTTGTGCATCTTTGATGGCGTTTAAATGGACAGACACACTTACTGCAATATAATAATTTGGTAATTCGCTCTAGGACTAGACCAGCGTTTCCCATTTGTCAGGTCGCGACCCGGTACCGGGCCATCAAAATAAAATACCGAGTCGCAACATTCCCGCCTTGTTTTAAAAATAATACCAGCTATCGTAGTATTCATAAAACGTTTTTACTATTAATACATGTGTATTATTTTACCTAATGGAACCAGCTTGGGTTTAAAAGTATTAAGTGGTCACGAAGGGGCAGTGTGAAAATTACCGGGTCATAGCAGAACAATGTTTGGGAAACACTGGACTAGACCTTTCATAATGGAGCCAAATATTGTTTGACAGCAGAAACCATGTGGGAAAGCTTGTATATTGCCTACATTTAGGGTCGGCTTTAGATATGGTGCAGGGCGTGCGGCGCATACCAGCGCAAGGTCTTTGGAGCGCCGCCGAGCGCCGACTGCGAGCAAAACTTCCAAAGAATCTGGGTCCCTGGCGGCGCTCTCGAAGACTATGCATACTTGTTATGGCCTAGAGGTCGCCAGGGCATTGGTTACACCCATGCACTACATGGGCTAGAGGTGGCGCTGCCTAAATTATTAACCGTCACACTACCGTTTATACGGAAACAGAGTATGTAAAAAGGGGTCTCAGGAAGGATGGGAACCAGCTAGATATTAATTAAAATGTAATATTACCTATCAATATATATTTTGGTTCATCTTCATCTTCCACTTCCTTCTTCACTCTTATTTGTTCTAAATTATTCAATGGTTTATCATCTTCTCGGTCTAACTGGCTTTGTTTATTGTCAGGTTTCGAATCTGCACTCTTGCTAGTCTCTGGGAGGTCTGCAAATTCATAATATCATAGAGTACACTTATGGCAATTTAAAAGGCACATTTACAGTTAACCAGGTTTTTTTTTCAGTGACAGGTCACGTGATTGGACCCTAAGTCTTTGGCTAATAATGAGCCTTCTTTGTATTGAAGATGTAAATCAATTGATAAATCTTGAAATAACTGATATAATATCGTTGATATTTTTAATGGTGACATAAAAAAACTTAATTTATTTCGAGTATTAAAAAAGCATCAAATTCCTTTAATAAAAATACCGATATTTTATTTCAGACGAACATCAATACTGTTTGTAAATTCGTTCATTCGTTTGTAAATTCGATTCGATGTTTATCGATATTTTTCCCATTGCCCATCCCTATACCACACCTGTTGTGGTCTCTTCGTCCAATTTCAAACTGCACTCGTAACTTATATGTGTTACCGTATCATTAGTAGCATCTTGACCAGTGCTGTTCACATTAGTCTGCTCAATTAAACTGGTGGTGAATTGTTGGAGAGCCGACCGGTCTATCCGGGTTTGATCTTGAGCCTGGAAAGTAAGGCCCGTAGTAATAAATTGATCTCAAGTCTGAGAGTGATCTTTTGACGTCCCTGTACAAAATGACATATCAAAAGCGTACTCAAGATCATTCTCAGACTTGAGATAGATTTATTAATATAGGCAGTGGAAACGGTTAAAAGGAAAAGAGGGGGGTAATGCCGCAGATGGGAATATAACATCATGGAGGTTGTGGGCCAGATCAGCAAAACCAATGGAGACTTAGAATATCATGAAGGAGGCCTAAGTCTAAAGACAAACTGAAGTTGTACTTAGATAGTGAGCAAAACAAAAATATTTAAATACTAGCTGAGCCCGCGACTTCGTCCGCGTGGAATTTAACTTAACAAAAAGCTCCCAATAGACGTTGTATCAGCTCAAAATGTAAACCAGTTTAAGAATCGACTCGATAAACACCTGAAAGAGAGAAGCTAGAAGAGAACAACAGGATACAGGCACCTATCAGTTGAATCAACTGCCTGCCTGATACTAAATAATAATAATAATAATAAAAAAGCCCGCTCCCGCGTTCTGAGCCCGCGCGACAGGACCCATTTTTAAAAATTTAGTTTTTCTAAGATAAAAGTAGCATGAGTTACTGCTTATAACATCAGCTGTCTACCAGTGAAAGTCTCGTCAAAATCGGTCCAGCCGTTTCCGAGATACTCTTTGATTTCATGTGTTTTTATTTTTTTACGCGGAACCCTAATTGTTTTTCTAAAATTAAAGTAGCCTAAGTAGTAGTTTTTGTTATAGGTGTCGTATGTACTTTCATATGCATTTAGTGAAAAGGTGTTATTTTGATATTACAAACACACACTGTATAGATAGATTACAGAAGATAAGTTAATGTAAATACTTCAGAAATAAATGCTATCTTTACAAATAAAGATAGCATTAATTTATTTATCTTAAGAGTGTTTTAAGCACCAATAGCCTGGTGGTTAGAGGGGCCGTCCTCATAGCTGAGAGGTTCAGGGTTTCATCCCTATCCTGGCTATTAAACTATTGATGTGAGCCCACTCCTAACAAAGACATAAGCTTAGTTGGAGGGTCTAATGGGAAACCTTGTAATCTTTTTTAAAACAAATATGGTACCAGACTCACATCATCTCCTCCCAGCAGCCGGTCCAGCATCTGTGCCAGGAGCTGCTCAGCCTGCAGACACTTGAGCTTGAACCTGTGCGAGGCTCTTAGCTGCCCGTAGCATATGTAGCACAGCCCCAGCGGCCTCATGTCAGTCTGGAACTGAGTTTTCTCAAATTAATTTTTTTGTTGTTAACTAAGGAGTTTGTGTATATATACTGCATGATACAACAAATCAGGCATGGTATAGTATAAAGGCTAAGCCCTATGTTTGCAAAAGTGACCCATAACCCAGAGACCAATGAGACAAGGCACCCCTTACGTCCATTATTGTATGAGAATGCAATCATCAAAAATTGCCAGGGTTTTAGAAATACGGCTAACTTTGACTGGTACATTCAAGGGCTAGCCATGGATGGACCAATCAAAATATCGTACATATGTGGTGAAAATATGTTTGGCAAGTGAGGGTGTCCGGCTATACGGCGTCTATGAATTACTGATCTGGGCAGTAACCCACCACAAAGTGGGAGTCTGACTTATCTGGCTTGCAAATCCTACTAATATTATAAATGCGAAAGTTTGTGAGTGTGGATGTATGTATGTATGTATGTTTGTTACTCCTTCACGCAAAAACTACTGAACGGATTTGGATGAAATTTGGAACACAGATAGATTATAACCGGGATTAACATATAGGATACATTTTAACCCAATAATCCAATACTACGCGGATGAAGTCGCGGGGCACAGCTAGTATACATATGAATATGAGTATTTCCCGACGATGGCCCAAGGCTACGTCACAATACAATGTTGTCACCGATTGTCATCAAGCTTCTCAATATTATTTACTAGGACTACTCTAATACCTACTAGTGAGGAGCACTTACTACATGAACTATGTACCACAAAATAAGTGGGTAATATGTATCTTACCGGTATTGTAGTCAGTTTCTCGTATGTTTCTTGCAGCTGTGGGCTCTTCACTACGTGTCGAACATTGTCATTTAGGCAAATACGACAAATAGCTAGAATTTCCATTTTTATAAGCAATATAAGGTTTTGTAATATCGCTACCTATAACACAGCACTGCACTGATTATTAGTTTATTATGTTCACACACAGAAAATAGGCTTATTTCTTATTTATAATTTGCAGCAAGATAGTCATAATAATAAAACCACAGAGTTATAAAACCTACACAAAACGTCATATTTTTTTATATTGGTAGTTTAATGGCCCAGGGTGCAAGCCCTTTAGTTTGAGCCTCAAAACATCAACAACACAGGCAGTGTTGCGATATCTCCACGAAGGAAGTAATGATTTCCAACCTACACCATTTCTCGAAACCACTGTAAATCCGAAGCGAGAACTGTCACATCGGTGCAAAAACTTATATACCTATATTATCATTATTATTTTAATATCATCATTCATCATTTTATCCCACCTATCTTCTATTACCAGCCAGTGGTAATTTATTTCATTGAATAAAACAATAAAACCCAGAGAGGTGTTAACTAATGGTCTAAGACCCTTCCAATCCAAATTAATTCCCGGCGAATTTGGCCATGTTTTATAATGTTGTCAACATTTTACAAGACGCCATTTTATCCTGGCGCGACCAGTAGTTCCCGCTAGTCAACTTGTTCTCTTATTGGTCTGTGCGCTAGTCGCTCCGATAAGTTGGACGTGTGCTACGCGCCAAAAAGCAAAAAACGGGATTTTTCGGTCTTCCAATCCCTTTGAATTTTGATTGCATATTTTGGCGAGAATAAAGCTCGCTTTATTACTATTTTCTCTGAATACTGTGTTTTATGGGCTGATAGCTAGATAGAACTGATCCAAACAGTCCTAGGGTCACTGTAGGCAAAGATCCGGTGTTCACCCGGGCAGGACAAGATCGGATAAAATTTACGCGTTTAAAAAAAGGGCAGTGGCTGTCAAAGTTTTTTTGATATGTCGCCTTGAATGCCATTCAAATTAAATGTTTTTGTTCACATTGCACCGTTCATAATATATAAATCAGATTCAGATTATAAACCATTTAGGTTACATAGTAAAACATCATTGTTTTCATATCTAGGTTATACCTTTTTGACACATTACAAAGTTTGAAAATCACAATTTTTTTGCATCACGGGCAATATCGGATGCCAAAAACCAATAATTCGGATAATCGATCAGAACATGTGAGTTTGTTGGTATAAAAGGTTATATTTTAAATATGTTTTAGAAGGATAAATTTTGGTTATAATCCTTTATGGACATTGTTCTCCAAGCACTAGAAGCAACTTTAAATTGCTGTCTGGTCTTGCCCTTTGACGGTAAATTTTTCATCATGCCCAAAACAAAAATGTCTCATTTTTGCTCACGTATAAGTCGGAAACCAATGAGTTTACAAACACAAAAATAATCAGGGCTAAACTACGTATATTCGTTAACATATAGCACCGTCTTTGAAAAATCTGACGTATATAGAAGTTGAGAAAAATTATAATCTAGTCAGGTTCCCTCAAATTCTCAAATGTTAGTCCGATCTTCCCTGAGAGCACCTTACCTACATGTAAATAAATGTCATATTATGAGTTCTTAATTTCCATAAAATCTTATGGCTATTTTAATTAGGAGTGTGTAACGGATCCTGCAGAGTGACAAGCTGGGTTGTTGCGGCAGCAATCTGCTGCAGAGTTTCAGGGATAGCCTCATTGGTGGACGCTATACTAGCGACAGCATCCGCCAGTCGCTTCTCAACTGCTATACGCCTCTCCTCTAGAGCATACGCCCACTACGGGATACTGTGTCCATCACGATCTAAAAAATATATATAATTCACATCGCCGACCGATAGATGGCGCTGAATGCAACACTTCAATACAACGTGCGGAATCTTTATAGAAAAACTGAATCACGATATTAAACTTCACAAATAACGTTACTATTATACAAGACAGGTATAACACCCGTCTGCCCGGAAGATTATTTAGCGGAGAAAGGACCTTCACCGCTAAATAATAATGTCTACGGCATTTGTAATTAAATATAAACGGTGAAATTCAGCAAACACTGCCTCACAAATGTATTTAACCAACGAATGATATCTATGTAGGTACTTCTAAGATTGTACCAAATAAATCCTACTATAATATTATAAATGCGAAAGTTGGTGAGTGTGGATGTATGTATGTATGTATGTATGTTTGTTACTCCTTCACGCAAAAACTACTGAACGGATTTGGATGAAATTTGGAACACAGATAGATTATAACCGGGATTAACATATAGGATACTTTTTAACCCAATAATCCAATACTACGCGGATGAAGTCGCTGGGCACAGCTAGTATTCCATAATTGTGGAGCCCGCGTATTTAATTGAACATTTACTATATCTGATAGCCGTCTCAGAAATATCATTATTATGTCATACCAGTACAAAGTGACATATCAAACGCATACTCAAGATCGCTCTCAGACTTGAGATCGATTTAATAATACAGGCCTAAGAGACAGAAGTACACAGTCCAACGTGTCTTGCAACATTAGTGAAGCCGAATATAGCCACTGGTTATATTTTGCAAATTTACTGTTATTCTTACCACTTGGTCACTCACTGGTCACCACAGTAGGAAAACCCCGGCAACCAGCGTTCAAGATGGTCTTTGCTTTGTATAGCTTTTTATTGAGATCGATTTATTCATAAGGGCCTAATACATCAAGAATATGGCATTTATATTATGTTTATTGCATGTTTAACTTTATTATTATTATATTATATTTGTTCTGCACGAAAGTTTATCATTTAACTCTTCCTAAACGGCTGGATCGATTTTGATGATTTTTATGTGTGTTTGAGTGGGTCTCTTGATGGTTAAGTTTTACAATTGGACCCGGTATGTAGTGCTGCAATCAGTTTCTAAGTAGGTAGGGCAGGAAACCTCAGTAAATGCTTGGAATACCAAAGACATTGCTTGCACTTTGCTGCCCTTGAGAGAGGAATGGTGAGGGAATTTGGTTTTCCGGCTCTGTCATCGTTCGAAACGCAGAGTATAGCTTAGTTAGATAGGCACTTTACGTGGCGATCTTCTGTGATACACCGGTTGAAACAGCCCGTACGTGCTGAAGAGTGTTTTTTTTTTTTTTTTAAGTTAACTAGCTGTGCCCCGCGACTTTATCCGCGTAGTATTGGATTATTGGGTTAAAAAGTATCCTATATGTTAATCCCGGTTATAATCTATCTGTGTTCCAAATTTCACCCAAATCCGTTTAGTAGTTTTTGCGTGAAGGAGTAACAAACATACATACATACATACATACATACATACATACATACATACATACATACATTTACATACATACATACATACATACATACATACATACATCCACACTCACAAACTTTCGCATTTATAATATTAGTAGGAGGATATGATCCTTTCTAGTTTCTAATCCGCGAGTAAAAGGTAGGCCTAGTATTTATGGTTGGACAGATAGAGTGCATTAATGCACCCACAGACGCGCCCTCCGCGGTTCCCTACTGCTCTAAATACGAGGTGCATTGAATACATACTTCAAGGGAGGGATACTATATGTTATTAAACTTTTGAAACCGCACATAAAAATAATAGGTACTTTGTTTTTTTTTCCGTTCGTACTGAGTATCCCTTTCGGTATTAGTTTTATTAAACTTTTTGCGATTGCAGCAAATATCAATTGCAACCCATTGCCCCTTCCTGTTTCCATGTCTGCCCCTCGCATTAATTGGAAGGTTGAAATAAAACTATTTTTACGGATTATATCGCGTTTATTTAATTTTTATGTTCCCGACGTTTCGGTTGCTTTACAGCAACCGTGGTCACGGGGGGACTGAGGTGTTAGACGTCCTGATGTCATAGTTAAAAACTGGGTACCCTCAAAATTTAGTTGGTGTTTGCGGTCCGATCCACGCAGAAAGTGCTCACTGTGTCTTGAGGTCTTGCAATGGTACGCTTGGTTTTCGATTTAATTATATTAAAAGCGATATAATCCGTAAAAATAGTTTTATTTCAATGTGTAGTATTCGCGTAAATATAAGAAAACAATAATTGGAAGGTGTATATTCGCTGTAATAGCCCAATCTTATTGAGAATGTATGCGTATATTTTGTACTATTATAGTAAACTTATCTTAATACGATTCATATATCTATTAGGTAGGTAGGTCCCTTGTTGTATTTGTATAAGTACATAGCAACATGGTTATAATATGAGATACTTAGGGAATTTAGGCCCGTATTAATAAATCGATCTCAGAAATGTCAATCTTATGTCATACCAGTACAAAATGTCATGTCAAACGCATAGGTACTCAAGATCACTCCCAGACTTGAGATTATTTTATTAATACGGGCTCAAAATAAATTATTTGCAAAATGTTTCTCACAACATTCTCACCACATTTCTGAAACTCGAAAGAAAATTCCATAACATATAGTATCCCTTTAAACCAACCCTAAAATGCACACATACACACATACTAACTAGGAACAAACACCCTCGCATATCGCTTACTCTTTCCCTCTCCAACAACTTGTAAACGTCTATCTCCCTCGCAAGGTAGGTTCCCTCTGGTAATCGATTTTCCCTCCATTATTTTTCCGGACACACGCTCGTATCAACGAATATTGTGCGCTTGTATCAAAACAAATATCGTTATTGTTGTGATTATAATAATATAATAACAAAAATACAGTGATTCTTGTGTATATTTTGTGATTACAGTGACATATTTCAATAATTTTCGTGAAAGGTGGCCGGTATGTTTTTTTAAATATATTTTTTTACTATGCCGCGGTTATACCATACGAATCCTATGTTATTGATGAATGATTTTATTTTCTAATTTCGATTATCAAGTAGGTATCAATTTGTGAAGCGAAATTGGCTTCTTTCCTATTGCAAAATATAGATTTAGAATGCTCCTATGACGTGTTTTAATATAGTAATTCATAAAGGTAAATAAAATCGTGACTATTATAGGTTATTTTTATTTGAAGTTGGATGAGATTTTAAAGGAATTTATATAAAATATAAATAAACATTATCTTAATAGAATTTCCGACCTAAAGAAAACATTGTCTAAATATATTTTTCTGACCTGTAGCGCCCTCTACCGGGAACAGTAATAAACATGGCGTATGTTTGTGTTTTTAGGGTTCCGTATTATCTTTTGTGTAGCACGTTTTCATCTCGCATTTGATCAGATTCAGAAATACTGTGGGTATCACAATAAAGTTATAAAACACGATAAACCCGTGCTATGACAAAATTCACCAATATCGATGTAAACCATTAGAATTGAGACCATTACTGAAAAAATAATGTTGTTATTGTGAAAAATCATCGACAGAAAATCACATGGGTAACAACAGTCAAACTAAAAAAAAAGAATACAATTTAATGAGAATTAAATGAAAGTAGCAGTCATCTCCATGCCCAACTAAGTACAGTTTTGGAATCAGAAATTCACACGGGAAGTCTTCGGACTGCTGTGCGGCTACCTATTTAAACTTAGGGTTTGACTAACGATCTTCAAACAAGCCTTTAAGGACTTTGGTAAGCCAAACAAGACTGCGAAGTCCTATATATTGATTTGCCTGGGTAATCCAGTCGAATGTAATAGGGAAACGACGATAAAATTGTCAATTTCCGTCAGACTCTCGAAATAGGAAATTGGTTTTTCAAAATGGCGACTTGGATATGACTTTGACATGGACTAGGTATTTCATTTTCGGGAATTTTATGACTACGTGATCGGATTGAGCGCCTCACATACAGAGTCGAGGTAAATAGACGCGAGGCTAAATTAGACTTTAGCTATAACTGCTTTCAGGGTTTTTCTTGTCAATATTGATCAACACGAGATCAACAGTATAACAGCACGAACCAAAAAAAAAGAAGAAAAAAAACATTTTAAAAGTGAAACTATTCTAAACTAGGGGTGAGATGTTTAATGGGGCATTGGGGAATCACGTCTGCGTGTATAATGCGCGGGAGAAGTGAAGTGGCTCGGTGTATGAAGAGGTTATTGCTCTTACCTACACTAGGGATGTACCTCTTTATGAGTCTGCAGACTTCAGACCAGACGTCTGGTCTGACATGATTCTTTCACCACCGTTTTGTATTTTTAATGTATATAAGTCTGTTAGAAAAAATGTGTGATGAGAAAACGCTTTGTAATGGATGAAAGAAAAGACTCGTGGGCGGTGCAGGCGGTTACTGAGGGTCTAAACTCGATTAATACTTAACTAAAAGTTTCATTAACTCCTTTTAAATAGTACCCACTCATATCTCTTGCCATGTCATTCCCAATATTGTAGACGAGAACGAAATACTTATTATTTCGATGTTACAAACCCTTACGCGTTTGTGGACCAAAGAGCATTAGCTTTGAAAAAAAGGCAGGAATATAACGCTTGAAAGGTAAACGCAGGAATACGCGTAATAACTTCATTATTTACGCCCTAGGTCCCCCGAGGATTTCACAGCACTTTTCAGCCGCTTTCAAAGCGGGGGGAAATTTCAAAGGCGCCCTTCGCCACTAGTTCAAAAAACTAGTTTCCGCTGTAAAAGAAGTGTTTTTTTTGTTTTCCTTGTCAATGCACTATACACATAATGGTATACATACTTAAGCCAACCCCGATATGGAGTGTTTAATAAACAAACCGTTGCCTAGTAACCAAAGACAGACATCTGTTAACGATATTGTTTTTAATAGTTATCTATAGATCCTACTAATATTATAAATGCGAAAGTTTGTGAGTGTGGATGTATGAATGTATGTATGTATGTATGTATGTTTGTTACTCCTTCACGCAAAAACTACTGAACGGATTTGGATGAAATTTGGAACATAGATAGATTATAATCGGGATTAACATATAGGATACTTTTTAACCCAATAATCCAATACTACGCGGATGAAGTCGCGGGGCACAGCTAGTAATATTATATATACCATATCTAAAAAGAAGCGTAGCTTTATAGTGTAAAGCGCAGGAACTAAGCGATAAAAACAGCTGCGGCGCGCGCGCCGTAATAGTTATACGTTGTGTAACGCTACTGACGCTTAGCACGGATAGAGTAGCCGCGCGGCGAGTTCCCCGAACGTCCCTATAGAAGCCTCGCTTCGACAATAGATAACAATAACGATAAATGATGTTGTCCTTATTTTGTGCTGTCAAAAAATGGAGACAACAACATGAATCGGTGTAAATATTTCGTGTAAATCTTGTAGGCCCGTATAAATAAATCGATCTCAAGTCTGAGAGCGATCTCAAGTACGCTTTTGACATGCCATTTTGTACTGGTATGACATAAGAATGACATCTCCAAGATCGCTCTCAGACTTCATATGGATTTATTAATACGGGCGTTAGATGTGTGTCGGGGTGTGTCAGGGTATGTGTAATGATGTAATTAATGGTTTTAAATCAGCCAGCAGGTGTGTCGGTATGCGGGGGTCGTCGTGAAATGGACGGCATTCAGATGGAGCCAATCGGCAAGTACAAGGCCGACAGAAACGGTTCTGCTAAAGGTAAGATCAAATAAAATGCAAAACGTCATGCACACGGCAGAACACGACGATTTTTCCTTACATTTTCAAGTTCTATTCAATACTATTCATTTTAGTAGGTAGGTATATTTTTTTAAGGACTTTTTTTATGAATTAAAAAAAAAAGAAATACGTCTATGACTGCACTACTGCTAGTACTATTTTATAAAATTCACACGTCTGTTTTATTGTCGTTTATAAAAAATATTTTGAACATTATTTCACTGGCAGTAAATCACGATAATGGTCAAAACTAGTTAGCCAAAAATATATTTTCGTTATTAAAATGGCTACGGAACCCCTACATTTTGCGTGGTACGACACGCACTTAGCCAGTTTTTATACTAGGTGAAACAAAAAGGGTACCTATTAAAAAGGGTATACTATTTTTTTTGCAGCTTAACTTTGTAAATCTCAAACTATCGGCTTTGTGGGACAGTTGAAGTACTAAAGGTTTTGTAGACTTGTGAAATCGGTCAACAGCTGTATACCTGTCGCAGCCAAATAGCTTAATCCGCCGTTCAATTAACAGCCTAGGCACTTTACTAAACAGCGCCGTTCAACTAACGGCCTAAATGATATTCAGCCATTTGATCAAACAGCTAGGCAAATGACTTGGATCGATGACGTTTAACTACTTGCCTAGCCGTTTAATTACCTGCCTAGACTGTTCATTTCTATTTAGTTTTACTTTCTGCCACCTAGCGCCGAAACTCACCAAACTGTCAATATCTCTATATTCTATATTCTCTATGGTCAATATGGCGTCGGAAAAAAACAACTTTGATGGAATCATTTTATTAGGTACTTAGGTTTTTTACGTTTTTTTTTAGATCCACCGAATCTATTTGCCGGGTGGGGTTTCTGTGGGGTCATAAAAAAAATAACCCTAACCTAAACCCATCCAGGTCGTTCTGCTTGGGTAGTATTTTGAAAAAGTTTTGTAGTACTTAAATTTCAACCAGTTGCCTAAGCATTAGCCAGCCAATTTATTAAATGTTGTAATAGACTATACGGCTGAATATCATTTAGGCCGTTAGTTGAACGGCGCTGTTTAGTAAAGTGCCTAGGCTGTTAATTGAACGGCGGATTAAGCCAGTTGGCGGCGACATACCTATAACACCTTTTGTTTTTCAAGTTCCCTCCAAAGCTGATAGTTTTAGAATTACAAAGTTTTGAAAAAAAAAGTATACCCTTTCTGTTTCACCTTGTATAATATATAGATAATAATCACATTTTTCATTATTTGAACAGCGGCCGCCTGGCGTAACATGGTGGATCAAGATTTGGACGATGTCGCGTTTTTGGCGGGTAAGTACCTACAACTTTATTTTTGACATATTATCTACTATATAAAAATAAGTCGGGTTTTCCTTCCTGACGATATAACTCCAGAACGCACGAACCGATTTCCACGGTTTTGCATTCGTTGGAAAGGTCTCGGGCTCCGTGAGGTTTATAGCAAAGAAAATTCAGGAAAATTTTCAACAGAGCGCGGACGGAGTCGCGGGGCACAGCTAGTCATACTATAATATTATAAAGAGGAAAACTTTGTTTGTTTGATTGTAATGAATAGGCTCCAAAACTACTGAACCGATTTGAAAAACTCTTTCACTGTTGGGAAGCTACACTATCCCCGGGTGACATAGGCTATAATATATGTATAAAATAATTAGGGATCCTTACTAAAACTCGAATAATGTAACCGCAATGTACCCGTGCGAAGCCGGGGCGGGCCGCTAGTCTGTTATAAAACATATTATTATACTTATGTTATTTTTGTATGTTTATCATTAAATGTGTTTATGGCGTGGTTTACATGATGTCAGTAACGCGGCATTCCAGTAACGTTTGATGTTTAATATTTGCTGGCCATTCTTATGAGGTCTGTCCAACTATCAATTACCTATCGATATTATTGCAATAAGTACTATCGTGACTTAGAAAACTAGACATTATATACTTAGATAGGGTTATCGATCGCATTGACAAGTGATTATAATAATTACTATCAATATTATCTACCGAAAATTGTAATCAATACACGCCATAATTAATAGTGATACTGTCGATTGTATTAGTACCCAAAAGTTTTGATACGATGGCTGCTATTGCTCGTCATCAATAGTATACTATAGATTATGATTTTCGATAGATCAATCAATAGTATTGCCACGTGCCTATACTATAGATATTATGACTAGGTTTCGAGGTCCCTCTCCCCAGACACGACCGCTGGGCGCAGTGGTTCGAGCGTAGGCCGCTCGGCTCACTGCACCTGGTAAGTGCGGGCTCGATACCCGCCGGGGCAAAATTCGGAAATGGCCTCTTCGTAATTCACCCCGGTCTGGGAGTCACCGCGATCGCCCCCAGTCCATTGTACGGTACCCATAGTACCAGCGTTGCTTAGTTTGTTGTGTCAATCTCGCGTAGGCATGGAAATGATTGCTAGCTTTAATTCATTTTCATTACGTGAAATTATATTTTTCTTTCGCTGTTATTTCACGTGTTATTTTTCACAGTAAACGATTTTATTTACATAGAATTTCATTATATCACTTATCCTATGACATTAGTGGTCGATCGATAATTTATTATAAATTATGTAAGCTGGGACGGTTCCGAACGGTTTGCGATTTCATTGCAATGATTTTTTTTTAACAGTTTATGCCTGTGTCTGTAGCAGGTGCTGCTTAAGAAAACCTATATATAATATTGTTGCGACCTAGAAACCATTTGGTCAAATACGCATATGATACAAAAACGCATTGTTATTCTAGAGGAACCCCATCGAATAATTACGAAGGATCTCTAAAAGTTGAATGTTCGAGACTGTAGGTATGTAGGTATAAAGTGAACGCGTGATCGGCGCGACGGCGGCGGCAAATACCTACTCCCGAGCGAATACAAAGGGAAGCCGACAGTGGGTCTCGAGATCATTCGATTGGGATTATTATTACCTACATACCTACCGAGAATGTTCAGGAAAATACCAGCTCGCATCTTTATTCCGTATATAAGGTGTTGACGACGGGCAGCGAGTCAGTTACTTCTTGGAAGCGACAGTGTACGGAACTCAAGTAAGCGAACGAAGAGTGATATACCAGTGACCTAGGCGATTATATTGGAATACTGTGTGACTGCTAAGTGATTCGGAACAGTGTTAATTGTGAGTAACTAGTGTTGGTGAAGTATTGTACTAGTGAGTATTTGTCAAGTTTGTGGAGAGCGGAATTAAACCTTTATACACGTAGTCGGCATTATTTTTACCTACCCCTAGTACGTAACAATTGGTGTCAGAAGTGGGATGCCGTTACTACCGCGAGACGAAGAAGGGCGTACTCCACGAACCAGACGTCAAGTCGAGATGGATGCCGCACGTCAACGTAGCCGTGAAGAAGAAGAGCGTCAAGTTGATGCCGGTGTTTCGGCGGGAGCTGAGGCAGCATCAACAGGTAGTTCTTCGGAATTGAACTTGGCAGCGTTGATGGCCTCTATGCAGCAAATGCTCAAGGCCAATCAAGAGGCTAGCCAGCAGGAGTTCAAAGGGTTGATGCAGGCCAATCAAGAGTCTAGTCAGCAGGAGTTCAAACAAATAATGGAGAACATGCGCGCAATGGAGGCTAATCAGCAAGTGATCCAAGCCAATCAAGAGGCGGTCTTGGGTAAAATCGACGCTGGAATCACTATTCTGGGTGAGAAAGTAAAGACACTAGAAGACCGCATGCAGGTACTGAACGAGGAGGTGAATCAGAAGACTGGAACCCTCGAAAACCGCCTGATTGTGCTTAATAAAGAGGTAACCCTAAAGACTGAGACCTTCGAAAGCCGCTTAGAGGTAATGAATAAGGAAATGGTGAGGCTGAAGACTCAAGGACCTATTTCAGTAGCTTCACCATCATCCACAAAGCTCGATCTCCCGCGCTTCGATGGGACTTCCTCGTGGACAGCCTTCAAGTACCAGTTTGAGATACTTGCAATTGGAAATTCCTGGAGCAGTGAGCAGTCCTTTGCAGCCCTGGCGCTTGCCTTACGGGGAGATGCTTTAATGGTACTGGAAAATCTGCCGCCTGAAGGAAAGACGCTGGAGACTTTGATGGATGCACTGGACACACGCTACGGTGAAAAACATCTGGAATATGTTTATCGAGCGCAACTCCACGAAAGAAAACAAAAGGCTAATGAAAGTCTCCAACAGTGGGCACAGGAGGTGGAAAGGCTAGTTCGTCGTGCTTACCTATCGGCACCAGAAATGATTGAGAAGACTCTGCTGGATGCCTTCATCAATGGCATAAGAGAAACGGAAGTTAGGACCTTTGTACGGCTGGGTCACCATCAAACTTTGAAGAACGCGCTTGCACATGCTCTCGAAGTGGAGGCTGTTCGGCAGGACTCTAAATTAAATAAGGTCAGAGAGGTTAAGGAAGTTGTTAAAGAAGAAAGGAAGCCTCGGTTTGTCCCAACTTGTTATGGTTGTGGTGGTAGGGGACATATTCGCCTGGAATGTCCTTCGAAGAGGAGGAGGGTCACAGACGAGTTTGAAACCCAAAGTCAAGTTATGACGCCGACCGTTACCATCACCCAAGTTTGCAACGGGAATAGTCTGATCGTCGAGGCCACCTTGAACGACCAACCTTGCGGCTTAACTGTGGATACAGGAGCATCGCGGACAATTGTGAGGCCGGAACTACTGAAACGCACTATAATGTGGGAAAAGCGATCGCCATCGTGTCGTCTGCAGACAGCCACTGGTCAGCCAGTTTCCGTCCTCGGTGAGACAGATGTCAAGTTAAGAATTGGCAACCGGGTATACCGTCAGTCAGTGTTGATTGCAAGTATTACTAATGATTGCATTTTGGGACTGGATTTCTTGAAGAATCAACAGTGTGTTTTGGATGTAGCCAAAGAAGTGCTAAGGTTTCCTGATCAAGAAGTCTGTTTACGAGGATCGCGCCCGTGTAATATTTATCGTCAGAGGAAGGAAGTCCGGGAAGAGGTCAAGCTCATAAGGACTCATAGAACTGTCGATGAATGGACCGGAGTCAGTATGAAGAAGGCGCAGGAAGAAGATAATGACTTAAAACCTATACTGCACTGGAAACGGAGCGGAAACAGACCCCAATGGAGCGACGTGTCCGTCTACAGTCCGACAACGAAGTGTTATTGGGCCCAATGGGACAGTTTGACTCTGGAAGATGAAGTGCTGTATAGGAAACGGGAATCGAAGGACGGCAAAGAAACAACCATGCAGGTGATAGTGCCGCGGAGTAAGGTGACCCCTCTTCTACGGCACATACACGATGGTATTTCTGGTGGGCACCTTGGATTCAAGAAAACCCTCGTTAAGGTGCGACAGCGGTTTTATTGGCTGTGTTATCGGAAAGAAGTCGAAGACTGGTGCCGTAAATGTACTGTATGTGCGTCAGTGAAAGGACGGCAGACAACGAGCAGGGGAAAGACGGAGAGCCAGCACGACCGAAGTGTGTGCACCAACGGTTTTGAAGAAGGGACACCGGTGTGGCTTCACAATCCTCTGCGCGGGAAAGGAAAGTCTCCGAAACTTCAGGCTCGCTGGGAAGGACCTTATACAGTTATTACGAGGATCAACGATGTGACTTATCGCATTAAGAAGGGACTTCGAGGAAAGCCAAAGGTAGTACATGTGGACAGAT
Source organism: Notodonta dromedarius (assembly GCA_905147325.1). Taxonomy (NCBI): domain Eukaryota; kingdom Metazoa; phylum Arthropoda; class Insecta; order Lepidoptera; family Notodontidae; genus Notodonta; species Notodonta dromedarius. The sequence continues at coordinate 2,743,600 of LR990187.1, forward strand.
TGGCTCGGTATCATGGAACAAATGATGCTCGGGACGAGCATGACTAAGAGGGGGGTAATGTTGCGACCTAGAAACTATTTGGTCAAATACGCATATGATACAAAAACGCATTGTTATTCTAGAGGAACCCCATCGAATAATTACGAAGGATCTCTAAAAGTTGAATGTTCGAGACTGTAGGTATGTAGGTATAAAGTGAACGCGTGATCGGCGCGACGGCGGCGGCAAATACCTACTCCCGAGCGAATACAAAGGGAAGCCGACAGTGGGTCTCGAGATCATTCGATTGGGATTATTATTACCTACATACCTACCGAGAATGTTCAGGAAAATACCAGCTCGCATCTTTATTCCGTATATAAGGTGTTGACGACGGGCAGCGAGTCAGTTACTTCTTGGAAGCGACAGTGTACGGAACTCAAGTAAGCGAACGAAGAGTGATATACCAGTGACCTAGGCGATTATATTGGAATACTGTGTGACTGCTAAGTGATTCGGAACAGTGTTAATTGTGAGTAACTAGTGTTGGTGAAGTATTGTACTAGTGAGTATTTGTCAAGTTTGTGGAGAGCGGAATTAAACCTTTATACACGTAGTCGGCATTATTTTTACCTACCCCTAGTACGTAACAATATGATTTTTCACACGCTATCTGTGAAATATTCCATCACTAGTCTGACGATATTCTTATACAGGTTGAAACACAAAGAGTATACTTTTATTTCCAAAACCTAACTTTGTAATTCTAAAACTATCAGCTTTGGAGGAAACTTGAAAAACAAAAGGTGTTACAGGGATACAGCTGTTAATAATAAATAATAATAATAAATATCGCCAGACGAACACACCAACTGTATGGTCCCAAACTAAGCAACGCTTGTACTATGGGTACCGTACAATGGACTGGGGACTGTTGACAGATGTCATAAGTCTACAAAACCTTTAGTACTTCAACTGTCCCACAAAGCCGATAGTTTTAGATTTACAAAGTTAAGTTGCAGAAATAATAGTATACCTACCCTTTTTGTTTCACCCTGTAGATACGGACAAGGCCCGGGAGGCGCGCGACCTGCACGACGCTCCGGTGGCGGTGTGCTCGCAGCGCCGCGCGCTCTGTCTAGCGGCGCTCGTCTTCTCCGCTATGTTCGCTACTGCGCTACTGGTGGTGTACGCTACCCCGCAGCCGGGTGAGTGGGGAATTGTAGAGGGGGAACGAAAAAACTATTTCATTACTCATACTCGGAATGTAGGTCTGAAGTTGCCTGAGGAGCGGGTTGAAAGTAATAGTTTTCAGCACTAGAGATAATGGCTTTCAACTGACAGCTGTCAATTTATTTAAAAAAGCCTTTCGTTAACTAAGTTGTGGTCTCACCAAAGTTGTTGGTTTATGTAATAGTACATTGTTACACGAGTGGTGAAAGTGACTTATTTTTCCCGAGACGGGGTTTGGCGCCCGAGCGTAGCGAGGGCGCTAATAGTTCGAGGGACAAAATAAGTCTTTCACCCGAGGTAAACACTGTGCTTTTCATTACGAATACAAGGAAAGTAAAAATAAAAACAGGAATTGGCTAAAGAAATAATACAAGGAAGCATGAACAATACTCTACAACTCGAAAAAAAAAAAGATCGGATTGCCGCCTATTTTGTTTTTTTTTCCTTGGCCGGCCAACTTCATTATTTAGCCAGTATTTTTAATTTTCATTTTTAAATATTTTGACCAAATCTATGTTATTTAAAGAAATTGTTGAAACTAAATTATAATTAAGTATATATTCTTTAATTAATACTCAACTTTATGTTATTTCAATTTTACATCGTGCTGTAATTGAGTGACTGTAGAAAAAGTTTGAACATGGTTCCATAGAAATGGAACTAGTTTTTTTTTTATAATTTGACAGCTGTCAGTTGAAAGTGATTCTCCCGGGCCAGAAAAGTATTACTTTCAACCCGCTCCTCAGGCAACTTCAGACCTACTTTCAGTGTATGAGTAATGAAAAATAAAATTCACTCGTTTTTTATTTGGCTAATTCCTGTTTTTATTTTTACTTTCCTTGTATTCATATATAACACAGTGTTTACCTCGGGAGAAAAACTCATTTTGTCCCTCGAACTAAATAAGTCTCGGGACTAAAAAAGTTACTTTCATCCCTGGGGTAACAATGTACTATTAAGTGGTTACTTAAATATTTGTCACTGAAATGCTTGGTCGTTTTTTACACTATGACCTATTAATAAATTAATCTCTAGCGTATTTAAGATCGCCCCCAGACTTGAGATCGATTTATACGTATACCTATATATATCTTGTAACGATACTGACGCTTAGCACGGATAGAGTGGACTCGTGGCGAACGCCCCGAACGTCCGTATAGAAGCTTCGCTTCAAAAATACCACATCGATTATGGCATCAGTGACAGTGTCGGACATAATAATTATATTAAACTAGCTGTGCCCGCGACTTCGTCCGCGTGGAATATAATTGACAAAGTTTCATACAAACTTTCATCCCCTATTTTATCCCCTTGGGGGAAGAATTAATCAAAATCCTTTCTTAGCGGATGCCTACGTCATAACATCTACCTGCATGCCAAATTTCAGCCAGATCCGTCCAGTGGTTTGGGCTGTGCGTTGATAGATCACTATGTCAGTCAGTCACCTTTGAGTTATATATATATATAGATGATAACTAGTTACTTTCAATTCTTTTAGACTGTCCGTGCGGTGGAGATGCAACACTCATACCGGGTCAGACACCGACAGACTCTGAAGCGAGCGTCGCCGCTGCTAATAAGTATGAAACTGCATATAACTTACTGGCGCCCAGCATGGGACCAAATCCAAACTACCCCACTGTGTGTGTGTGTGTGTGTGTTAAGTACATGAGAGTTGATGGATGGGTGTATGTGAAATGTGAAGAAGTAACACAGTCAAAGCGTTTATTTTGTTTAGGCCTGCAGGGGGCATTTATAAATTGTCATATTTACATATTTTTCTTATATTTATAACCGGATCGAAACGCGATATCGATTGAGAAGATCCGGCAAGAAACTCAGCGGGCTTGTCTTTTTACATTTTTTAATATTTTTTATCGCCAGTTGCTTATAATTAATAATAACAAAGAGCAGTTGTTATTGAAGTCAATATCTCCAAGCTCCAGTTGTGTGTTTCCTTTTGAGATTACCAAGAATTACATAATGTAATACGGACTACTAGAGCAAGACACGGTACGCTTTGACAACAATACCGAATCCACTGCATTGCATTCACACTTGCCAGATGAAGCTAATACCGTATTTTTATGGGACTCCTCCCACCACATACTCCCACCACTGTTACTCCTGTAAACCAGTATCGACAATGGTGACCAATAATGACGTCGAGGTTTGACCCTCGACGAGTCCCGGGGAAAAGTTAAATTGTCTTAGAACCCGCACGAATATAATCGAAAGAAATAATAGGAGGAGTTGGTAGAAAAAAATCCACTTCCCTCCGGTGCAAAGCGGGAGACAAAAATAGCTGGTATGGGCTGATTGCCATAGAAGCAAGACTGTTACAGCTGATTGAAGACCAGTTGTGAGGCACCACGGATCGTTATTAGACTAATTGGATCCAAACTCGTACCATCTAAGCCATACTGTATGTCTATTGTCTTACGAGTGAATGTTTGAACTTCAATATTGTATTACAGGGAACGGATCGCAAGTAACGGCGTGGTGTTTCCTTGGCGTGGGGCTCGACTGCCTACCTTCGTAATTCCAAAGCACTACAGCCTGTGGTTACATCCTAACTTAACCACTGGGGAATTGAGAGGTAAGTTCGAAGACATGGAAGAAACTAAGCAGAATCACTTGCAATTTGACATTATACCTTGCTGAGTGTGCCGGAGGATATACAATGCAACAAATCTGATACCCTGAATTTTCCAGGAAATTAAGTCGTATTCAATTTATATTTGACGACCGCTTGGCGCAGAGGTTCGAGCGTAGGCCGCTCGGCTCACTGCACATGGTGGTTGCGGATTCGATTCCCGCTGGGGAAAAATTCGGAACTGCCCTTTCGTAATTTTCCTAAGGCTGGGTGTCACTGGGATCGCCCCCAGTCCATTGTACGATGCCCATAGTACAAGCGTTGCTTAGTTTGGGTCCATACAGTTGGTGTGTCAGTCTGGCGATATTTAATTTATTTATTATTATTTATAATATAAGTATATGCTTTACCCTATGTGCTTTTTTTATAAATACCCAAAAAAAGTAAGTTAGTGACTTATTGAAAATAAACAAACTTATTGAATGAGTTTTATTTAAAGTTACACTGGTTTAATTGTCACTGAACTCCTAAACGGCTGGGCCGATTTTGATAAAATTTTGTGTGTGTGTTTGAGTGGGTCCCTTGATGGTTTAAATTCTTAATTAGACGTGTTTGGTGGCTTTGCAATCGGGTTATAGGATAGGATTATCGTAGGACAAAGTATGCCGGGCCCTCTTTTTATTTTATTTTCTCTTGACAGGCGAAGTGTCCATAGACTTCAAAGTAGACAGAGACACAACATTCGTTGTGCTAAACCAGCGAGACATGAATGTGACAGAACGGGCTCTGTTCAAATCTGGCGGGTCTTTGGGACCGAAGGTGGCCAAAGTATTGGACTACCCACAGGCTGAACAAACTTACATTGAGTTTAAAGTAAGTATTAATGTTACACACACACAGACCAATAAGTAAAGACACTGCTTACGTCCACTGTTGTAGAACACTCGGCGAGGTATCGGGAGGTATCGGGAAAGACGCTGAATTTTGATTGCTCCGTTCAAGTCGAGCCGTGAATGAACCAATCAAAATGACTGGTACGGTCATACATATGCAGTGGCAATGATGTTAGGGGATGCCCGGTTATGCGGCGTCTATGGCTTATTGGTCTGTGCTTTCACATAATAATTACATTAAATAATATACCATTATAAATATCTGTTTTCCTACAGTCTATTTCATATAGGAAGTCTCGTAGACGTGGCGCAGTTGCGTATGGCCAATATAATTTACACTGTGTGCAATTTAGTTCCGTATATTCCCGCAGGACTTCCCATGGGAAGTAGACTGTAGTAGGGATAGAGCGTAGTGGGCTCAGTGCAGTCTCAATGTAATAAGAGACAAGCCCATTATCCAAGGCCCATTGCCAGTATAAAAAAACAGTGCCGTCTAGTGACGCCCGAAAGAAACGAAGCTTTATAGTGTAAAGCTTAGGGCGCTGCAGCTGCCACTCTGTATATATGTCGCCGCCAACTGGCTTAATCCGCCGTTCAATTAACAGCCTAGGCACTTTACTAAACAGCGCCGTTCAACTAACGGCCTAAATGATATTCAGCCGTATAGTCTATTACAACATTTAATAAATTGGCTGGCTAATGCTTAGGCAACTGGTTGAAATTTAAGTACTACAAAACTTTTTCAAAATACTACCCAAGCAGAACGACCTGGATGGGTTTAGGTTAGGGTTATTTTTTTTATGACCCCACAGAAACCCCACCCGGCAAATAGATTCGGTGGATCTAAAAAAAAACGTAAAAAACCTAAGTACCTAATAAAATGATTCCATCAAAGTTGTTTTTTTCCGACGCCATATTGACCATAGAGAATATAGAATATAGAGATATTGACAGTTTGGTGAGTTTCGGCGCTAGGTGGCAGAAAGTAAAACTAAATAGAAATGAACAGTCTAGGCAGGTAATTAAACGGCTAGGCAAGTAGTTAAACGTCATCGATCCAAGTAATTTGCCTAGCTGTTTGATCAAATGGCTGAATATCATTTAGGCCGTTAGTTGAACGGCGCTGTTTAGTAAAGTGCCTAGGCTGTTAATTGAACGGCGGATTAAGCTATTTGGCTGCGACATATACAAGGTAAAACAGAAAGGGTATACTTTTTTGTCAAAACTTAACTTTGTAATTCTAAAACTGTCAGCTTTGGAGGAAACTTGAAAATCAAAAGGTGTTATAGGGATACAGCTGTTGACAGATTTCATAAGTCTACAAAACCTTTAGTTCTTCAACTGTCCCACAAAGCCGATAGTTTGAGATTTACAAAGTTAAGTTGCAAAAAAATTAGTATACCCTTTATGTTTCACCTAGTATTGTGTATCGCTACTGATGTCCTCGTGTAACGCTACTGACTCTTAGCACGGATAGAGTGGCCGCGCGGCGAGCGCCCCGAACATCCGTATAGAAGCCTCGCTTCAAAATAGGGTGAAAGAAAGCGAACAAATTTGGGTATGACTCAAAAATGTCTTCGTCTTATTAAAATTAAGCTTCTTCTTTGCCCAGAAGTGAAACAGTCCTGAAGAATTTTACTTCTAATATAATTTGGTGTGTTCACAGGAGAAACTCCGTCGCAAGTACAACTACACACTAAGCCTTAGATTTATCACTAAATTAGAACGAAGCGACAAACAACGAGGTTTCTTCTTAACAGGAACTCATAGACAGTAAGTGAATACCTGAGTCGAGTACTAGAAAAGTCCCATTATGGGCGCCAATATTGTACATTGGCAACGGGCAACTGATCAAACGATCAAATGATACATTTTAAAAAATTACATTAAAATTACGTAAACATTTTTTACAGCGAAAAAAAAATATTTTATTAGAAATATAGAGTAAAAATATGAATTTCATCAGAAATAATAATAATAAAATTCCTAATACGTAAAAAAAATATTTGAAAATAGTGTCCTAAAAATATGACAGTAGGGAGGAATGGGTTAAAGGCAAATTATTCACGTCAATCTTAGTAAAAATTGGCGCCCAATCTGGGACCCCCCAGAAACTGAAGATAAATACACTTGTTTCAGTCGTTGCGCGGTATCAAGGTTTTGGCTAACACACGCCCGCTCCACTTTCCCTTGCTTAGACGAGCCACACTTCAGAGCTACGTTTAAATTGACGATAGTACGAGACAGGTGAGAAAACTGCTTTATTTATTTATTTATTTATCAACAAATGCTTGTTGTGCTTAAAGCTTAGCCAAGACGCACAACAAGCTAAATTACAGGAGCAGAATTAAATACTACTGCTCGCTCAAGAAGCTTATACATTTTTTAATAAATATACATGTAACTTTGTATGAAATATGTCAAGGGCTGGTTGCTGAGCAATAAAGGTATTGAGTAAATTTACTGCTTGGGCAGTTGGCAAAAATTGTTTGTCTATTCAATGACGGAAATTCATTTTCAATAATAATGTCAAAGAGTAGGGTGTCTTGCCCTACTAGTCGGAATTAAGTACTTTATGTAATTCTTGGTAATCTCAAAAGGGAACACACTGGAGCTATTATATAATTTACATTAATATCTACTACCCTTTGTAATTATTCATCATCATCAGCCTTACCTTTTCCCATTATCTGGGGTCGGCGCAGTATAACTTTTCCTTCCATACATCGCGCTTTCCCGTCATACTCACATCCACTCCAACCTCGTTCATATCACTCTTGATACAATCCATCCATCTTTTCTTGGGCCTTCCTCTCGCACTGTATCCATCCACATTCATATTCATCACTCGTTTAGTCACATCACCCTTTGTAATTATTAATTATATTAAAAACACTGGCGATTAAAAAAAATACAAAATGAAAAAAGACAAGCCCGCTGAGTTTCTTCTCGGTCGAGTTCGCGTTCCGATCCGGTTGTAGATATAAGTAAAATATTATGTGTAAATGACAATTTGTAAGTGCTCTTGTAGGCCTAAACAAAATAAACGCTTTGACTTTGGTCGCTTCACTTATGTCAGTGTAAAATGATTTTTTGGTCTGTCCGTAGGTTTCATGTTTCACTCACTAACACACCGATTGTGGCGACAGAAGAAGCTGGATTCTATTTGGGACATCGACTGGTAATATAATTATAAATAAATTTCGCCAGACTGACACACCAACTGTACGGTCCCAAACTAAGCGACGCTTGTACTATGGGTACCGTACAATGGACTGGGGGCGATCCCAGTGACACCCAGACCAGGGTGAATTAGAATTTAGCCCTCGAAAATTTCGACGAAATTTGCCCCGACGGGAATCGATCCCTCAACTACAGAGCGCAGTGCGCCGAGCGGCCTACGCTCGAACCACTGCGCCGAACGGTCGTCAATTAATCTATACAAATAAATAAAATTGGAGTGCCTGTATGTAATATCAAAATAACACCTTTTCACTAAATGCATATGAAAGTACATACGACACCTATAGCAAAAACGCGATTTAAAAAAAATTGTCTGTCTGTCAGTGTGTTTGTTCCGGGTAATCTCCGAAACGGCTGGACCGATTTTGACTGGACTTTCACTGGCAGAGAGCTGATGTTATAAGGAGTAACTTAGGCTACTTTAATTTTAGAAAAACAATTAGGGTTCCGCGTAAACAAATAAAAACACATGAAATCGAAGAGTATCTCCGAAACGGCTGGACCGATTTTGACGGGACTTTCACTGATAGATAGCTGATGGTATAAGCAGTAACTTAGGCTACTTTTATTTTAGAAAAACAAAATTAAAAAAATGGGTCCTGTCGCGCGGGCTCTGAACGCGGGAGCGGGCTTTTTTGTTAAGTTAAATTCCACGCAGACGAAGTCGCGGGCTCAGCTAGTAATATACTAATTTCTTTATATTACACTAGTGTCGTCAAGAGAACTTCTCTCTGTATCATAGGTCGACCGCTTGGCGCCGTGGTTCGATTCGGAAATGGCCATTTCGTAATTCACCCCGGTCTGGGTGTCACCGGGATCGCCCCCAGTCCATTGTACGGTGCCCATAGTACAAGCGTCGCTTAGTTTGGGACCGTACAGTTGGTGTGCCTGGCGATATTTTTTTTTTTGTTATTAACATTGACCCCTCCCCTCCTACTTCAGCTACAAGACGAGTTCGCCCTCACCCCGCCAATGCCTCCACACATGATGTCACTAGCCGTGTGTAGGCTCCAACGTAAAGCCGCTCCAGAGTTACCAACCGAAGCGACTTCAAACTTTACCGACACCACGACCACGCCGGAAGTGGGTACCGAAATACCGGAAGAGGATGTGCTGCCACCACCCGAAATCAGTCTGTACAGCGATCAGCAAGTTATTTTAGACGAGTCTGGGTGAGTGTTTTTCATTTTTTACTCGTATTATTGTTTATTATCCTTATATACTCGTATACCAGGTGAAACAAAAAGGGTATACTATTTTTTTTGCACCTTTACTTAGTAAATCTTAATCTATCGGCTTTGTGGGACAGTTAAAGTACATACTAAAGGTTTTGTAGACTTGTGAAATCTGTCAACAGCTGTATCCCTGTAACACCTTTTGTTTTTAAGTTTCCTCCAAAGCTGACAGTTTTAGAATTACAAAGTTAAGTTTTGAAAAATAGTATACCCTTTCTGTTTCAACCTGTATGGGTATATGATTCTTCTGTACGGGTGTTTGTCACTGATTTCCTCCTAAATGGCGGAATAAATAAGGCTTATTTATATAAATAACTAGCGGCCCGCCCCGGCTTCGCACGAGTACATTACGGTTAAATTATTGGAGTTTTAGTAAGGATCCCTAATTAAAAAAAAAATATAATATAGCCTATGTCACCGGGGGATAGTGTAGCTTCCCAACAGTGAAAGAATTGTTCAAATCGGTTCAGTAGTTTCGGAGCCTATTCATTACAATCAAACAAACAAAGTTTTCCTCTTTATAATATTAGTATGATTAAGATTTGAGCACATTCGTAAGAAAAATATAGGTACTCGTATCGTTTAGTTTTAGAACGCATCCTTTGCGCTGTTCTTTTTTTTGCTAAGATTGAGATTTGATTTTCATTTACTTACTTATTTAGTGATAATGGTGTTACCTGCTCACATTCTGTTGCTGTTCCTGAGAATGTGCACCATCTTTTATTCATTGTAAAGAGTAACCATTGAGTTTCTTGCCGGCCGGCGGTAGATTCTGGCTATTCATAAATGCTTTGTTGGCTTACATGAGAATAAAAACTATTTTTCATTACTCATACTCTGAAAGTAGCTCTGAAGTTGCCTGAGGAGCTGACAGATGTCAAATTATAAAAAAACAACTAGTTTCATTTTCACATTTCTATGGAACCATGTTCAAACTTTTTCTACAGTCACTCAATTACAGCACGATGTAAAATTGAAATAACATAAAGTTAAGTATTAATTAAAGAATATATATTTTTAAATGACTGAATTATAATTTAGTTTCAACAATTTTTTTTAAATAACATAGATTTGGGCAAAATATTTGAAGATCAAAATCAAAAATAATGGCTAAATAATGAAGTTGGCCGGCCTTCGAAAAAAAACAAAATAGGCGGCAGTCCGATCTTTTTTTTTTCGAGTTGTAGAGTATTGTTCATACTTCCTTGTATTACAAGTATTTCTTTAACCAATTCTTTTGTTAAACCAATGTTTTTATTTTTACTTTCCTTGTATTCGTAATGAAAAGCACAGTGTTTACCTCGGGTGAAAGACTTATTTTGTCCCTCGAACTATTAGCGCCCTCGCTACGCTCGGGCGCCAAACCCCGTCTCGGGACTAACTAAGTCACTTTCACCACTCGTGTGACAATGTACTATTGAGTTTGATTTTGAATGGTTTATTCCACAGACCGCTACTGGAATGGGTGCAGAGGACGATACAAATGTTTGCATTTGAACTGAACACATCGTATCCGTTACCAAAATTCGGTATGTCATTATTATTTCATTTTAACAATGTCGTCAAGCTGGGATAGCCGATTGGTTAAAGCACGCGTCTTGCGGGCACCAGATCCCGGGTTCAAACCCCGGCTCGCACCTCTGGATTTTTCGAAATCTATGTGCGAATCATAATTTCTATATGATTATCACTTGCTTACGGTGAAAGAAAACATCGTGAAGAAACCTGCATGTCTTAGAAGGTCTAACCAATTTTCGAAAGACATGTGAAATCCGCCAACCCGCACTGGGCCAGCGTGGTGGATTATGGCCTGAATGCCCCTCGTGTTGAGGGGAGGCCAGTGCCCAGGAGTGGGACGCCAAAAGGGCATTTTTTTTATTAATGTCTTCAAACTAATGTTTACACGACCGGTGCAGGCCCTAAAGTGTCCTGCCTTTAGGCTTCACAATAACACACTAGGGCACTGGATATAGTGATGGAACATTTCACAGGTAGCATGTGAAAAATCATATTATATAGGTTTTCATAAGTAGCACCTGCTACCGACATAGGTGGAAGCTGTTAAAATAATTGTTTAATTCAATTTTTATTTGTGACTGTGTGATTTTTTTTAACTTTTCTAGATATTGTTGTGGTGGAGGGCGGCAACCCGTACTCCGAAGGTTGGGGGCTGATAACACTGTCACCATCCACTTTGTCTGATACCAAGACCATCGCAAGACTACTGGCCCAGCAGGTACGTAATCAAACTATAACCATAGTCTAATAATTATAAAATATACAAATAAATAAAATTTAATAGTCTATTCGGTTTGTAATTTCAAAACAATTATTCACTAAATGAATATGAAAGTATTTATGGTTTTTATGTCAAAAAACTTTTTTTTTGTGTCAATGCCTTTGTTCCGGCTAATCCCCGAAATGGCTGGACCGACTTTGAAAGGACCCCACTGATGTCTGATGTTGTAAGGAGTAACTTAGGATACTTCTATTTTATCGAAGAAGGTACCACGCGGGTGTAGCCGCTGGGAACAGCTAGTCATAAAATAAAGTTGTTGTATTTCAGCTTCTTTCATACTCTGGAAGGAATAAATCTAATTAAAAGTAACCCTCTTTATGTATAATTTGCGAAAAAACAAATAAATAAATATCGCCAGACTGACACACCAACTGCACGGTCCCAAACTAAGCGACGCTTGTACTATGGGTACCGTACAATGGACTGGGGGCGATCCCGGTGACATTTGAATTACGAAAAGGCCGTTTCCAACATGTGCCCCGACCCGAATCGAACCCGCAACCACTCGCTGCAGTGAGCTGAGCGGCGTTTCTTCTTCTATCTTTCGTCTTTTTTTTTTAATAATAACATTTTGTGTGTTATTTCCACGAATATGATAATTTGAAGACTTCAAAAGCCTTTCATAGATCCATCATCGTGGATATTGTTTTACTAGTAAGTACACTGATTGTGCAGTGGTTCGGCGGGCTGGTGTCGCCGCGCTGGTGGTCGGCGCAGTGGCTGCTGGAGGCGCTGACGTCGGTGCTGGCGGAGAAGGCGCCGGCGCCGCCCGGCCGCGCCGCGCGGCGCCCGCCCGGCGCGCTGCTGCTGGACCACGTGCTGCCGGCGCTCAGGTCAGTTTGGACACATTGCTCTCTGTTTTCTGCACTATTTTTTTTTTGCGCTCCAGCCCTCTGGGCAGGGGGGCAGCTAGCTCAAGGGCGCCACAAGGGACACGACCTCGGCTTGGGCCGCTGCCAGGAGAGGTGGCGAGGGTCAATCTACCACCGGATCGGAACGCATTTTTGCACATCTAAGCTAGAAAGAATATATTACCAGTCATGTCGGTTTATTACTTTACTTGTGTTCCCGTTAGCCCCTCTAGCTTTTTTTCTTATTATTAAGTTATAGGCAAGTATTTGACCACTATCTCACTTGATGGTAAGTGACGGTGAGGTCTACGGTGGTGCATACTTGCCTAAAAGGTATCTGTTCACTCTCGACTTGAAAACAGCCAGGTTATAGTCAACCGGGAACAAAGACGATAGGCTAAGCTAATGCTTGTGTTAGGAGTGAACCCACGTCAATAGTTTAATGGCCAGGACGAGGATCGAACCCGTAACCTCTCGGCTACGAGGGCGGACCCTCTAACCACTATGCTATTGACGCCTCAAACATTAAAATTGAAGATATTTTAATAAATAACTCTAAATTGAAAATTTAAAAACCCCCGATGCGACGACCTATTCATCAAATGTATAATTTACCTAGTTCTTCCAAATAATGAAGTTAGCGCGATTTGCGTAGCTCCCGTAGCTCAGTATCCATAACTCATCTCGCAAATTCATCTGGTACAACTAGTTTCGATGCCAGATTATGAAAGCGCCATTTACATAGTTTGTTTTGGCTTCCTCATTTATAATCTGATGTACAATAATCAACAGAAAATCTGTGTAAAAGTATGAGTCATTATTTTGTTATGACATTAGAATAGACAACGAATCTAAATATTGATGCCACGGAGGTTTAATTCCTAGTAAAAGATTATCAATTATGATTCAATTTGATGTAATAACTCTGGTTGAGGCGGACGGGAGCAGCCCAGGGGAAGAATTTTCAATAACGCTAAAATTATTTTAAATTAGATTTGTTTTTTTTATATTTTTTCTCAATGGCGGAGCAGCGCCCTCTAGAATGATTATAGCGTAATATTCCATGACCATTAACAAAACAAACAAAATTTTACGCATGCGCGTATCCATCATTTGAAACGTGACTTATGGAACGTCTTTAGTTCATACACAAATCTCATATAAAAATTGATAAAATATAAATTTTTTCCAGTATCAGGGAAACTTTTCAAATTTATAATATTGATAAAAGCCAGTTCAGACTATTACGATCATTTAAAAATATAATAAATCGAAATCCAATAATCACAAATTTCGAATGGATTCGAGCCGTGGGAATTGGTTTTGGCCGTGAATGTGGCTTTTTTAACCTACAAAAGAGCTGATGATCTTCAAACGGCTGAACCGATTTTCATGAAACATAGCTAAGAACACTCTCGATCAGAATACCTATCTAACAAAAGAAACAAAATTGAAATCGGTTCATCAGCTTGGGCGCTACGTGGCTACAGACAGACACACAGATACACAGATACACAGATACACAGATACACATGTTAAACTTATAACACCCCTCGTTTTTCGTCGGGGGTTAAAAATGGGAGCTGTTTGAAATGCAAGTGTTCTTGAATTTTTTGTCTGTTTGTCTGTGTGTTTATGAATTAGGTACACAAAGGAAGAAGGAACTGATAACATCGGGGTTTTCTATATTAAAATATTATCATCAAGCTTCTGTAGAATTAAATCTAAAATTTGCGCTAACAAAGTTACAGGTGTAAGCTAGTGTTCATTAATATTGTACCCAGGTTGGATTCCAGCACTTCGGTCAGAGCTGTGGCGTCTCCGCGCCTGGAGAGGGCGGACATAGAGGGTTCTGCTGATGAACTCTCCCTGCACAAGGTACTGTCTACAATTATTTATCACCGATGAAAATGTACATCTAATTTGCTTGGTACACTCGACAATTTTGTTTTAAACCCTAGTGATTAGATAGGCCACCCTCGTAGCTGAGAGGTTCCGGGCTCAATCCCCGTCCTGGTCATTAAACTATTGACGTGAGCCCACCCCTAACAGAATCATTAGCTTAGCTGGAGGGGCTAATGGGAATACTAGTAACGTGATAAACTCACACTGCTAGTAATCCTTTTTGAAATGCATTATCGATTAAACTGGCGTGTGAAATTTGAGTTGGTTTGGTGGGTTTAAAAGCACAGTGTGCCTTTTCGATGTCAAACAGCTGGGTTAGCATCGATTCCATAATTTTCTTCGAGTGTTTAAGGCATTTTTTTTTTTTTTTTTTTTTAAAGTGATTGTACACTTAGTGTGCACAATCTGCCGCGTCTCCTCTAACAGAGTCAGAGACCTTGTTGATACTTTTAGTTTTCTATGAAAATCATTTAATTTAATATGTTCAGTTTCCTTTATTTGTTTATTGTTATTTATATTTCCATATTAAGTTTCATTCGTGTATTATTATTATTTTCTTGTTTGTATATTTTATCACAGTGCGGCATGTATATAGAATCAGCGATATTAAATTTACGGTTGAATTGTATTTACTTTAAATCAGAGATAAAGTACAAATTATTTGGTATTATTGTCTGTTTTTAAGGTATTACCACATGTTATTGTCAACCATAATCAACCAAAATGCGTCTTGAGTGTGATTTTTACCGGTCTGTTTGTGTAATAGATAGGGTTTGTAATGTGTGTGCGTGCGCAGGGCGCGGCCATAGTGAGCATGGCGATAGAGGCGGCGGGCGCGGCGGCCGGCCGCGCGGCGCTGGCGCGGTTGCTGCGCTACCACCGCTTCGCCAGCGCTGACGCTAGGTACGCTATATCAACTTCCCTTTCAGGACCCCCAGGGCATAGTTAAGTCTAAGCCTTAAACTCTCCAATTTAACAAAATACGTGTATTTAAAATGGGTATATATGAATAAATATACTTCTTATAAAATTATGATTATTTGTAAATAATTGTACTTGGTAGCTAGTAATCTCAATAGGTTTTGTAGGCTGTACTAAGTATGGTAGTATGAGAAGGATTTTTACCCCGTTGGAAAATAAATGTGAACATTCAACATTACCACCGACAACTTTATGGTTGTAGGAATCGATGACGAAAATTCTCAAAAGTATGGAACCATTGCAACAAAATATTGTACTTTAAAACAAAACTCCCCAAATTACGCAGGGACCTATGGCGCGCGTTAGAACACGATGGGCCGGCTGACGAGAGCGGCATTGGCACGGCGTGGGACGGCTGGTGCGAGCGGCCCGGGTACCCGCTGCTCTGTGCGACTGAGATGGGAAATGATGTATTGCTTAAGCAAGAGAGGTATGAATCTTTGAAATGAATTCTTGTAACAAATAAAAATGGTTAAAGTCAAAAGTCCCATAATGGGCGCCATGGCGCCCAACGTGGGACTAACTTTTTTTTTTCCAACAAAAAAAAACAAAACAAACAACAAAAAATTTTCTTTACTTCCAACAAATTCCTAAGGTTCGTGATGTCAGCGGAGCCGCCAGACCCTGATCCTCCGATGATCAACGATCTCCTGACTATGGATCTTCGAGCTGAACTGGACGAGTTGTTCTATGAGCCTGGTGAGCTAACCTACTAAATTATCAAGTTGACCGTTACACTCTTACGTATATTTTCTCTTACACACATACGTTCTACTTCACTCTCACTACAATTATCTAGTTTAGATATCATGGATTATGTTTCACCAATTACTTCTCTTTACTAAGTACAAGAGAGAGAATAAAAAACGTCCAAATATCTTTGTCATTTCTTTGTCACAGCTTGTTTTTTTAAGCCCCGACGAAAAAAGAGGGGTGTTATAAGTTTAACATGTGTATCTGTGTGTCTGTCTGTGGCTTAGGTACGCCAAAACGGATGAAATGATTTTAATTTAGTTTTTTTGTTAGTAATATATTCTGATCGAGAGTGTTCTTAGCTATGTTTCAAGAAAATCGGTTCAGCCTATTGAAATTTTCAGCTCTTTTGTAGTTTAACTTTAAATTTAGAGTTATAGGTACTATAGTATATTTCAATTCCCTACAGAGAACTTTACAGAAATAACAGACGAAGATTTGAATGCAACAACGACCGCTCCAACAACGTCGACGACCAAACGTACCACGGTGAAGACGACAAAAGCGCCGCCACACCAGTGGGTAATACCGGTCACCTTCGCCGTGGGACCACTGAAGAACGAACACGGTGAAGAGTTGGAGAATATCACCAGGGCTTGGAAGAATGTTACAGAGAACATGCATAATGGGACTTGGTGAGAGAAGAATCTGAATATACAGGGTGTAAGGGGGCATCGTAACGAAAGCTGAACCCCCAGACTTGGAATTTTTTGACAAAATTTTCGTGAATTATGATATTTTTTTTAAATTTTTTTAATTTTTTTTTGCGTGATATGCGCACTCGTACGTATCGAGTCTTAATTTATATTGCAGTTTATTTCTAAAATAGTAAATTCATTCATTTAATATGTAAAATCACTTGAGATATATTTGTATTTGATATCATGATAATATCTATTTTAAAATGCTGAAGTAATTGAGCATCGTTCATGAAAATATCGCCGGAAAATTCCAACTCCATAATCGTGAATTGGATCCATGGCAGTTTTCGTTACGATGCCCCTTACACCCTGTATAAGGAGAATCTGACTGTCCGACTGATCAATAAATGCGCAGCCTGAGCCGGTGCTGGTGCTAGAAATGGCTGACATTAATGAGTTCCATTATGAGAACCGGATATAAACCGAATTGTCTTCGGTGATTTTCCGTTAAACACCGCTCCGTTGGAAAAGTTATTTGTACCAGTAATCGGTAATAAACCGATTTTTTTCGGTGATTTTCCGGTAATCACTGCTCCGTAGAAAAAAAAACTTTTTTTTCAGTTAATGAAACCCTTCTGTTTCAGGTACGACATTGGCAATGACACAAAGCCAGTCGTTATATCTCGTTGGGCTGAAAATGAAACTCATTTGATATGGATGAATGATACTGAGAGTGAGTTTAGTATTATTAATTACTAGTATAATTTATAATTAACTAGCTGAGCCCGCGATTTCGTCCGCGTGGAATTTAACTTAAAAAAAAAGCCCGCTCCCGCGTTCTGAGCCCGACAGGACCCATTTTCTTAAATTTAAGTAGTTTTTCTAAAATATAAGTAGCCTAAGTTACTCCTTAAAACATCAGCTATCTGCCAGTGAAAGTCCCGTCAAAGTCGGTCCAGCCGTGTCGGAGATTACCCGGAACAAACACACAGACAGACAGACAGACAGACAGACATACAGACAAAAATGTTTTAAATCGCGTTTTTGTTATAGGTGTCGTATGTACTTTCATATGCATTTAGTGAAAAGGTGTTATTTTGATATTACAAACAGAAACTCCAATTTTATTTATTTGTATAGATTAAGTCAGAAAACAAGCTTACGAACTATCTGATGTTAAGCAGTTACGCTTGTAGATGCTTGCAATACCATTGCTCGCACGTTGTTGACCAGGAGGCCAACTCTGTAAGCTACTTAAAACGCAATAGAAACGCAAATGCTCCGCTTTTGACGTTTTTTGTGACATACTACCCACAGGCTGACACGTCCTGTACTATTCTATTGTCATTGATCTGGTACTACGCTAGCGATTATTCAGCTTGCGACTGGTTCCGTTTTTTTTTTTTAAGTCAATGTGAGGACCTGTGCCTAATGCTATTGGAGTCATTTAGTTTTAAAATATTTTTTTCTTAATCCTAAGATTAATGCTCACTGGAGTTGAGAAGTCAAAATATGACGCTTTACGCTAATTAAAATTTTTTGATCTGGCAAAAGTGGTCAAAAACAAAACCAAGCGCTCAATTGCATGAACTAGACGCAAATTCAAATTCAAAGCGTTTATTTTGTTTAGGCCTACGGGGGCACTTACAAATTGTCAATTTTACATATTTTTTTTCTTATATCTACAACCGGATCGGAACGCGACCTCGACTGAGAAGATCCGGCAAGAAACTCAGCGGGCTTGTCTTTTTACATGTCATTTTTTTATTTATTTTTTATCGCCAGTTGCTTTTATTCAATAATTACAAAGGGTAGTAGATATTAATATAAATATTATAATAGCTCCAGTGTGTTGCCTTCTGATATTACTAAGAATTACACAAATAATTCGGACTATGAAGGACATAAACACTACAGAATATGAAGACATCGACAAGAAACGCTCACGTTTGCGTTTACAGTTGCTAACAGAGTTGGGGCCCAGTTTCAAATTCATTTGTAAAAGGAGGATCCAAGCTGTCGTTTTCGACATAGAAAACTTTCCGTTAAGTGTGAAGGGGGGAAGGACAGAGTGAAGGGAAGGGATACGTTGAGCTTCTGGCTCTCTCACTCATCGTACGAAACGCAGCTATTAGTCTCTCCTCTGCAATTAGAAGGCATTTTTTTCCGTTTTTTTTAATAGCCCTTGTTTACATTACTGTTTTTTTTATTTTAGTGATCATTCCGGACCTGGGTAAACATAAATGGGTGAGGTACAATGTGGGAGCGAGAGGACTATATCGCGTCGCGCCGCAAGACAGGACTGAAGGGGAGGTAAGATGAGAGTGAGATATCGAGAGGGATCAGTGTGGAGAAGTCTCAAACCAATGTAAATAAATAAATAAAAAAATATCGCCAGAGGAACACACCAACTGTATGGTCCCAAACTAAGCAACGCTTGTACTATGGGTACCGTACAATGGACTGGGGGCGATCCATGTGACACCCAAACCAGGGCAAATGACGAGAAGGCCATTTCCGAAATTTGCCCCAGCGGGAATCGAACCCGCAACTAACACGTGCAGTGAGCCGAGCGGCCTTCGCTCGAACCACTGCGCCAAGCGGTCGTCATAAAGGCGATAAGTCCGCACGACACTTCTGATGTTAAACAGTTACCGTAACCTATAGATGCTTGCAATACCAAAGGCAATGCTCGCACGTTGCCCACCTGAAGGGGTGTGGGACAGTGTGGCTCCCTCAGTTATAGTACTAAACGAATCTTCTATGAGAGGATGGTCCAACCCATGTATGTGCTGTAATCAATTGGCTACAGCAGGGCTCTGCAACCGTATGAATAAAAATAGAGATTAAATAAAATAAAAAAAGCCTTTTAGTTTTCGCTCTAAAAATATACAGGATCTAAGGGGTATCGTAACGATAACTGATCTACGATGGATTCAACTCAAAACGCTCGAGCGCGCACTGAGTTTTGATTTACATTAAGTACTAGCTGTGCCCCGCGACTTCATCCGCGTAGTATTGGATTATTGGGTTAAAAAGTATCCTATATGTTAATCCCGGTTATAATCTATCTGTGTTCCAAATTTCATCCAAATCCGTTCAGTAGTTTTTGCGTGAAGAAGTAACAAACATACATACATACATACATACATCCACACTCACAAACTTTCGCATTTATAATATTAGTAGGATTTATGGATTATTATTAATTGAGTATAATTCATGAGAATATCGAAAGAAAATTCCAACTCTGGGGCATCCAGAGTTGAATCCATGGTATCAGTTTTCGTTACGATGCCCCTTACACCCTGTTTGGGTATTGAATGTATGGTCCGTGCAGTCGGTAGAGGCGGCCGCGGCGCTGTACGCGGGCGGCGCTGCGGCGGAGCGCGCGCTGCTGCTGGACGACGCCTTCGTACTTAGCCGCGCCGGGCGCCTGCCCGCCAGCAGGGCCATCGCAGCCATTGGTATGTACCAGCTGCAGCTCCGCGGTTCTGCGCGATGTATGGCGGACGGTTATCCACCGTTGGTTTTAGTGAGGCCTATCTTTCGGCAAAACACCGGTTTTTGTTGCAAATATCTAAAATTCGAATATGTTTCCTAATTCCGACATGTATTGCACATTTTCATTTCAATCATAAAAGTAATCAGTATGTTCTATAAAAACCGATATTCATCGGTTTTTATTAAAAACCGGTACTTATCGGTTTCGCCATCACTAGTGGTAGTAAGTACTCGTGCTAGGTTCTAGTAGTGTAGCGCCGTGTGGTGGGCGCAGGGCGGCTGCGCGCGGAGCCGCACGGGGCGGTGTGGCGCGTGGCGCTGGCGCACCTGGGCGGGTGGCGCGAGCTGCTGCGCGGCGCGGCGGCCGGCCCGCGGCTGGCGCGGCTGCTGGGCGCGCTGCTGCCAACAGCTGTGCCCGTGTACTCGCGCCACCCGCACGAGACCCTCTCCGAGGATCAGCTGTGAGTAAAACTCTAAATTATTTTTATTCACGTAAGCCAACAAAGCACTTATGAACAGTCAGAATCTACCACCGGTTCGGAATGCCGCTTCCACTGAGAATATCCGGCAAGAAACTCAATGGTTACTCTTTTCAATGGATTAAAGATGGTGTACATTCTCAGGAACAGCATAAAAAAATATGAGCAGGCAACACCATTGTCACTAAATAAGTAATAGAAAATAATAATCAAGTCTATTTATATATAGTATAGTATATAGTATTTTGCCGCGACCAGTGCCGGACTCATGTAACAGAGGGCCCTGGGGCTAAAATGACACCGGGACACTGTTTAAACAAAAAAAAACAATTAGCTCTTTATCGCCCACTGCAGTGCATACTATATCAAGGTGGGAGACATTTTTTTGTGATATGCCGTTCGAGGTTTATTGGTTACTAGCGATCCGCCCCGGCTTCGCACGGGTGCAATAAATTATCAGTGTTTCTCTATTATGCATGTATAAATAAATACAATTGGAGTGTCTGTTTGTAATATCAAAATAACACCTTTTCACTAATTGCATATGAAAGTACAAACGACACCTATAAAAAAAACTCGATATAAAAAAAATGTCTGTCTGTCTGTGTGTTTGTTCCGGGTAATTTCCGAAACGGCTGGACCGATTTTGACTGGACTTTCACTGGCAGATAGCTGATGTTATAAGCAGTAACTTAGGCTACATTTATTATAGAAAAACAACGTTTTAAAAAATTGATCCTGTCGCGCGGGCTCGGAACGCGGGCGCGGGCTTTTTTGTTAAGTTAAATTCCACGCGAACGAAGTCTCGGGCTCAGCTAGTTATACATATAAACCTTCCTCTTGAATCACTCTATCTATTAAAAAAAACGCATTACAATCCGTTGCGTAGTTTTAATGATCTAGGCATACATAGGGACAGACAGCGGGAAGCGACTTTGTTTTATACTCTGTAGTGACAGTGATTTTCTGTCAGGTGGCTGAGCGGCGCCCTCCTCACGGCGGGGGTGGAGTGGGGGAACCAGGCCGTCACGCAGCAGGCAGTGGAACTATTCGACGCTTGGTACCGACACAACAGGACCATGCCGGAGATATATCAGGAGGTAAGAGCTATCTTTACAGGAGACTCATGGATAGATAATAATAAGAATGTAGCCCTTTTTGAGGTCCCACTCCTGGGCACGGGCCCCCCCTCACGACGAGGGGGACTCAGGCCGCAATCCACCACGCTGGCCCAGTGCGGGTTGGCGGATCGCATTTGAATTGCAATACGTCAAAACTGACGTTTCGCATATCTGAATACGTTAGTTTTGACAGTTTTCCTATAGAAGAACTGTCAAAACTGACATATTTTGAAGCGAAGCTTCTATACGGATGATCGGAGCGCTCGCCGCGCGGCCACTCTATCCGTGCTAAGCGTCAGTAGCGTTACTCGATATATATAGGTATACGGAGTGGCAGCTGCGGCGCCATACGCTTTATACTATAACGCTTCGCTTCTTTCGGGCGTCCCTAGACGGCACTGTATTTAATGACGCGGTGTGTCAGTTTGTATAGCGATTCGAACGAGATGTGAGTGGTTAACAAAGTTGGGTCCCTAGGCTGCTTTCACGGCCGGCGTGCGGACACACGGCGAGCCGGCTTGGGGAGCATGTTGGCGAGCCCTGCTCGCGTCGTACGCCGCACCGCGCCCGCTGTACTCGCACAAAGCGCTGCTCACCGCGCTCGCGTCGCCAACAGACGATTGGCTGTTCAATAGGTAGGTTTATTTATAATGTAATAGGTACTAACATTTTGTTATTATACTAGGTGAAATATAAAGGGTATACTATTTTTTTTTTTTTGCAACTTAACTTTGTAAATCTCAAACTATCAGCTTTGTGGGACAGTTGAAGTACTAAAGGTTTTGTAGACTTGTGAAATATGTCAACAGCTGTATTCCTATAACACCTTTTGTTTTTTAGTTTCCTCCAAAGCTGATAGTTTGAGGATTACAAAGTTAAGTTTTGAAAAAAAAAGTATACCCTTTCTGTTTCAACCTGTATAATTAAAAATTATTTTATGAAAATTACTTGTCATGACATAAGTATAACATAATATATTATTAAGCTACCTACCTATCTATACAAATAAATGAAATTGGAGTGTCTGTTTGTAATATCAGAATAACACCTTTTTACTAAATACATATGAAAGTAGGTATCATACGGTAGGTACTTATAACAAAAACCCAGAGAGATGTTAACTAAAGGAGGCGTGACGTGCTTCATTTTACTAATAAAAAATTCTGTCAGATTTTGGGGGGGACGAGGTAACCACTACAAAGAAATGATGCACAATTACTAAAACAAAAATTGTGTCATTATGAATGCACACTTAAATAAATATTCAACACTAGTAACTTTTACGCACACTAATCGGTCAAATACGTCAACATGCAAGAATTTACGAGTGTAAGACACTAAGTGCAATAGGGAGAAACCAGTATCGATATTTCTAATTAGATATATCGATAGTTTTACTTTCTCATCATCACAAAAATATTGCAGACGTGTGCATTTCTTCATCTAATACAAAATATGATTTATTTTGTATATTATGGTATCTTATACAGTACGATAATTTATCGTTTATGCATTACTTTAAAAAAATCCCTCGCTGTGGTAATGAAACATTTAAAAGAAATAATATTTTAATACAAAATACAAGGTGAAACTTCTACTGCATCACTTATATATACTTCACGTGTATATATCAGTGAAATATTTTTTTAGAATCATGTCAGTAGAAATATAAATAAAATACTTACGGCATCAGCTAAAAAATAATATTGGTACTGCATTATCTACTATTTTTTCGTCGTTTATTAGATAAACATTGGAATTGCGACGAATCAAAGTGTACTGAACAAATCGATACCTCCCACGTAAGTTGTTGTATCCCCAAAACCGTAATTTTACAGGAGAGCATTTTAAAGATTCAAATTGCACTAAAAACTGCATTTATTATTGTATCTTTGTGAAATTTGGTATATAAGTTTAATTTATAGTATTCTTGACTATGTTGAAAGATAATTTAAGAAAATATGAATATTTTATGAGATATTGTTCATACAACATTTCACTGCGGAGTACAAGCTGCGCCAGTTGTTGTATGTCATACTTACAACATTTTACTGCGGAGTACAGGCTGCGCCAGTTGTTGTATGTCATAATTACAACATTTTACGGCGGAGTAAAGGCTGCGCCAGTTGTTGTATATCGTACTTGCAACAATATACCGCGAAGTTTAAATTTCGTCGGTTGTTGTATGTGACAATAACAATATAAATCTGTCAAAAATTTGATTGTGTATTATTGCACGTGAACAAATTATAGGCAAAGAAAATAAAAATAAATTATGATCTAGGATAAATGTCTATATTTTTGTAATAGGACATATTTAAAAATGATTTTTTTAATTGATTTTATAATAAAAACAGTAATTTCTTCCAGTACTCTGTAATAAAAATAATCCAAACATAATCATAAAAATTAACATGATGAAACATAAAATAAATAATATGACTTACTTAATAATTTATATAAGATCAACTTAAAATGAAGATGACTATAAATCAGGTAACCATTTGTAATTATCGGCAGTGTAGCCTTAAATCAGTAAAAAACAAAGCAAATAAAAACGAAGTCGCATAATGAAAATAAATATAAATAAGTTAAAAAAGAAAATACTAATTTACCTCCTAATTAATTCTGAATCAGAAATAATCATCATTATGAGAGCCAGCAACAAAAGATAGACTCCTGAAAAAGTCGTGCTATGTGGCTGACATAATTCCACTGTGGCAGAGACTCATTAAGTCATCATATTTTGCCTTAGTTAAGCGAAGATGGTTGGAATAGAGAGGGCATAGCTCTGCTATACTATTTATTGGACGTCTTCGGGTATTGGTATTAATGGTAATTATTGTTTGCCAAGTCGTAACGATATAATTGTTTTTATTTCAAATATCGGCAGACTGACACACCATCTGTATCGTCCCAAACTAAGCAATTCTTGTACTATAGGTACAGTAAAATGGACTAGGAGCTATCCCAGTGACACCTAGACAAGGGCAAATTATGAAAAGGCCATTTCCGAATATTTCCCCGATGGGAGTCGAACCCGCAACCACCATGTGCAGTGAGACGAGCGGCCTGCGTTCGAACCACTGCAGTCGTAAATTTAAAAGGATTTTCGGCACATACTCGCTCTCGTTGGTCCATTTAACTACGTCTCCACATATATTTTTCAACCAATTACGCCCTTATTGGGACTAGTCCCGCCACACACTCCCACCACTGTAACTCCTGTAAGCCAGGATTGACAATGGTGACCAATAATGACGTCGAGGTTTTTTGACCCTCCACGAGTCCCGGGGAAAAGTTAAATTGTCTTGGAACCCGAACGAATTTAATCGAAAGAAATTATAGGAGGAGTTGGAAGAAAAAAAATCCACTTCCCTCCAGTGCAAAGCAGGAGACTAAAATAGCTGGTATGGGCTGATTGCCATAGAAACAAGTCTGTTACAGCTGATTGAAGACCAGTTGTAAGCCATCACGGATCGTAATATGACTAATTGGACCTAAACTCGAGAGCTGATTATACTTGATTCCAATAATAGGTATGGCAAAAGCGCTTGAACGCACGGAAATTGTCCCTGGTTTCCACAAGGTCTGTGTAATTAACTGCTCCAGATGTCACTTGCAGGCTATTTAGCATAGAAGTCCGTGCCAGAGACTGCACTCCCACAGGATGTGATGTGCAGATTGTTTATGATTGTTTTGCGGCGTCGAACATTGACAAAAAGGGGAAGGAACCAATTTGAAGTGGCCCTTAGTTATTGTATCCCATCTGGATTGACCGCATTCGGTCAGAAGATCTTCGTAAACGACAAATATCGGACTAAATAATCTAGAGATTTAAGAGCGGTCTCGCGCTTTAAGGAACTCGGGGTTCATGCTCTCTCGACTAGAAGATTACGTCCAATTACGCCCGTTCAAAAGTTATTTTTAGTTATAAAAATCACTATTATTAATTTCTATGACATTATATGGTCTTCCATCCTGTTTAGCTCATCTAACCAAGCTAAACCATTCCAAAGGTGTATTAAATAAGTTTATTTTTTGATGAACGTTCTATGAAAGCGTGAAAGCTGTCACCCTCTGCTTTTACCTCTGTACCTTTTTCGAGAAAGGTATGTTTTATAGTTATGTTAAGTTTATGAGCAATATACACATAAAACGCAAACACAATGTGATTGCGGTTCTGACCGGCACAATTATCAGACCAGAATCTAAATTCGGTCGGTGACAATTCAAGTACGTAGGGGTAGTAGGTAAGAAGTAGTATGAACGTTGTGTAAAGATAGTGGCACTAACTCCAAATGAAATAAATAACAAGGTCCCTGGTTATTTCTAGCTTTTTAGTGCACCCAAGTTATTTGATGGTGGTTTATTTTTTTATTTAAAATTTCATATATTAAGCAAAGCATTTTAAGACCCAATTTTAGAAATTATTTTCGACATACAACATTGAATTGGAGTAAAAAAAAAGTAATAGCAACGTAAAATATAGTATGTCACCATACAACAAACTTTTGAATAACAACTCCCGAAGTAAAATGTAGTATTTATTACATACAACAATTATTTTTATTTAAATGTAAACGTATAATGGTACATGTATTACATACAACAAATTTCATGAACGCTTAACGACGTATACTGTTGTAAGTAATCTATACAACATTTCAGGTCGGTTGAAAGTCCGGCGTAGTCTGTTTTATGTGACCAATACGACACGCGAGCGCGCGGTTCCCGCTCTCCCGCACCCCGCGTATACCATTGCAAAGGTATATACAACGTTGTAGCCCGTTCTCGTTCAAAAGTTACAACAATATACGTCTAGAAAATCCTTGAAAAAGTCGTGTTTTCATTATTTTTTCACTTGGAATGCATTCAATAATGCAAATTAGGATAGTTTTCAGTAAAAACGCAAAACGGCATTTTTGTGGCATACAACAACTTACGTGGGAGGTATCGAAATAATACTTGTGCGAGTAGGTTCCCAACCCCAAAAAATATAATTTTATCGATACACGTCCACAATCATAAATTTATCACTGCCGCAACACTATTCAAAATGGCGAACTCGAGATACCATACTACACTTTTCAATTATTTCGTACTCGATTGTTTAATCGATAATGTTTTCGATTTTATGACATTTTATTTATTTTAGTTAGAAATAAGGGATTATTTACATCAAAAACACTTACTTATGAAACGTTACTCCGTTTTTTTGTAGATTAGAGGTGTTTGACCTCTTCTTGCAATGGTTTATAGCGCAGGTCGGCATTTTTTATGGAGCACCTTCCACATCGAAAACGATACTGACTTTGATTAAATCGATTCCATAAACACTTTTTATAAACGTGTTAGACCTTATTGTTCTTATACCTTGGCAGAGGGGAATGATCATGTAAGTCTAGTCCATAGATAAATAAATGGTCTAAGCAAAAACCCGATTATTATTTTTTTGTCTGTCTGAGTCGTCAAGCCTTATCTGTCAATAGAAATAAGAATGAGCAACGCCTTGCGTCTTATCGATAGTTTGATATTAATCATGGCTAGTTCCCAATGAGGGCATTGGGCATGTTAAATTTGTTTTATTTCATTTAAGTACTTAGTTCTATGAATTTTGTAAAACCTATTTGAAAATATTACCGTGATGTTCATCGATATCGATTCCCTACTATTACGCACACCATTGTGGCACTCCATAAGTTATATTATGTGCGAACGAGACAGCCTAATAACAATGATTCATTGGCCGACTTTTCCTTCACCAAAGTGCGCCGACGACTTAGGCCCGTTTTAATAAATCGATCTTTAAGTCTGAGAGCGATCTGGGAAATGTCATTCTTATGTCAAACCAGTAAAAAGTGACATGTCAAAAGAGTACACAAGATCGCTGTCAGACTTGAGATCGATTTAAGAATACGGGGCTCAAGACTAGAGTATCGCACGGTGATTGGTCGGTGCAGGTTCGCGGCGACGGTGATGTCGCGCGAGGCGGAGCGCGGCCGCGAGTGGCGCGCCTGGCCCACGGCGCTGGCCGCCGCCGCTTGCAGGTCAGTGGCCTAGTGATGCCTTACTATCGATAGTTGACACCGAAAACTAGTTACAATACCTATAGTATCTATCGAAAATGAAAATCAATACTATGACGACTGATCGATAGTATACAGGAGTGCTACTCTTAGCAACGATAATCGATATATCGTGACATTCGTATCGTCGAATCCTACTCTAAATTCCATCTTTTTTGTGCCGTCGTATATCATCTGAACGAACGATTAATTTTGTATTGTTCGTTCAATAATCGATACGTTTGCAAAAATGATGGAATTGGTAGTAGGATTCGTCAATATGAATCTCACGATATATCGATTATCGTTGCTAAGAGTAGCACCCCTGTACTGACATCGATAGTATCACAATATTGGCGTGTTCTACGGAAATCACTGTCGATACTATCGATAGTATCGTTATCGGTTCTCAATCTAAATATATATAACTCAAAGGTGACTGACTGACTGACTGACTGACACAGAGATCTATCAACGCGCAGCCCAAACCACTGGACGGATCGGGCTGAAATTTGACATGCAGGTAGATGTTATGACGTAGGCATCCGCTAAGAAAGGATTTTGATTAATTCTACCCCCAAGGGGATAAAATAGGGGATGAAAGTTTGTATGAAACTTTGTCAATTAAATTCAACGCGGACGAAGTCGCGGGCACAGCTAGTAGTTTAATAATATCGATATGTTAATATTGCTCGTCATCGTCTATAGACAATAGGCCAAAATAAAGGGTGGTGTTGTGTGCGGCAGGTGGCGCGGCGCGTCGGGCGTTTGGCGCGCGCTGCGTCCGCACGCATCCCTGCCCGCGGCCGCGCTGCAAGCCGCCGCTAGATGTCTCTACCAGCCGGCGGACTATTACCGGGTAGGTACCAATGCCGCATCTTCTATCTATACAGGTTGAAACAGAAGGGTATTTTTTTTTAAACTTAACTTTTTAATTCTAAAACTATCAGCTTTGGAGGAAACTTGAAAAACAAAAGGTGTTACAGGGATACAGCTGTTGACAGATTTCACAAGTCTACAAAACCTTTAGTACTTCAACTGTCCCACAAAGCCGATAGTTTTAGATTTACAAAGTAAAGTTGAAAAAAAAATAGTATACCCTTTCTGTTTCGCCTAGTAGATACCACGGCCACGCAATAAGAAGCGACACGATGATTAATAGATTATTTTATTAAGATGGCGGCGCCTGTCTAGCCCGCGAAATTCAAAATTTTCGAGTATTTTTATAGTTTATCCAAAATCTGAAAACATTTAAGACAAAATTTTGTGATTTGCGACAATCACAGTATGCAGTGCGTTTATTAATACATTTATTTTACTCTACATTTTATCACGGTGGATATGATACTAGTAAATCACTAAATATACAAAAATTGCCAGATTATCTGGATAGCTGGCGTTCTTGAAATGTTTTAGAGTAAGTTGGGTATATTAATAATTGCACTGCACACGGTCTTTCTCGCGAATTACAAAATGTGCCTTTTATTATTGTCAGATTTAAAATATTTCTAAAAAACCTCAAAAAAATTGAACTTCGCGGGCTAGATGGGCGCTTTAGCCTTAAGTAAATAAGTTGTTTGTAATATTTCATAATATTATGAACCATGAATTTATAAATATTAATGTTGACGAGCCTGGCAGTGACCGTTCGAACTCGAACATTACAACCGAAAAGTACACTGAGCAAGACATAAGATACTCTATCAAATTAATTCAAATCGTTTATTTTGTTTAGGCCTACGGGGGCACTTACAAATTGTCAATTTTACATTTTTTTTCTTATATCTAGAACCGTATCGGAACGCGACCTGAGCCATAAAAAAAAATATACTCTATGCATTTCATTTAATCTAACGCGTGTCTCGTTTCCGCACCTGTCAAAATGTTATTAGCGACTCTTTTTACAGTCCTCTATGTTTGTCTATGTATTTTCACTTGTGCAGTTTAAACAAGTGTTCGCCGATCACCGCGGGCTGGCGGCGGCGCTCGACACGATAGCACTGAACGCGGCGTGGGTGGCGCGCGCCGACGCCGACCTGCTGCGACACTTCAACGCAGCGGCCAATCACTGACGCGCGTCGCTCGTGACGTAGCGCGCTATTGACAGTAATGGCGGTTATGCGATCTATTTTCAAAATTTATTTCTTTTTTTCGTATTACTAAATACTTGTAAACTAAACGTTTAATGAGGTGGGGTTTAGACGGAAGAGCGAATATCATATTTACTTTTCTTTTGTTGAAACTAAAAATATAAGCCCCTCCAGCTAAGCTAGTGCTGGTGTTAGGAGTGGACACACGTCTACAGTTTAATAGCCAAGATGGGGATCGAACCCGGAACCTCTCAGCTACGAGGACGCCCGCTAACCGCTAGGCTATTGACGCCTTGCATCTATATAACCATCATACAACACAACCGATCTGTGGGAGCGGAAGCCATTTTGTTCCAAACGCTTCCTAATATCCTTTAGTGAATAATTTTAAGTTCCATAGTACTAATCAACAGTATTATTAATATATAAATTAATAGCCATCCACAGTTAATAACGCACAGAAATATATAATTTATTAATAGGTACTTACTATTTTATAGCCACGAATTCTTAAATGGACGGATATTTAAATAATGTGTATGTTTTTGGAAATCTGTACTTAATTTTATGCAAATTCGAAGAGAAAGCAACAAACATGGATTACTTACCAACGTTAACTAAACTAATGTATTTATGTACTTAGCTATGTTTATCTTATGTTGAATTAAATAATAAAAAATAACTCTGAATGGAATAGGTGAGTATCTACTTATCATAATTTTCTTATAAAACAATAACTATTTACCTTAGTTTAGTTGTATTCGTAAAACTATGCTAGATAAACGTTAAAACATAGTTCAAGTTTCGGACAAAAACTAGTTAAGTTATAAATTTAGAACTCTTATTTGAGAACTATCTGTGTGACCCATAGATTAACGAACCAATCTAAGGTGTGACCACTGTAAAGCTAAAGACTGTTACTCACGTCGCGATCTCGCATCCGATCTCAGAATTGGGTGAATAATAATTGCGTATATTTTTCTAGTTTGGGTGATAAAAAATCTTTATACAAAAATCTTTTACAAGTATTTAAAATTCGTCCGACCATTAGTATTTTCAATATTACTTAATCGTGAAAATAATTGATTGTCTGTGGAGAATTCAGTGCTGCCATACTTTAAAGATATATAACAATAAAAATGTATAATATAATCTATTCCCTTACGTATAGGTCTACTTATTTATGGTAGTTTTCTTATTCTTATCTGTATATTTATTATTTTATTTTTCTAATTTAGCAAGTAG
This sequence comes from Notodonta dromedarius, assembly GCA_905147325.1. Taxonomy (NCBI): domain Eukaryota; kingdom Metazoa; phylum Arthropoda; class Insecta; order Lepidoptera; family Notodontidae; genus Notodonta; species Notodonta dromedarius. Next base: position 2,774,716 of record LR990187.1, read on the forward strand.
GTAGTTAGATTTTACTTGAAGCTTACATATATTTTTAGTCTATTAATTGGGTAACTATTATTGTATGTGTACCACTAGTTTATATCCATGTTTTATTATAAGTGAATAGTATAAATCATTACCCTAATAAGTACTTACATTCATGATTTATATCGACGGACGATTTGCGAATTTCGGACCACACTCAATGTTCCAATTCTGTTATACATGAACTAAATTTCAAAAGTTGTTAATTTAGTAGCGGTAGTTTTGAATTTGGAATTAGCCCAATATGGAATAGTGGACTCCATTTTGGTTTTCCAAAATGGACGGTCACATTTTTGTATTGTACTGTTATTAATTGTGTTTGTTATTGCAATGCGTTACTCGACATTGACAGAATCATATTGGGCTTGACCCAATTGTAAGAGGCCATTAATATAATATGGAATAGTGCTATAAAATTTGACACAACTCAGAATATTGCGCGACTTTTTTAATTTATTTCGTGTACTAACAGTTTTTAAGGTCTGCAATTTGAATATTGACCGAAAACACGTCTTGTCGCGACGCACGCGCGGCACGCAATCGATTTCAGGGATTTTAGTAGATCCTTAAACCACATGCTTTTAATTTGCATTACTTTTAATTTATTTGGAATTTGCTATACTTACCTATTCCTTAGCGATTGGCAAACCTTTTAAAATTTTGACATATTAAAAAAAAAAGAGGAAAGAATTCTATTGACTGTTCCACAGAGTACTTTGCAAAGAGAAAATAATACAAAGGTACTCTGTATGAATGTTCGTTGTCAATAATGAAGGTAATTCTATGAAAATCTATAGAACGCAGCTGTAATCCGTTGCGTGCAGCGCGTGCGAGCCGACAGACCGACGCGTACTTTGTTGTAGGTACTTCAAGTGTTAGTTTTTTTCGACCGAATGCTTTATATCCTTGTATATTCCATGTTTATTTTAGACTAGTTTCTGCCCGCGACTTCGTCCGCGTAGACTAAAGTAAAGTAATCTATGTGTTAATCCAGGTTACAAGCTATTAGTGTTCCAAATTTCATCTAAATCCGTTCAGTAGTTTTTGCGTGAAAGGGTAACAAACGTACATCCATACTAACAAACTTTCGCATTTATAATATTAGTAGGATAGTCCTTTAGGGGGGTTTTACCATATTATTTTTATACAGGCATTTTCACAGTAGGTACCTACTGTCATATATCTATCTATATCATAGTATACAAGGTGACACATAATGGGTATACTTTTTTTTTCAAAACTGAACTTTGTAATTCTAAAACCATCAGCTTTGGAGGGAACTTGAAAAATAAAAGGTGTTATAGGAATACAGCTGTTGACCGATTTCACAAGTCTACAAAACCTTTAGTACTTCAACTGTCCCACAAAGCCGATAGTTTGAGATTTACAAAGTTAAGATGCAAAAAAAATAGTATACCCATTTTGTATCACCTAGTATATATGTGTGGTAATGGTCATACTAAACTCTAGTGACATTATTATTAAATATCAAATTGCTTGACACTGGAATATAAGATTGAAAATTTAGAAAACCCCCGATGCGACGACTTTTTAAACTGCACAAGAGCTGATAATTTTCAAACGGCTGAACCGATTTTCATGAAATCAAGCTAAGAACACTCTCGATCAGAATACCTATCTAACAAAAAGAAAACAAAATTGAAATCGGTTCATCCGCTTTTGCGCTACGGTTCCACAGACAGACACACAGATACACATGTTAAACTTACAAAACCCCTCTTTTAAGTCAGGTGTTAAAAATAGCCGGGCTTATACGTGAATATCTAAAATACATTAACTTAATAACAATATAAAAATATCGCCAGACTGACACACCAACTTTACGGTCCCAAACTAAGCAATGCTTGTACTATGGGTACCGTACAATGGACGTATCGCTAAAGTATTCATTTCATTAAAACTTACACTTGTAGTATACCTACTTACCTGGTTATTAATGTATAAAACTATTTAAGACTACTGTACCTAATGGTAGTATGTGAACATTTTATATCTGCTTTTGTAATAAATTTTCCGATTGTAATGATTTTTTCAACTAACCCATTCGTTTCTCACTAGTTGCTGCCCGCGACTTCGTCCGCGTAGACTTAAGGAAAGTATTCTATGTGTTAATCCAGGTTATAAACTATGTGTGTTCCAAAGTTCATCCAAATCCGTTCAGTAGTTTTTGCGTGAAAGAGTAACAAACATACATCCACACTCACAAACTTTCGCATTTATATCAGTAGGATGAGTCTTGAATAACTTTTTTTTTTCTTCCAACTCCTCCTATTATTTCTTATGATTAAATTCGTGCGGGTTCCAAGACAATATAACTTTTCCCCGGGACTCGTCGAGGGTCAAACCTCGACGTCATTATTGGTCTCCATTGTCGATCCTGGCTTACAGGAGTTACAGTGGTGGGAGTGTGTGGCGGGACCAGTCTTGAATAACTATACCAAAACTTAATAACTTAACTTAATACAAGGTCAAAAAAAAGGTAAGTAATGGGAATTTAAGTTACCCTTTCGCTATTCAACTAAAATAAATTTGACAGAACAAAATTATATTGTCCTGTCTTCTGATCTTAAGAAAGTAGAAAAACACCAATACCGGTGAGTAATTTTAATTACTTAATTATATAAGGTATGTCCTCTTAGGATACCAGCTAAATATTTTACTAAATAACTTTCATCTAAATATATATAACTCAAAGGTGACTGACTGACTGACATAGTGATCTATCAACGCACAGCCCAAACCACTGGACGGATCGGGCTGAAATTTGGCATGCAGGTAGATGTTATGACGTAGGCATCCGCTAAGAAAGGCGTTTGATTAATTCTACCCCCAAGGGGATAAAATAGGGGATAAAAGTTTGTATGAAACTTTGTCAATTAAATTCCACGCGGACGAAGTCGCGGGCACAGCTAGTTTAACATAAATATAGACGTTTAAAGGTTAGAAAAAGTTCTAAGTAGTGTAGTATGACCTCATAACTGAGTACTTAAAACATCAGCTATCTGCCTCTGAAAGTCCCGTCAAAATCAGTTCAGCCGTTTCGAGTTAACAATTTTAAAACTACTTAGTTAAAAAAAATACCTACCTTATATACTTTTATAATATGCATTTTTTAAAAGAAATATTATTTTGTTATTATCAACAGACACTTCAATGTAAATATTTGTATATACTTTGAAGCGGGTCCCATGCTTGTATTACATATTTAACTATTCGAGATAAATCAATTACATTTACAATATTCTCTGACAAAATCATCGATAGTAATGGTTCTAGTAATTTCAATTTTCTTTCATTAATTTTCCATTTGTGTTAATAGTATGTCGAATCGAGTTGGGATGTCAAATGCGATTATTACACGGCTAGGCTGTGTTCAACGATGTAGGTATACAGGTAATTGAAATCAGAGAAATTAAAAGAAAACAATGTTTTTGATATATTCCCTCATATTATTCTGTGGTAAGTTTACTTTATAGTTTTTAAAATAACAGTATATACATACCTAATATTTTTTATTTTATTAATTCTACCTATATATAAGATTTATTCGTTTACAAAGATAAGTATTAAGTATATTATTTTGGGCTTGAGGCCTTTAATAAAAAAAAACAAATAAATTATTTTTCTATGAATAAAGAGCATAAAGGAATAATCTATAGTAGACCATTTATAGAAGAACCGTATACTCATTACTTGACACATGTCTAGTGTCTCCTTAGCCCCTCCAGCTAAGCTAAAGCTAGGAGCGGGCTCACGTCAATAGTTTATGGCCAGAATCGGGATCGAACCCAGAACCTCTACAGTTAAAAAGCCGGCCCCTCTAACCACTAGCCTAATGATACTTGCAAGTAGGTATAGATAGATTAAGTATCGCAAAATAGTTTTGGATCTGTCAATTACAATATATTTTTCCTTAGGATGCGGATTTAGTAAACAATCTTGGCAGACCTTTTTAATTTTTCTTTTCTAAATATATGTTTATAACTAAGTAGCTGTGCCCGTCACTTCGTCCGCGTGGGATTTAATTGACAAAGTTTATACAAACTTTCATCCCCTATTTTATCCCCTTGGGGGTAGAATTAATCAAAATCCTTTCTTAGCGGATGCCTACGTCATAACATCTACTTGCATGCCAAATTTCAGCCCGATCCGTCCAGTGGTTTGGGCTGTGCGTTGATAGATCACTATGTTAGTCAGTCAGTCAGTCACCTTTGAGTTATATATATTTAGATATAGAATTACTAGTTTCCCAAATGGTGTTAGATTAAAAAATGTTAATACTTATGTTAAATTATTATAAGAACGTCTTTTAATAATTTTGAAAGACGAATTACTATAAAAAGACATGCTAAAACCAAGGTTTTTTGAAATATTTCACGATATCTCCTTTCCAGTACACACAGTGGCTCCTAACATCTTTCATTTCGACATCCAACACGGCAGGAATGCGGAGACACATCACAATTTCCACCTGAAACTGTACCCCAAAACCACACCCAGCGCGAGCACAGACATGATGTGGAAACTCAAAAGCATATACCAAAATGAGAAAATAAAACCGAAGCCGAGGAAGCACAATTGCGAGTGGAAATTCGGCAGCATCTATGGTACGAAAATACAGAAGCTACTTTGCATTGCGAAGATGACAGATGATAAGAAGAGCCTTGAAAGACGGAGGCCGGATGAGAATAAAAACGTAAATCATGATTACGGTAATAAAAAGAAGATAACCAACATTATATCCAAGGATTACATCGACCTCAAAGATCTGTACAAAGAAGAATTCGATGATAGTATTTCGGAAGATTTTCCAGATATAAACGATTTGTTTAGAACGAAAGCCGAAAGAACACTGCCAGCAGACTACTTTGAATATTTATTTCTCGAAAAATTGTCATTGAGTCAACCGAAAACAGTGAAAAAAACGTATAAAAAGAATGGTAAAATTAAAACGAGGAAGTTTAATTTTAATAAAAACCATAAGAACCTCGGGAAACGGCGAAAACCGAAAAGTAAATTGTCGCGAAATCCGAAAAGATTCGAAGTGGTGCGGGGAGACCATTACTCTACCAATGAGGTTCCGATAAAGAAACGGAAAAAAATTAAAAATAAAGATTTTTATGATTCAGAAGAGATGAGCAAACCGAAAAATATGAAAGAATATCAAGAGAACGCTTCCGAAGAGATTAAAAAACCGAAGAAAATGAAAAAAAATAAAGACTTTTACGATTCAGAGGAGCTAAGCAAACCGAAAAACTTAAAAAAACAATTTAATGTTTACGATTCCAGGGAGATTAGACAACCAAAAAACGTGAAAAAATTTAAAGATTATTACGATTCCAATAAGATTAGAAAACCGAATAGTAAGAAAAAAAATACAAAGTTTTACGATTCAGATGAGATAAGAAAACCGAAAAACGTGGTAAAATTTAAAGATTATTACGATTCCGAGGATATTACAAAACCGAAAATGAAGAAAAAATATAAAGATTATTACGATTCCAACAACATTTGGAAACACAAGAAACACAATAATGATTACTTTGATTCCGAGGAGATTAAAACTTCGGAGGAAGAACCGCAAAACATGAAAAAAAACAAAGTTTTCTATCTCCAAGGCAATAAAATGATCGAAGCCGATGATGGAAGGCGTAGATTACCACATTTCTTACCGAAAAGATACCACTGGAAACCGGAAGAAATACATGAATTGGGTTACTACTGGTTCAACGGGCCGCGGGGGAAGTATCCAGATGCTATGCCTTTGAAAAGATGAAAATAAATATAATTTCATGATTAGTTTTATTTCCTTAATACCTGTGCCCGATTATCGCAGTGATAGCTCAGCGGTCGGATGCACGCTTTGTAATGTAAGGTGTGCAGGCTCAAACCCCGGCTCGCACCGCCGAGATTTCCGGATCTCATTTCTGAGAATATCACATGCTAACCTGTAGGTACGTCTTACAAAAGACGTGTGAATTTCTCGACCTTTATCCCCCTCGAATTGAGGGGGGATGTGTTCGGTGTAAAAGGAACCGTCCCGTCTTAAATACATTGGGACCAAAATACCTACCTCTTCAGAGTATCCAGGTGTGTTGGTGTATTTTTATTATTATTTATAGCAAGTTTACGGTGGTATTGACTACGGCTCATATACGGGCTGGCTCGACTGGGGTAGTACCACTCTCTCACATAATATCTGCGTAAAGTAGCTATTATAGTTAGGTTTCGTCCGATGAATGATACAGTCGGAAAGCCCAACCTAAAATAGTCATACTTACCCCCAAATATATCTATACAAATAAATAAAATTGGAGTGTCTGTTTGTAATGTCAAAATAACACCTTTTCACTAAATGCATATGAGAGTACATACGACACCTATAGCAAAAAAGCGATTTAAAAATTTTTTGTCTGTCTGCCTGTGTGTTTGTTCCGGGTAATCTCCGAAACGGCTGGACCGATTTTGACGGGACTTTCACTGGCAGATAGCTGACGTTATAAGGAGTAACTTAGGCTACTTTAATTATAGAAAAACAATTAGGGTTCCGCGTAAAAAAATAAAAACACATGAAATCAAAGAGTATCTCCGAAACGGGTGGACCGATTTTGACGGGGCTTTCACTGGTAGATAGCTGATGTTATAAGCAGTAACTTAGGCTACTTTTATTTTAGAAAAACAAAATTTTAAAAATGGTTCCTGTCGCGCGGGCTCAGAACGCGGGAGCGGGCTTTTTTGTTAAGTTAAATTCCACGCGCACGAAGTCGCGGGCTCAGCTAGTTGCTTTACTAAATTAGTAGTGTAGGTTATATTTTCTACAACAACCCCCCCGTTTCCCTCCTCTACCCCAATGCCCAAACTCCCTCAGGTCGTCAACGTACGAGCAATGCCATTGGTTTGTAAGCATCTATAGGCTACGTATCTACTTCGTTATAAAGAACTAGCGGCCCGCCCCGGCTTCGCACGGGTACATTACGGTTACATTATTGGAGTTTTAGTAAGGATCCCTAATTTTTTTAAATATAATATAGCCTTTGTCACCCGGGGATAGTGTAGCTTCCCAACAGTGAAAGAATTTTTCAAATCGGTTCAGTAGTTTCGGAGCCTATTCAATACAATCAAACAAACAAAGTTTTCCTCTTTATAATATTAGTATGACAACTGTACTCGTACGAATTGTAAGTTGAGAAGAAGCGTGTATAGTTTACACAATTAGACAAGTCGGTATACTTTTATATCTGTCACTTACTAGGTATTTGTCTACTTGCAAATCTCTACGAGAATAGGTATTGATAACTTCATTATAATTATATCTGGCTGGATGGATAAATTTAATTCAAACATTATTTATGTTCTTTACTTATAAACCAAGACCGAACACTAGAATGTCTGTTCTGCAGACAAGAAACTGCACACAAACACGAATAAATATATACAAAAAAAATGCATATTTACATATTAGATCCAATGCATTTGTGGGCGATACTAGTGCTGTACGGACATGGGTTATTCCAGTACTGAGTAACGAAACCAGTATAAGATACCTAGTACTGAATCGGTAGCTACTTACTTTCTTGTGAATCTACGCGACGAAAAAAGGTTTATTCCACACACTCCCTACAAATGCCTCTTAAAAAATACTACATTTGACGAGAAGAGACACGAAAATAAATATATCATTTTATTTTATTATCAATAATTTAATTTTTAAGAATTAATTAAAAACTTATACAAATTTAATACTTAACACCTAATATATTTGTTCTCTGTAGGTACGTATAAGGTACTTACAAATGGGAAGAATACATATATTAAAATTTAGTTTTTTCAGTTTAGTTACACTATGATACCATAACCGGTATCAAGTAGTTACTCTACTAGGGATTCATATTACATACGTTACGAGTACATAATATTCTGTTAATTACTATCTCTAGATAAAATATATAATAAACTAAACCCTGGCCACGAAATATTTCAAATTGTTATTTAATGTGTTTGTTATTGCCATTTGTTAATTGACACTGGCTGGCGATATAACTAAAAATTTTCAACCAACTTCAAAAAGGAGGAGGTTCTCGATTCGTGTGTATTTTTTTGTTTATTCTTAATATTTTGTTCACGTGTATGAATATTTAAAACGCTATTTTGATTAACACCGATTTAATCCACACTTACTTTCTCAGCTCTGTGCAATCGCGAATGAACAGTCAAATTACCCCTTGTAGTAAAACCTTTGCCACACACATTGCAAACATACGGCCGCTCACCCGAGTGCGAGCGAGAATGAATTTTCAAATGATTAGACGCCCTGAAACCTTTTCCGCAAACATTGCACACGTAAGGTCGTTCGTCTGTGTGTATTCTTGAATGTTTCAATAAAGCACACGATTGGGCGAACGCCCTCGAGCACACATTGCACACAAACGGTCTTATACCGGAGTGCTTGCGAGAATGTACATTCAAAAACTGTTTTGTAGTGAATCCTTTATTGCACACGTTACATACATACGGCCGCGGCCTTTTGTCCATGTGTATCAACACGTGTCTCATCAGATAACTCCTCAAAGTGAAACCTTTCCCGCAAACATGGCAAATGAATGATCTTTCCGAGGTGTGTATGGACGCGTGGCGGTTTAAATCAAACTTTGATGTGAAGTTCTTATTGCAAACATTGCATGAGAATGCTCTGTTGCTGTGCTTGCGTTTGTGACGTTTCAATCGGTATTTTTCCGGAAAACTTTTGTCACACACGTCACACACATTCGGTTTAGCACATGTGTGTTTCCGTACATGTGTATAACTATTAGGATACATATCACAGACAAAAGGTTTGTTATCGATGTGGTATTTAAGTATATGGGTTTTTAAATTACATTTTCGATTAAAACCCTTTTTACATACATCGCATATAAAAGACTTATTCGCCGTTAAATCACATGTTTTTCTGTACCTTTTACGCAAATCAAATTTACTATGTATATTTACATTTTTTTGTTGATAAATGTCATGTCCTATTTCAACAAAGTTTCCGTTACTTTTACTAATGTCGTTTAGAATCGGGTTTTTGATGTCATCGTCGCGATTTTGTTCACTTGCTTCAGTTTTAACAATGTCAGGATCAGGTTTGGGTTTCGACTTCCTTGCTATAGGAGCTGCTGGAAATGAAACATCAAAGTTCAGGGAGGCTTGCTCCTAGAGAAGGAAGTTGTGAGTGAGTTAGCATTGGCACACATACTGCATTCTGCATTCAAAAGTATACAACTTAGGGAACGTGACCCATTTTTTTCAATTTTTAACCTCTCGGTGCGCGCGTAGTATATGCCAAGACCAACAATAGTTTTCACGTAGCATATTTGAATATAGCTCGAAAAAGCGCGAGATTGCCCCTAGAGGATATTGACTACGTGACATAAACCTAAGCCCCCCCCACCCTGCTACCAAGGGTGGTATTTTGAAGACCTCACTCGGCCCCGGAACGGGTCACGTAGTATGGGTACGTTCCCTTGCTATAATTCCACTCTTCACTATAGCCAGCGTCTTAATTCAAATACCTTAAGGTGAAGGCGCCTGTCTAGCCCGCGAAATTCAAAATTTTCGAGTATTTTTATAATTTATCCAAAATCTGAAAACATTTAAGACAACATTTTGTGATTTGCGAAAAACACAGTATGCAGTGCGTTTATTAATACATTTATTTTCCTCTAAATATTATCACGGTGGATATGATACTAGTAAATCACTAAATATACAAAAATTGCCAGATTATCTGGATAGCTGTCGTTCTTTAAATGTTTTAGAGTAAGTTGGATATATTAATAAATGCATTGTACACGGTCTTTTTCGCGAATTACAAAATGTGCCTTTTATTATTGTCAGATTTTGAAAAATTTCAAAAAAACTTCAAAAAATTTGAACTTCGCGGGCTAGGTGGGCGCTTTAGCCTTAAGTGAGTGAGACCCCTAATTAACTAGATTATTTATTAAACGATCTCGATTGTGGTTTTCTTCTTCTGTGATAACAGTGTTGCCTAGCCTAGCAAGTAGCACCGAGATGAGCCACTCGCTATCATTAGTAGGTCGCTGTAGTCAGTAGACATGAACAACAGATGGCGCTGTTGTAAACATCGTGTAACGCTGCTGACGCTTAGCACGGATAGAGTGGCCGCGCGTCGAGCGCCCCGAACGTCCGTATAGATGCTTCGCTTCAATAGTGTAGTGTAATTAATAATTATTAATACCAATTACGTAAAAATACGTAGGTAACAATTTTTTGAAAAAAAAACATTAAAAATGAACCAATTTTAGGGTTGATATCGACTTTGGGAATCCCTGGTCTATACATTTTTTTTTTTTATCTAAAATGTTACCTTTCTTCAATCTGGATATAGATCGTGTCGTTCTAACTGTCCCTTTCTTTTGTTCTCTTGCTGTACCTCTATTCTGCTTTATATTATCTACTGGTATATCATCTCCTTGGTCTGAATCGCTCTTTCTACTGTCGGGTTTTAAACATATACTGAATGTCGCCTCTGGAAATAAATTATAAGTATGCTATAGAATATTTATATTGAGTGAGTAAAATAATTAGTATAAATAAAAAACATAATTTAGCTCTTATGACGTCCCACTCCTGGGCACAGGCCTCCCCTCACTGCGAGGGGGATTCAGGCCGTAATCCACCACGCTGGCACAGTGCGGGTTGGCGGATTTCACATGTCTTTCGAAGATTGTTTAGATTTTCTAAGACATGAAGGTGTCCTCCCGATGTTTCCCTTCACCGGAAGCGAATGATAATCAATATTGTAATTATGATTGGCACATATAATTCAAAAACCCAGAGGTGCGAGCCGGGGTTTGAACCCAGGACTTGGTGCCGGCAAGACGCGTGCTTAACCAATCACTGCTTTTTTATGAAAATAAAGCATAAAAAATATCTTCCTTGATATATGATGACTGTTTCCCGCAATGATTTCAGCATAGGCCACTCGGCTTACTGTACCATGTGATTGCAGATTCGATTCTCGACATAAATTATATTGTATAAATTTTGTAAATAGCCTTTTCGTAATTCGCCCCGGTCTGGGTGTCACCGGGATCGCCCCCAGTCCATTGTACGGTGCCCATAGTACAAGCGTCGCTTAGTTTGGGACCGAACAGTTGGTGTGTCAGTCTGGCGATATTTATTGATTTGCCTACCTTCGTTGCTCTGTTTGCACAACTCCACGCAATCCCTGTACAATATCTCCACCTTTTCTTCATCATCTTGGATATTAAAGCCAATGATTGTCATTTCAGTGGCACTGAAAGACAGTTGGCTGAGAGTGGACAGGTCTATCCGACTTGCATCCAGGACCTGGAAGGAAAGAATGATCCTCAACTTCAATACATAGTATAAAACAAAGTCGCTTCCCGCTGTCTGTCTGTCCCTATGTATGCTTAGATCTTTAAAACTACGCAACGGATTTTGATGCGGTTTTTTTAAATAGATAGAGTGATTCAAGTGGAAGCTTTATTTATGTATAATACATGCATAATATAGTAGAGAAACTCTGCTAATTTTAGAGCCGTGCGAAGCCGGGGCGGGTCGCTAGTTAATAATACTCTCTCTTGCGGGATCTTCTTAGTCGAGGTTGCATTCCATTTCGGTAGACTTAAGTGTAGACTTAAGAAAAATATGTACAAATGACTTCTTCTAAGTCGTTACGCTCTTGACAGAGCGGTCGTGATCGTCATGTATTGTTTTCCGGGGCAGATGTGGTTCGCCTCACGATGTCTCGCCATCTCTCCCTATTGGACGTCATCCTGGTGCACTCGTGCAAGGGACCGCCAATGGCAGATTTAATCTGATCGGTCCATCGCATGGGTGCCCTTCCACGTGGTCTGGTGCCCTCCACTCGGCCCTGTACAACTAACCGTTCTATGGAGTCGTTTCCTTGCCGTGAGACGTGTCCAAAGAACTTTAGAATGCGAGCCTGTACTAACGTGGATAAACGCTGCTTGATACCGAGTTCTTCGAGTATGGATATATTGGTGCGAAACTCGGTCCACGACACCCCAAGTAATCTTCTCCAGCACCACATCTCTAGAGCGTTTATCCTCTTTTTCTCTATTTCTCGCAACGTCGACGTCTCTGACCCGTACAGAAATATAGGAAAAACCAGCGTACGCACATGTCGGATTTTAGAGGCTTTGGTTATGTTCCTGTTTTTCCAAATTCTCTTGAGCTTATCCATTGCAGTTCTCGTAATGGCCATACGTCGCTTAACCTCATCAATACAGCCGCCGTTGTTTGATATTAAAGTGCCAAGGTATATGTAGGATTGGACCACATCACAGTTTGCAATCTGAATAAGTTCGGGCGAGTTGTTGTTAGCTCGGTCAACAATCATCATTTTGGTCTTGCTGCGATTTATCTTCAACCCAAACTCAAGGCTAACACGCTCCATCTTAAGTAGTAGCTCTTCTATGTGGTGAGCACTTGTCGCAAATAAGGTGGTATCATCTGCATACCGTAGGTTTGCAATTTTGTAGCCGCCCACCGTAACACCATCTGTCCAGCCCTCCAAAGTGATGCGCATTATTAACTCGGTGTATGTGTTAAACAGGAGTGGTGAAAGTATACATCCTTGGCGGACGCCAGCGCTGGGATGAAAATTCTCAGATAACATATCATCTGTCCGCACTGAGGCTGACCCCTCTTCATATAGGAGGTCTAAGGAGGTGTACAAGATGCCGCGGCGTACTTACCCATATCCAGCAGCGTTTTCCACATGATCGGCCACTTCACTGAATCGAACGCTTTGGAGAAGTCAACAAAGCAAATATAAGTTGGCTTGTTGAATTCTCGGGCTTTCTCGATGATCTGACGAACGATTAGGATTTGCTCGCGAGTTCCTTTCCCTTTCACAAAATCAGCTTGTTCCGGTGATATTTCCTTAGACAAATAGGCCTTGAGACGCTCATTAAGAATATGTAACATAACTTTGCTCGCGTGTGATATAAGCGCAATAAGGCGGTAATTGTTACATTTCTTTGTTGAACCCTTTTTATGAAGTGGGGTAAAGACGGTGTGCGTCCAGTCTGTCGGCCAAACTCCAGACTGCCAGATCTTGTTACAGATGGTGTGAAATATGAGAGCACCGTTCCTCCCTAGAGCTCTGATTGTTTCGATTGGAATCGCATCTCTACCTGTAGCTTTACCATTCTTTAGATGTTTCATGGCGGCAATGACCTCAGACAAAAGGATGTCTGGCTCAAGCTCCTCATATGTTGGTGATGTGGATGGAAAGTTTTGTGACTGAAGATCGTAGTACAAGGACTGACAGTAGTTTTTCCAGACTTCAGAAATTTGCTCCAGTTCAGTTACAACCTGACCATTGCCGTTTTCGATGGCCCAGCCTCGTAGATGACAATGTTTTTGTCATTAATCGAATCTTATGGTACAAATGACTATTATTTGTTAATTCAAATCGTTTAATTTGTTTACACGGACGGGGGCACTTACAAATTAAAAAAAAAAAAAAATCTTATGTCTACAACCGGAACGGAACACAACCTCGACTGAGAAGATCCGGCAAGAAACTCAGCTGGCTTGTCTTTTTACATTTTTAATATTTCCTTTTTTTGTAAGCCTAGAAAACCTGCATGGGCATACAAAAAAATAATAATTTGAATTATCTTTGTATACCATAAAATACCGGTGTGTGCATGTTTGTCATCCTTCTCCTCTTAAACGGGTTGACCAATTTTGATGAAATTTTTCATTTTTTACTTATGGTGTCATCCGGATGGTCCTTAGCATTAGTTGGACCCGGTAGGTACCGTTCCAAGACCTGATTACCCCTCGAAGGGAACAAGTGTGATGGTACCAGACTCACCTCACCCTCAGCCAGCAGCCGGTCCAGCATCTGCGCCAGGATCTGCTCGGCCTGCAGACACTTGAGCTTGAACCTGTGTGAAGCTCTCAGCTGCCCGTAGCATATGTAGCACAGCCCCAGCGGCCTCATGTCAGTCTGGAACTGAATGAGAATACTTTCATTACCTAACTGTACTTTGGTACAAGCAGAACCAGATACCAATAAGGCAAGACACCGCTTTTCTGCTGTTGAATCAGAATGTGATTGTTAAAAGTTATATCAGAGAAGACGGCGAATTTTGATAGGCCCAATCGAAATGTCAGGTACGGTCATACATATAAATATGGTAGGCGAACAGAGGTGCCCAGTTCTACAGCGTCTATGGCTTATTGGTCTGTGTACGATTCTATCCTTATTAAGGTTCTTCTTCTTCTTCTTCTGCTTAACATCAGACCGGACGTCAGAATGTCTGCTGACTTTGTTACTTAAATATTTTAAAAATATGACGCGATTATAATGTACTATGCTACGACTATCTTAAATTGGTTCGATTGTTTCGACCAATTTTGTCCAATGTTTTTGTAATTAACTTACCGGTATTGTGGTCAAAGTTTCATACGTTTCTTGTAGCTGTGGATTTTTTACTACATGGTGGACATCTTTGTGTAGACAAATTCGACACACGGCTAGACATTCCATTGCTAAATAAATAATTAATTTAGGTAAATAATTTGTACACAAAACAGAGAGCCATCATCACAACATTAGATATGGGTGTTTTTACAATAACGATACCAGGCATCAATGCCACTTGCAAATACCGATATCCGATACCGAGTTATGTTGACAACGGATGCTTATCTTTATGATATTATTTAAAACCAGCTGTCAAGGATGAAAAGAGAAAATCTGTAAAAACTTGTATTCTTAATTGTTTTTTTTTAAGATACATAATATATTTCTATTTATTTACTTATTATTTCGCGGTCGTTTTAATTTCAGTACTTTAACGATATTACAAACAACACAAACTCTCATAAGTTATTGATTAGATGCGTAATATCACGAATGTATCGTATCGGTAGCCAGTAACGATAACACACATAGGTAGGCATCGATATCAAAAATATGATACCGATAACGGATACCGGATCTTTAATATCGATTCGCATCGATTTGAAATATCCATAACGCCCATTAGCCTAAACGTAGCTAAGATAATTAAATACCTATTAAAGTAAAGCCTACCATATCTGAAAGAGTTTTACTCACTTTACTGCACATAATCGAATATCAAGCCACTAATAATTTTCGACAATATATATTTGATAATTATCACCTTCAATCGATTACTTTAATGATTATTACAAATTAAAATAAAACGAGCACCCAATTAAAATAATTATATCCAACCACTATAAATCTGATTCTGAATTACCGTAATAAATATTGAGCTTTTGAATTCTGGTCGATAGAAACGTATACAATTTCGATTATAATTATATACAATCATCGATATGCACATCACTACACAGTACATTGATTTACGAAGTTTTGGACGAACTGCGGAATTAGTGACATTTTTTCAGCGTTTTAATTAATCAAATTATCAAAATGCTGGCCCTCAGAAGCATGCTTAGGAACCCTCAAGTCATTAAAAATGTAGTTCAGCAGAGAAACATGAGTGTAATCTCCACACCAGGCAGGAATAAGGTGTCAAAGGGAGTAAGTGTTATACCAACATAATTTTCCATCTATTTCTAATAAATTTAATACCGTTTCTTCATAATTGATTATTAGTTTGTGTTTATAAGTGTATATTTAACGTTGTATTAACAATTAATGTGTAAAAAAATGGTTTTCATATTACGTAATTATATGATGAAAGATAGGTTATCTTCACCAAGAATTGTGTGCATAGTGCATAACATAGATATTCTATGGTTTCTGGTTTCATCAGGCAATCATACTAACCATAAATCATTATTATAAACATCAATTATTTTATTTACTCATTCACTGATCTAGATTTTAACTCATTGGGTAGGTTAGTAAGTACTTGTGTTTGTCTCCATAGAGTTGTTTGATAAAAAAAAAAGTAAGTAAGAGGAAATTCCTACTGATCCTACTAATATTATAAATGCGAAAGTTTGTGAGTGTGGATGTATGTATGTATGTATGTATGTATGTTTGTTACTCCTTCACGCAAAAACTACTGAACAGATTTGGATGAAATTTGGAACACAGATAGATTATAACCGGGATTAACATATAGGATACTTTTTAACCCGATAATCCCGAAATTTTTGCTAAGTTAAAATACTACGCGGATGAAGTCGCGGGGCACAGCTAGTATTGTATAAAACTTATAAACATTACTTCACACTGGCTAAATGGAAAAACGGAGCCATAACATATATTTGACAACCGCTTGGTACAGTGGTTCGAGCGTAGGCCGCTGGGCACCCTACACCGGGTGGTTGCGGGTTTGATTCCCGTCAGGATAAATGTCGGAAATGGCCTTTTCGTAATTTGCCCTGGTCTGGGTGTCACTGGCATCGCCCCCAGTCCATTCTACGGTACCCATAGTACAAGCGTTGCTTAGTATGAGACCATACAGTTGGTGTGTTCGTCTGGCGATGTTTATTTATTTATTTATAACTGAAATAAAATAAAGGCTTGGTTGGTTCCTAAAATTCCTAGCCTTTTCGTTATTTACCCAGGTCTGGGTGTAGCCGGTGGTCTCTCCTGGTCATTGTTAATTTTGGGATCATACAGTAGGTGTGTTATTCTGGTGATATTAATTTTAATTTATTACATTTTCAGGAACTCATCTTCCTCTCAGCCGCTATGGTGGTGGGTTGGTCCATAGTCCCTGCGTGGGTGCTTGTCAACATCAAGAGCTACCGCGACAAGGAATAAAGCCTTAATCATTGTAGATATCTGTAGATAACACTCAAAGTGTGTATTTGTTAAGTAAACATTTAATTTAAATCATTTTCTGTTTTATTTTAAACTTCTATGATTGATGCGTTGTGTATAATGAATGAGATAGCCGGGAGGCCAAGCCCTCCTCCTACCTACTCCTCTCATTATCCTATATATATCCCTATCTTGCACAAGACGACAATATGCGAGTAATGCCATTGGTATAGCAAGCATATATATGCTTCAGTAAATGTTTGATGTCAGATGGTTCAATAATTTGTTTGCAAACTGTATTAAATAAAATCTTATAACATGATGGGGAAGGAACATAATATAAAGATTTCCAAATGTGTCTGTGGTGTCGCGGATATCATCGCGATTTTCTTTATATTGTCAAAGTTAAAAGTTAAATTCAGCGCCATCTGTTGGCTAGCTGTGACTAAAATAATGTGCCATAATGTTCGCGAATGACATTAAGATGTCACTCACATGGAGTACGGTAGAGAAAGAGAGGGAGAGAGAATAGTGTAGAACTGACCGCGAAACAGGCAGTACAGGATTTTGTGGCTTGTGTTTGTGTACCGGTGGAAATGAGTGTTAAAATGAGTCTTGCTAAGACCTGTACGGTGCAAGAGTGTTAAGAGTGGTAAGAGAGTAGTGTTGGTGAAGCCAGAACTACTGGGCTGTACGGAGGTAGGTCATTTGCTATTACCAACCACGTGTTCTGAAGAGAGTGAACACTGAATCACCATCATGGCGATCATGCGATTCAAGTTACTTAGTTATAGTTTAAGTTAAACTATAATGCCAATGTGTTAAACTGTTTAACTAGAGACACTATAGAGATGTGAAGGCTGGCTCTCGTAACGAGGTTACGAGAGGGGCACGGACCAAGAGTCCTGGGCACCTAGAATTCTGGTGGAAGGGAAGAGCTGTAGGGTGTGTGTGGAGGCTCATCATAGGGACCGGAGGGTCCCGCTGGTGTGCTCAGGAATAAGAGGAGAACAAAACAGGGTTAGGTTAAGTAATAAGAGTACAGCTCCTAAAATAAGTGGTTGGTACTTAGATGTAAGAATAGATGATTAATAGTAAATTAAAAGCGCATGTTTTCCATGGCGGTGGATTGGTCGTCACCAATCGTAACTTGTTACCTACTTAGCTGTAGTATTGTTTGTTTGAACCCAATGGCCGCGACAATTGTGGTGGATTATAGCCCTCATCCCGCTTGTATTATTGGGGAATTATTGTCAATAACACGAGGACCAAAAGACTCCGGCGAATAAAATTGTGGCTGCACCTTACTCAGTGGCGGACTTGGTCGTTTCCCAAGAATAGGCTGTTACAATTTTGCCGCCCTTGCAATCTCTACAATTGTCATTATTTTCACAATCCAACAAGTTGTTTGAAATTACCCAATAAATAGTTTTTGGATATATTTCTGAGCTAATCCAAGCTCAATCACGTAGGTACGACTACTAAGGCGGGGTCAAAGACGTTTTAGAAAGTTTAGCTATGGGCGGGGTAATGTATATTTACACAATAATGAACACTCTGTAAGCGTAATTAAACACTTTTATTGCGCTTACAAACAGTTAAAAAAGAATAAATCCAATTATGTTTGAGCTCAGTAAACATACAAATCCTACTAATATTATAAATGCGAAAGTTTGTGAGTGTGGATGTATGAATGTATGTATGTTTGTTACTCCTTCACGCAAAAACTACTGAACGGATTTGGATGAAATTCGGAACACAGATAGATTATAACCGGGATTAACATATAGGATACTTTTTAACCCGATAATCCCGAAATTTTTGCTAAGTTAAAATACTACGCGATGACGTCGCGGGGCACAGCTAGTAATATTATAAATATTATCGAATTTACATTACTTAGGTACATGAGGGTAAAGAAAATTTACATAAAAAATTAATTCGTTGTGAAAATATAATTATATTTATTTCCAATTTACCCTCCTATCCTCATCACAATAACGCTGATTACCGCCAAAAATGGCGTAGCTGTCATCAAAATGGCGGCACTCCGTTGTATTGGCGCGCATTCCTTCTCCAACCAATCGTATTCGGCAGTTAACCCGCGCTGTTGCAGGATTGGTCCGATCGTTGACAAGACTCGCGCGTGGTAGTCGTTCAAGTACTTTATCTGTAAATAAAACACATTGATTTTATTATTTTGCACATTTTCTGAATGCCAATATGATCGCTATGTCTTACTTCGTGGTCGTTGAGCAGGTCCACGTCCAGGCAGGCGGTCTGGTGCGGCGCCAGGGAGATGGTGTAGAAGGCCACCGCTCCTCGCCCATCGAAGTCACCGACCATTCCGTCAGCCTGAGAAACGAGTAGCCCCATGGTGCTCCATTATTTTTTAAACTAAACTCAGTGCAAAGGGTTATTACAAAATCTCGGATTATTTGGATGATAAATCAGCTTGGGACTGAGCAGCTCAAATCTCGACAGTCAATAATAATGTCAAAGCGTAGCGTGTCTTGCCCTACTAGTCCGAATTATTTGTGTAATTCTTAGTAATATCAGAAGGCAACACACTGGAGCTATTATAATATTTATATTAATATCTACTACCCTTTGTAATTATTAAATATAAGCAACTGGCGATAAAAAAAATAATAAAAAATGACATTTAAAAAGACAAGCCCGCTGAGTTTCTTGCCGGATCTTCTCAGTCGAGGTCGCGTTCCGATCCGGTTGTAGATATAGGAAAAAAAAATGTAAAATTGACAATTTGTAAGTGCCCCCGTAGGCCTAAACAAAATAAACGCTTTGAATTTGAATTTGAAAACGACTTCAAAAAAACGGGACCTTCTCTGTGCGATTTATCCGTACATTCGTGGAGCGATTTTGAAAAATTGTGACTCCAAATGAAAACAATTACAAGGTCCCTAGTTATTTCTAGCTTTTTAGGGCACCCAGATTTTTTTTAAGTTGGTTTAAGTATTTTCCATGGTATCAAATTTTTCACATAAACTAGAGTAAGGGTGGGTAAGGGCGAACAGGCTTCTTCTGGGTGAGTTCGCCTCATCATCAACTCAGTAGGCCTCTTCTGGCCTAGACTAAAGTCAAGCAAGAGCAAAACTATTTCAAATAATAAATAAACAAGTCATGCTGTTGCCAATAAACTACATAAATACTCACACACGATTGGCATCAAATAACTATTATTTTTTTTAAATACATATATATTTCAGCGCATTGAAAAATTCAAATCCTGACGGTGCGGTGTAAAATAAGGAATGAATGTTTGTGTGGAAATCCATATAGTTTTGAAGCTATAATGTTGGACTTGGGTTAGTGTAGAGCGGGTCCTTTCCTTACCAGTATGTGGTCAGCATTGGTGTTCATCTCGATGGTTTCCACCAGATCCTCATGACGAATGCCATACTCGCCAACTTCGTAATATCCGGGCTCTAAAACAATTACATTGCAATCTCGTGATGGCAAAAATAATATAGCTACAGGTATTTGGTAGGTAAGTAACTATTCTATTATCTCACCATTACTGTAGACCATTTTGGGGGCGATTCCCGGGTCATTGGCGGCCTGTCCGCTCAGGATCCAGGCCGGGCCCTCGTGGACATTCAGGAAGTGGCCCACGCCGTGGCCTGTGCCGTGCCCGTAGTTCAGGCCAACATCCCAGAGAGCCTTGCGGGCTAACACTTCAATTGTGTGGCCCTGAAAATATAATAATAATTATATTGAACAAACAAATCAAAAGATTATTAGTGATCTTCTCAGGCGAGGTCGCGTTCCGATCCGGTGGTAGATTTACCATCGCCACCTCTCCTGGCAGCGGCCCAAGCCGAGGTCGTGTCCCTTGTGGCGCCCTTGAGCTAGCTGCCCCCCTGCCCCTCTGGCTGGAGCGCACTTGCGCTCGCCCTCTGTCCGGGTGAAGTTGTTATGGCCACGCTGGCCAACAACATATAGTCAATTAAAAAAAAAAAAAAAAAAGATTATTAGCAATGTGAGTATATCACATTACCTACTAGTATTCCCGCTAGCCGTTCCAGCTAAGCTAATGCTGGTGTTAGGAGTGGGCCCACGTCAATAGTTTAATAGCCAGGATGGGGATCGAACCCGGAACCACTCAGCTACGAGGGCGCCCCCTCTAACCACTAGACTATTGACGCCTATACATTATTAAAATTAATAAGAGCGTCCACCGACACGCGCCGGAATTTTTGACGATGTAAAAACTTAATGTCGCTTGAGTACAGGGCACATAAAAAAATCAACGCACTGTCGCGTCAAAAACGCAAATATACAAGTTTTTTATCAGAACGAGGGTGCCGTTATCTCATCTGGAATCATAATTATGACGAAGTCGGAAAGAGAGCGAGACAATCTGAACTGTCAAGTGTCAATGTCACTCCACGGCAACGTGGCGCCGCTCTGGTGGGAAAAAAAACTTTCATACTCCCATTCTGCCCTCGTAATTGCAAATGCAGTAATCGCAGAATTATAGTTTCGAGAAAAAGGCGTTTAAGCGTTTTTTTACTAACTATTATTTACTAACTGTTATTATAACATAACATTTTAGTTTCATTGCAGTTAATGCAGTGATTTCAAAAATAAACGCTTATACTCCTTTTTCTCGAAACTGTTATTTTGCGATTACTGCATTTGCAATTACGAGGGTAGCATTTGGGGTCTGTATTATAGTGCTACAAGGGTCTTTTGGCGCTTGAGAGCGTCGCTAGTGTCGATACATGACTGTCATAATAATACATTATTGTATTGAATATATTTAGTTCCTCTTTTGGCCACCGGTCAATTAAAGTTTGTAGCACCATATAAAATATCATAATGTATGGGAATAGTTACCAATATCCCTGTTGGTAGTACAGTGGTCCCTAGCGAGATCTGTCCCTTCATGACTCGTGTGAAGGCTCGGCGCTGCGCAGGAGTCGGCGCCGCGCTCATGTGCCGCGTGCGGGTGATGTCCGTCGTGCCGTCTCTAACACAACGTGGTATTATTAGATGCCTACATCTCGTTTGCTCTGCGCGACACTTTCACACAAAGTATATTGTTGTTTCAATTTTATGACGACAAAAACATGTTTTGTGTGAGTTTATTGTCCAGTGCAAAAGAAGAGACGGCATGGAAATTATGCTGGTTTCAATTTTGATTACAATACAACACTACAAAACGAAATAAAAAAAATGAGGTCGGGAAACTCGACCGGAACTTACTTCTCAAATTTTTAAGATCGGAATATATTGTGTTCCGTTGTGTTAATTAAGTGTTTGGTTACAATGCCGAAAATATTTAATAAACAGTGATTTCAAGAATTTAATTGAACTCTAACTCCATATTAGTTCACAAATTGTTCAATAGATGTCGCACTATCCAGTCATCTGAATAACACACTCGCGCCATCTAGTTGATTTTTTTAACGTAACTTTTTCACAGTGGTCATTACAATACAAAGTAGTTTGCAAAATTACTCAACAGCAGCCTGGAGGGTGGCATAACGCTATTTCCTCCTCCCGCAAGCCACGTTCATGAACTTATTTCCAAAAAAAACTTGTAATATTTTGATTTGAAAGTACTCACAAACTATTTGATTGATGAAAATGTCGTGGGGGAGATCGTCTTAATCTCCCCGGCGCCCGCAATGTGTCATGGAGTCGATAAACTTACTTGTATTGTCCCCCGGAGTCTAGCAGCAGCATGTCGTCGGCTGTTATTACCCGCTGCGGCCCCTCCCGCAGCGGACTGTAGTGGATGATGGCCCCGTTCTCCCCGGCCCCCGCGATCGTGGAGAACGATGGACCCATAAAGTCTTCTTCCTGACTGTAATACCAAAATCCCATAAAAAACATATTTAAAGAAAAAAACTACTAAAAAAAACCCGGGTGCCTTAAAAAGCTAAAAATAAATAGTAACCTTGTAATATGTTTCACTTGGAGTCGGTGCTACTGTCTTTACATTACTTATATTAGAACAAATTCTTAAGTACCTACCTACCCCAAATTACTTTATTTCTTCTTCTTTCTTTAAAAATTTGGCCCTCCCAAGTTAATTGGTATTTCACCAGTTGTATAGAAAATCTGTCAAAACTGATGTATTTAGATAAGCGACACGTTAATTTTGACGTATTTAGAGTCGAATGGGAGTCAATCGAGATGCCAGCGGTTAACAAAGTTTAACCTAAGGTTTTTTTAAGGCATAATTTTTTTTTTTTTTATTAAGCGTTGAAGCGAGGGTTCTACAGGTTGAAACAGAAAGGGTACTTTTTTCAAAACTTAACTTAGTAATTCTAAAACTATCAGCTTTATAGGAAACTTGAAAAACAAAAGGTGTTATAGGGATACAGCTGTTGATAGATTTCATTAATCTACATAACCTTTAGTACTTTTAGATTTACAACGTAAAGTTGCAAAAAAATAGTATACCTACCTACCCTTTCTGTTTCACCTAGTATATGGACTTTCGGGGCGCTCGCCGCGCGGCCACTATCCGTGCTTAGCGTCAGTAGCGTTACACGACATATACCTATATGCGTGCCGCAGCTGTTTTTAACGCTTAGTTCCTACGCTTTTTACTATAAAGCTTCGCATCTTTCGGGCGTCCCTACACGAGACTGTTTTTTATTTATAGAACGTCTCACCCCCTCAGCTCCTCGAGCTTGTCGGACAGGTTGACCTCGGTGACATTCGTCCCGGCGTCGACCTGCGCGTGCACCCAGTGCAACGCGCGCACCACCGCCACTCCGTCCTTCACGTGCGCCGACCGGAACCCCTGGGGACCGCACCCCACCACCAATGTCAACAGGGGGGGTACAGCTGACGAAAAGCTCCGGATTTCAGAACCGACAGCTTCTATCCTTCTTTTACAAATGAATTAAGTAGGTACCTACCTATAGAGCATCCTTTCCCAAAGTAGGCGATAACGCCCCCTTGTGGGCGCTGCAAGCCTATAGGGGGGCGCTAAGAGACCCAGAAAAAATGGGGTCGTTGTGTAGCTCACAATAATAAATTAATTTAATTTGACGTTATAGTGGTTTTTATGTAGGTGAAAAACTGGGGGCGCTAAAAAAGAATTTATTCTCAAAGTGGGCAGTACACAAAATAAGTTTGGGAGCCACTGCTATACAGGAAGGCTGGAAGCTGCTGTTTCCGACACGGAAACTTTCCGTCGGTTGTGAATACACTGGGAGTTATAACTAAATCATCTGTGGGCCGCGGTTAAATCATAGAACGGGGCAATCCCTTAATAGGGATTTGATATGGCCCCTACTTTATATGGCCCCAGGCCATGGGTGAAGGCTTTTTTATCTTCCTGTGCCTAAGAAATTATTTATTTAAAAACAACTATTTGAAACCACCAAACCGTTGTTTAAAAACGTTAAAATACCTGCAGTTCCACATCGTTCTTGATGACTTTCATGAGAGCAACTGGTGACAAGGTAGATAAAGTACCGGCGAAGCCTTCCTGGAATACGAAATACAATGGCGTATGCATCATTTTCAAAGTCAGGTTACCTTTATTAACGTAAGCCTATAAAGCACATAAGTATAGTCAGAATCTACCGCCGGCTCGGAATGCCGCTTCCACTGAGAAGAGCCGGGAGCCGAGAGACTCAATGGTTATACTTTACAATGAATAAAATATGGTTTACATTCTCAGGAAACAATGTTAGTTACCTCAACCGCTAAGTATAAAGCGTGGCTGCCTTCATCAGAAAGCCATATCCTTCTGTCCATTGTCAACCCACTCTGCAAACGAAATACATTCTGTACGCTAGTGACCAACTAAGGATATTATAATAAAATCTCAAATCTAAAGGGGGAACTTGAAGACATTTGACATGTTATATAGTACCTGCTGGTACATTTCTATGATCGCTCTCAGATTTGAGATCGATTTATTAATAACGGCCTATGTTTTAAGAACCTAAGTTTATAAGTTGTTATCCTGAATTGATAAAAAATAAAACAATATTTAATGTGTTTGAGTCAAACTTAAGATGGCGTCAATTTCAAACGGACATTACTAAAATACTGTTAAGGCTAAAGCGCCCATCTAGCCCGCGAGTTCAAATTTTTTGAGGTTTTTTAGAAATATTTCAAAATCTGCCAATAATAAAAGGCACATTTTGTAATTCGCGAAAAAGACCGTGTGCAAAGCATTTATTAATATATCCCACTTACTCTAAAACATTTCAAGAACGACAGCTATCCAGATAATCTGGCAATTTTTGTATATTTTGTGAGTTACTAGTATCATATCCACCGTGATAATATTTAGAGTAAAATAAATGTATTAATAAACGCACTGCATACTGTGTTTTTCGCAAATCACAAAATGTTTTCAGATTTTGGATAAAATATAACAATACTCAAAAAATTTTAAGTGACATTTTTCCAAATGCCACTTAAAAACTTTAAGTTCCTCAACAGGCCAACCTGGGTTTAATTTGACGACTGCTTAGCGCAGTGGTTCGAGCGTAGGCCGCTCGGATCACTGCACATGGTGATTGCGGGTTCGATTCCCACCGGGGTAATTTTCGGAAATGGCCTTTTCGTAATTTACCCAGGTCTGGGTGTCACTATGATCGCCCCCAGTCCATTGTACGGTACCCATAGTACAAGCGTTGCTTAGTTTGGGACCATACAGTTGGTGTGTTCGTCTGGCGATATTAATAATCACTTAAATTCCTTTTGGGTAATCGGAACGCAGAAAAATCATACCGACAAGGTCCTAAGGTACTGGAAGATCTCGGAGTATGGCATGGCCTGGACTTGGACTCCCTCTGAGGCTAAGTGCGCGGCGATATCCGAGGACAGGACCCCGTTACCCCAAAATAAAATTATGTTGTTCGGAGCAGTCTGGAAGTACAATTGAAATTAGGTGTTCCGTTTTCATATTACTTTTAAATTCATAGAGATATAAGAATAGAGGAGGGAAGACGGCGCTGAAAGTGTGGCCGTACTAGAAAGAGAGAGGAGATGAAAGCCGGCTACCTTTCTCTCTCTACTGGCGCATGCGCAGTCGCGCGCTTTGGCGAGTGGGAAGCATAGAGAAAGGAAATCTAAAATTAAGAACACAGACTCTTGAAGGCCCGCGACTATGCATGCGTCAGTAGAGAGAGAAAGGTAGCCGCTTTTCATCTCCTCTCTCTTTCTAGCGGGGCCACATTTCCACTTGTACGAGAGCCTGGACTCCCCTACTCTATTCTTATATCTCTATGTTTAAATTTCGCGCCATTCTCCTACACGCCCGATGCGGTAAATTCTTTGATAAAAATTCGTTGCCGCCATTCGTTAACGCGCGGAAGTATGCACCACGGCGAGTGAAAGAGAGCTAGCTCATGACAATGGGAGAAAGCGAGACGGCCGCCCGGCAGCGATTCAAAATTCGAATTTGAACCGCGCGCGTGTACACATTTAAAAGCTAAAAACTTATATCAAAAATCGAAAAGATCACACTCTTGGTCTTTTATTGCTGTAATTACTCAGTCACCATAGCTGTGAAGTGTTTTAAGTATTGTTCCTCAAGAAACGTCTCATCCAAGTTGAGAAACCAGGGCTCTGGTGGAGCACCGCCACGTGGACGATTGCTGGAAATGTACCATCGGAGACTCCCGCCTGGATATTCAGGTAGGTGCACGCTTATATCTCGAATCCTATCGTATTGGCGTATTTTCGTAGGTAGGTTTTTGTTAATGCGAACTTTTCAAAACCGTACCCAAATGTGACGAGACTGAACTCACATAGTTTTATTATCACACTAGCTGTGCCCCGCGACTTCATCCGCGTAGTATTGGATTATTGGGTTAAAAAGTATCCTATATTATAGTTAATCCCGGTTATAATCTATCTGTGTTCCAAATTTCATCCAAATCCGTTCAGTAGTTTTTGCGTGAAGGAGTAACAAACATTTTTTTTTTTTTGAATTGACTATATGTTGTTGGCCAGAGTGGCCATAACAACTTCACCCGGACAGAGGGCGAGCGCAAGTGCGCCAGAGGGGCAGGGGGGCAGCTAGCTCAAGGGCGCCACAAGGGACACGACCTCGGCTTGGGCCGCTGCCAGGAGAGGTGGCGAGGGTAAATCTACCACCGGATCGGAACGCGACCTCGACTGAGAAGATCCGGCAAGAAACTCAGCGGGCTTGTCGGGTGCCAAGGTGCGTCTAGGTAAGTAGACGCACCTTCTAGCGGAAGCGGGGGTTCGTCGACCTCGCCGGCGAGGTCGGTGTCTGGTGGGGAGTGTGCGTGTGTCGTTCTCCTCGACATCTGAGTCTAGGAGAGCGGTGAGTGGGTCGGGGGGGTCCAGCAACACATGCCGCGGCCTGCGGCGGCATGCAACTGGCGCGTGTGTAGGTGCATAATCGGCGGCGGCGACGATTAAGGCATTGGTGTGTTCAGAAGCCTTCTTGAAATAGCGTTCGGACGCTATTTTGAAGTGCTTCTGGATAGAATCGAGGCGTAAGTCAGAATGAAGGTCTACGTTCCTTACGAACCACGGGGCTCCGACGGCTTGGCGAAGGAAGCGGGACTGAATGGCCTGGAGGCGACTAATGTGCGAGTTGGCCGCGTGAGCGAACACAACGCTCGCATAAGACATGATAGGGCGTATGCAAGCTTTGTATAGTGTCACCTTATTTCTAAGGGACATTTTACTCCGCTTGCATAAGAGATAATGAAGGCGACCGAGCACAAAGGCGGCTCGATTGCGGATGTTTCTAATGTGAGGACCGAAGGTCATGGAGCCATCGAGAGTGACCCCGAGATATTTAACTGATTTGGACCAAGGGATAGGCTGCTTGTACAAAGAGACAGTACCTAAGTTGGAGCGAGTGTGGCGTTTGGAGGGGCGTCGAGAGGTGGTCCTGGCAAAAAGCACGGCTGCGCTTTTGTCCGGGTTCACCTCTATTCGCCATTTCCTAGTAACAAACATACATACATACATACATACATACATACATACATCCACACTCACAAACTTTCGCATTTATAATATTAGTAGGATACCCATTAAGTGAAGACAGAATACTTAGGTTTACGTACTTATATAATTATTATATTTTCTGAGTTACGGGGCTTTGTATTCACAAATTTCATGGTGCGGTCTTACAACACACGCAAGGGCCCCGAGAACATTATAAATTGCATTAAGATGTAGGTACCTATTAGCAAAATGAAATGTCTTTTTGACGTCCCGCTCCTGGGCACGGGCCCCCCCTCACTACGAGGGGGATTCAGGCCGTAATCCATCACCCTGGCCCAGTGCACGTCGGCGGATTTCACATGTCTTTCGAATTTTCTAGGATAGGTATGAAGGTTTCTTCGCGATGTTTTCCTTCACCGTAAGTGAGTGATAATCATATAAAAATTATGATTCGCACATAGATTTCGAGAAACTCAAAGGTGCGAGCCGGTGTTTGAACCCAGAACCTGGTGCCCGCAAGACGCTTGCTCAACCAATCGGCTATCACTGCACAATATTCAGGAAAAAAAACACTGAGAAAAAGATAACGCCTTCTTTTTTGTGTCGCGGCGGAAGTGCTGCCTTAGGCACCCCTTGGATAATTAAATAAGTAAAAAAACAGTGCTGTCTAGGGACGACCGAAAGAAGCGAAGCATTATAGTATTAAGCGTGGGGCGCCGCAGCTCTGACGTCATCGTGTAACGCTACGTCATCTGACGATTTGCACGGATAGAGTGGCCGCGCGGCGAGCGCGCCCCGAACGTCCGTATAGAAGCTTCGCTGCAATACCTATGTAATATAGGTATGTGAACTCACCAAGTCAGCTCTGATGATGAGATACGCGAAGAACACAGGGTTGTACGGAATATCGGAGCCACGTAGATTCAACGTGTCTGTGAGATGAGTTTTCATAGTAAGGGGCCATCCATAAATTACGTCACACGTTAAGGGGGAGGGAGGGAGTCGACAAAGTGTGACAATGTGTGACAAGGGGTGGGGAGGGGCCCCAAATTGTGTGACATCACATTTTTTCATAAATAATATGTTTGATTTGATGTGGATTTTATTGAAAAATAATTTAAATGGAAATAAAACTAAGTAATTTCGGAACACTGCTGTTTTAATTTCATAAATTTCTAAATGTAAAATTGCAAAGTATGTGACATCACACTAGGTAGGGGGGGGGGGGGGCTCACAAATGTGACCAGCTGTGACAAGTACAGGGGTCAACAAATCATGAAATTCGTGTGACGTAATTTATGGATGGCCCCTAAGTAAGGCATGTATTAACAGATCGGTTTCAAGTCTGAGAGCGATCTTGGTAATGTCATTCTTATGTCATTCCAGTAAGTAGAAAATGACATGTTTAAAGAAAACTCAAGACCGCTCTCAGACTTGTGATCGATTTATTAATACGGGTTAAGGCTAAAGCGCCCATCTAGCCCGCGAAGTTCAATTTTTTTGAGGTTTTTTAGAAATATTTCAAAATCTGACAATAATAAAAGGCACATTTTGTAATTCGCGACAAAGAACACGTGCAGTGCATTTATTAATATATCCAACTTACTCCAAAACATTTCAAGAACGACAGCTATCCAGATAATCTGGCAATTTTTGTATATTTAGTGATTAACTAGTATCATATCCACCGTGATAATATTTAGAGTAAAATAAATGTATTAATAAACGCACTGCATACTGTGTTTGTCGCAAATCACAAAATGTTGTCTTAAATGTTTTCAGATTTTGGATAAACTATAAAAATACTCGAAAATTTTGAACTTCGCGGGCTAGACAGGCGCCTTCACCTTAAGTGAGTAAACTAGACTGAAGAAATCGTTTCTTCTTCTACAGTAGGTATATTATAAAGGAACTTCCACACGTAACATTTTTCTGTCTCTGTTTTATGACAGCAAAAAAAAGGGAGATTAGAAGATGTACGAGTATTTTTGTGAATGATTTGTCCAGGTGCAGACGTTGGGCTAAACCTTAAGCCCGTCGGGTAGGTACTTAAAAAAAAAATTGATCTCAAGAAATCCGAAAGCGATCTTAAGAACGCTTTGGACATGTCATATTGTACTGGTATACAATTAGAATTACATTTCCAAGATCGCTCTCAGATTTGAGATCAATTTATTCAGACTTTACTCAATATGCATGAGGCCACAACTATATCACATTTAATAACACTGAACTCAAATCTGAGAGCGACCTTGAGTCCGCTTCATGACATGTGATTTTGGATGGAATGATATTTCCAAAATTTGAGATCGATTTGTGAATACGGCTCTAAGTCATGCGACATTATACTTACGATAGCAATCTTAAACATAACTCAAATGTAAGTATACTTACAAGCAACATCATCGAGCGCGGTGAGGACCAGTGCGGTGGCTCCCCGCGATGTGATCTGACTCATCAGCTCTGATATCTTCTCTGAAGATGGCTTACCTGAAAAATAAAATATGTAACGACATTCTGTGCAATTAATAAATAAATTAATATCGCCAGACTGACACACCAACTGTAGTGTCCCAAACTAAGCGATGCTTGTACTATGGGTAGGTACCGTACAATGGACTGGGGGCGATTCCGGTGGCATCCAGACCGAGTCGGATTACGAAAAGTCCATTTCCGAAATTTGCTCAGACGAGAGTCGAACCCGCAACCACCCGGTGGGTGAACCGAGCGGCCTACGCTTATAACCACTGCGACGCGGTCGTCAGTCACCAGACGTCTGTCAGTCAGTCATCTACCAGTGAAGTCCACCTACTGGTGAAGTCCACTTACCGATGAAGTCCACTGACCAGTGAAGTCCACTTACCGATGAAGTCCACTTACCGGTGAAGTCCACTAACCGATGAAGTCCACTAACCGATGTAGTCCACTTACCGGTGAAGTCCACTTACCGATGAAGTCCACTAACCGATGTAGTCCACTTACCGGTGAAGTCCACTTACCGATGAAGTCCACTTACCGGTGAAGTCCACTTACCGATTAAGTCTACTTACCGGTGAAGTCCACCTACCAGTGAATTCCACTTACCGGTGAAGTTGACAGTCAGCGGCAGCAGCGCATTGTTCGGCCTCGGCGGCGGGCCGTCGCTTATCGCAGATCTCGCCATATCTATCAGATTCTCAGATGTCGCTTGCAAAGTTACGTTCACTTGGGCTAAAGCATTCTGGGGAACGAAATATTTAATCAATTCAAGCGTAGTGCTTGGAAAGATGTTTCAAAAGTGCCGTTCTATAGTAGGTATTAGTGATGTAACGAATGTTGGATTTTTGACATTCGCGAATGCGAATGCGAATGCGAATATTTGGCTCAAAAATTTGCGAATGCGAATGCGAATGCGAATGTTGACTTTCAAATAACTCTAAATTGAAAATTTAAAAAACCCCCGATGCGACGACTTTTTAAACTACAAAAGAGCTGAAAATTTTAAAGTGCTGAACCGATTTTCATGAAACACAGATACACTTGTTAAACTTATAACACCCCTCTTTTTTCGTCGGGCGCAAAATGTTAGAATGGCTTGACATTTCGTGTCGGACAACACAGTTCTTTCAACCCATACAGGTTGAAAGAATGAAGTTAGTCACATGAAGTTATTTCGAAGAGATTCGTTTTGATTTGAGGGTAGGTTAGTATTATTACATTAATGAATTTTATTTATATTCAAATTTTATTGAGTTTGTTAATATTTTTATTTAATTAGACGAACAAGAACAAGACCCTTACAATTTTTTTTAATTCAAATATAAGTAAAAAATATATATAACTAGCCCTTTTTGATGTCCCACTCCTGGGCACACGAGGGGATTCAGGTCCACCACGCTGACCTAGTGCGGGTTGGTGGATTTCACATGTCTTTCAAAAATTTGTTAGATCTTCTAAGATATGCAGGTTTCCTCATGATGTTTTCGTTCACTGTAAGCAAGTGATAATCTTATAGAAATTATGATTCGCACAGTTTTGGAAAATCCAGAGGTGCGAGCCGGGGTTTGAACCCAGGACCTGGTGCCCGCAAGACGCTTGCTTAACCAATCGGCTATCACTGTTTTTTTTTTATTTTTTGCAAATATAAGTAAATAAGTGATTAAGTGCATTATGTACAAGTTAATTAAGTTGATAATTACATAACGATCGGGACTGGTTTGCAGCCCGAGACTAACGCGAGGGCTGTGTTGGAGCCAAGGTGTTTCATACGACATTTTACTACACACTTGCGTGTAAAAAATATTTAAAATACTACAATCTTAATTAAAAAAAAATATCACAATTCATCAATTTGTTTAAGACCTAGAGAATTGTAGGATGAATAAAAAATAAAACAAGATAGCGCGCCGTAAGTTTTTATGGTTCCGTAGTCAAACTCGGAACCCTTAGTTTCGCCACGTCCACCTGTCCATCTGCCCGTCCCTCTGACATCATAGTATTTTTATTCAGAGACTATTAAGTCTAAAATACTGCAAATGGGCAAAAATATAGTTTATGTACCGCTACAAAACTGTGTATTTAAATTTTATTAGCAAAGTTATTCCATTGTACCTCCCGTACTTAAGAAAGGGGAGTGAAAAAAGGGTTTACACATCCCTTCGAGTGAGGTATTGTTCAGTAGGTATTTAAAAATAATTTGAAGGTTTCTTCGACAGATTTTCAATATTAATTCCAGTTTACGAAATATTGAGCTTCAAAGTGGCCTTTTTTACGTGAGTAGCCAAGATTCATCCTTTAAATTAGAACACACATTATAAATGGTTTATTATAATAAATAAATAGTTCTTTACTTTTAAAAATAAATATCATAAATTTAGAAAAATCTAAAGTTTGGACTGAGTGTCAAACCCACGCACCACTGATTGTGCACCCAGTCTAATCACAACATAATTATTTGAATTAAAACTCCTTATAAGAATTTTTCGTCAGTCCAAAAAGAAAATAAAGGTTTGTCACTTTTGTTTAGGATGTCCATGAATACCGGTTTAATAAATTTAGTAACAGAATTTCTTACTATTTTATTTATACGGCAACCAATATTAGGCCGGTTCTATTTATCTGTGGGTCTGGCAAAGTCGTTAACAATTATTATAATATTTGAAATATAATCAATCGAATGTTTATAATATGTTTTATTTATATTGAAATTTATTTATAATATTTTAACAAACATTGTTTTTTTTAATTTTATAAATATATTCACTATTTTAGGATAACTTTTTACTAAGATTACAAAAACTTAAAGTCAAGAGCACTAGTTCGTAATAAGCTGGTTTAGTAACCTAAAAGCGGCGCAATAAGGGCCACCCTATGAGCAAGTTTGTTGAAAAATCGTATAATTCTTACTAGTTCTATTAACATTCCATATCCTATTCATAATTTCCTTTTTGATTTTCAAAAACATTCGCCAAACATTCGCATAGATTCTTGCGAATGCGAATGCGAATGCGAATGTCAAAAAATATGCGAATATTCGCGAATGCGAATGCGAATGCGAATGCGAATATTCGTTACATCACTAGTAGGTATAGTATTTGTGTCTATAAATTATAATGTATCTTCCTTAAGCTAAGCTCCCTCAGTAAGCTTCCCAATGAAATCCGAGATTTACCTATTAATAAGTTTAAAACTAGGTATAATTTAAAGTAAACTCTGCGCTAGGAGTTTCTTAATTACTACAAAGTTTCGGATTATTTGGAAGGTAAATCAGCTTAGGACTGAGCAACTCAATTATCTACAGACAATTTTACAATAATGTCAAAGCGTAGCGTGTCTTGCCCTACTCGTATGAACCTATTTTAATTTAGTTTTTTTTTGTTAGCAAGGTATTCTGATCGAGAGTGTTCTTAGCTATGTTTCATGAAATTCGGTTCAGCCGTTTGTAAATTATCAGCTCTTATGTGGTTTAAAATGTTTTCGTATCGGGGGTTTTTTAATTTAATTTTTTTTTGGTTATATACGTCTCACGCCTGTTCTTCGAAGTGGTTGGCAGACCTGTCTTAAGTATTTACCTGTAAAGGAGTCCATGAGTTTCTGGTGTAAGTGGTGGGGTCCACTCCCACTACTGAGAGGGCTGGCATGTTCTCAACCAGCCACGCTTGTATCGATAGATCCGTCCCTGTGATTCAGTGAAAAAAAATGATAGGTATTTCGTTAACTTTTAGGGTGAAGTATAATAGTACATTGTTACACGAGTGGTGAAAGTGACTTATTTAGTCCCGAGACGGGATTTGGCGCCCGAGCGTAGCGAGGGCGCTAATAGTTCGAGGGACAAAATAAGTCTTTCACCCGAGGTAAACACTGTGCTTTTCATTACGAATACAAGGAAAGTAAAAATAAAAACAGGAATTGGCTAAAGAAATAATACAAGGAAGTATAAACAATACTCTACAACTCAAAAAAAAAAAAAAGATCGGATTGCCGCTAACTTTTTTTTCGTTGGCCGGCCAACTTCATTATATAGCCATTATTTTTCATTTTCATCTTTAAATATTTTGCCCAATTCTATGTTATTTTAAAGAAATTCTTGAAACTAAATTATAGTTAAGTCATTTAAAAATATATGTTCTTTAATTAATACTTAACTTTATGTTATTTCAATTTTACATCGTGCTGTAATTGAGTGACTGTAGAAAAAGTTTGAACATGGTTCCGTAGAAATGTGAAAATGGAACTAGTTTTTTTTTAATTATTTGACAGCTGTCAGTTGAAAGTGATTCTCCCGGGCCAGAAAAGTATTACTTTCAACCCGCTCCTCAGGGACTTCAGACGTACTTTCAGAGTATGAGTAATGAAAAATTAATTTGTTGTCATTATACGAGGTGAAACAAAAAGGGTATAAGTACTATTTTTCTTGCAACTTAACTTTGTAAATCTCAAACTATCGGCTTTGTGGGACAGTTAAAGTACTAAAGGTTTTGTAGACTTGTGAAATCGGTCAACAGCTGTATTCCTATAACACCTTTTGTTTTTCAAGTTCCCTCCAAAGCTGATGGTTTTAGAATTACAAAGTTAAGTTTTGAAAAAAAAAAGTATACCCATTATGTGTCACCTTTATTTATCGGTGCCTCTTGATTATGTTATTTGTTACCCTGTCTCATCAGCGTCCACAGCGTAGTATCGACCTCCACTTCGAACTGGGTGAAGTATCTGGCGTCGGTCCACACTAGGGCTTCTGTGGCGGTCACCAGCGCCGTGCCCGAGGAGCCGCGGAGCCCCGACACCCACTCGCGGCGCGCGTCCGCCGGCGATATGTATTGCGACTGGGGATGACATAAATATACATCGCTAAGTCTCGGCGATGTTGCAGCGGAGTCGCGCCGGCGTCGCAGTGGAGTCGCGGCGGCGTCGCAGTGGAGTCGAGGCGGCGTTGCAGCGGAGTCGTGGCGGTGTCGCGACATGATCATTCCTCTGGACGGTTTTCGTTGCTTGTTCTCATTCCAGCAGCACGCACGAAACAAAGTGCCGCTGCGACGCCACCTCGTTTCAGAGTTAGTAACCGAGGACCCTTAGGCTGTTTTTTTGCTGCTTCTTTTTTTGAAGCTATTTCTTCTTCACATCGATGTTTTTTTAACTTGCCCATCCCTGTACACTTACATTGTGTGCATCTGCGGTGGGTACGATGTACGCGTCGACCCCCCTCTCTGCGAGCACCCCGCGCACCGCCGCCAGCCGCTCCAGACTCGTTTGACGGCTCAGTCTGTTTGCACTAGACTGCATTGCTGGAAATTCGGAGGTAGCTATCATATTTCACATGGGAAAGGAGGAAGGAATGAAAACACAAAGGTATACCACAGCCAATGAGTAGCAAGCGATAGGAAATGGTATTAATATTCGAGTTCAAGTCGAGCATCAAAATCAAATAGTTTATTTTGTTTAGGCCTACCGTGGCACTTACAAGTAAGTAGTCAATTTTACATTTTTTTCCTATATCTACAACCGGATCGGAACGCGACCTCGACTGAGAAGATCCGGCAAGGAACTCAGCGGGCTTGTCTTTTACATTTTGTTATTTTTTTTTTTATCGCCAGTTGCTTATATGTATTGAAATAAAACTATTTTTCGGATTTTATCGCGTTTATTAACTTTATGTTCCCGACGTCACGTCAGCTATATGTTACACCTATTGAAACACCGGCGCTCCACGAAGTCTGCAATCTGTGAACATGTACAGGACCGCACCCGCCATTATATCAGATTTGATAGACCACAGATCCTCGCAAAAGAACACCGTTTCCGACCAAGGATGATACGTGAGGCCATTGAAATTAAAAAACATCCTAATTTCAATAGGGAAGATGGCTGGGTGCTACCACCAACTTGGGATCCAGTAATTAATATAATTAAATCCAAAACCAAGTGTACCATTGCAAGACCTCGAGACACTGTGAGCACTTTCTGCGTGGATCGGACCGCAAACAACAACTAAATATGAGGGTACCCAGTTACTAACTACAACATCAGGACGTCTAACACCTCAGTCCCCCCGTGACCATGGCTGCTGTAAAGCAACCGAAACGTCGGGAACATAAAGTTAATAAACGCGATAAAATCCGAAAAATAGTTTTATTTCAATGTGTAGTATTCGCGTAAATATAAGAAAACAATATGCTTATATGTAGTTAATAATTACAAAGTAATAGCTCCAGTGTGTTGCTTATTAAGATTACCATGAATTACATAAGTTATTCTTGATACATAAGTGAAATAAGGAGGTAACTATAATATTTCACATGGGGAAAAGGAGGAAAATAAGACATAAAGGTATGCCACAGCCAATGAGTTGCAAGCGTAAGAAAATGGTATTAATATTCGAGTACAATTCGATCATCGAGAAAGTAAGCATAAATACAGACGTGTGTATAAAGTTTCCGAATCTCTTTTCGATATCGATTCGAATGGTATAAAGCTGGAACGTAATCACTCAAGTAAGAAATAAATAATAACAAAACAGTAACAGGGTTTGTTGACGACCATAATTATGTCTGGAGTTTGACTCATCTGTTTGACTTTTGAAGCGAAGCTTCTATACGGACGTTCGGGGCGCTTGGCCACTCTATACCTGCTAAGCGTCAGACGTCAGTAGCGTTACACGATATAAGTATATTGGTATTTACAGAATGGCAGCTGCGGCGCCTTACGCTTTATACTATAAAGCTTCGCTTCTTTCGGGCGTCCCTCGACGACAGTGTTTTTTTATGAGACTAGGGTCGTCAGAAACTCTATCACTCCTGTAAGCTAGGATCGATAGTGGTGCTGTGTGTTGTTAGGTACTTACTGAAGATTGGCGCATCCGGTTCCGCGGAGTTGTAGTAGCTCATTGGGATATGGCCCAAGGCCATATTTATCCCTAGACTGGAACCAAATTATAAAAAATGTATACAAGGTGACACATAATGGGTATACTTTTTTTTTCAAAACTTTACTTTGTAATTCTAAAACCATCAGCTTTGGAGGGAACTTGAAAAACAAAAGGTGTTATAGGAATACAGCTGTTGACCGATTTCACAAGTCTACAAAACCTTTAGTACTTCAACTGTCCCACAAAGCCGATAGTTTGAGATTTACAAAGTTAAGTTGCAAAAAAAATAGTATACCCTTTTTGTATCACCTAGTAGTTTGACAGCTGTCATTCTACTCGAGCGAAGTACCTATATCAAGGAAGTTTAAAACGAAATAAATTCCAACTGCAAAAAGTTAAGAATCGGATTGAATCTGAATTCACATAATAATATATTTTATACGAATGAAGTTGAATGTTATATTATCATCACATAAGATACGAGAAAAAATGTAAGATGAGGCAGTATGGTCATATTGACTTTAGCCTGCTCCACACGTAGGTATAATACTTTCAAGAGCTTTTTAGCAAAAAAAATGGCCAAAATTTTGATTGCGTTGACTTAGAAGCCAATTTTTTTTACACCTCCATGGAACCATAGCGTTTGATATTTGATATTAATTTCCACTTAATAACTCTATCCGCTTCTGAGAAAAAGGGTCTTGACAGACAGACGGACAGCAAAGTGATCTAAGGGTTCCGTTTTTTCCTTTTAAGGTACGGAACCCTAAAAAAAACAAAACGGTAGATATATGAAAAACTAGCTGTGCCCCGCGACTTCATCCGCGTAGTATTTGAACTTAGCAAAATTTCGGGATTATCGGGTTAAAAAGTATCCTATATGTTAATCCCGGTTATAATCTATCTGTGTTCTAAATTTCATCCAAATCCGTTCAGTAGTTTTTGCGTGAAGGAGTAACAAACATACATACATACATACATCCACACTCACAAACTTTCGCATTTATAATATTAGTAGGATTGAAGTTTGGGTGTGATGCCTTCCGTGCTAAATAAATGAACAGAAAGTTAAAGAAGGAACAGGGGGGGATTCCAAATTTTATATCCCCAGGAAACTGCCTGTAGAAGCTACGGAGGGCACGGCAGCGCTCCCGCCAAGTCAAATAAGAAGTAAAACATTATAAAATTGTTTACTTACACACAAAACATGAACCACACTTTCCCGTCGGCCATCCTTGATACAATAACTCGAATATCAAGACACATATCGCTCATTATACTTATCAATAAGAAAGAACTTAAGATTAGATTATATTAATATTATAGTAATACTAATCTAACGCGACGTAACTGTACAATAATCACGTAAATAGGTATAGGTACATCTATAGTGTATAGTTTATGCCCGCGACTTCGTCCACGTAGTATTTAACCCAACAAAAATTTCGGGATTATCGGGATAAATAGTATCCTATATGTTAATCCCGGTTATAAACTATCTGTGTTCCAAATTTCATCCAAATCCGTTCAGTAGTTTTTGCGTGAAAGAGTAACAAACATACATACATACATCCACACTCACAAACTTTCGCATTTATAATATTAGTAGGATAGTGGGAAATTGACGACCGCTTGGCGCAGTGGTTCTAGCGTAGGCCGCTCGGCTCACTGCACATGGTGGTTGCGGGTTCGATTCCCGCCGGGGCAGATTTCGGAAATTGCCTTTTCGTTATTTGCCCAGCTCTGGGTGTAATTGGGATCGCCCCCAGTCCATTGTACGGTACCCATAGTACAGGCGTTGCTTAGTTTGGGACCATACAGTTGGTGTGTCAGTCTGGCGATATTTAGGTATTATTACTAATGTATTTCTTTAAGATTCGGAATTATTAAACAATCTTAGCATGTCTTTTTTATGTAAGTAATTTGTCTTTCCAAATTATTAAATAACGTTCGAATAATAATGTATACAAATAAATAAAATTGGAATGTATGTTTGTAATATCAAAATAACACCTTTTCACTTCATGCATAGGAAACTACATACGACACATATAAGAAAAACGCGATTAAAAAATTTTTTGTCTGTCTGTCTGTGTTATTGTTCAGGGTAATCTCCGAAACGGCTGGACCGATTTTGACAGGACTTTCACTGGCAGATAGCTGTTGTTATAAGCTGTAACTTAGGCTTTATTTTAGAAAAACAAAATGGGTCCTGTCGCGCGTGCTCAGAACGCGGGAGCGGGCTTTTTTGTTAAGTTAAATTCCACGCGGACGAAGTCGCGGGCTCAGCTAGTTTAACATAAGTGTGAAAATGTTTTTTTTTTTTTTTGATATGGCTATAATATGTTGTTGGCCAGAGTGGCCATAACAACTTCACCCGGACAGAGGGCCCAGCCAGAGGGGCAGGGGGGCAGCTAGCTCAAGGGCGCCACAAGGGACACGACCTCGGCTTGGGCCGCTGCCAGGAGAGGTGGCGAGGGTAAATCTACCACCGGATCGGAACGCGACCTCGACTGAGAAGATCCGGCAAGAAACTCAGCGGGCTTGTCGGGTGCTAAGGTGCGTCTAGGTAAGTAGGCGCACCTTCTAGCGGAAGCGGGGGTTCGTCGACCTCGCCGGCGAGGTCGGTGTCTGGTGGGGAGTGTGCATGTGTCGTTCTCCTCGACATCTGAGTCTAGGAGAGCGGTGAGTGGGTCTGGGTGAAAATGTTTCAACCTAATACCATCTGGGAAACTAGTAATTCTATAGGTATTATAAACAGATATTAAAAAATTCAACATTAAAAAGGCATGCCAAGATTGTTTACTAAATCCGCATCCTAAGGAAACAAACATTTTACTTCCGAACACTTAAACGAAACTCATATTTGAGCTCTGCGCTTTTTGACGCGTCGTAATCACATAAATAACAGATAACGAAGATAGTTAACACCTAATATTTAATTTAGTATATTTGTTATACATATTAACTCAGATATTTTTGAAATAACAAAGTCGGCAATCGGCGACCCGCCTGATGTTAAGCAGGTACTGTAGGCTATAGATGCTTGCAATACCAATGGCATTGCTCGCACATTGCCGACTTAAAAAAGAGTGGGATAGAGGGTTGGCTATCTCACTCGTATGTAAATCCTTCATAACATTTATCGTTTTGTTATCATTTTATCTATAATAATGAGTTGAGATTATCTTCATTTGTGTTATAAAAACCCTTTATCAACGCAAGATGACCGCTTGGCGCAGTAGTTCGAGTGTAGGCCGCTCGGCTCACTGCACTTGGTGGTTGCGGGTTCGACTTCCGCCGGGGCAAATTTCGAAAATGCCTTTTTTACTCGACGCCGGCTAACCGCGAAAGCGAAGCCCAAATGAAAAAAAATAAACAACCGTAACAAATTTATCATTTATTAAAATATAAAACTAGTATACATTTATATATACTAAACTAAAATTTTATAATGACCACAAAATAAACTTTTTAAACAATCCTAGAAGTTTCTCCACGTTGCAAACATTATTTCAACATCTGTAAAACAATAATCATAATTAATTACAAATATTTTTGATATAAGTACCTAAACTAGAAAATAAAACAGAGGCAGTCAATGGTAATATAAAATTAATAATTATTTCTGAAATTAGCAGTTTTATCCCATTGGTTTAGCACGCGTCTTGCGTTCAAACCAAGGTCCTGGGTTCAAACCCCGGCTCGCACCTCTGCATTTTTTGAAATCCATGTGCGAATCATAATTTCTATATGATTATCACTTGCTGACGGTGAAGGAAAACATCGTGAGGAAACCTGCATGTCTCAAAACATCTAACCAATTTTCTAAAGACATGTGAAATCCGCCAACCCGCACTGGGCCAGCGTGGTGGATTACGGCCTGAATCCCGCTCGTAGTGAGAGGAGGCCTCGTGCCCAGGAGTGGGACGTTAAAAAGGGCTAAATGATTATATACATATTTAAGGAATTTCTTAACAAAATCATCACGACAGTTTAGATATCATACTTAATATTATAAAGAGGAAAACTTTGTTTGTTTGATTGTAATGAATAGGCTCCGAAACTACTGAACCGATTTGAAAAATTCTTTCACTGTTGGGAAGCTACACTATCCCCGGGTGACATAGGATGTAATATATTTTCAAAAAAATTTGGGATCCTTACTAAAACTCGAATAATGTAACCGCAACGTACCCGTGCGAAGCCGGGGCGGGCCGCCAGTGATAAATAAAATCATAGATAATAGATTTTTTTACCTTTATTTCCTGAAGATGGGTTCACACTCTTGCTGCAGCCACTTCAGGTCTTCCAGGAGCCCGCGCCGCTGCAGCAGCGGGCTCAGCGTATCCAATACACGGTTGTGGTACGAGTTAATGTACGACAACTGTAATATAGATAACAATTAAACATAAACATCTCATAAATAATAATAATAATCTATATATATATAACTCAAAGGTGACTGACTGACTGACTGACATAGTGATCTATCAACGCACAGCCCAAACCACCGGACGGACCGGGCTGAAATTTGGCATGCAGGTAGATGTTATGACGTAGGCATCCGCTAAGAAAGGATTCTGATTAATTCTACCCCCAAGGGGATAAAATAGGGGATGAAAATTTGTATGAAACTTTGTCAATTAAATTCCACGCGGACGAAGTCGCGGGCACAGCTTTATACATATATAGGTATAAAAAATACTATGTTCACGTCAATCTATACGTACCTCAAAGTCGGTAAGTAAAGATACGTTAAGACACTCGCGTTGATTGGGCACTAGGGTCAAAGTGTGGAAGCCCAGCACGCCGCGCCCGTCGTAGTCTCCGACCAGACCGCTCGCCTGCAAACAGTAATTCAAATAAATATGCAGTCAACGAAACTGTAACATACATCGGGTGTTATCTCACTAAGAGGGTGAGTTACGTTACCGCTTCGGGTGACGTACGTTATCGCCGCGGGTAAGATACGTTATCGCCGCGGGTAAGATACGTTATCGCTGCGGGTAAGATACGTTATCGCCGCGGGTAAGATACGTTATCGCTGCGGGTAAGATACGTTATCGCTGCGGGTAAGATAAGAGAACTGGACTATATTTTTATTTACCTTAGGATGTTCAGAGTCTCTGGTGACGGCGATAATCTCTACTAAATCCTCATGTCGGATACCGAATTCACCCACTTTGTAGTAACCGGGCTCTGAAATAAAACACTTAGTGTTAAAACAAAAACATTAAACACCAAGCAGAATCTGCACTACGGCCGTGACTATTAATCGATCTCAAGTCTGAGAGCGATCTTGGAAATGTCAAACAACAAAATTACATGTCTAAAGCGTACTCAAGACCGCTCTCAGACTTGAGATCGATTTATTAATACGGACCTTGGATTGTCTTGCATCAAAATCATTCCGAATACAGTTGCGGAGCGGGAGCGGAGGCAAGGTCATTGTGATTGGTTAATCATAAATAATAATGGATTTTGATTGGTCAATCGTACTCCTACTCTCAGAGGGCTTGCGGCTCTATCACTCATCGTACCAATCGCAGCTATTATAGCTACTTTACGCCGATCTTCTGTGACAGGGTGGTACTACCCCCGTCGAGCAAGCCCTGAAATGAGCTGAAGCGAATTGGCTAAAGCTTGTCTCTACTACCATATAAATATATTTTTAATTACTCATACTCTGAAAGTAGGACTGAAGTTGCCTGAGGAGCGGGTTGAAAGTATTAATTTCAGCCCTAGGGAGAATTGCTTTCAACTGACAGCTGTCAAATTATTAAAAAGAAACTAGTTCTATTTACACATTTCTATTGAACCAGGCCGGCCAACGGGAAAGAAACAAAATAGGCGGCAAACCAATCTTCATTTGTTTTTCGAGTTGTTCATACTTCCTTGTATTATTTCCTTAGCTAATTCCTGTTTTTATTTTTACTTTCCTTGTATTCGTTATGAAAAGCACAGTGTTTACCTCGGGTGAATGACTTATTTTGTCCCTCGAACCCGGCTCGGGCCTAAATAAGTTACCTTCACCCCTAGGGTAACAATGTACTAATAATGTTGTGGCGACCTCACATTCACGTCGCCGACAGAAACGGACAGATGGCGCTGAATGCGGCGCCTCAATACAATGTACGGATTCTTCATAGAAAATCTGAATCACGATATTAAGATTCGCAAGCATCGTGACTATATATACAAGACCCTGACAACATCCAGCGGGGCCCTGAGACCATTTCCCCGCTTCCCCCCAACATCTGGCCAGGCTGGAAGTTCTTCCCATTTCCGCTAAAATGCTAGTTCGTCCTCACCGTTGCTGAGTATCTGTCCGGGCCGGAGCCCCGGGTCGTCGGGGTAGGGCCGCCAGGAGACCCCCGAGGGCCCCTCGTGCACGTTCAGGAAGTGGCCCACGCCGTGGCCCGTGCCGTGCGCGTAGTCCAACCCCACCTCCCACAGGGAGTGGCGCGCGAAGCTGTCTAACACGTTACCCTGGGAAGCGAGAAGGCCATATAGCATACGAGTAGGTATACCACTCACGGATATACGAGGGATGCCTTTTAAGTTTTGTCGTTTGAAAAAAAAAACACAACTAGAACCTTATAGTACTTTTTATTGTTTTTCAAAGTATTCACCACGTAGCTTAATACACTTTTCCATTCGCTCAAACCAGTTATTATAACATTTATTCCACTCTAAAGTGGGGGTGTTCAAAATGGCTGACTTGAAAGCGTCGACTGCTTCTTCACTGGACTGGAACCTTTGACCACGAAGACTTTTCTTAATTTTAGGAAATGTAAAAAAATCGTTAGGGCTTAGGTCAGGACTGTATGGAGGATGGTCAAGAATTTCTACTTTTTCCTGCTTCAAATATTCAATCGTTTGACGAGCGCTGTGTGAACTTGCATTGTCGTGGTGCAGGATGATGCGTCGCTTTGA
Organism: Notodonta dromedarius; assembly: GCA_905147325.1. Lineage (NCBI taxonomy): Eukaryota > Metazoa > Arthropoda > Insecta > Lepidoptera > Notodontidae > Notodonta > Notodonta dromedarius. Next base: position 2,818,761 of record LR990187.1, read on the forward strand.
GTTAGATTTTCGAAGTTCGGCGATGACTTGTGGTAAACAAACTGTGGTATACCACTCTGCGTTAACCGTTCTACGATCATCAAGTGCAATAGTCGCAACATGGTCGGTTTTTCTAACGAACGTGGCCACCATCTTCTTTGAAGTGCTTCGAGAACGAACAACTTTAGTCGGCTTTGGCTCGTCTTGAAAGACCCAGATTGTAGATTGTTGTTTGGAATCAGGATCGTAGGCATAGATCCAAGATTCGTCACCACTGATGATGTCGTAGACGTGATTTGACTCTCCTCGGTTGAACCTTTGCAGAGTTTTCTTACACCATCTGACGCGGGCCGCCTTGTGATCGTCGGAAAGCAGATGCGGTATCCAACGGCAAACTAGCTTTCTTACACCAAGCGCTTCATGCAAGATCTTCTGAATGGTTGTCCCTGAGATGCCTAATAGAGCCTCTATCTCTCGATACGTCACATGACGATCTTCGAGAATTAGTTGTCTCAATCCAATGATGTTATCTTCAGTGAATGCAGATTTTGGGCGACCTTCGCGAGATTTGTCACTAACACTAGTATGTCCACGCTGGAATTCTAAATACCAGCGTTCGACAGTCCGCAGACATGGGGCTTCATCCCTGAACACAGATATTAGCTCTTCGAAACACTGAAGCCGTGTCAGGCCTCTTCTAAAGTTGTAGAAAATTATTGCACGAACATTTTCCTTAGAAAGATTCATTTTCGTACGTAACCTGACAGATTCTAATCGACGCTGTGACTAAACAATAACATTAATCCTAATACATTCAACTGTTTTGAGATTCGAAATTTAAACACATTCGAATATAGAACAGTTCCAAATTCAAAATTGCCGGGAATTATGGAAACGACAGAACTTAAAAGGCATGCCTCGTACTAGGTGAAACAGAGGGGATATACTATTTTTTTTGCAACTTTGTAAATCTAAAACGATACAAAATTATCGTTCGTTCAGACGACCATTCGACGTTCGTTCGTTCATATGACAGCAAAAATATGGAATTTAGAGTAGGATTTGAGACGACAAATATCAAGATATATCGACTATCGTTACTAAGAGTTGCACCCATGGCTTACAAAAGTGACAGTGGTCGGAAAAGTCCCATAAAAAGACATACCTTTACTCCCATGGGGAACAAAGCGCTTCCAAGCATCATCTGGCCCTTAAGAACCCTGGTAAAAGCATCCTTTTGTTCAGCAGTGGGCTTGCCCATGTGCCTGGTGCGAGTTATGTCTGTTGTACCGTCCCTGTAATAATAGCACGCTATTTTACTCTCAAAGGGGTCATTTTGAACAACGACCAAGATTCTAACAACGACAGAGCTTGTGTTATGCGTGGGCTCACGTCAATAGTTTAACAGGATGGGGATCGAACCCGGAACGTTTAAGTAACGTGAACGGCCCCGCTAAGCGCTAGGTTATAGACGCTATTTGATGGCTATGTTCAGTGCGTAGTGTGTCTTGCCTTACTAGTCCGAATTATTGAAATAAAACTATTTTTCGGATTTTATCGCGTTTATTAACTTTATGTTCCCGACGTTTCGGTTGCTTTACAGCAGCCATGGTCACGGGGGGACTGAGGTGTTAGACGTCCTGATGTTATAGTTAGCAACTGGGTACCCTCATATTTAGTTGTTGTTTGCGGTCCGATCCACGCAGAAAGTGCTCACAGTGCCTCGAGGTCTTGCAATGGTACACTTGGTTTTGGATTTAATTATATTAATTACTGGATCCCAAGTTGGTGGTAGCACCCAGCCATCTTCCCTATTGAAATTAGGATGTTTTTTAATTTCAATGGCCTCACGTATCATCCTTGGTCGGAATCGGTGTTCTTTTGCGAGGATCTGTGGTTTATCAAATCTGATATAATGGCGGGTGCGGTCCTGTACATGTTCACAGATTGCAGACTTCGTGGAGCGCCGGTGTTTCACGTCAGCTATATGTTCTTTTACGCGGGTTTTTACTGATCTTTTAGTTTGCCCTATGTAGGAGAGCCCACATTCACAGTCGAGTTTGTATACCCCTGCATCTTGTAGAGGAATGTGACACTTGACAGGTGGTAAGAACTGACTAATCTTCTTTGGTGGCTTGAAATAAGTTTTGATTGAAGCACGTTTAAAGATGTAGCCAATCTAGTAGCAAATCCGAAAAATAGTTTTATTTCAATGTGTAGTATTCGCGTAAATATAAGAAAACAATATGTAGTCCGAATTACTTTATGTAATTCTTGGTAATCTCAAAAGGCAACACACTGGAGCTGTTATTAATTATATTAAGGCTAAAGCGCCCATCTAGCCCGCGAAGTTCAAATTATTTGAGGTTTTTTAGAATTTTTTCAAAATCTGACAATAATAAAAGGCACATTTTGTAATTCGCGAAAAAGACCGTGTGCAGTGCATTTATTAATATATCCAACTTTCTCTAAAACATATCAAGAACGACAGCTATCCAGATAATCTGGCAATTTTTGTATATTTAGTGATTTACTAGTATCATATCCACAGTGATAATATTTAGAGTAAAATAAATGTATTAATAAACGCACTGCATACTGTGTTTGTCGCAAATCACAAAATGTTGTCTTAAATGTTTTCAGATTTTGGATAAACTATAAAAATACTCGAAAATTTTGAATTTCGCGGGCTAGACAGGCGCCTTCACCTTAACATTAATATCTGCTACTCTTTGTAATTATTAATTATATAAGCAACTGACGATTAAAAAACTTATAATATTACTAAATGACAAGCCCGCTGAGTTTCTTGCCGGATCTTTTCAGTCTAGGTCTCGTTCCGATCCCGTTGTAGATATAAGAAAATAACAACATGACAATTTGTAAGTGGCCTCGTAGGCCTAAACAAAATAAACACTTTGACTTTGACTTTGTGGAATTTACAGATATGCCCGTATTAATAAATCAATCTCAAGTCTGAGAGCCGTCTTGGAAGTGTCATTCTTATGTCACACCAGTACAAAATGACTTGTCAAACGCATACTCAAGATCGCTCTCAGACTTGAGTTCGATTTATTAATACGTGCCTATTGGATTATAATTAAGAATAACACTTCCTTAATTAATTATACAATGTTTTATAAGGCATCTGACATGTGTAAACAGAACATGTCACTTATAGATTTTTTCAATGTACGGTTTATTGTTAACAAATATTTGACGACCGCTTCGCTCAGTGGTTCGAGCGTAGGCCGCTCGGCTCACTGTATCGGGTGGTTGCGAGTTCGATTCCGGTCATGGCATTTTCGCAATTTTCGGCCCCAATCCATTGTACGGTGCCCATAGTACAAGCGTTGCTTAGTTTAGGACCGTACAGTTGGTGTGTTCATCAACTTCTATTTATGACTTACTTGTACTGTCCGCCGGAGTCTAGCAGGAACATGTCGTCTCTCTGTATGAGAGTGCGGTTGCCGCGCGCCGGGCTGTAGTGTATGATAGCGCCGTTGGCTCCCGCGCCGGGAATGGTTTGAAACGAGGGACCCATGAAGTCAGTCTCGTCCCTACAATATCATTGTTATTTACAATAACCCGTTTGCTTTTATTTTAATCGACTTTATAAAAAAGAAGGACGTTCTCAATTCGGTTTTTATTTTGCACTAGCTGAGCCCGCGACTTCGTCCGCGTGGAATTTAAGTTAACAAAAAAGCCCGCGCCCGCGTTCTGAGACCGCACGACAGGACCCATTTTTTTTTTTTTTGTTTTTCTAAAATAAAAGTGTCCTAAGTTACTGCTTATAACATCAGCTATCTACCAGTGAAAGTCCCGTCAAAATCGGTCCACCCGTTTCGGAGATAATCTTTGAATTCATGTGTTTTTATTTTTTACGCGAAACACTAATTGATTTTCTAAAATTAAAGTAGCCTAAGTTACTCCCTATAACATCAGCTATCTGCCAGTGAAAGTCCCGTCAAAATCGGTCCAACCGTTTCGGAGATTACCCGGAACAAACACACAGACAGACAGACAAAAAAAATTTAAATCACGTTTTTGCTATAGGTGTCGTATGTACTTTCATATGCATTTAGTGAAAAGTTGTTATTTTGATATTACAAACAGACACTCCAATTTTATTTATTTGTAATAGATAATAGACGTAATAGATTAACATTTATTTGTGACCTCAGAACTCCGTCATTTATAAACCGATTTGCCAAAAATCTTTTTATTTGAAAGGATGTACTAAGAAGGTCCTATATAAATTGTATAACAGTCGGTTCAGTAGTTTGTGAGATGTATGTGCTGTTTACGGTTACTAACAATTCAATACGTAGTATATAAACCACTAGCGGCCCGCCCCGGCTTCGCACGGGTACATTGCGGTTACATTATTCGAGTTTTAGTAAGGATCCCTAATTTTTTTGTAAATATATTATAGCCTATGTCACCCGGGGATAGTGTAGCTTCCCAACAGTGAAATAATTTTTCAAATCGGTTCAGTAGTTTCGGAGCCTATTCATTACAATCAAACAAACAAAGTTTTCCTCTTTATAATATTAGTATGATTAAAAATCATGATGAAAAAATATATTCGGACTCCGGCATCGACTCTAAATGGAAAAGAAAATAGAAATAGTTTTGTTTTTGACCCCTCTCTGACGGTCAAACAAACCCTTGAGGGATATAAATAATAATTACTTTTCAAGGTTTTTCTTAATGGGACTAGTCCCGCCACACCCTGCCACCACTGTTAATCCGGCTATATAGGCCAAAATACATATTTTTATTTTAACTAGCTGACCCGACATACGTTATCCTGTCTTAACCTTGAATATTGAATTCGAATTTCTTCAATAAGAACCTTCTCCTGACAATAATAAACACAACAAAAAAAGAATTAGCGAAATCGTTCCATCCGTTCACGCGTGATGCGATGTCAAGTAAATAGAGATTCAGTTTTATACATTACTAGCGACCCGCCCCGGCTTCGCACGGGTGCAATACTGATACTAAAGTGTTTCGCTACTATATTATGCATGTGTTATGCATATAAACCATCCTCTTGAATGACTTTATCATACTAATATTATAAAGAGGAAAACATTGTTTGTTTGATTGTAATGAATAGGCTCCGAAACTACTGAACCGATTTGAAAAATTATTTCACTGTTGGGAAGCTACACTATCCCCGGCTGATATAGGCTATAATATATTTTCAAAAAAATTAGGGATCCGTACTAAAACTCGAATAATGTAACCGTAATGTACCCGTGCGAAGCCGGAGCGGGCCGCTAGTCTATTAATCTATTAAAAATACCGCAGCAAAATCCGTTGCGTAGTTTTAAAGATCTAAGCATACATAGGGACAGACAGACAGCAGGAAGCGACTTCGTTTTATACTATGTAGTGATTATACTTTACAAGAGATCAGTGCTTACTTGCGAAACTCCAGAAGTTTGTCAGCCGCTTGCATCTCGGTGATGGCGGCTCCCGAGTTTATCTGATCGTGGAGCCATTTGAAGAACCTCACAACCGCCACGCCATCTCTTATATGACATTGGCGGAAACCCTGTATGAGAAACAAAGCTATAAATATAAATATATATAGGTACAGGTTAAAACAGAAGGGGTATACTTTTATTTTCAAAACTGAACTTTGTAATTCTAAAACTAGCTTTGGAGGAATCTTGCCAAACAAAAGGTGTTACAGGAATACAGCTGTTGACAGATTTCACAAGTCTACAAAACCTTTAGTACTTCAACTGTCCCACAAAGCCGATAGTTTTAGATTTACAAAGTAAAGTTGCAAAAAAATAGTAGGTACTTATACCCTTTCTGTTTCTCCTAGTATATATTTGTCCTAGGCTGGGTGACACTTGGATCACCCCCCGTCCATTATGGTATGGATCTCAAGTCTGAGAGCGAACTTGAGTATGCTTTTGACATATCATTTTGTGCCGGTATGATTAAATAATGACATTTCCAAGCTCGCTCTCAGACTTGAGGTCGATCTATTAATACGGGGCTTAGTGTGTTAGTCTGGCTATTGTTTACTATTTATTTATAATAATAATAATTTAGACCTTTTGACGTCCCACTCCTGGGCACGGGCCTCCCCTCAACACGAGGGGGATTCAGGCCATAATCCACTACTATTTATTTATTAATTATTTTAGCTGCATTCAAATAGTACTTTTTAATTTACCTCAAGTTCTTTCTCGTTCTTTACGAGTTTCATGAGAGCGACCGGCGACACTTCCAAGATGAGGGTTAATGGATTTTTTATCGCGTCAACCTGAAACATTAAAACAATTAGTTCTGTGTACTTTCGCTTTGGGGGAAAAATTGGTCTATACTTTCCTCTGTCTACGGTATGCGTCAATCCATGCATTTCACACACACACACACACACTTCATCATTCATTCAATTTAGGGTTCATAAAAACTGCTCCTATGAGCGCTGCTAATTAAAACGATGTCTTACGGAGACCTTTAATTATGCAACATTTTGGCCGGTAGTGTGAAAAATCATTGTAAATATAAAAGTTTTCATATGTAGCAGCTGCTACTGACACATGAAGGGACTGATCAAAATGATTGCAATGAATTCACAAGGCATGAGTTACTATCCAAGTTTCATTGTACATCTTCGAGGAGCTACTTTATAGATTCAACTGTTACAATGAAAATTCACTTTGGATAAAAATATTGGCTATGAAAATTCACAGATGGAAAGGCAGTGAAAGAAAAAATATTTCACATAATTAAAATTAATTAAAAAAAATATAATTAAATAATGAATCCATATTACGGACATCCATAGGAGATAAAGTGAGAGGTAGGAATGTGGTAGGCTGGAATGGTTTGGACACGTGATGAGAAGCATGTGACTAAACGAGTGGTGAATATGAATGTGGATGGATACAGTGCGAGAGGAAGGCCCAAGAAAAGATGGATGGATTGTATTAAGAATGATATGAACGAGGTTGGAGTGGTTGTGAGTATGACAGGAAAGCGCGATTTATGGAAGGAAAATACATACTGCACCGACCCCAGATAATGGGAAAAGGTAAGGCAGATGATGATGATTACGGACATCCATAGGACGTTCAAAAAAATGGAAATAACTAGACAGTTAGACACCATAAGGTATCTAGTTATTTCTATTTTTTTTTGTTTTCTATTTCATTTCATTTGGACAGCCCACATTGACGGAGAAATCAGTTACATAAAAGGAACAACAGACGAATATAGACCGTCCTCCTTTTTTATAAAGTCGGTTAAAAAGGAGCATTACTTGACCACGTTTAAGGACCAAGTTTTCAAGGGCGCAGTTGTAGGAGCTCGCACCGGACGCATAAAAGCTTACTAACGGCCCTGACCATGTTGTGTACTCACCCCTGAGGCGGCTCTGTGTATCGCTTCACTTGCAACGCCAGACAGCCAGATTGTGTGTCTTCCGTTACCATCCTCTGACAGTTCTTTCTGTAATCAGTTTAAACAGATGAATCCATTAAACAGGTGGAAATCTTAAACAGGGATGTAAAGGGCATCGTAACGAAAACTGATACCATGGATTCAAGTCAAGATTCTGAACCCTTAGACTTGGAATTTTCCGTCAGCAACATAATAAAATGGGTAATATAATAATATATAATTTAGCGCTTTTAGACGTCCCACTCCTTGGCACGGGCATCCCCTCACTACGAGGGGGATTCAGGCCGTAATCCACCACGCTGGCTAAGTGCGGGTTGGCGGATTTCAAATGTCTTTCGAAAATTGGTTAGATTTTCCAAGACATGCAGGTTTCCTCACGATCTTTCCTTCACCGTAAACAAGCAAATCATATTGTCAAAAATGGGTACAATTTCCTACTTATTTTCAAGAGAGTAACCGCTGAGGTTATCGCCGGCACATCTCAGTGGAGGCAGCATCCGGAACCGTTGTTAGACCGATTAGTATTAATGATTAAAAACATATCGATTGATTGTAATCAAAGACCACTTACCGCCATATTCTGCAGATACTGTATCACGCAATCATAGGGCTTCGCCTCGAGCCCCTCTAAACCTTCTTTCTGAAAGTGTTCAGTGATAGCATCAGACACCTCTCCTGAGCCGTGGAACAGTACCACGGATGTGGGTCTTATGATGAGGTACGAGAAGAACACTGGGTTGTATTGGATATCACTGCCGCGGAGATTGAGTGTATCTAGGGACATAATAAAACAGTTTGCAATGGAGTGTAGCGACCTCTATCGCGCCACAGGTAGCATGTAATATTTTACATGTAGCATGTGAAAAATCATATTATATAGGTTTTCATAAGTAGCACCCGCTACCGACATAGGTAGAAACTGTGAAATATCATTGCAATTAAATAGAAAACGTTCGGTACTGTCACGGTTTGTATGATAAATCATTGACCAGTGACTCCATAGGATTACGTGTCATAGTGAAAATTCACTATGAATATAATCATTAACTGTGAAAAATAACAGAGAAAGAAAAATATAATTATTTAGAATTCCCTGTTAATGAAAATGAATTGAAAGTAGAAATCATTTCCATGCCTACTGATAATAGATGGCGCTGAATCCAACGATCTCATTACATTGACGAAGATTTTCATTGAAACCTGAAACACGATATCAGTATTCTCGAGGCACGTGTGTATATATACGAGATTTTCAAAATTACACAACAGGATCCGGGATTAGTACAGGGCGTTTCAAATATCCGAAATATTAATTCAGGTACATAAGCGATACCTGATAAATAAATATCTCCAGACTGACACACCAACTGTACGGTCGCAAACTAAGCAACCCTTGTACTATTGGTTCCGTACAATGGACTGGGGGCGATCCCAATGACACGAACCCAGTCCTGGGCAAATTACGAAAATGTCATTTCCGAAATTTACCCAACGTGAATTGAACCCGTAACCACCCAGTGCAGTGAGCCGTGCGGCCTACGCTCTTACCACTGCGACAAGCGGTCGTCAATTTGATATGCAGATGCTTAGCTTTTTTTGATACCTTATATTCTTTAATTCTATTTTTCTGCTAGCCACAATAAAGTTTTTCCGTTCTTTCCTTACTTTCTTAGAAAGATAGGCTTTAAATAACACTTACTGTTCAGGGTATTTGATATATTATTAGTTAATTATATAATGTATAGTTTTGCATTGTCCTCGATAGATGTCACCGTTGTAAAATTGCCTCTCGATATGGTTTCGTTACACTAATTTGCCCGTGTATTTTCGAGGCTTTGTATTATGTGTCAACACGCAGTATAATATACAACAACTATTGGAATTAGCTGTGTTATTTAATCACACCCGGATCTTGGACTTATACATGCGTCCCGATCCGCTTGTAGACTTACCCTGGCCACCTCTCCTGGCAGCGGCCCAAGCCGAGGTCGTGTCCCTTGTGGCGCCCTTGAGCTAGCTGCCCCCCTGCCCAGAGGGCTGGGCCCTCTGTCCGGGTCAAGTTGTTATGGCCACTCTTGCCAACAACATTTAGTCCGGATAAAAAAAAGGACTTGTACACTTACAAGCGACCTCATCCAGAGCAGTGATCACTAACGCAGAAGCCTTCTTCTCCGCCATCTTCTCTCGTAGCATTGTGATCTTTTGACCGCACTTTACACCTGTTGATAAACACGTCTAAGAAGAATCGTTCTGAGGGCTGTATTAATAAATCTATCTCAAGTTTGATAGCGGTCTTGAGTACAATTTTGACAAGTCATTTTGTACTGGTATGACATAAGAATTACATTTTCAAGATCGCTATCAGACTTGAGATAGATTTACGGGCCTTATATTATCACTTGTAGGCAAATATTGTATGTCTTTCGTAAATCCGCACGGGGCCAGGGTTGTGGACTATGGCCCGAACCCCCCTCATATTGACGGAGATGTTCAGTACACAGACCAATAAGCCATAGCCGCCGCATAGCCGGGCACTCCGGCACGCCTAACATAATTATGCATTCCCACTCCATATTCACGACTCGAACTCGATCTTCTCAGTCGAGGTCGCGTTCCGATCCGGTGGCAGATTTACCCTCGCCACCTCTCCTGGCAGCGGCCCAAGCCGAGGTCGTGTCCCTTGTGGCGCCCTTGAGCTAGCTGCCCCCCTGCCCAGAGGGCTGGGCCCTCTGTCCGGGTCAAGTTGTTATGGCCACTCTGGCCAACAACATATAGTCAAATCAGAAAAAAAAAAAAAAAAACTCGAACTCAAACGGAATAATTAGAATGTTGACCCCGACACTTCGGCGACTTTTGACGATTGCATTGTCATACAATATGCAATTCGATCGACATGTAATACGTCAAACTGACGTAAACCCGAATACGTCAGTTTTGGCAGATTTTCTATTGAAAAACTGTCAAAAGTAAAACAAAAACGTATGTCAAAAGAAAAACGTATTAAGATGCTCAATAGGAAAACAGTCAAAACTCACGTGTTGAAATACGCGATACGTCAATTTTGACGTATTGTGAGTCGAGTACGAGAATATCGAGATGCCAGCGGTTAACAGACTCCCGACTCTTGGTATATCAGTATCCTGGCTGGTACTCACCAGTGTATTGTACCGGGAGAGGCAGGACCGCATTCCTGGGCCTGTCCGGGGGCGCGTCTCCGAGCTGGAGCCGCGCCGCGTCCACCAGATTCCTCGGAACCGGTATCAGTTGCATATTCGTTTTCGTTAATGCTGTCTGAAGCAAAAAAAAATGTCTACTTCATACACAGGTTGAAACAGAAAGGTTTGAAAAACAAAAGGTGTTACAGGGATACAGCTGTTGGCAGATTTAATAAGTCTACAAAACATTTAGTACTTCAACCGTCCCACAAAGCCGATAGTTTTAGATTTACAAAGTAAAGTTGCAAAAACAATAGTATACCCTTTTTGTTTCACCTAGTATACATACACGACACAAAGGATACCTATAAAATTATAGAGAAACCGAATGATCATCACTTGTTTACGGTGAAGGATAACATCGTGAGGCAACCTGCATGTCGTCTAGTTCTAACTAATTTTCGAAAGACATGTGAAATCCGCCAACCCGCACTGGGCCAGCGTGATGGCGGCCTGAATCCCCCTCGTAGTGGGGGGAAGCCCGTACCCAGAAGAGGGGCGTTAAAAAGGGCGAAATTATTGATTTATATATGTTAATCAGTTACCATAGCCTAGAGATGCTTGCAATACCAAAGACATTGCTCGCTCATTTTCCACCTGAAAGATAGCGGGACAGGGGGGAGCATATCGGATGGGAAGGGTAGAGCTTCCGGCTAACTCACTCATCGTACGACACTCAGTTATAATAACTATTTCACGCCTATCTTCTGTGAGACGGTGGTACTACCCCAGTCGATCCAGCCTGTGTGTGAGCTGCAGACAATTGTCTAGCTGTATCTTGGATATCTCAGTCATCACCTGTTCTTACCTCCCTGCATGAATACTCACTTGTATTAGATTCCACTCTTCTCTTGTGATGGTATACGGGTCCACGCCGATCACAGCGCCTTCCAACAGATTGCTTGACAACCATTTCTCCATACTCGGCGTGTCCGGGAGGGCTGGAATCCGGAAACATTAAAAAAAACCACATTCTCATATTATATTGGGTCTAATTGCAACTTCTTTTGTATGCAAGCCGCTATGCAAAATACCGAGAACTATTAATATATAATATAATATTCATACAAGATCCTCCAAATGGGTAATGACACTACTCACATTGCTTCATAAGAGTCCAGAGCGAGAGGTCAGCCTCCTTCTCGAACTGTGTGTAGTATCTGCCGTCGGTCCAGACCAGGGCCTGGGATGGCGTAACCACGGCCGTGCCCGCCGAGCCCGTGAATCCCGAGATCCATTCGCGACGCGCGTCCACCGGGGCAATGTATTCCGACTGGGGGATTTCAGAATTGGGCATTTCGGAAATTGGGTTTTTATAAATTGGGCAATTTCGTAATTGGATATTTCCAGAAATCGTTTCAGTTCAAATCGTTTGTTTTGTTTAGGCCTACGGGGGCACTTACAAATGGTCAATTTTACATATATTTTTTTCTTATAACTACAACCGTATCGGAACGCGACCGCAATTGAGAAGATCCGGCAAGGAACTGAGCGGGCTTGTCTTTTTACATTTTGTGATATCTCTTTTTCAATTTTTTTTATCGGCAGTTGCTTAATTACGTTTAAATAACCAAAAAAATATATAACTTTTCACAAAAAGCTTCCCCTACGACCATGGTGTACTCACATTGTGGGCGTCAGCGGAGGGTACGATGTACGCAGCCAGCGCAGTCGGCTGGCTCGCCATCAGCGCTCTGAGCGCTGTCAAACGCTGAAGCGACATCTCGTGGCGAGCTGAGTGAAACAATATCGATACACTGTATGAACGCACCCCACTACGGGGAAATAGTGAGGACTTATAAGCGTATTTTTGGGAAACTTGATTTTTGGAACAAAGACCCTTAACCTGGTTTGCGGTATGAGTTAAATCACAGAAATCGTCACGTAAGGAAAACGTGTTATGCACGCCTAGCCATCTGTGAGTAATTTTGTTAACTACTTTGTAACGTCCACTGTGACAAAGTTCTTTAAATAAATCAACTAGATGGCGTTAGCAAGTTATTCAGATGACAGGATAGTGCGACATCTATTAAATATTTTGTGAACAACATATAGTTGGAGTTTAATTAAATACTATAAATCACTTTTTATTAATAACCAAAAAATATATGTAATAAATATATTTTTTCATTACTCATACTCCGAAAGTAGGTCTGAAGTTGCCTGAGGATCGGGTTGCAAGTAATACTTTTCAGCCCTAGGGAGAATCACTTTCAACTGACAGTTGACAAATTAAGTATTAAAAAGAAACTAGTTCTATTTTCACATTTCTATTGAACCAGGCCGGCCAACGGAAAAAAAAAATAGACGGCAATCCGATCTTCATTTGTTTTTCGAGTTGTAAAGTATTGTTCATACTTCCTTGTATTATTTCTTTAGCTAGGTAATTCCTGTTTTTACCTCGGGTGAAAGACTTATTTAGTCCCGAGACGAGGTTTGGCGCCAGAGCGTAGCAAGGGCGCCAATAGTTCAAATAGTTACCTTCACCCCTAGGGTAACAATGTACAATTAAATTAGTAGGAATGCAGTTTATTTTCACATACTACATAGAGTAGCAATTTTTTGTAATAATAGTGAGTACCTACCTAGATATAAAAAAATATTGATAATAAGCACCTACCTTTCTTCACACTGAAATGTTCATGTGTCTTTGAATGCACAGCTGATAAAAATCTGCAAAGAAAATATATTTCTGTTATTATTAACACACACTATCACGCCTCTTCCCTCAAGGGGTATATAGAGGTACCTACATTTCGCGTACGGTATTATAGTCCCAATATAATAAGGGGCAAACTTACTATTATACTAGGCAGACCCTCTATGCGAGGGGGGTTCGGGCCAAAGTCCACCACGCTAGCCGAGCGCGGATTGGCAGACTTCACACTCATATAGAAAGTCGTGTGGGTTTCCTCACGAAATTTTCCTTCCCCGTTTGTTAGACATATAATACTCATATTTGACATTGACATTATTGACACTTGACTTTTGGTTTTCCAAAGTTGACGGTCACATCAAAGACTACTATTGTATACTGGTAAGGTCACATTTTTGCATTGTATTGTTATTAAATGTGTTCAAAATAAATGAATAAATATCGCCAGACGACCACACCAACTGTATGGTCCCAAACTAAGCAACGCTTGTACTATGGGTACCGTACAATGGCCTGCGATGGCGAATGGCGATCCCAGTGACACCCAGACCAGGGAAAATTACGAAAAGGCCATTTCCGAAATTTACCCTGACGGGAATCGAACCCGCAACCACCCGATGCAGTGAGCCGAACGGCCTACGCTCGAACCACTGCGCCAAGCGGTCGTCGATTGTTATTGCTATTTGTTACTTGACACTGGCGAAATACCTATTAAACTGGGTGGGCCATATTTATAAAGAAAGAAGAAAAAGAATATTATCATACTAATATTATAAAGAGGAAAACTTTGTTTGTTTGATTGTAATGAATAGGCTCCGAAACTACTGAACCGATTTGAAAAATTCTTTCACTGTTGGGAAGCTACACTATCCCCGGATGACATAGGTGTAACGTTGTGGAATTTACAACGTTCCAATATTATTCTTTTTCACAAAAAAATACATAATACTAACATTTAATACGCAGATGAGATTAGTGGCGCCCTACTGTAGTGGTTTGGTAGTGAAATTTTGAGCAATTTTGAGCAAATTTTGAGCAACATTGAGGAATTTTTGTTTTTTTTTTTTTTATGTTTTCTTTGTAAACGTATTGAGCTGTGTGGGTTCTGTTGATCTGAAGCGATAAATAGTATTGTGGTGACGGCATATACTGTATTTGGACATGGTAAGTGCTTTTGGTTGACTAATTTGCGTAACCGTTTTTTTTCATTTTTTTATATTCGTTTTCTAACGGATTGTTTTTCACGTAAAAAACTCTAGCTTTTAATGTTACGGAGTGCAGGTTAGTAAACCAACCTTACTAACTTTAAGCGTTTTGTAAGCTTTGCACACTCACCAATTTTATTCGGTTTTTAACTTAACGTTCATTTTTTTTTTTCGCAACGGAATTATCGAACGGTGTGAATCTACCCTCAATTTTTTTTATTATTGCGTAGTTGCTGTTAATATTTTTGGTCATACATCCTAAACATTTTTCGTTGTTTTTAGTTTGAACCTTAGTCGTTAATTATTTTTTATTATAATTTTTTCGGTTGAAGTGTTTGATTATAACTATGATAAATTTAATAAAATACTATTTTGACCGGCGTACGATACGACTATGTAATCGGTGCCGCCTTAACATAATATACCTTAACTCAAGAAGTTACGGGGGGAGGAGGAAGTCGTTTCCTAAATTAATAAATAATAAACGCTAATAATTTTAATCTTAATACTACTAAATAAATTATACAATTTTTTTAAATATTGTTATGAAGTATACGACGTTATACATAACAATTTCACTTGCATAGTTTACTTACAAGCGTTGGCTTAATTAAATTTTTACTTGTGTGATTACCTACATGGTCACATATTTTCAACACAGTTGCTACCCAACTATATAAATACCTATTAACACCTCAGTTATGATTTTCAAGAATTTCCTTCCTTTCGCAACGGGTTGTTGACATTGTTTCGACAGTTGTCTATCAGGATTCTGGCTACCCCAGAATTCCCTTCATATTATGGGCTGCCCTTAGGTTATTATGGTAGTGGAACTTAAACCACTATTTCCTTATCCATGACGTCTGTTCATTGGATAGCATGGAACTGTACTCTAAATACATGTTCCGTGCGCTTGTTCGGTCTTAAACCGAAGTCCTTATTTTGGTATTGCCCTTCACATATATATTTTCTTCTCCGCAGTACTGATGGCTTCCACCATCAGTATACAGAGCGGATTGCAACTCGTTAAATAAGCCTTTGCAGGAGCGGTTGCAAACTCCTTAAATAAGCCTTTGCAGGAGCGGGTTGGCGACTCTCAAAACAAGCCTTAAGCCGTGTATATGTCGCAGCCAAATAGCTTAATCCGCCGTTCAATTAACAGCCTAGGCACTTTACTAAACAGCGCCGTTCAACTAACGGCCTAAATTATATTCAGCCATTTGATCAAACAGCTAGGCAAATGACTTGGATCGATGACGTTTAACTACTTGCCTAGCCGTTTAATTACCTGCCTAGACTGTTCATTTCTATTTAGTTTTACTTTCTGCCACCTAGCGCCGAAACTCACCAAACTGTCAATATCTCTATATTCTATATTCTCTATGGTCAATATGGCGTCGGAAAAAAACAACTTTGATGGAATCATTTTATTAGGTACTTAGGTTTTTTACGTTTTTTTTTAGATCCACCGAATCTATTTGCCGGGTGGGGTTTCTGTGGGGTCATAAAAAAAATAACCCTAACCTAAACCCATCCAGGTCGTTCTGCTTGGGTAGTATTTTGAAAAAGTTTTGTAGTACTTAAATTTCAACCAGTTGCCTAAGCATTAGCCAGCCAATTTATTAAATGTTGTAATAGACTATACGGCTGAATATCATTTAGGCCGTTAGTTGAACGGCGCTGTTTAGTAAAGTGCCTAGGCTGTTAATTGAACGGCGGATTAAGCCAGTTGGCGGCGACATATATTCTATACTATCTAAATATTCTTGCAAAATCATACTGTTTCCCTGTCGGATTACCTAGTTCACTTAAACCAAATAACGATAACAAAACCAACACTTTAATTAACGTGAGTTTTTGTATTCATGTAAACAAATTACTCTGTGTGTAAGGAAGCGTGGACATGAATGTTAGGTGTCACCGCCCGGTTTGAATGACGATGAATGTAAGGTTTAGAATTTTGAAGCGCGCTATGTTTGAGATGGAATGATAAGGAAGCGTTAATTAATTATAAGGTTAGTAGTTTAGACAGCGGATTTTCTTTAGCAAAAATCCTACGGTAAAAAGGGGGGTATGTAACGTTGTGGAATTTACAACGTTCCAATATTATTCTTTTTCACAAAAAAATACATAATACTAACATTTAATACGCAGATGAGATTAGTGGCGCCATCTATTGTGGTAGGCCGCGAACTTGTCGGCTGTTCGATAGCTCGAGTACACAGATATTTTTTTATGTCAAAACAATTTAAATTCATATTATTATAATTAGAAAAATTAAGTATTTATTGATGTCCATAGCTTCACGAAATAATGTAGTAAGTAGTAAATATATGTAAATACAATCTGTGCAATTAATTTTTTAACACTAGCATCGAAACGCGAACCTGTCAAAGCGTTCCGATATGTCAAACCACCTAAGGTAAGACGACGCGGACGAATGAGAAAACGTGAAATTAAATTTTATTAGCCGTTAATTTTCACTTCTCACGAGTGCCGCCAGTATAAAAGGGCTCGCCCCCACCCCGGGGGTCTTTTTCAACAAGATGGGGAGACACCGGGTTAACGTCGCGGGGCCGCGGGCATTCTACAACGCGCCGCGGCCAGAACAGTTGTTATTGATTTAAGTTTAAATTAACACATCTATACTCCTTCATTTATACCTGGTGAGTTTGCAATAGCATTTAGCATTAAGCTTTTTATTGTGCGATTGTTTCCCATCCTTCAGCAAATCAGCTGATGTGTGCATAACCTATTTCTGTGTGTTCCTTTCTTCGCTTTAGCACTGCCAACGCAACTAAGCGTGGCGCCCTGGCTTATGCACCATCACCACCGCCATAGCATTGTAACCACGCAATTCGCTGCAAGGATGTCGAATTCATCGACAATTTGCATAACGGTCATTCATGACGCTGTACGCTACCCTCAGGCTATAAATTGTAACGACCATTGAACGATCAGTTTTTCTTGTATAGTGTAAACCATCTGTGTTCGCTCTTTTGCACTACCCGTATGTCCCTACTCATGTTACTGCTACGGCCTGCCCGCTATAATGCTATTTTTCGCACTACTTCGCCACCCCCTGCAGTGGGCATCATCAGGGAGCATTGGGCAGACCGGAGCACGTACAGGAACCCTGCATAACCCCGCATAATGGACATTCCAGCCACACCACTCATCGGCTACCCCGTGAGGCAGACGCCTGGCTGCGGAATACCCCGTCAAGCTACCCTTCGCAGCGACGACCGGAGATCACCCGGAGCGCCGCGTAGCTACCACGCTGACTTCATTCGCCACGGCTAGTTCCGGAGATCACCCGGAGCGCCGCGTGTCCATAACTGCAGGGGAGTCCTCCGTCTCGGAAGAACAGAACCAACACAGTTTACCAATACCGTCAGTTATCAATATCCTCAACTACCATTACTCACAGCTATTAATACCCTTAGTTCTCAACATAATAGTCATTTTGTAAATTGTAATACTGTAACCAACTAGGCTCAACGCCAATGCTCAAACTATAAATTTTACTTTGTTAAATAGCATCTACCCCACCTTGGGTAGATATAACACTACCAAAACTCACTCCCTGAGATCTTACTTTTGTGACATATAATTTTAATAATTACATTTAGCATTGTAATTTATATTTGTCTGTACCCGGCTACCCCGGGCTCTTATACAGCTGATATTTTTATAATTTGCTAATTTTTCTCTTAGTATAGGTGTAATTCTCAATGGTGTGTTAGGTATAATTGAATACAATTTTCTAAAACTATATATAGTGTTTTTCAATACCACACACTACCTGGGCAGCACCGTCTTAACATACAACTTAACCTCTTACCCCATAGGTGGCTACCACGTTAGTCACCAACATAAACATCATTTTGTCACATAGGCTATAATATATTTTCAAAAAAATCAGGGATCCTTACCAAAACTCGAATAATGTAACCGTAATGTACCCGTGCGAAGCCGGGGCGGGCCGCTAGTGTTTAATAAAGACAATAATATATAAAGATACGTTTAATTTAGGTACCACAAATAAGGAAGCAACGCCGAACCATACTGTAAGAGGCCATGGGCCCAATAAGTGATAGTCTCAGTTGGAAATAAGATTCGCATATGAAATCAGAAATTCCCAGCGTGCGAACCTTTTTTTTTTTTTTTAATTGACTATATGTTGTTGGCCAGAGTGGCCATAACAACTTCACCCGGACAGAGGGCGAGCGCAAGTGCGCTCCAGCCAGAGGGGCAGGGGGGCAGCTAGCTCAAGGGCGCCACAAGGGACACGACCTCGGCTTGGGCCGCTGCCAGAAGAGGTGGCGAGGATAAATCTACCACCGGATCGGAACGCGCGTGCGAACCGCGGTTTGAACCTACAACCCTTGCGTTCCAAAGCGTACCGACTTATACTTACATCAGAAATGCCAGATATTTATTTCTAAACATTTTATTTCACGTTAAACAACACACTTTTAAATCATTCGAATCGATATCAGAAACGAAATCCGAAACTTTAAACGTTAATATTTTAACAAAGTCTAGGCTAATTTTGTCACTGTTAGAAATCAAATGATGTCTGACCATTGCGGACAGTGATATAAATTTAAAAAATAACGGTAAAATATGCAAAAATAAGGAATACCATGCTCCCAATATCCATTAATTAAAATAGTCTAAATGTTATTACCCCGCAGATCAAGCTGCACACTAGACCGGTTGGTCGCGGGTTCGATGACCAAGCTTTCCTTAGTTATAGGTATTTTCGTAAGTCCTCGTGTGGGTCTTACCGAAATATGTACCTACTAACTACCCATACACAAACCGAAGTCTTTAATAAATCGATCTCAACTGACCTGAAGAATAAGAGTGTGAGTTTACTTAGCTATAGTAAGTATTATGTCAACAATCTTGGCACGTCCTTTTTAATTTTATTTCTTTAATAAATAGTTTATTATTATATAATTAATAGATCCCAGGTAATAAAGTGAAAAAATGTTAACTTGTGCTTCAAATCGTTAATAGATTATTTATTTTTAATAAATTTAAATGGCCAACCATATTAAAAAAGACCTACCATGATTGTTTACTGAAGACTACAAGTAAAGTAAAACCACTGGTAGTACACACACTTTATATACGTGCTTGCTACAAGATGACAAGTGTCCAAACATAATTAACTACAGAAATAATAGTCATATCTCTACCAACAACGATATCTAATCAATGTTCAAACACTAGTTAATTTATCTAACAAGCGTTTCGAAATGTATTGCGAAACCTTCAGTTAAACAGGTAATTTTAACAAAGGCTAATACTAACAATACCTACTACCTACCATCTGTATATTTTATGTCGCAGCCAACTAGCTTAATTCGCCGTTCAATCAACAGCCTAGCCACTTTACTAAACAGCGCCGTTCAACTAGCGGCCTAAATGATATTCGGCCGTATCGTCTATTACAACATTTAATAAACTGGCTGGCTAATGCTTAGGCAACTGGTTGTCATTTAAGTACTACAAAACTTTTTCAAATTACTACCCTAGCAGAGCGACCCGGTTGGGTTTAGGTTAGGGTTATTTTTTTTATGACCCCACAGAAATCCCACCCGGCAAGTAGGTTGGGTGGATCTAAACAATTTCGTAAAATACCTAAGTATTTAATATTTTTTTTCCATCAAAGTTGTTTTTTGCCGACGCCATATTGACAGTTTGGTGAGTTTCGGCGCTAGGTGGCAGAAAGTGAAACTAAATTGAAATGAACAGGCTCGACAAGTAATTAAACGTCATCCATCCAAGTGATTTGCCTAGCTGTTTGATCAAATGGCTGAATATCATTCAGGCCACTAGTTGAACGGCGGTGTTTAGTAAAGTGGCTAGGCTGTTGATTGAACGGCGAATTAAGCTAGTTGGCTGCGACACATATACAGCAAATGATAATACTTAACTATATGTAGATGGCTAGAACAGACCAATAATACAAGACACTGCTTACGTCCACACCATTTTATGAAAAAGCAATCGCAAATAATTGGCGGGGTATCGGGGAAGTCGGCGAATTTTGATTGGTCCGTTCAAGCTCGAGCCGTGAATGTACGTAAAAAAAAATGTCAGGTGCGGTCATACAGTGGCAACTAGGGGGGAATTTTCACAATTGACGGAAAGCTTCCGAAGTCGAAAATGAGAGATTCCATCCTTCTTATGCACATGAATTAAAAGAAGGATGGAATCTGTCGTTTCCGAAAAGGAAACTTTCCGTCGATAGTAAACGACCCTCTGGTTATCTATACAAATAAATAACATTGGAGTGTCTGTTTGTAACATCAAAATAAAACCTTTTCACTAAATGCATATGAAAGTATATACGACACCTATAACAAAAACGCGATTTAAAATTTTTTGTCTGTCTGTCTGTGTGTTTGTTCCGGGTAATCTCCGAAACGGCTGGACCGATTTTGACGGGACTTTCACTGGCAGATAGCTGATGTTATAGGAAGTAACTTAGGATACTTTTATTTTAGAAAAACAAAATGAAAAAAAAGGGTCCTGTCGTGCGGGCTCAGAACGCGGGATCGGGCTTTTTTTGTTAAGTTAAATTCCACGCGGACGAAGTCGCGGGCTCAGCTAGTACATTATGAAAGTGAAGCGGGAGTGGTCGGCTATGCGGTGTCTATGGCATATTGGTCAGTATCCGTATACTTTATTTTTATTCTACGTTCTCATTGAACAATTATGCATACTTGTTATCTGCTGATTGTTTTCAATGATAAAATAGGCATGCTTTCTATAAAGGCCGCGTGGTTTCATATAAATAGAGAGAGAAAGGTACCCGACTTTCATCTCCTCTCTCTTTCTACTATGGCGACACTCTCAGCGCCGTCTTCCCTTCTCTATTCTTATACCTCTATGGTAATTGATCATGTTTATCGGAGAAGGCCATAAACTTTAATTGTAAATGGAATATATTTAATAAATACAATAATATATGAAGATACGGTTAATTTAGTTACCACAAATAAGGAAGCAAAGCCGAACGAGTGATACCTAGTCTCTGTTGGCAATAAGAGTCGCATATGAAATCAGATATTCCCAGAATGCGAACCGCGGTTTGAACCTACAACCCTTGCGTTCCAAAGCGTACTTATACTTACATCAAAAATGCCAGATATTTCTTTCTATACATTTTAACCAACACACTTTTAATCAAAAAACAACATATCACACAGTTCCAAAATCTTTCACGACAGACCCAGACTTCTATTAACACGAGACGTTACAAAATTTTTATAAAAACACAAAAAACCATAGACAAAAATGAAAAATTTCTCATTTAGCCGAGTTGGATCGACGTTCCCACCAAAGAGATTACGGTAAGTAAGTACTATGTACGTGTTCTCACTCTATTTCAAATGCATGGCACGTAACACTATTGTGTAGATATTGTGAACAATTTAAAACACGAAATAGGTGGACAATGCAACCGCTTCACTTTCATGAGACGTGTCCATGACCGCGGTTACTTTAAATCAGTGGTTCCCTATCTTATTTTGTATACTGCCCACTTTGAGAATCAATTATTTTTTAGCGCCCCCATTTTTTCACCAACATGAAAACCACTATAACGTCAAATTAAATTAATTGATTATTGTGAGCTACACAATGCCCCCATTTTTCAGGCTCTCTAACCGCCCCCTTTACACATTCAGCGCCCACTAGGGGGCGTGATCGCCCACTTTGGGAAAGGATGTTTTAAATCATCCAAATCGATATCGAAAATGGATTCCGCAACTATAAACGTTTATATTTTTGCTAATTCAAGGCAATTTTTGTCACTGTTAGGGCCTGTGCGCACCAAGTTTTTTAAACGCGGCGTCTTTTTTTTTTAAAGGACTAAATGTTGTTGGCCAGAGTGGCCATAACAACTTCACCCGGACAGAGGGCGAGCGCAAGTGCGCTCCAGCCAGAGGGGCAGGGGGGCAGCTAGCTCAAGGGCGCCACGTGGGGCACGACCTCGGCTTGGGCCGCTGCCAAGAGAGGTGGCGAGGGTAAAACTACCACCGGATCGGGACGCGATCTCGACTGAGAAGATCCGGCAAGAAACTCAGCGGGCTTGTCGGGTGCCAAGGTGCGTCTAGGTACGTAGACGCACCTTCCAGCGGAAGCGGGGGTACGTCGACCGCACCGGCGAGGTCGGTGTCTGGTGGGGAGAAACGCGCCGTCGACGCGCGTTTGTAGCGATACAGACGCGAGTCAGACGCAGCCTGTAGACCTTTGTAGGACAAACGCGCGATGACGTATGTTTGTAAAACGCGCGTCGACGGCGCGTTTTAAAAACGTGGTGTGCACAGATCCTTAGTAATAAAATGGTGTCTGCAGGAAATAGAGATTCATTTTATATAGATAGATAGATAGAAAGATAGATGATGCCTAGTAAGGACAAGTGCCTGGAGAAAATATAATAGCTACGCCGGTACAGTAAAACCAACGTAGCTATCATATTTTCTGAGTTGCGCGCCTTATGAATATTTATCACAACTTTCGTGTTGTGAAGCAGTGATAACCGATTGGTTAAAGCACGCGTCTTGCGGGCACCAGGTCTTGGGTTCAAACCCCGGCTCGCACCTGTGGATTTTTCTAAATCTATGTGCGAATCATAATTTCTATATGATTATCACTTGCTTACGATGAAGGAAAACATCGTGAGGAAACCTGCATGTCTTAGAAGATCTAACCAATTTTCGAAAGACATGTCAAATTCGCCAACCCGCACTGGGCCAGCGTGGTGGATTATGGCCTGAATCCCCCTCGTGTTGAGGGGAGGCCCGTGCCCAGGAGTGGGACGTCAAAAGGTCTAAATTATTTATTATTTTTTCGTATTGCGGCCTTAGAACACATCCAACGGCCTATAAAACAGTATAAACTGCGTTTATGAGTAAAAACCACTAATATTTAAAACTAGCTGTGCCCGCGACTTCATCCGCGTGGAATTTCTCTTAACAAAAATTTAATTTAACAAAAAATGTTCGTCATTTTTCTTTTTTGCGAGTCGATGTTTCGTGTTTTATATACCTATCGCAAAAGCGCGCTGGCCGCATTGTTTTTTTTTGTTTTCAAAAATAAAAGTAGCGTAATTAACTTCTTATAAGATCAACTATCTGCCAGTGAAAGTCCCGTCGAAATCGGTCCAGCCGTTTCGGAGATTACCCGGAACAAACACACAGACAGACAAAAATCTTTTAAATCGCGGTTTTCTTATAAGTATCTACCGTATGTACTTACTTTCATATGCATTTAGTGAAAAGGTGTTATTTTGATATACAAACAGACACTCCAATTTTATTTATTTGTATGTATAGAGAACTTCTAAAATTGCATGGAACACCAACTTACCTAATAAGTATATTTTAATGGAGGCCAAAAGAACAAAAAAAAACTGTGATCGAAACATCGATAAATTCAATATTTATGTTGGTAATTACCTCATAGGGTGCGAGCTTATTGCTTTTAGACCAGACAAACTCTCCCCAATACAAGGGGGATGCGAGCCACAGCCCCCCTAGACCAGTACGGGTTCGATTGGCGAACGCCACACACCTTTCGAAAGATGTAGGTAGATTTCCTAAAGATGTTTACTTTATTTACCTACCGTTCAGCAAGTGTTAATCATTATTCGAAAAAAAACACAGAAAAGGTCAATAAACAATTATTGAGTATCCTTTTTAAATGTCAACTTCATTGGTTCTCAACCTTTGAAGGGCGCCGGGTTTAAAAGGGCTAAAGGGTTACAATTATTTGAAGTATCTTAGGCCCGTACCTATTAATATATCTTTCTCCAGTCCGAGCTATCTTCAGATCGCTTTTGATTTGATATGTCATTTTGTACTGTTATGACATAAGAATGACATTGACAAGATCGCCTAGGCTTTCCATTAATTGGTAGGTACAAAATTAGAACCTATAGCTAAGGGCCGAACAAGATTAATTAAGCCACTTGAAATCGATTTAGGACTACTGGCCCTAAAAAAGAGAGGTTAGTTGTAGAAAAAAACCAAAAAAATTTTGTTAGTTTATTATGAACCTTTATAACACAGTCATTGCGTCAATGGTGCAAATTCTGTTGTCGGGACAAAAAATATCGCTGTCCCGTTTACGCGTTACTTATAAGAGGGGGACAGCGATACTTTTAATTAAGTTTAATGCTAATTTATGTAGTTACCAACAGAACTAGCACCAATATTGCTTGTTTCATTACAAAATACGCTAATTTGTCATTATTTACACAGTTCGGTCGATATAGTCCATACATTTAGAATCTAAATTTTAGATAGTACCTAATCACGATTTTACAGTTGTTTCAATTAGAGCGGGACAGGACGGCGGCGGTGTAAGACTGGTTGTAAAATAAACCGTATGACAGTAATACCTAAAATTGCATGAACGACGCGACGTCGCGTCGTGCTTGAATCCCGAGACAACGCACGAGTAGCGTGAGCGGGATTGGGATTATACTAGGTGATACAAAATGGGTATACTATTTTTTTTGCAACTTAACTTTGTAAATCTCAAACTATCGGCTTTGTGGGACAGTTGAAGTACTAAAGGTTTTGTAGACTTGTGAAATCGGTCAACAGCTGTATTCCTATAACACCTTTTGTTTTTCAAGTTCCCTCCAAAGCTGATGGTTTTAGAATTACAAAGTTAAGTTTTGAAAAAAAAAGTATACCCATTATGTGTCACCTTGTAGATCGTATTTTTGTCGACATACATTTTATTTTAAATTAAACCCAGTCATTAGTATTTCGCTGGCCGACTCGGCAGACGTTTGAATTAAGCCGTATGGCCGAGTCCAGAAATCCTGTATTCTGTTTTCGTAACAAAACGGGTCATAAATATACCTTTTATGCTGTCAAAAAATACAACAGTTTTCGATGTTATTGATATATCAATGAACCTGGCTAATTTACATGATTTGACAGCTGTCAGTGTAACATCGCTTAACAACCTTCCCATTTATATGACTATTATTATTAACGAACATGGGCCAGCCACACTCTAACAAACCGTCAAATATGAAATAAATATTCCCATAATGTAACTACTTACTTATTTTAATCAACATTATTAATATCAGTACATTATAACACACTTTACATATCCTTCCAGACAGTGGTTCTCAAATTTTTTTACGCCCACTTTTTTAATCAATGCCCACTATTTGAAATTACATCAGGCGATGCAATAATACGCTCTATCTGCACCAAATAGAATATAAATTAGCTAGTCTGTCAGTCCATTGCCATGCACAATATTAGTTTTGATACCGTTTTCAATAGATGCTATGGGCATTGGTCTGCACTAGTCAAAATACGAAACAAAATAAAATTAAAAGTAGGTTAAGCTTATGGAAACATTAGTATACAAAAGGCTTTCCCTTGGCACAGAAGGTATGTCCCATCTTTACATTGACAGCAACAGAATGATGCCTAACAAATAATTAAACTAATATTTTCATTTCTAAACGTTTTTCTGTCTTGCTTCCACATTATGAGGGTAACAAGAACGGCGATACAGTAAGTTTATTCAAGGTCAAGTTTAGTCTATCCAGTATTTTCATGGAAGAATTAACAAGAGTTACCACTAGAGTACCACTCTTCTAGTGAATGGAAAAGCACAGAATTCTGTAAGGTCTGTGACAAAGCCACGAGTCTGTCCCATAGAGGTATAAGGATAGAAGAGGGGAGCCCAGGCTCTCATACAAGTGGAAATGTGGCAATGTGGCCCCGCTAGAAAGAGAGAGGAGATGAAAGCCGGGTACCTTTCTCTCTAGCGCCGAGGCCAAGGCGCCTATTGGTGCGTGCGCAGTCACGCGCCTTGCTTTAAATGAAACTACGCGGCCTCGGCGCTAGAGAGAGAAAGGTACCCAGCTTTCATCTCCTCTCTTTCTACTACGGCGAGACTCTCAGCGCCGTCTTCCCTTCCCTATTCGTATACCTCTATGGTCTGTCCTGTGGTCCTGTGGCCCTATGGACCCAGGACAGACCATTGTCCAGATCGTTGTCTATACAAGTGGCTATTTGAACTCGAAACACTATTCAAAAAGGTTGTTAAATATATATGATTGACATAAGGGTTTGATAAAGTTATGTAGCTCTAATGTCAATGGTTAAAGTTATAGAACCCTTTTGTCAATTGTTTATAATAAACCAAAATTCTTTATTAAGGCTAAAGTGCCCATCTAGCACGCGAAGTTCAAATTTTTTGAGTTCTTTTAGAAATTTTTCAAAATCTGACAATGATAAAAGACAAATTTTGTAATTCGCGAAAAAGACTGTGTGCACCGCATTTATTAATATATCCAACTTACTCTAAAACATTTCAAGAACGACAGCTATCCAGATAATCTGGCAATTTTTGTATATTTAGTGATTTACTAGCATCATATCCACCGTGATAATATTTAGAGTAAAATAAATGTATTAATAAATGCACTGCACACGGTCTTTTTCGCGAATTACAAAATTTGTCTTTTATTATTGTCAGATTTTGAAAAATTTCTAAAAGAACTCAAAAAATTTGAACTTCGCGGGCTAGACAGGCGCCTTCACCTTAAATTAGTAGACTTGAGAACCTGAAAGCAAGGATTCCACATTCTATTATATAAACATTACAGGGTTTGGGGCCGAACCTGTTACAACAGAAGTGTCACTTCATTCAGTTTACACTTTGCACTATTTCTAGTCACATCATTGATTGTCAAGCCATCGTCTCACTAGGGATATTCACATTGATAACTAGTTTTTGGTAATCTGAAAAGAGAAAAGACAAGTTTTATTATTTAAGAATTCATTTTTAAGAATGTTGCAATGATCTTTGAAAAACAAACTAAGTACAGAAGAAAGAAATGACACCACTACTTCTCTATTCCTTGCACGGGAAGCTGGGGGGTGTACTAGTTTTTTTTAATATTACCAAGTCAGCAAACAAACATACAACCCGCTTGACATTAAACAGTTACCGTAGCCTATAGATGCTTGCAGTACTAAAGGCATTGCTCGCACGTTGCCCATCCTGAAGGGGAGTGGGACTGGCTCGACTGGGGTAGTACTATCCTCTCACAGAAGACAGCTTCATGTAGATACTATAGCTGTGTTTTATTTTTATACAATACTAAATAAATATTGCCAGACGAACACATCAACTGTGCGGTCCGTAACTTAGCAACGCTCGACTATGGGTACCAGACAATGGACTGGGGGTGATCCTGCTGACACCCAGACTATGGAAAATTATGTAAAGGCCATTTCCGAAATTTACCCTGACAGCAATTGAACCTGCAACCACCCGGTGCAGTGAGCCGAGCAGCCAACACTCAAACCGCTGCGCTTAGCGGTCATCCAACAATACCAATTCCCTTCCTTCTGTCTCTTTCCCCTTCAGTATGGCAATGTGCAAGCAATGATTTTGGTGTTGCAAGCATCTATAGGCAACTGTTCATCATCAAGCAGGTTGTATGCTCGCTTTCCATGTTTTTTCTGTAAAATAAACTTTTTTAACACTTACCTCAGCACTCCATAGGGGCTATTGAGTTTGAGTTGTCACCGTACCCACTCAAGCTTCCCTGAAACTCAATACCACTGATTTGGCTGTCTGCGTTAAACGATGCACCGTAAGAGTCATTGCTAGGTGCGTGTGAAGTCTCCAGATTACCATCTCCCGAGTCTGCCGCCGCCGCAGCATCAGGCTCCGCCCAATTGATCTTGAATCTAGTCACACGAGGCTCAGACGCGAGGATATTCCTCACAACTTTGTCGAATTGGGGCTTCGCCGGCGGGTTCTCCCGTAACTCCGGATCGGACTCGGAATATTCGTTATTTATAAAGTAACCGACTCTGACGAACTCCTGGCCGCGGTATGAGCACGTTAATAGCACTACGGTGACCCCCAGGGCGTCGTTTTCTGGTATGCGTGTGACGTCAGGCGGCGGGGCTTGAAACACAAACATGTGTCTTCCCTCAGGGATCGGGCCGACGTATATCGTGTCCAGCACTTGGTCGTGCTCTTCCGTTTCGGCTGAGCCTACGTATATCATCTTCCATTCCAGGTCTTCTTTGAGCTCTTCTATGCACTCGAATGTTAGTTCGAATTGGAAAGGATTGAGGAACGGACTCGGGTTGTCCAATACAACAACGTTTGTGATATGCACTTTAGCCATGGTGATTTGATGGTTTTTATAGTGTTTCCGCGTTGACAACGAGTACCCGGCACGATAATAATGATCTAGTAAGGTTATAATAGCAAATTGAAAAGGAATTATTGTATTTTTTTTCGAAACCACAAATTGACAAATCCGTGGTTCGGCGGAAAAATGACAATTATTTTGGCGGTTGAACTGGTCACGTGATCAAAATAAGTCGCGATGCCATCGCCGCCGTGGCCGTGACACGTACTAAAATTAAAAAGTTAACTTTTTGACAGTGAGGATGATAAGCGAAAATCTAAAGGGTTTTTGAGAAAATATTTTTATATAATCAGTCATCTAATTATGTCAGATTCTAGTACCAATAATTTGCTATTAAGTGAATTTCTGTACTTACGTTTCAGGATGATATCCAATTTGTTTATCGTCTTATCAATACGAACTAGAAACGTCAATAAGACCATAGACTATGGAATTTACTGTTGCCAGCCCCAATTCAACACATATGTTCAAGAAAATGTATTTATCTATGGATTTGAAGGATTGGTTCTATGTTATAGTGCCAACCAGCCTTTGCCTGATAAGCAAACAAAAAGGGGCATTGTACTTCTTTATCTACATAACAAACTCTTTTTTTATTCACTACAGCAATCAAGAAGATTAGTTGCTACTAGAATCGTCGCAGAGGTCGATTGTTGAATAACTGTCATTTGTCAGTCATCACAATGGAATGTCAGTGATGTATGACATAAATAATAAATATGGCGTCCGTCATTACTGTGCTTTGTGTTCATTGTGCGTGTCCGTAAAATTTTTATCTCGGTGTTTATAAGCGACTGAATATTTCTATATTTGTTTCAAAATACCAACACAAATGATAAAGCCCGACTTAGTATACGACTATAGCAGGAAGGTCGACCATTAAAACTACTTCAAAAGAGAAAGGTTAGTACTTTTACAAAAACTTAACTTTTTTGCTGTTTATTTTCTACTTTGCGCGCATAATTGTTATTCAATGCTGAGATAATACTCATGTTTACGTCTCACGGGTGTTAATTTCACTGTTTCGCTTTGATTGTGTGCGAAAAAAGCGATTTCCTCTGAGTCCTTATATATTATTGAAAGTGTCCATATATGTATATGATGTATTGGCATAGCTGAGCCTTGAGTCACCTGCTGCTCCGTCCCCACAGTTCCTTGTAATTAAATGCGAGCGTCAATTGTTGATCGCGACCTTAGATAAATACATGTCGCGCATTGTGGAAGATTGATGTAAATAGTACCTATATTTCTGTATCATACTAATATTATAAAGAGGAAAACTTTGTTTGTTTGATTGTAATGAATAGGCTTCGAAACTACTGAACCGATTTGAAAAATTCTTTCACTGTTGGGAAGCTACACTTTCCCCGGGTGACATAGGCTATATTATATTTTAAAAAGAATTAGGGATCCTTACTAAAACTCCAATGTAATAACCGGGCTGCTAGTTATAAATATACTCATACATAAAATTGAATTTATGTTCTTTAGAACAATGGGGACATACTTATAGAATTGTTTTAAAAACACTTTGCAGTAATAGTATCTATGTTACAGTAAAATAATGAATGTAGTGTTTGGTTCTCAAATAAATCTATTTTACGGATTCTATCACGTCTATATACTTCAATGTGTAGTGTTTGGTTTGTTTATAAGTTTATAGGTACCATATTGAGTTCTCTCTTTGAGTTGTAAATGTTCTGAGTGACAGTTACTACTTAC
The DNA here is from genome assembly GCA_905147325.1 of Notodonta dromedarius. NCBI lineage: Eukaryota > Metazoa > Arthropoda > Insecta > Lepidoptera > Notodontidae > Notodonta > Notodonta dromedarius. The sequence continues at coordinate 2,849,214 of LR990187.1, forward strand.
CATTAGTTGGACTGTCAGCCAGTGTGCCCAATTAGGCAATAATAAAATATGTTTCTAAAAAAAATTTATTAAAACAGTCTACAAAAAACTTGGATGCAGTATAAAGCTAGAAATAACTAGGTACCTCATGATTTATTTCCGTTCAAGACAGTAGAGGTAGGCACCTAAGAAATTGTCCTAACATAGTGTAAAGATTGTCGCACCAAATCGAATTACCGGCAACAGTAAACTGTCTATATCTCTCAAACTACTGAACTGATTTTGATGAAATATTGTATAGAAGTCTTTCACACAAATTGGGTCTCAGTTTACAGAAAAATACATTCAAAATGACACTACTTCATTTCATTTCATCATCATCTTTTTATTATGTATCCACTTATTTTATAATCGCCAATAATATTTTTAAGACATTCTGCGATACAGGCTCAGCCTAGTGAAGAATGTTTTTGTAAATGTTCATGTAACATGTTCTTAACATTGTAATTATGTTAACATATTGTAAGAAAAATCTTTGTAACTACATACTATGTTATGAACGTGTAATTCCCTTATTATTAATAATCATTATTAAACATTGAAAAATACATAAATGTATTTCTCTGTAAACTGGGACAGACAGAAAAACATACAACCTCATCCCCTTTTGAAGTTGGTTAATAGAGGCCATTTGTCCTTCATTATAATAATAAATAAAGAAATAAATATCGCCAGACAGACACACCAACTGTACTGTCCCAAACTAAGCAAAGCTTGTACTATGGGTACCGTACAATGGACTGGGGGCGATCCCAGTGACACCCAGACCTGGGCAAATTACGAAAAGGCCATTTCCGAAATTTGCCCCGGCTGGAATCGAACCCGCAACCACCATGTGCAGTTAGCCGAGCGGCCTACGCTCGAACCACTGCGCCAAGCGGACGTCATTAACAATATTCATTAACTTTCCTATTCCAGCCACTGAATGACGTGAGTGAAGATGTCGAGTAGAGAGGAGGGCCCAGTTTACTATAGAGAAATACAGAAGCACGCGTATCTGACGAGAATAACCAATGAGGTCAGCGGAGGCAAGCTCCGGCCGCTCGGGAGCAAGGTGGGTTTGGATGAAGACACCAGCACTACCTCAAACCTGACTACCTCGCTATAAATATATGTTTTGACACATAAAACAGGCGCAACTGATGTTGATTTGTGGTAACCGCCCGCGGAAGAAGAAGAAGTATATGTTTACGATACAGCACTACCTCACTATAAGTATATGTTTGTGTATACGGGCTGGCTCTGACAGGGGTAGTTCCACCCTGTCACATAAAGTGGAATAAAGTAGCTAAAATTTGCTGTGTTTCGTACGATGATCGAGAGACCTGGGCCCTAACGACGCTAGCTACTCAAATCGTAATAGAAAGGCAATAGCTAGCGATTACGTTTCAAACGCTCCGCTTTTGACGTTTTGCTGACACCATACCATATCAATGGTGTCAGCAAAACGTCAAAAGGGGAGCATTTGAAATGCAATCTTAATGGTACTTAGGGCTGTTTTTACTGTTTCATTGATAATAGTTTAGCTGAAAATGGAAGATCTTCCAGCCAGGCGGGTGTGATGCCTGGCGGGGCGGCCGCTATGCCCCGCTGGTTGTTCTCCGGGTCTTGTATATATAGTCACGATGCTTGCGAGTCTTAATATCGTGATTCAGTTTTTCTATGAAGAAGTATTGAGGCGCCGCATTCAGCGCCATCTATCCGTTTCTGTCGGCGTCGTGAATGTGAGGTCGCCACAATAGCATGTATTTTTTTCTTCCAGAAAGTCCCTAACAAGCCAATGTGGACCCAATTCTGTGTGCACAACGGTCGGACTCCTTACCTGGAGCAGTACCCTGGCGAGGACTCCGGCGCGGCCCTGGCCCACAAGCCGGTGTGGCGCGCCTGCCTCCGCGGCGCCAGACATGTCACGGCCAGTGTGAAGCCCCAGCACGGGGATCAGTACGACTTCTTGATTGACACGGACAACGGGGCTGTCAGGATGCTAGCGCCTGATTGGTGAGTTACTCTCGGCTAGTATTAGTTGTATTACTAACTAGTTTCTGCCCGCGACTTCGTCCGCGTAGACTTAAATAAAGTATTCTATGTGTTAATCCGGGTTATAAACTATCTGTGTTCCAAATTTCATCCAAATCCGTTAAGTAGTTTTTGCGTGAAAGAGTAACAAACATACATCCACACTCACAAACTTTCGCATTTATAATATTAGTAAGTTACTAATATAAATAGTATATATATTATATCTACACCAGATCTATTGTATGATGGTTATAAATTAATAATAACCAGTAGTCGCCCGTGGTTGAAATTTAACTATAATTAATTTAATTTTTTAGTTTGAACATTATTAAGGTTCTATTGGCAACTATTAAGTACAAAACCCCAAAACCTTCTTGATTGATACTGGCACGCAGAATGCACTATGGAAGTCCCGCCCACCGAAATAAATAAAAAAAAGCTGTCACTGTTTGTCAGTCAGACAGTCAGTCAGTTACAAATGTGTGTGTGTCAAACACATGTTAGTGTGTGTATTTTTTTATTGATTAGTTTAATGTATTTTTAAGTATTATTATATCAAAAATATTACCTTTCTGCACGCCTTCTCCATATAAACTTTAACTGTGCCAAATTTCATACTCCACCATCCGCGTAATTTTCGTACAAAAGGGATACAAAGTTTTTGCTTCACATATTCAAATAATTATAAAACAAAAATCGACCCCAGTCCATTGTACGGTACCCACCCATAGTATTTTTATATAGTTTTTCTTATATCTACAACGGGATCGGAACGCGACCTCGACTGAGAAGATCCGGCAAGAAACTCAGCGGGCTTGTCTTTTTACATTCTGTTTAAAAAGGCCGTTTGTTTATTGTCGTGGTGACGTCACACGGGCGGCGCTGATCCGCACGCGTCATCCCCCTCTCTCCCCGGCAGGGAGTCGATGCAGGAGTGGGTGAGCACGCTGCGCAACACGCTGCACGAGCTGAAGATAGTGTCCCGCGGCGAGAACGTGTACTGCGCGGGCCCCGCGCCCCCGCCCCCCGCGCCGCCCCGCGCCGCCGCGCGCGACCCCACCTCCCCGCTGCCGCCCACCCCGCCCACGCCGCCCGACAGGTACCACCCTACATCATTTTTTAAATCATTTTTGATATATTTATTTATTTTAACCAACTAGCTGGTCTCCTCATACGTAGTATTCTGATAAAAGAAAAGTAGCTCAAGTTAGTAGACAGCGGAAGTCGGTCCGACAAAATCGGTCCAGCCGTTTCGGATATTAGCCGTAACAAACCAACATTTTTTTTTTTTTTTTTGTTAGTAGTTTTCAATTGTTATACCAACCAGCGTAGCGTATTTTCGACAGCGTCGCCACTTACCGTATCCAACTGTAACTAAGAATCATCCAAGTGACCCCCCAGGAGGAGAAGAATTAACATACGCACACAAGAATTTTATCATACTAATATTATAAAGAGGAAAACTTTGTTTGTTTGATTGTAATGAATAGGCTCCGAAACTACTGAACCGATTTGAAAAATTATTTCACTGTTGGGAAGCTACACTATCCCCGGGTAACATAGGCTATAATATATTTCCAAAAAAATTAGGGATCCTTACTAAAACTCGAATAATGTAACCGCAATTTACCCGTGCGAAGCCGGGGCGGGCCGCTAGTATTGTATAAAGATATAAATAATATTAGATTATTAATTAGTGTATTGTTTTCTTATATTTACGCGAATACTACACATTGAAATAAAACTATTTTTAGGATTTACATAGGGCAAACTAAAAGATCAGTAAAAACCCGCGTAAAAGAACATATAGCTGACGTGAAACACCGGCGCTCCACGAAGTCTGCAATCTGTGAACATGTACAGGACCGCACCCGCCATTATATCAGATTTGATAAACCACAGATCCTCGCAAAAGAACACCGATTCCGACCAAGGATGATACGTGAGGCCATTGAAATTAAAAAACATCCTAATTTCAATAGGGAAGATGGCTGGGTGCTACCACCAACTTGGGATCCAGTAATTAATATAATTAAATCCAAAACCAAGTGTACCATTGCAAGACCTCGAGACACTGTGAGCACTTTCTGCGTGGATCGGACCGCAAACAACAACTAAATATGAGGGTACCCAGTTACTAACTATAACATCAGGACGTCTAACACCTCAGTCCCCCCGTGACCATGGCTGCTGTAAAGCAACCGAAACGTCGGGAACATAAAGTTAATAAACGCGATAAAATCCGAAAAATTGTTTTATTAATTAGTGGTTTTAGTGAAGTCAGTGTATTTTTTTATTAAAATATTTTTTTCTTCATTACTCTTAGTGGTCAACTACATATTCAATTCCTGGTTACGGTAAATATATCTGTCAAACTACTGAATCTATTTTGATATAATTTCAATGGGACCATTTGGAGAGTATAGATAGTCTTTCAAACAAAAAAAAATATTCAAAATCTGTTCACAATCGGAGAAATCGGTGAACATACATAAAAAAAAGAAACATACAAACAGACGAACCTACTCCTTTTGTCGGAAGTCGATTGAAAAATAAGTTAAATACTCTAAAAGAAATATTCTTTTGAATGAAAGAAAATGCAAAATAGTTGACACAAACGGTACAATTTAGGCGGGAGAAAATAATAATAATGAAGTAGTAGAAAACACTGCCGTCTAGGGACGCCCGAAAGAAGGGAAGCTTTATACAGGTTAAAACAGAAAGGGTATAAGTACTTTGTTTTCAAAACCTAACTTTGTAATTCTAAAACTATCAGCTTTGGAGAAAACTTGACAAACAAAAGGTGTTATAGAGATACAGCTGTTGTTATATTTCATAGGTCTACATAACCTTTCGCAGGTCAACTGTCCCACAAAGCCGATAGTTTTAGATTTACAAAGTAAAGTTGCAAAAAAAATACCCTTACTGTTTCACCTAGTAGTATAAAGCGTTGAAAACAGATGCCACTCTGTATACTTATATAGGTATATGTCGTGTAACGCTGCTGACGCTTAGCACGGATAGAGTCGCCGCGCAGCGAGCGCCCCGAACGTTCATATAGAAACTTCGCTTCAAAAGGGTTGCCACAATGACAAAGAAAAAATATCACTGAAGGTTGCGTTCCATTTCAGAGTACCCGGCATTGAGTTGACTCCAAACATTCGCACCGCACCACCAGAAACCACAACACGTCCACAAGAGTCCACATCGCGCCAGGAAACCACATCCCGACCACAAGAAACCACAACCGTAGAACCGGAAATCGATCAAACTTGCGAAGACGAAAACATCGATATTTCCAACTGGGAACCGTTCACATCACTGCCCAGTACCAGCCAGAGTAATAAACCGGAACCGAATAAAAGTGTCGCAAAGATATGCGGTCAGAACATATGTTTGGACGACTCGATATTTAAAAGAACTAGTGATGGGACCGACAGTGACGATGAATTCTTCGCGGACACGGATAACGAACCGAATATCGACTTTGAGAGTGGTTTTAAACAGAGGTTGGTTGTGAGTGATGAGAAAACTGAGACGGCAAATGAGGACAGTTTGAGGTATGTACTCAAAATATTAGTAAAACGTTTGGACTCAATCTGAGTGACAATTTTAATATATGATTACAGTATGCCCTGGGGATGCTCTTAATTACACCCTAGGCTAGGGTAAATTATAATAATAATTTTGCCCGCCCCACTCCTGGGCACGGGCCTCCCCTCACTACGAGGGGGATTCAGGCCGTAATCCACCACGCTGGCCCAGTGCGGGTTGGCGGATTTCACATGTCTTCCGAAAATTGGTTACATTTTCTAAGACATGCAGGTTTCCTCGCGATGTTTGCCGTCACCGTAAGCGAGTGATAATCATATAGAAATAATGATTCGCACATAGTTTTCGAAAAACTCAGAGGTGCACGCCGCGGGAGTGAATCCAGGACTTTCCGCGTACAAGATGCGTAATAAACTAAAAAAATTAATACAAAAAGCCATCTCCCAAATTTTTCCTAACACGAATTGAACACTCAAATCATAAAAAAGACCAATTTTTATTTTTCAGAAACCAAGCCACCAACATAACCGTAATTCAAGTATCAAATAAAGAGCCCCCCCACACTGCCATCCCAATATTAGGGCCGGAAACAGACGTTTTCGACTTCGATTTCAAACAGAACCTCACCATTAACGACACAGCCGACCCGTCCTTCATAAACATAGTTAACACAGAACATAACGAATATGGAACTACTTTTAGTAAAGAATCCGATTACGGCCATCTTAGTCTGACTACGACTGTCAGTCTGAACGGGCCTACGGCTCCGACTAATGAGGAGTTGTACGAGCGGCTGTGCTTGGCGTCCACCTCGAAAGTTAAGCCGTCCCCGTTGGCGGTAAAAAAAGTTAAAAGTGTCGATAAAAATCGTAAATCGTCATTGCCCAATCTGGATGTTACCGAATCTACGTACGAATATTTGTTTTTGAGCAATAACAATTCAAATTTGACTAATTCAAGGGTAAATTCTGGTAATTTAACTAATAATTCGAGTAATTTAGCTAACTCAGCTAACTCGGGTAATTTAAATAGTTTAGGTGGCAACCAGAGTAGTTTAGTTAATTTGAGCAATAATTTCGGTGGAGCCAATAATACGAGCTTAAGTAACATTCCGAGTTTAAGTAACCCAAGTAATTTGCCCAACAATTCCAGTAATTTATCCAACAATACGAGAAATACGTCCAACAATACAAGCAATTTAGCAAATAGTTCCAGAAATTTACCCAACAATTCCAGTAATTTATCCAACAATTCCAATAATTTATCCAACAATTCGAGTAATTTAGCGAACGAGGTCAATTCAAACGGTGATACACATAGAGTCCAAATTAGTTCAACCAGTATAGATTCTATCAGTAGGGTGAGGTCGGTGGAGAGGTCTCGGAGTCAGAATGCATACGACGCGTCACCAAGAGCGAGGGACAGAGAACATCTCATCAGAAGAGTACAGGATAACAGCCCGAAGAGGGATAATAAGATTGGTGAGTTTAAAGTGTTTCTATAAAATAGGAATTTATGGAGGGAAAGTAACTACTTTAAATATTGTTGTTAGGATAAATTTCCTTAATTTTTAAAAGTAACTAGCTGTGCCCCGCGACTCCGTCCGCGTTCTGTTGAATTTTTTCCTGAATTTTCTTTGCTATAAACCTCACGGAGCCCGAGACCTTTCCAACGAATGCAAAACCGTGGAAATCGGTTCGTGCGTTCTGGAGTTATAGCGTCAGGAAGGAAAACCCGACTTATTTTTATATAGTAGATTACTACTGCCTTCAATGATTTTTAATAAGTTCTTTCCTTCACCTGGATACCGAACCGGCCAAATTTGAAATCTAAGCATCCATGATTTTTTTCTCGCCGGCTCTTCTCAGTGGAAGCGGCATTCCGACCCGGCGGTAGATTCTGACTGTTCATAAATGCTTTGTTGGCTTACATGAATAAAAACAAATTTTGATATTGAGTAGAATATTTGAATTATTATTTCGAAGTTTTAAAACACATTGAATATAATTACAGACAAAGACCAACCACAACCGAAGCCGATATGGAAGAGGGGACTCACTGAGCTATCAATATTGACGAGGATAAGGTCTTTAGGGCAGACCAGACGGCAGGAGAGCCCCACGAGGCCTGACACCGATAACAACGACAGGTACATCACTACATAGTATAAAACAAAGTCGCTTCCCGCTGTCTGTCTGTCCCTATGTATGCTTAGATCTTTAAAACTACGCAACGGATTTTGATGCGATTTTTTTTATAGATGGAGTGATTCAAGAGTAAGGTTTAAATGTATAATACATGCATAATATAATAGAGAAACACTGAAAAAAAATAGCCGGGGCGGGTCGTTGGTTAAATAATAAATAAATATCGGTAGACAGACACACCAACTGTGTGGTCCCAAACTAAGCGACGCTTGTACTATGGGTACTGAATAATGGACTGGGGCCGATCCTAGTGACACCCATACTAGGGCAAATTACGAAAAGGCCATTTCCGAAATTTGCATCTGCGGGAATCGAACCCAAAACTACACCAAGCCAAGCGGCCTACGCTAGAACCACTGCGTCAAGCGGTCGTCTAAGTCCCTAAGACTTGAACTTTATATTTTTCTTTTTTTTTTACTACTAGGTGATACAAAAAGGGTATACAATTTTTGATGCAACTTTACTTTGTAAATCTAAAACTATCGGCTTTGTGGGACAGTTGAAGTACTAAAGGTTTTGTAGACTTGTGAAATCTGTCAACAGCTGTATCCCTGTAACACCTTTTGTTATTCAAGTTTCCTCCAAAGCTGATGGTTTTAGAATTACAAGGTTAAGTTTTGGAAAAAAGGTTTACCCTTTCTGTTTCAACCTGTAAAAGATAAATATATTAATGTTGTTTGATAGGGGTCCGACAGTGACGTCACCAGTGAAAGTGGTCCATAGATCACGACCTGAAGCTAGAGTGGACCCCTCCAGACGGCGAAGCAACTCTCTCAGCAATGGTAAGTTTTAAACTGCTACTCGCAAAGCAATCGTAAATCGATCATGTCGCTTAAACTACTCGACCTATTTTGATGAAATTTCCATGGAACCACTGGGAGAGTATACCCATTCAAACAAAAAAATCGAAAGAATTATAGGAGTAATCCACGAGCATAAATAAAAAAAATAACCATAGAGATGAACATAGAATATCCTCCTATTTTGGAAGTAGGTTAAAAAACTAACAGATACAATTGTGTATAGTCTCTCTAGGGCTCGTATTAATAAATCGATCTCAAGTCTGAGAGCGATCTTGGAAATGTCATTCTTATGTCATAACAGTACACAACAGACTTTTATCGCTATCTAAGTATAATCTTTTAATTACGACCATTCCAATGAGCCCAAACACGATATATCTGTTGTAAGTTGGTGAGGATTTGGGTACTCTTCAGATACCAGTTGACGCTGCAGCATCAGGTCAAGGTTACCATGTCCTTGCCATATCATTGAAGTAACAGAATACCAAATTGCGAATCGATCAGACCTGTGGAAGTTGCTCATAACCCTTCATTAACTAGAAAAGAGCTGATAATCTTCAAACGGCTGAACAGAATCTTGAATCATAGCTAAGAAAAGTTTCGATAAAGGAGCCTATTATACAAAAAATAACTAAATTAAAATCAGTTCATCCACTTAATCAATACACAGTCATCAGATAGACACATATTCAACTCATAACACCCCTCTTTTACCGGCGGGTGATTAAAAATACAAACACAACACAATAACTCGAACAACATGCGATAATACAGGAATACTTACTGAGTTTCGGCCGAAACCGAAACTGCAGCCGAAACTAGATTTTTCGGCTGAAACCAGCCGAAACCGAAACCGAATCTTCGGTCGATCTCTAATTCTTATGTCGTCTAATTTGTGTGTAACCGCCCCCCCCCGCCCCCCCGCGGTGCCCGGCGTGCAGGCGCGCCCCCCCCGCCCCCGCTGCAGCCGCTGCGCGCGCGGCAGGCGGCGGAGCTGGTGGCGGAGCAGCGGCGCGGCGCCGCGCTGGTGGCGGAGCTGCCCGCCCGCCTGGCGCCGCCTGTCTTCGCGGATTACAACAAGCAAGTGTGGTCAGTTTATAGATAAATAATTTAGTAGCCCTTTTGAGGGGGATTCAGGCCGTAATCCACCACGCTGACCCAGTGCGGGTTGGCGGATTTTCACATGTCTTTCGAAAATTGGTTAGATCTTCTAAGACGCAGATTTCCTCAACTTTCTTATTTTTTTCTTTCATAAGAACCTTCTCCTGACAATAATAAACACAACAAAAAAATAATTAGCGAAATCGTTCCATCCGCCCACGTGTGATGCGATGACCAAGGATATAGAGATTCATTTTTATATATTATATATGTACTAGGTGAAACAGGAAGGGTGTAGAATTTTTTTTGCAACTTTACTTTGTAAATCTAAAACTATCGGCTTTATGGGACAGTTGAAGTACTATACACACTGTGTACAAGTACTAACACCTTTTGTTTTTCAAGTTTCCTCCAAAGCTGATAGTTTTAGAATTTCAAAGTAAGTTTTGCAAAAAAAGTATACCCTTTCTGTTTCAACCTGTGTAGATAGATACGGGTGTGTATGTGTCAGGGTGTCCCGGTGGGGCGGGGGCGGGTCGCGGTGGGGCGGGCGGGCGGGGGACCGCGTCTGCGCCGTGCGCGGCGTGCCGCCCAAGGACGCCGCCCACGCCGCCCAGCTGCTGCAGGCGGCGCGCGGACCCCTCGTCAGTACCAACTATAATAAACCTTACTAATACATATTATAAATACGAAAGTAACTCTGTCTTTCTGTCTGTCTGTCGCTCGTTCACGCCAAAACTACTGAACCGATTTAAATGAAATTTGGTACACAGATAGTCTAGAGCCTGAGCATGGACATAGGCTACTTTTTAATGCGACAAAAGGGTTGTAAGGGGTTGAAACGGGGGAATGAAAAGTTGTATGGAAGTATCGTCATTTTCAGAGCTAGAACCTTGAAACTGATTTTTTTAGGCTGTTGATTCGATATTACTAAATAAATGACATTCAAAGTTTGTAAAAGTGTTACACTCAAGGGTGTAAAATAACAATAGGGAATAGGGGATGAAAGTTTGTATGGAAATATAGCTGTTGCAGGGAAACACTGCAAATAGCTCATTAAAGTATTTATACGTATGTGTCTTAATTGTAAAATAATTAGTCTAAATAGTTAAGAATGCTAACCAAAGACACTATTCCACGCGGACGAAGTCGCGGGCACAGCTAGTAATAACTAAATAAATATCGCCGGACTGATACACGAACTGTATGGTCCCAAACTAAGCGACGCTTGTACTATGGTCACCGTACAATGGACTGGGGGCGATCCCGGTGGCACCCAGACCAAGGCAAATTACTAAAAGGCTGTTTCTAAAATGTTCTGGCTGTAAATTTCACGAAAGCGCGTGCTGTGTGTGACTCTTATAACCATGGAATACGGTTCAATTTGCATTAAATCATGCGTCTTAGTGAAATTAATCGACTAACTATAATTATGATCTATTTCACTTTTTAATATTAGTGTTGTAATTATTTTCAGGTCGACATATTGTTCCACAGAGTGCCGCTCGGGAACATTTACGTTATAAACAAGAGGGAACAGGACAGCTTGGGTGAGTTTTGTTCACAAAATGTGTAGGCAAACAAATGTACGACTACGAACCTGATGTTAAGCAGCTACCGTAGCCTATAGATGCTTGTAATGTTGTGATTGTGTGAATGAGTGGGACAAAGTTATGGGAAGGGAATATGGGTGGTCGGGGTTGTTCTTTCGGCTATCTCAGCTCGTCCTAGTAGCTTCTTTCTTCCGGCGACCTTTTGTGTGAGGGTGGCACTGCCCCGGGGTATGAGCTGCAGCCAGGCGGCGTTGTTCTTTCGGCTATCTCAGCTCGTCCTAGTAGCTTCTTTCTTCCGGCGACCTTTTGTGTGAGGGTGGCACTGCCCCGGGGTATGAGCTGCAGCCAGGCGGCGTTGTTCTTTCGGCTTTCTCAGCTCGTCATAGTAGCTTCTTTCTTCCGTCGACATTTTGTGTGAGGGTGGTACTGCCCCAGGGTATGAGCTGCAGCCAGGCGGCATTGTTCTTTCGGCTTTCTCAGCTCGTAATAGTAGCTCCTTTCTTCCGCCATTTTTTTCTTGTGTGAGGATGGTACTACCCCAGTATATGAGCTGCAGTGTAGCGGCTGTGGTGTGCAGGTATAAAGTTGGACGGCGAGTGCAACATCAGCGGCGTGGCGGCGCAGTCGGCGGCGGGCCGCGCCGGCCTGCCGCCGCCGGGCCGCTGGGCGGTCACGGAGGTCAACAACAGGCCCCTCAACATACTCAAGGTAGCTCTTTACATGTTCAAACTCTCTAATTAGTTTAACTACGATCCGTGGTGCCTCACAACTGGTCTCCAATCTGCTGTTTTGTTCATTGCGATGTGAATGTGACCTAAGCTAAAGTGCACATAGTAAAATATTTATGGATATATCTATACAAATAAATAAAATTGGAGTGTCTGTTTGTAATATCAAAATAACACCTTTTCACTAAATGCATATGAAAGTACATACATAAAATAAAAGTAGCCTAAGTTACTGCTTATAACATCAGCTATCTACCAGTGAAAGTCCCGTCAAAATCGGTCCAGCCGTTTCGGAGATTACCCGGAACAAACATACAGACAGAGAGACAGACAGACAGACAAAAATATTTAAATCGCGTTTTCCTATAGGTGTCGTATGTACTTTCATATGCATTTAGTGAAAAGGTGTTATTTTGATATTACAAACAGACACTCCAATTTTATTTATTTGTATAGATTTATTAATAAAGTACTTTTAAACAAACAAACAAACAATCAGCTGTAACAGTCTTGTTTCTACGGCAATCAGCCCATACCAGCTATTTTTGTCTCCCGCTTTGCACCGGAGGGAAGTGGATTTTTTTTCTTCCAACTCCAATTAATTCTTTCGATTAAATTCGTGCGGGTTCCAAGACAATTTAACTTTTCCCCGGGACTCGTCGAGGGTCAAACCTCGACGTCATTATTGGTCACCATTGTCGATCCTGGCTTACAGGAGTTACAGTGGTGGGGGTGTGTGGCGGAAGCAAATATAATTTAAAAAAAGAGAAAAGAAAAAATGTATCCGTGGAGTTTCTTGCATGTTCTTCTCCATAGGATTTTGTTTTGGAACATGCACCTAGCTCTTGACTTTTTAAAAGTGCCAGTTAATCTGGCCTAATTGAAAAAAAAAAGCAGTCCAACAAAAACAAAGCTAAAACTCTTATTAGTTCCAGAAAAAAAGAATTAAGGCTAAAGCGCCCATCTAGCCCGCGAAGTTCAAATTTTTTGAGTTCTTTTAGAATTTTTTCAAAATCAGACAATAATAAAAGACAAATTTTGTAATTCGCGAAAAAGACCGTGTGCAGTGCATTTATTAATATATCCAACTTACTCTAAAACATTTCAAGAACGACAGCTATCCAGATAATCTGACAATTCTTGTATATTTAGTGATTTACTAGTATCATATCCACCGTGATAATATTTAGAGTAAAATAAATGTATTAATAAATGCACTGCACACGGTATTTTTCGCGAATTACAAAATTTGTCTTTTATTATTGTCAGATTTTGAAAAATTTCTAAAAGAACTCAAAAAATTTGAACTTCGCGGGCTAGACAGGCGCCTTCACCTTAAGTCAAATTGGTTACTAAAATTTAAATTACTGAATTATCATTATTAATATTTAAGCCAATAAAGCACTTATAAATAGTCAGAATCTACCGCTGGCTCGGTAAGCCGCTTCCACTGAGAAGAGTCGGCAACAAACAACCGGGGCTGTTCTTAAATAACCGGTTTTATACATAATTTTCCGGGATTCTATCTAAGATTTACAGTTTATATTATAAATTAACCGGTTCGCAGCATAATTTTACCGGTTTTATCCAAAATTTACGGTTTTTTGCAGGGCGGCGAAGAAGACATGAACAGACTAAGTATGCACGGATCTGAAGTGTCGATACTGATCCAACCGTCGCCTCTAGTCAAGAAACTGCGCGCCGCGCTCAAAGCAAACAAGACTCTATTGGGGCTCAGATAAGATTCAATTTCATTTGAAACGTTTTAATAAGATATAGAAGTTACACTTTTGGCTTCAAGGGAAAAGGTACTTTATATGTACTGCATTATGGTCCAATTATCCTTAACAAGATTTTTATTCAAAATTATACACCTAAATTATTGTAAGAAATTGCGATTCGGAACAAAAAAGACTCATGTTGGGAATATAATAAGCATATCTTATAGTCAAGATGTTTTATGCAATTTAGGCTCTATTTGGACTGAGATAAGGCACAATTTAATACACGTTTTTTATAGGTAGAATAAATATGGTGATAAAAAAACGAGCTCGAATAAGGTTTGATTATTTGCGAATACTGTGAACAGCCTTAATAGCCGATTGGTTAAGCACGCGGCTTGCGGGCACCAGATCCTGGGTTCAAACCCCGGCTCGCACCTCTGGGATTTTCGAAATCTATGTGCGAATCATAATTTCTATATGATTTTCACTCTCCTGGGCACGGGCCTCCCCTCACTACGAGGGGGATTCAGGCCGTAATCCACCACGCTGGCCCAGTGCGGGATTTCACATGTCTTTCGAAAATTGGTTAGATTATCTAAGACATGCAGGTTTCCTCACGATGTTTTCCTTCACCGTAGGCAAGTGATAATCATATAGAAATTATGATTCGCACATAGATTTCGAAAAACCCAGAGGTGCGATCCGGGATCTGGTGCCCGCAAGCCGCGTGCTTAACCAATCGGCTATCACTGCTCGATTCAAAGACCGATGTTCGGCTAGTTTTCCGATATCATATAGAAACATAAATCAAACATTATCAAATCTTGTTTTCTAATAAAATAAACCTTAAGCATATTGTTGCCTTGCTCTTACAACTTAACGAAGAGCAGGACGGCAATATACTAGGTGAAACAGAAAGGGCATACATTTTTTTCAAAACAACTTTGTAATTCTAAAACTATCAGCTTTGGAGGAAACTTGAAAATCAAAAGGTGTTAGTACTTGTACACAGTGTGTATAGTACTTCAACTGTCCCATAAAGCCGATAGTTTTAGATTTACAAAGTAAAGTTGGAAAGACTAGTATACCCTTTCTGTTTCACCTAGTAGTATTAAGTGAGGATTGTAGAATTGTGTATAATAATAAAATAATAATTAGACTGAGTAGATTTTGATAAAACTTTTGCTGAATCAAGTATCATAATAAAAAATTGAGAATAATATTTTTTCATTGAAATAAAACTATTTTTCGGATTTTATCGCGTTTATTAACTTTATGTTCCCGACGTTTCGGTTGCTTTACAGCAGCCATGGTCACGGGGGGACTGAGGTGTTAGACGTCCTGATGTTATAGTTAGTAACTGGGTACCCTCATATTTAGTTGTTGTTTGCGGTCCGATCCACGCAGAAAGTGCTCACAGTGTCTCGAGGTCTTGCAATGGTACACTTGGTTTTGGATTTAATTATATTAAAATAGTTTTATTTCAATGTGTAGTATTCGCGTAAATATAAGAAAACAATATTTTTTCATGTCTCCGTACATTTTCATTGATACACCTTTATGTGATATGTCGGCACTATTTCGCCTGCGATGTGCCAATACCGCCCTTATATAAACGCAGCTAATGGTCAAACTCGAGCAGCTATATCAATAGTAACTTAACGTTTCCATTATAAAAATATATGGTAGGTATATACAAGGTGACACATAATGGGTATACTTTTTTTTTCAAAACTTAACTTTGTAATGCTAAACCATCAGCTTTGGAGGGAACTTGAAAAACAAAAGGTGTTATAATAAAACAGCTGTTGACTGATTTCACAAGTCTACAAAACCTTCAGTACTTCAACTGTCCCACAAAGCCGATAGTTTGAGATTTACAAAGTTAAGTTGCAAAAAAATTGTATACCCATTTTGTATCACCTAGTATATTACAAAATCGTCCAAGAAAAGACGTGCGTGTAATGCCATTGGTATTGCAAGCATCTATAGGTTACGGTAACTGCTTAACATCAAGCTGGTCGAACGCATTTTTGCCAACTTTGTTATAAATAAATAAACAGACAGACAGACGGACAACAAAGTGATCCTATAAGGGTTCCGTTTTTCCTTTTGAGGTACAGAACCCTAAAAATCTGTAACATCGAACCTGGTATCACCGTGGTAACGGCTCACCGACCCACTGAGTCATCGAGATGATTTCACGCTATTATAAGTTACATATTCCATAATATTAGTATTGGAGCAATCTTTATGTGATAAATATAATAATTGTATCATGTTTAGAGTAAGTATACAGTTGTTTCTTTATTATACAAGACTAGCGGCCCGCCCCGGCTTCGCACGGGTACATTGCGGTTACATTATTCGAGTTTTAGTAAGGATTCCTAATTTTTTTGAAAATATATTATAGTCTATGTCACCCGGGGATAGTGTAGCTTCCCAACAGTGAAAGAATTTTTCAAATCGGTTCAGTAGTTTCGGAGCCTATTCATTACAATCAAACAAAGTTTTCCTCTTTATAATATTAGTATGGTGACTAGGGCCCCGTCCCGGCTTCGCACGACTTTTCTTAGCTATTTATAAATTTAATTTATCTTCCGTAAGAAATTCCCTAAATGACAGTGAAAATCGCATCAAAATCCGTAGTGTAGTTTAGAAGAATTGCACGCACAAACATCCACAATGTTTTGATACTACATAGATAAAGATATATAATTTTGTGAATTGTAAAGAAGTAGTCAGTTTATTTCAGGAAAACGCGTGAATTATTGCAAATTGGTCCATAATTAGAGTGCAATAAGAGTCACAATACGCGTCTTCGTGAAATAAACGAGCTATATTTTTTTCCATGGAATAATGATGCCATGGAAATGTAATATTGTGTACCCCTGTAAGGGACGGCAACAAAGAAACCCAGCCTGTACACATAAATCTCAATAAATTAATTATTTTTTATATATATAGCTGTTTTCCGAGGCTGTTTTCTAGAGTTTCTGTTTTCCGAGGCTGGCTATCAGCCAGTGAAAGTCCCGTCAAAATCGGTCCAGCCGTTTCGGAGATAAGTCGGAACAAACAGGCAAACAAAAATGTTGAAAATTGTTTTTTATTGTACAGTATACGATATAACGAAGTCGCGGGAAATACAAATAATAATGTCAAATGGATCTCTGAAGAATCTTATTCTAAAAAAAAAACATATTTATTGTCAATGATGCTTATTATTCTTGGGTTTTAATTAAATGTATTGCCATCCTTGTCGAGTTGGTAATCTATGTGTGAGACGGAAATAGTTTGTGTCACTTTCAGTTGTATCGTGATTTGATAAGACTATAAGTAACATTTGTATATTATTTAAACTAATTATACAATGATCGAATAATTTATATTATTAATTAGAAATATACTTTAATAAAAAAATTAAACCGATTTCAACAAAACCTGGGTGCACTAAAAAGGTAGAAATAACTAGGAACCTTGTACTTTCTTTCCTCGAGCCTTGTAATTTACGGACTAAACATTTTAATAATTATGTATTAATTATCAACCGATTGATAATGTAGTCCTGTATTAATGAATCGATCTCAAGTCTGAGAGCGATCTTATGTCATACCAGTACAAAATGACAGTGACAAAAGTGTACTCAAGATTGATCTTCTCAGTCGAGGTCGCGTTCCGATCCGTCGGTAGATTGCAGCGGCCCAAACCGAGGTCGTGTCCCTTGTGGCGCCCTTGAGCTAGCTGCCCCCCTGCCCAGAGGGCTGGGCCCTCTGTCCGGGTGAAGTTGTTATGGCCACTCTGGCCAACACATAAAGTCAATTTAAAAAAAAAAAAAAAAAAATGTACTCAAGATCGCTCTCAGACTCGAGATCGATTTATTAATACAGCCCTTGAAGTATTTCACTTGTATCACTATTATTCTTATACCGTATATACAGGTATGTCTTGAAGTTGTTAATTATTGTGATTTTAATTATAATTTTACATACAATTGAACACATATCTTATTGTGATCGACTTATATTGTACGGAATAACAACATTTTTAAATGGAGTAATGTTCTTTTATTTATAATCTGTTTGGACCCCCCATACCCCTTTTTGACAATCAAATTGCTGGAATAAGATTTCTAGTATATTATAAAATGAGGGTAGTCATAAAGCGACATCTGGGGGGTGATAGTTGAACCAAAAGTACCAGGGTAGCATGATATTGAAGGAGGTAAACGCAGAACTAGCGACACCTATCAGTCAGTGACTGCAATTATCCGAATTGTAGGGACGGAGCAAAAGTAGGGTATCACAGTAACAATGAAGGTTTTTCTCTAATTTTACTGCAAAAGTACCAGGGTCTCATAATATTGAAGGAGTTCACTTTTTAAAAATCAAGGCACACTAGCGACATCTACCGTGCAATAGCTAATACCAAGAGCGAATTGGTTCAGCAACTGGCCGATAGATGGCAATGCGTTTTCTTGTATCAGTCAATACCTCCTACTATATCATGGGACCCTGGTACATTTTCAATAAATCCTGTCAAATACACGACATAACTTAGATTAGTTTTGATTATAGGATGATAGATGTCGCTAGTATTCCTTGTTTAAAGTGTTCTCCTTCAATGTTATGCGCCCCTGGTACATTTTCAGTAATTTTCATCAAATGCAAACATAATTACGTTATTAATTTTTTTTTGCACAAATACAAAATCAACATTTTGTTAGATATTCTTTAGATTGTTTTAGCCATTGCCCGATAGGGTTCTATACTCGTAGTATTCCATTTTTTCAATACATCTATTAAAAATATACTTTAGAACTTTTCTCATAGGTAGATAATAATTATATTCAGTAGTACTGTGGGGAAGACTGCCTACACTACCAAGCCTACGGTCGTGTTGATGATATTCACAAATAAAACACATATCTCGTACAAATAATACTATATTTACGAAATAACATACATTAAAAGTAATTAAGGCAGATTTGATTTCAATACATTTTTCACATGGCACTGTCAATTGACAACTGTAAATAATTTGAACTGGCAACACATTAACACCATAGAAAAGGAATGCCATAGAAGTGGAATCATGCGAACACCCGTAAGAGACAGTAAAAGTACACAGAAAAACCCATTAAAGTTTGGCTAACCATTTCTAATGACTTTTACGGCACATAATTAATAATAATTATTATTTTGTATTAGTCTAAATATCGACGACACCTCACTCTAATTATTATTATGCAAATAATATGCCACAACCGCTGAAACTAAATTTTGATTGGCACCAAAAAATTGGTGTCTGTTGAACTAAAACCCGATACGCTGACCAAGACCAAAGATACTCTACTCTATGCATCCCGTTCGCTCATATGCAAATGTATATGCGTGTATCATTTCCGCATCTGTCAAAATGTTAACAGCAGCGACTCTAACTTCACCTCTATGACTTACCATATATGTGGTGTTGTCTCTATTTTTTGACAGCATAAAATTGAGACAACAATATACTTTTTACAAAAGCTGTGTTAATGTGTTGTCAGTGTAAAGACACTGGCACGTATTATTAAATCGATCTCAAGTTTTTAAGAGCGATCTTGGAAATGTCATTCTTATGTCATACCAGTACAAGATGACATGTCAAAAGCGTACTCAAGACCGTTCTCAGACTTGAGATCGATTCATTAATGCGGGCCACAGCTAGCTTGCGTTCTGTTTTGATCTCAATATTAATAGCTTAACAACTAGAATTTTAAACGGAAGAATGTATACAATATATTGTAGAAAAATCTTATTCTATTTTTTTTATTTAAGTACAAATTGTGTGATATAGTTTTAATGTGACAAATAAGTATTAGGTGTCTCTCTCAATATTCTGACTCTTTGACGGGAAAAAAAAAAATTATGACGCCATTTTTTATTTAATTTTGTCAATTTTTTTTATTTCTCTTTGTATTTTAATATGTAATGGTGGTGAAATATTATGCATAGCAACCAATATACTATCGATAGTATCGTACTCAATAATATCGATACTATTGCTTGTCATCGATATTAATAATATTATCGGTATTCATATCGATAATGTGGCTAGTTTTCAAGAACTATCGATACCATCCATTACTTATCAATGGTTAGGCAACACTAGCTTTGACAGTGAGGACGAAAGCAATACAGTTGTTTTAAACAAGTTAAGATTGTTTACAAGCATAATTAGCACCAATGTCCAAGTGCGAGGGTTTATTCTAGTTTGGCTGAATCAAGAAGCACACAAATATTTAGTTTATAACGTTAAAACTACCACACGGTTACAATAGGATATAGCTTTGCAGAATAGACCAAATTCAATATATAACTGCAAACTAAAACCAACCTACAATCGTTCGCTAAAGAGTTGGTTTTGGCCTGCAGCAGTACATATATGTTAGTCCCATTCTGCAAAACATGTTCAACTCGCAGGGTTCCCTGTATTTATGAAATAGAAAAAGTCGACAGTACAAAACTTTGTGCCAACAATTAATTTCAATAATAAATCATCCTTTACATATAACCATTATATTTTTAAACTAGCTGATACCCGTGGCCCCGCTCGCGTGGTACTTCGATAAAATAAAAGTTACTCGCCTAAGTTACTCCTCATAACATCAGCTATCTGCTAGTGAAAGTCCCGTCAAAATCGGTCCACGCGTTTCGGAGATTATCCGGAAAAAATGTATTAACGTTCGGTTTATACATTCGTGAAAAGCTGTCATTTTGACATTACAAACAGACACTTCAATTGTATTTATTTGTATACAATATTAATATTATAAATTAAAATTAAATGAAGCAGTTTTGATCACATAATCAATGATTATTATAATTAATAAAAAATAAAGTAGGTATTATAATTATTTTACAATAAAATAGTGCATGCTTTGCTTTGTGATGTAAAGATTTTATGAACGGGTACTGCCGTCTATTCGCATTTCACTCACACTGTATATGTGTGAGTGAGACGCAAATACTAGACCGCCCCCCCCCCCCCGCCCACTTTATAGAACTATTAGAAATAATGAAGAGACTTATATGCGAATCATAATTAAAATAATTCTAGGTATAATTATTATCACAACTACAATACATACCCATCCCTCTTAAGAATAACTAAGTTTTATGAATGTGGTCAATACACTGACCAATGAGAGAAGACGGCGGTTACGTCCACTATTGTATTGTATCAGAATGCAATCGTCAATATTGGCGGGGTATCAGGAGAGACGGGGAATTTTGATTGATCCGTTTAAGAGCCGTGAATGGACCAATCAACATGTCAGGCAAGGCATTATGTTAGGCGAGCGGGCGTGTGTCTATGGCTTATTGGTCTGTGGGTCAATATTAATATTAATGCTAACACTCGTTGCGATAGATGTGGGAACTGTTCCATACTAATATCAGAAGTAACTGATATTTTAAATACCTGTTACATTTATAATTCGTGGAAGCTAACACAAAAGGTATTTACATAGAAAAAAGCTTGTTAGTTTGTTTTTTTTTTTTAATTAATTTTAGTGTAGTGACCACATTTCAAAACTGATATATTGTTTTAATTAATATTTGTATTTAATATTTTTAGCAATAGAAACGCGGTATTCCGTGGCCAACGACTTGATCCCAATCAAATTAGTTTTTATATAAGCTCAAATTAGAAAGATAAAGCTTCATCCAAACAGAAAAAAGCTACTTTGGACAACACTTTATACAAATAATATTAAATTGTATATGACAAATTAAGTAGATTTCAATATTGAAATAAAATAATATAGGTATAAGGTGCTTCTTTATTAGTAGGGGTAACTGTATAGGCGTATAATAATCCACACATGAATCACTGATTCGCAATGAATATGGAAGCACCCTATATAGGTAACTAAATTTAGAAAATACAATAAAATATATTGCTTACCTATATTGATTTTATAATTAAATTGATTCATCAAGACGTGGAAGTCCTCCATAATTTATAGTCTAATTCAAAAACATTTTTTTAAATATTTATTTATGTTAAAACTGATACAAAAAGGAAACTCTAAAATTGAAAAAAACTTCTATAAAATGCAACTATTCGCGTTTGAGACAATATTATTAAAAATATGATAGACAACCGTATACATTGTTGCTTTTCTGTGCATTTATAAGCAGAGTTGAATAAAACCGTTTTAAAATCGTTACATTTATTAATTATTATTCTGAAAACCGTTTTTTCGTTTTAAAAAACCGGTTTTTTTCCAATACTGGTTCCAAAGCCCTGCACAAACATCCGGAATATCAGTGGAAATGTAGCCGTATTCTATTTTTCTCTTTCTCCGCCGATTATTAGAAATGATAAGATAGATCACGTCTGCTTTTCAACAGATCCTAAGGCTCGATGCCTACATCTAGATTAAACGAAAGACTATAAACATTTGAATGTAGTATGGGATAGGTAATAATAGTTATATTTAATTCGAAATCAGAGATTCAGAATCATAATTATTTTCAAACTAAGTGCACCTGTGTCTGCATACACGTGGAGTTTGATAGATTAGGAGATGTCTCGATAAGTGGGGTCAACGGATCCAACTTTTTTATATTTATACATATAGATATAGAGTTCATAGCCCCTTGTGCGATCAAAATTACGCTTTATCCAATCCCTTCATGTTCTTTTCCACAATTTTCCTTCTTCTATTTATCAGTGGTACTAGGCCCCAAAGCGCCGCTCCCACTATCAATATTAATCCTAACGTCACAAACAGCGGTTTATATGAACCTGAATACTCGTACCAGAAACCGCAAATTGGCGGACCAATCAATTGCAGTATACCGTTAACAAATAAACTGATCCCGTAAGAAGACATCAGACGTTCCGTGCCCAACATCTCTGTCATCACCAGGGCTGTGACACCTACGTTTATACCAGACGCGAGACCAAATATCGAGCATAGTGCGCTTACCGCCAAATAACTTTTGACCAACGGTATCATTGCCAAACTAATACCGGACAACAAAAGGCCGAATATAAAAAAATACCGTTTCGGTGTCAATATCACGTCGGATAGAGCTGACCCGCCTATCCTGCCGACCAAATCCAGCGCAGATATTATCGATAACAAGTACGCCCCTAGTGTTTTATTGAAACCGCACTCCTCCGCGTAGAAAGGCACAAGAATAATAAAGTTCGTGTACGAAATCGCGCATGTGCAATTCGATATCAATATTACCAGGTATATCGGATCTTTCAATAACTGTATATCGAAATATTTGCTCGGTTCCTTTTTGGTGGCGACCTCTTTTGACTTTTTTTTACGGCAACAGCGCGTGACCGGCCCCAAACTGCCCGAAACTGATTTCAAACTGAATTGCGACGCGAACTCAGTGGGCCTTTCGAACGCCGAGAGAGTTGACCCATGGAACGGAGTCGACATGTATTGGAAGCTGGAAGCAGACGGGCTGCGCTTAGGGGTCTTAGGGATGGTCAGCTTCTTACCAAACGTCTCCTGGGAGTTCACACGAGATCTCTTGCCTTCAGGGACGGACTCGAGCAGAGATGGATTGCTATGTAGGTGGTTCTTACTAGAGATATGATGCAAGCCGTGTCTGGATGACACCGGTGTGGATTTTCGGATTCTCTCGTCCCGCGCGGCGACCTGGGCGGCGCTGGCGGACCGGGTGAAGTCGGACTGGTTCGGTGAAGTCTCCTCTAAGTGTGTGATGGATTTGTTCTTGAATATTGGAGGCGAGCCGTTTAAGTTTTTGTCTCCGATGGGCGTCGGTTCTTCGGAGGTGAATGTCAGTTTCGGATGACTGCCTTCGATGTCACCTGCATCTTCTTCTATGAAAGGCTCCAACTGGAAATATATAAAATTAAATATAATAATAATACTAATTTGGCCTTTTCGACGTGTCGCTCCTGGGCACGGGCCTCCCCTTATTACGAGGGGGATTCAGGACATAATCCACACAGTTAGCGGATTTCACACGTCATTCGAAAATTGGTTAAACTTTCTCACGATGTTTTCCTTCATTGTAAGCAAGTGATAATCATATTGAAATTATGATTCGCAATTCGCACATAGATTTCCGAAAAACCTAGAGTTGCGGGCCGGGTTTGAACCCAGGACCTGGTGCCCGCAGGACGCGTGCTTAACCAATCAGCTATCCGCTATTCATATTAAAGACCGAAAATGATGTATCCTATTTTATATAATAAAAATGACAATCAAACGCCCGACCCGATGTTAAGCAGTCACCATAGCTCGTAGATGCTTGTAATACCAATGGCGTTGCTCGCACGTTGTCGACCTCTAGGGTAGAGGGCCAGAAGGCGGGAAGGAGAGGCGGGCGCAGCTTCCAGTTAGTCAAGCTTAGTGTATTCCAACAAAATCATCCTAGGGTCAGAATTTTCTGTCGATAACTTCAGTGCTATGTAGATTTCTGCACTGACTGGAATGTTTACATTGCAGTTTTATGTCTGAATTAGTACCTAATTATTAATTTATTTATGTAAAATCATGTTAAGGTGAAGGCGCCTGTCTAGCCCGCGAAATTCAAAATTTTCGAGTATTTTTATAGTTTATCCAAAATCTGAAAACATTTAAGACAACATTTTGTGATTTGCGACAAACACAGTATGCAGTGCGTTTATTAATACATTTATTTTACTCTAAATATTATCACGGTGGATATGATACTAGTAAATCACTAAATATACAAAAATTGCCAGATTATCTGGATAGCTGGCGTTCTTGAAATGTTTTAGAGAAAGTTGGATATATTAATAAATGCACTGCATACGGTCTTTTTCGCGAATTATAAAATGTGCCTTTTATTATTGTCAGATTTTGAAAAAAATAAAAAACCTCAAAAAATTTGAACTTCGCGGGCTACATGGGCGCTTTAGCCTTGAGATAGATTTGTATAATTAAAATATCATTGGAAAATTCCAACTCTGGGGGGTCCAGAATCACGAGTTGAATCCATGTTATCAGTTTTCGTTACGATACCCCTTACACCCTGTATATTGAACCTTATGCAATATCAGCCAATGTCCGCTGGCTCTTATTGATACGTCACTTCCTTTTGGCAGCGGCTTCGCAAGCGTAAATTTTATTTTCTGTATCACGACAACAACGCCACCTGACGGGACCAACTATACCTAATAACTATCGAGATGACGCCATAAGTACAAAAAATAATTCATCAAAATCGGTCAAGCCGTTTAGGAGAACAATTTTATAACACACACACACACTGGATGTGTATACGTACCTATATAAAAAAGTTGACTAATATACCAACTAATTACCTAAAATTAGAACATTTCCAAAGCTAGTAGCTATGCTTTGGGAATGTTATATAATACTAGCTGACCCCGCAAACTTTGGTTTGACATAAATTATAAATGTTAGCCGATTCTCAGAACTACCCGATATGCACACAAAATTTCATGAAAATCGGTCGAGCCATATCGGAGGAGTATGGTAACTAACATTGTGACACGAGAATTTTATATATAATATGTAATTTACCTACATTTAATTTTGAAAAGTGAGATCTTCTCTTAAATCTGTACCAAATTTCTTCAACTTTTGTCAGAAACTGTAGAAGTTATGACCTTGTGACAGGCCGGGACGGACGGACGGACTGGATGATCTTATAAGGGTTCCTCGTAGCGACTACGGAACCCTAAAAAGTACACTAATGTACTAATTACTCAAACTTGGAACATTTCCAAAGCGAGTATGCTTCGAGAGAAAAATCTGGAATAATAAAACATTTTTTTTTGCAAAAAATAATACATAATTTATTTTATCAATAAAAAATACACAATTAGGTACACATTAGCTAATATTTGCTACTTACATTTACCGTGATACTAAACGAACATAAAAACTAAACGTGCCCCCCCCCCCCGCAACCGCGGCACGGGCGAACGCGACAAGTGTTGACAAGTGTGGACAAGTGTCAAGTTATAGACAAAATATATTGTCGAAATATTATTTGTAGCGATTTTATTTATCTTGTCTTTATATATTTTTTTGTATTTATTTGCTGTATATAGTGGTGGTGATTTTGTCTACAAATAACGTATGAACGATTGAATAAGAAGTAATTTTCCATATCAGTGACTAATGCTGATTGTGAAACACAATAAGTAATAACAACAAAATTAATGAGACAACTTGTCGGAGATGGTATGAAACATACCATTATAATTATTATCTTCATAATAATAATAATAATTTAGCCCTTTTGACGTCCCACTTCTGGGCACGGGCCTCCCCTCAACACGAGGGGGGTTCAGGCCATAATCCACCACGCTGGCCCAGTGCGGGTTGGCGGATTTCACATGTCTTTCGAAAATTGATTAGATCTTCTAAGACATGCAGGTTTCCTCACGATGTTTTCCTTCACCGTAAGCAAGTGATAATCATATAGAAATTATGATTCGCACATAGATTTCGAAAAATCCAGAGGTGCGAGCCGGGATTTGAACCCAAGACCTGGTGCCCGCAAGACGCGTGCTTTAACCAATTTACTTAACTTACATTTTACTTTACTTAAATTATAGAGCCAGAAAAAACAATTTATTTAGTAATTATGATAATGCCCACAATATATTACACAACTAAAGTATCCATGTCTTACTTAAGCCGTCAATAGCCTAGTGGTTAGAAGGGCCGCCCTCGTAGCTGAGAGGTTCCAGGTTCGATACCCATCCTGGCCATTTAACTATTGACGGCTCCACTCCTAACACAAGCATTAGCTTAGCTGGAGGGGCTAACGGGAATACTAGTAATGTGATAAACTCACATTGCTAGTAATCTTTAAAAAAATACTCTATACGACAATAAGAAGAGAAGCAATAAAGTTAAGACAAGTTTAATTTGTGTACAAACTAAACAATCACCACCTCAACAGGCTGCGTCAAAGCAACACCAGCCAAATAACAGTAGACACACAGTCGACAACTTGTCACACTTGTCATATCACCTTGTCGCCGTAGCCCATACTAGTTTTTATTACAACGGAATGGATTTTGGAATGAAATACTAACTTTATCACAATGTATTGTATTGTATAAATTCAAGTTTAGAAAAATAATATTTTAAAATTAAAGTGAATACAGTACAGGTCACGTAAAATGAGCGCACTGTGGCAAGTGTGGGGACTGCGTCGCGCACCATGACAAAACTTGTCACGGATTATAACGCACGCAGTCGCTCTCTCTCATTCGTAGTACATAGAAAAGAGTGAGAAAAGATCGTCATTTCTCACATTTTCCCTTGTCATTGCCGGCCGTACTAAGCTATGTAGCTATAGCCACCCTTCAAATCCACAGATACAAAATACCATGTCAAAGAAGGGACGGATCTCAACATATTTTTTTTTGTATACAAATGTATACAATATGTATGGATATTTATACTTCGAAGTCTCCCCCCTGACTATTCTCTCGTCGAGTGTTCAAGTTACGTGGCCGATACTGCACCAATATAAAATCTTTTTTTGGCAAGAATTGTGGAAGAAATTGGTATTAAATTCAGACATTAAGTACCAGTGTTCCACACAATATTATAGTGCTACAGTTACAAGTTGGCAGTGGCAAACTTTGACACTACAAATCTTTCGCCAGTATTCCTTATACGCGCAATTTTACCCCCAAAATATTATAAAAAAACAATCAATATCAGAATACTTTGCGTTTTACATACCTAATACAATCGATATTAAAAATAAAACATTGCATTTAATTTCTTTGAACATGTAGGTACATTACTTTTATTACTTAATTTTCGTTAGGTTTCGTTTTCTTTAGTGCCAAAAAAATTCAAAATATGATAACTTATTAATACGCCCAAGAAGAGCACAAGAATACAGAAAACGTCAAACTACTCGTATTTAACCCAATAAGAATCAGTCGTATCGATATAATGTGTGATCACAGGCCTTCACATTGTCGATGTTTTTGGTTAAATTCAATTAGAAATTATATATTTTTCAATAAAGTACTACAAAGCACTTTTGAACAGAGTCAGAATCTACCATCGGTTTGAGAATGCCGCCGCCACAGCGAAGATCTGGCAAGAAACTCAATGGTTGCTCTTATCTGTGGTTGTTGTACAACGTGTAAATTTAATTGCGCAAAACCTGAAATAAGTTTGTACAGAATTTAGAGTAGAATCGTTTCCACTTATAAAAATCGTAGTTCGCCGCAGTTGCCACTCTGTATCACTACATAGTATACTAGCGGCCCGCCCCGGCTTCGCACGGGTACATTGCGGTTACAATATTCGACTTTTAGTAAGGATCCCTATTTTTTTTTTAATATATTATAGCCTATGTCACCCGGGGATAGTGTAGCTTCCCAACAGTGAAAGAACTTTTCAAATCGGTTCAGTAGTTTCGGAGCCTATTCATTAAAACCAAACAAACAAAGTTTTCCTCTTTATAATATTAGTATGAAAACAAAGTCGCTTCCCGCTGTCTGTCTGTCCCTATGTATGCTTAGATCTTTAAAACTACGCAACGGATTTTGATGCGGGTTTTTTAAACAGATAGAGTGGTTCAAAATTAAGGTTTATATGTATAGGTCATGCATAATATTGTAGAGAAACACTGATAAACAACCCGTGCGAAGCCGGGGCGGGTCGCTAGTACTTATATATATCGTGTAACGCTACTGACGCTTAGCAAGGATAGAGTGGCCGCGCAGGAAGCGCCCCGAACGTCCGTAGAGAAGCTCCGCTTCAGAAATATAGATCAGATTAAGAAAAAAATTTACTCCGCTTTTTAAATTTACCTGACTCTTTAGTCCTCTTATCAGAAGTAAATGTGCGATATTGTTATGTGCGGGCGCTTGCGTCACGGGCGCTTGCGTCACGGGCGCTTGCGTCACGGGCGCATGTGTTTTTTTTTTGCATTTGCGCAATCAAAAACAAACAAATATCTTCATAAATAATCCGCGAAAATTTAATTTAATAATTTATGTATTTCATAATAAAAACAAGTTGGGATGTCTGAGGGTTCGCGTTACTTCATTTACACATTGTATATTACTAGCGACAAGATGTTAGAAATCACCACTTCCGACTGCCAACTTTCAATTGCAAGACTGCAAATACCGCCGAACATACATTACATACAATTTTGATACAGTTTCCAAATAATAAAGAATTAAACAATTCTTTTCAATAATAAAATAACTACATCCAAAGCCTCTGTCGGTAACTTTAGTTTATTAAAAAAAAAACTAAAAAAGTTTGTCTATTCTTCATAAGTTCATTGCTAGGAAACATTTCATTTAAGTCGAAACTCGCTAGTTTATTATTATTATTATAAAAAAATACATTTAAAAAATATTAGATTAAAAAATACACATTCATAATTATCAGCTTTTATAATAAAAAGTACACAGCAAAAAAAGGAATATAAAAATCCATTGATTTCGAGCTTAGAACCGCTATTTTAAAAAAAAGCAGTCCTGCTTGGAAATTAAATTAACATTATTGCTCAATACTAGCAGCGCCATAGTCACAACTAAACTTTTTGAGTTTTCTCAGCTTCCAACTCGGCCTTCTTCCTCTTTTGTCTATTGATTACCGGCATAAACAACCATAGAGAGGAGCCGGCCACGAAGATTAGGCCGAAGGTTAGAAACATAGTTTTGTACGATTTGGTCCTATCGAACCAAATGCCACAGATTGGCGGTCCGATCAACTGCAATATTCCGTTAACAAAAAGACTTATTCCATAAGTCGACATAAGTCTGTCAACGCCCAAAATTTCCGCCATAACTAGTGTTGTGACACTGTTGTTAACACCGGACGCTAGACCGAATAGCGCACAAAAAACGCTTACCGCAACGTACGACTCCAAAAACGATATTATCGATACCGTTATTCCGGACAAAAACAGTCCACCAACGAAATAAAATGTCTTTGGTATGATATCTAGGTCGCATAGCGCGGAACCGCCTATGCGTCCGACCAGGTCCAAAGCTGAGAAGATACTGAGCAAATACGCCCCTCTAGCTTTATCGAAGCCCAATGTCTCCGCGTAAGAAGGCAACAGAATGATGAAGTTTGTGCACGAGATAGCTACAGTACTGCTCGATATGAGGATGATAAGGTACGTGGGATCAGTGAGTAGGGAGACGTCGAAAAATTTATTAGTTTCTCTATTATCTTTCTTCCGTTTGCAACGGAAACAGCAAATCGCCATGTCGGCGACGCCGTCCGTTATCGATTTCAACGAGAATTGCGAAGCGAACTCGTTGGGTTGTTCGAAAGCTGATAGCGTGGAGCCGTGGAAAGGTGTCGACACATGGGCGAAGCTGGACGTCGAGAAGTTCCGCCTGGGCCCGGCCGAGCTCAGTTTCCGTCCGAAACCTTCTTGGGACCCCAATTTCTTGAGAACCCCGTCATTAATTGAATTGGAGCTGTATGTGGACTTCGGTATAGGGCGGGTGTAAGAAAGCTTGCGCTTCGAAGGGTTGTGCCGTAAGTTCTGCGATGACATCATAGTTTGAGCAGTGTGCGGTCTGTCCGGTGTGTGTCCGTTCTCTAGTTTCCCACCCGTATGTTTATCAATCGATGGGGGGGTCAGTTCGTATGTTTCAACCGGTTCTTCCTCTTCGAACAGTATATCGTCCTGAAATAGAAATCTCCGTTACAAATATTGGTCGTAGTAACGGTACCCAATAACGATATACCGTTATTGAGAGTTGTGGAACGTTACTCAAGAAGCAACGTTGAGTGGTTAAGTTAGAAATATTGCAACCACCTTGCTGACGCATGACGTCGCTACATTTGTAATAACTATATATACAATACCGAAATTTACGTTAAATGAATATTAATTCCGATTTTAGCTTCATGCAGATCTATGAACACCTTATTAATGCATCCGCGGTTATGAAATAGGCCAAAATCCATTGCCGCTATCAAATATGTACAATTCTAACTCTAATCTAACAAAAAAAACGTATAATCACTTTCGTTATTAAACTAAATAGCGTTAGCACGTCACCGTTACTATATATTATTCGTTGCGTATTTTTGAAAATGAAACTATACACTCAAGTTAATATGTTAAGGAAAGTGATTATTTGGTTATTTTATGTGTATGCCAGTCGTGTTATGGTGATAAATAGTAAGCGTTATAAGAAATTACAAGAGAGATTTGAAATTATATATTATGATTATTATATTGTTATATATATACTGATACTATATATTGTGTTATATTTTTGAAATAATATTGAAACGTAAGCGTTGCGTCTGTATATTTTTGCAACTACATAAAACGTGATATATTATTATATTTAATAAGATAATTATTACAAAATATATTTAATCACATTATATTTTAAAAATACCAAGTATTTATCGTGTTTCGTTGAACCAGATAATTTTAGGCAATTGTCAAGTTTCAATCATTTCAATAACTAGATGGAGAGGAATGTATGTCGCAAGATTAGAAAGAAATATATACACAAATAAAACTGATTTATGCCTCTTTATATTAGACTAGCGGCCCGCCCCGGCTTCGCACGGGTACATTGCGGTTACATTATTCGAGTTTTGGTAAGGATCCCTAATTTTTTTGAAAATATATTATAGCCTATGTCACCCGGGGATAGTGTAGCTTCCCAACAGTGAAAGAATTTTTCAAATCGGTTCAGCAGTTTTGGAGCCTATTCATTACAATCAAACAAACAAAGTTTTCCTCTTTATAATATAAGTATGATATTGGATTTATATTTTCAATCCACGAATTATATTCTCCCTATTTATTACTTTAAAAACTAAACGATATCGCATCAACAAATCAAAATCCGAGATTAGTGTGTTAGCTTTTTCAATCCCACTGGTGGACCCAGGCCTCCCCTTAAAACAAGGGGGATTAAGGCCGAAGTCCACCATGCCGGGCCGATTTACCTTCCCAGATGATTTGTGTATGACTATATGGTATGTAGGAAATAATGGATGATAAAAGCGAAGAATAAACTACAGCTTGTTTCAAAATCCAAAATAATAATTTAGGTATATATTAGGTGAAA
The DNA here is from genome assembly GCA_905147325.1 of Notodonta dromedarius. Taxonomy (NCBI): domain Eukaryota; kingdom Metazoa; phylum Arthropoda; class Insecta; order Lepidoptera; family Notodontidae; genus Notodonta; species Notodonta dromedarius. The sequence goes on from LR990187.1 coordinate 2,881,027, forward strand.
CAAAAAGGGTATACTATTTTTTTTGCAACTTAAGTTTGTAAATCTCAAACTTTCGGCTTTGTGGGACAGTTGAAGTACTAAAGGTTTTATAGACTTGTGAAGTCTGTCAACAGCTGCAATCCTATAACACCTTTTGTTTTTCAAGTTTCCTCCAAAGCTGATAGTTTTAGAATTACAAAGTTAATTTTTGAAAAAAAAGTATACCCATTATGTGTCACCTTGTAAAGTATATGTAGATGTCTAGTGTAGACATCATATACATACATAACTATTATATTGTCTGAGTTACGGATCTTTGAATATTTATCACAGCTTTGGTGTGGCATACTTAGAACAACACATCCAAAAGCATAGAGAACAGTCATTCTATACAAATAAATAAAATTGGAGTGTCTGTTTGTAATATCAAAATAACACCTTTTCACTAAATGCATATGAAAGTACATACGACACCTATAACAAATCCGCGATTTATAAAATTTTTGTCTGTCTGTCTGTCTGTCTGTCCGTTTGTCTGTGTGTTTGTTCCGGGTAATCTCCGAAACGGCTGGACCGATTTTGACGGGACTTTCACTGGTAGATAGCTGATGTTAGAAGCAGTAACTTAGGCTACTTTTATTTTAGAAAACAAAATTTTACAAAATGGGTCCTGTCGCGCGGGCTCAGAACGCGGGAGCGGGCTTTTTTGTTAAGTTAAATTCCACGCGGACGCAGTCGCGGGCTCAGCTAGTACTATACTAAATTTACGAGCTGCAACTACCAACATCAGAGAAGTAGTTTATCAAAATATTACACAGTACTCGAGAAAAAAAAGAAAAAAAATATTTTTTTTCTGATTTCGATCATAATTTTATTACATTAAACTTTATGCCCGATACTCGTCCAAACTCACAAATATCATTTTTGAAGTTTGAAACACCTTGTATATGAACCTGATAGAAGCCAAGGCGGCATAAGAGATGATGGAGGCGGCGCTAGACCGGACAAGATGATAGGGGTGATACCACACCAATCGATCAAACGTTTTTCTCAATGTACAAACTGTCTATCGACATCGACTCACTTCAGTATACCATTGATCGATAGATCAATCGACGGTTGATCAGTCGGTGTGGTAGGTAACACGTTAAAACTTTCATCAGCTACATCGACAACGTAAGGGGGCGTCCATTTATTACGTGAGGCATTTTTGAGAATTTTTCGACCCCCCCCCCTACCCCCTTGGTGAGATATCATAAGATTTTACTCAATTCCCTCGCCCCTGTCCTAATCTCACGCGAGATTCTTCAAAATTGATGTTTTGGCTGTAAACATGTTACATTACCCATAACTTCCAAACTTTTGAAAATATTTTATTCTAGAAATAATTTTTCACGCAATTTTACACCGTTTTCTGCTAGAAAACAAAAAACGTGATATTTGCCAAGACCCCCCCCTAATTGAGATTTGGAAAGATCTCGCCTTACGCAATGAATGGACGCCCCCTAAGATGTGTTAGCTTATGTTGTATAAGAAGCAACAGACATGATCTAACGTACAGATAAATCTAATAAACAACAAGTCAGAGCTTCCCAAACAATTTTATTTAAATGTTTTATGAAAAAATATTCTTTGCCTCTTAAAGGGACATTGCCCAAAATTTCACATATTTATCATACACAAGGGATCCCTTATTTTTTCTAGTCTATACATCTATACAAATAAATAAAATTGGAGTGTCTGTTTGTAACATCAAAATAACACCCTTTCACTAAGTGCATATGAAAGTACATACGACACCTACTTATAGCAAAAACGTGATTTAATTTTTTTTTGTCTGTCTGTCTGTGTGTTTGTTCCGGGTAATCTCCGAAACGGCTGGACCGATTTTGACGGGACTTTCACTGGTAGATAGCTGATGTTATAAGCAGTAACTTAGGCTACTTTTATTTTAGAAAAACAAAATTTTAAAAATGGGTCCTGTCGCGCGGGCTCAGAACGCGGGTGCGGGCTTTTTGTTAAGTTAAATTCCACGCGGACGTAGTCGCGGGCTCAGCTAGTAATATATATAGCCCATGTTACTCAGAGATAATGTAGCATTCTAATGGTGAAAGAATTTTTGAAACCGGTGTTGTAGTTTTTGAGTTCACTCGTTACAAACATACAAAAATACAATTCTTTCTCTTTATAATATTAGTTTAGATGATGTACCAGACATTTATTTGAACCACGGAAGGCATAACCATTTTTTTTAGCCTGCAGGACTTTTGCCACTCCTACCCAAAGGACTCTTTTCTATTCTAATATATAATTTAGCCCTTTTGACGTCCCACTCTTGGGCACGGGCCTCCCCTAAACACGAGGGGGATTCAGGCCATAATCCACCACGCTGGCCCAGTGCGGGTTAGAGGATTTCACATGTCTTTCGAAAATTGGTTAGATCTTTTAAGACATTCAGGTTTCCTCACGATGTTTTCCTTCACCGTAAGCAAGTGATAATCATATAGAAATTATGATTCTCACAGAGATTTAGAAAAATTCAGGGTGCGAGCAGGGGTTTGAACCCAAGACCTGGTGCCCGCAAGACGCGTGCTTTTAACCAATCGGCTATCAACACAGCTTCTAATAACGAATGTTTTTCCTAATTAATAAAATAAACGTAAAAATATTTTGTTTTCAAACTTATCCTTTTTGAGGGCACGATTGGGAAACTATGACTTATACAACGGACATAAACATACATATAACACATAATAAAATGGAGTTTGCTTACTTTATACGTTTCGTGATGTCTCCCAGTATATAGGTAGTGACAAATGAGCTCGTTTCATTTTCAAAAACACCTTTTTTAAACATATTTCTTAAACCAACACAAGATGTCCTTTTCAAAATACCACCACAATGTCCCCCACTGACGCAAGTGTACCGAAAGTTATGAATGTGTGAAGTCTATCTAATAAATTAATTCACATAAGTATTGCACGCAAATTCAAACTATGGCCCGTATTAGTAGATCGATCTCAAGTCTGAGACCGATCTTGGAAATGTCTCTCCTATGTCATACCAGTACAAAATGACAATTCAAAAGCGCACTCAAGATCGATCTTAGGCTTAAGACCGATTTTTTAATACGGACCTATATATTGCAATGCTTTATAGCTGTCTGTCACTGCCGAGCAAAAGTTAATTCAACTATAATACACATTCAACATTTTTTATGTCAGATATTACTGTTCATTTTGTTAGCAAAATTATATTTCGTTTTGTAATATTTTTTTAAATAAAAACAGGAATTACAATACTGTGGTATTTTTTATTTTTTACCCAAATAAATAAGTACTCGTTTGAGTTTTTTGTCAAACTCGAAATGTCATAGGTACGCTTTAACATATTGGATAGACTTTAATATTGAAAAATACCGTTTTTTTTTGAAATATATAAGCACACAATATTCACTTCGCAAGTGAATACAACGGCACGCGACATTAAATTAATTCGTAATTGTTAAACTAATAAAACTAACTACAAATGGATTTTTTATGGCTTGTGTAAATGAAAAAAATTATGTAAAGTCCCAAATCTTTTACACTAACAAATAAAAGCATCAAAGGCTGTGGAAAATGGTTGCCAACTTCCAAATGTTTAACCCATTTAATACAGACTGGCAAAAACATTAAGTAATGAATGCAAGTTTTTGTGTATTTTCTGGCAACACGGCCAGCTTTTCAGTGTCCAATATAAACAATTACAATCAATTTGTTACATCTGAAATACGCTGAAATTTATTGAAAACAAGCAACCCTTATGAATAAGGTGTTGTTATCTCGGTTACAAAGCTTACCAATTGTATCAAAATAAAAACATGAGATTTAAATCTCTGAAGCTAGTATTTAATTATAGCAACCCTTCAAATTCCATTACTAATACCGAAAGCACCTGATACAATACTGTCAAGACGTTAAATAAGTTTAATTTAAAACGTTTTTATATATCGTATATCATATCATCAATATATCGTTTTTTGTAACACTTTTGCCAAGCTGTATTATATATGCACAACAATATCGAGAGCAATATATTTTTTGTCGTTACCTTCGGACTTCAAACCTCTGTCAAACATAACCCGGCAAAATTAAAAATCCCCACATCTGATGGTCACTCACCTGGGGGCCATCTTCGTCTTCTATAGGCTCCTTGTACTTCCTGACCATGTGTTCTTCCACCGGACGGAAGAGAAGCGCAGCGGCCCAGACATTCAACATTGTGCCGCCGAGAATCAGTACTGCGCCTCTGGAAGTGTTTAAAAAGGGAAATTTAGGCTCGTATTAATAAACTAGCTGAGCCCGCGACTTCGTCCGTGTGGAATCTAACTTAACAAAAAAGCCCGCTCCCGCGTTCTGAGCACGCGCGACAGGACCCATTTTTTTTAATTTTGTTTTTGTAAAGTAAAAGTAGCCTAAATTACTCCTTATAACATCAGCTATCTGCCAGTGAAAGTCTCGTCAAAATCGGTCCTGCCGTTTCGGAGATTACCCGGAACAAACACACAGACAGACAGACAGACAATTTTTTTTAAATAGCGTTTTTGCTATAGGTGCCGTATGTACTTTCATATGCATTTAGTGAAAAGGTCTTATTTTGATATTACAAACAGACACTCCAATTGTTTTCTTATATTTACGCGAATACTACACATTGAAATAAAACTATTTTTCGGATTTTACCGATTCCGACCAAGGATGATACGTGAGGCCATTGAAATTAAAAAACATCCTAATTTCAATAGGGAAGATGGCTGGGTGCTACCACCAACTTGGGATCCAGTAATTAATATAATTAAATCCAAAACCAAGTGTACCATTGCAAGACCTCGAGACACTGTGAGCACTTTCTGCGTGGATCGGACCGCAAACAACAACTAAATATGAGGGTACCCAGTTACTAACTATAACATCAGGACGTCTAACACCTCAGTCCCCCCGTGACCATGGCTGCTGTAAAGCAACCGAAACGTCGGGAACATAAAGTTAATAAACGCGATAAAATCCGAAAAATAGTTTTATTTCAAAGACACTCCAATTTTATTTATTTGTATAGAGGATGTATAGACGATCTGAAGTCTGAGAGCGATCTTGGAAATGTCATTCTTACGTCATACCAGTACAAAATTAATTGTCAAAAGCGTACTCAAGATCGCTTTCTCTATCAAACTAAATTATGTGTAATATTCAACCGTACAATCAAACTTCAAAATTTTTAGATTATCATTTTTTTTTTTTTTTAAATAGCCTCACCTAGACCTACCGACCATCAGTCACATAAAACTCTGTTGTTGGCAAAATCATCGACTACCTAACGATGAAAGCCATATTTTTTTTAAAAAAGATGAAGATCGCTTTCCGACTTGAGTTAGATTATTATTACGGACCTTAGAGTGTGTTGTTGAGGACCGCCCAGTCTAGTCTTATGGTGCGTATTAATAAATTGATCTCAAGTCTGAGAGCGATCTTGGAAATGTCATTCTTATGTCACACCAGTACAAAATGGGACCGGGATGGAATTTTCTTCCAACTCTCAGGACATAATAGCAATTATTTCTTTCGATTAAATTCGTGCGGGTTTCTAAACGATTGATCTTGTCCCCGGGACTCGTCGAGGGTCAAATCTCGACGTCATCATTGGACACCACTGTCGATCCTGGTTTACAGGAGTTACAGTTTACTAATCACCACTTCCTATCACATATTCCTACTAATTCTCCTATTTATCCTTTTTATGTTTTGTTGAGCTAGTAATTGGTCCTTTCGTACTTGTATCATCATTAAAAGTATCTTATTGAAACTATAAACTACTAGCGGCCCGCCCCGACTTCGCACGGGTACATTACGGTCACATTATTGGATTTTTAGTAAGGATCCCCCCTTTTTTATATAATGTAGCCTATGTCACCCGGGGATAGTGCAGCTTCCCAACAGTGAAAGAATTTTTCAAATCGGTTCAGTAGTTTCGGAGCCTATTCATTACAATCAAACAAACAAAGCTTTCCTCTTTATAATATTAGTATGATTAGTAGCACTCACTTGTAGCCGTACTCCTCAAGCAGGTATCTGAGCGCGGGCGGCAGGATGATGCTGCCGAACGCGCTGCCGGACATGCAGATGCCGTTGGCGAGCCCGCGCAGCCGCACGAAGTACGACGTCACGATGTACACGGTGGGCGGGAACGCGAGCCCCGCGCCCGTGCCCACCATCGCGCCGAAACTGCTCGCACAACAACGACAATATAATACATTGTTACCCTAGGGGTGAAGGTAACTTATTTCGTCCCGCGACGTGGTTTAGTTCGAGGGACAAAATAAGTCATTCACCCGAGGTAAACACTGTGCTTTTCATTAAGGATACAAGAAAAGTAAAAATAAAAACAGGAATTGGCAAAATAAATTATACAAGGAAGTATGAACAATACTCTACACTCGAAAAAACAAATGAAGATCGGATTGCCACCTATTTTGTTTTTTTTCCGTTGGCCGGCCTGGTTGAATAGAAATGTCAAAATATAACTAGTTTCATTTTAATAATTTGACAACTGTCCGTTGAAAGCGATTCTCCCTAGGGCGGAAAAGTATTACTTTCAACCCGCTATTACTTTTAACTTCAGGCCTACTTTCCGAGTATGAGTAATAAAAAAACTATTATTTTCTTTCTTTAATAAGATTACTAGCAATGTGTGATAGCCGATTGGTTGACCGCGCGTCTTGCGGGCACCAGGTCTTAGTTTCACTTGTTTACAGTGAAGGAAAACATCGTGAGGAAACCTGCATGTCTAAGATCTAACCAATTTTCGAAAGACATGTGAAATCCGCCAACCCACACTGGACCAGCGTGGTAGATTACGGCCTGAATCCCCCTCGTGTAGAGGGGGGGCCATGCCCAGGAGTGGGACGTCAAAAGGGCTAAATTATTATTATTATACTGGCAATGTGATTTGATCACATTAGGCTGCGTGCTCACCTAAAGTACAGATACGTGATGGAGTACGCATAGCTGCTGAAGATCATGCCGAACGCCGCGAAACTGCCGCCAATCAGCGTCACCGTTCTATACGACCACTTTACTGATAGGATTGATGATAATGGACCTGAAAAGACAAAGCATTTGAAAGAAGTAAATTGAGGTTTAACCGACTACAGGGGTTTTTGGGACTGGTCCCGCCACACACTCCCACCACTGTAACTCCTGTAAGCCAGGATCGACAATGGTGACCAATAATGACGTCGAGGTTTGACCCTCGACGAGTCCCGGGGATAAGTTAAATTGTCTTGGAACCCGCACGAATTTAATCGAAAGAAATAATAGGAGGAGTTGGAAGAAAAAAATAACCGGTGCAAAGCGGGAGACAAAAATAGCTGGTATTGGGCTGATTGCCATAGAAACAAGACTGTTACAGCTGATTGAAGACCAGTTGTAAGGCACCACGGGTCATAATTAAACTTATTGGACCTAAACTCGTGAGCTGATTATACTTGGGGTGCTACTCCTAGCGACGATAATCGATATATCGTGACGATACCAATGTATCGTAAAATCCTACTCTAAATTCCATCTTTTTTGCCAACGTATATCGTCTGAACGAACGATAATTTTGTATTGTTCGTTCAGTAATCAACACCACTAGAAAAAATATGGAAAAATTATGAATTAAAAAGGCATGCTAAAATTGTTTACTAAATCCGCATCCTAAAGAAAAATACAACTATATATACACAGCTATAGTCAAAGTCAGTGTCAAAGCGTTTATTTACACTTACAAATTACAATTATTTATTTATATACATATTTTTCTTTTATCTACAACCGGGCGGATCGGAACGCGTCCTCGACCGAGAAGATTCGGCAAGAAACTCAGCGGCCTTGTCTTTTTACATTTTGTAATTTTCTTTTACTTTACGCCGATCCTCCGTCAGGGGGTGGTGCTACCCCGGCCGGCAGTTCGTAAGCTGGGAATGGAGAAGCAGTTAAGACGGAACTCACCTAAACTGCTGTACAGAAAGTAGCACAAAGCGACGATGCCCGATGTGGCTGAAGCACTGGACTCGAAGACATTCTTGAACTCCACCAACAGGACCCCGAACGACTTTATAGTCCCCGGTATTAGGATATTCACGAGGGTCGCGCCTGAAAAGCCAAAGTCCTAAGTCAAAGGCCTGCGGAGGAACTTACAAATTGTAAATTTTACTTTTTTTCTTATATTACAACCGGATCGGAACCCGACCTCGACTGAGAAGATCCGGCAAGAAACCCAGCTTGTCTTTTTAGGTTTGGTTATATTTATTTTTTTAATCACCAGTTGCTTAGGTATACTAGGTGAAACAAAAAGGGAATACAATTTTTTTTGCAACTTTACTTTGTAAATCTAAAACTATCGGCTTTGTGGGACAGTTGAAGTACTAAACGTTTTGTAGACTTGTGAAATCTGTCAACAGCTGTATCCCTGTAACACCTTTTGTTTTTCAAGTTTCCTCCAAAGCTGATAGTTTTAGAATTACAAAGTTAAGTTTTGAAAAAACAGTATACCCTTTCTGTTTCAACCTGTATCGTTAATAATTATAAATACAACTGTTAAACATTTTTACAACTGCGGAAACAAAACACATGTTTTTATATACCTTCGCATTAGAATGAACGAGATGCATAGAGCATCTTTCATATTGCTCAGCTATCGGTTTGTAGCTCAACAGACACCAAATTTTGGTGCCAATCGTAACTAGTTTCAATGGATGTGATTGATTATTTGCAATACAATAACCAGAGTTAGTTTTGAACGCCGCTTGGCGCAATGGCTCGAGCGTAGGCTTCTCGACTCACTGCACATGGTGATTGCGGGTTCGATTCCCGCTGGGGTAAATTTTGGAAATAGCCTTTTCGTAATTTGCCCTGGTCTGGTTGTCACCCGGATCGCCCCCAGTCCATTGTACGGTACCCATAGTACAAACGCTACTTAGTTTGGGACCATACAGTTGGTGTGTCAGTCTGGCGATATTTATAGTTATATATTTATTGAGTGAGGTGTCTAACATCAATATCGATGTGTGTGCTGTTAAAGCCATTCAGTAGAGGTTGGGATTGCTTTAATTGGGTATTTTGTGCACCTCTATGGCATTCTTTTTCTAAGTCATAAGATGTCAGTTTATTTGACATAGCTTATGCTATCTGTCACATCACTTCTGTCAATGTCACTACAACTTCCATGAAGCTTTATACTAAACTAGCGACCCGCCCCGGCTTCGTACGGGTGCAATGCTGCTACTAAAGTGTAGTAGTACATTATAAACCTTCGTCTTGAATCACTCGATGTATTAAAAAAACTGCATCAAAATCCGTTGCGTCGTTTTAAAGATCTAAGCATACATAGGGACAGACAGACAGCGGGAAACGACTTTGTTTTATACTATGTAGTAATAGTGATAAAAGTGACCACTATTGCACTCCAAACGGGGAAGAGAGAGGCTCATGGTGGCACTGTGTCCCTTTCTACTCGGGTATCCTCGGGGGGACGGTAGGGGTATTTTGGCCTGGACCAATGCCCCCTTCAAATGGTTATGTGTAAAACCTGCAGTTACCTACGAGCACGCACCATCCCCACTTGCCGTCGGGGGGGACCATCTCCCAGTCGCGTTCTGGGGCCGGTCCGATGGTAAACCGGCCGCCGCCGACCGCTGTGCCCTCATCCTCGGGTAACTTCACTGTGGACAAGAACGCAAAAGATTAGTTGCTACAGTACCGACCGCACATTCACAACGCCGACGTATAGATGGCGCTGAAAGCGGCACGTCAATACAACGTGCAATTGCTCTTGGGGAACCTGAATCACGGTATTAGAGTTCGCAAGCATCGTGACTATGTATAGAAGACCGCGACAACATCCATTAGGGCGATCTTCTTACTTGAGATCGCGTTCCGATCGTGTGGTAGTTTTACCCCAGCTGCCTCTCTTTGCAGCAGCCCTAGTTGAGGCAGTGTCCCATTTATTTATTTATTAGAACGGTCTAATTAACCAATTACACTAATAATACAATACAAAACAACAACAATTAAGTATAAACAAATCAGAAATATAAAATGATCAGGCATCTATCTCGCAGAACTTCAAGCATACCGACCTTCACCCATTCATCCGCAAACAAATCTAGACTCGCGTCTGAATCCAGGAGGTCATTAAGCGCAGTGAGGGTGCGGGTACAGGGGGCATCACTCGAGCAACGGTCCGGCAAGCAGGGACAGCAAAACACTTATGTTTCCTGACACGACCGTAATTGTCATGTGGCGCCCTTGTGCTAGCTGCCCCCCACCTGCCGCTTTGCCTGAATCGCACTTTGCTTTCGCCCTCTGTCCGGGTGAAGTTGTTATGGCCATTCGGGCCAACAACATTTAATAATTAAAAAACACCTTAAGGGCAAAGCGGCCGGCCCGACAGGTACACCACCTTAAAAATGTTCTGCCTTGTTAGTCTAATTACCATCCGTGGTGCCTACGAACTGGACTTCGAACACTTGAGCTGGAAGCCCAACCCCCCCTCTATTCCCCCTACCGACGTCCCACCCACTCCTCTTCAAGGCGTCAACGTGCCAGCAATGCCATTAGTATTGCAAGCATCTATAGGCTACGGTAATTGCTTAACATCATGCAAGTCGTACGTTAGTTTGCTGACTTTGTTTCATGTACTAGATGAAACAGAAAGGGGACTTTGGACGGTGGCTTTGTGGAGCGGGTCACCCTCTTCCCTCTATTATGGTTGAGGAGAGTGATGCCGCTTTTCAAGTCATGCTTGTGCGCGGGCGCTGCTTGCGGGGATTGGTCCACTCACTTTCCTCTTAACAACATTGTCGTTAAATACTATTTATTTACTTAGCATGGAAGGCATCACACCAAAGCAATTATCATATTATCCACCCCTGTTTTATCAATTATTATTTTGGTTCTTAAACGTTTAATTTGATGTAAGTATGAGTAGGTATGCACATCACACTAAACTAGCATTCTCATTTTATTTACACTATTACATATATGATTATTATTTACTATTAGCTATTTAGTGGCAATGGTGTTGCCTGCTCATATTATTTTTTTATGCTGTTCCTGAGAATGTACACCATCTTTCATTCATTGAAAAGAGTAACCATTGAGTTTCTCGCCGGCTCTTCTCAGTGGAAGCAGCATTCCGAACCGGTGGTAGATTCTGACTACTCATAAATGCTTTGTTGGCTTACATGAATAAAAACAATTTTGAATTTTGAATTTTTTGAATTTTGGACACAATTTTTTTTAACTTTACTTTGTACATCCGAAACTATCGGCTTTGTGGGACAGTTGAAGTACTAAAGGTTTTGTAGACTTATGAAATCTGTCAACAGCTGTATCCCTGTAACACCTTTTGTTTTTCAAGTTTCCTCCAAAGCTGACAGTTTTAGAATTACAAAGTTAAGTTTTGAAAAAAAAAAAGTATACCCTTTCTGTTTCAACCTGTGTAAACAAAAAATGTTACGTTGGACGTAAACAAATAGCCTCTCTGTGTCTCGATCATACCGTTTAAGGATATCTTGTGACCTCACGCAATCTCGGTCAATAGAACGCCGGCCAGGCTAGGTCAAGGGCCGACCGGATCCGATCGCAGATAACTATTGTGTAAATGCTCACGCGACTGAATTTATATTCATTTTTAATCATGTACCAACCAACCGCCGTAAAAAGTGGGGTGTTATAAGTTTAACATGTGTGTGTCTGTCTGTGGCATCGCAGCGCGCAAGCGGATGAACCGATTTTAATGTTGTTTTTTTTTTGTCAGTAAGGTATTCTGATCGAGTGTTGTTAGCTACAAAAAGAACTGTATAGAACGACCGCTTGGCGCAGTGGTTCGAGAGTAGGCTGCTCGGCTCACTGGACCGGATGGTTGCGGGTTCGATTCCCGTTGGGGTAAATTTCAGAAATGGCCTTTTCGCTTTTTGCTCTGATCAGGGTGTCACTGGGATCGCCCCCAGTCCATTATACGGAACCCATAGTACAAGCGTTGCTTAGTTTGGGGCCGTACAGTTGGTGTGTCAGTCTGGCGATATTTATTCATTATTTATTTTCACAGAACCAAGACTGTTAATGATCGAAAACCAGTGGTTTGTAGTCTCAAACAGCCCTCAAATTTGAGTAACGCGTCAGTATAACACTTAAGCTACAAGGGGCTAGCGAAAACCTGCAATTACTCATCGTATGTCACGCGAGCGTTACCGAGTGGGGGAAGGGGGGGTGGTACAGATATATTTAGTATTTACACATCTCCGCTCGGCGCTTGGCCGCCGGCCAATTATGGAACTGGAGTGGTGTACTCACGGGAGGTGAATGCATCGCACAAGTTCGACATGCAAATGTATTAGCGATAAAAGGTTAAATAATATCCAAAAAGTCACGCAAAAATAGCTTGAAAGATTTTGTAACAAAAAATTGTGTGTGTTTGAATGGGTCCCTTGATGGCTTAGGTTCACAATTTGACGCGGCAGGTGGCGCTGGAATCGGGCTCTAGATAGGACACTAATAAACAATAGAAGAGGTGAATACGTCATGGTTTTATCACCTTTTATTACCAATAATAAAATGTTACATTATGGCAGTTCGTAAAATCGTTTAATGGCGTGACAGCCATTACTATGCATTGAGGACTTTATGAACTCCAAACACTGTGTTCATCATAACATAACAAGAGAATTGAAATGTCATAATAATTAATAGGCCAGCGTGGTGAATTAGCGTTGGAGCTGAATCCCCCTCGTATTGAGGAGGTACAAATTTTTACCGTCTCAAATCTTCCCAATAAGCGGTTTCGATAGTTAAAATAACTATGATCCGCAATAGAATTTATTAAAAAAATACTATGTACTATCATGAAACTAATTCTATGATGTACTTATTCAATCATATTAACAGAATTCTAAACTACTAGATTATTTCTTTTTGCGTAGTCGGGTTTTTTTTTATCTGTATCATAATTTATATAATGATGTTTATTAAGTATCATCGAAATTTACTCGAGAGCTATGCTCTGTATAGTTCGACCCTAAGGACCAATTACTAACATTACAATCATCCTGAAAATTAAACCATTTGTCAGTTCATGATACTGTATATCCTTAATAAGTTTCATAAGACTCAGGAATGACAAGCGATACCACTGAACTCGGATAAAAGTTTAATAAAAAAAAAATAAGTTCTTCGGTCCACCACACCACATTCCCGTATGTTTCCAACCGTAGTATTAGTATTATTTTCAGCTTGCAGTTAATGGTTTTGATTGGTCCGGTCTTTGTTAAACTCAGACCAGTTGGAAACACAACGATCATAGTTGAAACTGTGTGAACTCAAGCACAAATGGATTAAGTGTTTCTTTTATAGGAAAAATAACTGGGTTTTGCGACCTAGTATTGGCATGTATACAGGTTTAAACACAATTTTTTCTGTAATTCTAAAACTATCCGCTTTGGAGGAAACAAAATGTGTTACAGGGATACAGCTGTTGACAGATTTCATAAGTCCGTAGTAGTATTTCAGTAGAAGTTTTTCAACTGTACCACGTTTGACGTTTTCCTATAGAAAACCTATAAAAACTGACACAATATTCAGACATTAACCTTTAGAGAAACTGTCAAAACTGACGTATTCAGATAAGCGATGCGTCTTGACGTATTGCGAGTCGGAGTGTGAGTCGCGACGAGTGTCGGCGGTTAACAGAACTGATCAATAGGGCATGACGGTGCAGTAGAATTGTATCAGCTGTCTGTTGCGTGGCGGATAATGGACACACCCGTTCCGTACGTTTTGTCGGCATCACAGACCAATAAAACAAGACACCCCTTACGTCCACCATTGTATGAGAATGCAACCGTCAAATATTGGCGATTGGTTGGTAAAGACTGTGAATTTTGATTAGACCGTTCAAGTTCGAGCCGTGAAAAATCCTACTAATATTATAAATGCGAAAGTTTGTGAGTGTGGATGTATGTATGTATGTATGTATGTATGTTTGTTACTCCTTCACGCAAAAACTACTGAACAGATTGGGATGAAATTTGGAACACAGATAGATTATAACCGGGATTAACATATAGGATCCAATACTACGCGGATGAAGTCGCGGGGCACAGCTAGTAAATAATAAATATCGCCAGACGAACACACCAACTGTATGGTCCCAAATTAAGCAACGCTTGTACTATGGGTACCTTACAATGGACTGGGGGCCATATACCCAGACCTGGTATACAGACACGACAAATAACGAAAAGGCCATTTCCGTAATTGACGGGAATCGAACCCGCAACCACCATGTGTAGTGAGCCGAGCGGCCTACGCTCCAACCACTGCGCCAAGCGGTCGTCAAATGGACCAATACGGTCATATGTATGCAGTGGCAATGCGTATGCTAGAAGAGCGGGAGTGCCCGCCTATGCAGCGTCTATGGCTTACTGGTCTGTGGTCATTATCGACACAGCGAGTCTACTGCCGTGTCATTGAACGCCCCGCGCTAAATAGATCGTCTGAATACATGAATTTGGATCAACGTCCACAGGTGGTCATGAATATAATAATTCATGGAACTGGGCTATTTCAGGAATATGTTCAACACGGCAGTAAGATAGCCACGTTCTGAGAACAAAGGTGTTGTTGATGCACACCTCACTAAACTAGCTTTCTATTTTAAATACCTAAATCCGAGTAAGATTTGATTACTATTTACTTATTTAGTGACATGTCGCCTGCTCACATTCTGTTGCTGTTCCTGTGAATGTACACCATATTTTATTCATTGAAAAGAGTAACTATTGAGTTTCTTGCCGGCTCTTCTCAGTGGAAGCGGCATTCTGAGCCGGCGGTAGATTCTGACTATTCATAAATGCTTTGCTGGCTTACATGAATAAAAACAATTTTGCGTACGAGTTTGGGCGTTGGATAAACTAACTAGTTCAATCAACCGTTGATCAGTCCCACATATCCGTCTGGGTTTCCCCGAGCCTAGACGGAATGCGTAACCGCAATCCCAGCGAAAACAAAAAAAAAAAAAAAGAAACAAAACAAAATCTGTACAAATAAATAAAATTGGAGTGTCTGTTTGTAATATCAAAATAACACCCTTTCACTAAATGCATATGAAAGTACATACGACACCTATAACAAAAATGCGATTTAAAAAATTTTTGTCTGTCTGTCTGTCTGTGTGTATGTTCCGGGTAATCTCCGAAACGGCTGGACCGATTTTGACAGGACTTTCACTGGCAGATAGCTGATGTTTTAAGGAGTAACTTAGGATACTTTAATTTTAGAAAAAAAAATAAGGGTTCCGCGTAAAAAAAATAAAAACACATGAAATCAAGCGGGCTCAGAACGCGGGAGCGGGCTTTTTTGTTAAGTTAAATTCCACGCGGACGAAGTCGCGGGCTCAGCTAGTACTTGTATAATTCAAATGAGTCATTTAATCGTCGGGCATAAGGTGCATATTCCCCTTCAAGAACATTAACATGTTGAAGTTCTCGTCTGAAAGCAAGGCTCGTTTTGGTGTTAAAATGTCTTTACCCGTGGAAAAAAGACGTTCAATCAACGATTAACGGATTTCTGCATATTAACGGAAGTTAACGTGTCCGTTAACATTTTTAAAAGTAAACTTAAAAGTTATTCCGTTAATCAAAATGTTAACTTCGTTAATTAACGATTCACGAGCTAATGCCCACCTATGTTCCTTAGCTATAGTTGGACCCGGTAGGTGTTGTCGATATGCAGAAAATGATATCAACGCTAGCAAAAGCTAGTACAACATTATAATAATAATAATAACTAGCTGAGCCCGCGACTTCGTCCGCGTGGAATTTAACTTAACAAAAAAGCCCGCTCCCGCGTTCTGAGCCCGCACGACATTTTTTTAATTTTTTTATTAAAGTTTTTCTAAAATAAAAGTAGCCTAAGATACTGTATAATTACTTTTGTCATGGCCACCGATAGATGTCGCTAATATCGACATAGCTCGCGGTGTTAAGGTGGTGGTGACATTTCATATACCCCTTGGGCTTTTTGTTTTATGTGTGGAGCAATATACACCTATATCCAGCACCCTAGTGTTTTATTGTGAAGCCTAGAGGTAGGACACCTTGGGACCTACACCGGTCGTGTACATGGTCCTTCGGTTGTCGGATAATTTTACCACCTAGTAAAGGTGCTTGGCGGTTGCTACGGGTGACGCAAACGTAGCAAAGCAGGAGTCCACGTCGAGGACTTCAGACCACGCCAGGATAAGGCGCGGTCAGGGCTGCGGTGAGCGGAGCGAGCGTAGCTGACCAGGAGCGGTATTACCGTGGTGCAGGCAAGGCAAGGAAAGTGGTGATTAATTGTGTTGTGTTCCGAAGTGAAACTGTAAGTACTTTTTGGCATCAATTTTGAACTTTATTCTCAAGACAACTTGAACATAGAAGTATTTTGTGACTTTAATAATTTTGAATAGTAGGTTTTAGGACTTAGAATAGTTTCCCTAAAAACGAAGTGACGGGGAACCTATGCCCAATTTTGTTCTAAATTTAAATTCAAAACACTTAGAATAATTTAAATATTTTTTCGAACTTGTACAATTTTAAATTTAGTTCATAAAATTTTATTTTAAAATGGAGTCGCTTTTGAATTATCAAATGGATTTGCATTCTCGCATTTGTAAGGCAAAAACTAACTTTAAAAAGAGTCCCAAAGATAGAATAACCATTGATTATGTCGAGGGAAGGTTAGAATTATTGGATCTAATGTGGTCTGAGTTTTTGTCGGGACATAAAGACATAATGCGCAGTGTTAACCCTAAGGAGGTAGCGAGTTCCAGTTATGCTAAAACGGAGGTTTACGATAAAACTGAAGACATGTACGTAGATTATAAGTGTGAACTCAAAGCTGTATTAAAGAAGTTAAATATTGATCAGGCATGCACTTCGAAGTCTTCAAATGTAACCACTAATGGAAAATCGCCTCAAATTAAATTACCTAAAATTTATATTTCAAATTTTTCTGGCCAATATTCTGAATGGTCGACATTCCATGATTTATTTAGAGCGTTAGTTCATGATAATATACATTTGAGTAAAGTTCAAAAGCTGCACTATTTGAAAAGCTATTTAGTTGGAGAGGCGGAACAATTTTTAAGGCATGTAACCATTGCAGAGGTTAATTATGACAGATGTTGGAAAATGCTTGAAGAGCGGTACAATAACAAAAAGTACATATGTCATAATACGCTTAAGAGATTGTTCAGCCAAAGAAATCTTGTAAATGAGTCTGCCAGTAATTTAAAGGATTTAATGGATACTACTAACGATTGTCTTGCTGCGCTAGGCAATCTTGGTATTAAGGTAGAAAGTTGGGATGTTATTGTCATTCATATCTTAACACTTAAATTAGACCCGGAAACGCGAAGGCAGTGGGAGTTTAATATTAGTAACAGCAACTCATCGGATGAGTTACCCACTTACCATCAATTCAAAGAATTTCTTACCAATCGTTACCGTGCTATTGAATTTTTGGATACCGGATCTAATTTAGGAAAGAAAAGCCAGACTCAAAATAACGTTCCTGTCAGTAAAATAAAATCCTTACATGTATCTTATGTTAAATGTCCAATTTGTTCGGAAGAGCACAATCTTGCAATCTGTAAGATGTTCGCAAAGCAAACGGTAGATGCGCGGCGCGAGTTTGTCTTGAATAATAGTTTTTGTTTTAATTGTTTGGGAAACAATCACTCTGCCAAATATTGCCACACCAAGGTAAGGTGCCGTGTGTGCAAAAGGAAGCATCATTCGCTTTTGCATCCCAAGGGTACTCCTACTTCTGTGACTGCTGATGCCAATGTAGACGAAGAGGCATCAGAGGAGGTAGTTGCTTCACCAGCTCAACCGGTTGATTCTTCGGTTGGGCAACCGTCGGTGTCTTGCTTTTCTTCAGGAAGGGTTTACAATCAGGCTCTGCTACCGACTGCGTTGGTTGGAGTCACGTCGAAAACAGGCACTTACACGGTTCGGGCGGTGTTGGACCAAGGTTCACAGTCTTCGTTTATTACCGAGTCGACGGTTCAGCACCTAGGTTTAAAGAAGACTCCTGTGTTGGGTCAAATCAGTGGATTAGGGGAACAAGCGTCCACGTCGAAAGCTATGGTCACTTTTGAAATACGATCAAGAGTGGATCCTAATTTCGTTGTTCAGGTTGATGCGTACGTATTAAAATCTATCACAGCTCCATTACCAGCATGCAAGATCGATCACAGGAAATGGATGGAACTTCATGACTTGGTATTAGCTGATCCAGGGTATCATACTCCAAGTCGTATTGAGTTATTACTTGGTGTAGGTATTTATAGCAAGATACTTCTGGAAGGAATTATGAAACGTGCATCGGGAGCGCCTTTGGCGCAGGCTACTCGCTTGGGGTGGATTCTCTCCGGAGATATTAACTTAAATGTTAAACCAACGAGAATAAATGTGTTACATTGTCGCACAGACGGCAATGAACTTCTTAAGAAGTTCAGGGAATCGGAAGCAGATACTGAGTACACATCGGATAAACTGCTAACCGTGAAAAATGAAAGGTGCGAAGAAGGCTTCGCTCAGTCGACTTGTGAAGACACTGAAGGTCGAGTCGATGCATCCTGCAAAGGAAGGAAAAATCAGTTGCTTACTGATAATCCTACAAAACTTACCCCACAACCGGAACTGCGTCATCTGGTACAGCGGTGGCGGGTTCCACAGGTTTGTCTCACAGCTGCATCTGCGCCTTACCTGGCAGTCAAGGAATTTCAGGCAGTGGCTCAGGATGAAGGTGATAATAATCCTATGCTCGCTGAAAAAGAACTGACAGATTTGTTAGACGAATCTAAAACAGAGGAGAAAGGATTGCAGGTGTACAAATATGTAAATGAAAGGTTGGTGAAAAGTGAATTTGTAGTAGAGAAATGGACGAGTAACAAGCCTAAACGGGAACTGGATATGGAAAAAGGAGGAGGAAAGGTAGCGAAACCAGAAAGGCTGAAAATGAAGTCAGATGAAATAATAAAAATTGTTGGACTTACCAGGTTTCGCAGCGATGACTCCTCTCTCTACACGGTGAAAGTTCCAGCTCTGCAGCAACCTGTAATAAAAATACCAATTATTTCTAATGACAACGAGAGAAAATGTAAGGACTTAGCAGTAAATATGTACATTAAGCACTGTCAAAAATATTATTTTAATAAAAAAGAAAAGAGAAACTTACCAAAGAGCAGTCGACTTCATGCGTTGAACACGTTTCTTGGTGAGAACCAAATATTGAGAGTTGGGGGTAGGTTACGTCATTCTGGCGTTAGTAGTGGTCAGAAGCACCCCATCTTTCTAACCAAGAAATGTCATTTGACCGATCTGTTCTATGCAGACGGTCACAAACAGACGCTTCGTGGAGGTTCTTTGAGAAGATGGTCGCATTGGCGGAGGTGGTCGCAGGAGTACCTTACAAGTTTCCTGCACAGGCACTGGTGTTTAACCAATCAACCTCATGCCATGGTGGGCGAAATTGTGATCGTGGAGAAGGATAGTTTACTACCATGTCACTGGTTATATGGCAGAGTGTTTGTAACTCATCCAGGCTCGGGAAATTGGATTACAATGATTATTTAAATAACTAGTCCGGCACATTCTATCTAACGTCCGAATTCGAAATTGTGCTCGCTTCCGATCGCAACAGACGAACTTAAACGTTAAATTGTTTCGTTGTGTTTTGTTAATTTATTTAGACATAAGTTACGTTTATGTTTGAATTGTTTTGTTAAGGACAAATAACATGGTTTAAATTTGTCCTTGGTGGGCGATATGTATAATTACTTTTGTCATGGCCACCGATAGATGTCGCTAATATCGACATAGCTCGCGGTGTTAAGGTGGTGGTGACATTTCATATACCCCTTGAGCTTTTTGTTTTATGTGTGGAGCAATATACACCTATATCCAGCACCCTAGTGTTTTATTGTGAAGCCTAGAGGTAGGACACCTTGGGACCTACACCGGTCGTGTACAATACTGCTTATAACATCAGCTATCTACCAGTGAAAGTCCCGTCAAAATCGGTCCACCCGTTTCGGAGATACTCTTTGATTTCATGTGTTTTTATTTTTTTACGCGGAACCCTAATTGTAATTTAAAAAAAATTAAAATAGCCTAAGTTACTCCCTATAACATCAGCTATCTGCCAGTAAAAGTCCCGTCAAAATAGGTCCAGCCGTTTCGGAGATTACCCGGAACAAACACACAGACAGACAGACAGACAAAAAAAAATTAAATCGTGGTTTTGCTATAGGTGTCGTATGTACTTTCATATGCATTTAGTGAAAAGGTGTTATTTTGATATTACAAACAGACACTCCAATTTTATTTATTTGTATAGATTTAGCCCCTTTGACATTCCACTCCTCACGGGCTTCCCCTCACTACGAGGAGGATTGAGGCCGTAATCCACCACGCTGGCCCAGTGCTGGTTGGCGGATTTCACATGTCTTTCGAAAATTGGTTACATTTTCTAAGACACGCAGGTTTCCTCACGATGTTTTTCTTCACCGTAAAAAAGTGATAATCATATAGAAAGTATGATTCGCACATTGATTTCGAAAAACCCAGAGGTGCGAGCCGGGGTTGGAACCCAGAACCTGTTGCCGCCCGCAAGACGCGTGCTTAACCAATGGGCTTTCACTGCTCTTACAAGATATTTGAGATATTTTATTTTAATACCTATTTTAGGTAACATTTTATGACTTTGTAGGGACAAAGGGAGAAATTTGACATTTCTAAATTACTTCCAAAATTGCCACTGCCGATTTATCCATTACTGTACTAACTCACTAAACAGCTCGTAAACGAGGCATAACAAGCGCCTAACTACATACCGTCCGTCTATTTAACACTCACTTACTAATTGGGAAGATGATGCGAACAAATAAACACACATTGTTATCCGATATTAAACTTAAGATACATTGCAATAGAGTTTAAATTGCTACAGATTATGGTGGGGGGGTTTAAGGCGTTTGAGATTGGAGTGGCATTTAAGGTTATTTTGACAATAACACGAATAGTTTTGATAGCAAAGGAACGTTATCATGTGTATCGTGGGATACCGTGACGAAATTTGTCACAGATTATTTAAAATTCAAATTCAAAGCGTTTCTTTTGTTAAGGCCTACGAGGGCACTTACATGTTGGCAATTTAATTTTTTTTCTTATATCTACAACCGGATCGGAAAGCGACCTCGGCTGAGAAGATCCGGCAAGAAACTCAGCGGGCTTGTCTTTTAACATTTCGATATATTTCTTTTTTTATCGCCAGTTGCTTACACAGGTTGAAACAAAAAGGGTATATTTTTTTATCAAAACTTAACTTTGTAATTCTATAACTATCAGCTTTGGAGGAAACTTGAAAAACAAAAGGTGTTACAAGGATACAGCTGTTGACAGATTTCATAAGTCTACAAAACCTTTAGTACTTCAACTGTCCCACAAAGTCGATAGTTTTAGATTTACAAAGTAAAGATGCAAAAAAAATAGTATACCCTTTCTATTTCACCTAGTATGTATATTTAATAACAACAAAGGGTAGCAGATCCTACTAATATTATAAATGCGAAAGTGAGTGTGGATGTATGTATGTATGTATGTATGTATGTATGTATGTATGTATGTATGTATGTATGTATGTATGTATGTATGTATGTATGTATGTATGTATGTATGTATGTATGTATGTATGTATGTTTGTTACTCCTTCACGCAAAAACTACTGAACGGATTTGGATGAAATTTGGAACACAGATAGATTATAACCGGGATTAACATATAGGATACTTTTTAACCCAATAATCCAATACTACGCGGATGAAGTCGCGGGGCACAGCTAGTATTTAATATAAATATACGCAATACTCTCACTCAATGTAAGTGAGACCTGTGAGTGAGACATCGATATTTCTCAGTTCATCTTAGTATGGGTAGTAAGTAGAAGTTAACCGCACGCTTTGGAAGCACAAGGTGCAGGTTCAAACCAGGGCTCGCACCTCTGGGACATTCAATCTCATTTCTAAATAAATATTATCACTTGCTGATCGATAAAAAAATGAAAATTTAGAAAACCCCCGGTGCGACGACTTTTAAAACAACATAAGATCTTATAATTTTCAAACGGCTGAACCGATTTTCATGAAACATAGCTAAGAACACTCTCGATCAGAATACCTATTTAACAAAAAAAAAACAAAAATTTAATCGGTTCATCCGTTTGGGCACTACGATGCCACAGACAGACACACAGATACACAAATACACATGTTAAACTTATAAGGCCCCTCTTTTTTGTCCGGGGTTAATGAAAACATTGTGAGGAGACATGTATCTTTAAGATGTGTGAAGTTCGGCAACCAGCCTCCCCCTCTCATTAAGGGGGAATGTGCCCGATATAATGGCAACAGGCTCGCCCCCTATTACATGATTACTAAACTCTTTCCAAGGGACATGTAGTATTCATCGATGCAGAATACGTGTTATAATATAACAATAAATAGCCCTTGTAATGTACCACTCCTGGGCACGGGCCTCCCCTCAATGCGAGGGGGATGCAGACCATAATCCACCACACTGGCCCAGTGCGGGTTGGTATATGTATCCTACTAATATTATAAATGCGAAAGTTTGTGAGTGTGGATGTATGTATGTATGTATGTTTGTTACTCCTTCACGCAAAAACTACTGAACGGATTTGGATGAAATTTGGAACACAGATAGATTATAACCGGGATTAACATATAGGATACTTTTTAACCCAATAATCCAATACTACGCGGATGAAGTCGCGGGGCACAGCTAGTGTGACATATTCTTCAGAAATCGGTTAAAAATTCTAAGATAAGCAGGTTTCCGCCCGATGTTTTCCTCCACCGTAAGCAAAAGATAATCAAGTTGAAATTTAAAGTTATATTATATTTTCTAAGAACGGTGAAGAGCATTATGATGAAGAAGTGATAGCAACATTCCTACCTTTAAGTTTCTTATATCTTGATTTACCCATTATTTTCTAGCACAGCACTAAAACGCGACAAACGTTCGAGGTATCACACGAAATATTTTTAAGTATAAGGTAGTTCGAACGTCATAATTATATCTAAGTACCTCCAATAAAAACGGTGTTTTTTTTTCTGAATTGGATACGAGCGTTTTGGTCAGATCCAAAAGAATCCGAAATTAAACGTTGTAGATATTAACTTATCTATACAAATAAATAAAATTGGAGTGTCTGTTTGTAATATCAAAATAACACCTTATCACTAAATGCATATGAAAGTACGTACGACAACTATAGCAAAAACGCGATTTAAAAAAATGTTGTCTGTCTGTCTGTCTGTGTGTTTGTTGCGGGTAATCTCCGAAACGGCTGGACCGATTTTGACGGGACTTTCACTGGCAGATAGCTGATGTTATAAGGAGTAACTTAAGCTACTTTAATTTTAGAAAAACAATTAGGGTTCCGCGCAAAAAAAATAAAAACACATGAAATCAAAGAGTATCTCCGAAACGGGTGGACCGATTTTGACGGGACTTTTACTGGTAGATAGCTGATTTTATAAGCAGTAACTTAGGCTACTATTATTTTTGAAAAACAAAATTTAAAAAAATGGGTCCTGTCGCGCGGGCTCAGAACGCGGGAGCGGGCTTTTTTGTTAAGTTAAATTCCACGCGGACGAAGTCGCGGGCTCAGCTAGTCAAGAATAAAGAACTAATATGTATATAGGGTGTTTTAGGTTGGCAACGTGAGAGAAATACACGGTGAAACAGAGGGGTATACTATTTTTCAAAACTGAAGCGTGTTATTCTACAACTAAGTAGCAGCTTTGGCGTTGAAGAAAAAATATGATGCAGGGATATGGCTCTGTTGACAGATTTCATACGAGTATGTCTACAACAACTGAACTTTAGTACTTCAACTCTCCTCCAAAGCCGAAAGTTTTGGATTTACAAAGTTAAATTAATAATTGAGCCCTTTTCACGTCCCAATACTGGGCACAGTTCTCCCCTCATAACGAGGGGGGTTCAGGCCGTAATCCACCACGCTGGCTCAGTTCGTGTTGTCGAATGTCACATGTCTTTCGAAAATTGGTTAGATTTTCTAAGATATGCAAGTTTCCTTCCGATGTTTTCCTTCACCGTAAGTTATAATCATATAGAAACTGTAATTTGCATAGAGGTTTCGAAAACCCCAGAGGTTTTATTTATTTACTAGCTGAGCCCGCGACTTCTTCCGCGTGGAATTTAATTTAAGAAAAAAAGCCCGCTCCCTCGTTCTGAGCCCGCGCGGCAGAATCCATTTTTTTTAATTTGTTTTTCTAAAATAAAAGTAGCCTAAGGTACTGCTTATAACATCAGCCAGTGAAAGTCTCGTGAAAATCGGTCCAGCCGTTTCGGAAATACTCTTTGATTTCATGTGTTTTTTTTTTTTTTTACAAGGAACCCTAATTGTTTTTCAAAAATTAAAGTAGCCTAAGTTACTCTCTATTACATCAGCTATCTGCCAGTGAAAGTCCCGTCAAAATCGGTCCAGCCGTTTCGGAGATTACCCGGAACAAACACACAGACAGACAGACAGACAAAAATTTTTTAAATCACGTTTATGCTATAGGTGTCGTATGTACTTTCATATGCATTTAGTGAAAAGGTGTTATTTTGATATTACAAACAGACACTCCAATTTTATTTTATGTATAGATTCGTATGGCATTCTTACAATTGTTCACAATAAATTAAAATTAAAAACAAAATTATAAAGTTATTCTATCTTTTAATTGCTGATTCCATGGGATAGCGTCGTTTTCTAGAGAGAACAGGTCACCCCAGAGGTGCGAGCCGGGGAATGAACCCAATACCTGGTGCCAGTAAGACGTGTTATTTACAAAGTTAGGTTGCAAAAGAAATTGTATAGGTACCCTTTGCGTTTCGCCTAGTATTTATAGGCTTCTGTAATTTTTCAGTTTCAACTATAACCACCATTTATTAATAAAGGTGGATTGGCGATTGTGTAGACACCATACTTTGTCTTCTTTCGAATGTCAAATTACTGATGACAGAAAGATATAGTTCGGTGTTTAACTATTCTCCCGCTAATCCGTTTATTAATAAGAGGGTTTATTAATAGTATAGGCTAAGCCAACTACTTACTTAACATCAGGCGGGCAGAACTCTTGTTTGACAACTTAGTCAAGCATTAGTACTTATAAAAAAAGAAGGCAAAAACGCCAAGAAACCTCACCTTTCTTGGAAGACTTCGCGGACACCGCCCCGCCGTCCTGATGCTGCACCGGCACTATCAACACCTGGTTCTCTTCCAGCAGCTTCTGTTCCGCCTCGTCGCCCCCCTCCTTCGCCTCCATCACCGACCTCGCCGGACTCGCCGCCATTTTGTTTGCAATCTACTTAAAATGGCCGCCAAAATTCATAATCTTTTATTTTTTTTGTTGTTTCCAAATGTCAGTGACGCATTGTTTTCTTGGAATGTTTCTTATTATGTTCCGTTTTGTGAGTGTATAATTAACTACATAGTTTTATGTAGATCTGTCAGTCTTGTTTATTTGGCTGGTTGTGTCTGGAACAATAGAAACACTATTTATATTGATAGGGTTGTATTAGATATCACTGCCGCCAATTTTAAGTGTATCTAGGGACATAATAAAACAGTTTATTATAAATGTATGTAGCAGCGGCCCAAGCCGAGGTCGTGTCCCTTGTGGCGCCCTTGAGCTAGCTGCCCCCCTGCCCCTCTGGCTGGAGCGCACTCGCGCTCGCCCTCTGTCCGGGTGAAGTTGTTATGGCCACTCTGGCCGTCTCTGGCCAACAAAGTATTGTCATATCAAAAAAAAAAAAAAAAAAGAACCAGTGGAGCGTTGTGGCCGGGAATCCGGGATTAGTACAGGGTGTGTCAATGATGAATGCAGGTACATATGCGGTAGCCGATAAATAAATAAATATCGCCAGACTGACACACCAAACTGTAAGGTCCCAAACTAAGCAACGATTGTACTATGGGTACCGTACAATGGACTGGGGGCGATCCCGGTGACACCCAGACCTGGGCGAATTACGAAGGCCATTTCCGATTTTTTTCCCGACGGTAATCGAACCCGCAACCAGCATGTGCAGTGACCCGGGCGGCCTACGCTCAAACTACTGCGCCAAGCGGTCAACAACACAATGAAAATATGAAAGTGAATCTATCACATTACTAGTATTCCCGTTGCGTCTCTGGATGCGTCAATTTTGACATAATGTCTATAGAAAACTGTCAAAACTGACGTATTCAGATACGAGATACGTCATTTTTGACGTATTGCGAGTCAATCGAGATGCCAGCGGTTAACATAGTAGGGCCCCAGCTAATACACACAACATAAATTCGACCTCTTCTCAGTATAAGTCAAGCATGTATCATCATCGGTATTTACCTCCACAACGGAAGCAAACATGAGCCTACAATACAGAGAATTTAATACAAATCGTTGAAATATTTGTCTGTATACGTATCACCTCTTTGTTTTAACTGTATGCTTTCTGAGGATTGTATGATGAGCGAATTGCTGAATTTATAATGTTGATTACAATTAACATTGTATGAATGACTAGCTGAGCCCGCGACTTCGTCAGCGTGGAACTTAACTTAACAAAAAAGCCCGCTCCCGCGTTCTGAGCCCGCGCGACAGGACCCATTTTTTAATATTTTGTTTTTCTAAAATTAAAGTAGCCTAAGTTACTCCTTAAAACATCAGCTATCTGCCAATGAAAGTCCCGTCAAAATCGGCCCAGCCGTTTCGGAGATTACCCGGAACAAACACACAGACAGACAGACAGACAAAACTTTTTTAAATCGCGTTTTTGTTATAAGTGTCGTATGTACTTTCATATGCATTTAGTGAAAAGGTATTAGTTTAATATTACAAACAGACACTCCGATTTTATTTATTTGTATAGATAGTGCGACTTCAATCCATAAGATTTACCACTATACCATCAGGCGATGCATATGCCAGTACATGACCACATGAAGAAAAAGTTTGGCCGGGGGATACTACGGAATAAAACTCCGTTACTTATTCGTCCGAGTATCTTATGCCCGCAGTGATCAATCTCGCCCATCTAGCCCGCGAAGTTCAAATTATTTGAGGTTTTTTAGAATTTTTTCAAAATCTGACCATAATAAAAGGAACATTTTGTAATTCGCGAAAAGACCGTGTGCAGTGCATTTATTAATATATCCAACTTACTCTAAAACATTTCAAGAACGACAGCTATCCAGATAGTCTGGCAATTTTTGTATATTTAGTGATTAATTGGTATCATATCCACCGTGATAATATTTAGAGTAAAATAAATGTATTAATAAACGCACTACTACTGTGTTTGTCGCAAATCACAAAATGTTGTCTTAAATGTTTTCAGATTTTTGATAAACTATAAAAATACTCGAAAATTTTGAATTTCGCGGGCTAGACAGGCGCCTCCACCTTAAGTCTGAGAGCGATCTTAAGTAGGCTTTTGACAAGTCATTTTGTACGGGTATGACATAAGAATGACATTTCCAAGATCGGTGTCAGACTTGAGATCGATTTATAAATACAGACATTAGTAACCTACAAATCTTTAGAAAACAATATTAATCAAATCCGTAGTGAATGGTGAATCGATCCTGCACGGTGAACCGATAAGAGATCCAAGACTGATCGGTCTGTCGACCATTAATTAAAAATTGATTATGCAAACCATTGCTTCCTTGTTCGATTTCTATTCTGGAAGCTTCGAGAGGAGAATTTTAATTGACGGTAATGTATAATTACTCTTTGGTACTTAGTAGGAATGAATTGAGGGACTTTTATTTTACTTATTTAGTAATAATGACGTTCTAGAAGTCAACTTACGGCGTAAAGTCGTAAAATTAACCCGCGCCGCGTCGAATATTACAATTAATAATAAATAAAAATATAGCCCTTTTAACGTCCCGCACCTGGGCACGGGCCTCCCCTCACCATGAGGGGGATTCAGACCATAATCCACCACGCTGGCCCAGTGTGGGTTAGTGGATTGGACCCATGACTTTCGAAAATTGATTCGTTTTTCTAAGACATACAGTTTTTTGAAGCTGTGATAGCCGATTGGTTAAAGCACGCGTCTTGCGGGCACCAGGTCTTGGGTTCAAACCCCGGCTCGCACCTCTGGATTTTTCGAAATCTGTGTGCGAATCATAATTTCTATATGATTATCACTTGCTTACGGTGAAGGAAAACATCGTGAGGAAACCTGCATGTCTTAGAAGATTTAACCAATTTTCGAAAGACATGTGAAATCCGCCAACCCGCACTGGGCCAGCGTGGTGGATTATATGGCCTGAATCCCCCTCGTGTTGAGGGGAGACCCGTGCCCAGGAGTGGGACGTCAAAAGGGCTAAATTATTATTATTATTTTTCTAAGACATGTAGGTTTCCTCACGGATTTCTCCTTCACCATAAACGAGTGATACTGATAATCTATTATTAATCCTCCTACACTCATTAGGTACCTAAGTAATAAAAAAATATACTGTAATGTAATTGCTCTGTGAGTCTATTGATGAACATTATGTTTAGTGTTGTTTCAAAATTAAAGCATCGCAAGTTTACTCCAAGGTCAATAACCTCAGCACAAAAGATCGATATCGCATCGATTGCACCCCGTTAACAACATCTGTTATCTGCAACCGTATGAGTAGGTATTTCGCTTTATTTTTATCTTGTTTCCATAATGGCGATTATATTAAATTTATTACTATTAGAAGCCCGCGCGTCCGCTTGTGTGGTAATTCGATAAAATAAAAATCTAAATATATATAACTCAAAGGTGACTCTGACTGACTGACTGACATAGTGATCTATCAACGCACAGCCCAAACCACTGGACGGATCGGGCTGAAATTTGGCATGCAGGTAGATGTTATGACGTAGGCATCCGCTAAGAAAGGATTTTGATTAATTATACCCCCAAGGGGATAAAATAGGAGATGAAAGTTTGTATGAAACTTTGTCAATTAAATTCCACGCGGACGAAGTCGCGGGCACAGCTACTAGCTTATATAAGTCTTAATAACATCAGCTATCTGTCAGTGAAAGTGAAGTCAAAAAAGGGCCACCAGTTTCAAAGATTAACCGGAACAGACAGGAAGACAGACAAATGTTTGTAAAATAAATGTTTTTTTTTGCAATAAGCACACACAGCAAAATATAAATAAAACCACCTTCGTTTTTAATCGATCTCATTTTTAACATAATGTCTTCCGACACTGAATGAAACGCGTATTTATAAAATAGCCGCTCTAATATTGGCAAACCCGGCGCCGGTGGCCGACTTGAACTCGGAATATTATTACCTTCTATTTCATATAGCCTCACGCATAATAAGAAACTCAATAGTGACTCAGTTATTTCATTAAGTACGTATAAACTAAGTATTCATCGCTCAAGGATATTTTATTGATGTAGTTTTATGAGAGCAATACATTTGCGGCCTTATTTGATAAGCATTCGAGAATGTAGGTTGGCCCTTAACTTGTTTAATACACACTGGTTGAGATGGTGGCTTCGAATACGACAACTTGTTTTTTTTAGTTTGAACTCTATGCTATTCACTATAAGGTTTCTTGCCACTTTTGGACAGTATTATTGACGTATGGACAGTATTTATTTTTAACTAGCTGTGCCCTGCGACTTCATCCGCGTAGTATTGGATTATTGGGTTAAAAAGTATCCTATATGTTAATCCCGGTTATAATCTATCTGTGTTCCAAATTTCATCCAAATCCGTTCAGTAGTTTTTGCGTGAAGGAGTAACAAACATACATACATACATACACTAGCTGTGCCCCGCGACTTCACCCGCGTAGTATTGGATTATTGGGTTAAAAAGTATCCTATATGTTAATCCCGGTTATAATCTATTTGTGTTCCAAATTTCATCCAAATCCGTTCAGAATTTTTTGCGTGAAGGAGTAACAAACATACATACATACATACATACATCCACACTCACAATCTTTCGCATTTATAATATTAGTAGGATAGTGTCTGAACCGCTAGCTCCTTTGAAAACACTCAATTGTACTACAGTACGCCAAAGTTCAAATTCGCCGAAGCTGGAGCCACACGATTTTGCACCTTATTGCCGCGTGGCAAGCGGCTTTTATTAATTGTGCCATTGCAAAGTGACCCTTCTGTACAGGTTGAAACAGAAAGGGTATACTTTTTATTTGTAATTCTAAAACTATCAGCTTTGGAGGGAACTTGAAAAACAAAAGGTGTTACAGGGATACAGCTGTTGACAGATTTCACAAGTCTACAAACCCTTCAGTACTTCAACTGTCCCACAAAGCCGATAGTTTTAGATTTACAATGTAAAGTTGCAAAACAAATAGTATACCCATAATGTTTCACCTAGTATCCTACTAATATTATAAATGCGAAAGTTTGTGAGTGTGGATGTATGTATGTATGTTTGTTACTCCTTCACGCAAAAACTACTGAACGGATTTGGATGAAATTTGGAACACAGATAGATTATAACCGGGATTAACATATAGGATACTTTTTAACCCGATAATCCCGAAATATTTGCTAAGTTAAAATACTACGCGGATGAAGTCGCGGGGCACAGCTAGTATCGTAATAATAATAGTTATGTATTCTGTGGCCTTTACTATGGATCAGCATTGAGCCGGTGACACTTGATTGATCATTAAACTGGCTATCATTTGTCAGGCTCGGATCACTTGGCCGCGGGCCGGTTGTCACGGCACGTGACGGTCTGTGTCATAGCGCAGGCAGAGAGCAGTAGAACAGACGCTCGTCTCTATGGGGTGCTACTCTTAGCAACTACAATCGATATAATATCATGACAAAGGCCTAGTGGTTAGACGGGCCACCCGCACCTGAGAGGTTCCGGGTTCGATCCCCATTCCCAGACTTGAGATCGATTTATGAATACGGGCTCTAGAGTAGGATTTGACACGACAAATGTCACGATATATCGATTATTGTTGCTAAGAGTAGCAGATTCGATTCAGACTCGCAATACGTCAATAACTCGTCGTTTTCTATTGTAAAAACTGTCAAATGAGACGTATTCAGGTACGCGATACGTCAATTGCGACGGTTTGCGAGTCGAATGTGAGTAGAATCGAACGACAGTCGTAAACAAAGTTGGGCCGCAACTTTGACAATAATCTAATACTTATTAAACTTGGACTATGGCGCGTATTAAAACATTTAATTCATATAAATTGAAGGCTATTTAAATCTACTGCTTCGAATTGACATTGAACTGACAAAGGCGTCAATAGCCTAGTGGTTAGAGCCGCCCTCGCAGCTGAGAGGTTCCGGGTTCGATCCCCATTCTGGCCAAACTATTGACGTGAGCCCACTCCTAACACAAGCATTAGCTTAGCTGGAGGGGCTAACGGGAACATTAATAAATCGATATCAAATTTGAGAGCGATCTTGGGAATGTCATTCTTATATCATACCAGTATAAAATGAAATGTCAAAAACATACTCACTATCGCTCTCAGACTTGAGATCGATTCGTTAATACGAGCCAAGTGCTCGACTAACATTCACAAAATTAATCCTATAATAATTTACTACAGAATTGCCCTACTGTTCATGCTGTACTGTGGCATTTCTAATCAGTGTTTAATTAGAAAATCTACGTTTCCTTGTCACGGTTTTGTTATTAATTAAACCATTGTTATTTACATAGTTGTTAAATTACAGTTTATGATAATGGAACTACGTCTAGCTGTGAACATGTTGAGGAAAAATGTGTTTTCAATCTCTACCTTCAAGTACCAAATAACATTGAAATTCGATAAAATACTAACCAGTAAATAAATTGTGGAATCGGTAAATATGTTTTGCGATAAAAAATAATGTACTAGCTACTGGGCTTAAGTAAAGTATCCTATGTCTTCTCCAAGGTCTAATATATAATATACTAGCTGTGCCCCGCGACTTCATCCGCGTAGTATTGGATTGTTGGGTTAAAAAGTATCCTATATGTTAATCCCGGTTATAATCTATCTGTGTTCCAAATTTCATCCAAATCCGTTCAGTAGTTTTTGCGTGAAGGAGTAACAAACATACATACATACATACATCCACACTCACAAACTTTCGCATTTATAATATTAGTAGGATCTACCTATAACAATATTCATCGAAACGAAACCAGTATATGTATGCATTTTCGTAGTGTTATTTATTTATTTACTCTGATTGTTCCCGCCATTTCGTTATACTTTTCTTTTGTTGAAAGATTTATTAATATTAAATACTAGCTTCTGCCCGCGTAGACTTAAATAAAGTATTCTATGTGTTAATCCAGGTTATAAACTATCTGGCAGAGGGAGGGCTGTCCTGGTTTGGGCCCTTATGTGTGGCCTGTCCCTTCTTAATAGGGGGGAAGTCCACACCTGCGTGCGACATACGGGGGGGTCCGTGGTGGATATTTCGTTCGCCACCCCCGCTGTCGCACAGAAAATCTCTGACTGGAAGGTCGAAACAGGGGTGGAGACCTTATCGGACCATCGATATGTCCGATTTGGAATCTCCACCCCTCCAGATTCGACGGGCACTCCGAGGGGACCGAGCCATTTCCCGCGCTGGGTCCTGAGCCGTTTAGACCCGGAAATGGTGAAAGAGGCGGCCATCGTCCAACGTTGGGTGTATGGTGGAGCCCATCGGGGGGCCAGCGTCGACGACTTGGCCATTCGTATGCGCAGGGCCTTGACTAGGGTCTGTGACGCGGCCATGCCGAGGGCTCAACGCCATACGGGTCGTCGCGGGCTATATTGGTGGTCGGCCGAAATCGAGGACCTCAGAGCGGCGTGTAGCTCGGCACGTAGAGATTACGTGCGATGTCGCAGGCATGATGGTCGCGACCCAGCGTTGGAGGCCCGGTTAAAGGAAGCCCTCTTTCAGGCTAAGGAGGCTCTCAATGTGGCCATCTGTCGAGCCAAGGAGCGGGCGGATGAGGAGGTTCTGGCCGACCTTGACCGAAACCCCTGGGGGCGGCCCTTTCGTGCAGCTCGGAAGAAGCTAAAAGGCAGTGCCGCCCCAGCGACGGAGACTCTTCCTCCGGATATCCTTGAAAGGATTATGGGGGGTTTGTTCCCGAGAGCGGTGGAGGACTTCACCCCCCCGAGGATGGCGCCTCCCCTTCCAATAGCTGCAGAGGTCAATCTGGAGGTTCCCCCTCTCGTGCGGGACGAGGAGATGGACGGAATTTTGGAACGCCTTGGGACGCGGAAGAGGGCACCAGGGCCGGACGGGGTGCCGGGCCGAATCTTAGCGGTTGCCTCCGATTCCCTAGGAGGTCGGCTACGAGAACTGTTCGACGAATGTCTCCGCACTGGACAGTTCCCGAAGTTGTGGAAAGAGGGGAGAGTTTGCCTCCTACCAAAGGAGGGGCGTCCTCCGGACCAGCCGTCGGCCTATAGGCCTATTGTGCTCCTCGATGAGGTGGGAAAACTCTTCGAGAGAATTCTCGTTTCCCGCCTCGTCCGGCACCTCGAGGAGGTTGGGCCTGGGTTATCGGAGACCCAGTGGGGGTTCAGGGCTGGTCGTTCGACCATTGACGCCCTGAGTCAGTTGAGAAGACTCTCCAGGGAGGCAGTTGAAGAGGGGGAGGTGGTTCTGGCGGTCTCCTTGGATGTGCGGAACGCCTTCAATAGCCTCCCGTTTGAAACTCTTGGGGAAGCACTCAGATATCACAGAGTGCCCTTCTATCTCGAGAGGCTGTTGTTGGCGGACCTGCAGGACCGTCAGGTAGTATGGGAGGGGAGAGACGGGGAGTTATGTCGGCGGCGGGTCGAGCGGGGTGTTCCACAGGGGTCAGTGCTAGGCCCTACCCTGTGGAACATCGGGTTCGACTGGCTCCTTCGAGGGCCGCTCCTGCCGGGGATGAGGGTGTTGTGTTATACGGATGACACCCTCGTCACAATAAGGGGGAGTAATTGGGAGGAGGTGGCTCGTAGGGCGACTGTCGGGACCACGCTGGTAGTGGACCGTATCTGCCAGCTTGGTCTCGAAGTCGCTCTGGAGAAGACGGAGGCTCTCCTCTTTCATGGGCCACGGCGAGGGCCCCCTCGGAGCGCCCGTATAATCATCCATGGGGTAACTATAAGGGTAGGGGTCCAAATGAAATATTTGGGCCTTACACTGGATGGACGCTGGGGGTTCGGGGCTCACTTCACCCGGCTTGCCCCGAAACTTGTTTCCGCCGCTGCTGCACTGGGAAGGTTGTTGCCCAATATTGGGGGGCCCAAGTCCGCGTGCAGGCGTCTGTACTCCGGAATAATCCGGAGTATGGCTCTGTACGGGGCCCCCATCAGGGCGGAGGCTCTCAACGCCTCAAACAAGATCCTCTTGCGGAGACCGCAGAGGATCATAGCGTTGAGAGCCATAAGAGGGTACCGGACGGTCTCTTGGACGGCAGCCACGCTCTTGGCGGGTGATCCACCGTGGGAGCTCGAGGCCGAAGTGCTTGCGGTGGTCCACGCTTTTCGAGCGAACGAGCGGTTGAGGGGCGCCGTACCGGACTGGGACGCGGTACGGCGCATAAGAAGGCGGGCACAGGATGCGGTTGTGCAGAGGTGGGGGGAGCTGTTGGAGTCCCCCCAATATGGCCGGGCCACAGTGGAGGCGGTCCGTCCTCATTTGGCGGCCTGGCTCAAAAAGCGAGGGCCGCTAACATATAGGCTGGTGCAGGTGCTCACTGGACACGGGTGCTTCGGTGAGTACCTGCATCGGATAGCCGGGCGGGAGACGACCCCCGTCTGTCATGCGTGTGGAGCTCCCACGGACACAGTGCGCCACACATTGGAGGAGTGCCCAGCTTGGGGGTCACAGAGACACGACCTGACGAGTGTCGTCGGAGGGGACCTCTCGTTGCCGAGCGTGGTTGAGGCCATGCTCGGCAACAAGAGGTGTTGGGAGGCAATGGTCTCCTTCTGCGAAACAGTGATGTCGCAGAAGGAGGCCGCGGAGAGGGTCAGAGAGGAAGATGCCTTTGCTGACCCGATCCGAAGAGCACGGCGAGGCAGAAGGAGGAGGCGCTATGCGCATCTCCTGCCTCCGCCGTAGTGGAGGGACGGGATGTTGGGTGGGGGGTCGGGGGACCTCCTGCTCAAATTAATCCCCAGAGGGGGGACCTAGTCCCACCTTGAAGTCTGCGGCCTGGCACCAATGCCAGGCCTGCCGCCGGGGCGTCACAGTGCATACCGATCCTGTGGCGCTCCGTAGTAACGGCGGCGAGGGCAGACCGCTGGGTTTTAGTGGGTAGTCTGGACAAAAGTTCAGGAGCCCCACATAACCGCCCGAGTTCCCCCCGGTCTTGGGCGGTATGCGTAAATGCATTTCCCAGCGTAAACAAAAAAAAAAAAAAAAAAGGTTATAAACTATCTGTGTCCCAAATTTCATCCAAATCCGTTCAGTATTTTTTGCGTGAAGGAGTAACAAACATACATCCACACTCACAGACTTTCGCATTTATCTATACATCTATACAAATAAATAAAATTGGAGTGTCTGTTTGTAATATCAAAATAAGACCATTTCAATAAATGCATATGAAAGTACATACGACACCTATAGCAAAACCGCGATTTTAAAAAAAATTGTCTGTCTGTCTGTCTGTCTGTGTGTTAGTTCCGGGTAATCTCCGAAACGGCTGGACCGGTTTTGACGGGACTTTCACTGGCAGATAGCTGATGTTATAAGGAGTAACTTAGGCTACTTTAATTTTAG
This sequence comes from Notodonta dromedarius, assembly GCA_905147325.1. Lineage (NCBI taxonomy): Eukaryota > Metazoa > Arthropoda > Insecta > Lepidoptera > Notodontidae > Notodonta > Notodonta dromedarius. The sequence continues at coordinate 2,916,937 of LR990187.1, forward strand.
AAAAACAATTAGGGTTACGCGTAAAAAAAAACACATGAAATCAAAGAGCATCTCCGAAACGGCTGGACCGATTTTGACGGGACTTTCACTGGTAGATAGCTGATGTTATAAGCAGTACCTTAGGCTACTTATATTTAAAAAAAAAAAAAAAAAAAATGGGTCCTGTCGCGCGGGCTCAGAACGCGGAGCGGGCTTTTTTGTTAAGTTAAATTCCACGCGGACGAAGTCGCGGGCTCAGCTAGTAATATTATATATAAGTAGGATTATTGTATTGGAATTAGTACATTAAGGTAGGGCTTAAGGCTAAAGCGCCCATCTAGCCCGCGAAGTTCAAATTTTTTGAGTTCTTTTAGAAATTTTTCAAAATCTGACAATAATAAAAGACAAATTTTGTAATTCGCGAAAAAGACCGTGTGCAGTGCATTTATTAATTTATCCAACTTACTCTAAAACATTTGAAGAACGACAGCTATCCAGATAATCTGGCAATTTTTGTATATTTAGTGATTTACTAGTATCATATCCACCGTGATAATATTTAGAGTAAAATAAATGTATTAATAAATGCACTGCACACGGTCTTTTTCGCGAATTACAAAATTTGTCTTTTATTATTGTCAGATTTAGAAAAATTTCTAAAAGAACTCAAAAAATTTGAGTTTCGCGGGCTAGACAGGCGCCTTCACCTTAATGGGTATTTTAGCAGCGTGGTGGATTTTGGCATGAGTTTGGCAGGCCCCCCCCCTCGCTTTGAGGGGAGGCCTGTATCTAGTGCTGGCCTAGTTAAGGGTGGGTAGAGTTTACAAGTCTTCTAAAAACTGTCTAGATTTTCAAAAACATATTTTCCTTCACCGTTATGTAGTGATAACGTTAATAGGATTACGATTGCTACACACAATCAAACATTAACAAGTGGGTCGGTAGATATCGACACTGGTTTAACCACACGAGGGAAACCAGAGAGCTTGGGGTTTTTTTTTAATTTGATAATCACTAATTGTTCGTTGTAGTAGGTAGGTATTATGAGTCATATATAATCTACTAGCTGTGTCCCGCGACTTCATCCGCGTAGTATTGGACTATCTGGTTAAAAAGTATCCTATATGTTAATCCCGGTTATAATCTATCTGTGTTCCAAATTTCATCCAAATCCGTTCAGTAGTTTTTGCGTGAAGGAGTAACAAACATACATACATACATACATACATACATACATACATACATACATACATACATCCACACTCACAAACTTTCGCATTTATAATATTAGTAGGATATTAATATTATAAAATGGGAAGATTTGATTGTTTGTTTGTTTGCATTGAATAGGCTCCGAAACTACTGAGCCCATTTGAAAAATTCTTTCACTGTTGGGAAGCTACACTATCCCCGGGTGACATAGGCTATATAATAATAATAATTTAGCCCTTTTGACGTCCCACTGCTGGGCACGGGCCTCCCCTCAACATGAGGGTGATTCAGGCCATAATCCACCACGCTGGCCCAGTGCTGGTTGGCGGATTTCACATGTCTTTCGAAAATTGGTTAGATATTCTAAGACATGCAGGTTTCCTCACGATGTTTTCCTTCACCGTAAGCAAGTGATAATCATATAGCAATTATGATTCGCACATACATTTCGAAAAATCTAGAGGTGCGAGCAGGGGTTTATAGGCTATACTAGCTGTGCCCCGCGACTTCATCCGCGTAGTATTGGATTATTTGGTTAAAAAGTATCCTTTATGTTAATCCCAGTTATAATCTATCTGTGTTCCAAATTTCATCCAAATCCGTTCAGTAGTTTTTGCGTGAAGGAGTAACAAACATACATACATACATCCACACTCACAAACTTTCGCATTTATAATATTAGTAGGATTTCTAAGGATTCCTCTAATTTTATTACGGTACCCTAAAAAAGAGTCGAACCATTTCGCCACGGACTTCCAAGCCATGTTTGAACTTAATTCAAACTTCAACAAGATACATCAGACGATTTTAGTTGTGTGTTTTACCATTGCCCGATAGCGTTGTTCGGCCTATCACTGAATGAGTCATTATCATTTCATTATAACTACTCAATTATTTATCACTACACTAGCCGACCAGACAGACGTTGTCCTGTCTTAACTTTGAATATTGAATTCGAATTGTTCCGCTCAATTTTCTTAATTGTTTCTTTCATAAGAACCTTCTCCTGATAATAATAAATGCAACAAAAAAAGAATTAGCGAAATCGTTCCATCCGTTCATGCGTGATGCGATTACCAAGGAAATAGAGATTCATTTTTATATATATTATATAGATTATATAGACTAGCTGTGCCCCGCGACTTCATCCGCGTAGTATTGGATTATTGGGTTAAAAAGTATCGTATATGTTAATCCCGGTTATAATCTATCTGTGTTCCAAATTTCATCCAAATCCGTTCAGTAGTTTTTGCGTGAAGGAGTAACAAACATACATACATACATACATCCACACTCACAAACTTTCGCATTTATAATATTAGTAGGATTATAAAACAACGTCCCTGAAAATATGTTTGCGTAAACGAACACAAAGGCGTGGGCGTTTTGTGGAAAAACACGAGACCAGTAATGGCATTGGTCTTGGGTTCACTATCTTTGGTTCTTTACACCACGTAAGGGCTACTTCTTAGGTACCTATCCTTAATAATAATAATTTAGCCCTTTTGACGTCCCACTCCTGGGCACGGGCCTCCCCTCAACACGAGGGGGATTCAGGCCATAATCCACCACGCTGGCCCAGTGCGGGTTGGCGGATTTCACATGTCTTTCGAAAATTGGTTAGATCTTCTAAGACATGCTGGTTTCCTCACGATGTTTTCCTTCACCGTAAGCAAGTGATAATCATATAGAAATTATGATTCGCACATAGATTTGGAAAAATCCAGAGGTGCGAGCATGGGTTTGAACCCAAGACATGGTGCCCGCAAGACGCGTGCTTTTACCAAATTAAATTAAAGATATATTATGTCTTTAAAAATATAGTTTGTTCACAAACCTTCTATATCGCGTTTGGTTTCAATATCTATACAAATAAATAAAATTGAAGTTTCTGTTTGTAATGTCAAAATAACAGTTTTTTTACTCAATGCATATGAACATGTATAACAACAAATAACAAATAAAAACTTAATTTTTTTTGTCTATATGTATGACTGTTTGTGCCGAAACGGCTGGACTGATTGTGACGGGACTTTCACCGGCAGATAGCTAATGTTATTACGAGTAACTTGGGCTACTTTTATTTTCTCGAAGGAGCACGCGGGCGGAGCTACCGGCAACAGCTAGTACATAATGTTTTAATACTGAACCCATAATTACTTTTACGATCCCCGCTTGACCGTTATTTGGGTGCTTCAATATCAAATCAATATGCTATTATTTGCGTAATATTTGTTTTGTTATCGCCGTGGCGTGTTATTTTATTTTTAATCTTGCATCAGTTTCATGTTCAGTAAGTACATTGATTATATCGTATTTATCTGTTATCTATGAGTAAAAAAAATATTGTCTGTGGTGGTGACACAATACGAACAGTATCTATACAAATAAATAAAATTGGAGTGTCTGTTTGTAATATCAAAATAACACCTTTTCACTAAATGCATATGCAAGTAAATACGATACTTATATAACAAAAACCTGATTTTTTTTTTGTCTGTCTGTCTTTCTGTCTGTCTGTCTGTCTGTCTGTCTGTCTGTCTGTCTGTGTTTGTTCCGGGTAATCTCCGAAACGGCTGGACCGATTTTGACGGGACTTTCACCGGCAGATAGCTGATGTTAAAAGGAGTAACTTAGGCTACTTTAATTTTAGAAAAACAATTAGGGTTCCGCGTAAATAAATAAAATCACATGAAATCAAAGAGTATCTCCGAAACGGCTGGACCGATTTTGACGGGACTTTCACTGGTAGATAGCTGATGTTATAAGCAGAAGGTTAGGCTACTTATATTTTAGAAAAACACAAAAATGGATCCCGTCGCGCGGGCTTAGAACGCGGGCGCGGGCATTTTTTGTTAAGTTATATTCCACGCGGACGAAGTCGCGGGCTCAGCTAGTATTTTAATAAAATATAGTCATGTCAACGTAAATGCCACCTTGAGCTAAGATACGGAAGAAAGAAAATTAGTTTAAAGATAGTAGCACAGACATCAAATGTAAGAAATTACAAGGTCCCTAGTTATTTCTAGCTTTTTAATGCACCCAAATTTATTGAAATAAAACTATTTTTACGGATTATATCGCGTTTATTTAATTTTATGTTCCCGACGTTTCGGTTGCTTTACAGCAACCGTGGTCACGGGGGGACTGAGGTGTTAGACGTCCTGATGTCATAGTTAAAAACTGGGTACCCTCAAAATTTAGTTGGTGTTTGCGGTCCGATCCACGCAGAAAGTGCTCACTGTGTCTTGAGGTCTTGCAATGGTACGCTTGGTTTTCGATTTAATTATATTAATTACTGGATCCCAAGTTGGTGGTAGCACCCAGCCATCTTCCCTATTGAAATTAGGATGTTTTTTAATTTCAATGGCCTCACGTATCATCCTTGGTCGGAATTGGTGTTCTATTGCGAGGATCTGTGGTTTATCAAATCTGATATAATGGCGGGTGCGGTCCTGTACATGTTCACAGATTGCAGACTTCGTGGAGCGCCGGTGTTTCACGTCAGCTATGTGTTCTTTTACGCGGGTTTTTACTGATCTTTTAGTTTGCCCTATGTAGGAGAGCCCACATTCACAATCGAGTTTGTATACCCCTGCATCTTGTAGAGGAATGTGACACTTGACAGGTGGTAAGAACTGACTAATCTTCTTGGGTGGCTTGAAGTAAGTTTTGATTGAAGCCCGTTTCAAGATGTAGCCAATCTTGTCTGTGACACCTCTTATGTATGGTAGTACAGCAGGCAGACGCTCGACTGTGGCTGGTTTCACTCGGTCACTGTGATGGAGGCGCGGGATCCGAAGCTTGTTGTCATGCAATACTTGCTTGACGTGACGGATCTCGGCAGCCAGGTGTTGCTCATCACAGATCCCTTGTGCTCTCTGAAACAAAGATTTTCCCACGGTAGCTAACTGTGTTGGATGGTGGTGAGATTCACCGTTTAAGTACCTATCAGTATGGGTCTTTTTCCTATACACGGTGTGGCCTAAGGTGTTATCAGGATTACGGATTACTAAAACATCTAAGAATGCTAGAGTGTTGTTGGCCTCTAACTCCATTGTAAATTTGATTTTAGAGTGTATGGAGTTAGAGGCAAACTTACAATGGAGTAAGTTTGCCTAAAATGTAGTAAGTCCAAATTTACAATGGAGTTAGAGGCCAACAACACTCTAGCATTCTTAGATGTTTTAGTAATCCGTAATCCTGATAACACCTTAGGCCACACCGTGTATAGGAAAAAGACCCATACTGATAGGTACTTAAACGGTGAATCTCACCACCATCCAACACAGTTAGCTACCGTGGGAAAATCTTTGTTTCAGAGAGCACAAGGGATCTGTGATGAGCAACACCTGGCTGCCGAGATCCGTCACGTCAAGCAAGTATTGCATGACAACAAGCTTCGGATCCCGCGCCTCCATCACAGTGACCGAGTGAAACCAGCCACAGTCGAGCGTCTGCCTGCTGTACTACCATACATAAGAGGTGTCACAGACAAGATTGGCTACATCTTGAAACGGGCTTCAATCAAAACTTACTTCAAGCCACCCAAGAAGATTAGTCAGTTCTTACCACCTGTCAAGTGTCACATTCCTCTACAAGATGCAGGGGTATACAAACTCGATTGTGAATGTGGGCTCTCCTACATAGGGCAAACTAAAAGATCAGTAAAAACCCGCGTAAAAGAACACATAGCTGACGTGAAACACCGGCGCTCCACGAAGTCTGCAATCTGTGAACATGTACAGGACCGCACCCGCCATTATATCAGATTTGATAAACCACAGATCCTCGCAATAGAACACCGATTCCGACCAAGGATGATACGTGAGGCCATTGAAATTAAAAAACATCCTAATTTCAATAGGGAAGATGGCTGGGTGCTACCACCAACTTGGGATCCAGTAATTAATATAATTAAATCGAAAACCAAGCGTACCATTGCAAGACCTCAAGACACAGTGAGCACTTTCTGCGTGGATCGGACCGCAAACACCAACTAAATTTTGAGGGTACCCAGTTTTTAACTATGACATCAGGACGTCTAACACCTCAGTCCCCCCGTGACCACGGTTGCTGTAAAGCAACCGAAACGTCGGGAACATAAAATTAAATAAACGCGATATAATCCGTAAAAATAGTTTTATTTCAATGTGTAGTATTCGCGTAAATATAAGAAAACAATATGTGCACCCAAATTTTTTAAACTCGTTTTTTTTAAGCGAAGCTTCTATATGGACGTTCGGGGCGCTCGCAGCGCGGCCACTTTATCTGTGCTAGGCGTCAGACGTCAGTAGCGTTACACGACATATATAGGTATACAGAGTGGCAGCTGCGGCGCCCTACGCATCCTACTAATATTATAAATGCGAAAGTTTGTGAGTGTAGATGTATGTTTGTTACTCTTTCACGCAAAAACTACTGAATGGATTTGGATGAAATTTGGAACACAGATAGTTCATAACCTGGATTAACACATAGGATACTTTATATCCCGATAATCCCGAATTTTTGTAAAGTTAAATACTACGTTGATACTAAGTTAAATACTACGCGGACGAAGTCGGCGGGCACAGCTAGTTATACTGTAAAGCGTCGCTTCTTTCGGGCGTCCCTGGACGGCACTGTTTTTTATTTACTTAGCATTTTTCGATTCTATTACCATTTGATTAGCATTCTTGGGGCCCTGTTTCAGTAACATTGTGGAAAGAGACGTGCAGCTCGCTAGCTCGCGGTACGAAAATATATTTATTAGGCCTGACGGTCGACCTTCGCTAGTTACATAGCTCAAACATATAAATTGATTCTAGTATTGCGACTATGGTATTTATTACCTTTCCACATCGCGTCAGTGTAGACCTAAGAAACAACTTAAAATAAATAAAATAATATAGCCCTTTTAACGTCCCACTCCTGGGTACGAGCCTCCCCTCCATACGAGGGGTATTCAGGCCGTAATCCACCACGCTGGCCCAGTGCGGGTTGGCGGATTTCACATGTCTTTCGAAAATTGGTCAGATTTTCTAATGCATACCAGTTTCCTCACGATGTTTTGACGGTAAGCAAGTATTTATCATAGAGAAATTATGATTCGCACATAGATTTCGAAACACCCAGAGGTGCGAGCCGGAGTTTGAACACAGGACCTTGTGCCCGCAAGGCGCGTGCTTAACCAACCGGCTATCACTGCTGCATGAAGGCGGAAAATTTCGGAAAAGGCCTTTTCGTAATTTGCCCTGGTCTTGGTGTCTCCGGGATCGCCCCCAGTCCATTGTACGGTACCCATAGTACAAGCTTTGCTTAGTTTGGGACCGCACAGTTGGTGTGTCAGTCTGGCGATATTTATTTATTTACTGTCAGCTACGAGGGCGGGGCCTTCTACCCGCTAGGCTATTGACGCATTAACTGCAGTTAAATTATGTGTACGTGGAAGTAGGTAATAATAACAAACTATCGCACGATTTGTCGGTGGGTGTGTATAGACGCGTTGATATAATATGGTTTGATAAATTGTCAATTGATATGCCGCGTAGCGGGGCGGCGTTGTCGCTCCATGTAAAGAAAACATTACTTTCTAGTTTGAACAGACAGACAATTATTATGAGTAGGTACCTATATTAATTTATATTAAGTAATAGTAAAGGGTTTCATGGTTACGTTTAGGGTTGCCACATTTTTAGTTTTTTTTTTGTAGTGTAACAAAAGAGAAACAATCGTACGACCTGCGTGATGTTAAGCAATTGACCTGAAGGCGAGTGGGACTGAGGGGAAAGGTGGGAGGGAGGACGGCTCACACACAAAAAAAACATCAAAATCGGTCCAGCCGTTTAGGAGGAGTTCAGTGACAAACACACGTGACGAATAATTATATTATAGAGATGGGAAAAAAATTTTTTTTTTTAATAATAAGGGGAATTTATCAGATTATTTTGAGATTTTCTTACGTTTCTAAGAAGGGTTCTTGAAAATATAGTGGTAAAAATTGCTACATTTTACCAATTATACGACATAGAATAGTGGTCAGGGTTGCCAGAAACTGTTCAAAACTGTTTCAATAAAAAAATAATCCCATCCCTAAATCAAGTTTAAATTGGGTTTTAAATCAATAATATGGTATTATTTCCTCCTAAATATTGCACATTTTCTTCCTCAGACTTACCTAATTAGTATTATTTCTGTACAAAAAGCTGGCAACCCTTGGTAACCATATCTCAGATTGTCGTCACAAGTGACCCCGTCGCGGTATCGCGATCAAAACAAATGACGTAACACAATGGCGCCTCTATTATTGAAGATAGTTTATTGACGATTACCTAGGTAGGTACCTAATTGAGGAAATGAAGGTCACTAATTAGTTAGCCGCAGACAAAATGAATTGTACCTAGCAGAGAACCTAGGTTATGTAGGTACTAGTGATGGAACATATCACAGCTAGCATGTGAAAAATCATTTTATATAGGTTTTCATAAGTAGCACCTGCTACTGACATAGATGGAAACTGTTAAAAGTCATCGCAATCATTGCAATGACCTCGCAAAGCGTTCGGTACTGGCACGATTTTTATGATAAATCACCGACCAGTGACTTCACAGCATTACGACTCATAGTGAGAATTCAGTATGAATAAAATCATTGACTGTGAAAAATCACAGGTGAAATAACAGTGAAAGAAAAATATAATATCACGTAATGAAAATGAATTGAAAGTAGCAATCATTTCCATGCCTAGTAGGTACACAGACCAATAAGACAAGACGGCGCTTAAGTCCACTGTTGCATAAATATAAAAATAAAATTTGTCAAAAGTTCGCGAAGTATCGGGGAGAACGGCGAATTCTGATAGGTCCGAGGTCGAGCCATGAATGGAATTGAATTGAATTTAAAACGAATGGTCATTATATTACGCTTTGCAATTAATTAGCAAATGATTTTTAACAGTTTCTACCTAAAACGGTAGCAAGTGCTGCCTATGAAAACCTATATAATATGATTTTTCACATGCTACCTGTGAAATGTTCCATAACTAATGGTAACCCTTACCGGTCGTCTTAAGTCTTAAGGCTCAAAAGGGCTTGTACCCAGGACCGTTAAACTAACTATATATAAAAAAATCTTGTCTTAAGGTGAAGGCACCTGTCTAGCCCGCGAAATTCAAAATTTTCGAGTATTGTTATAGTTTATCCAAAATCTGAAAACATTTAAGACAACATTTTGTAATTGCCGACAAAGACCGTATGCAATGCATTTATTAATATCCAACTTACTCTAAAACATTTCAAGAACGACAGCTATCCAGATATTCTGGCAATTTTTGTATATTTAGTGATTAGTATCATATCCACCGTGATAAAATTTAGAGTAAAATAAATGTATTAATAAACGCACTGCATACTGTGTTTGTCGGAAATCACAAAATGTTGTCTTAAATGTTTTCAGATTTTGGATAAACTATAAAAATACTCGAAAATTTTGAATTTCGCGGGCTAGATGGGCGCTTTAGCCTTAATCTATTTATTTGTTACACACGACTTAACATTCCACAAACACTCGCGCATAAAGTACCAACATGTCAAGAGGACAATTGGAAAGATTTGCATAACTCAATCAAACCACAAGCGTTATTGTAGACCAAAACCAACCTTATATTATTGGTTCTAGGTTGGTTTTAGTTTGCAGAAGTGTGTGTGGGTTGGTTCCATTTTGCAAAACTACTTCCAATTGCGTCCGTCACGGCGTTAATCAACGCGACAGATGGGCGCGCACAGGCTCATTGTTCCGGCACGCTGGTGATACCAAAGTCCTTGTTTACAGTCGTTTACTAACAAAGAAATGAAGAACATACATCGGACGACGAGTAATAGGGTGTGGGCACACATATAGATTTACATAGATAACGCAAATGCATGTACTTCGCGTTTCCGAACCCCGACCAAGCGTCAAGGTTTGGTCGCCGATAACTTGTGAACGAGCGGGACTACAGATATAAAAAATATGAGTATGAGCGAGATAATCACTCGAGAGAATCGTAGCGGGCGGAGGGGCATCGGCGGCATCGGTGTCTTTGAATCGGTTTGGATTTCCCGTCACTAAATTTCAGCTGTGACGTCACAGTAGGTGTTAAAAATTCGGCACGCTTGGTTTCAATCAAAATCGTAATACTTGCTTCTATGTAAATCTAAATCTGTGGGTGTGGGGGATCAGAAACGATACAGGTTGAAACAGAAAGGGTATATTTTTTTTAAAAAACTTAACTTTGTAATACCAAAACTATCAGCTTTGGAGGAAACTTGAAAAACCCAAGGTGTTATACGAATACAGCTGTTGACAGATTTCACAAGTCTACAAAACCTTTAGTACTTCAACTGTCCCGATAGTTTTAGGTTTACAAAGTAATGTTGCAAAAACAATAGTATACCCTTTCTGTTTCACCTGGTGTACGGTGGAATACTGAACGCAAAAGTTGATAGTCAAGCTGTAGCTAGTTGTCTACAGCTCATATAGGGCTGGCTCGACTGGGAGTACTACCACGGAGTACCACCCTCACACAGAAGACCGTCGTAAAGTAGCCATAATGGCTGGGTTTCGTACGATTTCCGAAAGAGCCGGAAGACGAATCTATACAAATAAATAAAATTGGAGTGTCTGTTTGTAATATGAAAATATCACCTTTTCACTAAATGCATATGAAAGTACATACGTCACCTATAACAAAAACGCGCTTTTTGGTTAAGTTAAATTCCACGCGGACGAAGTCGCGGGCTCAGCTAGTTCTATTATAATACTAGCTGACCCGACAGAAGTTGTCCTGTCCCGTCTTTTAGGGGTATGAAAAGTAGATGTTGACCGATTCTCGGACCTACCTGATATGCATACAATTTCCTTAAAATCGGTCAAGCCGTTTCGGAGGAGTATGGTAACTAACATTGTGTCTCGAGAATTTTATATACTCGTATAAGTAGAAGATAATATAAATATCGCTAGCCTAACACACCAACTGTATGGTCCCAAACTAATCTTATACTATGGGTACTATACACTGGACTGAGGGTGATCCCAGTGATCCCAGACCTGGGCAACTACGAAGAGGCCATTTCCGAAATTTTCCCCGACGGGAAACGAACCCGCAACCACCCGGTGTAGTGAAACGAGCAGTCTACGCTCAAACCACTGCGCCAAGCGGTCGTCATCATATCCAGATATCATTTGGAAATCTCATTTATAACAAACATTATCATCTGTTGAATTGTGAAGGAAAACATCTCGAGGAACCTGCCGGCCTTTCGACGACATAAGAACGTGTTAAATTCGCTACCCGCACGGGGCTGCTCAATCATTAAAATTTGATAAGTAACTTTAGACGAGACATACGTAAATACAAACATGAATACATAGACTGATAAAAACATAACCCTTCGTTCTGGCTTCGACGTAGTCGGGTGAAAAGAACTCGTGCCCATCAGTAAGCATTTAAAAAATGTATTTAGTTTCTTCAGTTTCATTATTAAATTTGCGACATAATAAATATCTAACCTATTTCTCAGTTTGTTTTTGGGACTAGTCCCGCCACACACTCCCACCACTGTAACTCCTGTAAGCCAGGATCGACAATGGTGACCAATAATGACGTCGAGGTTTGACCCTCGACGAGTCCCGGGGAAAAGTTAAATTGTCTTGGAACCCGCACGAATTTAATCGAAAGAAATAATAGGAGGAGTTGGAAGAAAATATTTCCACTTCCCTCCGGTGCAAAGCGGGAGACAAAATATATGTAGCTGGTATGGGCTAATTGCCATAGAAACAAGACTGTTACAGCTGATTGAAGACCAGTTGTAAGGCACCACGGATCGTAATATGACTAATTGGACCTAAACTCGTGAGCTGATTATACTTGATTCCAATAATAGGTATGGCAAAAGCGCTTGAACGCACGGAAATTGTCCCTAGTTTCCTTGTGGTCTGTGTAATAAAGTGCTCCAGATGTCACTTGCAGGCTATTTAGCATAGTAGTCCGTTCGCCTATTTCTCAGTAATATAATTATTGTATTAGTGATAAGTCTGTTTACATAACCACTTGGGTTTTTCCTTAAACAATTTCAATGCTCTTCAATAGTTACCTACTAGTGGTGGACCAGTGGCTTCATAGGATTAGTGTCATGAAAATTCACAATGAATAAAATCATTGACCGTGAAAAACACAGGTAAAAAACCAATGAAAGTAACTAATAATTTCACGTAATGAAAATGAATCGAAAGTACCAATCATTTCCATGCTCAGTACATAGCTACTACCTACATTAAACAGGAAAATATTCATCATCATCATCATCATCAGCCTATACTTGTCCACTGCTGGACATAGGCCTCCCCTAATGAGCGCCATAGCGCCCTGTCTTCAGCTCGCCGCATCCAGCATCTGCCTGCAGTCTTTCGCAGATCGTCATCCCACCTGGTCGGACGGCGTCCTACACTACGCTTGCCGAGTCGAGGTCTCCACTCAAGAACACGTTATTAAGGATAATTATTATGATACTTAATTTTTACGACCGCTTGGCGCAGTGGTTTGAGCGTAGGCCGCTCGACTCACTGCATCGGGTGGTTGCGGGTTCGATTCCCGGCAGGGTAAATTTGGGAAATGGCCTTTTCGTAATTTTCCCTGGTTTGGGTGTCACCGGGATCGCCCCCAGTCCATTGTACGGTACCCATAGTACAAGCGTTGCTTAGTTTGGGACCATACAGTTGGTGTGTTCGTCTGGCGATATTTATTTATTATTATTTATTTATTAATACGGACCTTAGATGGTTTTTATACAACAAATTCGAAAAACAAGCGTACCACCCGTCTGATGTTAAGCAGTAAGCACAGCCTATAGATAGATGCTTGTAATACCAGAGTAGCTCAAGTAGAGTGGTTTTGAGTACGCTTTGACAAGTTATTTTGTATTGGTATGACATAAATAATCCTCTTTCTCTGTCCAGGCGATCTTCCTTTGGAACGCGCTCCCTCTGAGTATCAGGACGGCAAAAAGTCGGTTGTCTTTTAAGGTGAAGGCACGAGAGCACATTCGCAAGAAGTTGGTAGAATCGTCACAGCGGTAATTCGTTGGACTTATTTTCTTAACAATTTTGTTTTATATGTATGTATGTATGTATGTATTTATCAATATATGTATATAGGTATAATTTCCTCTCTATTTCTCTCGTTTTAGTTGCACCCGCCATGTTGTTTCTGCACCACCCTAAGGTCGACTGGTAGATAGTGCCTAAGGCATTAAGTCCGCCTTTGTACATTGTATTTTTACTTGTGCATAGAGTTTAAATAAATAAATAAGAATGACATTTCCAAGATCATTCTCAGACTTGAGATCGATTTATTAATAGGGAGCTTAGTCATGAGAGCAGTGATAGCCGATTGGTCAAGCACGCGTCTTGCACCAGGTTCCGGGTTCAAACCCCGGCTCGCACCTCTGGGTTTTTCGAAAACTATGTGCGAATCATAATATCTGTATGATTATCACTTGCTTACGGTGATCGAAAACATCGAGAGGAAACCTGCATGTCTTAGGAATACTAACAAATTTTCTAAAGACATGTGAAATCCGCCAACACGCACAGGGCCAGCGTGGTGGAATACGGCCTGAATCCCCCTTGTACTTAGGGGAGGCCCGTGCCCAGGAGTGGGACGTCAAAAGGGCTAAATTATAATGAGTAGTATTATTATAAGTCATGACCGGAGTGTTTACCGATTCACGTTTAACTGTAGTGATGACGTATTAAGCAAAACGGCAAGATATAGGAACCTCCTTTGTTACAGAGCACAGAGGTAAATAAACTCTTGTATAATGTTATAACTACGCTATATTGAACCTTATAAAAACCATCGTAAGGCACATTATCAGGCGCCGGCGGTTAAATAGTGTTTATGGAAACTCTAGATGACTTTACAATAGTGTTGTAAGTTAGTCGACGAAAATTTTTTTTTCGATAATTACGACTTACAAAATTTGATGTAGATAATCAATGTGTTCTCAGTATGTAAGTAGTTACATCATAATGGGATACAATTACCTATTGAAAGAACTGATGAAATCGATTCTTGGATTGCAACGGGTTTTTGGAAAACAATGAATCATGTTGTTTATCGTTTGCGTGGGTATGTTCAAGGAAAATGTCGGAAGCAAATCACTACAAAAACCCTAATTACATCGGGTCATTAGGAGTGGTCTTTAGTAGGTATGCTTTTGATATGTCATTTTGTCTTGTTGTGTGACATATTCAAGATCGCTTTCAGACTTGAGATCGATTTATTAATACGACAGATCAAATTCCCTTTATACAGCTTATGATATTATATAATTAATATAATATCATAAGTGATAACTTTATTTTTACGACGGAGGCCACACGGTCATTTTAAACAATCTATGATGACTGCTTGCTTAAAAAATGGGAAATAGTATGTGAAATCATCAATTTAATATTTTTATTACCTGATTGTGTAAATAATATAAAAACTGTCGTTATTCTTGCAAACATAAATAAATAAACAGTAGATAATATTTAGGTCTGTGCTTTACAAAAACAGCTGAGGTGACGTGTCAATAGTGGACTATAAAATATCGATAAAATCCCCGCCCATCACTAGAGGCGAAGTATCAACTGTATAAAAAAAATATGTTGCAAAACCAGTACAGTGTTGGTTTTATTACCTACATACATAAGTTATGTGTAATATCTATATATATATATATATAAACTAGCTCTGCCCCGCGACTTCATCCGCGTAGTATTGGATTATTGGGTTAAAAAGTATCCTATATGTTAATCCCGGTTATAATCTATCTGTGTTCCAAATTTCATCCAAATCCGTTCAGTAGTTTTTGCGTGAAGGAGTAACAAACATACATACATACACTCACAAACTTTCGCATTTATAATATTAGTAGGATGAATCTCTATTTCATTGGTCATCCCCTCACACGTAAATGGATGGAACAATTTAGCTAATTAATTTTTAGTTGTGTTTATTATTGTCAGGAGAAGGTTCTTATGGAAGAAAAAATTAAGAAAGTTGAGCGGAACAATTCGAATTCAATATTCAAAGTTAAGACTGGACAATGTCTGTCGGGTCAGCTAGTTAAAAAATAATATTGATGGAAACTATTTTGTCTCAAAATCACAACTAAATTAAATTTGACACAATTGTTGATGAAAATAGTGGCCAAGTATGTATTTTGAAAAGGAAATTTCCATGAAGCTTATTGAACTTAATTTCCAAATATAAAAGTAGTTTTACACACAATTGGCTTTCACATTTCGCTTTTACAAAACATTGGCAAGCCGCCATTAAAATGTCTCAGTCAGGACTTTTCTGGAATTTGTGTGAAATCAGACTGAATGTCTTAATGTAGATTCAGAACAACGAGCCACATTCTCTGAACTGATCTTTCAATTGTGAATTGTGGTCAAGGAAAATATTCATGATGAAACCCAAACATCTTCCCAATGCCTTTTCACTTTCACCAACCACCGCTGGGCTAGAGTGGTGGTCTATGGCCCAAATCCCCCTCGCATTGAGGGGGAATTTGCCTGATATAATGGCAATTGGTATCTATAACATTAGAACTGAAATTACTATTTGCAAAATAAGGGTCTACTCTGCCTGACCCTTCCGGCAATACCTGTGTTATAGTATGTTTGTACATATATAACTTTCAAGGTTTTTCAACAGTCAAACAGCTCTCAAAGCTAGCTTCTTAGTTTAGTTAGCTAAATCTCCACAAGACTTATACCCGTATTAAAAAAATGATCTCAAGTCTGAGAGCAGTCTTGGAAATGCCATTCTTATGTCATAATAAGCGTCAATAGCCTAGTGGTTAGAGGGGCCATCCTCGCAGCTGAGAGGTTCCGGGTTCGATCCCCATCCTGGCCATTAAACTATTGACATGAGCCCACTCCTAGCACAAGCATAAGTTTAGTTGGAGGGGCTAAAGGGAATACTAGTTATGTGATAAACACACATTGCTAGTAATCTTTTTTTTTTTTTTATTATTGTACAACATGGCATGTCAAAAGGGTACTCAATACCACTCTCAGACTTGAGATCAATTTATTAATAGGTGCTTGCTTTACTTTGGTAAAAATGAACAGCTAAAGTATTAGTTGTCTAACAGGTATTGTGATAATGGGTTGCCTGCTCACATTGCCTTTCTGTTCCTGGGAATGTACTTCTCTAGCTAAGAGTGACCATTGAGCTTATTGCTGGCTCTTTTTAGTGGAACCAGCATTCTGAACTGGTGGTAGATTCTGACCAAACAAAAAATATTTTTTTACGAAAATTAAAACTTAAAAAAAAAACCTGGGTGTACTAAAAATATAGAAATAACTAGGGACCTTGTCATTTCTGTCATTAGGAGTCAAAGCCACTATCTTTACAATACGTTAGTATTACTTCTTAGGTACCTACCTCTACTTGAATTTGCCCTGACTTTTAATACCTATTGAAGTTTTTTTGCATCGACTTGTAAACACACAAAGTATCACGAAACACAACACCAGGTATCTACGTAGCTACGTACGGAGCATGGTCAATGTACAAATTACAAAACTAGCCACCTAATTATAAAATAATAAAAGTATTATAAGTATGTTCCTAAATACCTAATTTAAGAATAAATTCTAAGATTAATAAATTGCTTAGATATTAGTAGGTATAATAAAACGTGAACCAAACTTTACACGATGTTTACGATATTAAATTACGCTTTTATAACGATATAAAAACAGTTATCCAGTATAAAATTACATACCAATTTTTGCGAAGCAGCGGCCACAACAAAAATATCGTCGTAATAAATAAAAAAACACACACAAATTAAACACTGAACACGCACGCAACTCACAATGTCTTGTTACAAATTAAAAGAAACTAAAATACTCTAACAAAATGGGTATTTTCGCGAAATTGCGATACACATCCGTCATCTCCCATAATTTTACAACGAATGAAATAATTAAAATGAATGAATGGCATTGAATTTGAAAGAAAAATGAATGAGGATCCATGGACTACAATCACTCGATTTTTTTTTTTTGTCATTCATGGGTGTGTTCCAGACGTATTTTTTCAATATTAAACATGACTTTTTTCCTTCTTTCTCCGTCTACGATATGCCTTTCACTTGTCTTTGTGTTAAATATTAAGGGTCAGCAGAGACGGGCGGAGTGGCCGGTGATGCGACTAAATGTATTAACAATCTAAACTATATTTAACTAGCTGGCCCGGCAAACTTTGTTTCGCCATTGAGGCTATAAATGTGCTGATTTAAAAAATAATTAATTAAATATTTATTTCAAAATACAAATATAAAGATTATTTCTTGGCCATGTATTCAATTAAAACTATTATACAGATTTTATCGTGTTTATTTCCTTTTTTATTTTCCCGAAGTTTCGGTTGCTTTACAGCAGCCATGGTCACGGGGGACTGATGTGTTGGACTTCCTGATGTCAAAGTTATTAACTGGGTACCCTCATATTAAGTTGTTTTTTGCGATCCAATCCACGAAGAAATTGCTCACAGTGTCTGACAACTATTTGCTTGAAATTACGTATATATATCGGCGACAACGGAAGAAACAGGGGAGCCCATCGCTACATCATCTACTTGCTTGTAGAACTGTTCATTCCACAACAGATACCCGGATGTGCGCCAATGTCTTAAGAGTTCAGCATATTCCTCTGGCATGTTATTCTCCTCTAGCTTCTTTGATACTATTGTGATGCAGTCTGCTACACGTAGGCACGTAAACAAAGACTGAACATCAAAACTGACCATGGTTTCATTGTTAGCATGATGTATATGTTTAATCTCACTTACAAAATGTTATGAATCCTTTGTATGTGCTCTTGTGTGTCCTCTTAGTAGTGAGAGCACCTTCGCTACGTGCTGGGCCAGACTGTATGTTGGTGTGTCAATCTGGCTTACAATGGGACGCAGCTGGTCCTCTGGCTTGTTTATTTTAGGTAACAATATCTTTGCCATGTATTTTGTTGCTTCGTTTGCACTCTACATTGAAGCACCTTGTGATAGACTACATTTTTCGTTTTATTATCAGGCGCAAGAACAAATAACGCTGATGGTCTTTCGACCCGTAAACATGCCACAATCAGTACTTGATAAAGATTCCTCATTGCCAACCGACCCGTTTCACGGGCTACCTCTCTTAGCTCTTGTTATTGAGAAGCACGAATTCGAGCCACACTACCGCGGCGCTCTTCGCTTCCAATTTCTTGTTCTTCTTCAGTTCTTTTATTCGCAATGTTTCGAATCTTAGTTTCATTACAGCTTTGTAGCGAAAGATCAGATTGTCTTGGACGCGGCATGTAATGATAATATCCGCACAATAAGCTAATAGAATTTCGAAACTGACAGATCAACTGTAAACTTCAAAATTTCAAATTATCAAAAATATTCAACCATATTTAACTATAGACATTTTAGCCGTCAGTTCCCTTTTTTATACCATTTTTAAATAATCAACGACTAGACTTATTTTTGATTCTTTTTTTTTTTTGCTGTCATTGGCGTTTATTAATGTCACGTTTTCACGTTTTATGTCAAGTTCCACTGGAACGGGATAAAAAGTATCCTATAACCTTCTCCTGGTTCTAAGCTACCTCCCCACCAATTTTCAGCCAAATTTGTTCAGCCGTTCTCGAGTTATAAATAGTGTAACTAACACGACTTTCTTTTATATATATAGATGAGCTGCTTATTTATATTTATGCAAGTATATATAATTGCAGTCGTATAAAGCTATAAGTTAAGTTGAATTTAGATTGCTCGATTCGATCCAGAAGCACTTCAAAATAGCGTCCGAACGCTATTTCTTGAGGGCTTCTGAGCACACCAATCCCTTAATCGTCGCCGCCGCCGATTATGCACCTACACCCGCGCCAGATACATGCCGCCGCAGGCCGCGGCATGTGTTGCTGGACCCCCCCGACCCACTCACCGTTCTCCTAGACTCAGATGTCGAAGAGAACGACACACGCACACTCCCCACCAGACACCGACCTCGCCGGCGAGGTCGACGTACCCCCGCTTCCGCTAGAAGGTGCGTCTACTTACCTAGACGCACCTTGGCACCCGACAAGCCCGCTGAGTTTCTTGCCGGATCTTCTCAGTCGAGGTCGCGTTCCGATCCGGTGGTAGATTTACCCTCGCCACCTCTTCTGGCAGCGGCCCAAGCCGAGGTCGTGTCCCTTGTGGCGCCCTTGAGCTAGCTGCCCCCCTGCCCCTCTGGCTGGAGCGCACTCGCGCTCGCCCTCTGTCCGGGTGAAGTTGTTATGGCCACTCTGGCCAACAACGTATAGTCATATCAAAAAAAAAAAAAAAAAATAATTTAGATTGACTACATTTAGTCGCTTCGCCTAGCTAGTGCAACCCGGTTTCAGTAAAGGGAAACCCTAACTACAGATCTTACTGGTAGGCACGCTGGCGGGAAAGTTCCTGAAATTCGGGAATTTAATTTTATATTATATATTTATTTTCACTTAAAAGATATTACTTATTTAGTATTTTCGGGCTCTATCGGTGAAAAATTAGCCCTATAACTACCCCGCCTTCTTCCAGGGTGTCTTCTTTTGTTTTGCCATCATAATAATTTTGTTTCAAGATGTAGGTATAAGGCCTATGTAACCTATTGACATTTAAATCTTCTGCCAATCTTCAGTCTCCCTTGCACACATATTTACTGAAAGGGAGCATTAAATATTTCTTACTGAAGAGAAGCTTTTGATTGACAACGGCTCAATTACCTACAAGTCTTGAGTCTCAACCATTATGTTATCAGTGGTCACAACCGGCCAATAAAACTAAACCAGAAACAACTTCGCATTGTACCTATGTAAGTGTTGTTTGAAAAACAATTCGCATTTTTTTATTTCCCAAACATATCACATGAAAGTTCATTGTGTGCCGTAGAGAGAGGATTTACTAGAGTTTATCTTGTAAACCTGACAGTCGTAGGTTAGGTATATTCCAAATGATATCTAATATCCGAGCAATATTCGTTATAAATATATTAGTGATGTGCCTTCCTTATCGAGATTTCCGCCACTTAGACATACGAAAGGAATTTTTATACAGAAAGAAACTGAATAAAATAAGCCAAGCCAGAGAGAGTGTAATTGATAGTAAGAATTCTTTCAACGAAGAATTTTTAGACGGTGTCGTCCATTATAAAATAAGCGGTAAAAGTAAACATACGAAATGGAAAAGGATACATGAAATCGAAAAGGATTTCAGAAGGTTGTTGGCAATGAAAGGGGTCACTTATAATTATAAAAGGGATGTCTCATGGCGGACATGGCGATATGTTCTTTATCCTACTGGAAAAGAAAATATAATATGTTATAAGTGTAATGGCGAAACAGAAAATTGCAAAAACTGTAACGGCGGAGTTTGGGTATGTTTTTTAAAGTCCTACGTTTCATCAGATGATTACTTAACAACTGGTTTGTTATTATTATTCTAGTTTTCTGTTAATTATTATTTAAATTCCCTTCCCATAGACAATAGAGGAGAAACCTCCGCCATGCCCGTATGAATTCTACTCACTCGTAGACGACGACGTATTATGCGGTGCTAATTACACACAATACAAGGACGTCAAAGCTTCCTGCCCCTCGCAGATAAAGTTTACAGACTTGACATCCACTTGCGACAACCCTATCGAGACCACGTGGCGGTTTACTAGGGTGTTCAACAATTCTAATAAGTATGAGAACGTGATATGCGCCGGACGAGATTACTGCGAGATTTTTACTATTTACGAGGTGAGTACCTAAATAAATAATAATTAAACCTTTCCTTACCTGTAATAAGAGTACCTATGTGATAGGTGTTAATTCAAATAACAGCTTAGAATGATAATTAATTTCAAAACTCGGGCCGTTAAACCGTCGGTCGGTCCGAGTTAAAAAGGGGACCCTGAATAAAAACTTCTTACTTTTGATATTTCTACACGTTGGTTCTATTAAAAATACAATATAAATAATCCCAGCTTCATAGCGCCCCCTAGGATACACCCCAACCCAAAGTTCCGTAAAATACTCAAGATACCTAGGTAGGTATAACTTTTGTAGCTAATCTTTAACAAAACTATAAGTAGGTGCAATTTCATTTCAGATTTCCCCTGAACACGTTGTATTCAGAATAATCAACTCGTCTAACGTCGTTATCTACTCGAGAATAATGAAACCAGGCAATATCAATTATATATGTGTCGAAGAATGCGGCACATACAACCCTATTGCAAAAACAGTGATCAAAAATGAAAATCCTTTAAAATTAAATATGTTGTCTCCCTCTATTAAAACGAAAAGAGAGAACAAACACAATTCTGAATTTGAATCATTGACAATGGAAAATGAAATGTCAAATATTGACTGGAAACTACCCGCAAAAGTGAGAAGAAATGGAATCAATACATTTAATACATATTCTGAGAACAATGATTTAAGGCTTCACGAGTTTCAAAGGACCCCTATAACAACGAATTGTAAGGAAGTTGAGAAGTTACCTATGATGATTTTTATGATGATTATTAGTTTTTTTACATAATAATAGCCTGTTAGTAGACATAATTAAATTAAATACTAAGAGATGATCACAAAAAGTGTTAATAATGACTTTCTTAATTTTTTTTATTCATAACTAAACTTATACTGGTGCTTATTATGTTTTCACAAACAAAACTTGACTAAATGATATTTATCGCCGTCCTTGATCGTAAATGGTCGTAATCTATAAGCAGGACAGCATTAATTATAGTTCTGTCAAACTTAGTTTAGTGTTTTAACGACAACAGAATAGGCACCACAACTGCAGTCAAAGACATTAAGCAAATTCAAATAAATATTATTTATCCTTAAATAAAAATACACGACCTGCACATCTTTGCAGGAAAACGTGGTTAGAAAGGTTATAATTCGCCCAGGATCGGGAACAATTTAGGGACTAGGGAGGGAGGAAGGAGGCTTTTAAAGGCCTATTAAAAATAAAAACTATTGTTATAACGAAACAGTTATTTATAATGGCTTGAAATGCATTAATAATATTATCCATCTATCTAAAGCCTGTTACTTCCACAAACTAATGAAGACCTCATTGTTTTGTGGTTTCTACAGCAGATGGGGAAAAAAGGTCAATCCGCTGTGCATTGCGGCACGACGCCGCATGCGTCGACTGCATCTACTGACAGTGTTACCGAAAGCACCGCTTGCCCGATGTCTCGGAAGAGGCCATGTACTTTTATAAGAGCAGGAACACATTATAATAATGTAAAATACGAAAAGAAATTATAGTGCTACAAACTTTAATTCGCCCGTGGCCAAAATATGGAACTAAAAATATTCAATACAAAAATGTATTATTATGACAATCATGTAGCGACGCTCTCAAGCGCCAAAAGATCCTTGTAGCACTATAAGTTTGACATTGGTGCCAATTCTGTTGGCGCAAAACTAAAATTGACTAAACAACTGTATTGCCATCCTTTTCATAGTTTAAATGTATGAGCAAGAAAAATACATTTTGATGTGTCAAATTTAGTTTAGTCGTTATTTGACGACAACATAATTAAATTAAAGTCCGACGACAGAATTATCCAAAAGGACAAAGCCATAACAAAAAAATAATGGCATCATTGGTCGTCTCTATAGTGCGTACATTTCACGAAGACGCGTGCGGTGACTCTTATGACAATAGCATAAGTGTCAATTTGAAATACACACAGCTTTGTGAACTTAACTTACTATAGAACATCAAAACCGATACATGGAGGTTTGACTGTAGACCAACGAACTGGCGATATTTACGGTAGAATTATGAAACATACTTATTATATTCTATAATACAAATTACCGATTCATGATAACATCTAAGGAACTTCACTAAAATCTTGTTCCTTGTTTGTTGCTTATCTACCTATCTACCGGTATTGCGGTATCTTAACCTTTGAGGACGAAGGTCAGAAATAGTTCCCGGAACAGAGGAATATCATGTATATCCTTTATTGTCGATAAAAATAACGATATTTATTTTAAAACAATCTCGAACCGTCAGAACTGGTCCCCACAGTGGTAAAAACTCGACTTCATAGCAATCAAAACAGTCGCATTGTATACCTGTCTCTTATATTCTCAAATGTTATCTGTTGAATTTGAGTAGAAGAGAATTGGCACACCATAGACATTTATAAAAAAAAACAGTGCCGTCTAGGGACGCCCGAAAAAAGCAAAGCTTTAAAATAAAAAGCGTAGCGCGCCGCAGCTGCCACTCTGTATACCTAAATATATCGTGTAACGCTACTGACGCTTAGCACGGATAGAGTGGTAGCGCGGCGAGCGCCCCGAACGTCTGTATAGAAGCTTCGCTACAAAATGCATGCTCTATGTTTGCAAAACCTCTTTGGTTCAAAGACAATTTTGACAACGTGTTATTGTATGGTATCGCGTTATCTAAACCTTTGAGGACAAAGGTCACAAATAGTTCCCGGAACAGAGGAATATTTTATTATTTCCTTGTCGATAAAAATGACAATATTTATTTTAAAACACTTTCGAGTAGTCAGTACTTAATTTTATAGGACTGAGAAATAAAAAAGTTGACCGTACTAAATCTGACCGGACTAAAGACACGACTCTCTACGAGGACGGCAATGCAGTGTTCTATAATGAAATCACATCCTGTATACAAAGTAACCAATGGTAAACTTAGACCTTAGACAGACCAATAAGCTATAGACGCCGTATAGCCGGACACCCCGCTCGCCTAATGTATACATTGCCAGTACACATCTGACATTGAACTAAACTAACAATAGAACTAAGGCACTAATTTTAAATATCAAATAACATGCATTTGTCTACAAATATATCGAACTGACAGTAATAAAAGTCTTAATTAGGTGCTTACATGAAATTAAATAGGTATCTATGTGCTTATACCTACGTAAAAAAACTTTTCAAGTAGTTTATTTGACCCCAAAACTGTAAATATATAATAACTTGTAACAAGGGTACAACAATTTCAACACGAACTGGGTCTGTTTAAAAATATGACAACACCAATGCCATAGTTATTAATTTTAGAAAATTACTATGATATTGCAAAGATTCAATGCGAGTCATAAAAACGCGCCAAAATTATGCACCTAAATTGACATTTAAAAAAATTATGACATATTCGATAGGAACATGGCGCATCACTATGCTTTCTCTTAAGGCACATAATAGTTGAGTGAGAGTGTGATATCTATAGTCGCATGATACCAATATATTATTATATTGGTATCATGCGACTATATATAGTTCATGATAATAAAGGTGAAGGCGCCTGTCTAGCCCGCGAAATTCAAAATTTTCGAGTATTTTTATAGTTTATCCAAAATCTGAAAACAATTAAGACAACATTTTGTGATTTGCGACAAACACAGTATGCAGTGCGTTTATTAATACATTAATTTTACTCTAAATATTATCACGGTGGATATGATACTAGTAAATCACTAAATATACAAAAATTGCCAGATTATCTGGATAGCTGTCGTTCTTGTAATGTTTTAGAGTAAGTTGGATATATTAATAAATGCACTGCACACGGTCTTCCTCGCGAATTACAAAATGTGCCCTTTATTATTGTCAGATTTTGAAAAAACTCTAAAAAACCTCAAAAAATTTGAACTTGGCGGGCTAGATGGGCGCTTTAGCCTTAATACCTATTGAGGAGACTAAGTCATTTTTTGTTCATGTGTCTTGGAATAATACGAGACATAAGAGATTAACACTATAATGTATTATTTAAATAAATAAATATCGGAATACAATTATATTCGACTTGGTGACACACGGAACAGACAGCGAGAGAGAGAGTCGCCCTATCGAAGTATATAAACCTCCTTGCGTCCTATATTTCAACACCCTCCTCTGGACGCAATCCCATTGCCTTGGTGAAGGCCTCGTGCTTAGGTCGATGCAGTCCCTTCGTCAGAGCATCTGCCGTCATGTCTTGAGTGCTCTTGTAGCGGACGGTGATTTCATTGTTTGAGATCCGCTCCCTCACAAAATGGTAACGCACATCAATGTGCTTGCTTCGTGCGTGATAGATGTCGTTACCTGAAATACTGATAGCACTTTGATTATCACAATAAATTAACATCGGCGTATCTGTCAGAGTAGGCCAGAAATCTTCTTGTAATTGTTTGAGCCATATGGCTTCCTGTATCGCTGTGACCAGTGACATATACTCTGCCTCGGTGCTCGACAAAGCAATAGTGGGCTGCCGTTTAGAACACCAACTAATGGCAGCACCTTTGTCACCTTCTTTAAAATATGATGGTTGTTCCATAAAGATTTCTTCCTCAATATCACCTTGTAAAAATGCAGAAACTGCATCCATCTGTTGTATCTTTAGGTTGTGTTTCACGACTAAACCCATCACATATCTGATAGAAGAGTAACGTACCACCGGAGCATAAATTTCATGGTAATCTATACCTTTCTTCTGTTAGAAGCCTTTAGCAACCAGTCGTGCTTTATACCTTGTGACATTACCCAACTCATCAGTCTTCGTTTTATATACCCACTTGCATGGAATAACTTTCCTATTATGGGGTGGATTAACCAACGTCCATGTATTATTAAAAAGTAAAGATTGGTATTCTTCTGCCATTGCTTCTATCCACTTGTCTGCCTGTTTGCTCTCAATGGCTTCGGAAAGGCTTTGTGGATCTTTATCTAAAATACCCATGGCAGATTCACCATTCATACAAACAAAAGACTGGTCTGTATCTATATCGCTTTCTTTACTAGGTGAGTCTGTTTGATATATTTCACCTCGTCGTGGAAGAACCTTCTTAAACTGTGGGGTCTCAACACTCTCATCAGGTTCGTATGTTACGTCATCAGGATCGGAGTAGTGCGATGATACTGATGTCTGGTTAGTATTATTATCATCATCAGTGCACCTGGAACTGGTTTCTTCTGCTACATCCACATCATCTTCAGTCAAAGGTAAGTAAATCTTTTTGGATATATGCAACTCTTTATTACATATTTTCTTTTCTTTATTCTCGTTACTAATAACTTTTTCTTTTTCAGGAACTGACTCATTTCTTATGAAATGTTTATCTACGGTGGCCTCGAGGAATACAACGTCTCTGCTCACTATCGCTTTTTTGGTTTTGGGATCTATGAAACGGTAACCCTTTACACAGTCACTGTACCCAACAAAAACCAACTCACGTGATTTAGCATCTAGCTTCTGACGACGTTCTTTTGGTATATGCACCATCGCCTTGCACCCAAAAACCTTCAAATGGTTTAAATCGGGTTTCTTGCCTGTCCAAACCTCCTCCGGAGTGATGTAAGACAGCGCTCTTGTCGGTGATCGGTTGATAATATGAGCTGCCGTAACTACTGCTTCCGCCCAATAATTATTATGTAATTGGGCATTTAATAGCATACATTTGGACCTTTCTATTAATGTTCTATTCATGCGCTCACTCAAACCATTTTGTTCTGGCGTATAAGGGTTAGTATTTTGGTGCAAAATACCAAACTGCTTCAAATATTTAGAAAAATTTACATTTATATACTCCTTGCCATTGTCAGTCCTTAACTTTTTAACTTTCTTGTCCAACTCATTCTCGCTTCTATTTTTAAATTCGATGAATTTTTCCAGTACCTCGGTTTTACTTTTAATAGGATATACAAACACTTTACGTGAAAAATCGTCTATGAAAGTAACAAAGTACCGGGCACCTCCAAGTGATACAGTTTGTATCGGTCCACATACATCGGAGTGGATGACTTCTAGCAACTCAGTTGCCCGGGAGCCTTCACTTGGAAATGACTGTCTTGTTTGCTTACCTTCTATACAACTAATACAGGTAATATTATCTTTCTCCGGAGACAATTTTACACCGGTAGTGCAGTTCGGAAGTTTCTTCATATCAGTAAAATTCAGGTGGCCCATCCGTTGGTGCCACAGGTAGTTATCATCTTCAGTAATGGCGGGCATAGCGTGAGCTTCTGCATTCAGTATATCTAATCTATACATATCATTTATTAGGTTGGCACTTGCTACTGTCTGTCCTTCATGGTTAGATATTTTTCAACCTTTTTCATGAAATTCAATTTTGCAGCCACTTTTTATCATTTTACTCACTGATATCAGGTTTGTAGACAAGTCTGGTACATAAAGAACATTTCTCACCTGTATTTTATCGACGCATCCTTGTGCATTCAGTACTTTGATAGTTACATTACCACAACTTTCTACACGGAGTACTTTACTGTCAGCAATTCTGATACTTTTTATAGGTGGAGTTGATATATCATCGAGCCATTCCCTGTACATCGTCATGTGCATCGACGCACCGGAGTCGATGTACCAGTTCAGCGAGTCCTGCAACGTGGTGGCTGAAAAAGCAGCAATAAAACCGTTATCTTTCTTATCTGTTTTATTTTTCTTATGCCAACAATTTTTGCTTATATGTCCAAATTTATTGCAAGTGTAACATCTGGGGCCCTTAGAATGCCCTTGTTCTTGCTTCCGCTGTTGTCCGCTTTTTGAGTTTGAGTAAAATGCGCTAGATTGACCCGGCTTTACCTCCTGTATTAACTTTATTTTTATTGAGTCAGCACAAATTTTTACTCCGGAACTCTCTATGGCCATAATCATGGGCTTGTATGTATCCGGCAAGCCCGCCAGCATCAATGTCCCAAGCCACTCGTCATCGACTTTAAATCCAATGTTTCGTAACCGGTGCGCGGAGGTCATAATTTTATTCACATAGTCCTCCACGCATGTACTACATTCCAGAGTGGTATTTACTAAATCTTTTAGCAAACTAACTTTTCTCGTTAGCCCGGAATCTTCAAATGCTCGTGACAAGTTGTCCCAAACCTCCTTTGCAGTAGCGGCTTCTCTAATATGCACGTAAATCATGGGATCAATGAGCAAAATAAGTTTTGATTTCGCCTTGACATCCTTTTTAGGATCTACAGTCACTCCAGAACTGACCTCGATACATTCCCATAGATCTTCAAGCTGCATATAAGCCTTCACTGCAAAATTCCATGTCGCATAATTTTCTCTTCCAGACAGCTTTTCTATGCTCATAAACCCATTATGGTTAATATTTGTCGACATTATTGTGTGTTTAGGCTGAAAACGCTGAAAGAGAACTTGCTTTCGATACTAAACTGTAATACGACCGGCGACCGGTGGAATTCTAGGTTATGAAAATTTTATGACTTTGACTTTTTTCAAAATATAAATTTTAATTTTCAATACTTATACCTATTAGGTATGGGACGGCCCATAACCTCTTGGAATAATACGAGACATAAAAGATTAATAATATAATGTATAAATATCGGAATACAATTATATTCGACTTGGTGACACACGGAACAGGCAGCGAGAGAGAGAGTCGCCCTATCGAAGTATATAAAATTAAATGACATTACTGACCATTAGTTTCGTAATGAAACATAGATTAGTAGAATTATGTATATACAACAGTATACATAACTATAAAAGGCATTTTTCAGTCTTATGTCAATTTGTACGACGCTATAAAGAAAATAATCCGTAATAAGATGAGAGCAAGAGAGTTATAAAAGCTCCATTGTTGCCTCAAACTTAGCTCTTTTGAAAATCAGAGCTGGCAGCACTGCCTCGGTTCCTCTCTATTGGCTAAAACCTAGTATTTTTTTTCATTTACACCTTTCCACAATTAATTTGGCACCTTTTCTTTTATAAGAAATATAAAATAGACAACTTATCTCTAAGCATGCAGTATCAACAATAACAAGTGGAAGACTTAAAGTTACTATAGATTCTTCTTTTAATACTATGCTAATTATTTTTGTCTAATAAATGCCTGAAATGCTTAAAACGCGATGCTCAAGACCGAACGGGATGGCGGCGCATTTTGGAAGCCCTCTGCCCCAGCTAGGGGACACAGGAACATAAGTAATAAATGCCTGAACAAATAGTTTCATCACTTTTGCAGTTTGCGAAGAAGACACAATAGTTAAACATTGACTTATCATAATTTGCTCCAGTCTTGGTGCACCTGGGATAACCTTTGTTCAGTACAGTACCCATAATACAAGCATTACAAGCATTACATACATTTATAGGACCTCACAGTGGGTATATTTGTCTAGCATGTATATTGATTTAATAGATTTTGCCTGCTGCTTTGCTAGCATAGATTTTATTTTATGGTTGTTGACAAGAGCACTACCCACCCGGTCCAATCAGAGCTAAGAACCATCCAAGTGACCCCATGCATACAAAAAAGAGAGACATAAGAGTGGAGTTTACAGTTCAATAACAATGCACAGACCAATAATAAGCTATAACACCACATATCCAGACAACCACACTCGCTAAACATCCATTGCCTTACTTCTTCTGATCTTACATTTTGATTAGTCCATCCACAGCTTGACTTAGAACAGACTAATTAAATTCGCCGCCATCCCTGATACCCAACCAACTTTTGAAGATTACATTCTCATACAATAGTGGACGTAAGTGGTGTCTTGTATTATTGGTCTGTGTTATAAAGTTACCCTCATTTCCTCTCTCTTACTCTAAATTTACCGCAAACATGATTTACCAGCTGATAATGTCTTTTGAAGGTGGAATCGCACTCTTCACATTTAAACCTTCTGATTTTCAAATGCCGTTCTCTTATATGTGGCTGCAGACTTTTCTTTAACATTTCCTTATTACAATAATCGCACACAGCCTTGGAATATTGCGAGTTATCTTGGCTTGCAAACACGGAAGAGATGTAGTCTTTGAATTTAGAACAATCTACATTCTTTGTCTGAGAAGTTTTCATTTCAACATCACTTTTTTTAATGTTAATTATGTTATTGTTCAGTTTTGTAATTTCCACGCATATTTTGGACTCCATAACTCGTTCCACCCATGTTTCGTTCAACATTTTAGTGATGTGGCCAGGTTCTTTGTTTGATCCAGATTTTTCATGCAAATTGAAATGTTGTTTTCTTATGTGGTATTTGAGGAGTCTCTCTTCGCAGTAGCTGATGTCGCAAGCCATGCATTTGTACTGCGCTCGGTCGTACACATCGTCGTGGATTTTCAAGTGGCTTATCAGGTTCCTTTTGCCGACGAATGAGCGGTCACAGTGGTCGCAAATATGCGTTTTTTTTTCACCAAGCCCTGTGTGCATAGACACGTGTTTTTCGTAAACATCCCGTCTGTAAAATGCTTTTCCGCAATACGTACATTTGTGACGCGCGTTGACAGCACTATGTTGATATAAATGAGAGCGTAGTTTGTACGTGCTTCCTAGAATTATTTTGTGACATATGTGACACTGGTGTTTCATTTTGGATGTTGGTGGTTCGCCTTTTGTCTTCATTGTGAAGTAAAAAGTTTGTTAAACACAAAATAATAATAGTTTTGGAAACTAAAACGAAGAGAAAATAAAAGAAAAACAAACTTAACTAAAAATTGTTTTTAGGTTATGACATATGACAGCGTTGTTTCGTCGCTTTGATACGTGTCAACGTCAGCTGCTTTTGTCATTTTTCTTGCTACGAGTGAGAGCAATAGCGAGATATAATTTACACATGGATGAACGAGATGGATACAAAGCTCGAATGAATGAAACATAGGCTTAAAATATTTTCCTTCAGAATATAAATCTGGAACGCGCTATTTCCATAAAGCATGCGATTTATATTTTTAAATCAACCTTATTTGAATAAAAGGCTTTTAGTATTTCTGCTATCATAGTATTACATAGGTCCCTTACCAAAATGGAATTAATCTTTCTTCCTTTAGACTTAGTAGTGTCGGGATTTTAACTAACGCCAACTAGCAATCCAAAACAATTACTCATTTATTTATTTTATAATGGACCGAGTCACATTCTCTCAATTTCTTCGCCGCTTGCTCCGCAGTCAGATCCCGTTGGGACTGGGCCAGCATTTCATATCCAACCATGAATTTCTTGACGGAGGCTGACCGGAGTAGGGGGGGTAGGTAAAGGGCGTGGAGCAGCCAGTGGGGGGAGTCACCCAGAGTAGCTTTAGGGCCGGTAGGCGCGCCTGCAAGTATCAATTTAATAGTAAAATGTAGGCAGATTTATAGTAGTATAGACAATCTGTGGCTTTTTGCTACAGGTCATATAAGGACCTTGCTTAACAGGGTAGTACCATCCTCTCACAGATCGGCGAAAAGTAGCTACTATAGCTGCGTCTCGTATGATGAGTGGGAGACCATCTGAACCGTTCCCCTTCAGGAGGGGTATCCAAAGTCGAGCGAGATATGAGCGGTTAACGAACTTGGGCTCCTTGTCAAGGAGGGGCAGTAGGGGGGAGCTACATCGACAACCGCTTGGCGCAGTGGTTCGAGCGTAGGCCGCTCGGCTCACTGCACATGGTGGTTGCGGGTTCGATTCCCGCCAGGGCAAATTTAGGAAATGGCCTTTTCGTAATTTGCCCAGGTGTCACTGGGATCGCCCCCAGTCCATTGTACGGTACCCATAGTACAAGCTTTGCTTAGTTTGGGACCGTACAGTTGGTGTCTGTCTGGCAAATAAAAAAAAAAAAACATGCTATGTCCGTCACCAATAGGGTATTCCAGATTGCCCCCTTAGCCGAAAATCGGACGGGTTGGCGAATTTCACAAGTCTTTCGAAAATTGGTTAGATCTTCTAAGACATGCAGGTTGTAGTGTGGACATGGATTTTCCTTCACCGTAAGCAAGTGATAATCATATAGAAATTATGATTCGCATATAGATTTCGAAAAATCCAGAGGTGCGAGCCGGGGTTTGAACCCAAGACCTGGTGCCCGCAAGACGCGTGCTTTAACCAATCGGCGATCACAACTCATTAACAGTGAAAGAAAAACATAATATCACGTAATAAAATTGAATTTAAAGTAGCAATCATTTCCATGCATAGGTACACCCAGGCTTGGGGTGCTGGCGATATCTTACCATGAAATCCCATGCTATAAGGGAAGCTGCATTTGAACAAGTTATCATACTTCGTGGTCAGTCCTTTCATGATTTCAGCAAGACCTGTCTTCTGAACTTCGTTCAAATCGGTCATGCGCTGTGGACTACCGTTTATTGGCAGGAGCATGGTTTCATATGGCCATGTGGCCCAATACGGGACTAGGGCCAGCCATTCTGAGTTCTTCAGAACTATACGCTCCTGAAATATAGGAAAAAAAATGGTAATAATTATGGCACTACTCGCTGTGCCCCGCGACTTCATCCGCGTAGTATTGGATTATTGGGTTAAAAATCCGGTATCCTGTATGTTAATCCCGGTTATAATCTATCTGTGTTCCAAATTTCTTCCAAATCCGTTCAGTAGTTTTTGCGTGAAGGAGTAACAAACATACATACATACATACATACATACATCCACACTCACAAACTTTCGCATTTATAATATTAGTAGGACGTGTTGGCATCCCAACAAAACATTTTTTGTTGCTACAAACACTAGTCGTAACAAAGTTGGAAACGTCACACGTTCAATGGTGTTTTATTTATTAATTATAATGTTTTTTTCACCATAAAATAAAAGTTAGGTAGGTACTAATATTCAAATAATTGTGTTTTTTGATGAAGATAATATTAATATAGGTACAGTCCACATTCAAACAGGACGGACGGACGGACGGACGGACGGACGGGATGATCTTATAAAGGGTGCCTTGTAGGGACTATGGAACCCTAAAAATCAACGGGTTTAATTCCTGGCGGTGTACTAATAGAATTTTTTCAAAAATTCAATGATCGATTTTTAGGTTTTCATCAAAATCGTGTCAGAGACTCTTTTCAATAAATTATTCTCTATTCCTGATAGTTTCTGATTTTACTTGAGATCGATGTATTACTACAGGTTCATTTACATAACACCAATATTTACCTTCTTCTCTAACTCTTGCTCTAAATAGTCCACAAGTAATGATTTCCCATATTTATCGTAATATTCTTTTTGACATCTGGAAATAAAAATAGTTGTATTTCATTACCTAAGCATTTCATATTCCAATTCAATGAATCATACTAATATTATAAAGGGAAAACTTTGTTTGTTTGATTGTAATGAATAGGCTCCGAAACTACTGAACCGATTTGAAAAATTATTTCACTGTTGGGAAGCTACACTATCCCCGGGTGACATAGGCTATATTATATTTTCAAAAACATTAGGGATCCTTACTAAAACTCGAATAATGTAACCGCAATGTCCCGTGTGAAGCCGGGGCGGGCCGCTAGTGTAATATAATAATGGTGGAAGTGCCAAGCTGTAGCCGACATACTACAGCTCATATACGGGTTGACTCAAACGGGGTAGTACGACCCTCACACAGAAGATCGGCATTAAGAAGCTATTATAGCTGTTTCGTTACAATGAATATGAGAGCCGGAAGCCAACGAACCTCCCTCTCTCTATCCCATTCTCCTTCAGGTGGGGATTGTGCCACCAATGGCATTAGTATTACAAGCATCAACAGGCTACGGCAACAGCTTAACATTAGGCGGGACGTAGGTACGCTTGTTAGTTAAAGGTCTAGTCTAACTTTGAGTAATAGCTAAATCTAGTTCTTCAAGGGCAAACAAAGGACAACTTCCATCCTTCTTTTACAAATGAATTAGACGAAATTAATTATAAGCAACTGACGATTTAAACAAAAAAAAAAACAAAATGTAAAAAGACAAGCCCGCTGAATTTCTTGCCGGATCTTCTCAGTCGAGGTCGCGTTCCGATCCGGTTATAGATATAAGAAAAAAAAGGCATTTTGTAAATGCCCCCGTAGGCCTAAACAAAATACACGCTTCGACTTCGATTTTGACTTTGTCCTTTCCGACATCGGAATTATTCCTATGAAAAGGCCCTCAGGACAGAACAGACTCACCTGTCTTTAACCCTGGCCTCGTTGGGCAGGAAGCTGGACGCCCATATCTGGCAGTGAGGGTGCGGGTTGGAGCACCCCATGACTGCGCCTTTGTTTTCGAAGATCTGCACCCAGGTGTAGCGGCGACCGAGCTCTGTTAGCTGGCTTATCCATCTGGGATGAGACAAACTCAAACTCAAAATTGTTTTTATTCACGCAAGCCAACAAAGCATTTACGAAAAGTCAGAATCTACCACCGGTTCGGAATGCTGCTTCCACTGAGAAGATCCGGCAAGAAACTCAATGGTTACTCTTTTCAATGAATTAAAGATGGTGTACATTCTCAGGAACAGCAACAGAATATGAGCAGGCAACACTATTGTCACTAAATAAGTGATAGTAAATAATAATCAAGTCAATTATTATCATACTAAGTAATATTATAAAGAGGAAAACTTTGTTTTGTAATGAATAGGCTCCGAAACTACTGAACCGATTTGAAAAATTATTTCACTGTCGGGAAGCTACACTATCCCCGGGTGACATAGGCTACCTATAATATGTTTTCAAAAAAATTAGGGATCCTTACTAAAACTCGAATAATGCAACCGCAATGTACCCGTGCGAAGCCGGGGCGGGCCGCTAGTCTTCAATAACGAGTTAAGCTGTACATGCAATCATCCCGCCTATTGGGTAACCACACCCCTTAAAAGGGTTTGCAGGCAATTGCATTTTAATATACGATTTGGTTCGACTGAGTGACCGGGTAAAGCAGGGTCGCTGAGCACGAAGAATTTCGTACAATGACCTGTTATTACCTGTCTCTGTCACTCCCGCGTAAATCTAATACGTCTCGCTCACACAGTTGCCGTTTACAATCCCCGAGGACGGCGGTCACGGCAACTGTGCGAGCGATCCCAGTAACACCCAGACCAGGGCAAGTTACGAAAAGGCCATTTCCGCAATTTACCCTGACGGGAATCGAACCCTCCACCACCATGTGCAGTGAGCCGAGCGGCCTACGCTCGAACCACTGCGCCAAGCCGTCGTCAGCGTCTGCATAGCGAATATTATTGCTATTTGTTACTAGACACTCGCGTAATACATATTATTATGGGTGGGCCATCTTTTTTAAGGAATAAGAAGAACATTTACACGTACTCTTGGACCACGGCCACGATTTCCTCCACGGACATTAGCGGAATTGTCGTAGTGGAGTCAGGATGGAAACACATTACTCTGTGAACAATTATATTATTATTATTATTAGGAGCCTGCAGTGTCCCACGGCTGGGCAAAGGCCACTCAGCTGCCAAATTAAAGTGGAACTGGGCTGGACACCACTGGACTGCCAGACGACCTATGGATGAACGTGACCACAGTGTGGGTCCCACACAACACCAGACCACGCGGCAGACCCAAAAGACGATGGCCGGATGAGCTCGACTCATACGAAGCACATTGGTCTCAGACCGAGACCGCACAATTATAATGATCGAATAATAACAATTTAAGGGTACCGCTTGCAAAAAAGCGGTGATAGCCGATTGGTTAAGCACGCGTCGTGCGGGCACCAGGTCTTGGATTCAAACCCCGGCTCGCACCACTGAGTTTGACGAAATCTATGTGCAAATCATAATTACAATATGATTATCACTTGCTTACGGTGAAGGAAAACATCGCGAGGAAACCTGCATGTCTAAGAAAATCTTAACAATTTTTTAAAGACATGTGAAATCTGCCAACTCGCACTGGGCCAGCGTGGTGGATTACGGACCGAATCCGCCCCGCTTCCTCTTTAGTAAGCTAAGCGGTCTTCGCTCGAACCACTACTAACACCGGTGGTAGTAATGATGATGATGTACCTGCAAGTCCCCTTAGCGGGCGCCATCTGGAACAGCGGATGTTCCGGGGCGGGGGGCTCTGGAACACGCTCCAATAGGGCGGGGAAATCGTTCGGGAACACATATGTGGATGTGTATCTTGGATTGCGCTACAAATAAATGTGGAACGATATAGTAACCTTTACACACGTGTTGCATAACTATCGATTGTCTGTTGACCTTGAAAACTAGCCACAATATAGTAATAATAAGTAGTAGCGACAAGCAATAATAAATATCGACAGACTGACACACTAGCTGTATGGTACCAAGCTAAGCAACGCTTGTACTATGGGCACCGTACAATGGACTGGGAGCGATCCTAGTGACACCCAGACCTGGGTAAATTACGAAAAGACCATTGCCGAAATTTGCCCCGGCGGCAATCCAACCTGCAACCACCATCTGCAGTGAACCAAACGCCTACAATGCGATCCAAATAAGAATAGGAATGTCAATAACCTCTATCTGTCAAATGTCACTTGAAAAGTATGGTTTGCAAAAAACTTTTTGTATATAATATTTAATTATATAAAGTTATAAGTAATTCGTTTTTTTAAACCACTCGTAGACGATGAAAATTTTAGTTTTATTAAAAATACGGGTAATAGAATGCCCCCTTTGTATTATAAATAACAGTTGGCGTAATAAATTTAAAAAAACCAACAATAATTCATATTTTATTTTATAGCGGAAAGCAGCAGTTATGTTTTTTTCATTCGACCTTTGCAAATAAATTTGATTTAAAAAATATGTTGTTTTGCTCACCCTACCTACCTAAATGGTTAGAATTGACAGCTATGACGTCACAATATGCCGCAGAGTCGATCCTATTCTCATTTGAATCGTATAGTACGCTCGAACCACTGCGCCAAGCGGTCGCCAAGTTACGATTACAAAATGTTGTCTTAAATGTTTTCAGATTTTGGATAAACTATAAAAATAATCGAAAATTTTGAATTTCGCGGGCTCTCACCTGTCCATTGGATCGGACCGCTCCGGGTAATAAAGGGTTATTGGGGTCCGGGGGCTGGTCCTCCGGCGCCTGCTCCGTCTGCCCGCTCCAGGGTCGCAGGCAGCGGTGCGGGGACACCAGGATCCATTCGTCTTTCAGCGGATTGTACCGCACGTGCTGGTGTTCTAGATTATAAGACTAATTTGTAGGTTGAAATAAAACTATTTTACGGATTTTGTCGCGTTTATTTACTTTTTTATGTTCCCGACGTTTCGGCTGCTTTACAGCAACCATGGTCACGGGGGGGAAAAGAAACATAAAAAAGTAAATAAACGCTATAAAATCCGTAAAATAGTTTTATTTCAATGTATAGTATTCGCGTAAATATAAGAAAACGAATCACGATGTAGGTACTAAGGCCCGTATACATAAATCGATCTCAAATCTGAGAACGATCTTAAAAATGCCATACTGAAACGTCATCCCAGTACAAAATGGCATGTCAAAAGCGTACTCTAGATCACTTCCAGACTTGAGATCGATTTATTCATACGGGTGTAATAAAACTAAGTGTACTCGTATGTAGTTTAACTCCCATCCTCCTTATCAATTAACATTGATAAGCGGGCGAATAGTTACTAACTGAACTATCTCTTTCTGTCATCATTAATTTGACATTCGAAAGAAGAAAACTAAGCATGGTTTTATACATATTATTATCATGTATGATATCTTTTCCTGTCTATCAAACTAAATGATGTATAATATTCAACCGTACAATTCAACTTCAAAATTTTTAGATTAAGTATCAAAAAAAAAAAATGCCTCACCTACCGACCATCAGTCACATAAAACTCTGTTGTTGGCAAAATCATCGACTACCTAAAGATGAAAGCCATATTTTAAAAAAGAAGAAGAAGAGCTAACCAACCACTAATCCATGGTTATTAATATGTGGGTTATTGTTTAATTGGTTTTAATGTTCAAATCGCAAGAGCTAAGGCTGATTTAAATAAATAATTTTTTCCTTACCTGTTGGTTTAAATTCCTGCATTTTACTGCTAGTGATACGAGCGCTCTCGGCGGTGTCAAGGACACAACTGACTGAATTGGTCCGCGTTAACAACGCGGATTATTTATCATTGATAAAGTGTAATAAACTTTGGTCATAGAATAAAAGTGTAGATGTCAGAGTAGGTAGGTGATCAGAGATTTTTTTTACCCCCGACGAAAAAAGAGTGGTGTTATAAGTTAACATGTGTATCTGTGTGTCTGTTTGTGGCATCGTAGCGCCCAAGCGGATGAACCGATTTTAATGATTTTATTGTTAGAAAGGTATTCTGATCGAGATTGTTCTTAGCTATGTTGCATGAAAACCGGTTCAGCCGTTTGAAAATTATCAGCTCTATTGTAGTAAAAATGCGTTTCATTAACATGTGTACGATATGCCTGATGTTAAGCAGTTACTGTAACCTACATAAATAATAATAATAAAATAGCCCGACTCTGGCATCTCCAAAAAGTCACAATAGTTCCGATAGTCCTCTCTACAACTGGGGTAATCCCAAAACAGCTCCACCAGTCGCTTAAAACCCTCAACCTACCACCCAACATATACTCCATCCTACAAAATAAGTAATAAGAAATAGTAAGAAATTTCCTTCAGACAGAACAAGACAACATTCATAGCAATACTCAACGAACTGATACCACACCATTCAGACACACCACTTCACAGACTCCCCAACTAAGCAGGCAGGCCCCTACCACAGAAGAAATAAGCGCTCAACCTGAATCTCAACCAACAACACTAATAAATACTACACACCCTGGTGTACACTTGGCTTAGGCCCGTGGTCACCAGTAAACCGGTGTAAAAGCCGAGGAAAAAATGCACCCAAAACAATAATAATAATAATAATTTATTTGTCCCAACTAAAAGTAATACAAATTTCTCTTAATTATTAACAAAACCATAACAATGTTATAAATTATTTAAGAGATAATGTTAACGGCTTTACTAGTATAAACTGTGTTACAGCCGTCAAATGCTTGATATAGGTACTTACTTAAGGTGGGAGGCGCCTGTCTAGCCCAC
The DNA here is from genome assembly GCA_905147325.1 of Notodonta dromedarius. Lineage (NCBI taxonomy): Eukaryota > Metazoa > Arthropoda > Insecta > Lepidoptera > Notodontidae > Notodonta > Notodonta dromedarius. Next base: position 2,956,046 of record LR990187.1, read on the forward strand.
GAAATTCAAAATTTTCGAGTATTTTTATAGTGTATCCAAAATCTGAAAACATTTAAGACAACATTTTGTGATTTGCGACAAACACAGTATGCAGTGCGTTTATTAACACATTTATTTTACTTTAAATATTACCACGGTGGATATGACTAAATATATATAATCACTAAATATACAAAAATTGCCAGATAATCTGGATAGCTGTCGTTCTTGAAATGTTTTAGAGTAAGTTGGATATATTAATAAATGCACTGCACACGGTCTTTTTCGCGAATTACAAAATGTGCCTTTTATTATTGTCAGATTTTGAAAAAAATCTAAAAAACCTCAAAAAATTTGAACTTCGCGGGCTAGATGGAGCTTTAGCCTTAAGTCATTTCTCGCATGTTGCCAACCTGAAGGAGAGGCGGGACCAATGGAACGGGGAACGGTTCCCTTTCACGGCACTCATCGAATGATACACATCTATAATATATACTTTACACCGATGATCTTCTCAGTCGAGGTCGCGTTCCGATCCGGTGGTAGATTTACCCTCGCCACCTTTTCTGGCAGCGGCCCAAGCCGAGGTCGTGTCCCTTGTGGCGCTCTTGAGCTAGCTGCCCCCCTGCCCCTCTGGCTGGAGAGCACTCGCGCTCGCCCTCTGTCCGGGTGAAGTTGTTATGGCCAGTAAAAAAAAAAAACAAAAAAAAAAAAATTACGCCGATCTTCTGTGAGAGGGTGTTACTACTTTGAGTCTGCCCGTATATGAGCTGTACTCAATTAGGTACAGCGTGGCTGTATCACTAAAATTTGATTAATTAGTAGATTTCTGTTGCCGCGTATTTAATTGTTCTTTTTCCAACATCTCATTATAATTTGAATTATATTACAACTAACTAGCGACCCGCCCCGGCTTCGCGCGGCTCTAAAATTATCAGTGTTTACTACTATATTATACATATAAACCTTCTTCTTGAATCACTCTATCTATTAAAAAAACCGCATCAAACTCCGTTGCATTGTTTTAAAGATCTAAGCATACATAGGGACAGACAGACAGCGGGAAGCGACTTTGTTTTATACTATGTAGTGGTATTACATACAATAAATCAATTTTGTTATCAATACGGATATAGATGAAGGCGGTGCAGCAACACTCACTGTATCGGATGGTTTCGGGTTCGATAACCCGTGGGTTGTTGAATCCAAATGAATTAAAAACATAGATTGGTATATACAGGGTGTAAGGGGCATCGTAACGAAAACTGATACCATGGATTCAACTCATGATTCTGGACCTCACAAGAGTTGGAATTTTCCGTCGATATTTTCACTGATTGGACTGACTACAATATATATATATATATATATATATATATATATATATATATATATATATATATATATATATATATATATCATTGAACTTATTGTGCGTCCTCTATGGCTAATATTGCATATAATGTGGCGTCCACCTGCTTTCGACGTCCGATATACGGACGTCAGATCGGAGGATCTTTTCAATGATCGGGGCTTGTTATGGTTACATCAGAAAAGTAAAAAAAAAAAAAAAAAGTTGACGCCAGTTCACTGCCAATCTCGCTTTTCTGGATATCCCTTTAGTTCTGCTAGATTTTGACACAAAAATTAGTGGCGCTGTCGTCATTATTTGATACTTTCATTGTTAGCCGTATGTGACGTCCAACGAAAGATCGAAATGCGACGTTGCGACATCGTGCACACAACAATTTTGAACTTGTGCGATCCTGTTTATTGTTTATTACTTATATTCGCGATTTGTGAGTATTCACACGCGTTCAGTTGATATGTGATGTTGCGTCTGCCTTTTTAAGCGAAATGTCTAGAAAAAACCTTCGAAGTGAAAAGTTGCTCAAATTAATTCCCGGACTTGAAGGTAAGATTGCTACATTATTTTTTATTGTTTTAATCGATTGGTAGATAGATATTATTCATGATATAAATTGAAGTATAGGTATTAAAGTAGGTACTTAACCGTCTGCAAAAAGGAGGAGGCTTTAAATCTTCTGTCGTTTTATATTGAATCCTGACTGTTTCATTTTTACTTTTTTAACATGTACCAACCTATTCTTTTTTTATTAACTATACTTAAATAATTTTAGTGTCAAATAACAACATCCTCATGCCTCAACCTAGAAGAAAACATAAAAATGATTGTTACGACAAGAAACGTACATTGGTAAGTATTTTTTCAATTATATTTATGAGTAAGTAGGTAGGTAGTTAGGTAGGTTACCTATTATTCGCTAAACTAAATTTCTAAGCGCCATTCATTTATTACGTCAGAATCTAAAAAAATATTAGTAAGTACACGTTAAAAATACAAAATTAAAATCATCAACGCAAACAAGTGACGACTAGTTCACAAGCGGGGAGTTCCTGGGAGGCGCAGTGCGGGTGGCGCGTGTTTTACGTGATAAACGAATGACCCCATATTGCAGTTTGAAAAAATATATAATTATACGAGTATACGGACGTTACCATATCGTAAAAGTTTCAAACTATTATTCATTTGACATCCTGGACGTCAAATGACAAATATTGTGAAACTTTTACGACATTGTAACGTCCGTATACTCGTATATATCTAAATACTTGTAAACGGGCAAATGATTACATGTACGGACGTTACAATGTCGTAGAAGTTTCAAACTATTATTCATTTGACATCCTGGACGTCAAATGACAAATATTGTGAAACTTTTACGACATTGTAACGTCCGTATATGTAATCATTTGCACGTTTACAGGTATTTGGATATTATACGAGAATACGGACGTCACAATGTCGTAAAAGTTTTAAACTATTAGTAATTTGACATCCTGGACGTGAAATTACAAATATTGTGAAACTTTTACGACATTGTTACGTTCGTATATACCCATGTCTAACTAAATACGTGTAAAATATCTTAGTTACCTACCTAATAGTTTAAGGCAGGGGTCGGCAAGCAGTTTTAAGTGGGTCCGGATACTGATGATTTTTTCTTATCGAGTTCCAGAAAAAACTGATTATGATTCATCAGTTTTTCTTTATTAATTTCTTGTACTAGTTATTATTTCGCTTTCAATTGTTATTATAATTAAATTAAATAAAATGTAAAAATAAGGCGATAAATTGGCGTAATTATGGCTTTCAAATATATGAATGTAGGGCAAGTTTTAAAAAATAAGTATTATTTAAGGGATTTAGGTTTAGGTAGGATGACCGCTTGGGGCAGTGGTTCGAGCGTAGGCCGCTCGGTTCACTGCACATAGTGGTTGCGGGTTCGATTCCCGCCGGGGCAAATTTCGGAAATGGCCTTTTCGTAATTTGCCCTGGTCTGGGTGTCACTGGGATCGCCCCCGGTCCATTGTACGGTACCCATAGTACAAGCGTTGCTTAGTTTGGACCATTTAACTATAGCTGGGCATTAGCTCGTTAATCGTTAAGTTAACTTTAAAATATGTTAACGAACACTTTAACTTCAACACAGTACACACAGAACACAGTACCTACTATAAAAATAATTTTACGATTACTTAATAAAAGTACTATACAAGGTTATTGAAAACTCCCTGCTTATCTTTCAAGGACAGGTACCTGAGAAGTATATGAGCAACTTTTGTTCTACGACTTTGGACTGGGGTCGATGTTTTTTCAACTTTGTATGGAACAGCTGATCGATTATTCTAGGTCCTCATATTAAGAGTGGATAAGTCCGACTCACACTTGGCTAGTTTCTATTATTAATTTGTTGAGTAACTATGAGAGCATGTTCTAAGATCACTAATACCAAAGCCTGTAATTAGTTACCCGAATTATACTTTTATTTCACAGAGGCCCAGACTCAATCCGCCCTCAATATCAATACCTAATACCAGTACTGACGATTCATTTATGGATACTACTGACAATGAGAAGAATAGAGATGAGACTTATGTACCAGTTATAGACGACGATACTGCAGACAGTTCATATCCATCCGACAACTTGTCGGTTTCCTTGAAGGATGTGTCTTATTGCACTAGCGATTTGACTTCTGGAAGTATTTTATTGGAACTGAACACCGATGAAACACATTTGATAGACCAAGTTTTCAGTAATGTCACCATTGCAGAAACCGAACATATTCTTGTTGAAAACAGTGACAATTCAATAATCGAAAATACTGACACTTCTAATATGTTGGAGTTATCTGATTACCATGGAAATACGAGTATGTATATTCCGCCAAGTGAAAGCGAAGAATCATATATCACAAAAAATCATACCGTTACTAGCCAATCATTGCTACCATGTCAGACAGTTCCTTCAAATATATTGGAGCAATCTCAGTACCATGAAAATGTATTGGTTCCACCGATTGAAAGTGTGGACTCGTATATTAGCAAAAATCATACCGTAACAAGCCAGTCATTATCACCAGGTCAGACCCCTAATCCTTCGATACGAGACCTAGTACCTACAACGTCAAGTTATACTGCTGATAATGACAGTCCCAATATTTATGACAGCCATAGCTCGAGAAACTCAGAGATCGATGATAGTGACAAAGATGAAACATACAATCCTGCATCTACTGACTCTTTCAGTGACACTAGTTATACAGAAGTGGCAGGTACCTTGACACACACTAAGAGTGAATCACGACCGGTAAGATATTTAAGAGGAGACAAAAAAATATCTCAGGTGAGTTCTACACCACATTAATAAATAATTTACTTCTCACCTCTACTTTAGTCGATTCTGCTTTCTACCAACATTATGTTATTATAGTCAATTAAATTAGTTTAATTGACTATAATCTACTTTCATCCGTACTCTAACAAATATTCATCAATTCAGAATTTTTTTTAACTTCTATATAACACCTCATAATCAAGTTTGCTTGAAATTGAAGCTTAGTGATTATGAATAAAATCAATAGTACGTTGTAATTTCAACTCATCATCACCATCTGCCTTACCATTATCCTATTATCTGAGGTCGTCGCAGTATGTCTTTTCCTTCTATTCATCGCGCATTCCCGTCATACTCACATCCACTCCGACTTCGTTCATATCACTCTTGATACAATCCATCTATCTTTTCTTGGGCCTTCCCCTCGCACTGTATCCATCCACATTCATATTCATCACTCTTTTAGTCACATGCTTCTCATCCCTTCTCATCACGTGTCCAAACCATTCTAACCTCCTATCTCTTACTTTATCTATCATTGGCGCTACCCTGACACTACCTCTTATATACACATTCTTCACCTTATCCATTCGCGTCACTCCACACATCCATCTCAACATTCACATCTATCAATTTTATCTATTCCTCGTATTTATTTGTAATTTCCACTCAATTCCAAATAAATACGAGGATATTTCGCAGAAATATTGTCAGATCTGGTGTTATAAATTTTATTGTTAGGGACTGATTTTAGAGTAACTTTGATGAGTGTTTCTTATGTTCGGCACTACCCATGAATTACTCTGAAAAAATTTAGTTTAATAAATTAAAGGGGATAACGTAATTAAATTTAATTATTAATATTATAAAAATATTTATATCTTTTTAGGAAACCATAAGTAACACTGATTATACTGAAGAAATAAGCACCAATGAATCCGGAACAAGAATAAAAAGAATAAGAACCAAAGATTATTGTTTTTATTGTGAAACTGATGTTTTAAATTTTGCGAGGCATATTTCACGCAATCACACTATGGAATGTGAGGTACAAAAAATCCTTTCATATCCCAAGAAAAGTTGTACTCGAAAAAATCTTTTGACTAACTTACGTAAAAAAGGAAACTATATCAAAAACGTGTCAAAATGCCTTAAACCTATGAAAAAAAGCAGATTTTATCCGGATTTTGACTACTTGCCATGTGAAAAATGTTTGGGTTTTTACTCGAGAAAACAACTGTGGAAACACAAAAAGAGATGTCAACCATTATCTGAAACTGCGAATACCCAAGTTGAAGCTCAAAATTTTATGTTGCGTAATCTGAAAGTAGATCAAAAGCTTAAAGAAGATGTATTTCCAAAAATGAGACCAGATAAAATATCTCTAGAGGCTAAAAAAGATCCACTGATCTGTGCGTTCGGTGCTCAATATCTGCGGATCCACCGTGAAAAACATTTTATCAATGTAACATCCCGAAAAATGAGGGAATTATCAAAATTGTTAATAGAATTAAAAAAGCTCAAACCCGCTATTAAGGATTTAATGGATTCATTGAAACCTCAAAACTACGATGTGATAGTAACTGCGACCAAAAAAGTATCCAGTTACAATGATCAAACAGAACGATATGGTGCTCCTACATATGCAATGAACATTAGCACAAGCCTAAAACAGTGCTGTAATATTGCAATAATGACGACTTTGAAGTCTGACAGCAGTGTAAAAACTGCTGTAATTGAAGCTGATCTAAAGACACTCATTCATCTTATAGAGTCAAATTGGAAGTTTGATGTGTCAAGTCAGGCGTGTAGTGATTTGAACTTAAAAAAATGGAATAAAATAACAATTGTTCCACTCGCGAGTGACTTGAAACTCCTTAAAAATCATCTCTGCGAGAAAGCTCAATCAGCAGCCTCCAAATTAGCAGAGTCCGAAAAGAGCAACCTTGAAGCGTATATTACTTTAGCGGAGACTATTTACTGTCGTATCCTTTTACTAAACAGACGACGACCTGGAGAACTGCAACGGCTTCTCCTTAGCACATACCAAGAGTGTCATAATAATAGTAATGCCTATGAAGAATTCGGCAGAGCTATTTCAGACGCTGAAAAAATATTATTAAAATCTTTCAAGCGTATAGTTATAAGAGGCAAGAGAGGTCGAGGTGTACCGGTCCTATTGACTGATGATGTCCAAAATGACATTAATTTGCTTATATCTGTCAGGCGGCAATATGTAAGTGATAAAAATCACTTCTTATTTGCTAAACCCGGATCCGAAAATACACTGTGTGGTTATAAAGTATTGGAAAAGTACGCTAATGCCAGTGGAGCTAAAAATCCTAAAGCAATAACCACTACAAAGCTACGGAAACATTTGGCGACACTTACACAAATGTTTAATATGAAAGAAACGGATATTGAACAACTGGCCAATTTTATGGGTCATACTCAGGCTGTGCATAGGCAAAACTACAGATTGCCCGATGATGTGTATCAGACAGCTAAACTATCCAAACTCTTGCTGCTAATGGAGAGTGGTGATGCCGATTGTTACAAAGGCAAATCTTTGGATGAAATTGATTTAAATTTAGAACAGGATTTATTAACAGATAACAATGAAGGCAATGATGAAAATTATGATATAGTGGAATATGAAGCTATAACGCCTACTGAAGACCCAAATGAGACGACCATTACTGACGAGCCCATTACAACTCAGCTTTCTGATGTCACGAACGCTACAGAAACTTTAACAAAGAAAAGCCGAATTCTTGTTCCTTGGACACCACAACAGAAACATATTGTTACAAAGTTTTTTAGAAAGCACATAAAAAATAAACAACCACCAAAACGCCATGAATGTGATGAACTGCGCGATCTGCATCCTGACATTCTTCAAAACAAGAATTGGTTAAAAATTAAAGTTTTTGTACAAAATGTCTACACAAAAGGAAACAAATAGTGTTTATATTTTCAACGGATTAAGCAAGTAGGTAGCTACTGCATATTCTTTTAAAGTCTTTTTATTTTTTTTAATTTTGTATCGGAAGTAAGTAATGTCCGTTTCTAATAAGAATAGCCTCGCGTTTGCACAATATCACTCGCAACTTAATATTTTTTCAAACCTTTGTTCACCTCATGAAACAAATTAATATAATATTTACTGAAACTGTTATAATAAATGTATTTTGAAGTGCCAAAAGATGAAAAGTAACGAGTGGGTTTGTTCAACAGCGATCTATTTTCATTTGAAACAGATACCTGCCTAAGGATTACGTCTATAAGATCTGCATTTTGTAAATTTCATTTTTTTTACCTTAGAACGCCGTATTTGCCTTATATCACACGCACCTTATTTTATATTCCTAGATCTCAATTCTTTATTACCTCTACTTGCGCTTCAAAGGCAGTTGTTTTTTGTTTTAATAAATTACCTAGTTAGGTTAAAACTAAAAACTGAATAACTTAATTTAACAATAAAAATACATATAGAAAACTGAAACATTAAAATTTTAAAATGATATAGGTAACTAACTAACATAACTGATAGCTATTTTACAAATCGAACTTTTTATAATTTAAGGTAAATAGTGATTTCAGACCTGGCAATACGCAAAAACGCACGTACGCATGGTATTGTGCCTCTGCCTTGGGAAACTCCCCTAAATTTGTGTTTTTATCAAATCGATCCACGTTTGAAGTGTTTCGTCACTTCATAAGCCATATTGTAATATTTAAAATAGTTCAGCTTAATTGAGAGCTACACAAATTGCTCGTAAGTTCATAACTATTATTGACTGACTGTTTTAAAACTTTGATTTGATTCAAAAATGGAGGTTATTGATGTTGACACGTTTTTGAACAAAAGTTTGTTTTATCATATTTTGAGTAACAACCTTGCATGGCCATGGGATGAAACCCACTTTATTTTAAGATCCCACTGCATCAATTGTATTAATATTACTGTTTATTTTCACGATCGACCGTGGCATATTGTTGCTGATATGAATGAACCTGAAAATTTGATTTATTTGCTTGAACTTCCCAAGTTTTGGTGCTTCCATTGCGAATATTGCATGTATGATCATTATCCCAAAGATGAATGCGATTTTTGTTCCTAATTTTATGCCAAAAATAATAGGTTAAATGTTTTTGCTAATTTTATTTTGTTTGTGTATTTTATTGTTTGTTTATTGTTTAGCAGGCTTTAAACTAATCACTTGTGCGGTGTACAGTTATTTAGACATATATGTACATATACGGACGTTACAATGTCGTAGAAGTTTCAAACTAGTATTCATTTGACATCCTGGACGTCAAATGACAAATATTGTGAAACTTTTACGACATTGTGACGTCCGTATTCTCGTATAATATCCAAATACCTGTAAACGGGCAAATGATTACATATACGGACGTTACAATGTCGTAAAAGTTTCACAATATTTGTCATTTGACGTCCAGGATGTCAAATGAATAATAGTTTGAAACTTCTACGACATTGTAACGTCCGTATATGTAATCCTTTGAACGTTTACAGGTATTCAGATATATACGAGTATACGGACGTCTGGACGTCAAATGACAACTATTGTGAAACTTATACGACATTGTAACGTCCGTATATTCGTATGTCTAAATATGTATAAAATAGAATGTAAGTTAATAGTTTAAGGTGCTTAATTGGGGGTACTGCTAACCTAATGGCAGCCACCATTTTTATGCTCACCACTTGGCACTAAGCGCGTAACTCTTGTCTTGGTATATTTCATTGTATGCGTTATGATTGTGTATTTTTAATACTATATGGACGTCAGATAATTGAAATATATTTAAATCGTGGGATATTCGACGTCTGTTTACAATTTATGAGAGTCAGAAATGATTACTGACGTTCGTAAACGTTTAATAAAGGTAGGCTGTTATAGCCCACTGTGTTTGACTTGAGTTTATTTGAGATAATTTGCTATTATTTTATTACTTATGATCAGTAATTGTAATATCTACCTCATTAAATGTGTTCCTATCCAAACATACTTCTAAGTTAGAATTAAGTAGATAGGTACTTTTAATTTAAGTACGTAACTATTTATTGTGGTATTATCGTAATAAATGACATTTGATCTCAATATTTGTTTTATTTTTCATAACTGTAAACTTCACACTTACGCTAGCATACCTGTACTGTACATAAATAAAAATTTTACACCGACTTATTATATCTTAGTAAAGAAAGAAGAGCGGCAACGTCGCACTGTTCATAGGAGTTGCGATAGATAGAAAAACGTAAATTAAATTATGTATATCACAGGAATCCAGATAATTGATAATGTTGGCTGGAGTCCTAATTGATTTCACTATGCTTGTTAATATACGAATATTTGTATATCAACATGTGTCAAAATTTCAGAAAAATAATATGTCTACAATTTTTGACACTGCGTTAGCGACTGATATTCGGTGTAATAGTTGATATATTTTAAGTGGAACTGGTGGACGTCAGAATAATGCAAAATAAAAGGGCGGGCAATAGGTAGCGTGATGTAAATATATATATATATATATATATATATATATATATATAACTCAAAGGTGAGTGACTGACTGACATAGTGATCTATCAACGCACAGCCCAAACCACTGGACGGATCGGGCTGAAATTTGGCATGCAGGTAGATGTTATGACGTAGGCATCCGCTAAGAAAGGATTTTGATTAATTCTACCCCCAAGGGGATAAAATAGGGGTAAAATATTTGTATGAAACTTTGTCAATTAAATTCCACGCGGACGTAAATTAAAACTCAATGCGCTTGAGTTATCTTAAATAGTACTTCATTATTGATTTATTTATGTAAAATCACGTTAAGTTATTTCTGTATTCGAGCCGTTGGATGCGGATAGCGGGCAACCGTCCATTGTGGCGTTCCATGGGGGAGGCCTATGTCCAGCCGTGGACGTCTTCCGGCTGATGATGATGATTTCTGTATAATCATTTTATGCTAAAAATGCTGAAAATTTGAGCATAATTCATGAAAATATCGACGGAATATTCCAACTCTGTGAGGTCCACAATCATGAGTTGAATCCATGGTAACAGTTTTCGTTACCATTCCCCTTACATCCTGTGTAAAGGAATTTATTTATTTTAAATCTTAGTTATCTACTACAAGGTGACACATAATGGGTATACTTTTTTTTTCAAAACTTAACTTTGTAATTCTAAAACCATCAGCTTTGGAGGGAACTTGAAAAACAAAAAGTGTTATAGGAATACAGCTGTTGACCGATTTCACAAGTCTACAAAACGTTTAGTACTTCAACTGTCCCACACAGCCGATAGTTTTAGATTTACAAAGTAAAGTTGCAAAAAAAATTGTATACCCATTTTGTATCACCTAGTATACATACTATGCCTCCTATTCTTTCTTTCGATTAAATTCGTGCGGGTTCCAAGATAATTTATCTTTTCCCCGGGACTCGTCGAGGGTCAAACCTCGACGTCATTATTGGTCACCATTGTCGATCCTGGCTTACAGGAGTTACAGTGGTGGGGGAGTGTGGCGGGAGTAGTTAAAAAGTCAAAGCATTTATTATGTTTCGGCCTACAGGGACACTTACAAATTGTCATTATTACATATTTTTCTTAAACCCACATCTGGACCATTAAAATTAATACCTATATTTAATAATAAAAAACTCGACTGCTTACAAACTGAAATTTAAATACATATTATGTACATAAGTCGACAAACACATTACCCTCCTTTGCGTCGCGCAGTCGGGTAAAAAAGAGTGTCAGTGTTAGCACTGGCATTTGTAAAATTTCCCCTTAACTTTCTTATTCTTGAACTTCTTCTGAACATGGACATTCAGATAATGGTTTATAGCCTCATCGCAGATTTGAAAACGCTTTTCACACTTTATACATTGGTATCTGAAAACAGAGGGTAATTTAAGAGTCCGAAATAATAATTCGGGTGTATTGTACAAGTAATAAGTAATTTAGCCCTTTTGACGTCCCACTACTGGGCACGTCTGTTATTATTGTCAGGAGAAAGTTCTTATGAAAGAAAAAATTACGAAAGTTGAGCGGAACAATTCGAAATCAATATTCAAAGTTAAGACAGGACAACGTCTGTCGGGTCGGCTAATAATATTATAATAGTAGCGGCCCGCCCCGGCTTCGCACGGGTACATTGCGGTTACATTATTCTAGTTTTAGTAAGGATCCCAAATTTTTTGAAAATGTATTACAGCCTATGTCACCCGGGGATAGTGTAGCTTCCCAACAGTGAAATAATTTTTCAAATCGGTTCAGTAGTTTCGGAGCCTATTCATTACAATCAAACAAACAAAGTTTTCCTCTTTATAATATTAGTATGAAGTATGATAATGTTGTCGTACAATTAAATTCAAGTCAGCGCACCTTTTGTAATGCCTCAATAGGTGAATGTCATAATCACAATCCGTTGCAACGCGTTGCGAACAAACCTCGCATACGATACTGCCGGAGTCCTGAAACATAAGCCTGTATTAGGACTTATATTAATAAAATAAGTAATTATCAAAAAAATATACGTCGCGACGCCTCTATAAAATTTATAAGGGGGTCGCGACGCCTCTATAAAAAATAAACATGGCGACGCCTCTATAAAAATTTAATAGTGGCGTCGCGACGCCTCTATAAAATTTATAAGAGCGTGCGACGTCTCTATAAAAAATAAACATCGCGACGCCTCTATAAAAATTTAATAGTAGCGTCGCGACGCCTCGATAAAATTTATAAGGGGGTCGCGACGCCTCTATAAAAAATAAACATGGCGACGCCTCTATAAAAATTTAATAGTGGCGTCGCGACGCCTCTATAAAATTTATAAGAGCGTGCGACGTCTCTATAAAAAATAAACATCGCGACTCCACTATAAAATGTATAACAGGGTCTCGACGCCGCTATTAAAATACAATTAATAAAAGCGTCGCGAAACTACTGAGCAGGCTTTATTCATGTAATTGAACTTCAGATAGTTTTCAGATAGGTCTGCTTAAGTCAAAATAAGATCGAATGAACAGTGAAAGCATAAATTAATAAAGCTATAAGTAAGTTTTCTATTTCCAAAATCATTGCCTCCACAGGCATAAATGTTAGTGGACCGATTTTGAACATTCTTCTTGACTTCAAATGAATGAAATTACAAGGTCCCCAATTATTTCTAGCTTTTTAGTTCACCCTGGATTTTTTGGTTGTCAGATTTTTTTTTTTACTTTACAATGTTAAAGTATATTATTATAAGAAAAAAAAAAAGGTAACTTAGATAAAAATTTACTTATCTATGACTAACTTGTGTATGTTTTCTTTTTATGTGATCATTATAGTTGTCTTGATATTGAAAACCAACTATGCAGGTTATACATTTATATTCACATTTCAAATACTTGTTCGCCTGCGAGAGTAGTGCCCTCTCTTGTTGCAATTCTGTTTCAGTTATTCTTACCACCTTGATCTTGTCTCTATGCGATTTTGGCACTGTTACTTTCCTGTTGAAGATTTTATTTGATTGCGGTTGAATTTCATTCGGAATTGATTGAAGTTCGTTTGAATCTGATTGAAGTTTGTTTGGATCTGATTGAAGTACTTTTGAATCTGATTGAAGTTTGTTTGGATCTGATTGAAGTACGTTTGAATCTGATTGAAGTTTGTTTGGATCTGATTGAAGTTTGTTTGGATCTGATTGAAGTACATTTGAATCTGATTGAAGTTTGTTTGGATCTGATTGAAGTACGTTTGAATCTGGATGAAGTTGATTTTGTACCAGTTTAATTAGAATTGATTCAGGTTGAATTATATTTGGATTAGACTGAAACTCATTTGGGCCATGTTTTACTATATTTAATTCTGATTTATTTTCATTAGAATCTGATTGTATTTGATTAATATCTTGGTGAACTTGATTTGATTCAGTTTGGATTTCATACTCAGATTCTAACTTAATCTTCTTCACTGGCACCTCATCGTTAGATATTTCATTAAAAGACTTTAAAATATCCGTACTAAGCAAAGTATTTCTCAAGTTCATTAATGCGTCAGTACTCAGTGCTGTGGCTGCTAACACACTCATACTATTGTTATTTTTAATAATTTCTAAAGCAGTTTGTATATTATCCATTTTTTTATTAGAACATTTTAATGTCTCAGTTTTTATAATCTGTGGTTGATCTTCTTTTAATGTGCTATGTGCTCCATAACTCTCTGGTATTTCTATATTTACAGCTTGATGTATTTCCAAATAGTGTGTTTTGTATAGATTTTCTGTGTTTGAAACCTGAAAAAATTATTAGTACTTATAGTTTAAAAAATGCAAAGTTGTGTATAAAAAACATAGTGGTTTCATGTTCCATAAGCGGAGTGCAGATTCACCCTAAAAGGTACAGAGAAGATTCACCCTAATTGTTAGGGTGAAGATTCACACAAAATAGTTACTTATCTGGATGTTGATTCTATTCTTTTTAGAGGCAAGAAAGCTTACATGTAGCCCTTAAACCTTTGACAATTTAATTAGGGTTTTATTTACAAAAAGTAGATTTGTGTTAAAAATTGCCTCACCTTGTCAGATAACATTTTAAAACTGTTTTGTACTTGTTGCTTGAAATTTTTTATCTTTTTTAATATCATATGGCAACACAGGCACACAACTTGGGCGCCAGGTTTTAGCTGTAACAATAATAATTAAATCGCTTTTACCATCGAAAAGTTAAGAAAGATACCGATAGTGGTCCAGGTTGTTGGTTTTTAAATTAATTTTCGTTTATTAATCCAGGCAGCGGACTTATGTAATTATTTGTTAATCGTCAGGTTAGCGGTCGGCTAGCTAGCTTATGCTTATACAATAAGTATATTACCTCTGGCTTTGAGAAATTATCCAAATATTCGGAGTGATTACAAGCGATCAAACTTATGAGTGGTAAATTTGTATCGAGGCAGCAGATACATAACAGATTTTGGGCCCTTGTAGCTGTCGTAGTGCTAATCATGTCTTGATGAAGGCGTTCTTCAGGGTTCAAGAATAAACGCGACATTTTTATTAGTTAAAAACTTCGCAATATATCTACTCAAATCACGATAAAACCAAAACAATAATATTTTGTTTAGTAATTGACACTATTGACAGTTTCATAAACTTAATACGTTTCGTTTTTAGTGCACCATGCTTTATTTTTTAAATAAAAATATTGACTTAGTTTGAATTTACGTTTGGGGGTTCATTTTTGTAATAAATATTTTTATTGTGTTAAAAAGTTTTGTTGGTTCATATAATAATAAGAGTTCGTTCGTATTGTGTGAGTTTATTTGAAAAACTTACTTAATATAATTCATAATAAAATATAATTGTTTGCGTATATTGGAACGCTATATTAACGTTCCAGTTTTCTTAATAATCCTTAGATAAGAATCATTTAAAGCATTTTATTGAATGAACTATTGACTAAAAACCTCGCTCCGAATGACCCAATATCACTTTCAATCACAGATAAATAAATCAAAATGTCAATGTCAAATAAAAAATCGACGACGTCGTTGTGTTGTTGTAAATTTTCTACAATATTTTGTTTATTTCACAAAGTTTACGGGAACGGTGTGTTTAATACATGAAATAATTCAATGTTGCTCAATTTGACGATCACAATACACGGTGCTGCGACGATAATGTCGTTAATATGATACTGATCATTGTTTCGTGGATCTAGCGGTTGGCATATTGTTAATAATATCGTGATTCACGCGGAGTAGAGTAAGTTATTGTGTTAATAATTGGCTCTGAAGGCTATTTTCTTCTATATATGTCGACCAACTACGAATTTACTATCTTTTGTTGCGCCATTCATTATTATTAATTGATTGCATCCTATATATTTTGATGAATGTAATTTAAAAATGGATATAACTTACGAAACTTTCTATCTATACTTTAAATTCAATTAACTCGCTTCATTCCTAGAATAGTGATTAGTTTTAATAATAGCTTGTACTTTCTGTTAAAGACTAGTATCTTATAATATTTTAAATTTTAGTCTGCATTTTGTTCGTAATTCTCCTCCTAAACGGCTTGATCGATTTTGATGGTTTCCTTTTATTTACTTATCATCACCTGGATGGCTCTTAGCTCTTAGTTGGACCCCCATAGGTGGCGTTGTGATCTACATCCATCATAAAAAATACATGCTAAGGAAGCTGCGGGCAAAAGATAATTAAGTGTATAATATAACTGTTCTACCATTAATCTAAACCTGTAAAAATAATCATGAGATGCATAAATTATTTAAATTATCCAGTTAAGAACAATACAAACATTCTTTGAACCACTTTCCAAAAGAAAGTGTTTATTTATCAAGATGATTCATTCATTTACGAGTAATTTCACACAAAATAATAAATCTTCTATACTTATACCTATGTGTGTGTATCTTATTAATTTTAATGTATGTAAATATTAATAAAATTATGTATGTTTGTTATGCACCAAAAGTGGTAGAATGCCACTTTAGAATGGAACATAACAAAGAATTATTAAATATTGAAATAAAACTATTTTGCGGATTCTATCGCGTTTCATAAATTGCAAGACCTCGAGACACTGTGAGCACTTTCTGCGTGGATCGGACCGCAAACAACAACTAAATATGAGAGTACCCAGTTATTAACTATGACATCAGGACGTCTAACACCTCAGTCCCCCCATGACCATGGTTGCTGTAAAGCAGCCGAAACGTCGGGAACATAAAAAAATATTAAACGCGATAGAACCCGCATAATAGTTTTATTTCAATGCGTAGTATTCGCGTAAATATAAGAAAACAATATAATTATTAAAATACGTTATATTTATTCCTAGCACCCATCGAACAGTACAAAAAATGGATATAGTACAAGAACAAGCCGGGAGCGACGAGATGAACAACGAGGTTTCCTCCACCTCGAGCGAGGAGGTCCACGACACAGTGAGACACTTCAACAAGTATTATAAGAACAGGTGATAACAGTTTTTCATCTTTGGCATAATAATAATAATAATAACCTCTTACTCTTTCCATATTTGCATAATTATTTGTTCCTGCACCTCTTGGGGTCAAGTCGCTCTATATGTCCCATCATTTGCAGCGGTTGACCTCAACATGTGCCTTACATGACAATGAACTTCTCACAAACCTCTCAAAGCCTCTACATGTTGGACCCATGCCCCCATGCAAGCCTTCCAAGCCTTGCCAGACTGAAATACCAACTGTATGGTCCCAAACTAAGCAACGCGTGACCCCCAGACGAGGGCAAATTACGAAAAGGCCATTTCCGAAATTTGCCCTGGCGGGAATCGGACCCGCAACCACCATGTGCAGTGAGCCGAGCGGCCTACCCTCGAACCACTGCGCCAAGGGGTCGTCAAAAAGGCTACCAAGGCTACTTACTGAGATTAGAAAACCATGGGTTGAGGAGGGGTATCTCGGGTTGGTTGTCTGCATGATGTTTTGTTATATGGATTTTGAGGTGTTCCAAGCAGCTTTCTATGATTTTTCAAGAAGGATTTTAGCAAAGAGACAGACTTTATGGAAGTAGGCCCTAAAGTGTTCTAGGGAGCCAGATTGAGTGGCCAGAACCATGTTGATTTTATAAATAAGCAAAGAAAAACTGGATTTGTAGATATTCAAATACACTGATACATATATCATGGCCAAGGAGAAGAGATACGACAATGAATAGAGATTGTTTGTATGTGTAACATCTATTGGCTCGCTTTGGCAGTGAAATTGAGCAGTTTGCCGTCACGGTAAATGGCATGACGCTCTCTTATGCCGTCACGCCCCCGCTCTCGACTCCCTTGTGCGTGCGCGAGCGCATACTGTACCCTACACAATGTTTCTGCCGGGCGTTCCATTTGCCAGAATCCATACAAAGATGTTCGATCTCTATAGTTCATGTATTTCACGATGAAGCGTGCTGTGACTCTTATGACACTAGGCATATGGGTAAATTTGCAATAATTCACGCGTTTTCATTTAATTTACTGACTATAACCAACCGGGATCAATATATAAAAATTACAGGTACACATCATCATTTTCTGTCAACGAAGAACCCAAACCGAGGCCAAGACCGATGCACTTCAAGAGCATGAACAACATACACGAGACTTACCGAGACTTTCGGAGTCTCCAGAACAGCATCAGCAACATAGACTTAAGTCTCCACGCGCATGAGATCAAAAAATTCGAGTCTCTTCAAATACCCATCGTCGGCTACGAGATCATGGAAGAACGAGCCAGATTCACCATCTACAAATTGAAGGTCGAAGATGACAAACGTGACCAATCCTGGCTTGTCTTTCGAAGGTACACAGATTTTGTGAGACTATTCTCTAGAATTAAGTCCGAACAGCCGACTTTAAGTCTCCCGTTGCCAGGAAAACGTTGGTTTAGGGATAATTTCGAGCCCGCATTTCTAGAAGACAGGGTCAGGGGACTACAGATATTCGTGAACGCTGTGTTAAGCAAGTTGCCGAATCATCCGGTGGTAAGGCAGTTCTTCTGTCTGGACGAGCCTCCGCAAGTTTTCAGCTACCAGCCTGAAGTACAAGCGGTGTATGGGGCGTTAGAAGACTCCATAACGACCTTGAAAATGCAGTTGAAACAAAAAGATGCGACTATTATGCATTTGCAAAAGAGGGTAGCTCAGTTGGAGGATACAATTAACAATTGTGAAGTTTGCGGTACAAATGATTAAGATATAATTTTTTTTAGACATTAAATTAATAGTGAGAATATAGGATTTGCAAGCAGCTGTTAGGCACATTTTGCCCCAAAATAACAATATTACCGTTGCGATCACGAAAACGTTAAGCAAAAGACTTTAGCGTCAAACGTTATAATAAAATTTATGTGTTGACTCAGATAACATAAAGACATATACCTACTTAGTAAAGACGATTAAATAACGACTCTTGGGACAAGGCAATAAAGTGAAAATCAGCTTGCACAGTGCTGGGTCTCTAAAATTATATTCACCTACTACGGTCTCCCTTTCCGTCGCGTAGTTCTTATCTTTTCTAAAGCGCGACAACCCATTGTGATTCTCCGCCAAGGCGAAGCCACCCAAGTACCTACTTGTAACTTCGTAGGTAATATTTTAGTTCGTTAGTTTTTTTACGTTTTTTTACGTTCTAACTAGCTGACCCGGCAAACGTTGTTCTGCCATATAAATTGTACTATATTATGCTTGTATTATACATACTAGCTGAGCCCGCGACTTCGTCCGCGTGGAATTTAATTTAACAAAAAAGCCCGCTCCCGCGTTCTGAGCCCGCGTGACGGAACCTATTTTTTTAATTTTGTTTTTCTAAAATGAAAGTGGCCTAAGTTACTGCTTATAACATCAGCTATCTACCAGTTAAAGTCCCGTTAAAATCGATCCAGCCGTTTCGGAGATTACCCGGAACAAACACACAGACAGACAGACAAAAAAAAATTAAATCGCGTTTTTGCTATAGGTGTCGTATGTACTTTCATATGCATTTAGTGAAAAGGTGTTATTTTGATATTACAAACAGACACTCCAATTTTATTTATTTGTATAGATAAACCATCCTCTTGAGTCACTCTATCTATTAAAAGAAACCGCATCAAAATCCGTTGCGTAGTTTCAAAGATCTAAGCATACATAGGGACAGACAGCGGGAAGCGACTTGTTTTATACTATGTAGTGATAACAACCAAGTGTCTCCGCTAACTTAAAAACGATGGAAGTCCTTGCAGGCCGAGCTCCCTGGATCAAAACATGTCCCCCCTCCAAGGCACTCGAATCAGTCTAGTTTCCACCTTATTGCCGTGTGGCGAGAGTCGTTTTTCACTGACTTCAAAAAGGAGAAGGTTCTCAATTCGGTTGTAGTTTTTTTTTATGTTTGTTACCTCAAACCTCCGTCATTTTTATTGTTTTGTGTCTTTACAGAGTACCTCTTCTGTGTGTAGTACTATTTAAGTAACCTGAGGCCATTGTTTTTTTTGTTATATTGATGTGATTTGACGTTTGACGCTACGAGTATTGCTCGTTTTCGTGAACCGCACTATAAATAAAAATATTATAAAATAATGACAAAGAAGTTCACTTGTGTCCGCGTGTTTTAGTCATAGAGGCATAAGAATAGAGAAGGGAAGACGGCGCTGAGAGTGTCGCCGTAGTAGAAAGAGAGAGGAGCTGAAAGCCGGGTACCTTTCTCTCTCTATTGGCGCATGCGCCGTCGCGCGCTTTGCTTTAAATGAAACTACGCGGCCTTGGCGCATGCGCCAATAGAGAGAGAAAGGTACCCGGCTCTCATCTCCTCTCTCTTTCTAGCGGGCGACTTTTCCACTTGTATGAGAGCCTGGGTCCCCCTCCTTCTTATACCTCTATGGTTTTAGTGCGGGACAACCATTAAATATTTTTTGTATACAGGGTGCAATTATAATCTACGAAAAAAAAATCCAACCACCGTTGCGTCCGTCGATTTTATAATAAATAAACCCAAAAAATAATAAAGATATAACTAACAAATAATTATTGATGAATCACATTTGTGTCGCAAATGTTTGGTTTAATCGACATGTTTATCTTTAATTTTCATTACTTATTTACAAAAAATGTGTGATTCTACAAAATAAAAGTGATCAATTGGGACCTAAATATGAATTTAACAAAGCCAAAAATGTATTTTCTTGATTGTATACTTATGCAATACAATATTCTGTATACGGGGCTACTTTTAAAATTGTAACAACCTCTTACGTGTATGTTCTTTACATCATAATTTGGCAATATTAGTATTAAGATTTAAAATAATTTAAGTTTTAATCCCAAAAAAATTGCTATAATAACTCTAAATTGAAAATTTAAAAAACCCCCATGCAACGACTTTTAAACTACAAAAGAGCTGATAATTTTCAAACGGCTGAACCGATTTTCATGAAACATATCTAAGAACACTCGATCAGAATACCTATCTAACAAAACAAAAAAAAAAATATCGGTTTATCCGCTTGGGCGCTACGATGCCACAGACAGACACACATATACACATGTTAAACTTATAACACCCCTCTTTTTTCGTGGGCGGTTAAAAAGACAACAGCGTAAATTAATGCAAGTAGTGCAAACGCGGGGTAAGAGGTTATTCGTAAATTTAACCCTGTGTATGTTATTATTTTTAATTTGTATTCATACAAGGTGAAACAAAAAGGGTATACTTTTTTTTTTCTAAACTTAACTTTGTAATTCTAAAACTATCAGCTTTGGAGGGAACTTGAAAAACAAAAGGTGTTATAGGAATACAGCTGTTGACCGATTTCACAAGTCTACAAAACCTTTAGTACTTCAACTGTCCCACAAAGCCGATAGTTTGAGATTTACAAAGTTAAGTTGCAAAAAAATTAGTATACCCTTTTTGTTTCACCTTGTATAAACATAGGTGCTAGTGGTCACTACATAGTTAATTAGTTACGCATTTATGTTAAAAGCATTTTAAGGTACAAAAAATTGTGTTTATCTTAATTTTAAGATTTATTAAATTCCGCCGGAGAAATATTTCAACTGTATGTCTGACGCAGATTACGAAAAAATCATTTTCGAAATTTGCCCCTACGGGAGTCGAACCCACAACCACCCGGTGCAGTGAGCCGACCGGCCTGCGCTCGACCCACTGCACCGAGCTCTCAACGTATTGTTTTTAATAATTATAATTTATAATTTTGGCATTGATGATTTAATTCATTCCTGAATATAATGGCTGTATTTTCTACAACCAGATTCATATAAAATGTATCTGATAATATGTTCGTAACTTTGGAACAAAGATCCTTAACGTGGCTTCCGGGTAGGAGGAAAAAGGGTTATGCCCCCTCCAGGCATTTCTTAGTAATTTTGTAACTACTTAGTAATTGTAACGTCCACTGTGAAAAAGTTATATCAAAAATTTACCAGATGGCGCGAGTGTGTTATTCAGGTGAAAGGATAGTGCGGCATCTAGTGAACATTTTGTGAACTAATATGGAGTTAGGAGTTCAATTGAATACTTGAAATAGCTATTTGTTTAATTTTTTTTCATTATAACCAAAATAAATTATAAACAGGTATATTTTTAATAATAAAACTTAAAAGGTTTGTGAATGCAAAACCGTACAAACAGAGACAATTTTGTTCCTGACGGGGGAACGTACATATTTTTTTAATATTTTTTTCATACTCACCGTCAGTCGATGGTCGGTCGAACGTTGATCTATGTAGTAACTGTCAATTGCCGTCGACTCATCTCTTCGTACAATCGATCAGCCGTCCATAACAGCGTCGGTAACAGCCTACAAGACTGAATGTGGTCAAACAAATTAAAAATGTAACATCTGTTGTAAACACAAACAAAATATTTTATATTATTAATTATGCAGAATAAACCAACCTCTAGGTACATATTTTTGCGAAATAAAACCAACCTACAATCACTTGTAATAAAGTGGGTTTTGGTATTTCATTTCATTTATTAATGATTGAATGAATTATATTATATATTTATAATAAATGCATTATTAAAGTTGTTTGAGAGCAGGTAATTAATTTCTGTGATAAGAATGTTTGTTGAATTTAAAATAGTTTTAATAAGCAATAACAATGTGCCTTACATATCGGCATAAGGACCATAACGGTTTGACCTCAACATTAACAGTTTTAAAATGTACCTACTAACATTAAATAATTACGACGATTTGTACATAGTATTAAATTTGGAGTATTTCAAATTAGTTGTAAGAGAAACGCATGTTTTTTATATAAATATGTAATTGTTTAAACTCAATAAAATATTTACAAATAGTTATTATTTTTCTTGAGTGATGTTTTAGAAGACAATTTAGGATAAGGACCCACCACTCACCCTTGGCTTGTTAACCTCCAAAATTATAAATCAAATAGGTTGATCGATAATGGAAGAGGTCAACAAAACTTAACTCCGTCCGTCGAGTTTGTCAGTCATGAGTGTCAGGGACCCTAATAATGTGCAATTTTCCGCGGAACAAAGCGAATTAAAAATAAAATTCGACACGTGTTTCGCCTCTGAACGAGACATCCTCAGGAAAGTTGGGCTACGAATGAGGCAACTTTCCTGAGGATGTCTCGTTCAGAGGCGAAACACGTGTCGAATTTTATTTTAAATTCGCTTTGTTCCGCGGAAAATTGCACATTATTAGGGTCCCTGACACTCATGACTGACAAACTCGACCGACGGAGTTAAGTTTTGTTGACCTCTTCCATTATCGATCAACCTATTTGATTTATAATTTTGGAGGTTAACAAGCCAAGGGTGAGTGGTGGGTCCTTATCCTAAATTGTTTTACAATGGATTTCCGCCAAGTAACGCCTGAGTCCATCAATTATGTTTTAGAAGTACGAAATAATAATTCAGGTTGGTTCGTAGCCGTTTGTCTGGGTTTATAAAAGAAATAAATGTTCAAAAAGATTGTCTCTGAAAACATTTTGACGGCTGTGGAAGCGAGATACACGCATACACCTTTGCATTAGAGTGAATGGGATGCATAGATCATCTTTTGTCTTGCTCAGTGTATTGGATTTTAGGTCAAATGACACCAATTTTTTGGTGCCAATCAAATTTTTTTTCAGTGGTTGTGGCGAATGGTTTGCATAATAATAACCAGAGTGGGGTGTGTCCAAGGTCGATTGTTGATTATTTGCTGTAAAATTAAAATTAGAAAATGGTTGACTTCGCTTTAATTGGTATTCTTGTTGAAATAAAACTATTTTACGGAATTTATCGCGTTTTGTTATTTTCCCGACGTTTCGGCCGCTTTACAGCAACCATGGTCACGGGGAGACTGAGGTGTTAGTTGTCCTGATGTCATAGTTAATATAGATGTGTGACTATGACATCAGGACAACTAACACCTCAGTCCCCCCGTGACCATGGTTGCTGTAAAGCGGCCGAAACGTCGGGAAAATAACAAAACGCGATAAAATCCGTAAAATAGTTTTATTTCAATGTGTAGTATTCGCGTAAATATAAGAAAACAATATGGTATTCTTGTTCTAAGGTGGTAAGTATATAACTAAAGTAAAGTAAATATAACTCGGTCGGCTGGAAGGCTCTGGAAGCTACCGCGCAAGATCGAGAAAAGTGGAAGTTTCTTCTTCAAGCCCTATGTCCCTGTTGAGGGATTACAGGATTATTACATCATCATCATCATCATCATCATCAGGGTGTAAGTAAGAAAATAATAATGATCATTATATTCTTTATTTGTAAATAAAATATACTTAATTATTATCATTAGTTAATTAATAATACAATATCGATAAGGTGCACTTTTGTTCAATATAACGCCAGATCATTTAGGCTACTTTCTTCCCTATATTCACATGATTAAGGATTACATTTCGAAAATTCCTGGAGGATTGATGATGATTTCATAATAAGCGAATTTGGCTTTTATATACACGCAATTTAGTGTTCAATTCCCTTCAGTCTTAGTGTCCATGTATTCAACGACTCTCTTCGTCGGGAATACCTTATGTACCTTCTTTCTGTGTGTATATAAGGACGCTTTTTGTTTGAACGTTTGATGGCATATTTCGCAGGACAGCGGTCTTTCGCCGGAATGGATTACCTCGTGTTGAGTCAAAGCTTTTTTGTCCTGAAATAACATTAGGGATGTGAAAAAATAATCGATTTATAATCTTTTTTTTTACAATAAAATCGATTTTAATAAGCTATTTTAATATTGCAAATAATCGATTTTTATCTGCCACACCGACATTTAAGTCCGGCCGACATTCTGGCGAATAATTTTGAAATTAATTGAAAAAAATAGGAAAAAATCGAATATTTTATTAAAGAAATATCGATTATTGATAAATCGATTTTTCATGCTAAAAATATCGATTAATTAATAATTGATTTTTATGTAGAATGTCACATCCCTAAATAACATTACGTTTATACGGTCTGAAGGGGTATTCAGAGTACTGTAAATCTTTATGGAACAAGCCTCCTTAGGGTGGGGTAAAATGGAACAAATCGTCACGGTAAAACAAGCGATATACGAAACTTTGTAACGTCCAGTGTGAAAAAGTTCTCTCAAAAATAAACTAGATGGCGCAAGTGAGTTATTCAAGTGACTGGTTAAATATTGTTGTACATGCAAAACAGTTAAAAGAGATCTTCGTTCCTGACGGGGGTGCCCCGTCTGCACAAGTTTTATTTGTTAATAAGTGGCTGCGCTTTTCGCATTAAGCCAGTGTCAGGCATAAATATATTTTCTAGTTTTATTATGCGCCAAGCGCAGGAAGGCCCTCGGCTGGGTATCATACCCCCCCCCCCCCCCCCGCCCCCAATCTTATCAGTAAAGACATTTGAGGGAACCTGAGAAAAAGGTGTCCATTATTTTTTACATATTGTAAACAATCAAGTGCCATGGTGTCTATACCGCGGCCGACGAGAAGCGATACGAAATGATAATCACGTTCGAGTTCGTCTGCCACCGCCGGGATCGCCAACATTCGGGCGGCCATTTTATAAGTTCGCGATTAAGTACATTCCGTGACGGATACAGAAATATTAATCTTATATATAAAATTCTCGTGTCACAATGTTAGTTACCATACTCCTCCGAAATGGCTCGACCGATTTTCATATAATCTATAATTTATATTGCAAAACATCGTTTTCGGGGTCAGCTAGTTAAAAAATAAAAACAATAATTAAAAAAAATATTCTCTTCATTTTCGTATCGCTTCTCCTTGGCCGTGGTGTGGTAAAGTTGGTACATACTGTGAATCCCTTCTCGCACAGTTGGCAGACGTGGTTCCTAGGTTTGTTTTTCTTCTCCCTGTGGACTCGCATCACGTGTCTCTCTACATTAGCGCGAGATGCTATTGGCTGTTACACAAATATATATTAAACGTTAGCTTGTATTAAGAAATCGATCTCAAGTCTGAAAGCGGTCTTGAGAACGCTTTCGACATTTCATTTTGCACTGGTATGACATATGGTATGATAATAATAGTGATAGAACATTTCACAGGTAGCGTCTGAAAAATCATATAATATAAGACTAGCTGTGCCCGCGACTTCGTCCGCGTGGAATAGTGTCTTTGGGGAGCATTTGTAATTATTTAGACGAATTATTTTACAAATAAGACACATACGTATAAATACTTTAATGATCTATTTGCAGCTTTTTTCGCATTAAAAAGTGTCCTATGTCCTTCCTCAGGCTCTAGACTATGACTGCTTATGTGGTACAAAGGTACCAAATTTCATTTAAATCGGTTCAGTAGTTTTGGCGTGAAAGCCCGACAGACAGACAGTTATTTTTGCATTTATAATACTAGTAAGAATTTCCTATGGAGCCCCTGGCACTGACAAAATAATTGCAATGAAATAATGAAATCGCAAATCGTTCGGTTCTTTTCGTGATAAATCATCGACCAGTGACTTCATATGATTAAGGTGAAAGCGCCTGTCTAGCGCACGAAATTCAAAATTTTCGAGTATTTTTATAGTTTATCCAAAATCTGAAAACATTTAATACAACATTTTGTGATTTGCGACAAACACAGTATGCAGTGCGTTTATTAATACATTTATTTTACTCTAAATATTATCACGGTGGATATGATACTAGTAAATCACTAGATATACAAAAATTGCCAGATTATCTGGATAGCTGTCGTTCTTGAAATGTTTTAGAGTAAGTTGGATATATTTACAAAATGTGCCTTTATTATCGTCAGATTTTGAAAAAAACCTAAAAATCTCAAAAAATTTGAACTTCGCGGGCTAGATGGGCGCTTTAGCCTTAAGTTTTCTAGCGAAACCTCGCTGTGAATAAAATCATTGACTGTGGAAAATAACAAGTAAGGAACTTTCATCGAACTACTTTACGCCGACATTTTGTGAGCGGGCGGCACTACCGTACTACCCCAGTCGAACTAGCCCGCATAAGGGCTGTAGTTAGGGATTGCTCCCGGGAATTCCCGGTACTGGTTTTTCCCGGGAATTCCCGGTATTTTCCTCCTTCTATCTAGTACCGGTACTGAAAATAATTCCCGGGAATTTCGGTACTTTCGGGACTTCATAATTTCATAACTAATATTTTCAAATATCCATACCATATCGACTTTCACGAAGTCACCACAACAGGCATAGCGAATACGAACTAGGACGTGCAGTTTTGTATATTATCAGTTTCGAAATTTCGAACAACATTTTGGTAAATGTGATTTTGACATGAAATATCAGTGTAAAATCTAAATAAAATATTAAAATAATGTTTTCGGGTAATTTTCATTAAAACAACCAAAATACTATATAATTTTTTTAAATACTCTCATAAAACTACTTTTCCAACAGTTTCGCTACTTGAAAATGTAGATTTTATTCAGCAGCTCGGCTCCTAAAGGTAAAAGAGTGATGATTATGTATTCTATTTTAAAATCAGTTCAGCCGTTTTCCCAAGATGCTCGAACATAAATTAGGTAATAAAAGAAAAAAACATTGATTGGCGATGACATCGGCTGATCTGTGTTATTGGCAGGAAATTTTGTTAGTGTATACATAAGGTGGACCATTGGCCGTTCAAGAGCAAGGCAAATCTTAGGTTCTAAATGTCGATATTAACACGCTGCCAATTAATTGGAAATTGAAAACTATGCAAAAATAATTCGAAATTTCGAAATTAATTTCGGATTCGTTGACTAAATAAGTAAAATACTTAATATACATGTGAATGATTAAATTTTGATTAAAAGAAGCACAAATTAACCTGTTAAATATGTTTTTTTTTAATAACTATTCAACGTTTGTATTGGGTACCGAATTTCCCGAATTTCCCGGTACTGGCTTAAGCCTGGTACCGGGAAATGCCTAGCTCTCCGCAGTACCGGTACTGCAATCCCTAGCTGTAGTCAACTGGCTAGTTTGACTTACCTTTTCACAGATAGGACACTTATGAGATGTCTTTCCCAAGTGCTGGTAATTGAAATGGTCCTGCATTGATTCCTTGGTTGGATAACCCTTGTTGCACATCGGGCACGGGAACCTAATGATAAATAGGAATAAATATATAAATAATTGATGCTTTTTCACGTCCCACACCTGGGCACGTTCCTCCCCTCATTACGAGGGGGATTCAGGCCGTAATCCACCACGCTGGCCCAGGGAAGGTTGGCGGATTTCACATGTCTTTCGTAAATTGCATGCAGGTTTCCTCGCGATGTTTTCCTTCACTGTAAGCGAGTGATAATCATATAGCAATTATGATTCTCACATAGATTTCGAAAAAACCAGAGGTGCGAGCCGGGGTTTGAATCCAGGACCTGGTGCCCGCAAGACGCGTGCTTAACCAACCGGGTATCAAGGCTTCCAAATAGGAATATAATTAATATTAACAATATTGCCAGACTGATACACCAAATGTATGGTCCCAAACTAAGCAACGCTTGTACAATGGACTGGGGGCGATCCCAGTGACACCCAGACCTGGCAAATTACGAAAGGCCATTTACCCTGACGGGAATCGAGCCCGCAAACACCCTGTGCAGTGAGTTTTCCGTCGTATACCGTCGATATCGATTGACCAAAATAAGATAGGCGATTCGAGCAAAATGTCGGCGATTACAGCAAAACACATTTAAAAACTCTCAAAACACTTTTAAAGCTTATACATCTAATCGCCTTTACAAAAAACAAGATAGGCGATTCGAGCAAGCAGTCAGCGATTCGGGCATACTTGAAGACGTTGTCGCTGGCATGCGCGCGGCTGTATTTCAGATGAGCCTGGTAGGTGGCGAGGTGGGAGAAGGTCTTGTCGCAGTCCGGGCACTGGTAGCGGCTCTTGTTCTGGTGACGCTGGATGTGGTACTTGAGCTGGATGACGCGCACCATCTTGTGGCAGATGGGGCACTCCTCGCGGGGGAGGGGGCCCTCGTGGAGTCTGCGACCAACATCAAAATAATCTAGTCGGTATTAATACAGGTTGAAAAAATAAAGGGTATACGTAACTTTGTAAATCTAAAACTATCGGCTTCGTGGGACAGTTGCAGTACTAAAAGTTTTGTAGACTTGTGAAATCTGTCAACAGCTGTATCCCTGTAACACCTTTTGTTTTTCAAGTTTCCTCCAAAGCTGATAGTTTTAGAATTACAAAAATAAGTTTTGAAAAACAAAGTACATATACCCCTTTCCGTTTCAACCTGTATATTTTTCGTTTTGAATAAAAAAAAGATTACAAGCAATGTAAGTGTATCATCAAACCATATGTCGGTTAAAATGGCGATGGACGGGACATATGACAAGGAAAAGCAGAATGAAATGTACTAAAATTATAACAGAACTAGCTGTGCCCCGCGACTTCATCCGCGTAGTATTGGATTATTGGGTTAAAAAGTATCCTATATGTTAATCCCGGTTATAATCTATCTGTGTTCCAAATTTCATCTAATCCGTTCAGTAGTTTTTGCGTGAAGGAGTAACAAACATACATACATACATCCACACTCACAAACTTTCGCATTTATAATATTAGTAGGATGGCAGCCACGTGATGGCAAAAGAAAAAGAGGCAGACAAGCTAAAAGATGGATAGATGTTATCAAGATTATTGGAGGGAAAATCTGGTCTAGAAAAGCTATTAAAAGAGAAGAATGAAAGAAGCTGGAAGAGGCCAATGTGTCGCTGGACACGCTGACCACTGAACCGGGAAACCCGATGTATTAGATCTAAGTTAATAGTACATTGTTACACGAGTGGTGAAAGTGACTTATTTAGTCCCGAGACGGGGTTTGGCGCCCGAGCGTAGCGAGGGCGCTAATAGTTCGAGGGACAAATAAATCTTTCACCCGAGGTAAACACTGTGCTTTTCATTACGAATACAAGGAAAGTAAAAATAAAAACAGGTATTGGCTTAAGAAATAATACAAGGAAGCATGAACAATACTCTACAACTCGAAAAAAATAAAAGATCGGATTGCCGCCTATTTTGTTTTTTTTCGTTGGCCGGCCAACTTCATTTTTTAGCCAGTATTTTTAATTTTCATTTTTAAATATTTTGACCAAATCTATGTTATTTTAAAGAAATTGTTGAAACTAAATTATAATTAAGTCATTTAAAAGTATATATTCTTTATTTAATACTCAACTTTATGTTATTTCAATTTTACATCGTGCTGTAATTGAGTGACTGTAGAAAAAGTTTGAACATGGCTCCATAGAAATGTGTAACTAGTTTTTTTTTATAATTTGACAGCTGTCAGTTGAAAGCGATTCTCCCGGGCCGGAAAAGTATTACTTTCAACCCGCTCCTCAGGCAACTTCAGACCTACTTTCAGAGTATGAGTAATGAAAAACAATTTGTTATGTAAAATAATTGTTTAGTATCAGCAATAAAGGCTAATAATAATAAGTTTATCACATTACTAGTATTCCCGTTAGGTCCAGCCAAGCTAATGCTTGTGTTAGGAGTGAGCTCAGGTCAATAGTTTAATGACCAGGATGGGGATCGAACCCGGAACCTCTCAGCTACGAGGGCGGCCCCTCTAACCACTAGTTCAATCTATATATTACGTTTGTTATCATTATCTCACATTGCTAGTAATCTTTTCAAAATAGATACAATATATATTTATCTAGCCGTGATAGCCGATTGGTTAAAGCACGCGTCTTGCGGGCACCAGGTCTTGGGTTCAAACCCCTGCTCGCACCTCTGGATTTTTCGAAATCTATGTGCGATTCATAATTTCTATATGATTATCACTTGCTTACGGTGAAGGAAAACATCGTGATGAAACCTGCATGTCTTAGAAGGTCTAACCAATTTTCGAAAGACATGTGAAATCCGCCAACCCGCAGTGGGCCAGCGTGGTGGATTATGGCCTGAATCCCCCTCGTGTTGAGGGGAGGCCCGTGCCCAGCAGTGGGACGTCCAAAGGGCTAAATTATTATTATTATTAAATGTTTATTCTAATCCGTTCTACAGGTTGAAACAGAAAGGGTATACTTTTATTCAAAACTTAACTTTGTAATTCTAAAACCATCAGCTTTGGAGGAAACTTGAAAAACAAAAGGTGTTACAGGTATACAGCTGTTGACGGACTTCACAAGTCTACAAAACCTTTGGTACTTCAACTGTCCCACAAAGCCGATAGATTCAGATTTACAATGTAAAGTTGCAAAAAACATTGTATACCCTTTTTCTTTCACCTAGTATCTATTAACTTGGGTGGGCCATATTTTTAAAGAGAGAAGAAGAAGACGCCAATAATTTTAGATTTAAGAAGTAAAGTTGCAAAAAAAATTGTATACCTTGCCTACGTATCTATTAACTTGGGTGGGCCATATTTTTAAAGAGTGAAGAAGAAGACGCCAATAATTTTAGATTTAAGAAGTAAAGTTGCAAAAAAAATTGTATACCTTGCCTACGTATCTATTAACTTGGGTGGGCCATATTTTTAAAGAGAGAAGAAGAAGACGCCAATAATTTTAGATTTAAGAAGTAAAGTTGCAAAAAAAATTGTATACCTTGCCTACGTATCTATTAACTTGGGTGGGCCATATTTTTAAAGAGAGAAGAAGAAGACGCCAATAATTTTAGATTTAAGAAGTAAAGTTGCAAAAAAAATTGTATACCTTGCCTACGTATCTATTAACTTGGATGGGCCATATTTTTAAAGATAGCAGAAGAACAGGGTCGGGCCCCAGGTGTGGTTGGTCTCCGGCGCGTACCTGAGGTGTGTAGCGAGGGTGGTCCTGTTGACGAACCGCTTCTGGCAGTGGTCGCACTGCAGCCCCTCCCTGTGGTACCGCGCCACGTGGTTCTTGCGGGCGCGAGAATTTCTATAACATACATATTATTTTAAATATATATTTTTTAACGGACTTGTAACTCCTGTAAACCTGGATCGTCAATGGTGACCAATAATGACGTCGAGGTTTGACCCTCGACGAGTCCCGGGGACAAGTTAAATTGTCTTGGAACCCGCACGAATATTATCGAAAGAAATAATAGGAGGAGTTGGAGAAAAAAATATATTTTTCATTACTCATACACTGAAAGTAGGTCTGAAGTTGCCTGAGGAGCGGGTTGAAAGTAATACTTTTCTGGCCCGGGAGAATCATTTTCAACTGACAGCTGTCAAATTATAAAAAAAAACTAGTTCCATTTCTATGGAACCATGTTCAAACTTTTTCTACAGTCACTCAATTACAGCACGATGTAAAATTGAAATAACATAAAGTTGAGTATTAAATAAAGAATATATACTTTTAAATGACTTAATTATAATTTAGTTTCAACAATTTCTTTAAAATAACATAGATTTGGTCAAAATATTTAAAAATGAAAATTAAAAATACTGGCTAAATAATGAAGTTGGCCGGCCAACGAAAAAAAACAAAATAGGCGGCAATCCGATCTTTTTTTTTTTTCGAGTTGTAGAGTATTGTTCATGCTTCCTTGTATTATTTCTTTAGCCAATTCCTGTTTTTATTTTTATTTTCCTTGTATTCGTAATGAAAAGCACAGTGTTTACCTCGGGTGAAAGACTTATTTTTCCCGCTAATAGTTCGAGGGACAAAATGACACTTTCACCACTCGTGTAACAATGTACTATTATATACGAAACTGGTTCGTATGAATAAATAGATAAGGTCTGAGGGCGGGCTTGGAAATGTCATTCTTATGTCATACCGGTACAAGATGACATGTCAAAAGCGTGCTCAAGATCGCTTTCTACTTGAGATTGGTTTATTAACACGGGTCTGAATTAGATGTTACAAAACAGCTCTGTTATGTAAAACGGCTGAACAGCGAAAAATCAAAAGACTTCTAAAATTTCCAATATCGATTCGAATGATTTAAGATCTGCCCTCTCCCCTCTAAGGGAAGTGCGACAGAGGGAGGGGATGGTATAAATAGTACTTAACTGTGTGATAGAGGCGAGCTGTTGCCGATTGACTACAGCAGATAGGCGTAAAGTAGCATATTATTAATAACTAGCCGAGCCCGCGACTTCGTCCGCGTGGAATTTAACTTACAAAAAAGCCCGCTCCCGCGTTCTGAGCCCGCACGACAGGACCCATTTTTTATTTTTTTTTTATTTTGTGTTTCTAAAAAGAAGTTACTGCTTATAACATCAGCTATCTACCAGTGAAAGTCCCGTCAAAATCGGTCCCCCCGTTTCGGAGATACTCTTTGATTTCATGTGTTTTTATTTTTTTACGCGGAACCGTAATTGTTTTTCAAAAATTAAAGTAGCCTAAGTTACTCCCTATTACATCAGCTATCTGCCAGTGAAAGTCCCGTCAAAATCGGTCCAGCCGTTTCGGAGATTACCCGGAACAAACACAAAGACAGACAGACAAAACTTTTTTAAATCGCGTTTTTGCTATAGGTGTCGTATGTACTTTCATACGCATTTAGTGAAAAGGTGTTATTTTGATATTACAAACAGACACTCCAATTTTATTTATTTGTATAGATAATAATATCGCCAGACGAACACACCAACTGTATGGTCCCAAACATAGCAACGCTTGTACTATGGGTACCGTACAATGGACTGCGGGCAATCCCAGTGACACCCAGACCAGGGAAAATTACGAAAAGGCTTTTTCCGAAATTTACCCCGGCGGGTATCGAACCCGCAAACACCATGTGCAGTGAGCCGAACGGCCTACGCTCGAACCACTGCGCCAATCGGTTATGTAAGTACTTACTTGAAGAACATCTCACACTCTAGACACTGGTAGCCTTCGATCGTGGTTTTGGACAGAAGCTTCCTTAGATCGCCGGGCTTCGGCGGCGCCTTCGGATTCTCCTTCCCTTTCTTCTTTTTGCCCTGTGAAGAGGACAGATACACGCTCGATACTGCCGTAGATGGTCATTTAACCGTATTATGAAGGTGATGGTTATTGTATCGTAAACACACCGGGATCGGCGGCCCGACGGCACAAACCCTGTGCGATTATACTTTGAAAACTACTCACCCGGTTCGAGTGTGGTGTAAGTATTTAGGTTATAGAGTCACCTACAGTCAGTCTAGTCTAGATGGGGGGGAAGGGGCCCCTAAAGAGGAGTTAAAATACGCTTAAAACAAAAGGGAACAACACGGGGGTTCAAGATTACTATATCCTGGTCCAGTGACCCCAACGTCCACCATCCACCGCGTGGCGGCCTCCAGTAGGTACTGCCACCGCGTGTGATGTGTCACCAAAACACCTTAAGGTGAAGGCGCCTGTCTACCCTCGAAGTTCAAATTTTTTGAGTTCTTTTAGAAATTTTTCAAATTCTGACAATAATAAAAGACAAAATTTGTTATTCGCGAAAAAGACCGTGTGCAGTGCATTTATTAATACATTTATTTTACTCTAAATATTATCACGGTGGATATGATACTAGTAAATCACTAAATATACAAAAAAATCCAGATTATCTGGATAGCTGTCGTTCTTGAAATGTTTTAGAGTAAGTTGGATATGTTAATAAATGCACTGCACACGGTCTTTTTCGCGAATTACAAAATTTATCTTTTACAGGGGTCGAAACTGATTGCCATGGTAAAAATACTGACTTTACTGACTCGAAGAGTCGAAAATACTGACCTTTTACTGACTTTCAAAGTCAAAAGGGGTTACAGTTTTTAATAAGGGATAATTTTTTACCTTTAATAAACCATCTATAATGTAGTTCCCGAGTTAGAGGATGAATCTTACAACTCACATAAAAAGGCCACTTTGAAGCTCAATAATTTCATAAACGGGAATTAATTTTGAAATACTGTCAAAGAAACCTCAAAATTATTGTTTAATACTTATCGAAAAAAAATGGTTTATTCACCCCCTCGGGAAAGATACACCGAGGGGGTGAATAAACCATTTTTTTTTCATTCCCCTACACATGTACAGGAGTGTACCTTCCCTAGAAAAAAATTGCTTTCAATACTTATTCATAGCAGTTTTGTAGCGGTACCAAAAATCTATTTTTGTTGCAATTTGCAGCCCTAATATTCTCTGAATAAAGTGACTGACGTCGGACGGACAGACGGACATGACGAAACTATAAAGATTTCTAGTTTGACTACGGAATCCTAAAATAGCCGTGTCTGTAGCTGTAAATTAAATATAATCTAGAAAGAAACAGCCGGGATAGGGTACTAGGACTTAAACGTGCCGTAAAAAAAGTTTGTGCGAGCATTACAAAAAAAAACTGAATTGATTTTGATGCGGTCTTCACCATTTGGTAGCTTGCGGTCCAATTTGAAATTTAAGCCACATTTCATCTAATTCCGGTGGGATGAACTAAAGATACAACTTGGCCTTTCCGTACTACTAGTATTACAAGCCACACTACACTTAGGAAGTCATTTTGCTGTTCATTATGTAGCATTGTTGAATGGGCATTTTGACATTACTGTGGTTGCTTTGTCAGTTTTTCCAAAATTATATCCAGTTTACGAAATATTCAGCTTCAAAGTTGTAGCCTTTTTACTTTAGTGTGCAATAAAGAGGTTTTCTATTATATTATATTATATCCTCTAACTAGTGAACCACATTAAAAACAAATACATATTTAAAATGAACCATCACATATATTATTATTGTAAAGCGACGTTATGTCTAGGGAACCCCATAGTATGCGTGGACCGAACGCACTTAGCCGCGTTTTAGGGTTTTATAATAGTATAGATTCTATAGATATCCTTAGTGAAAGTAGCGTAGATTTGGTAAGTATCCATAATACAAAAAAAACCTTTCCTTGAAGTCGAAAATACTGACTTTACTGACCATTTTTCAGAAAAACTGACTTTTACTGACCAATGTTAAAAATACTGACTTTTACTGACTTTACTGACCAGTTTCGACCCCTGCTTTTATTATTGTCAGATTTTGAAAAAAATCTAAAAGATCTCAAAAAATTTGAACTTCGCGGGCTAGATGGGCGCTTTAGCCTTAACAATGTCTTAAATTGTCCGTAACGCACTCGCGAGCTACGCGCATCAAAACCCGTGAAACGTTCAATATGGCCACTAATAAGCGCGGGCGCAGTAGCTAAAATTATTCAAGAAAAGTGCACGATGTAATTAGGAACGATACCGGCTACCGGTCAACTAGCACTGGACAGCAGCGGCGAAACAGGTCGACCGTTTAAAATAATTACAAGCGTAGGGTGGATTTCAATTAAATCTACCTCCAACATAAAATTGTTAGCTATATGTTTTCTATTCCGAACAGTTATGGTTATGGTGAAGGTGAGCCTTAATACCAAAAGTGGGGTCAACACTTCACCCAACATCACTTAGTATGCCAGTGGGATCAATATTAACGAATAAAATTCACCCAATCAACCCCACTGGGACAAAGTGTAGAGGCAAGGTCAGTCCGTCACCTTGCTAGTGGGCTCCATTACCCTCACCTTGCTAGTGGGCCCCATTACCCTGACCTTGCTAGTGGGTCCCATTACCCTCACCTTGCTAGTGGGCCCCATTACCCTGACCTTGCTAGTGGGTCCCATTACCCTCACCTTGCTAGTGGGCCCCATTTCCCTCACCTTGCTAGTGGGTCCTATTACCCTCACCTTGCTAGTGGGTGCAGTTACCCTGACCTTGCCTGCGGCGGTGGGTGCCAGGTCTCCGATCTGTATGAGCGCGGCGGGTGGTGGCTTCGCGAGATGCGCGTGCGCGTGCAGCTGCGCGGCGCGCGCGCCGTACTCCACTTGCCCGCACAGCTTGCACGAGTAGCGGCGGTAGTGCCTTGCTAGTGGGTGCAGTTACCCTGACCTTGCCTGCGGCGGTGGGTGCCAGGTCTCCGATCTGTATGAGCGCGGCGGGTGGTGGCTTCGCGAGATGCGCGTGCGCGTGCAGCTGCGCGGCGCGCGCGCCGTACTCCACGTGCCCGCACAGCTTGCACGAGTAGCGGCGGTAGTGCCTTGCTAGTGGGTGCAGTTACCCTGACCTTGCCTGCGGCGGTGGGTGCCAGGTCTCCGATCTGTATGAGCGCGGCGGGTGGTGGCTTCGCGAGATGCGCGTGCGCGTGCAGCTGCGCGGCGCGCGCGCCGTACTCCACGTGCCCGCACAGCTTGCACGAGTAGCGGCGGTAGTGCCTTGCTAGTGGGTGCAGTTACCCTGACCTTGCCTGCGGCGGTGGGTGCCAGGTCTCCGATCTGTATGAGCGCGGCGGGTGGTGGCTTCGCGAGATGCGCGTGCGCGTGCAGCTGCGCGGCGCGCGCGCCGTACTCCACGTGCCCGCACAGCTTGCACGAGTAGCGGCGGTAGTGCCTTGCTAGTGGGTGCAGTTACCCTGACCTTGCCTGCGGCGGTGGGTGCCAGGTCTCCGATCTGTATGAGCGCGGCGGGTGGTGGCTTCGCGAGATGCGCGTGCGCGTGCAGCTGCGCGGCGCGCGCGCCGTACTCCACGTGCCCGCACAGCTTGCACGAGTAGCGGCGGTAGTGCCTTGCTAGTGGGTGCAGTTACCCTGACCTTGCCTGCGGCGGTGGGTGCCAGGTCTCCGATCTGTATGAGCGCGGCGGGTGGTGGCTTCGCGAGATGCGCGTGCGCGTGCAGCTGCGCGGCGCGCGCGCCGTACTCCACGTGCCCGCACAGCTTGCACGAGTAGCGGCGGTAGTGCCTTGCTAGTGGGTGCAGTTACCCTGACCTTGCCTGCGGCGGTGGGTGCCAGGTCTCCGATCTGTATGAGCGCGGCGGGTGGTGGCTTCGCGAGATGCGCGTGCGCGTGCAGCTGCGCGGCGCGCGCGCCGTACTCCACGTGCCCGCACAGCTTGCACGAGTAGCGGCGGTAGTGCGCGTCCACGTGCGCGCTCAGCGCCGCCGCGTCCACGTACACGTAGCACACCTTGCACGGCTCCTGGCCCGGTTTCTGACGTAACACATCGACGATTAACACCTAATATGATCCGACTTGAAGGACAAATAACTAATTAGGTCGGTGATCGCTTTTTATGATTTTATTGTGAGATTTGAGTTAAACACAGCTTATCTAGTTCACGTTTTCCGAAAGAAGAGTATTTATTTTTTAAACCACAGACAAAATATATTAGACAAACATTAGGAATATATGTATAGTCCACTCACAGCCCTGTGCGCGCTCACGAAGTGGTCCTCGACCTGCTGCTGTGTGTAGAACCCGATTATACACAACTCACATTTGTACACCGAGCTCGCGTATTGGATTTTCTGCTTCGCCGCTTCTCTGCAACAAAACATTGCGGTGTCTGTGCGGAGAATGAAGCAGCCCCCAAACTAAACTAAAGTAAAACTAAACTAAACTAAAAAAATGATGTAACCACGTGTAAATATACTGAAAATGCGGCACGATGTTTTTGTAAACACACTTTTTTATGTCAAAAGGTTCAGGAATGTTTTCACATTTTTCAAACTAAACTATAAAGTAGCTTTTATAAGCCCGCTGAGTTTCTCGCCGGATCTTCTCAGTCGAGGACGCGTTCCGATCCGGTTGTAGATATAAGAAAAAAATATATGTAAAATTGACAATTTGTAAGTGCCCCCGTAGGCCTAAACAAAATAAACGATTTGAATTTGAATATATAGCTGCGCTTCGCGCGAGGAATGAGAGCCTGAGTCCAACGCTTCTTCTGCACATTCCCATTACTATATTGTGTTTTGCACTGTTAGTAATCGAATATATGTCTGACGATTAATATAATAATAATAATTTTAGCCCTTTTGACGTCCCACTCCTGGGCACGGGCCTCCCCCCAACACGAGGGGGATTCAGGCCATAATCCACCACGCTGGCCCAGTGCGGGTTGGCGGATTTCACATGTCTTTCGAAAATTGGTTAGATCTTCTAAGACATGCAGGTTTCCTCACGATGTTTACCTTCACCGTAAGCAAGTGATAATCATATATAAATTATGATTCGCACATAGATTTCGAAAAATCCAGAGGTGCGAGCCGGGGTTTGAACCCAAGACCAGGTGCCCGCAAGACGCGTGCTTTAACCAATCGGCTATCCCCCCCCCTGACGATTAATAACAGTGAAAAAAATATTAAAATAGGCTAAAGTAAGTATGTTTAATGTTGACATTTTTAGGAGAATTTTGCTCAATAAATGTTATGGCGATAATAAATAAACATCGCCAGACTGACACACCAACGGTACGGTCCCAAACTAAGCAACGCTTGTACTATGGGTACCGTACAATGGACTGGGGGCGATCCCGGTGACACCCAGACCGGGGCAAATTACGAACCCCAACGGAAATTGAGCCCACAACCTACCGTTGCAGTGAGCCTAGCAGCCTACACTCAAACCACTGCGCCTAGCGGTTTATCAGTGTTGATATTTATAGTGTGTGTAGTGTGTAGGTATGTAAACCTCACTAAACTAGCTTTCTAATTGAAATACCTAAATGTGATTGAGATTTGATTACTATTTTTTTTTTCAAAAGATTACTAGCAATGTGTGTTTATCACATTACTAGTATTCCCTTTAGCCCCTCCAACTAAGCTAATGCTTGTGCTAGGAGTGGGCTCACGTCAATAGTTTAATGGCCAGGATGGGGATCGAACCCGGAACCTCTCAGCTACGAAGACCTCTAGGCTATTGACGCTTTAATTTATATTTATTTCTAATTTACTTATTTAGTGACAATGGTGTTGCCTGCTCACATAATGTTGCTGTTCCTCAGAATGTACACCATCATCATTTTATTTATTCACTAGCTGAGCCCGCACGACAGAACCCATTTTTTTAATTTTGTTTTTCTAAAATAAAAGTAGCCTAAGTTACTCCCTATTACATCAGCTATCTGCCAGTGAAAGTCCCGTCAAAATCGGTCCAGCCGTTTCGGAGATTACCCGGATCAGAC
The DNA here is from genome assembly GCA_905147325.1 of Notodonta dromedarius. NCBI lineage: Eukaryota > Metazoa > Arthropoda > Insecta > Lepidoptera > Notodontidae > Notodonta > Notodonta dromedarius. The sequence goes on from LR990187.1 coordinate 2,995,649, forward strand.
ACACAGACAGACAGACAGACAGACAGACAGACAGACAGACAAAAATTTGTTAAATCGCGTTTTTGCTATAGGTCTCGTATGTACTTTCATATGCATTTAGTGAAAAGGTGTTATTTTGATATTACAAACAGACACTCCAATTTTATTTATTTGTATAGATGTATAGATTGTAAAGAGTAACCATTGTGTTCTTCTCAGTGGAAGCGTCATTCCGAGCCGGCGGTAGATACTGACTGTTCATAAATGCTTTGTTGACTTATATGAATAAAAACAATTTTGAACTGGTACCCTCTTATATATATTCCATGATGGAGGTCGCGTTCCGATCCGGTTGTAGATATAAAATAAAATTAAAATTGTCAATTTGTAAGTGCCCCCGTAGGCCTGAGCAAAATAAGAGCTTTGACTTCGTATTTAGGGCAAGTCGTCGGCGGCGGCGGCGTACTGCGCCACGTGTGGTGCCAGCTTCGCGTCAGTGTGTTCGTACCAGCGTGAATAAAAACAATTTTGAGTTCGAGTTATCCACGTGAGAAATGAAAAAGAAATGATATGTATATTTACCGGCATCCAAGCATTTCTGGCTCTGTCATGTACTCTGTCACATAGCCGCATTTGCTGTCGTCTTGCTCTGGCTTAGGCTTGCCTTTCACTACTTCCAACTTCGACACGTTCAATAGAGGGCTGGAATATGATAATAATAATTATTTATTTATTTAACTTATGGAAAACCAACAGCTATATACAAAATAATAAGCATTTAAGTCTAGTAACAGAAAGCCAATTAGAGGTTTTCACGTATAGCAGTAGAGAAGTACAATAGAGTCTTATGCAAACACTTAATAGCACACATCACCTAGGGATACCAGAACTAATTACCTATTCAAGGAAAATATAAACCAGAATTTATTGAAAGAACTTAAGGTTTAGCTGCATTCTTGCTTGTTTACTATTAGTAACAAAGGGATCAAAAGAGAAGTCCTTGCACAGTTTATTAAAGTCTCTGCTTGCTCGCACCAAGTATGAATTTTGCCTATAGTTTGAGGAAGAAAAAGGGATTGAGATCGGTGGATTATGTAAATATCTTGATCTGGTGCACGAGGTTGTCGATATGTTGGATATTGACACGGCTATCATTGTACCGATATAAATATACAAGAGCCTCGACAAACACCTTAAGAGGCTCTCGTTAGGTAGCCGGATCAAGGGTCAGATCCAGAAGGCAGTACTCCTGGAGACGGCTCGGATAGTGAGGAAGTTCCTCTCTCTGGAGCCTTGACCGCCGGTAACTAGGACCCTGTTCCCGATACCGGTGGGGAACAATTTTTTATACTTTTCAAATTTATTTAGATTCGACATTTTTTATTTAGATTTAAAAATATAAAATGTTATAAAATAAATAAATGAAATAATATTAATATCGCCAGATTGACACACTCACTGTATGGTCCCAAACTAAGCAACGCTTGTACTATGGGCACCGTACAATAGACTGGGGGTCATCCCAGTGACACCCAGACTTGGGCAAATTACGGAAAGGCCATTTTCGAAATTTGCCCCGGCGGGCTTCGAACCCGCAACCACCATGCGCAGTGAGCCGAGCGGCCTAAGCTCGAATCACTGCGTCAAGCGGTCGTTAACATCATCCTTAATAAATCATCCGATCGCCTAACGCCTGACATTTTGATTGGTCAATTCACGAAAACAATTTAAAAACGAAAAGATATGTTCAAATACAGATCCTTCTTTAAGGCTAAAGCGCCCATCTAGCCCGCGAAGTTCAAATTTTTTGAGTTCTTTTAGAAATTTTTCAAACTCTGACAATAATAAAAGACAAATTTTGTAATTCGCGAGAAAGACCGTGTGCAGTGCATTTATTAATATATCCAACTTACTCTAAAACATTTCAAGAACGACAGCTATCCAGATAATCTGGCTATTTTTGTATATTTAGTGATTTACTAGTATCATATCCACCGTGATAATATTTAGAGTAAAATAAATGTATTAATAAATGCACTGCACACGGTCTTTTTCGCGAATTACAAAATTTGTCTTTTATTATTGTCAGATTTTGAAAAATTTCTAAAAGAACTCAAAAAATTTGAACTTCGCGGGCTAGACAGGCGCCTTCACCTTAACAAATTAATTAGAAGGATAAGAGCTGTCGTTACCGACACGGAAACTTTCTGTCAATTGTGAATACCCTTCAGAGAAACCAGAGACAGTGATTATTGGAAGAGGCTAGAGGAGGGGTAAGCCCAAATATATTTTGTAATCAGTGCTTGTTGAAATGGGAAATAAAGACTTTGTCATCATTATTATTGACTAGCTGTGCCCCGCGACTTCATCCGCGTAGTATTGGATTATTGGGTTAAAAAGTATCCTATATGTTAATCCCGGTTATAATCCATCTGTGTTCCAAATTTCATCCAAATCCGTTCAGTAGTTTTTGCGTGAAGGAGTAACAAACATACATACATACATACATACATACATACATACTAGTGATGTAACGAATATTCGCATTCGCATTCGCGAATATTCGCATATTTTTTGACATTCGCATTCGCAGTCGCATTCGCAAGAATCTACGCGAATGTTTGGCGAATGTTTTTGAAAAACAATAAGGAAATTATATATAGACGGATATGGAATGTTAACAACTAGTAAGAATTATATATTATTTAAACAAACTTGCTCATAGGGTGGCCCTTATTGCACCGCTTGTAAGTTCATAAAGCAGCTTATTACGCACTAGTGCTATTGAATTTACATTTTTTAAATCTTAGTAAAGAGTTATCCTAAAAATAGTAAAAATTTAAAACCATAAATAAACGATGTTTATTAAAATATTATACATAAATACATTAACTATTGAAATAAATTTCTTTCACATTCAATTTCATTGTAAATAAAACATAATATTATAAACATTCTATTTATTATATTTCATATAATATAATAATTATAACCGGCTTTGCCAGATCCATAGATAAATATAACTAGATGAATATACTCTAGAGTTCCGTGGACATCCTGCCACTTTTCGATACTACGGAACTCATAAAATAAAAGCTTAGACCATTTATCTATGGACTAAGCTTACATGATCATTCCCCTCTGCCAAGGTATAAGAACAAGAAGTTCTAACACGTTTATAAAAACTGTTTGTGGAATCGATTTAATCAAAGTCAGTATCGCTTTTGATGTGAAAGGTGCTCCATAAAAAATGCCGACCTGCGCTATAAACCATTGCAAGAAGAGGTCAAACACCTCTAATCTACAAAAAAACGGAGTAACGTTTCATATGTAAGTGTTTTTGGAGTAAATAATCCCTTATTTCTAATAAAATAATTAAAATATAAAATGTCATAAAAATCGAAAACATTATCGATTAAACAATCGAGTACGAAATAATTGAATAGTGTAGTATGGTATCTCGAGTTCGCCATTTTGAATAGTGTTGCGGCAGTGATAAATTTATGATTGTGGACGTGTGTCTATAAAATTATATTTTTTGGAGTTTTTATTTTATTTTACTTTAAATTATATATAGTAAAAATATAATTACTTATTGTTATTTTTTAACTTATCATTATTCCACTATTTTTCCAGATTTCCCAAATACCCTCAATTAAAACCAAATGGGAAAAATCTTGCAATAGAAGGAGGAGTTGGGAACCTACTCGCACAAGTATTATTTGTTCAGTACACTTTGATTCGTCGCAATTCCAATGTTTATCTAATAAACGACAAAAAAATAGTAGATAATGCCGTACCAATATTATTTTTTAGCTGATGCCGTAAATATTTTATTTATACTTCTACTCACATGATTCTAAAAAAATATTTCACTGATATATACACGTGTAGTATATATAAGTGATGCAATAGAAGTTTCACCTTGTATATTGTCGTAAAATATTATTTATTTTAAATGTTTCATTACCACAGCGAGGGATTTTTTTTAAAGTATTGCATAAACGATAAACCATCGTACTGTATAAGATACCATAATATACAAAATAATTCATATTTTGTATTAGATGAAGAAATGCACACGTCTATGCAATATTTTTGTGATGATGAGCAAGTAAAACTATCGATATATCTAATTAGAAATATCGATATTGGTTTCTCCCTATTGCACTTAGTGTCTTACACTCGTAAATTCTTGCATGTTGACGTATTTGACCGATTAGTGTGCGTAAAAGTTACTAGTGTTGAATATTTATTTAAGTGTGCATTCATAAAGACACAATTTTTTTTTAGTAATTGTGCATCATTTCTTTGTAGTGGTTACCTCGTCCCCCCCAAAATCTGACAGAATTTTTTATTAGTAAAATGAAGCACGTCACGCCTCCTTTAGTTAACACCTCTCTGAATAAAAGTGATGTTTTTTAAAAATTAATTAACTATTAGTCACCTTTTTAAATAAAATAGTAAGAAATTCTGTAACTTAATCATTGACATCTTCAGCAAAAGTGACATAATCTTTTATTTTCTTTTTGGACTGATGAAAAATAATAATGAATTTCGTAAACGGGAATTAATATTGAAAAACTGTCAAAGAAACCTTCAAATAATTTTAAAATACTTACTGACCAATACCTCAAACGATGGGATGTGTAAACATTTTTTGATTACTCCCCTTTCTTAAGTACGGGAGGTACAATAAAATAACTTTGCATTCAAAATTTAAAAACACTTTTTTAGCGGTACATAAACTCAACTTTTTGGCTAGTTTTCAGTATTTTAGCCCTAATAGTCTCTGTATAAAGTTACTGTGACGGATAAATGCAAACGGACGTGCCGAAACTATAAGGGTCCCGAGTTTGACTACGGAACCCTAAAAACTTACGGCGAGCCATGTTGTTTTATTTTTCATTCATCCTGCAATTCTCTGGGTCTTAAAAAAATTCGTGAATTGTGATTTTTTTCGATTAATATTGTAATATTCTAAATATTTTTTAGTCGCCAGTAAGTTGTAAAATGTCGTATGAAATGCGTGAGCATTGTTAATTACACATCTTAGCTCCATCACAGCACAGCTCCGTGTTAGTCTCTGGCTGCAAACCAGCCTCGATCGTAACTTAGCTCACTTGTACATAATGCACTTAATTACTTATATTTGAATAAAAAAATACCTGTCTTGAGGTAGGCAACTAAATTATAAATAGGATCTTTCTCTATTGCTCTTGTTAGTCTAATTAAAATATTAAATCAATAAAATTTGAATATAGAATAAATTTGATTAATGAAATAATACTAAACTACCCCGAAATAAAAAAAAATCTCTTCGAATTCACTTTATGTGAGTAACTTCGTTCTTTCAACCTATGGGTTTGGCTATGTTCGGCCGACACGAAATGTCAATCCAGACTAACATTTTGCGCAATCTTTATTAGCCTCCGAGAAATAGGTGTGAAACATGTGTATTTGTGTGTCTGTCTGTGGCATCGTAGCGTCCAAACAAATGATCCAATTTTAATTTTGTTTCTTTTTTAGAAAGGTGTTCTGATCGAGAGTGTTCTTAGCTATGTTTCACGAAAATCGATTCAACCGTTTGAAAATTATCAGCTCTTTTGTGATTTAAAAAGTCGTTAAATTTTTTTTTCTATTTTTTTTTAATATTAACAATCTTTTTTAATTTTCGATTAAGGGTTTCTTATTTGAAAGTCAACATTCGCATTCGCGAATGTTGAAGCCTAATATTCGCATTCGCATTCGCGAATGTCAAAAATCCAACATTCGTTACATCACTAATACTCGTACATACATACATCCACAGTCACAAACTTTCGCTTTTATAATATTAGTAGGATTGATTCAACCTTTTACTGTAACTTACCCAATTGTGAGGTGGGGCATGCCGCTGTCTACAGTTTGGGGTAAGTCGGCGGAAGACACCAGCGGGTCGGTACCGACAACTATTTGTGACATGACACCGTGGACCGAGCTGTCCAGCCCGGATTCTGGAACAAGATATCTTATATCAAGGATTTTTTTTTAACTACTAGATAATCGCAAGACGCGTGCTTTACCAATCGGCTATCACTGCCTAACCCAAACCCGGGCTCGCACCTCTGGATTTTTCGAAATCTATGTGCGAATCATAATTTCTATATGATTATCACTTGCTCACGGTGAAGGAAAACATCGAGAGGAAACCTGCATGTCTTAGAAAATCTAACCATATTTCGAACGACATGTGAAATCCGTATACTCGCACTGGGCCAGCGTGGTGGACTACGGCCCGAATCCCCCCCGCAGTGAGGGGAGGCCTGTGCCCAGGGTGGGACGAAAGGGCAAAAGGGCTAATTTATTATAATTATATCCTAGAACTGGATGACTGCATTTTAAACCTTATAGAGATATCACAGTAGCAGTGCTGCTCTGACTGCAAAACACCACACAATGCATCTAGTCAAAGTCTGACTGACTGTAGTAAAACTAGGGGGAGACTCAGACCTCTTAAAGTTGGACTTACCCATATATTCGAAAATTTACTTACCCCCCATAACATGGTCTTCCAAGCCCAAATTGACGTTATCCCTGACCGCCTGGGCCACGTCGAAACCCTCGCTCTTGACATGCGTGTGTACACTACTGATGGCTATGAACTGTTGTTCCTCTGGCTCGTTTGAAAACTCAAAATAGATCTTATCATAGTCCGTTTTAGTCTCCATTTGGAGTGATGAGAGCGATTGGGACATGTATGTGTGATCCATGCTCTAGAAATTAAAAGAATATACCATCAGAGCTGTATTTCCTTTAATGGAAGGTGGAAATTAGTAAGTAGGGGTAGGTATGTAGCCAAAAAGTAGTCCTAACATAGTCTAAAGATAGTGAAACCGTCTCCAAATGAAAGAAATTTCAAGGTCTTTATTTATTTCTAGTAGTGATGGAAAATTTCACAGGTAGTGTATGAAAAATCATATTATATAGGTTTTAATTATTATTTTTTTCTGACCTCCTGACTTCGGCTTAGGGCTATGACCCTCAAGTGCTCCTGGGCGCTGTGCACCTGCCACTTGAACTTGAGGAACCTCCTCATCAGCGCCAGACACTCCCAGCACACCAGCTGCTGTATATCAGGTACATTCTCTCCAAACTGTAACAATATAATTAAGAAAGTGTCCAGTTGTCGGTTAACTGAATAATTCAGCTTCGGTCTGAACAGCTCTAACATCAATAATAACTTCAAAGTGTTGTGTGACTAACCCTAATAGTCCCAATGACTTTACTTATTTCCCGGTTATCAACACAACACACTAGAACTATTCTATTTACAAAAATACGTAATCTTTGTACTTGTTAATTATAAGTAACTGGTGATTAAAAAAACTTCTTAAATAAAATATCAAAATATATAAAAAAAAGCTGTGATAGCCAATTGGTTAAGCACGCATCTTGCGAGCACCAGATCCTGTGTTCAAACCCCATTCGCACCTCTGAGTTTTTCGAAATCTATGTGCGAATCATTATATCACTATATGATTATCACTCGCTTACGGTGAAGGAAAACATCGTGAAGAAACCTGCATGTCTTAGAAGATCTAACCAATTTTCAAACAACATGTGAAATCCACCAACCCGCACTGGGCCAGCGTGGTGGATTACGGCCTGAATCCCCTTCGTAGTGAGGGGAGGCCCGTGCCCAGGAGTGGGACGTGAAAAGGGCTAGATCATTATATCTATACAAATAAATAAAATTGGAGTGTCTGTTTGTAATATCAAAATAACTTTTCACAAATTGCATATGAAAGTACATACGACACCTATGGCAAAAACGCGATTATTTTTTTTTTGTCTGTCTGTCTGTGTGTTTGTTCTGGGTAATCTCCGAAACGGCTGGACCGATTTTGATGGGACTTTCACTGGCAGATAGCTGATGTTATAGGGAGTAACTTAGGCTACTTTTATTTTCGAAAAATAATTAGGGTTCCGCGTAAAAAAAAACATATGAAATCAAAGAGTATCTCCGAAACGGCTGGATCGATTTTGACGGGACTTTCACTGGCAGATAGCTGATGTTATAAGCAGTAACTCTTATTTTATAAAAACAAAAAAAAAACAAATGGGTCCTGTCCCGCGGGTTTAGAACGCGGGAGCGGGAGCGGGAGCGGATAAGTTAAATTCCACGCGGACGAAGTCGCGGGCTCAGCTAGTTATTAAATAAAATATGTAAAAAGACAAGTCTGTAAAAATATATACATACATAGTAATATATATATAAAATAAAATATAATACTACACTTGAATTGGCATCAACTCCGAATGAAAGAAATAAGGTCCCTATTATAATATTTCTAGCTTGTTAGTGCACCCCGGTTTTTTTTATTATTTACTTGGACTGGATTAATATTATAATAATTTGGACCTATGTGTATAAAAGGTAACAGAGGCACTAAGATAACGTTTATCGCAATTATTAGTCCAAACAAGAGAACAGCAAAAACTTTTTTCACTCAACTGGTTGACCTTAGAACTTTTACGTAACTTCGGCGGTTAATTTCGGTCAATTTCATTTATAAAATGTAAGTTAAAAAGTTTGAAAAACTCACCCTGTCGCCCGCGAAATCGTACATCAGCAATCGAAATATTTTAAACACTTGTGGTATGTTATTTATTGAAAATAAATCGCGAGAACTACTCAGACACGTACAGCAGACTGTCCCGAAACTAGTTTCCACGTCTTGCTCCATATTAATTAGCAAATATCATTAATAATTAGTGCCGAAAAAGGTAATAACTTGTTTTGATTACTTTTCGAATCACAACAAAAGTAATACTCCCATGTAAAATAGACGAATTTTGATGAAGAACGATCAAGTGCACTACGACACCACAAAATGGCTGCTTTACCTAGTGTTGCAATAAAAAAAATGCTGCGTCAAAGCATCTATGGTTTTCTTATTAAGTTGCAGGTTTCTGAAAATAAGATCAAGGAAGGTATGTCGTATGTTAATCATAAGATTCAGAACTCAATGTTTTAAAAATAATTTCCAAATTAACATGTTTACCATCAATCAACATAACAGTTTTAAAATCAATTAAGAACCGTAAATTGTTCACACCTCTATTTTGACAGTTGAAGCCGGCCGTTCCCCATTCACGTCTTCTTGACATGTTACATATCGCCGCGCTTGTTCCTCGGAGTGGTCTGCAGAGGTATTTTATCACTAATGATATTGTAAATTTTAATATATTTTATAGTCTAATATATGTACTGAAATCATTCCGTACGTATATAGGAGTAGGTACTTAACTAAATACCAAAGCCAAGCTGAGGGTGTTGTGGACAAATAATTTTAATAAAATATTACTTTCGATTTCTCAGATTTATTAATGTTTTTACAAAAAACACTTATTTCACGTATATATTTAACTACTGATAAATAGATAGACGTACATAATATTATACTTTTTGATGCCGATTAACACATTTTTGCAACAGTTTCACTCCACTTCAGCAATCCCGCACTCTCTAAAACAGTCCCAACCATGATGGTAATGCCACACTTTCTGCAACAGTTTCCCAACTATCCCGCAATTTCTACGACAGTTTCATGCAAATCACACACTTTTTACATGAGTCCCACTAGATGGCACTAGAGGGGGTGGTGTGTGGGTGCAGGCGGCGGCGGTGCGTCCGCAGCGCGGCGGCGTGCCGGAAGCTGGCGCCGCACAGCTCGCAGGCCAGCGGCCGCTCGCCCGTGTGGATCGTTGTGTGCTCGCGGAGAATCCTCTTGTGCTGCAATACAGAATCATCATAACCTTGCCCTTATCCCACACTAGGTGGGGTCGGCGCAGCACGTTCTCTTCTTCCATTCAAGCCTATCATCCGTCATCTCTGCACTCACTCCCTTTTCGGTCATACCCTCTTCCACGCAGTTCATCCACGTCTTCTTAGGACGTCCCCTACCCCGACTACCGCTCACTGTCATACTCATTGTCTTTTTGACCACATGATCATCCGCTCTTCGCATAACATGTCCATACCACGCTAACCTTCCGCTCTTTAATAACAGAATATCCTCATTAATTTTCTGACCAACATCAACCAACTAAATAATAATTATAAGCAACTGGCGATTTTGTAAAAGGTATCACAAAATATAAAAAGACAAGCCCGCTGTGTTTCATGCCAGATCTTCTCGTTTCGTTCCGATCGAAATAGTTGAAACTAATTTTCTTATTTCAATTTTACATCGCGCTGTAATTGAGTGATTGTAGAAAAAGTTGGAACATGGTTCAATAGAAATGTGAAAATGGTAAGTTTTTTTAAATAATTTGACAGCTGTCAGTTGAAAGCGATTCTCCCTAGGGCTGAAACTAATACTTTCCGAGTTTGAGTAATGAAAAGGAACTTTGTTCGAATAAATATCACCAGACGAAACACCTGTATAGTCCCCGAACCAAGCAACGCTTGTACTATGGGCACCGTACAATGGACAGGGGGCGATCCCGGTGACACCCAGACCGGGGTAAACTATGGAAAAGACAAAACAGTGACCTTGAACTTCTTCCCGCAGTAGTCGCACACGTGCTGCGCAGGCGCGGGCTGGCCGGCGCCGCGGTGCGCGCGCGCCACGTGCTGCGCCACGCAGCGCCGCGTCGCCAGCGCCTGCACAACACATACAATCATTATATTTTCATCCCCCTATCTCGGAAAGAGTATTTGGACCTACTTATGCAAAAGGGAACCAACCCACACACACTTCTGCAAACTGATACCAACCTAGAACCACTAACACGAGGTTGGTTTTGGTCTACAGTAGTGCATGTGGGTTGGTTCCATTTTGCATAAGTTGGTCCATTTTTGCTCTTCGATATCTGAGTGCAAAATCCGTTATTATCCGCTAGAGGATAAAGTAAATTGAATTTAGAACATCGTGTGCACTAAGTTTGGGAATTCAAAACATCATTAAACCTATGTACTTCTACCTCTATGCTGCCGAATTTATTATACAAACTTTTTTAATATGTTAAAAACTCAGACTCGGAACCTTCTTGGTGTACTTTTTTTTAATTTGCTTTGCGCGCGTCAAATTGACCACGCAGTTAAAAAGCAACTTTACACTCTTGTATAACAAATAACTATTATTGCTCTCTATAAGGAAAGGGAGCAGTAATCGAAATAATGCTTACCTTATCGCAGACGGGGCATTTGTGTGAGGTCTTGCCCAAATGCTGATAATTGAAGTGGTCCTGCATGATGGCCTTCGACGAGTACCCCTTCTCACACATCGGACATCTGTACCTGTGCAAATACGACTTACGTCACTGTTGTAATGACTTTAGCATGTCGAATACGACTTTTGTCACTGTTGAAATGACTTCAGCAAGTCGAATACGACTTGCGTCACTGTTGACACTAATTCAGCATGTAAAAAACTTTTACATCACCATGATGTCTATTAGAGCTTGGAAAAAGACTTATGTCACTGTTGAAACTACTTCAGCCAGACAAAAACGACTTGCATCACTGTAAAAAAAACTTACTTAAACTCTGTAGCGTGCGCTCTGGAGTATTTTAAATGACCCTTATAATTGGTGTAATCGCTGAAAGTTTTATTGCACTCCTTGCATTCATAGTTCTTCTTGTTCTGATGTCTTCTTATATGCCCTTTGAGATACACCAGACGCACCATCTTGTGGCAAATGGGACACTCCTCCTGGGGAGGGGGGTCGGGGTGAAGGCTGGAAGAGAGATCATAAAGAAATCTACAGGTCTGCTGCTAAATTAAGTCGATTCTTGAGGTCCATTGATAAAGTTCAAAATGCCAGGTTATCTGCGCTATGATACCGGTAGTTCCACGGCAGCGGTTCTGTGTGAATATCGGGGATCAGATCAATCAGGAGACAACGGAAGCCGACTACAACACAAAATGGGGGAAATGCAAGGAAGATTAACATAAAGCTGTACTTACACAGGACAGAATAGCCTGAGATGTTCAATAAGCGTCGTTTTGTTGACAAACCGCCGCTTGCAGTTATCGCAAATAATGCCTTCTCTGTGATGCCTGCCGATGTGCGTGCGGAGTTTCCGCGCCAGACTGAAATCAATACACATTGTAGAAAATAAAGAAATTGTCAGCAACAAAGTTTTTAGGTTTTCGATGTCGCACCCTACAGTCACTTGAATAACTCACTAATGCCATCTAGTAGGTTTTTAGAGAACTTTTTCACAGTGAACGTTACAAAGCTACATATTAAGCTTTTCCAGCGTGACGATTTCAGCTATTTATTTCCTACCGCAAGCCGTATTAAAAACTTTGTTCCGAAAATGTTAATTCCTGAATTAGATTTCATGTGGGGTACATTTTGGAAGTGGTGTTTTCGTATTTTGCTTGTGAGGTATTATTTATCTCATCCCTCGTCCATTTTGTAACCATAATACGAGCCTACAACCAGGATCGAGTGATTTAAATTACTTCTTTTATCAAAGTTTAAATCACATTATTTTTTAAATAAAAATCATTTATAGAAATCAAAATCGTAAATGGCAAAATAAATTCAAATTCACATATTTTATGCAAAATAATGTAGCCAGTTCACTTATTATTAAATTTACTAATAAAAAGACATGGTTAAAAGAGGGTGATTTGATTAAAATTAAAAAAAAAAAAAAAATTCCAACCCTACGCACAACAACACATGTGAGAGGTCTACGAAGAATAAGATACTCACTTGAAAACCATATCGCAATCTGGACACGGGTACGAATCTCTGGTCCGTTTAGTGCCTGGAGCCGGAAACTCTTCAGACATATCTGAAGATATAGAACCTCTGCGTTTTATTTCACTCTGTAATATGAAAGGAAGTAAACAAATTATTTTGTTGTCAAAATTATCTTAGACAATGTTCTGTTACTGTTTCAAATCGCTACCTTACAATCAAAGCGTCACTATCAAAATAACTTACACTTCTATTATTAATTTTTTTTACATCTATACAAATAAATAAAATTTGAGTGTCTGTTTGCAATATCAAAATACCACCTTTTCACTTAATGCATATGAAAGTACATACGACACCTATAACAAAAACGCGATTAAAAAAATTTTTGTCTGTCTGTCTGTGTGTTTGTTCCGGGTAATCTCCGAAACGGCTGGACCGATTTTGACGGGACTTTCACTGGCAGATAGCTGATGTTTTAAGGAGTAACTTAGGCTACTTTTATTTAGAAAAACAAAATAAAAAAAATGGGCCCTGTCGCGCGGGCTCAGGACGCGGGAGCGGGCTTTTTTGTTAAATTAAATTCCACGCGGACGAAGTCGCGGGCTCAGCTAGTTTAGAATAAGAAACATTGTGATAAGAAATTTGTTACTTTTGGTGTAACAGTTATTGGTAAACCTAAATAAATAAACGAATTAACCTGTTCAAAACGACTTTCATTACAGTCAAAGCAATTTACGTCGACGTCAAAACGACTTTCGTCACTGTCAAAGCGACTCACATCACTGTCAAAGCGACTTTAGATACTTTCAGAGCGACTTTGATCACTGTCAAAGCGACTTTAGTCAATGTCAAGGCGTCTTAAGTCACTGTCAAAGCAACTTTGATTACTATCAAAGCGACTTTAACCGCTGTCAAAGCAACTTCGATCACTGTCAAAGTGACTTTAACCGCTGTCAAAGCGACTTGAATCACTGTTAAACGACTTTCAAAACCATTATACATTTCCAATGCATACCTTAACAGTTTTAACGCCCCGCCGGCTGTAGTTATGCGTTTTAACGTGCCGTCGTATTGCTTGCACACTGTACTCTACGTGGGCGCAATGCTTGCACATAAACCGAAGGTAATGTTCGTCTGTGTGCGCTGACAGCAGACTATTGCCCACGAATCGGTGACAGATCTGACAAGCTATATGATCCGGTTTCTATAAGGAAGATATAAATAAATTAATACAAAAAATATCACCAAACAAAGCCCCGTATTAATAGATTGATCTCAAGTCTGGGAGCGAACTTGGAAATGTCATTCTTATGTCATACCAGTACAAAATGACAAGTGAAAAACATACTCAAGACCGCTCTCAGACTTGAGATAGATTTATACAGGCCAAACACAGCAACTTTATTGTCTCAAACTAATATACGTTTGAACTATGGTTACCGTATGAATCAACCACGTCTTAAACTCCAGACTCTAGCAAAAATAAAATCCTAAACATATTCTATACATCAATCATCTGTGAGAGAGTTTTCCCGTTCGCGCTAGCCAGTATATGAGCTATATGAGTAGTCAATGAGCTTGGCTACAGTTTGGCTGTATGTGCACACTTACAGCACTGTGTGAATTCAAAAAATGTTCTTCAAGTAGCTTTTGGGAGTTCAGTCCTATTACACACAGCATACACTTGAAAGGAGCGCAAAGATATGGCGGCCGTTGTTTAGACAACTCTCTGTAACAAACGTAAATATGAATAAATGAATCCTTCTACACCAGTCATTCTCAAAGTGGCTGTTAACGCCCCCTTATGGGCGCTAGAGGCTTACAGGGAGGGTGGTAAATGGCACGGATAAATTAGAGGTGGGTCTAAGCGGTTTAGGGAGGCGATGGCTGATTTGTGTCTTGCAAATAATTGATTGAAATAAATAATAATAATAATTTAGCCCCTTGGACGTCCCACTGCTGGGCACGGGCCTCCCCTCAACATGAGGGGGATTCAGGCCATAATCCACCACGCTGGCCAGGGCGGGTTGGCGGATTTCACATGTCTTTCGAAAATTGGTTAGATCTTCTAAGACATGCAGGTTTCCTCACGATGTTTTCCTTCACCGTAAGCAAGTGATAATCATATAGAACTTATGATTCGCACATAGATTTCGAAAAATCCAGAGGTCCGAGCCGGGAAATAGCAGTGATAGCCGATTGGTTAAAGCACGCGTCCTGCGTGCACCAGGTCTTGAAAGTAAAAAGAAAACTAAAATCAAAGCCTACCTTATCACATTCTTATTTTTCATTGTATCAATTAAAGTTATTAAATTATTGCTTGCGATTTTTTTTGTTGTAAAATTACTTACAAAATTTTTGTTGGCACTAGAAAATATTGATTCTCGAAGTGGGCGGTATACGAAATATGTTTGAGAACCTTTACTACACTCAGGCCATTTAAGCCCTTATTAATAAATCGATCTCAAGTCTGAGAGCGATCATGAGTACACTTTTTAAGTGTCATTTTGTACCAGTATAACATTTCTAAGATCGCTCTCAGACTCGAGATCGATTTATTAATATCAGTCTTCGCCAGGACCAATAGAATTTAGAATTCTTACCTTGATTTATACATGTCATCTTCAGTCATGTGTTCTACCACATAGTGCGTGTCTACTTTGTCCATGGTTGCTTTCACTGACTCATTTGAAGTCACTTTCTTATTACTAATTGTGCTGTAATATTAAAATCATAAGTTTTGAAGTGTGCCATCAGCGACGTAAAAGAAATAATCCAGTAGTTTAACTTAGTTTTCAGATTGATTGCGAAATAAAGTCACATTACTTTAGAACCATTGACCCGTCACACAATTGGGCACGGGCGTCCCCTTAACACGAGAGGGATTCACGATGCCCAGAGCGGGTTGATTGACGGATTTGTCATGTCCTTTGAAAATTGGTTGAGTTTTCAAAGACATGCGGGTTTCTTCACGATGTTGATGACTGCTTGGCGCAGTGGTTTAAGCGCTGGCCGCCCGGCTCACTGCATCAGCTGGTTGAGGGTTCGAATCCCGTCCGGTCTACGTTTGGAAATTACCTTTTCTTAATTCACTGGGATCGCCCCCAGTCTATTGTATTGTACAGTACCCAATAGTACAAGCGTTGCTTAGTTTGGGACCATACAGTTGGTCTGTCGGTCTGGCGATAGTTATTATTTACCATAAGCATGTGATAATCATATTAAATCTATCTGCAAGATGGGTGTTTGAGTAATCGGCTATTACTGCTTCATTAAAATAATACTAACCCAGTATATTTCTGCGTGGTATTACTGTTGATGAGATAGAAGTTGGCATTTGAAACTCGAGGCTTAAGACTTCGTGATTCCATTTTGGTTCCGATGACTATATTAGATGTCCCCTTCGTTTTATCTGTACCAATGATTGTTTCTGGTTTAAAAGAAGTCATTTTTGGTGCTGAAAATAAAAAAATATTTTATTTTACCTAATTAAGTCTTCCTCAGATAAGGAAGCTAATTCGCCCCCAGTCCATGAAATGTCAGCCATACTACAAGTATTGTTTAGTTTGGCATGATACAATTGGTGTGTAATTATGGATTAATTCAAGGACTATTTATGAACATACCAAGCGTGGGTTTCAATTCAACTGGAATTGGTTTTTTGGTGCTAACAATAGATATTATCTTTTGGTCCTGTTTCATATCTGAGATATCTATATATGTTTTATCATATTCCTTCCTATGCACAATTTCCAATGAGGAGAGACATTTTGTTGTGTATGTGTGGTCTATGCTCTGAAAAAAATATAATACTGTAAAGCAATGGTACAAAATGTACAAATTATAATTATTTATCTGTATATCAGTGGCCAAAACACAAATCATGTTGCTAAAAAAAAAGGTAAACATAAAACCCAAGTTGTAACAGTAACTTAACATACATTAACTTTTGGGTAATAACACCAATAGTGTTTATCTGTTTAACACACAAATATGTTTTAAAGTAATAATAAGTTTGGTACAAATCATAGTCTGAACATGTTCTTGAAGAATAAGAATCTCCTCACCTCAGTAATGACACCATCAGTTAATCCCTGAATATACTTCTGTGCACTGCGTACTTGCCATTTGAATTTGCAGAAGCGTTCCAACAACGCCTGACACTCCCAACAGACGTAAAGATCTTTATTATATGTATCTGTTGCCTGAAAATGAATTTTATGATTACACTGGATATGTTCAGACTATTATATACCAGATCATATAGTCTGAACATAAGTTGCTGAGTAAAATAGTATTTTTGTTATTTGCCCGGGTGTTACTGGAAATAACCATGATGATATTTATTAATATTGAATATAAATCAATTGTTTCACATCTTAAATACCTATGTCTGACTGAACCAATTATCATCAAACATACCTAAGAGTCATCACACTAATGTCAGCTATGATACACCAAAACCGCAATAAATTCAGCAAAGCCATACTAAAGATCTCTAAATATAAGTATTCTGTCATTTAAAATTGGTGGCCCTATCAACTACCAATGATTCGGCTAACAAAGTTTATAAGAAAAGTATAAAAGAAAAGGTATATAATCTATATAATGACATATCACAGATATACAGCAGCGTGAAAACTTTAACGAAAACTGCATATTTATGAAAATACTCACGTTTTCTCCCACATAATCGTACATTAATAAGTGAAATGTTTCAATCAGTTCCTTTAAAGTGTTTATGCAATAAAGATCTCGGTCGCTGCACAGGCAAGCGCTGCAAATAATGATACCAGGATCTACTGGATCGTTCGTATCGATAGTATATTCTTCGGAATATTCCTCCATTTCGAAGTGATTTAATTTTTTCTAGACAATCGCTAACAATCGTCGTTCATTGTATTGACTTGTGACATAATAATGTTTATCAGTTTTGGCACTGACATTCACGATAGATCTTTGTAATTTTTGAAAACGTGCACGATAACTTGACAATTGTATGATACATAGCCTGCTTATAGTTTTTTTTCAATCATGTCAGTAGCTTAGATCCATAGAAAAACCGGAAATATTAAAAAGTCTGCATCTTTGGCGCTCCTCTCTATTTTTAATAAGTTGGATTAGCCATAGAGTAAGAAATCAATCAATCAATGGCGTTTTGTTATTGTTGTACGTTTCTAAACAAAAATATGGTTTTAAATGATTTCAAATAATTGGAATTTATATTGATTCACTACAATTATTGTCCTGCAATGTAAAATTAGTTATAAATTAATTAATTATTAGCAATATCCTATATAATTTTAATGAAACTACGCTCATTCTATCTAAAGTGAAAGTCGATAGTTTTTAAAGTTTTTTACGTGAAAACCAATATGGAAATCAAGAATGAATTTGATAATGTATCTCATAAACTTCTGTGCAATGCATGTTTATGCGTTGGACGTACTCTGCACAAGATAACTGAGGAGAAACACGACAAATACTATTCCAATATTTTGGACGAAGTTCCTGTGAGTATCATCACGCTTTAGCCCCTATAGGATTCGCAGAGATGTATGAATCACACCAATAGTTCCTATACAAATCTCTTAACTGCATAGCCCCTAACGAAGCAACGCTTGTTGTATAAACACTGATAATTCGTCACCGTTCGGCGTACCGGTTCGAGCGGAGCGATTGCCGTCGCGAAATTCCCGAAATGGCCTTATCGTAATTTGTCCTGATCTGGGTGTCACCGAGATCGGCCCCAGTCTATTGTACAGTACCCAGTAGTTGAAATATTGCTCAGTTTAGGACCATGCAGTTGGTGGGTTTGTCTGACAAGATTTTGTTATGTATTTAATTATGGGTACCATAAAATGCAGTGGGGAGATCAAGAGACATCAGGGTAAACTATCAAAATACCACTTTTGAAGGCCAAAGTAGTTACTACACAAAAATTAGTAGTAAAGTACCATACCAATAATATTTTTATATTGAAGTAATAAAATTCAGCAATGTGAGTTTATCACATGACTAGTATTCCCGTTAGCCCCTCCAGCTACATTAATAGTTTAATGGCCAGAATATGGAACATACCCAGAACCACCAAGCTACAAGGGCAACCACTAGGCTATAAAGCCACTTCAATTCAATTCAAATCAATTGAAGTATATGTTATTTTACAGCTGGACAAAGTGATAAAAACGAACCCCGTCATCTGTTGGGACTGCAAAGCATTGCTGGAGAAATGTATTTCCTTCAGGGAGCAAGTGAAAGACTCCTACAGGATACTGCAGACGTTTGTAGAGGTGAACATTATCATAAACTAGCTGTGCCCCGCGACTTCATCCGCGTAGTATTGGATTATTGGGTTAAAAAGTATCCTATATGTTAAACCCGGTTATAATCTATCTGTGTTCCAAATTTCATCCAAATCCGTTCAGTAGTTTTCGCGTGAAGGAGTAACAAACATACATACATCCACACTCACAAACTTTCGCATTTATGATATTAAGTAGGATAATGGGTGGAATCATAGACAACCAAACCACCAGAGGTGGGAGAGCCAAGCTGCGACCGATTGACTACAGATCATATAATGGGGTGGCTCGCTCAACCGGGGTAGTACCACTGTGTCACAAAATATTGGCCTAAAGTAAGCTATTATAGCTGCATTTCGCACAATGAGAGAGAAAGCTGGAAGCCTAACTTACACCCCCCTTTACTTTGGCAACGTATGAACAATGCCTCTTGTATTGTAATAAGCAACTATAAGCTATGGTAACTGCTTAACATCAGGCAGATTGTACGCGTGTTTACTAAGATTTTGATATAGAAAAGAATTATTAATATTATGACCCCACTGGCCCAAGTGCTACAGCTTGTGTGTTCTTTATCTATCTACTATATAAAAATAAGTCGGGTTTTCCTTCCTGACGCAATAACTCCAGAACGCACGAACCGATTTCCACGGTTTTACATTCGTTGGAAAGGTCTCGGGCTCCGTGAGGTTTATAGCAAAGAAAAAAATTTCAACAGAACGCGGACGGAGTCGCGGGGCACAGCTAGTTAATAATTCTACTATATAAAAATAAGTCGGGTTTTCCTTCCTGACGCTATAACTCCAGAACGCACGAACCGATTTCCACGGTTTTACATTTGTTGGAAAGGTCTCGGGTTCCGTGAGGTTTAAAGCAAAGAAAATTCAGGAAAAATTTCAACAGAACGCGGACGGAGTCGCGGGGCACAGCTAGTTAATAATAAATAAACATCGCCAGACTGACACACCAACTGTACAGTCCCAAACTTAGCGACGCTTGTACTATGGGCACCGTACGATGGACCGCGGGAGATCCTGGTGACACCCATACCAAGGGTGAATTACGAAAGTCCCATTTCCGAAATATACCCCAACGGGAGTCAAACGTATAACAAAATTTTATACACTCGCATTTTTCAGAATCTCAATGACTGCTTACTATCAGAGGTGGCCCGGCCTCCGCGGCTAAAAGTCCACGATGCAGACTCCGTCAACATACCGCCCGGAGACCAGGACAGCCATGAGGACCTGTACCAAGTGCCTTTGGTGTTAGTCAAAGATGAAATGAAACACGATTGGGATGTTAGCAAAGGTGAGTGGATTGGAAAACTAAACTAAATTAGAACACTTAGACAAAATTTTAAACTCACCTACATATACCGGAAACATGATATTGTATGTTTTATGACAACAAAAAATAAAGGGCAAACTCATATGGTGTCAGGAATTCATATGGTGTTGCCTGCTCACATTCTGTTGCTGTTCCTGAGAATGTACACCATCTTTTATTCATTGTAAACAGTAACCATTGAGTTTCTCGCCGGCTCTTCCCAGTGGAAGCGGCATTCCGAGCCGGCGGTAGATTCTGACTATTCATAAAAGCTTTGTTGGCGCACATGAATAAAAACAATTTTAAGTTTGAGTTTGCATAGGAAAAGCGTCATTGTCCTCTGTCTATTACCTTTCAGGTCATCAATGTGCGAGCAATGCCTTTGGTATTGCAATCATGATAACTGCTTAACATCAGGCAGGACCCAATGCTTGTTTAAAAAAACATTGTGTGGTTGGGGGCCCCCAGGCCGGAACGAAATTGCCTCTCAAGTGTTTTGCATACACGAAATTTTAAGTTTTTCAATGTCGCACTATCCAATCACCTGAATTACTCACTCACGCCATCTTGTTGATTTTCAGAGAACTTTTTCGCAGTGGACGTTACAAAGTTACGTATAACGCCCTTCAAGCGTGACTACTTCGGCTATTTAACTCCTAATGCAATCCGCGTAAAGGAACTTTGTTCCAATAAATTAATTAATAATTTTTTTAACCTTTTTTACTCCATTCGTTCAATATTTAAGCTGTGATAGCCGATTGGTTAAAGCACGCGTCTTGCGGGTACCAGGTCGTGGGTTCAAATCCCGGCTCGCACCTCTGGATTTTTCGAAATCTATGTGCGAATCATTATTTCTATATTATTATGATTATCACTTGCTTACGGTGAAGGAAAAACATCGCGAGGAAACTTGCATGTCTTAGAAAATCTAACCAGTTTTCGAAAGACATGTGAAATCCGTCAACCCGCACTGGGCCAGCGTGGTGGATTACGGCCTGATCCCCCTCGTGTTGAGGGGAGGTACGTGTCCAGGAGTGGGACGTCAAAAAGGGCTAAATTATTATTATTATTATTATCGTTTAATATCGAATTTCAGTTGAAACTACAGCACCGGCGGAGGCGCCTCCGATCTCAGAGTGTTCAGAGAACATTCAAGAGTTTGAAACGGAGTTACAAACGATTATAAACTCTATGGAGAGAGAGAAGAAGAGAAAGGGAGTCAGCAAGAGTAAAGTGAAAAGAGCTAAGAAGATTGTTAAGAGATTGAATGTGGAGAAAAAGGTATATCTCATAATTCTTTTAAATCTATTTTCTTAATAATTTTGATGAATGTTGAAGAAAAATATGGTGGGGATACCTGCACTTCTATCCCCGCCAGCCTGCTCGACCGGGGTAGTACCACCATCACACAGTTAGTTCATTATAGTTTTTCTTAAATTTGCCCTATCTACTAATTATATTGTAAATTGAATTATTACATAAATATGTAATGTTATTTTTTTTTTTTTACATCACTTAGTAAAGTAGTGCTTACCGTGGCTGTGTGTGTGTATCGTTCTGGGGTTGCAGCTGAAAACCAGCGTCAGGTGGTATGCATCACGCATGCACCCTGGCATATGCTGAGCTGTTGACCCTTTGGCCTGGTATGATAGTACATAACTAGCCAGATGTGTCCATTTATATTCCTAAGCTGTGTATGTATAGTTAGTTAGTTTTGTATAGCTCTGCCATGGTGCCAATAAAAATATATTTCTTTCTTTCTTTCTTCTTACACGGAAGATCGGCGGAAAGAAGTAGCCACTATAGGTGCGTTTCGTACTATGAGTGAGAGCCGGAAGCCTAACCCCTATCTCCATTCGCCTTTCTCTGTCCTACCTACTGCCCTCCAATTCGGCAACGTGGGAGCAATGCCATTGGTAACTGCTTAACATCAGGCTGGTCGCTTGTTTGGCGACTTCGTATAAATATATTATTTTATTTATTTCCGGCTATCCGCATTGGCCACGGCATGGTGGATTACGGCCTGAATCCCCATCGTAGTAAGGGGAGGCGCGTGCATCCGCGGGAGCGAAACATCCCAAGGGCTAAATTATTGTTTTTTATTATTATTATATACTAGCTGTCCCGACAGACGTTGTCCCGTCTTAACTTTGAATATTGAATTCGAATTATTCCGCTCAACTTTCCTATTTTTTTTATTTCATAAGAACCTTCTCCTGACAATAATAAACACAACAAAAAAAGAATTAGCGAAATCGTTCCATCCGTTCACGCGTGATGGGATGACCAAGGAAATGGAGATTCATTTTTATATACTAGGTGAAACAAAAAGGGTATACTATTTTTTTTGCAACTAAACTTTGTAAATCCAAAACTATCGGCTTTGTGGGACAGTTGAAGTACTAAAGGTTTTGTAGACTTGTGAAATCTGTCAACAGCTGTATCCCTGTAACACCTTTTGTTTTTCAAGTTTCCTCCAAAGCTGATAGTTTTAGAATTACAAACTTAACTTTTGAAAAAAATAGTATACCCTTTATGTTTCAACCTGTAGATAGATAGATAGATATATAGATTATTATTATTATATTTTTTTCAGCCAAAGCGTAAAAAAGATGAGGACCAAAATATTTTAACAATAGACCTGTCATATGAAGAGATGCTTCTGGAACGAGAGAAAGAGACAACACGAGACGCGTATGTTAAGGCCGCGTTCAAATGTGAGAGCTGTCTCATCGGGTTCCATTATAACAAGTCGTACCAAGCGCATATGTCGGTTAAGCATTCACCGGTAAGTTGTAATCATACTTCATACTAATATTATAAAGAGGAAAACTTTGTTTGTTTGATTGTAATGAATAGGCTCCGAAACTACTGAACCGATTTGAAAAATTCTATCACTGTTGGGAAGCTACACTATCCCCGGGTGACATAGGCTATATAAATTTAAAAACAAATTTAGGGATGATTACTAAAACTCCAATAATGTAACCGTAATGTACCCGTGCGAACCCGGGGCGGGCCGCTAGTATGAAATATAATAGTAATAATAATTCCTGCACCTGTTAGGGTCAAGTCGCTCTAAATGTCCCATCATTTGCAGCGGTTGACCTCAACATATTCTGCCTTAAATGACAATAAACTTCTCACAAAGGGACTCTACATGTTGAACCCATGTCCCCATGCAAGCCTTCCAAAGGACCGGGCAGACCCCATGATACAGAGAGACATAGTAATAATATCGCCAGACTGACACACCAACTGTATGGTCCCAAACTAAGCAACGCTTCTACTATGGGTACCGTACAATGGACTGGGGGCGATCCCGGTGACACCCAGACCTGGGCGAATTACGAAACGATCATTTCCGAAATTTACCCTGACGGGAATCGAACCCGCCACCACCATGTGAAGTGAGCCGAGCGGCCTACGCTCGAACCACTGCGCCAAGCGGTCATCAAATGTCAGAAATGTTTCAAGTGTTCCAGGAAATGAAGCAATCTTAAGTATCAATAGGATCGCTTCATTTCCTCAGCTTCACCCGGCTTAGCTCAAGTTGATAGGAAATGAAGCGGTCTTAATCGTCGAAGCGGGCTGCCCCGCTTCAAAGCGCAGCTAAATGGACGGGCACCCTAATACTATAGAAACCTCGGGGGTTTCTCGAAATTTATGTGCTAACAGAGAAGGAAAACATTGCGAGGAAACTCGCATGTCTTAGATAATCTAACCAATTTATGAAATTACAATCTGTGAAGCCGCCAACCCGCACTGGGTCAGCGTGGTGGATTATGGCCTGAATCCCCCTCGTAGTGAGGAGAGGCCGGTGCCCTGGAGTTAAAAGAGCTAACTTATTTATTGTAAAACTAGCTGACCCGACAGACGTTGTCCTGTCTTAACTTTGAATATTGAATTCGAATTGTTCCGCACAACTTTCTTAATTTTTTCTTTCATAAGATGAGACCTTCTTCTGACAATGATAAACACAACAAAAAATAATTAGCGAAATCGTTCCATCCGTTCACGCGTGATGCGATTACCAAGGAATTAGAGACTCATTTTTATATATATAGATTATTATTATTATGCAATTAAAGAATAGACGCATTATTTGGACTGAGAAATTTTGTTCCTTCAGCAATTGGGCGACTACAGTTGTCCTATATGCAAGACTATATCATCGACTGTGGAGTCCTTCACGGCGCATTACAAGAGACACATGAGGAGGTACGTAGACCATCAGATCACGATAGCATAGACAAGCCGGAGCCAAAGTCAAAAGACAACACACTGGAGCTATAATATTTATATTAACACTAGCTGTGCCCCGCGACTTCATCCGCGTAGTATTGGATTATTGGGTTAAAAAGTATCCTATATGTTAATCCCGGTTATAATCTATCTGTGTTCCAAGTTTCATCCAAATCCGTTCAGTAGTTTTTGCGTGAAGGAGTAACAAACATACATACATACATACATACATACATTCATACATACATACATACATCCACACTCACAAACTTTCGCATTTATAATATTAGTAGGATCTACTACCCTTTGTAATTATTAACTAAGAAAGCAACTGGCGAAAAAATAAATAATTATAAAGACAAGTCCGCTGAATTTCTTGCCGGATCTTCTCAGTCGAGGTCGCGTTACAATCTGGTTGTAGATGTATAAGATGTATAAGAAAAAAAAATGAAAAATTGTCAATTTGTTAGTGCCCCCGTAGGCCTAAACAAAATAAACGATTTGAATTTGAATGAAATGATGTTTCCATACAACGTTCTATTACCAGAAATTGCGTTTGCTAGTTTTTTAACTTATAAAGATTACATGAAAATTTACGTAAATAATTCCGACGACATTTCTAACATTTTTACGGTAATCGACCGAAACTATTTAGCCAATAATATCATTTCGTGATTGCAATTACCACCGACGGAACCCTACATTGTGACACGCTCTTGGCCAGATTTTTGTTTTCAATAAAGTGACCGGCCAGGTACGAGTGCGGCGCGTGCGGGCGGCGCGCGGCCGACTTGAAGGCGATGCAGCAGCACTGCTACTCCGCGCACCGCATCGCGCTCAAGCAGTACACCTGCGACCTCTGCGGGAACGTCGCTAAGTGAGTGAGCCTTGGCGACATCGGATCCCTAGCGATGTGAGGTCCCAGTCCGGCGACGTCGGTTCCCAATTGCGGCAAAGTTGCATTTCAATCCCGGCGACGTTGGATCCCAGTCCTAGCGACGCGACGTTGGATCCTACTCCTGGCGACGTTGGATCCCAGTCCTAGCGACATCGGATCCCAATCCTGGTGACGTCGCGTCCCAGCTCTCTCCAGAGCAACAACTCTTTCTGCATTCTCTTGCTTATGCATCATTTTGTGCTGTCACTTTTATAATTTTAGTATTTTGGAAGAAAAAAACGCGAATTCAGATTATTTTAAAATATGTTCGCTACATATGTCTATGTCTCCCCCTCGCGCAGTTCGATCGACACGCACCGCTACCACAAGGACACGCACAAGGCGCGGGTTCAGTGCCCCGACTGCGACAAGACGTTCCGGCATCGCGCCGGCCTCATGAACCACCGCCTGTGAGTATACTGTACATAATAACCTAGCACACAACACACACAAACATACCCCATACTCCAGCACACAACACACGCCTACACACCTTATATCTAGCACACAATACACAAACCAACACACCTTATATCTAGCACACTATACACACAAATATACCCCATATTCCAGCACACATCACACGCCAACACACCTTATATCTAGCACACAACACACACAAACATACCCCATACTCCAGCACACAACACACGCCAACACACCTTATATCTAGCACACAATACACACAAACATACCCTATATTCCAGCACACATCACACGCCAACACACCTTATATCTAGCACACAACACACGCCAACACACCTTATATCTAGCACACAATACACACAAACATACCCCATACTCCAGCACACAACACACGCCAACACACCTTATATCCAGCACACAATCAACAATTTCACTTTGAGTTTGACTTTACAGAGCAGTACATGAGTTTCACAACGAGTTCCCTTGCACAGTGTGTGACAAGGTGTTCCGATGGAAGACGAGCCTCAAGAGACACCTGGAGAAACACGACCTTAAGGTACCTTTACAGACCAATTAGACATTAACGCCGCATAGCCAGGCTCCCCCATATGCCTACTATATAAACGGCAATGTTGACGACCGCTTGGCGCAGTGGTTCGAGCGTAGGCCGCTCGGCTCACTGCACATGATGGTTGCGGGTTCGATTTCCGCCGGGGCAAATTTCGGAAAGGGCCTTTTTGTAATTTTCCCCGGTCTGGGTGTCACTGGGATCGTCCCCAGTCCATTGTACGTCGCACATAGTACAAGTGTTGCTTAATTTGGGACCGTACAGTTGGTGTGTCATTCTGGCGATATTTATTTATTTATAATCTAGTCCGGTCGTACGTCCCAGTCTGTAACAAGTGTAAGTGCCCCCATAGGCCTGAACAAAATGAACGCTTTGACTTTGTTAGGGCAAGTCGTCGGCGGCGGCGGCGTACTGCGCTACGTGCGGTGTGAGCTTCGCGTCCGTGTGCTCGTACCAACGACATCTCAAGAACAGCCTGAAACACGTCACCCAGGACCAGCTCAAGTTAGTATTATTGGTTTTTTTTTCGGGCACTTCATGGCCCGGTTTTGTTTTTTTTCCGGGCACTTTATGGCCCGGTTTTGATTTTATTTTTCAAGCTCATGTTATCTAAATATATATAACTCAAAGGTGACTGACTGACTGACTGACATAGTGATCTATCAACGCACAGCCCAAACCACTAGACGGATCGGGCTGAAATTTGGCATGCAGGTAGATGTTATGACGTAGGCATCCGCTAAGAAAGGATTTAGAAAGTTGAAGTTGAATTCCACGCGGACGAAATCGCGGGCTCAGCTAGTTGAAAAATAATTTAAAAGGAAATAAAAATAATTTCGGTACTGCCATTTTAATTTCTAAATATAAAATTGCAAAATATGTGACGTCACACTAGGTAGGGGGGGGGGTCTCACAAATGTGACCAGCTGTGTCAAGGACGGGGGAGGGGTCAAAAAATCATGAAATTCGTGTGACTTAATTTATGGATGGTCCCTTATAGGTTCATATGTGACCACTGCAACCGAAGATTCGCTGACAAAACCAAACTACGGGACCATATCGAAGAGAAACACTTGCATAAAACGTACCAGTGCCATATATGTCTCAAGGTGAGTTTATTTTTAACCGACTGCCTAAAACGGAGATCCTATGTTCGTCTATACAATGTATTTTTCCTTATGATTCGGACTTAGTAAACAATCTTAACATGTATTTTTAATGTTATTGTAAAATACGTTCTGATAATAATTTAACATAAGTGTTAACATTTTTAGGGTTCCGTGGTCACTACGAAGAAGCCTTATAAAATTATCCTGTCCGTCCGTCCATCCCGGCTTGTCACAGGGTCATAACTTCTATAGTTTCTGACAGAAGCTGATGCAATTTGGTACAGCTATATTCATGATATATTTTCATATATTGTATTACGTAAATTTTTATGAAATCTTTTAAAGTTAAAAATGTCGCTAACGGTATTTTGGATACTAAAATGTTGTACATATGTTCATTTGAGAGAGCCTTTTCAACGACACTTGTCATGATGGAATAACTAAAATAATAAACTTATCCCCTCTTTCGATGTTCGGGGAGTTACCTCAAACAAAGTAATTTTCCTAGATTTTATATTTTTGAAAGTGAGATCTATTCTTAAGGTATATCTCTACCAACTTCCGTCAGCTTCCGACAAGAACTGTAGAAGTTATGGTACTGTGACAGACAGACGGAAGGACGGACGGATGGGCGGACTGGATGATCTTATAAGGGTTCCTCGTAGGGACGAATCCCGCCACACTCCCACCACTGTAACTCCTGTAAGCCAGGATCGACAATGGTGACCAATAATGACGTCGAGGTTTGACCCTCGACGAGTGCCGGGGAGAAGTTAAACCCTCGTAGGGACTACGGAACCCTAAAAATCTGATTTATCTGTGCAGCCGTCTAAGAACCGCGTCGGGTTGGACCAGCACGTGCGTAACGTTCACCGCGGCAGACCAAACAACAAGATGTGCCATCACTGCGGCAAAGGCTTCCCGGTAAGTCCCCCCCTAATGTAGCTTCATACTGACCAGCCACAGACCAACGAGCTATAGACGCCGCATACCTGGACCGATATTAACGGCATGCGGCACTATTTGACGACCGCTTTGCGTATTGGTTCGAGCCTAGGCCACTTGGCTCACTGCACATGGTGGTTGCGGGTTCGATTCCCGTCGGAGCAATTTTCGGATATGACCTTATAATAATTTGCCCATGTCTGGGTGTCACTGGGATCGCCCGCAGTCCATTATACGGCACCCATACTACAAGCGTTGCTTAGTTTGGGACCATACAGTTGGTGTGTCAGTCTGGCGATATTTATTTATTTATAATTATGCCAATACTCTGGTTCCCAAGATATTCACAATAATACGTCCGTGTAATTGTGATTTTAGTTACTTTCTTACTAGCTGTGCCCGCGACTTCGTCCGCGTGTAATAGTGGCACACTCTTGAGGGTAAAACTTTTACAAACTTTGAATGTCATATTTATCTATATCGAATCAACAGCCTAAAAAATAAGTTTCAAGCTTCTAGCTCTAAAAATTACCATACTTCCATACAACTTTTCATCCCCCCTCTCAACCCCTTACAACCCTTTTTTCGCGTTCATAAGTAGCCTATGTCCTGTCTCAGGCTCTGGACTATCCGTGTACCAAATTTCATTTAAATCGGTTCAGTAGTTTTGGCGTGAACGCGCGACAGACAGACAGACAGCGTTACTTTCCCATTTATAATATGATGAGTAAGGTTTGTGTACGTGTAACTACTGTTTTATAACAATTTTATTCTTATTCCTATACCAGACCAAGGTCCAGCTAGAGTCTCATATACGGACCCACACAGGAGAGAGGCCATTTATCTGCGAGTTCTGCCCCACCACCTTCTCGCAGCAATCCAATCTGTACAAGCACAACAGACAGGTGCATCTGAACATCAAGTCTAAACGCTACCCGCTATGCAAGAAGAGGCAAGACAAGGACCTTTGTGACCCCGCGCCGGTTGACCCCGCCCAGGGTCAAGCCCCTAGTGACCCCTACAGACCGGTCGCGATATTCCACTATTCACCCGAAAGGGGATTGATAAATAATTATTGAGAAATTATTAAATTTTAGTAGATGTATTTTGAATCCGCCAACCCGCACTGGGCCAGCGTGGTGGATTACGGCCTGAATACCCTCGTAGTGAGCGGAGGCCCGTGCCCAGGAGTGGGACGTCAAAAGGGCTAAATTATTTATTATTTTAGATGTATTTTAGGTGTTTAACCACCTCTTGGACCAGATTTTATTCGGATCAATGATGCTGCGTGCGATGCGCGATTTAGATATTTTAGAGTTTTACCCACCTCCTGTATCAGACTTTATTAGAAGTAATTATGCTGCGTGGGGTGCGCTCGCGCAGGTCCGACCCCATCTGTGCGGGGTGGGGGGGACACGTCACACTGTGTTGTAGTAGGGGTTACCAACCTTTGCCCCCCCCCCCCCCCTTTTAACTGGCCACAAGTGTTTCTTGGTAAAAGTTATAAATACTTTTGCATTTAAGGCTGAAGCGCCCATCTAGCTCGCGAAGTTCAATTTTTTTGAGGTTTTTTAGATTCTTTTAAAAATCTGACAATAATAAAAGGCACATTTAGTAATTCGCGAAAAAGACCATGTGCAGTGCATTTATTAATATATCCAACTTACTCTAAAACATTTCAAGAACGACAAGTATCCAGATATCCTGGCAATTTTTGTATATTTCGTGATATACTAGTATCATATCCACCGTGATAATATTTAGAGTAAAATAAATGTATTAATAAACGCACTGCATACTGTGTTTGTCGCAAATCACAAAATGTTGTCTTAAATGTTTTCATATTTTGGATAAACTATAAAAATACTCGAAAATTTTGAATTTCGCGGGCTAGACAGGCGCTTTCACCTTAAGTTATTCAGTTAAGATTTATATCAGTAATGTGTACTTAATTATTTATATGAATTGAGATTATGTAATAATTATTATTTGAAGTTGTTAGTTTAATTATATGATATTAAAGCCGACTGACTTTTTTGTATCGTGCAATAATAAATAAAATAATATTGAAACTGAATAGTTTATTTTTGTTCTAAAACGTTTCGGCGTTTTTTTCACATATTAAAGTTATCACAATTGTTATAGTCCCGTTAGCTGTTCCAGCTAAGCTTAATGCTAATGCGTGGAGCTGGGTCTCGTCAATAGTCTGAAGGCCAGGGTGGGAATCGAGTTCCGAACATTTCGGTACGAAGGATAGTCCGTCTGACCACAAGACTATCGATGGTTATCACGGAAAAAATGTTCGAATCAGACGCGGTAACAGAATTTCGTTTAAATGTGTGTTGTTAACAAAACAAAAATGTTTCTGTCGTAATATCGATTTAAAAAAATGGCGACCCGATCAAAATAAAGTGCCCCATTCGTGGCTCTCACGCACTGGCGCTAGTGCGGTACCCGTCACTGGTGGTCCTGTCCGTGTCCGCCTGCGCGTGCGTGTGTGGGTCGCGCGGCGCGGGCGTGCAGCAGGCGCGTGTGCGTGTACAGCGCGCCGGAGTGCGCGAAGCTGGCGCCGCACGCGCCGCAGCGCAGCGGCCGCTCGCCCGTGTGCGTTCGGATGTGCCCGCGCAGGATCGACGCGCTCTGCAGGGGGGGGAGGTCACTATACGTCATAACCCAGGGGTCCTCAATAGCGTTTCCCAACTATCGATCCCTGACCTTCAAGCTAGTCATTATATCGACAGCCTTATCGACATTATAAAGTGCGGTCGCGGAGCAGGAAGAATTTCGTACATTAACCTGTTATTACCTGTCTTTGTCACTCCCGCGTAAATCTACTACGTCTCGCTCACACAGTTGCCGTGACCGCCGTCCTCGGGGATTGTAAACCTTTTACCTGAGTGCTAGCTATAAGCTAGTATATTTTTTCCACTTGAAATATTTATTATAAAACGCACTTGATGTAAAACGGTTTGTGACCACTGTCAGTAAGCAAAGAGGTCATTATACGAAATTCTTCCTGCTCCGCGACCGCACTTTAGTTTTCGAGGTCCCAATAGTATTGCAATACTATCGATGGATGGATCGATTTTATTTGATAGGATTTTATAGGCTTGCACCTCTGCCTGCCCTTTTGCGGAACAAAAGCGTGATTGTGGGCGTTTTAAATAATATGACATACCGTGAAACCTCTGCCGCAGTAATCGCAAATCTTGTTTTTCGGTGGCCTCTTCTTCTCGTGGACAAAGGCCACGTGTTTCTTGAGCAGCCCCGAGCTTGCGAATAGCTGGGAGAACGAATAAAGATACTGGGGTCAATAGGGTAAAAACTAAACTTCATAGAAATTTAACAAACGCGAGTCTGTCTTCATACACTTTTACATAGGTTAACTTGTATTAAGTTTGTGTAGTGTAGTATTCCTTAAAATTCGGCGTTAATAAACAATTAAGCATGTTTTTTTAATGTAATTTGTCTTTCTAAATTATTTAAAAACGGTTTATTAATAATTTAACGTAAGGAAAAACATTTTTCAATATAATACCATTTGGGAATCTAGTTATTCTATATTATAAATAGATGTATAAAAATGAAACATTAAAAAGGCATGCCAATTGCCAATATTGTTTACTAAATCCGCATCCTAAGGTAAAATACAATAGGTACATATTCATATTTTTATAGTTTGTTCAGTATCAAATGACAAAGTTGATATAATTATTATTTTTACCAACAAAGATAAAAACATAATTTCCACGATAGGTCCAGGAACAGGTAACAGGAACCAGTGGGCCTATAAATCATATAGGCAACTAAACAATTATGGAAATAAATAAATGAATATATTATTTCTTCGGGCATCGCTTGCTGTTTGAGCTAGCGATGCCAATAAGGACGAGGCCTCATATTTTCTATGGTGAGAAATATATTACAGGTAAGTATTAGGTATTTTTTTATTGGGACTAATCCTGCCACACACTCACCACAGTAACTCCTGTAAGCCAGGATCGACAATGGTGACCAATAATGACGTCGAGGTTTGACCCTCGACGAGTCCCGGGGAAACGTTAAATTGTCTTGGAACCCGTAAGAGTTTAATCGAAAGAAATGATAGGAGTTTGAAGAAAAAAAATCCACTTCCCTCCGGTGCAAACCGGGAGACAAAAATAGCTCGTATGGGCTGATTGCCATAGAAACAAGACTGTTACAGCTGATTGTAGAGCAGCTGAAAGGCACCACGGATCGTAATTTGACTAATTGGACCTAAACTCGTGAGAATATCTAGATACGTACCTTGGAGCAGATGTCACAGCGATACTTGTCATTGTTCATGTGTGCCCAGTCGATGTGAACCCTTAGCAAATACTTCTGCAAGAAGCGCATGCCGCACTCATCACATACAAACCTGTGAATTCAATTCATGTTGTATTAAACTGATGATAAATCCATGTATTTTAAGTAGGTACAAATTCCTTATATGCTAAATTAATTCGGGTTGATTAGGGTGTAACTGGGATATATCCTTGTTTATTTTACCTATGCTTAGTTTGGGAACATAAAGTTGACCCCTCGTGGGGTCTACGAAATATTCTTAGAAAAATTATACATAATGCCAGTTGTTTTATTTCATATTGATAATAAATTTTAAAATACTAAACTATCATAGTATAAATAAACACTAATCGTCAATTTATAATTAATTTTGAATGTTAAATTTAGTTTTAATTCTCGTCAGCTTTCGTAAAATGCAGGTAATTTTAGATTATACAACTTCTCTTTTGGGGGGACTATTTTTTATTTAGCGGCGTTACAAATTTACCTTTGTTGGGGTCATTATTTACTTCTTATAAAAATATACCTTTGTTGGGGTCATTATTTATACTTCTTATAAAAATATACCTTTACTGGGGTCATCACTCACTTCTTATCGTTCTCGGTAATATGACTGGAATGTGTTTTGATGTGGTGTTTCAGTGCTTTCTCGCTCTTGTACAGCGTGTTACACAGCTCGCAGTAGGCGGCCGGCCCAGCCGCGTGCGCGGCCCGCTTATGTGTGAACAGGCCCGACTTGGCGCTGTACGATTTGTCGCACTCGTTGCATTTGTAACTGCGCGCCTTTTGTTTGTGCATGTTGCTGGAGACATTCGTTTAAGTTGTGCGATGAAGGTAACGGGCGAAAAGGTGCTAATAAATAAATAAATATCGCCAGACGAACACACCAACTGTATAGTGCCAAACTAAGCAACGCTTGTACTACGGGTACCGTACAATGGACTGGGGGCGATCCCAGTGACACCCAGACCAGGGAAAATTACGAAAAGGACATTTACGAAATTTACCCTGACGGGAATCGAACCCGCAACCACCTGATGCAGTGAGCCGAGCGGCCTACGCTCGAACCATTGCGCCAAGCAGTCGTCTAATGTTGATGGTGTCGGTCGAAAAGGTGTTAATGATGATGGTGTCGGTCGAAAAGGTGCTAATGATGAAGGTGACGGTCGAAAAGGTGTTAATGACCAGGGTGACAGTCGAAAAGGTTCCAATAATGATGGTGAAGGTCAAAAAGGTGCAGTATCTTGGGCTATAGCTTGATATTAGTGGTGGTAGGGCCCCCGACTCTCTTGCTAATCGTAGGAAACGCGGCTATAATAGCTAATTTAAGCCGATCTTCTGTGAGAGGTTTTTTCTTCTTGTAGTAAACAAAAGCTCGGCTCTAAAGCACGTATTAATATATCGATCTCAAGTCTGAGAGTGATTTTTTTATTTTTTTTTATTTGTATAATTTTCTATTATTCTCGACATCGCGCAATTGTTTTGGCAATATATCTGGCCCTTAAGATACAGGCAATGCCTAGTTTAAGGGTCACAAGCTAAGCACTCTTACATAATTTATTTTTCTGTTCCTCAAGTCTGCGGACATCATTTGTAAACGAATTAACATGCAAACATGTAACTTAGAGATAAATAAATATTTTTTATTTTTTTTTTATCTTGGAAATGTTATTCTTATTTTATGTCATTTCAGGACAAAATGACAGTGTCAAAAGCATACTCAAGACCGCTCTCAGACTTGAGATCGATTTATTAATACGGGCCTAACACAGGTACTCGATATTTCAGTAATCACTCACTATATATGTACTCGAAGCGTGCTGGCGTTCACGAACGCGTTGCCGCAGAGCTTGCATTCCGGCCTTTGCTTGTGTTTTTCCATATGGTGACGGTACACGCGGTTAGATCTGCGAAATAATAGAAAATCCATGGTATCAGTTTTCGTTACGATGCCCCTTACACCCTGTATAATTGATACTAACTTGGTGTCGAACCCGCACACCTTGCATTTGTACATAGATTGTATTGACGCGTCGGGCGGCGCGTGCGTGTCGTCGTAGTGCTGTATCGCCGAACGCAAGTGGTGGAACAATCTGCTGCATAGCATACATTTGTGCCTGGCAACATTTATATAAATAAATTAATATCGACACACTAGGGCCCGTGTTTATAGATCGATCTTAAGTCTGAGAACCATCTAGAGTACGTATTCGACGAGTATTTTTGTACTGGTAAGGACCCTTGGCCCATTGAAATAAAACTTTTTTACGGATTTTATCGCGTTTATTTAGTATGTTATTTTCCCGACGTTTCGGCCAATTAACAGCAACCATGGTCACGGGGGGACTGAGGTGTTAGACGTCCTGATGTCTATTATATTATATTATACTAGCGGCCCGCCCCGGCTTCGCACGGGTACATTGCGGTTACATTATTCGAGTTTTAGTAAGGATCCCTAATTTTTTGAAAATATATTATAGCCTATGTCACCCGGAGATAGTGTAGCTTCCCAACAGTGTAATAATTTTTCACATCGGTTCAGTAGTTTCGGAGCCTATTCATTACAATCAAACAAACAAAGTTTTCCTCTTTATAATATTAACAATAATAATATAGTATGTTATGTAAAAGTTTTATTTCAATGTGTAGTATTCGCGTAAATATAAGAAAACAATATGTGACCCTTGGCCCATACTAATTAATCGATCTCAAGTCTGAAAGCGATATTGAAAATTTCATTCTTATGTCATACCAGTACAAAACGACTTGTCAAAAGAGTACCTACACAAGACCGCTCTCAGACTTGAGATCGATTTATTAATAAATAAATAATAAATATCTCCAGACAGACACACCAACTGTACGGTCCCAAACTAAGCAAAGCTTGTACTATGGGTACCGTACAATGGACTGGGGGCGATCCCAGTGACACCCAGACCTGGGCAAATTACGAAAAGGCCATTTCCGAAATTTGCCCTGGCGGGAATCGAACCCGCAACCACCATGTGCAGTGAGCCGAGCGGCCTACGCTCGAACCACTGCGCCAAGCGGTCGTCATAATATGGGCCAAAACATCAACTCAAGTGTATGTTACCAAAAGTAGTAACCTTTGTACTATGAGAACCGTAGAAATAGCGTTGCCAACGTTGTTAAGTAGAATAAAGTATTAACAATATACTTTTTTAATATTTCATAGTATTGCCCTGAAAAGACTAGTGAGAAATAGAAAAAGGGATGCTTTAGCCCAGGAGTAGGACCAGGACGACCGCTTGGCGCAGTGGTTCGAGCGTAGGCCGCTCGGCTCACTGCACATCGTGGTTGCGGGTTCGATTCCCGCCGGGGTAAATTTCGGAAATGGCCTTTCCGTAATTTGCCCTGGTCTGGGTGTCACTGGGATCGCACCCAGTCCATTGTACGGTACCCATAGTACAAGCGTTGCTTAGTTTGGGACCATACAGTTGGTGAGTTCGTCTGGCGATATTTATTTATTATTATTAAGATATACATAGTAGGATTCTCAGAATATAGCAAGGAAACAAACCCTACACCCCGGTCTGCTCTAAAACATGAGCAAATCATCAAACAAAACATTGAACATATTTAAATTACCTTCGTCTTGCGGGCACCAGGTCCTGGGTTCAAACCCTGGCTCGCACTTCTGGGTTTTTCGAAATCTAAATGAGCTTCATAATTTATATATGCTTATCACTTGCATACGATGAAGGAAAACATAATGAGGAAACCTGCATGTCTTAGAAAATCTAAACAATTTTTTAAAGACATGCGAATTCTGCCAACCCGCATTGGGCCAGCGTGGTGGATCACGGCCTGAATCCCCCTCGTAGTGAGGGGAGCCTGTGCGCAGGAGTGGGACGTCAAAAGGGCTAAATTATTATTTTTTTACCTTCTAAAATGTCTCCTTATATGCTCTTTGTATGAGCTGTTGGAAACCAGCACCGATTTACATATGTTACATGTAAAACCATTATCACTCTGAAAAGAGTATAAGAATAACAATAGCAGTGTCGTCTGTTCGGACCGGACGGTAAGGGACGGCGATAGAGCAATCCAGTATACAGAAAAAGAAATAAATAAAAATTGGCCAAGTGCATGTCCGTAGCCATTACAATAAGGAAATTAATTATGTATTTTTGGCTAGCTAGGTTTTGTCGGTTATCAGAAAAAACTAAACCAAATAGCATAAGGTACCTACCTACCTACCTGCTTGAGTTGTCCTGTGAGGCCTGGATATTTGGGTTAGTTATAACTAATAAGCCTTATTGAAATAAAACAATTTTTCGGATTTTATCGCGTTTATTAACTTTATGTTCCCGACGTTTCGGTTGCTTTACAGCAGCCATGGTCACGGGGGGACTGAGGTGTTAGACGTCCTGATGTCATAGTTAGTAACTGGGTACCCTCATATTTAGTTGTTGTTTGCGGTCCGATCCACGCAGAAAGTGCTCACCATGGCTGCTGTAAAGAAACCGAAACGTCGGGAACATAAAGTTAATAAACGCGATAAAATCCGAAAAATAGTTTTATTTCAATGTGTAGTATTCGCGTAAATATAAGAAAACAATATAATAAGCCTTATCTAAATCCCCTATAGATTTCTTTGCCTGGTTAGGTATTATGGGTGCCACCTATGGGTAAACCACCTAGACTATTTTGCCTGGCTATGCTTGCTGGATGAATATAAAAAATAACTCTGACTTAAACAACCTAGATTGGTGTTGACTTATTTGGCTTACTGATCCGTGGCTTGAACAAATAGTACATACCTTGTAATGCCTGCTCTTCATATGTCTTGCCAAAGTTCCTTCATGGTCGAACCCGAGGATACAACTCTCGCATTTGAAAGGCAATTTCAAGTACCCCACACTATTTCTTAGCTTCTCTCTTTCATCCTCCAAATCTTTCTCACTCAACGACATAAGGGTTATTTTGCCTTTGTACCTAGAAGAACACCATCTCAACTGTATTCATCTCATATGTAATACTAGCTGAGCCCGCGACTTCGTCCGCGTGGAATTTTACTTAACCGCTCCCGCTCCCGCGTTCTGAGCCCGCGCGACAGAACACATATTTTGTTAGTTTTTGTGTTTCTAAAATAAAAGTAGCCTAAGTTACTGCTTATAACATCAGCTATCTGCCAGTGAAAGTCCCGTCAAAATCGATCCAGCCGTTTCGGAGATACTCTTTGATTTCATGTGTTTTTATTTTTTTACGCGGAACCCTAATTGTTTTTCTAAAATTAAAGTAGCCTAAGTTACTCCCTATAACATCAGCTATCTGCCAGTGAAAGTCCCGTCAAAATCGGTCCAGCCGTTTCGGAGATTACCCGGAACAAACACACAGACAGACAGACAGACAAAAATGTTTTTAATCGCGTTTTAGCTATAGGTGTCGTATGTACTTTCATATGCATTAGTGAAAAGGTGTTATTTTGATATTACAAACAGACACTCCAATTTTATTTATTTGTATAGATTCCGAAAGTGTTTAAGGCCCGTATTAAGTAATAAATCAAACTTAAGTATGAGAGTGGTCTTGAGTAAGCTTTTGACATGTCATTTTGTACTGGTATGACGTAATAATGACATTTCCAAGATCATTCTCAGAATTGAGATCGATTTATTAATACGGGCCTTAGTCTTTATGTAATAGGGGGCGTGCCTACTGCCTTAAAACTCAGTTCTAGCGCACTCAGAACCTTAGATAAGAAGCTACAAGTACTTCGGAGGCTTCGCCTTGGTGGACCCACTCGATGTATTGCCGCGCGTTAGAAAAGATAAGAGCTACGCGGTAGAAAGGGAGACGCTTGTTGGTAAATATAATTATAGACACGCTCTGTGAGTATGGTGAATTGCACTTTGTTGTCACTGGGCTAGTGCGGATTTGCGAAATTCACACGCATTTTAGAAAGACGTGCAGGTTTCATCACAATGTTTGACTTCACCGTTCATTAAGAGAGAATTTTGATTGATATTACGATTCGCACACCACTAGCTCATACGAGGGGACGAACGAATCCCTATGCTTACTTACCTCTCTTCTTCCGTTTCTCCACTTATTTTATTATCAACCAATGGCATGTCGTTGTCGCAGTCAGATGCGCTTTCATGTTCTATTTTCATTTCTGTGATAATTTCCGTTTTAATAACCGGTATTTCCGTGTACATTATCGGTTTTATTTCAACGTCATGCATTTCCGGTTCTGTGGTGTCCAATATTACTATTTTGGCGACTTGCAGATCGTGGAGTTTTGTCATTTTTAAGACTTGTCCCTGGAAATTAAAATTATTTACAAGTTGGTAGGTATTTAATACTAGTCGTCCCAGTTTCTTTAACTAAGCTGAGTGGTTTTGCAAGGATTGGGCCCACACTTTGTATGCACGTTTTCGCTAGAAAATCCATAAGGTATGACGTGATTTCAACTTTAATGCCAGGGGTCCACCAAAATGTTGACGCTAGGGGGTCAATAAGGTTCCATACCCTACAGACCCCCTTTCGTCAACTTACCTATATTGGGTTTGAGGTCTCAAGAAGGTAAAGGCCCAAAATACCTGGTTGGTGAGTAGAGCAACGCTGTCTTCAACTTGTTGCTTAAATTGTTCTATCTTCTTCAAAATGTGATGGCAATTGACACAGATATGCATTTTTTTTGGATCCAGCTGAAATATAAGGTAAGTGCTTGTATAAGTATTTATAGAGAATCTCACATACTTCTTATGTTGTTTATAAGCTGGGCAACGTTTTGCCCATCGTTGGGCAAAATGTTGCCCAGCTGTAAAAATCAAATATTGTGAGTGTTCAAGTATTCAATAAATAAGGAACCCTAATAAGTGAATATAGTTTATGGGCATTAATAAGCTGGGCAAAGTTTGCCCACCCATGGAAAAAAAAATGTCCAGCTGTAATTTTTTTATATTTCGGTTCAGTAGCAGTTTTTGTGTTGGTGTGTGTGTGTGTCGGACTGGGATTAATTAAGTGCTCTAGAAATAAGGAATCCAAAAAATAGGTAGGTAAGTGTATTTTGTACACCGCCATGTTGGTTGGTTATGAATACGCCAATTCGCAGCGTGAATTCTATAGGATATGGTCAAATCCGCATAACATTCACTTCTTTCATTGAATACGTTTGAAATTTCAAAATCAATATTATCATATTCTAATTTAGTTATTAAATTACCTTGAATTTCGTAAAGTTCTCCAGAATTGTTGTGTGGGTACATGTCAAAATATTCACAAATAATCCGTTTTGTGATGAACAGCAGATGCACATTCCCTTGATTTTAGTTTTGTTTTTGAAACACGATTTTATTGGGTCTTCCATTATATAAATATTAGTTGTTCATTAACATGAAAATAAACAATCCAATTTTCTGTATGTACACTGCACTCACCGGTCTCCCTCAAACCAAATGCCGTTTCTTTACACGTAATTTGAATACAATTTACGAAAAATCATTCATAATAATATTATTATCTGGAGACAACTCTTTAGACATAACATAATCATAAATTGTACATATATGTACGCAGAAAATGTTGAATTGAAATAATTATATCTGAATATAATTGAATATTTTGTGTAAATTGTGAATTCCGAAACGGAACGTTTTCGTGAGAAAAAACCTTTTACGTTTTGTTAACATTAACCAATATTTTGTTTTACCATTTTGTACTTATGTTTCACTAGCTGTGCCCCGCGATTTCATCCGCGTAGTATTGGATTATTGGGTTAAAAAGTATCCTATATGTTAATCCCGGTTATAATCTATCTGTGTTCCAAATTTCATCCAAATCCGTTCAGTAGTTTTTGCGTGAAGGAGTAACAAACATACATACATACATCCACACTCACAAACTTTCACATTTATAATATTAGTAGGATTATAGTGGTGATAAACATGTGAACAAAATTATTATAATGTCGAAAATAAATTAAAATTATCACCACCATAATTTATTTTGAATTTAGGACTGTAAATAAGATAACAAAACGCAGTTGACTGTTGTTTCTTGTAAAATGGCGTCGATAGCTTTCGTTTCGAGCAAAACAAATATTTATTCCTGTATTTTATTTATATTTTCTGACTGGAATATGTATAAATAAGTATTTAATCTTATATTTCAGTAAAAATGGATTCTAAAAATAATATAATTTGTTGTGGCTGCCTCAGCTATGGTCGAAAAATGCATTTAATTGATGAGTATTGGAAAAGGCAATGTTTTCTACAAATTATCAGCGAAATACCTGTGAGTTAATTATTTCAAACGCTATTTTTCAATATTTTCTGGCTCTTAGGGTATTTGTTAAAGGTTTAGATTATTTCGTAATATTGTAAGGCCTTTATACAGTTAGTACGTTACAAGCTTTCACTTGTTAAACATTGACGAAAGATTCATACATATTGCTTTCTCTATAAAGTTTTGGTTTGTGTACAGCTGTGCATTAATGTTGCTTAGTTTATTTGGTCGGTAACGTTATACTAAATGAGATAGAAGTATAGGTCATTTATTTGACGGAGACACATTCTGTGGCTCTTATAACACTGGCATATGTGTTAATATGCTATTATTCATGTGTCTTCGTGAAATTAACTGATTATATCAACTTCTAAAGTGTTGCCACTTATTTTTCTTTGTTAAATTTCATCAAAATCATCCAGCAATTAAGTTTTAAAAGAAGCCAGGATGAAAAAGATAAGATTATACTGATTCATTTCAGATGTCCCAACCGGAGACTGAACCAGTGTCCCTGTGTTGGGAGTGCGAGGTACAGCTCAGAAACTTCACGAGATTCAAGCAAAAAGTCAAACACTCTTACAAAACTTACAAGGAATATTTAAAACAGGTATCATTTCATTTTATACTTTATTCCTAGGGGCTTATAACAAGTTTTGAAAGTACCACATCCTGATGAATGGGACTAGGATGGGGCTAGGATCCCCACCAATCGGGAATATCAATAGGCAAGCTAGGTCTCCCAACTCACACATGCCCAGATCAACCCTATTACCAATTGAATGTAATCTACTAGGTGAAACAAAAAGGGTGTACTATTTTTTTTGCAACTTTACTTTGTAAATCTCAAACTATCGGCTTTGTGGGACAGTTGAAGTACTAAAGGTTTTGTAGACTTGTGAAATATGTCAACAGCTGTATTCCTATAACACCTTTTGTTTTCAAGTTTCCTCCAAAGCTTATAGTTTTATTGTTACAAAGTTAAGTTTTGAAAAAAAAGTATACCCTTTCTGTTTCACCTTGTATATTGTCCCATCTTCGGGGGTATTCACAAAAGATGGAAAGCTTTCGATCTCTGAAATTACTCCTTCTTTTATATGTGAATTAGAAAAAGGATGAAAGTCTCATTGATTGTAAATACCTCGTCTGTAGGCTACTTTAGCCCGTAACACCTAGGAGAGAATAATAATCCAACAAATTATTTCACAGAATAAAACAAGCTACACAGAGATTAACACTAAACCAAGATTTACAGCCCACTCTCTAATAAATATATCACTGTTAAACACCGCAGAGAACACCGAAACAGAATTCCAAATAATTAAACCAGAAGACTGTACACTAGATGACTATGACAATACATTCGGTGACACAAACTCGAACGAAGAGAAACCGTTAAAGATGATGACAACAAAATCTTTGAATGTCGAAACGAAGAAACTAAACAGTGAAGTGTGGTTGCGTGAAGAAGATAAGTTACATGATGAGGAAACCGTGCAAGGTTGTACAGAATTTGCTGATACAAATGAAATTACCAAACTTGTGTGTGTGAAAAAGGAGAAGAAAATAAAAGTGGTGATGAACGGTGAAATTAAGAGGAAAAAAAGAAAATCAAAGGGTACAGTGAACTTATATACAGAAGTAGAGTTGAGTAGAGAAGAATTGGAAGAAGAGAGAAGAATGGCGGTGCTGAAAGAAGAGTATGTTAATGCAATGTTCAAGTGTGAAAGATGTATTGTGTGTTTCGCAAATGCTGAAGATTTGAAAGACCATATACATTTGAAACACGAATTGGTAAGAACTCGAAATCATCTACTTTACAAAATAATAAAATATAAGTGTCTGTTTGTAGTGTCAAAATAATAGCTTTTTCCTAATTGAAAGTACCTATATATGGTACATATGACAAAGAAAAAGTAATATTTCAAAATTATTGTTTGTTTGTTTGTAATCTCTGAAACGACTGGACCGACTTCGACGGGACTTTCACTGGCCGATAGCTGATTTTATAAGGAGTAACTTGAGCTACTTTTATTTTATGGAAGTACAACGCGGACGGAGCCGCGGTTACTAATTTCGTTAAAAAATTCGGTGTGCGTGTATTTGTATTTCTTTCCACCTGAAACGGCTTGACCGATTTTGATGGTTTGGTTTGGTATCGTTGGTTTTACTTTACAGAACTCTTCTAAACACAGATGTGATATTTGCGAGTGCTCGTTCGCCAGCGAGGTCTCGTACAATTATCACGCGAGCAAACACGCGAAGCGGTACGAATGCGTCGCGTGTACAACGCGCAGCGGCAGCAAGCGAGCAGCCGCGAAACACTTCGAGCAGTACCATTGCCACGGGTGAGACACTTTGAACCTTGGGGTGCTACTCTTAGCAAAGATAATAGATATAAAAAAAAAACAAAAAATATCGCCAGACGAACACACCAACTATATGGTCCCAAACTAAGCAACGCTTGTACTATGGGTACCATACAATGGACTGGGGGCGATCCCAGTGACACCCAGACCTGGGCAAATTACGAAAAGGCCATTTCCGAAATTTAGCCCAGCGGGAATCGACACCCGCAACCACCATGTGCAGTGAGCCGAGCGGCCTACGCTCGAACCACTGCACCAAGCGGTCAACAAATCGCGATATTTGTCGTGTCAAATCCTACTCTAATGGTAGTTTGACACCCGCTATCTCTCTCGGCAGCAGCCCAAGCCGAGGCTGTGCCCCTTGTGGCGCCCTTGAAGTAGCTGCTCAGTATTGAATTTATTTTTTTATAAATGTATGGTTGTTTGATAGTGAATTTTAGTCGTATAGCACTAAAGTCTAGTGTTCAATGGCAATAATCAATAATCACACAACGTTTTGAAAACCGTCCAAAAACTAAATAAGCTTTTGTTCACAGAACAGTTTTGGAATATAAAATACAAAATACCAATTGGCATAATGGACGAAGCGTGGACAAGTCCGCCGATGGCGAAGATAAAAAGTAAGTCGTGTTTATAGTAATCATCAGTGTTGCCAGACTGTACGATCATTATGTACGATAGCGGAAATCAAAATTATGTTAAATAATAATAATTTTGCCCTTTTGACGTCCCCCTCCTGGGCACGGGCCTCCCCTCAACACGAGGGGGATTCAGGCCATAATCCACCACGCTAGCCCAGTGCGGGTTGGCGGATTTCACATGTCTTTCGAAAATTGGTTAGATTTTCTATGACATGCAGGTTTCCTCACGATGTTTTCCTTGACCTTTTTTTTTTTTTTTTGAATGGACTATATGTTGTTGGCCAGAGTGGCCATAACAACTCCACCCGGACAGAGGGCCCAGCCCTCTGGGCAGGGGGCAGCTAGCTCAAGGGCGCCACAAGGGACACGACCTCGGCTTGGGCCGCTGCCAGGAGAGGTGGCGAGGGTAAATCTACCACCGGATCGGAACGCGACCTCGACTGAGAAGATCCGGCAAGAAACTCAGCGGGCTTGTCGGGTGCCAAGGTGCGTCTAGGTAAGTAGACGCACCTTCTAGCGGAAGCGGGGGTTCGTCGACCTCGCCGGCGAGGTCGGTGTCTGGTGGCGAGTGTGCGTGTGTCGTTCTCCTCGACATCTGAGTCTAGGAGAGCGGTGAGTGGGTCGGGGGGGTCCAGCAACACATGCCGCGGCCTGCGGCGGCATGTATCTGGCAATTTTCCTTCACCGTAA
Source organism: Notodonta dromedarius (assembly GCA_905147325.1). NCBI lineage: Eukaryota > Metazoa > Arthropoda > Insecta > Lepidoptera > Notodontidae > Notodonta > Notodonta dromedarius. Next base: position 3,040,479 of record LR990187.1, read on the forward strand.
GCCAGTGATAATCATATAGAAATAATGATTCGCACATAGATTTAGAAAAATCCAGCGGTGCGAGCCGGGGTTTGAACCCAAGACCTGGTGCCCGCAAGACGCGTGCTTTAACCAATCGGCTATCACAACCATAAAAATAAATTAATGTTAAACGTCCGATAATTTTAAACAAAACCAATATACCTTTAAACAGACTGGAAGTCATAGTTTTGAAGTTGTTCAGCACCGCAAAACAGTTATGCTCCATTTAATGTTTCTTTACTAATATTTATGAAGCGAAGCTTCTGTACGGACGTTTGTGGCGCTCGCCGCGCGGCTACTCTATCCGTGCTAAGCGTTAGTAGCGTTACACGATATATATATAGATATTAGCGATGTAACGAATGTTGGATTTTTGACATTCGCGAACGCGAATGCGAATGCGAATATTTGGCTCCAACATTCGCGAATGCGAATGCGAATGTTGACTTTCAAATAACTCTAAATTTATAATTTTTTTAAAAATCTGCTGAGCTGATAATTTTCAAACGGCTGAATCGATTTTCATGAAACTTAGCTAAGAACACTCTCAATCAGCATACCTTCACTAATAGGTATATAGAGTGGCAGCTGCGGCACCCTATGCTTTATAATATAAAGCTTCGCTTCTTTCGGGCGTCCCTAGACGGCACTGTTTTTTTTTTGTGTACGAGTATATACTAGGTGAAACAGAAAGGGTATAATATTTTTTTAGCAACTTAACTTTGTAAATCTCAAACTATCGGCTTTGTGGGACAGTTGAAGTACTACAAGTTTTGTAGACTTATGAAATCTGTGAACAGCTGTATCCCTGTAACACCTTTTGTTTTTCAAGTTACCTCCAAAGCTGATAGTTTTAGAATTACAATGTTAAGTTTTGAAAAAAAAGTATACCCTTTCTGTTTCAACCTGTGTATTGTTTTGTAGTACAAAACAGAAGAGCCCGTTCCCCTGCGCGCTGTGCGACAAGTCCTTCAAATGGAAGACGTCTCTGAGGAAGCATGTTGAAACCCATCGCATCGAGACCGGACAGAAAAGGAAGCCTTACTGCGAGCCTTGCCGGTACGAGAGTACTGTTTTGTACTTATAATGTTGCTTTGTTTGATATAAGATTACTACATATTTACATATTTAGTGACAACGGTGTTGCCTGCTCACATTCTGTTGCTGTTCCTGATAATGTACACCATCTTTTATTCATTGAAAAGACTAACCATTGAGTTTGTCGCCGGCTCTTCTCAGTGGAAGCGGCATTCCGAGCCGGCGGTACATTCAGGGGTGCTACTCTTAGCAACGATATTCGATATATCGTGACATTCGTAGTGTCGAATCCTACTCTAAATTCCATATTTTTTGCCGTCGTATATCGTCTGAACGAACGATTATTTTGTATCGTTCGTTCAGTAATCGATACGACGGCAATAAGATGGAATTTAGAGTAGGATTCGACAATACGAATGTCACTATATATAAGTTACTAGCTGTGCCCGCGACTTCGTCCGCGTGGAATTTAATTGACAAAGTTTCATACAAACTTTCATCCCCTATTTTATCCCCTTGGGGGTAGAATTAATCAAAATCCTTTCTTAGCGGATGCCTACGTCAAAACATCTAACTGCATGCTAAATTTCAGCCCGATCCGTCCAGGTGTTTGGGCTGTGCGTTGATAGATCACTATGTCAGTCAGTCAGTCACCTTTGAGTTATATTTAGATACTAGCTGTGCCCCGCGACTTCATCCGCGTAGTATTGGATTATTGGGTTAAAAAGTATCCTATATGTTAATCCCGGTTATAATCTATCTGTGTTCCAAATTTCATCCAAATCCGTTCAGTAGTTTTTGCGTGAAGGAGTAACAAACATACATACATACATACATTCATACATACATACATACATACATCCACACTCACAAACTTTCGCATTTATAATATTAGTAGGATTCTAATTATTTTTATTATTTCCAGATTATCTTTCACCACAACTTCGAATCTTCAGAAGCATGTGAAGACAAGTTCAAAACATCAAATACAATTAAAACTTAGGTAAATACCTATAGCCGTATTAATAAATCGATCTCAAGTCTGAGAGCGATCTTAAGAACACTTTTGACATATCATTGTGTACTGGTATGACATAAGAATGACATTTCCAAGATCGCTCTCAACAGACTTGAGATCGATTTATTAATACGTGTTTAAATTTCATCAAATAAGTTATGCTTGTAGCTAGGTATACTAATTAATAATATGTAAAACAGGAAGCTAAAGGAATCCCTCCCCGAGGAGGCTGCGAGCCCGGAGAAGGAACAAGCTCGGATAGAGGAGATAAAGTGTTCCGTGAACAGCGCGAGGCAGGTGTTCCCGTGTCCGCAGTGCGACAAGAGGTTCCAGTGGCGAGGGAACATGCTGCGGCACGTGCAGAGCCACGCGGCCAGGTGAGATGGCACTAGGTATTACTGGCCACGTTCAGTAATTGGCCACTTTCAGTATCTAGTCTCGTTCAGTAATTGGCCACTTTCAGTATCTAGCCACGTTCAGTCATTGGTCACTTTCAGTATCTATCCACGTTCAGCAATTGGCCACTTTCAGTATCTAGCCACGTTCAGTAATTGGCCACTTTCAGTATCTAGCCACGTTCAGTGATTGGCCACTTTCAGTCATTGGTCACTTTCAGTATCTATCCACGTTCAGCAATTGGCCACTTTCAATATCTAGCCACGTTCAGTAATTGGTCACTTTCAGTATCTAGCCACGTTGTCATTGGTCACTTGCAGTATCTATCCACGTTCAGCAATTGGCCACTTTCAGTCTCTAGCCACGTTCAGTAATTGGCCACTTTCAGTATCGAGCCACGTTCAGTCATTGGTCACTTTCAGTATCTATCCACGTTTAGTAATTGGCCACTTTCAGTATACGGTCACTTTCAGTATCTAGCCATGTTCAGTAATTGGCCAATTTTAGTAAATAACCACGTTCAGTAAACCGTCCTATTTCACTTGTTTAAGTTTTATTCTCCCGACAATAGGTAGACTGCGTCCTTCGCCAACGCCCAATCTATCTCTATACCAAAATTAATCTGCATACATTCAGCGGTTTAGGCGTGCAAACGTAACATAAAGACAGACACACACAGAGTCACTTTCGCACTTATAATATACTCGCGACACGCCCCGGCTTCGCACGGGTGCAATAATTTATCAGTGTTTCTCTACTAGATTATCCATGTATTATAAATATCAACCTTACTCTTGAATCACTCTCTCTCTATTAAAAAATACCGCATCAAAATCCGTTGCGTAGTTTTAAAGATCTAAGCATACATAGGGACAGACAGTGACATAGTGAAGATTAAGAGTTTGTTGCAGGGTGAAAGGCGAGCTGGTGTGTGGGCCCTGCAACAGGACATTCTCCTCGATCGCCACCTACAAACAACACATGAAGATAAGCAAGAGACACGTCTCCGAGAACGATTTCAAGTGAGTTTTGAAGCTTCTATACGGACGTTCGGTGCGCTCGCCGCGCGGCCACTCTATGCGTGCTAAGCGTCAGTACCGTTACACAATATATATACAGCCTGGCGCTACCATGGCGACATTACATTAACACACGTATTAGGCTTCGCATTTTCTGATTTTGGAGATATTTAAATTTTATTAAACATTATTATTTATTTATATATTCAAGATTTCCTGAAATACTATTTTGGAGCAGTCTGTACGTAAATAACTCTAGCGCAGAGGTCATCTGCCGAGGTCACGGATAATACCATTTCTTCAATGAAATTAAAACGAAAAAGAAATATTATTAGAAATAATAATAATACTATTAGCTCGCCCCGCTCCGAGTAGTAGGTAAGAGCGTAAGAGTAGCTGAATGAATCGGATTTCAAGGGTGATGCCAATTTGATTGCTTTATTTATTATCTATTTTGTTCGAAAATTTTATTTTCATTACTCATACTCTGAAAGTAGGTCTGAAGTTGCCTGAGGAGCGGGTTGAAAGTAATACTTTTCCGGCCCGGGAGAATCGCTTTCAACTGACAGCTGTCAAATTATAAAAACAACTAGTTCAATTTTCACATTTCTATGGAACCATGTTCAAACTTTTTCTACAATCACTCAATTACAGCACGATGTAAAATTGAAATAACATAAAGTTAAGTAGGTACCTATTAATTAAAGAATATATATTTTTAAATGACTTAATTATAATTTAGTTTCAACAATTTCTTTAAAATAACATAGATTTGGGAAAAATATTTAAAGATGAAAATGAAAAATAATGGCAATATAATGAAGTTGGCCGGCCAACGAAAAAAAAACAAACCCCGTCTCGGGACTAAATTAGTCACTTTCAGCACTCGTGTAACAATGTACTATTGTTCTATTTACGGACTTTCTTTTTTTTATTACTATTATGATTATTGGCCACTAGCCCTACCTGTGTGTTAAATTAATGTCGCCATGGCAGCGCCACGCTGTATATAGGTATGCAGAGTGGCGGCTGCGTCGCCCTACGCTTCATACTATAAAGCGTCGCGACTCTACCATTTTAATAATACGACCGCAATTTTATTTCAGGTACATGTGCAGCGATTGCGGCAAGAGGTTCGCCAATAAAACCCGACTAAAGGACCATATCAACTGGGAGCACCTAAAGAACTATGTGCACACATGCTCAGTGTGTCAGAAGGTAACCTCTGTCTACTGAATCACTGGGCTATTGATACTATTTCAACTCATGTTTCTGGACCCCCCAGAGTTGGAATTTTCCGTCGATATTCTCATGAATCATGCTCAATTATGCAGCATTTTTTAATTGGTTTTATTATGCATATTTACTAGGTGAAACAGACTGGGTATACTTTTTTTTGGACCTTTACTTTGTCAATCTAAAACTATCGGCTTTGTGGGACAGTTGAGGTTTTGTAGACTTATGAAATTTATCAACAGCTGTATCCCTGTAACACCTTTTGTTTTTTCCCGCTTTATTATGGTGTCAACAAAATTATTAAATTAGTTATTTCTTTTGAATAAGACGTTAATTTCTAAAAGAAACATCACAATTATATAGTTAAATTTCACAGATTTAGTTGTTTTCAGGTGTTCAAAAGCCACACATCGCTGTACTTACACAAGCAGGTAGTACACATGAAAGACAAGACTGAACACTTGTGCCATCACTGTGGGAAGCCGTTCCCTGTGAGTAAATGGCTTTTATATTATCCTACTAATATTATAAATGCGAAAGTTTGTGAGTGTGGATGTATGTTTGTTACTCTTTCACGCAAAAACTACTGAACGGATTTGGATAAAATTTGGAACACAGAGTTTATAATCTGGATTAACACATACACTACGCGGAAGAAGTCGCGGGCAGAAACTAGTAATAATACCTTTAATATTATAAATTGCCAGGAGAACCCAACAACTGTATGGTCCAAAACTAAGCAACGCTTGTACTATGGGCACCGTACAATGGACTGGGGGCGATCCCGGTGACACCCAGACCGGGGCGAATTACGAAAAGAACATTTCCGAAATTTACTCTGACAGGAATCGAATCCGCAACCACCATGTGCAGTGAGCCGAGCGGCCTGCGCTCGAACCACTGCGCCAAGCGGTGGTCAAATTATATTAATTACATTTTCAGTTGTGGACCACTTTTGAAAATTCTTTCAACCAAACCAATTCAAATGAAAGAAACCACAAGGTCCCTAGCTATTACTAGCTTTTTAATGCACCGTAGGTTTTTTGAGTCAGTTAAATTTTTATTAAAAAAAATTTGAAGCGAAGCTTTTATACATACATTCCCGGCGCTAGCCACGCGGCCACTCTATCCGTGCTAAGCGTCAGTAGCGTTACACGATAAAAGTATATAGGTATACAGAGTGGCATCTGCGGCGCCCTACGCTTTATACTATAAAGCTTCGCTTCTTTTAGGCGTCCCTAGACGGCACTGTTTTTTTCTCATAATTTATTTCTATACAGCGTGTTTCAAAACTAATAATACACATCGACGGTGGAAAGGAAAACAAATGAAACGCCATTTTGGTCGAAAATGAGTTTTATAGACACATCGATAGAGAATCGAAAACACTATCGAACAATATAAAAAACAAATTTTCGACCAAAGTTTCATTTGTTTTTCCTTTCCACTATCGTATTATGAATGTAAAAGTTTGTATGTTCGAAATAAAATATCACCTATGTATGTGTGTGTGTGTGTTACAGAACCAGGCGAAGCTGCGCGTGCACGTGCGCGCAGTGCACGTGGACGGTGGCGGGGGCGGGGGCGCGGGCGGGGGCGTGTCGTGCGGCGCGTGCGGCGCGCGCTTCTCGCGGCTGTCCTGCCTGTCGCGGCACGCGCGCCGCGCGCACGCGCCGGGGAACACCTGACTCTTTTTTATTTTTTTATTAGCCTGTTTTTGTGTCCCACTCCTGAGCAAAGGCCTCTCCCTTAACACTCCACAAAATACGGTCTTGTGCTGTTTCGAGCCACGTATCTCCCGCAAAAGTGACCAAATCGTCCCGCCATCTTTTCCTGGGTCTACCCCGGCTGCGGAAGCCGTCTTCTAGTGTCCAATTTGTGATGGCATTTGCCCATTTGACTCTACATATTTATTATTATCCTACCAGTGCAGGGGTCGGCAACCTGCGGCTCTTTGGATGTGAAGCTGGGGCTCTTTAATTTTATACGTAAATATTATTTATTAAAAAAAAAACATTTAAAAATCGATCTGTTTCGATTAACGAGGATTAGGCACCATTTTTATATCTCAGTACTACTACTCGCTTTTCATAGATATTTTAATAAATAGATAAGATTTTTGATTACGCAAGTACAATTTATTGTTGGCAAGAATTTTTTTGTGGCTCTTTAAAACTTTGAAGTTTTGTAAATTTTAAATTTTGACCCTTCCGATTAAAAAGGTCGCCGACCCCTGTACCAGTGTACTGGGATGGATTTCACAGTTAAATAAATAAATAAACATCGCCAGACGAACACACCAACTCTACGGTCCCAAACTAAGCAACGCTTCTACTATGGGTACCGTACAATGGACTGGGGGCGATCCCAGTGACACCCAGACCAAGGAAAATTACGAAAAGGCCTACTAATTAAATGAAAAAATCAATACGCTTGAGCGCGCATTTCATACAAAAATCAATGAAAAAAAACAATTTAAAACACTCATTTAAACCTGATATAATGTGAGTGATGTATTTTGATACTCAAATAGAATATTGTGATGTAATTGGTATTTTTATTCTTGAACCCCAATGCCTGTACCTTGAAAACGGCTGAGCCGAAATATATTATTATTTTTAATATATAAAAGTCGTAATATTTTCTATATGATTATCACTTGCTTACGGTGAAGAGCAACATAGTGAGGAAACCTGCATGTCTTAGAAAATGTAACTAATTTTCGAAAGACATGTGAAATCCGCCAACCCGCACTGGGCCAGAGTGCCCAGGTGGTCAATAGCAAAATCTATATATATATAACTCAAAGGTGACTGACTGACTGACTGACATAGTGATCTATCAACGCACAGCCCAAACCACTGGACGGATTGGGCTGAAATTTGGCATGCACGTAGATGTTATGAGGTAGCCATCCGCTAAGAAAGGATTTTGATTAATTCTACCTCCAAGGGGATAAAATAGGGGATGAAAGTTTGTATGAAACATTGTCAATTAAATTCCACGCGGACGAAGTCGCGGGCACAGCTAGTTATTATATAAAAGTCTGCAAACACGCGTACAATCCGCCTGATGTTAAGCAGTTACCGTGCGAAATTCAGGACAAAAAGTATATAAAAACATATAGAAATGCAATGTTCTGTAAAAAATTTAAGTAATTCTATCGACTACTTTACGAGTTTTCTAACATACAGAAGCTGATTTATTATAATATAAAACATTACATCTATACAAATAAATGCAATTGGAGTGTCTGTTTGTAATGTCAAAATAACAGCTTTTTACTGAATGCTTATGAAAGTATATGCGGTACTTATAACAGAAAATAAATATTGAAATATTTGTCTGTCTGTTTGTTCCGGCTTATCTCCGAAACGGCTCGACCGATTTTGACGGGACTCTCTTTGGCAAATAGCTGATGATATAAGAAGTAACTTGGGCGAATTTTATTGTATCGAAATACCACGCGAGTGAAACCGCGGCCAACAACTAGCATATAATATGAAATTTTATTGTATCAGTATATCGATAACATAATGTTTTATGTGCAATAGGTACCTGTGTGACAAAATGTAAAGTTTTTGAAACATATTCGCGAAAATATGATAATATTTTTACTTTCTACATTTTTTATTGGTTTACACGAATGCAGTGAGTTTTTATTATGTTCAATCTTATAAATAGTGTGTTTCCAAACAGACGTAATTACCGTTTTTTAGTTAAATTATGCACTAAAATAACGTTTATTTTTATGACCAACGGATTAATAATATAATACAATGATATGTACATTCCCCCTCGTATTGAGGGGAGGCCCGTGCCCAGGATTGGAACGTTTCAAACGCTGAATTGTACATTACTATTAATTCAACTTTTCCGTCTGTGCAATCATAGCTCCAAAATTGATAAACCTATTCCAACGCATCTATCTAATCTAAGCATAGCGTATCTAGCGTGCTAGGCCGAATAAGTTTATTTAATTCTTGGTTATCTTGAAAGACACACTGGAGCAATCTTATATACCAAAATACCTATTAAATATAAGTAACTCGCGATTAAATAAAATAATATTATGTGAAAATAATCAATCCTGCTGAGTTCTTTTCGGATCTTCTCAGTCGAGGTCCGCTTATAGGTGAAACTTGTAAGAGCCCCTGTAGGTCTAAGCAAAATAACCCATTCGAGACTGAGTTTCAAACGCTTGCTAGCTGGTAGGTATTTAGCAAGATAGTAAGTTAAGTATTTTTAGGACTTTTTGATGTGACACATCTATTTGCGCACTTTTTTGATGTGACACATCTATTGGCGCACTTTTTTTGATGTGACACATCTATTGGCGCACTTTTTTTAATGTGACACATCTATTGGCGCACTTTTTTTGATGTGACACATCTATTGGCGCACTTTTTTTGATGTGACACATCTATTGGCGCACTTTTTTTGATGTGACACATCTATTGGCGCACTTTTTTTGATGTGACACATCTATTGGCGCACTTTTTTTGATGTGACACATCTATTTGCGCACTTTTTTTGATGTGACACATCTATTGGCGCACTTTTTTTGATGTGACACATCTATTTGCGCACTTTTTTTGATGTGACACATCTATTGGCGCACTTTTTTTGATGTGACATATTTATTGGCGCACTTTTTTTGATGTGACACATCTATTGGCGTACTCTGACAGTGAAATAGACCAGTTTGCCAACACGGCATGACGCTCTCTCATGCCGCCACGCACTCTCTACGCCACCGCTCTCGACTCTCTTGTCACTACACCTGTTTCACATCTGCCGGACGTCCTGTGACGTACAACTTTTTTTATTTTTCAGCTTCAACAGTCTCACTGAACCCGCAAAGCGTGAACCTAGCATTAGAAACATCAATACTCTTCGAACCTAACGATGCTAAAAACAATCACGTCTTCATTAAAAACCTGCAAAAAATGCTGTCACAAATCCAAAGTTTGGTATTACCCAACCACCGGTCCGAACCGGCAATGAGAACCGCAGACACGAAAAACATACTAACAAAATTCCTAATCGATTTGGGTATCGTATTAGCGAGCCATAACGATACCGATTTGAAAAACATATCGATATTATTCAACCGTATCGTGGACGAGTTATATTTCAAAGAATCGTTGTTCCACGAAATATTCATCGAGTCGAGGCTCAAAAACTTCATAAGATCTGTGACTAAAGAATGGAAGGACACGAACGCGACTGCCCTGAGATCCGCAATAAAAAAATGTTTAACCCATAACAGCACGGTTATCGGTAAGTTTGTGAGGAAACTCAATAAATATTACGACGAGGATGATGGTAAGAGAATGAAGAAAATCGTCAAACGATTAAGAAAGTATCCGAGAAAGAAAAAAGATTTGACTAAAGTCATAACCGATGGGATAAAATATTTAATCTTCGACCATTACAACGCTTTGAACTACAGTTCTAAACTTAAACTCGCCACTCAGTTGCAAAAGTTAACGTACTATTTGACGGATAATTATAAGAATAAAACTTTGGATCCGGACCTGGCGGTCGATTTCAGGAGAAATACAAAACTAGATTCTGGTTTTTCCAATTTGATTGAAACCAGTTCTAAAGTTGGCAACACTTTAATAAAGAAAAAGAAATTAGTTTTCGATAAAAATGTTCACATTTACATAACGGGAGATACGAAAAACAATAATGACACATATATACTTGAGTGAATGAATTAATAATAACGCAATAATAAATTTGACGCAACAATTTTTTTATTTGTTCCACATATAGGTATTTTAACGCAGGCGTAGGCCGGCCATATCTGATATTTTTGAATGCTGATGCTGACAGTTATAAAAGTGAGTATTAATAGATACTGAAACGACATAATTTAATGAATCTACCTTTTTTTAAAAAATACATATTCAAACTACATAGTTTAAGTAGAAAAAAAACTAGCTATACAAACCAGCTGGTTCAACCAAAATAATTACCCTAACTAGTTGAAACTACTTAGCTGGTTCAACTAAACCAGTTGTCCAAACTAGCTGAAACTACTCAGCTGGTACATCCAAGCTGGTAGTTGGTTTAACGAAATTAACTGGTTCAATACAACTAGCCGGTTCAACACAACTAGGTGGGCGCGGCGCGCAGGCGGTGCACGCGGCGGCGGTGCGTGTACATACTCACAGCGCTAGGGCGGCGCGGGGGGGCAGTAGGAGACGCGGGGGGGCGCGGCGCGCAGGCGGTGCACGCGGCGGCGGTGCGTGTACATACTCACAGCGCTAGGGCGGCGCGGGGGGGCAGTAGGAGACGCGGGGGGGCGCGGCGCGCAGGCGGTGCACGCGGCGGCGGTGCGTGTACATACTCACCGCGCTAGGGCGGCGCGGGGGGGCAGTAGGAGACGCGGGGGGGCGCGGCGCGCAGGCGGTGCACGCGGCGGCGGTGCGTGTACAGGGACGCACTCTGGCGGAAGGTGGCGCCGCACAGCTCGCACGCCAGCGGCCGCTCGCCGCTGTGGATCGCCTCGTGCTCGCGGAGACCCTTCTTGTCCTGGATTAGAGTATGGGCGGATTCAGAATAGCGTTCTTTTAGCGCGTATAGGCGCGCCTTTCGACACACGCGCGACTCGTTCGACGCAGTTATGTATTGATTTATGCTCACACAACGCTGGCCCATAGATTTATAGGTACCTTGTAAGTATATATTTTTAATTTGATCGCCACACGACAGACAACAACTGTATGGTCCCAAACTAAGCAACGCTTGTACTATGGGTACCGTACAATGGATTGGGGGCGATCCCAGTGACACCCAGACCTGGGCAAATTACGGAAAGGCCATTTTCTTTTTTATTGCTTTATAAGCAAGTATTTGACCACATTTCCGAAATTTACCCTGACGGGAATCGAAACCGCAACGACTCGGTGCAGTGCCCTGGTCTGTGTGTCACTGGGATCGCCCCCAGTCCATTGTACGGTACACATAGTACAAGCGTCGCTTAGTTTGGGACCATATAGTTGGTGTGTTCGTCTGGAAATCCTACTAATATTTACTAATATTATAAATGCGAAAGTTTATGAGTATGGACGTATGTTTGTTACTCTTTCACGCAAAAACTACTGAACGGATCTGAATGAAATTTGGAACACAGATAGTTTATAACCTGGATTAACACATAGAATACTTTACTTAAGTCTACGCGGACGTAGTCGCGGGCAGAAACTAGTATAATAATATTCTCACTCACCCTAAAGGCTTTCCCGCACTGTTGGCACATCTTGTCTCTTGCACTCTCTTTGACGCCGTCGTGAGCGCGGCGGACATGTCTTGTGATGCAACGACGAGTCGCCAAAGCCTAAGTCAAAATTAAAGCCGACTTCAAAACAATCTGGGTACACTAATAAGCTAGAAATAATTAGGGACCTTATGAAGTAGGGTCGGTAGTAATTATGGAAAATTTCACAGGTGGAGCGTGAAAAATCATCATACTAAAATTATAAAGAGGAAAACTTTGTTCGATTGTAATGAATAGGCTCCGAAACTACTGAACCGATTTGAAAAATTCTTTCACTGTTGGGAAGCTACACTATCCCCGGGTGACATAGGCTATATTATATTTTTTTTTAAATTAGGGATCCTTACTAAAACTCCAATAATGTAACCGTAATGTACCCGTGCGAAGCCGGGGCGGGCCGCTAGTGTTAAATATGATTTGAAACCAAACAGTTGGTGTGTCAGTCTGGCGATATTTATTTATTTATACAGACGAACATCTTTCCTTTTTGGAAGTCAGTTAAAAAGTTGATAAACACCTAAGTACCGCCAGACTAAGACACCAACTGTATGGTCCCAAACGAAGCCTTGCCTAAATCCCCCTTGCATTGAGGGGAGGTTCGGCTTCTATACCTACCTTCCCGCATATGGGACATTTGTGTTGTGTCTTCCCCACGTGTTGATAGTTGACGTGGTCTCTGAGCTCGCCGCGCGATCTGTAGCCTTTCTCGCACGTAGGGCACTTGTATCTGAGACGAAATGTCCATATCGCACATGGATTGCTTAACTAGCTATTTTACGCCCGAATTAATAAATCGATGATCGGGCATTTGATACGACATGACGCTTTTATGAAAACAATCATAGAAGGGAAGATAGAAGGCAAGAGGGGAAGAGGAAGACCTAGGAGAAGCAATTTCGACCAAGTGAAGGAAAAAGTGAATGTCGTGTCGTATCAAATGGTCAAGGAACTGGGAGAAAGTCGCAGTGAATGGAAAAAACTCCACCGACAAGCGCATCGCTCTTAAGTTGATGATGATGATGATTAATAAATCGATCTCAAGTCTGAGAGCGCTCTTGGAAATATCATCCTTACATCATCCCAGTACAAAATGACATGTCAAACGCGTACTCAAGATTACTCCCGGAATTGAGATCGATTTATTACCTAATTCGAGCCTTACAAAACAGCTCAGTTATGTGAGAGTTGATTGCCATTGCGCTATGTTACTAATATTTTTAGAAATCATACCCAAGCAAACAATCGACCCTTACCTAAACCTACCTAGGTTAGGGTTTTTTTGACAACTAATGATAGAACATTTGACAGGTAGCGTGTGAAAATCATATTATTACGATTTCATACGTAGCAATTGCTACCGACATAGGCGGAGATGTTAAAAATAATTACAATTCAATTGCAACCGTTCGGTACTGTCTTTGTGATAAATCGTCGACAAATAAAATCCTGTGAAAAATCACAGGTGAAATAACAGTGAAAGAAAAACATAATTTCACGTAATGAAAATTAATTGAAAGTAGCAATCATTTACATGCCTAACCGTGAGTTCGCACTGGACGAACATGTTCACGTAACATGTTGTCGTCTTTATTTTTTGTTATCATAAATTAGAGACAACAATATGTTTCGTCCAGTACGAACTCAAGGTAATGACAACCCACAAACCGCAGCAAACCAGCGGAACGTTGTTCAGCTATTTTACATAACGGAGCTATTTAGTAAAACAGCTAGCGGTTACTAACTAAGCAATCCATCTGCAACTGCTATATCAGTATCCAACATAAAACACGCCACACAGACACACATCCTCACATACATTCCCACACAGGAACACACAATCGAATTATTTTTATCAATATAAAGACAACCTCAAAATAAAATGTAAAAAGACAAGCCCGCTGAGTTTCTCGCCGGATCTTCTCAGTCGAGGTCGCGTTCCGATCCGGTTGTAGACATAATAAAAATATGTAAACATGACAATTTGTAAGTGCCCACGTAGTAGGCCTCACCAAAATAAACGATTTGAACTTGAATTTTGAACTACTAGGTGAAACAGAAAGGGTATACATACTATTTTTTTTTGCAACTTTACTTTGTAAATCTAAAGCTATCGGCTTTGGAGGCCCTTTAAAGTACGAATGGTTTTGTAGACTTGTGAAATCTGTCAACAGCTGAATCCCTGTAACACATTTTATTTTTCAAGTTTCCTCCAAAGCTGATAGTTTTAGAATTACAAAGTTAAGTTTTGAAAAAAAAATTATACCCTTTCCGTTCCAACCTGTATAACTCACTTCAATATATCCCCCGCGGCATGTGCTTGGGTGTATTTAAGATGGTGTTCATAGGAGGCGCGACTGATGAAGCATTTGTCACAAGCTGCGCACGCAAACTTCTCCCTCACTGAGTGAATTCTTGAGTGTATCTTGAGCAGATCCACGCGGATCATCTTGTGACAGGTGGGACACTCCTCCCGGGGAGGGGGGGCGTTGTGGAGCCTGAAATACATACTGGCACTTTGACTGGAATTCATAAATCGATCTCAAATCTGAGAGTGATATTGGAAATGTCATTCTTATGTCATGCCAGTACAAGATGACATGTTAAAAGCGTACAAGACCGCTCTGAGACTTGAGATTGATTTATTAATACGGCGTAAAGTAGCTATTATAGGTGCGTTTCGTACAATGAGGGGGAGAGCCGAAGCCACCCTTACTTCCGTTTTGTTTCATTGTGATCACTGTTTTAACCTACTGTGCTAACTTAACCTTTGCCCAACCCAAGATAAAAACTACCCTCCTATTAGGTACTAGCTAAGCCCGCGATTTTGTCCGCGTGGAGTTTAACTTAACAAACTTTCATCCCCTATTTTATCCTCTTGGGGGTAGAATTAATCAAAATCCTTTCTTAGCGGATGCCTACGTCATAACATCTACCTGCAGGCCAAATTTCAGCCCGATCCGTCCAGTGGTTTGGGCTGTGCGTTGATAGATCACTATGTCAGTCAGTCACCTTTGAGTTTTATATATATAGATAGATAGATACAAGTAACTTTTTATTTTTGCTATTTCTATATGTGTTGGTGTTATAAAAAAGACAATAAGATTTTATTTTACAAGATACCGTCTAAGTCCCAGAGCCATGGCTCCCCTAAAGATAAACCCCAACAACCAAACTCAAACAGAAATCTACTCACTGTTCATGTCTGGAGAGGTTGTTTTTGAACGCGAATCTCTTGCCACACGTTGAACACTTGTATCCTTCCCTGTGATTACGCTGGACATGCTTCCATCTTTGATTTTTATTGCTATAAACACAAACCAATAAACCTCCGTGTCACCACTTATATAATAATAATAATTTAGCCCTTTTGACGTCCCACTGCTGGGCACGGGCCTCCCCTCAACATGAGGGGGATTCAGGCCATAATCCACCACGCTGGTCCAGTTCGGGTTGGCGGATTTCACATGTCTTTCGAAAATTGGTTAGATCTTCTATGACATGCAGGTTTCTTCACGATGTTTTCC
The DNA here is from genome assembly GCA_905147325.1 of Notodonta dromedarius. NCBI lineage: Eukaryota > Metazoa > Arthropoda > Insecta > Lepidoptera > Notodontidae > Notodonta > Notodonta dromedarius. The sequence continues at coordinate 3,056,022 of LR990187.1, forward strand.
TTCACCGTAAGCAAGTGATAATCATATAGAAATTATGATTCGCACATAGATTTCGAAAAATCCAGAGGTGCGAGCCGGGGTTTGAACCCAAGACCTGGTGCCCGCAAGACGCGTGCTTTAACCAATCGGCTATCACTGCTCTTACCACTTAGGTCCGTATTAATAAATCCATCTCAAGTCTGAGAGCGTTCTTGAGTACGCTTTTGACATGTCATTTTGTACTGGAATGACATAAGAATGACATTTCCAATATCACTCTCAGATTTGAGATCGGTTTATTAATACGGGCCTTAGTCGATTTATTGCATTTGGTAAAGCCTAGCTAGCCTAGCCTAGCCTAGCCAGCTAGCCTAGCCAGTTAACGACAGCTCATATAGGGGCTGGCTTCAGACCACGCTAGCACCACCCTCTCACAGAAGTTCGGCGTAAAGTACCTACCTAAATAAATAAATATCGCCAGACGAACACACCAACTGTACAGTCTCAAAATAAGCAACGCTTGTACTATGGGTACCGCACATTGGTTAAGCACGCGTCTTCCGGACACCAGATCCTGGGTTTAACCCCGGCTCGCACCTCTATGTGCGAATCATAATTCATATATGATTATCACTCGCTTACGGTGAAAGAAAGCATCGCGAGGAAACCTGCATGTCTTAGAAAATCTAACCAATTTTCGAAAGACATGTAAAATCCGCCAACCCGCACTGGGTCAGCGTGGTAGATTATGGCCGGAATCCTCCTCGTGTTGAGGGGAGACCCGTACCCAGGAGTGGGACGTCAAATAGGGCTAAATTATTAATTTATTTTAGAGATACATACTCGAAAAATTTATCGCATTCAGTACATAAATATCCATATGCGGTTTTCTTATCCATCGTAGACTGATTCCTTCGAGACTTCGACCCTGACTTTGGAACTTCTGAAGCATCGCTATGATCCTGGTAAATATTACATAACAAACATTACTGAAATTCGATTTGTCTATACAGGGTGTAAGGGGCAACGTAACGAAAACTGATACCATGTATTCGAGTCATGATACTGGACCGCCCAGAGTTGGAATGTTCCGTCGATATTTTTATGAATTATGGTCAAATTTTTCAGCATTTTTAATTAGATTTTAGCATGAAATCATTAAACAAATCGCTTCAGCGCACATTGAGTTTAAATCTACATTGCAGTTTTATGTCTTAGTAGATAGTAATTATTGGTTTATGTATGTAAATCACGTTTAAAATATATTTGAAGATGATACAATATGATGAAGAAGATAAGATTATGAATCCATGTATCAGTATTCGTTACGATGCCCCCTTACACCCTGTATATATGTGTAGGTGTGTGTGGGAGTGTGTTTGTGTGTGGTGGGCAAAAATAAAAAATAAGTAGGTACATACCTTTTTCCTTTTCCCTGTAATCCGTATTCCATGTTCTATTTTCAAATGTATTAACATATTGTCTATGGTATAAGCCATGTGTTCACATAGCTTGCATGTGTGCTTGTCATAATGTGTTAATCTATGGTCTTGGATATCTGTGTGATTCAAGTATATTAGGCATATATCACACTGAATATGATCTTCTTTCTGGAAATAAAATGTTAGACAACATCATATGAAAGTCTGTAGAGACAATACCACAACCAACGAAGAGCGATAGAATAGATTATTTTAAATATTTTGCTTCTCGTTGGCCGGGGACACTGTGTTTTTTATATATTTATAATAATATAAATAAAATTCAACTCACCTCCACATGCAAGGATGAATTATGACGATCCAATTCTACCTCACTTTCAAATACCTGTATACAACTATCGCATTTATTCACCGCGTCAACAAATTCCACGTCCGTTCTCCTATTCATCCGACTCTCAATCAATTCACCCTCACCCACCGCGACGGTTGCGAAATACTTTTTAAATTTCGTTCCAATTTTAAATTTTGATTTTTTATGGTGACCAGTCTTTTTTGTTTTCGTAATAGTGTGTATATGACCTAAGTTTAGATTAGTGTTTTCATTAATACTAGGGTCATACAGATTCTGTATATTAGTCCCTAATTGTATATTGCTGTCATTTACACCTTCTAACTCACTTTCTAAACACATGTTAGTATTATCTAACTGTTTAGTCTCGGTAATATTTTTTTCTGTTTCTCGTTCAGTCATAAATTCAGATAGGGGTATGTCATCATCACTTTCAATCTTGATATCAATGGCCGGTCCACAATCTATGAAATTGTCTATAGTCTCTGATGGGACTTCAAATTTTATTGATTTGTATGTTGTATTGTGAGATCTTGTTAACTGAGAAAGACTCTTGTTCAGGGAATTTATCTGCAAAAGAAAAAATCAATTTGTTTTTCCCCGTAATGAATTGTATAATAAGAACTTATTTTAATAATGTACAATATTCTGCATGGCAAATTAATAAGAACTAAAAATGCAGTTAAAGAATAGCAGTGATAGCCGATAGCACGTGTCTTGTCCTGGGTTCAAACTTCAAATCCCGACTCGCACCTCTGGATTTTTCTAAATCTATGTGCGAATGATAGTTTTGAAGGAAAACATCGTGAGGAAACCTGCATGTCTTAGAAGATCTAACCAATTTTCGAAAGACATGTGAAATCCGCCAACCCGCACTGGGCCAGCGTGGTGGATTACGGTCTAAATCCCCCTCGTAGTGAGGGAAGCCCGTGCCCAGGAGTGGAACGTCAAAACGGCTAAATTATTAATTTTATTTTTTATTTAAAGAAGACTTGCCAAACATAATTATACAATAACTTGATGGGTTTCTTTATAACTGCTGATTTTCGATTATGGTAGTAAGTGAGGTACCAACCAACAATCAAAAGAGATTTTTACCATCAGATTATCTATTTCGCCTTTGTTAGAGCACACTCAACGGCCTTAAAGCTTTTATTTATGAGTAGCAGCCACCAATATTCAAGAAAACTTTTGTAAAAAAGTAGCATAGTAGGCATGGAAATTATTACTCCTTTCAATTAATTTTCATTATGTGAAATTATGTTTTTCTTTCACTGTTATTTCACCTGTGATTTTTTAAGGTCAAATTTCAGTAGAACACTTAATCCCATGAATTCACTTGTCAATAATGATTTATCACGAAGACTGAGACAGTACCAAATGATTTGCGATTTCATTGCAATTATTTCTATCAGTCTCCGCCTATTATGGTAGCAGTTGCTACGTATGAAATCTTATATCATATTATTTTTCACACACTGCTTGTGAAAATGGAACATTAGGTACTAGAGATAGGTATGGGTTTTTTTAAATTGGTGTGATTTATATTTTTTAAGTTTTCGGATTATAATCAAATTTTTATACCATCCAAACCCAAGTATTTGAACACCTGTTATAATAAACATACTAACATTGATTCGTCCGTCAGCAATGTCTGTCAAGTTTTTCTGAGCTATGCACGCTTGTAGCCTGAATCTGCTAATTTTCTTCACAATAGCTTGACACTCCCAGCAGATGTATAGGTTTGCTGTGTCCTTACAGAAGCCCTCCTGAAATATTTAGAGACTCTTTTCAGTGGAACTTTTAGGAACATATATTTTTTTTTAAGAAAAATTCCCAGCAATGTGAGCTTTTCACATTACTAGTACTCCCGTTAGCCTCTCCAGCTAAGCTAATGCTTGTATTAGGAGTGGGCTCACGTCAATAGTTTAACAGCCAGGATGGGGATCGAACTGCGAACCTCTCGGCTACGAGGGCGGCCTCTAACCACTAGGCTACTGATGCCTTTTTGGACAAAATATTTTTATTGAAATAAAACTATTTTTCGGATTTTATCGCGTTTATTAACTTTATGTTCCCGACGTTTCGGCTGCTTTACAGCAGCCATGGTCACGGGGGGACTGAGGTGTAAGACGTCCTGATGTCATAGTTAGTAACTGGGTACCCTCATATTTAGTTGTTGTTTGCGGTCCGATCCACGCAGAAAGTGCTCACAGTGTCTCGAGGTCTTGCAATGGTACACTTGGTTTTGGATTTAATTATATAAACGCGATAAAACGCCATTTATTATAAACGCGATAAAATCCGAAAAATAGTTTTATTTCAATGTATAGTATTCGCGTAAATATAAGAAAACAAAATATACCCGTTTGCTTTATGGGGATAGGTTCGATAACAATTATTTTGACACCTATTACCATAAGTGTAATGTGGTTGTAGCTATACACCTCTGCTGATCCCATCACGGAATACAGAAGTTTAATATGAAAAAGTTTAAATAGAAATTTAAAAGTATAATTAGGTTATTTAGGGCTGTGGAAAGATTTTTTAAGTGACTGTAAGAAAATATATTATGATTTACCCTGTAAGCTTCCGTGTCGTAGGACAGCAGTAAATACAAATCATTAACTCCGTCGTTAATGCGGCATAATTGCGATAATTTCCGATCCTTGCTTAGGCAGGTGCAACACAACTTCTTTAGCAGATTTTCAGAGTAGTCAGCCATATTCTATAATATTTGAATTTGTAGAGCGATTAGTATTTTTTTTGTGTTTACTTTGATATATAATTAGTTGTTTTGTATTTATTTATTTTAAATCAATAGATTTTTGTTTGTTTATCTCGGATCATTAATGACAGATAAGTTTGGAGTTACCATTTCCTTTATTACAAGTTCCATTTCATTTAAGGTGAAGGCGCCTGTCTAGCCCGCGAAGTTCAAATTTTTTGAGTTCTTTTAGAAATTTTTCAAAATCTGACAATAATAAAAGACAAATTTTGTAATTCGCGAAAAAGACCGTGTGCAGTGCATTTATTAATACATTTATTTTACTCTAAATGTTATCACGGTGGATATGATACTAGTAAATCACTAAATATACAAAAATTGCCAGATTATCTGGATAGCTGTCGTTCTTGAAATGTTTTAGAGTAAGTTGGATCTATTAATAAATGCACTGCACACGGTCTTTTTCGCGAATTACAAAATTTGTCTTTTATTATTGTCAGATTTTGAAAAAATTCTAAAAGAACACAATAAATTTGAACTTCGCGGGCTAGATGGGCGCTTTAGCCTTAAATATGAGTACCACGTAACAATCGCATAACATATAAATCAAATTGGTATGCTTTGTGTATTATAAAAAATAGCAATACAATGTATTATTAAATAAAACAAGTTTTTTTTATTAATTATAATAATCAATAATGAAATTATAATCATGACAAGAGTGGAACTATATAAACCTTAGATTAATGAACCAAAGGTCTAAGATATAAACCTATGAATTAGGAAAATAGTTCAATTAGGCAACTGTATCAATGTTAACGTCAAAATCTTGAACAATTCGTCTATGGTGATGGTGGGTTGACATTAAATAAATAACTGCCTTGATAAATGGTAAATTAACATATATATTTAGTTAAAATATTATGCTTGACGTTAGAAGGCATTGATATCATCTCCTCATAGATTCTCATCTTTAGTTGACCTAATTATTTGAGTATTTTTAGATAACACAATTGTTTTTGTTGCTGTAACACTTGGTTTAATATCACTGATAAATTATAAATACCGATTTATAGCGTCACAACTATTATGTGCTGTCAAAATTAGCGACAGCATCATCGATCGATGTAAATATTTCGTCAGTGCAAGCAAACTCACGATAATTATACGCCCTTGCAACACCCAAGTTAAGTTTTTTTTTTAAGTCTATGACAAAAATAAATGGAGCTATGGCTACCGCTTTCCATAATAATTTTCTTTTGTGTAATAAACGTAAATAAACATAAAATAAACCGTATCTAAGACAATAACAGTGAAGTACATCATCGCATTAATGAAGAACACAAGTAAAAAGCACACCAGACCGCTAAATTGCTTATAACGAAGATGAATATCAACGTCAATGTGTACGACGTTCCTCTTGTGAGTGCGGTTATCATGCAGCAACAGCCGCAGCAGCCGGCTCCCGACCCTCAGAATCACCTCGTAGAGTTGGTGAACCCTCCCGAACCCCCACCGCCGCCTCCGGACGAGCGAAAACCCAAAATCGAGAAGGTTGAGAAGAAAAAGAAGGAAGCTATCGATGGCCAAGCTCGCGAAATTATATATAAGGTAATCAAGTTCTTTGAGAGCGAAAAGCAGAACAGAGGTTACGCTTTTCCGGTTGAGAATGTTGTTAAACGTGCCTGTGCGGCGACAGGGCTGTCGGAGAGCACTATAAAACGTATTAAAAGGGACGGACTGAGGGCCGAGGCTACGCACACGAAAATGGCTGGACCCAAGAAGAAACGCGTAAGGAAAACCAAAGTGCAGCTGGACTATTTTCAATTGTGCGCTCTGAGAGGCATTGTGAACAGTTATTCTATGAGAAAAGAGGTGCCGACGTTAGGGAAAATTTTGGCGGCCGCCAAATTGGAATTGAATTATCAAGGCGGGAAGGAATCGTTAAGGCTAATATTGTTAAACAAACTCGGTATTAAGTTTAAGAAGTGCGAGAAGAAGACGAAGAAGCCTCCGGAAGTGGCCCCGAACCCGCCGCACCCTCCTCCACCACAGATGCCTAATTTAATGCCTCACCCACAGATGCAGCAGATGCAAAAGCCAATAGACAACCAGTGTGTGTACACAAATATGATGCCACATGTTCCACCGGTGTCATATTGATGTAGGCGATGGACTTTTAAATTGAAAATTAGGATTGTGTCTACTGGAAGTCCTTGCCCTAATGCAAGACTGAGGTCAATAACATCTAGCAGTTGATATTGATACCTCAAAACGTAAATTGTTAATATTGATCAATAGTCAATTAATACGAACCATTAGGACAAGGACCTTGGTTAGACCACAAATTATACAGAGGATACTATGTATCTTTTTAATTAAATTTAAAATGAATAGGAATGAGAAATTATGAAATTAAATTTGTCATGGGTGGAGTTAGAAACTTCTGTACAAGCAGTATATTGTATTCACAGTCTATGGATTTTTTCTATGTTGGAATCAAGAGTGTCCATCCTTCTTCTAATTCATTTGTATAAGAAGGATGGAAGCTGTCCTTTCCAACATCAGAATCTTTCCTCCTCTGAATACTCTCGCAGGTAGATTCAAATCCATATTGTGTAAATTAAGAAAAATGTGGGTGTACATATCGTACCCCTCTGTACTGGCCAGGACCCAAGTGTAGTGGGAGTCAGTTGAGGACATAATATTTACTAGCATCTTTATTAATAAACTAGCTGAGCCCGCGACTTCGTCCGCGTGGAATTTAACTTAACAAAAAAGCCCGCTCCCGCGTTTGAGCCCGCTCCACAATACCCATTTTTTAAAATTTTATTTTTCTAAAATAAAAGTAGCCTAAGTTACTGCTTATAACAACAGCTATCTACCAGTGAAAGTCCCGTCAAAATCGGTCCAGCCGTTTCGGAGATACTCTTTGATTTCATGTGTTTTTATTTTTTTACGCGGAACCCTAATTGCTTTTCAAAAAATAAAGTAGCCTAATTTACTCCCTATTAGATCAACTATCTGCCAGTGAAAGTCCCGTCAAAATCGGTCCAGCCGTTTCGGAGATTACCCGGAACAAACACACAGACAGACAGACAAAATTTTTTTTAATCGCGTTTTTGCTATAGGTGCCGTATGTACTTTCATATGCATTAAGTGAAAAGGTGTTATTTTGATATTACAAACAGACACTCCAATTTTATTTAATTTGTATAGATGTGGATTAGCGGGCAAATAGTGACACACGTATCTATCTCTTTCTGTCATCAGTAATTTGACTTTTGAAAGAAGCAGACAAAGTATGGTGTAACCACACAATCGCTAATCCATGTTTATTAATAAGTTGGTAAGGGTTCAATGTTACAAATGTCTTCACAGACATCAAGTAAAGTTGATATCTCTTGCAACCTTTAGCCTACATAGTAAAGTTGGGATGACGGCAGACATGTGCTTGGCGCCGTGCTTCGAGCGCAGGCCGCTCGACCCACTGCACCGGGTGGTTCCTGTACGGGTACGATTCCCGTCGGTGCATAACCCAGAAATGGGCTTTGGGAGGTGTCCACAAATCGATGTCAAATGAGCCTGTTTTGTGTGATGGAGGGTGGTGACCTGGTCGTTCCAACCATCTAAGTTCTGTCTGGAAGTACCCTGACTTCTTGATGACGCTAGCCGGATCGTTATTAGCCCCCATTTGGGTGTCACTGGGATCGCCCCCGTGCATTGTACGGTACCCATAGTACAAGCGTTGCTTAGTTTGGGATCATACAGATGGTGTGTTACTTAGTCTGGCGATATTTATTTGTCTGAAGACACGTGTCTCGGTATATTTGTCCCCTTTTGAATGGATTTTATTTCGTCCGCCAATGGCAAATGTTTACATACCACTGCTAACTCCACAGCGATCCTGGTACTACTGCGAACATGCCACTACAGGTTAAAACAGAAAGGGTATACTTTGTTTTTATAAAACTTAACTTGGTAATTCTAAAACTATCAGCTTTGGAGGAAACTTAAAAACAAAAGGTGTTAAGGGATACAGCTGTTGACAGATTTCCAAAGTCTACATAACCTTCAGTACTTCAACTATCTCACAAAGCCGATAGTTTTAGAATTACAAAGTTAAGTTGCAATAAAATTGTATTCCCTTTCTGTTTCACCTAGTATAACAAGGATTTTTTACATACACTGGTTGTTTCGAATGTCCGAAATAATTTGGCGCGCTTACGGTAGCTCATACGAAGATGCCTAGGGGAGACTCTTAATTTTCTGATTCTTTGAATATTTGTTACAACTTTCGTGTTGCCATCTTGGAACACATCCAATGGCCTTGAAAACAGTGATTACTGCATTCATGTGTAACAGCCAGCAATATCCAACAATCCAGACAAAGTTTATTAACAAATTTTGAATAGAATAAGGCCGAGTTCATAAATCGATCTCAAGTCTGCGGGCGATCTTGGAAATGTCATTCTTATGTCATCCTAATAAAAAATGACATGACAAAAGCTTACTCAAGACCGCTCTCAGATTTGAGATCGATTTATTAATACGGGCCTAAGTATATAAGTCCCGGGAAAAAATCCAACTTTATGCCATTTCAATAAGTTCCATTATAATTATGTAATGTACCAGTCGCGGCTTCGCTACACATACTATGATAGATATTCGTTATGTTATGTCTAAATAAATAAATCAAGTATATGCCCCAATATGCGATACACATCCAAACTCCCAAATATTATTTCGGACCTTTGAAACATCCAATTTATTATACAAGTACCTGTACTATATTTGTTATAATACTGTCATAAAATAACTTTTATACACAAAATGGATGATTTATGAGATGTCAGTTCATTACATGAAGGCGCGTGTTATTGCAAATTGGCCCTTATACCAGGGCCATAAGAGTCACAGTACGCGTCTTTGTAAATGAACGAATAGTTAGTATTTTCTCGTGATATTACTGTGTTGATAGCTACGTTTTTTTAGGGGTCGTCGCATTCACCATACTCATAACAAATTCGATTCCCGCGTCGTACACGCCGGCGAGCAACACGAACTTGCATGAATCCCTCCCTGCATCAAGGGGAGGCTTGTCTAATATTGTGACGTTATGCTATAATGCAGTCGTATTTCAAGAATATACATTAAAGTTTGTATAGTACACTATTCATTATATTAATGATAATTTTAATTTAGTTTTAAATTGCAATTGTAATAATTATAAGGCTGAGTATTACAGTAGTTAAGTATAATGTATTTTTATTCGAATAAAAGTATTGATTAAGTTTTCAAAAATGTTTTATTTACATTTTAATATCACCAGACCGCCATTTTCTGAGAAATCTTGGAAATATACTGAGCTTCTGTCGTCCTAGTTTCCTAGCTAGCTAGTTCTAATTTCATCATGTTCTGTTGTCCTAGTTACCTAGCTAGCTAGTTCTAATTTCATCACGTTCTGTCGTCCTAGTTACCTAGCTAGCTAGTTCTAATTTCATCGTTTTTTGTCGTCCTAGTTTCCTAGATAGGTAGTTCCAAGTTCATGTTCTGTCGTCCTAGTTTCCTAGCTAGCCAGTTCTAAGTTCATCACGTTCTGTCGTCCTAGTTACCTAGCTAGCTAGTTCTAATTTCATCATTTTCTGTCGTCCTAGTTTCCTAGATAGGTAGTTCCAAGTTCATGTTCTGTCGTCCTAGTTTCCTAGCTAGCCAGTTCTAAGTTCATCACGTTCTGTCGTCCTAGTTACCTAGCTAGCTAGTTCTAATTTCATCATTTTCTGTCGTCTAAGTTTCCTAGATAAGTAGTTCCAAGTTCACATGTTCTGTCGTCCTAGTTTCCTAGCTAGCCAGTTCTAAGTTCATCACGTTCTGTCGTCCTAGTTACCTAGCTAGCTAGTTCTAATTTCATCATGTACTGTCGTCCTAGTTTCCTAGCTAGCCAGTTCCAAGTTCATCATGTTCTTATGCTGCGTCTTTTGGTGCGTGTTCATTGCAGTCTTCTGTGCAAACGTGGCCGGACAGTACTCGCACTTATAGGGCCGCTCCCCGGTGTGGGTTCTTCTGTGGTTCGCCAGGATCCTGTTCGTCTGAAGAATAGACAAGGGGTTGGTGACTAATATTGAATAAGTATATTAAAAAAAAAAATATAATATGGCCTGTTATATTAATATTTTTGAGAATTAAAGGGCTAGTACTCAAACATAATTAAGCACCGCACCGTTATGTCAACGTCAATCTGACAATGACTTTAACATGACAGTGACGTTTCCAATCGCCATCTTTTTTAATTCCGCTGGTCTCAGCTGTCATTTCCGACACGGGCTTTACGTCAACTGTGAATAGAGGTTCCTCCCCCTCAGGTCCCTTAAGGCTGGCACCTCATCTACTCCCCTTAAGTTGCAGATGTCCTGGGGCCTGAGTCTGCTAATTGCTCGAATATCGCTAGACTTGCAATCGACTCAAACACCACTGACGTATTCAAATACGAGATACGCCAGTTTTCCTATAGGAAATCTTTCAAACCGACGTATTCAGATACGCCATACGTCAATTTTCCTACTTACTTATAGAAAATACTTCCAAACTGACGTATTCAGATACGCGATACGCCAATTTTCCTAAAGGAAATCTTTCAAAACTGACGCATTCGGATACGCGATACGTAAATTTTCCTCTAGGAAATCTTTCAAAACTAACGTATTCAGATACGCCATACGTCAATTTTGACGTACTGCGAGTCGATCGAGATGCCATCGGTTAACAGAGTTGGCACAAAGGTTTTGGTAAACGATAATATTTATGAACAACTAGCTGTGCCCCGCGACTCCGTCCGCGTTCTGTTGAAATTTTTCCTGAATGTTCTTTGCTATAAACCTCACGGAGCCCGAGACCTTTCCAACGAATGCACCACCGTGAAAATCGGTTCGTGCGTTCTGGAGTTATAGCGTCAGGAAGGAAAGCCCGACTTATTTTTATATAGTAGATTGTTTTCCTATAGAATAGTCACTAAGACGAGTCAGTTTCATTAATGAATCCAACTCAAGTCTGATAGGAATCTTGAGTACGCTTTTGACATGTCATTCTATACTGGTATGACACAGAAATGACGTTTCCAAGATCGCTCTCAGACTTGAGATCAATTTAAGAAATTAACACAATATGCCCCGCTGATGAACGAACGGACCGTCCGACGGACCTCGAACCGGAAGACGCAGAGTTGGACGGCCCCCCACTAGATGGACCGACGATCTGGTGAGAGTCGCGGGGAGCCGTTGGATGCGGATAGCGGGCAACCGTCCATTGTGGCGTTCCATAGGGGAGGCCTATGTCCAGCAGTGGACGTCTTCCGGCTGATGATGATGATGATGATGAACGAACGAACAAAAGTGATTGTATACTCACGCTGAACCCCCGTCCGCACAAGTCGCAAATCTTGTCTTTGGGCAGCGGTACTTTTTGATGCACATGTTGTGTGTGCTTTCGTAACGCGTAGCCCGTCACGAAGAACTGTAGACAAAAGAAATACCTAAATAAATATCGCCAGACTGACACACTAACTGTATGGTCCCAAACTAAGCAACGCTTGTACTATGGGCACCGTACAATGGACTGGGGGCGATTCCGGTGACACCCAGACCGGAGCAATTTAGTAAAAGTTCACTGTAATAAAAGTACAGGCCTCCCCTTACAGCGAGGAGGATTCAGGTTATTTATGATGTGAACTATGCATAGATCATGTGCAAGGTCCTACAATGCTTTTAACGACAATGTTGTTAAGAGGAAAGTGAGTGGACCAATCCCCGCAAGCAGCGCCCGCGCACGAGCATGACTTGAAAAGCGGCATCAAAAAACATCATCGGCGGCATCAAACAAATGTATTAATAGATTATTACCTTATTGCAAGACGCGCAGAAATAATTCGTGCTTTTCATATGAAATAACTTGTAATGATTGTTCATGTAATTAGTTCTTGTGAACACCTTACTGCAGTCCGGACAAGGCACCCTGGAACGAAAACGGAACATAATAGTTTTCTTCTGATATTACTAGCAATGCACATCACTAGTAGTCCCGTTAAGCCCCTAAACATTACTATGAGGTCTCATAGTGCGCACGAACGCACAGCGCATTGGGAAATATCAAACTATATATTGTGTCGGCTCAACGGAACATCCACCCTTTGACTGCTTGGCGCAGTGGTTCGAGCGTAGGCCGCTCGGCTCACTGCACATGGTGGTTGCGGGTTCGATTCCCACCGGGGCAAATTTCGGAAGCGGCCTTTTCGTAATTTGTCCTGTTCTGGGTGTCACTGGGATCGCCACCAGTCCATTGTAAGGTACCCATAGACCAACCATTGCTTAGTTTGGGACCGTACAGTTGTTGTGTCAGTCTGGCAATATTTATTATTTATTTATTTGGACACCGCACTATAGGGCAAAAGTTTCCGAAACACATACGCTTGATAAGGTGTATAAGATTAACCAATCACAAACCATAATTATTTTGCGTTGCCTCCACCCCCGACCCGAAACTTGTTTTGGAATTATTTTATTTCACTTTATTATGTTAGTTTGTATAAAGCAGTGATAGCCGATTGGTTAAGCACTCGTTTTACGGCACAAGGTCCTATGGGTTCATCCCCGGCTCGCACCTCTGGGTTTCGCGACCTTCGAAACCACTCGCTTACGGTGAATGAAAACATCGTGAGGAAACCTGCATGCGTGAAATGTGGACCACCCTTAACACTTAGGGGTATTAAAAATAGATAGTAGCCGATTCTCAGATCTACCGAATATGCACACAAAATTTCATGAAAATCGGTCGAGCCGTTTCGGAGGAGTATGGTAACTAACATTGTGACACGAGAATTTTATATATAACATATTCTCATAAGATGAATTCACATTTCACACTGACCTGAGGGTCTTCTTGGGAGCGTGCTTCGCGGACTGCCTCAGGTGCTTCTTGTAGTGGTCTACGCTGAGGAACTGCTTGTCGCACTCCACGCAGTACGCCAGCTCCTTGCGGTTGTCACAGGAGCGCAGGAGGTGGGGGTGGACCATGCGTATGTGGGTCTCCAGGACGTGGTACGAGGAGTAGCGCCGCTTGCACTCGCCGCAGTAGGGGGGGAGGTGGTTGCGTCTGGTAAAAAACCTCACCGTCTGACTTTTCAATCGAGCTGTCCGTCACGGGACGCCCGGCAGATGTGAAACATGTGTAGTGGATATTATGCGCTTGCGCACGAGAGCGGTGGCGTAGGGGGGGCGTGACGGCATGAGATACCGTCATGCCATTTGCTGTGACGGCAAACAGGTCGATTTTACTACTAAAGTGCGGCAATAGAGGTTTCACATCAAAAGCCGAAGTGCCCCGAAACATTTTTCAAATCAATAAACCCAATGACTCATCACGATGCCTTCGAAACCTGGATGGTGGTGGGGGGGTTTCAAAATTGACAGATTCTGTTTCTGGTGGAGGAAACGACAGGTTCCTTACATCTTTTACAAATAAATTAAAGGAAGGATGGAAGCTATCGTTTCCGAAATGGAAACTTTCGATTGTGAATACCCCCGCTGAGGGTGTATAGGACCTTTTGGTATCGATTCGAATTGTTTAAAATAACCCGCCAGGTCAGCAACAGGAGAGCAAACTGACTAATTAACATCAGGCGGGTGGTACGCTTGTTTTCCGACTTTGTTATACAGGGTGTAAGGGGTATCGTAACGAAAACTGATACCATGGATTCAGCTCATGATTCTGGATCCCCAGACTTGGAACTTTCCGTCGATATTTTCATGAGTTAAGCTCAAACTTCTCAGCATTTTAGAGTTAAATCAATAAATTACAGAAATGAAATAAATAAATTTTTATTTACTATTTTAGACATAAACTGCAATTGAAATTAAAACTCAATACGGTCGAGCCGCGCATTTTAGCATACTTCATGAAAATATATACGGAAAATTCCAAATCTGGGAGATCGCCAATCATGAGTTGAATCGATGGTATCAGTTTTCGTTACGATGCCCCTTACACCCTGTATGGAACACAAAGCGTAGGGCGCCGCAGCTCTGACGTCATCAGGTAACGCTACGTCACTGCTGACGATTTGCACGAATTTAGTGCCCGCGCGGCGAGCGAGCCGAATGCCCCGAACGTCTGTATACTAGGTGAAACAAAAATGGTATACTATATTTTTTGCAACTTAACTTTGTAAATCTATAAACTATCGGCTTTGTGGGGCAGTTGAAGTACTAAAGGGTGTGTCGGCTTATGAAATATGTCAACAACTGTAGGTATTCCTATAACACCTTTTGTTTTTCAAGTTTCCACCAAAGCTGATAGTTTTAGAATTACAAGTATTATAAGTTTTTCTAAAAAAAGTATACCCTTTCTGTTTCAACATGTAGAAGCTTCGCTTCAAAACGTGTGGAGGGAAATCTTTTCCCAGCTGTAGGACGATGGTGTTTAGAAGAACCTACCTAATGTGATTCTCCAGCGTCAGTTTCTTCCTGACGCGCCGCCCACAGTAATCACACGTGAACTGACCGTGCATCCCGCTGTAGTGGACATTGAACTCCCTTAGAGTGCTGTCCATATCAAATTGACAATTTTAAATAACAATCACTAGCATTTTCACGGAGCTACAATGAGATAGAATTTATTTTATTTTCTGAGTGTCCTGAACAGCTACAAATGTTCGGTCTAATAACAGATAAGAACTATCCAGAAGGCGCTATAGGTACAAAAAAAAACAACAAAATCGGTCAAGCCGTTTCGGAGGGCACGAGTTACGAAGACACGCAATATTGAATTTGAATATGCCTATAAAACAATATAAAATGCAATAAAAGAACTCAGTTAAACTCAGGGTTATTATTTAGGATTTATGAAACAGCCTGTTTATGGTACAGCCGTCCACATTATTTCCATACTTATTAGTAAGTAAAACGGCCGCTCGGCTCATTGCACATGGTGGTTGCGGGCTCGATTCCCATCGGTGCAAATTACGGAAACAGCTTTTTCATAATTTGCTCCGGTCTGGGTGTCACTGGGATCGCCCCCAGTCCATTGTACGGTACCCATAGTACAAGCGTTGCTTAGTTTGGGACTGTACAGTTTTGGTGTGTCAGTCTGGCGATATTTATTTATTTATAAAAAAACCTCTAATAACCTTTTTCATTGCTAACTCAAAGCTATATTCAATTGTTCTGTAGTTTCTGACTATTCATAAATGCTTTGTTGGCTTACATTAATTAAGGTGAACTCAAAATTTTCGAGTATTTTTATAGTTTATCCAAAATCTGAAAACATTTAAGACAATATTTTGTGATTTGCGATAAATACAGTATGCAGTGCGTTTATTAATACATTTATTTTACTCTAAATATTATCACGGTGGATATGATACTGGTAAATCACTAAATATACAAAAATTGCCAGATTATCTGGATAGCTGTCGTTCTTGAAATGTTTTAGAGTAAGTTGGATATATTAATAAATGCACTGCACACGGTCTTTCTCGCGAATTACAAAATGTGCCTTTTATTATTGTCAAATTTTGAAAAAAATCTAAAGAACCTCAAAAAATTTGAACTTCGCGGGCTAGATGGGCGCTTCAGCCTTAAAACAATTTTTAGTTTGAACATGACTTTGGTATTGCAAGCATCTATTGGCTACAAGAACTCACCAGAACCTGCCGTCGCACACATTACATACGAACTCTTTAGAGTGGTACTTTCTCAAATGTTTGGTCATCTCTCGATTGGACCTGCAGATGTCGGAGCAGAGAGTGCATCGCATCAACACCGTATGCTCTGCGCTCCAATGGGCGACCAGATCAGACTCCGATTGCAACACAGCGGCACACGCCCGACAGACATACGGGGGGAGGGACTGTAAATAAAAGATAACTCTAAATTGAAAATTTAAAATCCCCCATGCGACTTTTTAAACTACAAAAAGAGATGATAATTTTCAAACGGCTGAACCTATTTTCATGAAACATAGCTAAGATCTCTCGACCAGAATACTTTTTAAGCAAAAAAACAACATTAAAATCGGTTCATCCGCTTGGGCGCTACGATGCTACATACATATTAAACTTATAACACCCCTCTTTTTTCGTCGTTAAAAAGACGTGCAGGTTTCCTCATTATGTTTTGCCTTCACTGTTCAACAAGTGACATCTTTCTTAGAAATGAAATTCGCAAAATTTCCGTGGTTTCTTCCTGGATCTTCTCAGTCAAGCGAGGTAGTTTGCAAGTGCCCTTGTAGGCTTAAGGTGAAGGCGCCTGTCTAGCCCGGGAAGTTCAATTTTTTTGAGTTCTTTTAGAAATTTTTCAAAATCTGACAATAATAACAGACAAATTTTGTAATTCGCGAAAAAGACCGTGTGCAGTGCATTTATTAATACATTTATTTTACTCTAAATATTATCACGGTGGATATGATACTAGTAAATCACTAAATATACAAAAATTGCCAGATTATCTGGATAGCTGTCGTTCTTGAAATGTTTTAGTGTAAGTTTGATATATTAATAAATGCACTGCACACGGTCTTTTTCGCGAATTACAAAATTTGTCTTTTATTATTGACAGATTTTGAAAAATTTCTAAAAGAACTCAAAAAATTTGAACTTCGCGGGCTAGATGGGCGCTTTAGCCTTAATAATAATCAATAAATAGACCTAAATAAAATACATTGTTTGACTTTGACTAGGGGGCGACATCGGCCCTGTTGGGAACCATAGAGAACTGTCGAACCATAAAGAGTGCACTTACATTGGTATGTTGGAATGTTTTATGTCTTAGCACGTCTATTTTTCTCAAATATCTTGCTCCACACTCTTCACATTTGTGTCTCATCTTCTTGGCGGCCCATTTCTTCCTCTCCCTTTTTTCTATCACGTCTTCTATCTCCTTCTCACTCAAGCACACCTTCTCGAAGTATTTATTCGTGTCTGTGCAGTCTACATTTTGAAGTTTATGCATTGTCACATATTTTGCTATGGACGTATAGGATGTTTTCGTTTTCTTCAACGTTTTAACAGATCTTACTTTATATTTATAATCTGTATCGTAATAGTCTACTTCTGTGTTGTCTATGTAGGGCTCTTCTTCTTTTATATTGTCTATTATACTTTCTTCTTTTGTGGCGATGTTGACAGTATGATTTACATTGTCATGTGTTAAAGGTAATTGAAAGTGATTTATCTGTTCTTCATCGTTTATTTTGAGATCATATTCATTTGATTTGTGTATTTGCAGTGTTGATAATGGTTTTGGTGGGTCCTGCGGGATCAAATAAAATTCCTTATTGGTAACTGGAGGAAGTCAGAGAGAACATTGGAGGAAGTCTTTCAAAACCTGAACCCGCTTTGGAACGGGAAGGGCATTGTCGTCGGTGAAAAGAGGTTGACTAACCTTCGTTTCGCTGACGACATTGTCCTCTTTTCCTCTTCGGCAGCTGAGTTAAGTCTAATGCTCGAACAACTGAGCAAGGCAAGCCTCGAGGTCGGACTTCGAATGAATATAACGAAGACCAAGCTAATGACCAATAGCAGAGAACGTACAATACAAATTGGGGGTGTGGGGATTGAATATGTCCATGAATACATATACCTTGGCCAAATAGTCTCCTTCCAGGCCAGACAAGATAAGGAAATTACCAGACGCACAGAAAACGCCTGGAGGAGTTATTGGTCGATGAAAGACCTAATGAAAGGGTCTTTACCCCTTTCACTAAAACGAAAACTCATGGACATGTGCATTCTCCCCATCCTCACCTACGGAGCGCAGACTTGGTCATTAACTAATCGTCAAAAGTCCGCCCTTGGGGTATGCCAGCGAGCAATGGAGCGCAGTATTTTAGGAGTAAAGCTCATAGATCGAGTAAGAAACTCGATCCTGCGCTCCAAAACGAAAATTGCAGACGTAGGCCACTCAGCTGCCAAATTAAAGTGGAACTGGGCTGGACACCTCTGCCGCATGCCCGACGATCTATGGGCGAAAGTGACCACAATGTGGGTCCCACACCACACCAGACCACGCGGCAGACCCAAAAGACGATGGCGGGATGAGCTCGACTCATACGAAGCACATTGGTCTCAGACCGCAACAGACCGAGACAAATGGAAGAAGGGAGGGGAGGCCTTTGCCCAGCAGTGGGACACTACAGGCTCCTAATAATAATATTGGTAACTTATGTCGAAATAAAACTATTTTACGGATTATATAGCGTTTATTTACTTTTTTATGTTCCCGACGTTTCGGCTGCTCTACAGCAACCATGGTCACGGGGGGACTGAGGTGTTAGACGTCCTGATGTCGTAGTTAATAACTGGGTACCCTCATATTTAGATGTTGTTTGCGGTCCGATCCACACAGAAACATAAAAAAGTAAATAAACGCGATATAATCCGTAATATAGTTTTATTTCAATGTGTAGTACCTCGGTCTTCCCTGATATTGAATTAACAGTTTACTTATTTCATAGCATTATCTAGCAATATTTGGTTTAAGGCCCGTATTAATATATCGATCTCAAATCTGAGGGCGATCTTGGAAATGTCATTCTTATGTCACACCAGTACAAAATGACTTGTCAAAAGCGCACTCAAGACTGCTCTCAGGCTTGATATAGATTCAAAACGTTTATATCTGACAAATCTCAGGTATTTTATGCTTTGGTTGGTAGCTGACCGCGCCCGGGACCGGTGATAGTGGGGTAATGTGTGACTGCCCTTTGGAAGTGCAATAGGTACTGCAGGGTCGGCCGGCACTGCAGATAAGACAGTAGGTACCTAGGTAATCTAGGTATATAGCCGCGAGCTTGCGCACTGGACTTTACTACGTCAGCTGCGAGCGCACGGCACGCGGACAGGACTCTGGCAAACGGTAAGTTCGAAATTTTAACAGACTTTAAAAAAAATAAGGAGATTCTCTATCAGATGTTTTTTTTTAATGTTATTAAGTACATCTAAGCTCCTTCATTTACCAATAAACCGATTCAAACACAATATCCTACTAATATTATAAATGCGAAAGTTTGTGAGTGTGGATGTATGTATGTATGTATGTATGTATGTATGTATGTATGTATGTATGTTTGTTACTCCTTCACGCAAAAACTACTGAACGGATTTGGATGAAATTTGGAACACAGATAGATTATAACCGGGATTAACATATAGGATACTTTTTAACCCAATAATCCAATACTACGCGGATGAAGTCGCGGGGCACAGCTAGTTTAATTATATTTTTTTAAATTTTGAATGCATGTACTTTCAAGTCAATTCTATAGAAATGTCATCAAAATCGGTTCATTCCTTAGAGAGATATGGACTATTTACGGTTACAATCAATTCGGTAGGTAGATTACCACTAAAAATAATGAAAAAATATTATTATACTTACTATAATTTCTTCCTACAATCTTTTTTTTTATATTTTTTCTTTTGTTAGCTGTAAAATCTTACCTACCGACCAAGTCTCCCATTAAACTCTGTTATTCACAAAATCATTGACTGCGCAATGGAAGCCATACAGCTACCTATTTATTTATATTCTATACTAATATTATTAAGAGGACAGATTTGCTTGTTTGTTTGCATTAAATAGGCTCCGAAACTACTATACCGATTTGAAAAATTCCTTCACTGTTGCGAAGCTACGGTGACATAGGTTATATTATATTTTCAAAAAAATTAGGGTTCCTTACTAAATCTCCAACAATGTAACCGTTATGAGCCGTGAGTAGTATATTTATATTTATAAAGTTTACATCTTACTTATATTATAAACTAGCTGAGCCCGCGACTTCGTCCGCGTGGAATTTAATTTAACAAAAAAAGCCCGCTCCCGAGTTCTGAGCCCGCGCGACAGAACCCATTTTTTTTAATTTTGTTTTTCTAAAATAAAAGTAGCCTAAGTTACTGCTTATAACATCAGCTATCTACCAGTGAAAGTCCCGTCAAAATCTGTCCACCCGTTTCGGAGATACTCTTTGATTTCATGTGTTTTTATTTTTTTACGCGGAACCCTAATTGTTTTTCTAAAATTAAAGTAGCCTAAGTTACTCCCTATAACATCAGCTATCTGCCAGTGAAAGTCCCGTCACAATCGGACCAGCCGTTTCGGAGATTACCAGGAACAAACACACAGACAGACAGTTAAAATTGTTTTAAATCGCGATTTTTCTTTAGGTGTCGTATGTACTTTCATATGCATTTAGTGAAAAGGTGTTATTTTGATATTACAAACAGACACTCCAATTTTATTTACTTGTATAGATGCCAAAGTTTGTGAGTGTGGATGTATGTTTGTTACTCTTTCACGCAAAAACTGTTGACGGATTTGGATGAAATTTGGAACACATCTAGTTTATAACCTGGATTAACACATATAATACTTTACTTATGTCTACGCGGACGAAGTCGCGGGCAGAAACTAGTTTAACATAATTGTTGCGTTTCAGTTGTAAGATGGGGATTTATCTCGTGCTATGCGTCGCGGCGGCTCTTATCGGCGTGGGCCGCGCGGAGTGCGACGCCTGTCTAGACGGCCTCTGTTATCGGAAACACCTCTTGCCCGTTTCCTCTGCGCATAATCTCGAAGACATCAACAGACGCACAAACACATTATATCTTAGTAATAACCGCATTCTCGGACAGTATCAATTGGACACTGGCGTGTTCAACAATCTGACAATCACACAGGAGTTACTCAGGCTGGTTGTCGACCAAGGTACTGGCGATATTTACGGTTCAATACTCCATGAAAGGGACTATAGTCTCTTCAAACTGGATCTCGTTAAGAACGAAAAGGAACTACTCGTTCGGGGCGGAGTGGATGACTTAGTATTCAAAGACAAACTTTACTACTCGGGATTAAGTGGAGGCATCTACACCTATGAGGGCGGAAAATCCCGTAAAATTGCTGGAACCGAAGATTATTTCGTATTTGATTTTGTTGTCGACAAAAATGATGATATCTATTTCAATACCGTTGTTAATTATGTGCAATTTACGAAATGGCTGAGTAAAACATCAATAGTTGATGTGTCTGTAGATTTGGTCGGACATAGTTACTTTAGAACCGACAAGGACGGTAATATCGTGTGTTTCCATCCAAGGAATGCTGTGTATAGACTTGCAGATGGTGAAGCGACCGCGATAGGCGCCACCAAGGATTCAATAAATTTGAGCCAGCCTCTGTATGACAGAGACAACAATATAATTTGTGGAACTGATGACGGTTATTACCATTTGAAGCGTGACGAAAAAGGTGTACATTGCACGTTTTCAATTTTAGGAAATAATACTATTATTACGGAAACTGTTGTAAACACGGAAAAAGTAAATGCTGTAAGTTCAAATACACCAGTACATTAGTAATGAGGGGACAAAGAGAACATCACCAGGTGGAAATACTGAAGACCATTGCTCGTTTTAAGGCTAAAGCGCCCATCTAGCCCGCGAAGTTCAAATTTTTTGAGGTTTTTTAGATTTTTTTCAAAATCTGACAATAATAAAAGGCACATTTTGTAATTCGCGAAAAAGACCGTGTGCAGTGCATTTATTAATATATCCAACTTACTCTAAAACATTTCAAGAACGACAGCTATCCAGATAATCTGGCAATTTTTGTATATTTTGTGATTTACTAGTATCATATCCACCGTGATAATATTTAGAGTAAATAAATGTATTAATAAACGCATACTGTGTTTGTCGCAAATCACAAAATGTTGTCTTAAATGTTTTCAGATTTTGGATAAACTATAAAAATACTCGAAAATTTTGAATTTCGCGGGCTAGACAGGCGCCTCTTAATTTTCATGGGAAAAACACCAAAAATATTTCGTTTTTTTTTAATATAAATATGCTGCACCGCACCAGCTGCTGACAGTTAAAATAAATAAATAAATTAACTTATTGGAGACTAGCTGTGCCCCGCGAGTTCATCCGCGTAGTATTGGATTATTGGGTGAAAAAGTATCCTATATGTTAATCCCGGTTATAATCTATCTGTGTTCCAAATTTCATCCAAATCTGTTCAGTAGTTTTTGCGTGAAGGAGTAACAAACATACATACATCCACACTCACAAACTTTCGCATTTATAATATTAGTAGGAAGTAGGATGTAAGAACCATTTTGTGTTTATTCTTAACACCGAATTCTAAGTTTATTTTGTCATAATAATGCTATGTTAAAAGATTTAAGAGTTCAACTGAGCCTACTTTTCGCTTATTAATTGTAAGAAAAAAAAATACCCTTCCTCCATATTTTGCTTCAATTATTTAATGTTTATTGATGTAACAATGTATTATTATAAAAGCAATAAAGTTTATTATAATATAATTATTATTATTAATGTTTGATTCGCCATCTCGTCCCATTACGATGAGTTAAAGATTGGGTCATGGTAATTAACTACCTAATTTATTCACATCACAAGTCTCATTAATCCCTCCAATATGGCGACACCACCAGTCGCGCGAGTGCAAGAGATACAAAGGTATTTAAAAACGTTTCTAATGTTCAATGGACAGAGCTTAAAAGCACTTTTTTCCTAAGAGCAGTGGTTTGAGCAGAGACTCGAATCCGCACCGAGTGGTTGAGATTCTAATCGCACAGATTATGTTCAAGGCATGCATATATTAGGTGAAACAGAAAGGGTATACTATTTGTTTGCAACTTAACTTTGCAAATCTCAAACTATCGGCTTTGTGGGACAGTTGAAGTAGGCTGAAGGTTTTGTAGACTTGTGAAATCGGTCAACAGGTGTATCCCTGTAACACCTTTTGTTTTTCAAGTTCCCTCCAAAGCTGATAGTTTTAGAATTACAAAATTAAGTTAGGAAAAAAAGTATACCCTTTATGTTTCACCTTGTAGAGACAAAATTTACCAAAATTTGTTTATTTTGTAGTGAAAAATGTTTCAGTAAAGATTATTATTAAAATAGAAAGAGAGACCCTTTTACGTACACTGTGTAAGCTGAACTGCGCTCTATTACGTTGCCACAAGACTCAATCATGTATTTATTTGATTGTTTTTTCTGAGAGTTTCATTTGTTCAATGAACTGAGAATTATCTCGTAAATGTCATTCTAACGTCATTCCAGTACAAAATGACATGTCAAACGTGTACTCAAGATCACTCTCAGACTTGAGTTCGATTAATTATTACGGGCCTCGGTGGCATCTTTTAGACTAATTTATCTACAATATTAAATAATAAGTGCATACCTCTTGCGAGAAAGATTGTAAATATCCAATGAGTAAAAACTGTGCATGTTGTATGCGCCTCTGAAATAATTGCAGCTTTTGCAGCAGAGCCCTGCATTCCCAACATAGCAGGATGTCCCTTGTGTTCTGAAAAAAAAAAGAAATGATTGGTACCATTCTCACCATTAACTGGATGTAGCTTGCATACTAAAACCAACCTAAAACTGCTTGCACTAGGTTTGGATTTAGTCTGCAGGAGTATGTGTGGGTTGATACAAATATGCATAGCTGCATCCAACCATCTAAGATTGTTGAAAGCTGGTTAAAATAGTAACAATACAAAAGAATTGATGACTGCTTAGCGTAATGGTTCAGGTTTGGTTCGGGCATATCCTCGGGGGCGTTATGGCAGCGGGACTTAGATGATTATAAGAAAAAAAATTGTTGCTATGGCAATATAAAATTGTATCACTTCATGAGCTGAGAATATGGAAAATATGGCGAAAGTTTGTGAGTGTGGATGTTTGTTACTTTTTCAGGCAAAAACTACTGAACGGATTTGGATGAAATTTGGAACACAGACAGTTTATAACCGGGATTAACATATAGGATACTTTTTATCCCGATAATCCCGAAATTTTTGTTAAGTTAAATACTACGCGGACGAAGTCGCCGGGCACAGCTAGTAATTCATTAACCAGGTTTGCGACTACTGGACTGATATAGATTATTTCAAAACAATGCGTTCACTTACGTTAAAATTATGTTTTTGATCACCAATGAGATCGAAGAAAAGTGCGCTGGACTGGCCCGCTATGTGGCCAACTGTGCGGTCAGAACTGAGACACCCTTGGCATAATGTCCGTTTACGATCTAGCTCAGTTTTTATGATATCCATTTTCGCAATTTTTGTTATTATTTAGCTAAACATCATCTCATCACACTCGAAAATACCTCAAAGAGAATACAATATACGAGAAAATCCAAGGAAGTTGGTTTGGTTCAAGAATACTTCACAGATTAGAGATATGTAGCAAGCTTACTACAATACTTCACACTATTGACATTGATTGACAGTGCATTGACATTATTTATAGATCTATATCAAAAATAAAGTTATCCCCTTTTTTTTTTTTTTTAAAGTTAGTTTAAAAAAAAAGTTTTCCCCAGAGGTGTAATGTAGCTGCAGTAATATTTTACGATTTGAAGGGTTCCGTGAAGAAGATTTTAGTGCTTCCGTATATAGTCTCTTGTTTCACTGACAGGACAATGCATGTTCTGTGGTTTGTTAGTTTTTTTTGTGTGGAATTATATTTATTTAAAGAAGTAAGAACTAACAAGCTTAGATCTATTAATTTACAATTTTACAAAAAATATACTTGTGCCAGACCGCCGTCGCTTGGCAAAGTACCCAGAAGACTGGCAGCATTGCCACGTTGAATGGCAATGCTGATTCTCTGTGCGAGATATGTGCCAGCCCTCTGGTCACCAGTTGCTTCGACCAGCCGCTTTCCCAAATCGCAAAAAATGCGATGGGCGCCCGGGCCCCACGGTCCCAGAGTCTCTACCCCAAACGGCTCAAACATATAACCTGGATCAAGGTTGCTATATTTGCGCCGTTTGAGGGATTCCGCGTAGGCGCCGGCACCACCAGCCTTAATGCTGGACTCCCGAAGGTGGGACGGTGCCAAGGTATCGACGCATGTTGCGGCCCATAACAAGGGCCGTCCCACCTTCCAAGGTATCAGCGTCATACCGTCGGGTCTCCTACCATCGCCACGCGAGAGGCCATTAGGCTCTAAAACAGCCGCTACGTTAGCGTTGCAAGAGCCCGACGGATGATATCATTAAGGCTTGAGTGCCGAGATATTCTGCCCGCGCTTCGTAGACATGAGAGACCATGATGCCCGCGCTGGTCGACGGTTTCCCCGCAACGACAGCGATGTGGCACAAAGCATGTGGATCCTAGCCGAAGACAGACTGCCAATCTGAAAGAGGTGGAATCCATCAGCGTCCCAATGTTGGTAGAAGGTAGAGCCTGCAACCCAATCCCGATTCCCACTCACCAACGGCAAGAAGGCGGGCTCGCTCTGCACAACTGTTCGCCGTATTTAAAAGTTGCTCCCGTGCCAATTTGCAGAGCGGCCCGTCCCATTGCCCCTGCGAGGAAGGGACTGCGGGCAGGCTAGTGTTAGGGCAGGCCATCAACCAAGCATTTTTGGCCTCGGTTAGACATGCTAACTCAGGGGGAATAAAACAAGGACGTAAAATTTCCCGTACTAAGGAATCATTAGCATGAAACGAGGACAGAAACGCTGGTAATGATACACTAGAAATTTTGCGAATACCCAGTCTCCCTAACTTTACAGGTAGAGATGCCTGGGCCCATGAAATATCATCCAACGGGGTGTTTAAAATGACTGTGAGAGTATTCCTGACGATGTTATCCAATCTTTGTATATAATCAGAATGTTTCCAAAGAGGACAACATCGAAGGACATATATAGCTTTGTTTGTGTGGTGTTTTAAGGCTGTTTTGTTGTAAAGCAGTACCGAAACACCGGATTTTACTATAAAACTGTGACTTTATTTTAAAGAAAATGTGCAATTTCATTACATCTTTATTTCGAAGCATTTAGTTGAATTTCATATATGAATCCGAAGCACTAGTTCGTTCCTGTGTTCTAAGCGAAATAAAGTTTATTTCTTTAATGGGTCTTCCTAAATAACACAAGTATCTATTTATGGAGTCAGGTTTATAATATCTTTATTTTTCTAATTTATTTTTTACATGATAGTTCTGCCCAAGAAGATTATATATTTTGATTATATTAAATCTTCTTGGTGATTTATGTTAGCAATAAAAAAACTCTAATATATGGCATGTCTATGGTGAGCACTGGGAATAGGATAATTCCATGGTTCCATGAATGAAATGTTACGATTGGTTACAGCTATATTATTATCCATTGCCATTCACTTGAATTCAATGAATATATCAAAAACATGGGTTTTCGCATGGATGAAACAATTATTATAAAAGATAAAAGGCGCCATCTATTAGGGAGTAGCTATAACAATTAATCATTCGTTCGCTTGTCTATGGAATCCATTGCCAAGCCAAGCCAGCCAATGGAATATATTCTCCTATCATTCATTCTTTTCCTTCATCATTCATTTATTTTACCAAATAATGGCGGTACACGTCACACCATTTTACTTTGGGCTGGGGAAAGGGACGGATCTGCGTCTCCATTTTATGCGGACGTAGTTTTACTTCTAACAAGTTAATGGAGCTCAGTGTTTGAAGTTTGTTCTCTTGTGAGATTCGCCTGGTTTTGTTCGATTGTGTTTGGTTCTGCGATTCGTTGGAAACGAGAGTTTGTCTGCAATAATTTAATGTAATTTTGTCTTTTTCGTTGTCGCTATAATTTGGAGGTAAATATAAAATTGTGTTTGCAAATAAAATTGTACGTCACAGGAATTATCGTAGCGTTTGCAATAAAAACGTTATAGAGGTTTGTTATCGTGAGAGTTTGTACAAATTGTCGAATGTCTACCTTTATGGTGTCCGGTGATGCCTTCATGGCGGTCCAGTATTGCTTGTCTGTCGTTGAATTATTCTTTCGTTGCATCGGTGGTCATAAATCAATTTTAAACGCCGTAAATAACGTGGTTTTATTAAAATATGGGTGAGAACAAAAATGTATCAAAAGTTGGCCATGGTATTGGAAGTTCGATGAATATTGTTGATATTTGGAGGATTTTTGTTAAGTAGTAAAGGTATCCAGTTTAACACTAATTTTGGCCTTGGTTCTGTCCATTGGCCACACAATTTGATGATGCCATTGTAAGCCGTGAGTTACGTGCTGTTCCCAGGAAATTTAGACATGGAAACTGACAATCATCAAATAATTTAGCCTGGAAAGGGCACATCGGTGACTTATTAGTGTGTGATGTTCCGTTTTTAACTTCTGCAAATGCAATACAGTCCCGGCACGTAACTTGGCAAGGTTGTGGCGTAGTGGGGGCAAGTTCGCGCATCGTACACTTCGTGGAACAAAAAAGTGGTCACTTTTATTGTTTGTCATTATTCTTTGGTTATTGGCATCATTTATTTTTAATCATGTGTTTAGAAGAAAGTTAAATAAAGGAGAGGAATTCGTGAGATTACTAGGCGTTATAAATGTTTAAGGCTGGTCCTAAGGTCCCATTCTATATTAAAAGCCCAGTTTTTCCAAAGTATTAAGTGATATATTTCTTGTATGTTTATGAATACATGTCTTCTATATAAAAAAAAACAATCCCTAAATTCTTCTCAAACATTCAAATAATAATTATATTCTAAAGAAGAAATAAATAAAACTATGTATCAAAAAAGGATTCTCATAAACATCTTATGCATTTAAAAGTAAAAAAAAAAAAATATTTACATAAATCAAGTGTTTTCGTCGTCACTATCAGTTGATGAAACTGCTACCCCTGGGATTAAATTAAAAGTATCACATGAGCTGGTGGAAGGAGTTGGCTCCTCATCCTCGACATAGCTGTCTTCACTCTCGTCGCTGGAAGAGTTGCTTTTTTTCCTTCCCACATAATTTCGACCGTTCATCAGCATCAGCGCTCAATAATGAGACTTTCTCCTTAACTAACTCCATTACACTGGTCACATTTCATTTGGTATTTTTGCTGGCTGCATAACCATTGATTTGATAGGATTTAAGTTAAGGGTGGCAATCGCAGAACACTGTGGTTGTGTTCTGCAGGTATTTGGTCAATACTGTATTTTTTGTGTTGCTGTTTGTACAATTTAATGAGTTTGTATAACTGCGGTTTGAGCATACTTTCCTCTATATATGTATGGCATGCCCTTTTCCACCAACCAACTCTGCATGTCCGCTTTCTTGGCATTCGAGGTAGGTGCAGGATCGTACTGCTTGTTGTGATACGATGCGTTGTCTATTATTAACACCGCATTTGGCGGCAGGTTCGGTATTAATTGAAGCCGAAGCCACTTGGTGTAATTATTGTAATTCATGTTGTCATGAAAGTCCCCCGACTTTGTTCCAGCTTTAAATAAGAGCAACGTTCTTGGTTGGTTCTTAATTTTACGGCAAAATGATGAGAGAGATGATAGTGGACATGTTTGCCATGAGTGAGAGAGACAGATAGTGACGCCACTTTTACCAAAGTGAACAAAAGTTAGTAAAATTAATTAAATAATGAAAAATCTTGACCTAGTTTCGTTTAGGTTTATTGGAATAAAAGTCAGATACATAGGGAAATAACATTTTTTATTACAGCAAATGTTCAAATTGTTTGCCATCATTCTCAATACCAGAGAATTTTATGGATAAATTGGGGATTTTCATTATGCCTCTGTAGCATTGTTCTACAAAATGAAATCCTTTCAGGATAACTCGTTGTACGTGAAACGAATGCATTTCGGCTCTTTGTAAAATACGATGTGCTTTGCTTTTGGGTATTCCCGTTCTTTCTACAATTACACGAACGGAAATACTTGGGTCATCTGCGACCTCTTGCAACATTTCTTCCTCGTAAGGAAAGCGAGGTCTACCTCCAGCCCGTGTTTGATTCGGGAAATGGCCGCCGTCCGTGAGTGAACGGTGCACATTAACAAACACGCGGTGATCCGGATAGCGCTCTGAATTTGGATATCTTTCACGAAAAAGTCTAGCGGCGGCACTTGTGTTGCATCTGATTTCCCCATAAATGAGGTAGTTTCGTCGTCGCATATTCTTGTGTAGTGTAGCGCGTAGGCATGGTAGATAACAAGGATGCGAACACAAAAGCCCAATTCCAAAAGACAGAAGTCATAGTTTCCTGTATGTAATCAACAAGTCCAACTCACAAAAATCCAAGTCCAAAAGAGAAGCCAAATTCAGTTTGTTTCGAGTGATAAGGAGCATTCATTATCAATGACGACTATTGAACTTTCTTCTAGGTTTGGGATGAGCTTGACATAAGCCCTTTTATGAAATTTTCAGTGTCCATTTCGTCATGGTAATCCCCACGCTGATTTCTGCATTTATATAACAAATTGCTCCCGGGACAAAACCACGTTCTCCACCAGCATGAACTATAATCCATCGCTGTTCACTAGTATTTTTTTTTTTACGCCATACGTACTATTTTGCCAGCATTTGCTTACGGTATAGTGCGAATGGATCCACGTCTCGTCTATACTGGTTTTTTATCGGCAGCCAAGTCATAATTTTTTTTGCGACGACGCTGGTAACCATCCCTCCAAACCACAATGTCAGGTTTTTGTGTTAGAAATACGTGAATATTTTTTATTTTTTAAATTTGTAGCCAAGTTGATCCTTCATGATTTTTCTCAAGGTGTCTATGCCTCCAGGAAAATTCAAATCCGCTTTAGCAGCAGCCAGAATTTTTCTCATTGTTGGAATTTATTATTTTACTGTGTAAGTAAAAGCTATTTATAATATTTCTAAGAGCACAAAGGTCAAAGTTATCCAAATTTATTTTTCTGGCACTCGATTTCCTCGTTGGTGTAGATAATTTAACCTCACGCGACGAAGGGCCCGGCGAAGACGATTGTTGCATAACGATGTTATCCGAAGAAGTGCTCGCTGTTTCAAAAGTTGCATCTTGTCTGGCAATTCCTGTAGCAGCCTCGTTTTTTATTCCCATCAAAGTTCTTTTCGAACAACCAGCGGCCAAACAAGTTCGTTTGATAGCTTCATCGACAGGAATGACGATACGTTTATTCTTTTTTTCATTTTCAAAAAACTGCATCACATCATTGTTTCTTTTACACAAACTCAAAATTGTTTTTATTCACGTAAGCCAACAAAGCATTTATGAATAGTCAGAATCTACCACCGGTTCGGAATGCTGCTTCCACTGAGAAGATCCGGCAAGAAACTCAATGGTTACTCTATTCAATGAAATAAAGATGGTGTACATTCTCAGGAACAGCATAAAAAATAAGAGTAGGGATCACCATTGTCACTAAATAAGTAATAGTAAATAATAATGCAATCTCACTCAGATTTAGGTATTTAAATAAAATGAGAAAGCTAGTTTAGTGGGGTGTGCATACCACTCCTACTTACATAAAAATAAACGTTTACAAACCAAATTAATAATTAATAAAACATAGGTAGATAATAAGATACAGTGAATATTTTTGCCCATAATCAATCACTCAAAAATCCGTCCAACAATAATAACAAAGAAAAAATACAGGACGCGGCGCGTGCGTAACGGTTAGGTCTACCAGAATCTCATGGCAAATGGGGAAATAAAAATATGTTGTGTGCAATACTGGGGAAATTGGATTAAACGATCTTGATACTGATTAATTTTTATTTATATCTTTAGTCATTAATTAACATGAAGTATACTAGGTATTTTGTTATACATCGGGTTCTTAACATAGGAAAATTTGACAAAAAAAATCCAATCACATATTACTTTATGTACTAATTTATTATATATCGTTTAAAAGTTAATAACTCATTCAGAACTAGAAAATGATTCCAAGAACCACTTGCATTTCTTGTTCTTCATCAGATGATGAAGATAAAGAGGTATTTATTATAAATCGCTCTTCCAATATTTCAATTATTTTATCTTGCTCAAGAGAATTCGTTTTCAATTTTCTTTACATGTTCACAACATTTTCGCCAATCATCTGCACCAATTTGTGAGAAAGCTTCTTCTGTTAATAATTTAATGTCACTTGCAGGCCTATCAACATTTTTATCAGCAACTTTTTGCTTCATTATACCCCAAATCATTTCTATAGGATTCAATGTGCAATGATAAGGGAGCCTTAAAACTTCGTGACCGTGCGATTTGAATACTTCATCTATCTCATATAAGGGCGCAGACATGTTTTGTTTCACTACTTCAAGTAGTTGACATTTACGCCAAAGATCATCATAATGTACATCATTTGCACGAAGCCATTCTTTTATATCAGCGATACGATTGGCTTGTGTGGGCGGTTTGTTCAAACGTACGGAATGATAACTAGCATTATGATCCATAACGATTAGTGAAGGTCTTGTCAAATTTGGAATTAGCTTCTCTGTCACCCATTTTGTAAAATTGTCCTTATTCATGTCGTGGTGATAGTCAGCAGATACACTTGTTGACCTGTACACCAGACAACAATTTGGTACAAAGCCATTTTCTCCACCAGCGTTTACAATAATCCACCTCGTTCCAAGTGATATGCTTTTAGATGGACCTGCAATATCTTTGCTTTGCCAGCACTTGTTCACAGAACATGAACCATGAATATAAGTTTCATCTAAATAAATTACATCCAATTTATTTTGCTCTCCAGCTTCGCGGTTTTCCTTTATACGCTTCAAAAACTTATATCTTTGAAGTTTTATGTCATCTCTCTCCATCAAAATGATCCTTTTTGATTCAGTTCTGGGTAAGATTTGCTGGTGGCAAAATTGCGCCCTGGGCAGTGAAGACAGGAGGCTTCCACCTCAGGAACCTCACAACTATCTCCAGAGTGCTCCTGGGAACAGCGAAAGCGCCTAGGCTATGACCTACGCTGAACTTTGGTGTGGCTGTACCGACAGCAATAATGGCATTGTATTGTGGGATAGATATCAAAAATAAAGCTACCCGTAAAAAAGTGTTTTACGATTTTTAGGGTTCCGTCAAGAAGATTATAGTGGTTCCATATATGTATACTCTCTTGTTTCACTGACAGGACAGTGCATGTTCTGTGGTTTGTCAGTTTTGTTTGTGTGGTGTTTAGATGTGAAGCGGTGCCGAAAAATCGGATTTTACGATAAAGCTATTAATTCAAGTTCGATTGTTCAAGTGTGGCATTCATCTTTTCTGGGCTTAAACAAGGTGATTATACAGGGTGGCAGATTTATATTTTCAAAGTTAAATAAAAAAATACTATTTGACATATCGTTTTAAGTAAAATATTGAACGACAGGAAAATAATGCGGATTTCATTTTTGAAGATTATGGTTTTCCTTCGAGTTACACACTGCAGTAAACTTGGTTCAATTGTGCTGATTTCTCGACGAATATTTTCTTTTACGTTCACAAGAGTTCGGGGATTGTTAATGTAAACTCTGTCTTTAGGTAGCCCCATAAGAAATCCATTGGGGTTTAGTCCGGGGACCTCGGTGGCCATGGGATGTCCCCAAAGCGAGTAATCTGTTTTTGAGGTAAAGCTTCCCGAAGCATATTCATCGAAGCTCTGGTCGTGTGTGCCGTCGCGCCATCCTGTTGGAAACACGTGTGCGATGAGAACAACGAGTGAGCTCGCAGGTCCGGCAAAAAGAAATTGTGTCAATAGTAAAGGCCCATGGCCCGGCTAGGGTAAGCCAAGCTTGCTGTAACACTGTCCATCGATGTAAGCGTCGCAGTCTGTGCTAATGAACGTTATAATGCACAGACTAACATATTTTTTTAAATTTGATTTTCTCACTATTGTCATTTGTCGACAGACCCCGAGCATTTTCGAAAAAAAATGGCCCAATTATTCAATTCGTGGATAATGCGCACCAAACAGTTCCCTGGGGCAATGCAATGATTTTTGGAGTTCCAGTCGAGGTTTAAGGGTTTTGGAGACCAGTAACGGCAGTTTTGCTTGTTGACGTGCCCGTTTAAATGGAAATGAGCCTCGTCACTCCAAACATTGCGTGTCCAGTTAAAAACGCTCTAATATCGTTTCACAAAATGTTTTGCGTAAAACAAAGTCACATTCTATAAGTTCTTGAACGATTTGAATGTTAAATGTGTGGAAGCTTAGATCCAAGTTTAGATCCTTTTTTAAAATTTCATGAATAATTTCTTGATACGAATAATTAAATAATAATAAATTTTTTTGATACGCTGATAAGTAGCTTTATTCATACGGTACTTTTATTTTCAAGTATATTTCGTTTCTCTGTAATTTACTGTGTTAGCAATCTCTGCAACAAAATAGTATAAAACTTTATTACTTCCTTGTTATTTTTATTTGTTCACTATGTAACAATTCTGCAATCTACACTAGTAAGTGAGTGCCTGCATTATAGAGTATAATATAATAAAAAAACCTTTTCTTCGTCTCATCTAGCAGATCGCACAATTTTTTTGCGTAGAGTTTATAATATTGTTACGTACACGTACTAGGGGTAGGTACACTAAATGCCGCTAAACGTGTAAAAAGGGTTTTATTCGCTCTCCACAAACTTGACAAATACAAAGTACTACACTAGTTCACTAACACTAGTTACACACAACAAACACTGTTCCGAATCACTTAGCAGTCACACAGTATTCCAATATAATCGCCTAGGTCACTGGTATATCACTCTTCGTTCGCTTACTTAAGTTCCGTACACTGTCGCTTCCAAGAAGTAATTAACTCGCTGCCCGTCGTCGACTCCTTATATGTATATGTATGGCATGCCTTTTTCCACCAACCAACTCTGCATGTCCGCTTTCTTGGCATTCGAGGAAGGTGCACGATCGTACTGCTTGTTGTGATACGATGCGTTGTCTATTACTAACACCGCATTTGGCGGCAGGTTCGGTATTAATTGAAGCCGAAGCCACTTGGTGTAATTATTGTAATTCATGTTGTCATGAAAGTCCCCCGACTTTGTTCCAGCTTTAAATAAGAGCAACGTTCTTGGTTGGTTCTTAATTTTACGGCAAAATGATGAGAGAGATGATAGTGGACATGTTTGCCATGAGTGAGAGAGACAGATAGTGACGCCACTTTTACCAAAGTGAACAAAAGTTAGTAAAATTAATTAAATAATGAAAAATCTTGACCTAGTTTCGTTTAGGTTTATTGGAATAAAAGTCAGATACATAGGGAAATAACATTTTTTATTACAGCAAATGTTCAAATTGTTTGCCATCATTCTCAATACCAGAGAATTTTATGGATAAATTGGGGATTTTCATTATGCCTCTGTAGCATTGTTCTACAAAATGAAATCCTTTCAGGATAACTCGTTGTACGTGAAACGAATGCATTTCGGCTCTTTGTAAAATACGATGTGCTTTGCTTTTGGGTATTCCCGTTCTTTCTACAATTACACGAACGGAAATACTTGGGTCATCTGCGACCTCTTGCAACATTTCTTCCTCGTAAGGAAAGCGAGGTCTACCTCCAGCCCGTGTTTGATTCGGGAAATGGCCGCCGTCCGTGAGTGAACGGTGCACATTAACAAACACGCGGTGATCCGGATAGCGGTCTGAATTTGGATATCTTTCACGAAAAAGTCTAGCGGCGGCACTTGTGTTGCATCTGATTTCCCCATAAATGAGGTAGTTTCGTCGTCGCATATTCTTGTGTAGTGTAGCGCGTAGGCATGGTAGATAACAAGGATGCGAACACAAAAGCCCAATTCCAAAAGACAGAAGCCATAGTTTCCGGTATGTAATCAACAAGTCCAAAGGTCACAAAAATCCAAGTCCAAAAGAGAAGCCAAATTCAGTTTGTTTCGAGTGAAAACGAGCATTATCAATGACGACAATTGAACTTTCTTCTAGGTTTGGGATGAGCTTTTCATAAGCCATTTTATGAAATTTTCAGTGTCCATTTCATCATGGTAATCCCCACGCTGATTTTTGCATTTACATAACAAATCTGCTCCCGGAACAAAACCACGTTCTCCACCAGCATGAACTATAATCCATCGCTGTTCACTAGTAAATATTTTTTTTACGCCATACGTACTATTTTGCCAGCATTTGCTTACGGTATAGTGCGAATGGATCCACGTCTCGTTTATACTGGTTTTTTATCGGCACCCAAGTCATATATTTTTTTGCGACGACGCTGGTAACGATCCCTCCAAACCACATGTCAGGTTTTTGTGTTAGAAATACGTGAATATTTTTCATTTTTTAAATTTGTAGCCAAGTTGATCCTTCATGATTTTTCTCAAGGTGTCTATGCCTCCAGGAAAATTCGAATCCGCTTTAGCAGCAGCCAGAATTTTTCTCATTGTTGGAATTTCTTATTTTACTGTGTAAGTAAAAGCTATTTATAATATTTCTAAGAGCACAAAGGTCAAAGTTATCCAAATTTATTTTTCTGGCACTCGATTTCCTCGTTGGTGTAGATAATTTAACCTCACGCGACGAAGGGCCCGGCGAAGACGATTGTTGCATAACGATGTTATCCGAAGAAGTGCTCGCTGTTTCAAAAGTTGCATCTTGTCTGGCAATTCCTGTAGCAGCCTCGTTTTTTATTCCCATCAAAGTTCTTTTCGAACAACCAGCGGCCAAACAAGTTCGTTTGATAGCTTCATCGACAGGAATGACGATACGTTTATTCTTTTTTTCATTTTCAAAAAACTGCATCACATCATTGTTTCTTTTACACAAACTCAAAATTGTTTTTATTCACGTAAGCCAACAAAGCATTTATGAATAGTCAGAATCTACCACCGGTTCGGAATGCTGCTTCCACTGAGAAGATCCGGCAAGAAACTCAATGGTTACTCTATTCAATGAAATAAAGATGGTGTACATTCTCAGGAACAGCATAAAAAATGAGAGTAGGGAACACCATTGTCACTAAATAAGTAATAGTAAATAATAATGCAATCTCACTCAGATTTAGGTATTTAAATAAAATGAGAAAGCTAGTTTAGTGGGGTGTGCATACCACTCCTACTTACATAAAAATAAACGTTTACAAACCAAATTAATAATTAATAAAACATAGGTAGATAATAAGATACAGTGAATATTTTTGCCCATAATCAATCACTCAAAAATCCGTCCAACAATAATAACAAAGAAAAAATACAGGACGCGGCGCGTGCGTAACGGTTAGGTCTACCAGAATCTCATGGCAAATGGGGAAATAAAAATATGTTGTGTGCAATACTGGGGAAATTGGATTAAACGATCTTGATACTGATTAATTTTTATTTATATCTTTAGTCATTAATTAACATGAAGTATACTAGGTATGTGTATGAAGAATTTTGTTATACATCGGGTTCTTAACATAGGAAAATTTGACAAAAAAAAACCAATCATGTATTACTTTATGTACTAATTTATTATATATCGTTTAAAAGTTAATAACTCATTCAGAACTAGAAAATGATTCCAAGAACCACTTGCATTTCTTGTTCTTCATCAGATGATGAAGATAAAGAGGTATTTATTATAAATCGCTCTTCCAATATTTCAATTATTTGATCTTGCTCAACGAAATCGTTTTCAATTTTCTTTACATGTTCACAACATTTTCGCCAATCATCTGCACCAATTTGTGAGAAAGCTTCTTCTGTTAATAATTTAATGTCACTTGCAGGCCTATCAACATTTTTATCAGCAACTTTTTGCTTCATTATACCCCAAATCATTTCTATAGGATTCAATGTGCA
Organism: Notodonta dromedarius; assembly: GCA_905147325.1. Taxonomy (NCBI): domain Eukaryota; kingdom Metazoa; phylum Arthropoda; class Insecta; order Lepidoptera; family Notodontidae; genus Notodonta; species Notodonta dromedarius. Next base: position 3,093,140 of record LR990187.1, read on the forward strand.
ATGATAAGGTGGGAGCCTTAAAACTTCGTGACCGTGCAATTTTAATACTTCATCTATCTCATATAAGGGCGCAGACATGTTTTGTTTCACTACTTCAAGTAGTTGACATTTACGATCATCATAATGTACATCATTTGCCATTCTTTTATATCAGCGATACGATTGGCTTGTGTGGGCGGTTTGTTCAAACGTACGGAATGATAACTAGCATTATCCATAACGATTAGTGAGGGTCTTGTCAAATTTGGAATTAGCTTCGCTGTCACCCATTTTGTAAAATTGTCCTTATTCATGTGGTGATAGTCAGCAGATACACTTGTTGACCTGTACACCAGACAACAATTTGGTACAAAGCCATTTTCTCCACCAGCGTTTACAATAATCCACCTCGTTCCAAGTGATATGCTTTTAGATGGACCTGCAATATCTTTGCTTTGCCAGCACTTGTTCACAGAACGTGAACCATGAATATAAGTTTCATCTAAATAAAGTACATCTAATTTATTTTGCTCTCCAGCTTCGCGGTTTTCCTTTATACGCTTCAAAAACTTATATCTTTGAAGTTTTATGTCATCTCTCTCCATCAAAATGATCCTTTTTGATTGGCGTTTAACATATTCAATGTTCACGTTTAACAATTCAGTTCTGGGTAAGATTTGCTGGTGGCAAAATTGCGCACTGGGCAGTGAAGACAGGAGGCTTCCACCTCAGGAACCTCACAACTATCTCCAGAGTGCTCCTGGGAACAGCGAAAGCGCCTAGGCTATGACCTACGCTGAACTTTGGTGTGGCTGTACCGACAGCAATAATGGCATTGTATTGTGGGATAGATATCAAAAATAAAGCTACCCACAGCAGACGTGTAATGTCTGTGCAGTTATCAGTGTTTTACGATTTTTAGGGTTCCGTCAAGAAGATTATAGTGGTTCCATATATGTATACTCTCTTGTTTCACTGACAGGACAGTGCATGTTCTGTGGTGTGTCAGTTTTGTTTGTGTGGTGTTTGCATGTGAAGCGGTGCCGAAACATCGGATTTTACGATAAAGCGATTAATTCAAGTTCGATTGTTCAAGTGTGGCATTCATCTTTTCTGGGCTTAAACAAGGTGATTATACAGGGTGTCTGGTGGCAGATTTATATTTTCAAAGTTAAATAAAAAAATACTATTTGACATATCGTTTTAAGTAAAATATTGAACGACAGAAAAATAATGCGGATTTCATTTTTGAAGATTATGGTTTTCCTTCGAGTTACACACTGCAGTAAACTTGGTTCAATTGTGCTGATTTCTCGACGAATATTTTCTTTTACGTTCACAAGAGTTCGGGGATTGTTAATGTAAACTCTGTCTTTAGGTAGCCCCATAAGAAATCCAGGGTTTAGTCCGGGGACCTCGGTGGCCATGGGATGTCCCCAAAGCGAGTAATCAGTTTTTGAGGTAAAGCTTCCCGAAGCATATTCATCGAAGCTCTGGCCGTGTGTGCCGTCGCGCCATCCTGTTGGAAGCACGTGTGCGATGAGAACGACGGGTGAGCGAGCTCGCAGATCCGGCAAGGCTCATGACGCCCGTGACCCGGCTAGGGCAAGCCAAGCTTGCTGTAACACTGTCCATCGATGTAAGCGTCGCAGTTCGCGCTGACAGCGCTAATGAACGTTATAATGCACAGACTGACATTATTTTTTTTTAATTTGACATTCTCACTATTGACATTTGTCGCCTGGCCGGCCCGAGCATTTTCGATAAAGGTCCAATTATTCAATTCGTGGATTAGGCGCACCAAACAGTTCCCTGGGGCAATGCAATGGTTTTTGGAGTTCCAGTCGAGAGTTATGGGTTCTTGGAGACCAGTAACGCAGTTTTGCTTGTTGACGTGCCCGTTTAAATGGAAATGAGCCTCGTCGCTCCAAAAATTGCGTGTCCAGTTAAAAACGCTCTTATATCGTTTCACAAAATGTTTTGCTTAAAACAAAGTCACATTCTTTAAGTTCTTGAACGATTTGAATGTTAAATGTGTGGAAGCTTAGATCCAAGTTTAGATCCTTTTTTAAAATTTCATGAATAATTTCTTGATACGAATAATTAAATAATAATTAATTTATTTGATACGCTGATAACACTTCTTACCAAGTAGCTTTATTCATACGGTACTTTTATTTTCAAGTATATTTCGTTTCTCTGTAATTTACTGTGTTAGCAATCTCTGCAACAAAATAGTATAAAACTTTATTACTTCCTTGGTATTTTTATTTGTTCACTATGTAACAACTCTGCTATCTACACTAGTAAGTGAGTGCCTGCATTATAGAGTATAATAAAAAAACCTTTTCTTCGTCTCATCTAGCAGATCGCACAATTTTTTTGCGTAGAGTTTATAATATTGTTACGTACACGTACTAGGGGTAGGTACACTAAATGCCGCTAAACGTGTAAAAACGGTTTTATTCGGTCTCCACAAACTTGACAAATACACAGTACTACACTAGTTCACTAACACTAGTTACACACAACAAACACTGTTCCGAATCACTTAGCAGACACACAGTATTCCAATATAATCGCCTAGGTCACTGGTATATCACTCTTCGTTGGCTTACTTGAGTTCCGTACACTGTCGCTTCCAAGAAGTAATTAACTCGCTGCCCGTCGTCAACACCTTATATATCGAATAAAGATGCGAGCTGGTATTTTCCTGAACATTCTCGGTAGGTATGTAGGTAATAATAATCACAATCGATCGATCCCGAGACCCATTGTCGGCTTTCCTTTGTATTCGTTCGCGAGTAGGTAGTCGCCGCCGCCGTCGCCGATAACGCAAGGGCGTTCACCTTATACCTACATACCTACAATCTCGAATATTCAATTTACGAGACCTTTCATAATTAACCGATGGAGTACATCTAGACTAACAATGCGTTTTTGTATCAAGCTGATAAATTAAGGATCCTTCGAGATATTTGACGAAGTAGTTTCTAGGTCGCAACAATATAACAGCGTTATATGTTATATTGCAGTCCTGACTTTATTAAGGTTTAGATAACGTTTCTTTTCTGTTGTCCGGCAAAAGCATTATCTTTATTTTATCTAATGCAGGTCAGTAGACACGACTGATTGGTAAATTGCCCTGAGGTCAGTTCTTTGACATTTTATCATTAACCTAAATACGTTACTTTTGTCTTGGGCTGTTGTTGGTTAATCGAGATTCCAATACCGTGGCTGGTTTTTGATAGATACCGTGTTAGGTTTTTATTAAATATTTACCAATCGATCAATCAATCAATTGATATTGTGCAAATACATCGATGATTATAATTATGAATTCTGCTAGATCCCAAATATGCAATCTTAGTATCCGGTGGGTTGTGAGATCGCTTAAAACTGCATCTTACTGTCATGATGAATGTTGTCTATGGTAAGGGTTCGTTATTAACGGTGTGTGACATAATAATACATAATAAAATAAAATAAACATTTAACTTAGTTTTAAAAAGTTTTAATAAAATTACATAATTAATTGGAATCGAGATCATCATCTTCGTCGGTCGTTGAAGTATCGCCGACGTCTATAATAAATTTTTCAGATATGCCATCGGTTGCGGCATCCATTAATCCTTCCAGATCCATCATTTTCTTATCTTCCTTTATAACATGGTTAACGCATCCTGTCCATTGCGCGGCACCAATATTTGCCAAACTTCCAGTAAAACTGTGACTTCAGGCAGTTTAAATGTTTTATTATTTCGCGCCACGTATGATTTTACTCGGGCCCATATCTTTCAATAGGGTTCAGCTCGCAATGGTACGGAGGAAGACGTAAAACATTAATACCTTTCTTCTCCGCCATATCGTTGGTGACATTTTTGTTATATGCTTCTTTATAAATTTTTGCTAAAAGCTGCGCGTTGATTGCACTTGGTTCAAATTCTATTCTAATAGACTGTATGTCATCTTTCTTCCAACTCATGTCAGGTATGCGCTCTATTTTACGCGAGTGGTATGGAGCGTTATCCATTACTATAACAGATCGCTGTTCAATTACATTTAATATTTTTTGAACCAGTTATCTAAGTCTTGGGAATTCATTTCACCGTGGTAGTCGCCGTCTGTTTTTTAGCTTCCAATAAACCCACAGGCCTCCTTCCAAAAAACCATCTGCAATGTCTTTCTCGGCTTGTTTTGTTTTCGGGTGGTTCTCGCGAAACGCGTCTTGCCGTTTCGCATCGCGCCTACGCTGTGTTTGTCCTCTTGATCGAGGGTGCTCTGCTGGGGGGCCGGCTCTCCAAATTCTTGGGGCGGCTCGCGCCAATTGTTGGAAGATGGGTTGGTTGAGGGGGGGGGGGGGGGGCGGTCATTCCGGCGGTCGCCTCTTCCTTGGTAATTCATGATGATGTTGTTTCTTTCCTGGTATCCAGAAAATAGTATCAAGTATCAGTATCCAAAAATAGTATCAGTATCCAAAACCATCTGTACTACCAATGTGAGTTACAATAAGTCTTTTGCCTTTTTGTGGGTTTTTCAGCCCTGTCGACAACCCTCTCAAAAATGCTTGTCTCGAAGATTGGATGTCATTGTCCACCAAAACGTAATCGACAGTGTGACCCGAGTTGGCCCAAGTCTCATCTAAATAATACATTTTTCGGTTTTCTTTCCGGTAATCCGATATTTGCAACAAATAATTTCTTCTCCATATCATTAAATCAGGTCTATCGAGTAAAGTGCTTTTTCTTGACCGTTTATGGTAAGTAAAGATTTTTTTTTTTAATTCTAAATATGTTCGTACGGCTGAATGACGGTAAATCTTGGTCGTCGTTGACTGCGTGCAAATTTTTGTCAACCGTTGGTAATTCATCATTAAAATAAAATACTACTGATACATGAGGACTATAGGTAGTAAGACGTTAGTTTGTGTACCATCAGTCACAGCGCCGCTGTTAGATGATGCGATTACCTGGTGTTAAAATTTATTTTCCAATAATTAACGATATGTTTATGACAAAAATAAACATTTCATTAATTATGTTTCTATCTTCAAGAATGCCGTATACCCACCTATTTATGTCCAATGAATAAATCAATAGCTTAATATTAATAACATCAAAATAATATATAACTAATATAGAAAAGATGTTAAAACATTAAAATAAACCTTTACAAATAAAATTGATGCACTTTTCTTCTTATTGCAGACATTGTAAGATCATCCAATCTATTTATTATATTTCGGTGTGGGTGGTCTATGTTCTGGTGGCGACACAACTGTTCCAGATTTTTCATATTCCTTTAAAATACTATAAATGGTACTATTAGAAACACCCATAATTTCAGCGGTTTTTTTTCACGATCTCTGTTTTATAGGGGTATGTTGCCATTGTTTTCTCAACATGTTTATACACGTTAATAGCAATAGAGTGCAATAGTTTCATTTGCTGTTAATAATGTTGACTTGGGTCGTTTCTTGGGGGTGAAGATAGAAATGAGGGTCTTGGTTAACCCATTTTTGATCCTGAAATTGAATACGAATATTAACGTACAAAATTAATTGATTGTGAATTTCCAATTGTGTGCAGTATCAAACATCCGTAAGTCAGGCCGTAGGTCGTCGTTGCAGAGAAAATCACCACTCAAATCACAAAGCACTTCAGAGTCCGTAAAAAGATAAGCCAAATAGTCGTAGAAAGTAATCAAACACAGAAATATCCGAACACCATGAGAGACAAGTGACGAATGACGGGTGATATGCGCTGACGGCAGACGCATATCCTAGAACAAATATAAAAACAATATAACTAACATGACGCTGACAGATACTGGACGTGGTGGTGGTGATGGTGTTGACTCGCGGGCGGCAGAGTCGGGTCTTGAACGCCATGGCAAACCTCGCGGTGGAGGCGGATTTTATTAGTATTTCTTATCGATGTCTTTTTGTATGGTGTCAAGAGTAAAGGCCCATGATGTCCGGGGCCCGGCTAGGGTAAGCCAAGCTTGCTGTAACACTGTCCATCGATGCAAGCGTCGCAGTCTGCGCAGACGGCACTATTGTATGTTATAATGCACAGCCCAACTTTTTGTTTTCGAATGTGACATTGGTGTGCTAATCGCCATGAACTCGGGTTCCCGTGGCCCGGACATGGTAAGCAACGCTTGCGGTAGCATCTCCCTTCTATGCAAGCGTCTCAGTCCGCGCAGGAAGCGCCAATGAACGTCATAATGCACAGCCAGACTGTAATGTGTCTGTTGTTATGTCTCGTGTAGCCGGGCGTTAATAAATATAAACACGTCTATCCACAGTAATAGTTCTTTATTAACTAAACTCCTCCTCTCACATACACCACTAATGACATTATTTTTTTCAAATTTGACATTTGTGTTAGAGAGGGCAAATGGCCATGAACTTTCCCGTGGCCCTGACATGGTAAGTAATGCTTGCGGTAGCATCTCCCTTCTATGCAAGCGTCGCAGTTTGCGCAGACGGCGCTAATGAACGCCACAATGTACAGGCCGATTTTCTTATTTTCAAACTTGACATTGGTGTTACAGAGACAGCGAATGCCCATGAACCCTCCCGTGGCCCATGGCAAATGGTCATGTACCCTCCCGTGACCCGGGCACGGGTGTTAAGTGATTCTCGCTGTAAAACTGTCAGTCCACGCGGGTAGTAGCGTCTGCGCGCCCGGCGATGTACTCCTATCTTGCTGTAAAGCAGTGTTTATGTAAAACTCTGCATGTTTAAACCAGTACAGGGTCAGTACATAGACATCGTCAGAAGAGCAACCGCTTTTAGTAGACTGCTTTATTTTGGTTAATTCTGTTGTATAGCGAGTCCTTATCGTATTAATTTTATGTTTAATATCTTCTTCAGTAACCTTCAAGTTATAATCACTAATTAGAGATTAATGTATAAAGTTACTAAATATAGTGTTGTACTCTTTATAGTTATTTACTGTAAGGTTACATTCTATTTATCACCCTCCTCAGAATGCAAACCCATGTTTAAAGAACAAAACAAGTGTTTATCTAGAGAAGTATCCTTTGTAAAATATCAGTTTGCCCGCAATGTTCGGTCTTTGTATTCATTATTTTTGTGGTTCCAAAGGCATTGATAATTTTAAAAGTTGTCCAAAAAAAGCAATGTATTTTGGTGTGTTAGGTTAGTCATAATGTCCATGAACCCTTCAGTCGTCCGGACACAAGTAAACTGTGCTTCCTGTAGCATTTTCCTTCTAAGCAAGCGCCGCAGCCTACGAAGACAGCGCGATGCTCGCCGGGCATTATGCACAGCGCGACTTTTTTGTTCTTATGTTTCCTTTGGTTTCAAGGGAGAGGGCCAATGCCACCCGTGGTTTGGATTCGGGTAAGCAGAGTCATAATGTCCATGAACCCTTCAGTCGTCCGGACACGAGTAAACTGTGCTTCCTGTAGCATTTTCCTTCTAAGCAAGCGCCGCAGCCTACGAAGACAGCGCGATGCTCGCCGGCATTATGCACAGCGCGACTTTTTTGTTCTAATGTTTCCTTTGGTTTAAAGGGAGAGGGCCAATGCCACCCGTGGCTTGGATTCGGGTAAGCAGAGTCATAATGTCCATGAACCCTTCAGTCGTCCGGACACGAGTAAACTGTGCTTCCCGTAGCATTTTCCTTCTAAGCAAGCGCCGCAGCCTACGTAGACAGCGCGATGCTCGCCGGGCATTATGCACAGCGCGACTTTTTTGTTCTAATGTTTCCTTTGGTTTCAAGGGAGAGGGCCAATGCCACCCGTGGCTTGGATTCGGGTAAGCAGTGCTTCCGGTAACAGGTCCCGTCTAAGCAAGCGTCGCAGTTCGCGCACGCAGTGCCGACTAACGCAGTCACAAACGAAGCATGAGATCGAGATAATCCGTCAAATTGCCTTCTTACCAACAATATTGGTACTTCTAAGCAAGCGCCGCAGCCTACGAAGACAGCGCGATGCTCGCCGGCATTATGCACAGCGCGACTTTTTTGTTCTAATGTTTCCTTTGGTTTCAAGGGAGAGGGCCAATGCCACCCGTGGCTTGGATTCGGGTAAGCAGTGCTTCCGGTAACAGGTCCCGTCTGAGCAAGCGTCGCAGTTCGCGCACGCAGTGCCGACGAACGCAGTTCGCGCACGCAGTGCCGACGAACGCAGTCACAAACGAAGCATGAGATCGAGATAATCCGTCAAATTGCCTTCTTACCAACAATATTGGTACTTCTAAGCAAGCGCCGCAGCCTACGAAGACAGCGCGATGCTCGCCGGGCATTATGCACAGCGCGACTTTTTTGTTCTAATGTTTCCTTTGGTTTCAAGGGAGAGGGCCAATGCCACCCGTGGCTTGGATTCGGGTAAGCAGTGCTTCCGGTAACAGGTCCCGTCTAAGCAAGCGTCGCAGTTCGCGCACGCAGTGCCGACGAACGCAGTCACAAACGAAGCATGAGATCGAGATAATCCGTCAAATTGCCTTCTTACCAACAATATTGGTACTTCTAAGCAAGCGCCGCAGCCTACGAAGACAGCGCGATGCTCGCCGGGCATTATGCACAGCGCGACTTTTTTGTTCTAATGTTTCCTTTGGTTTCAAGGGAGAGGGCCAATGCCACCCGTGGCTTGGATTCGGGTAAGCAGTGCTTCCGGTAACAGGTCCCGTCTAAGCAAGCGTCGCAGTCCGCGCACGCAGTGCGGACGAACGCAGTCACAAACGAATCATGAGATCGAGATAATCCGTCAAATTGCCTTCTTACCAACAATATTGGTACTTTTTTTTAAGGTGAAGTATTTATTGTTTTTAAATAACTTCTACCTATCCCTCTCGTGGTCTGACACGCGTAAGGGTGTTACTTCCGGTAACATTTTCCGGTGATGCAGGCGTCACACTCCGCGCACGCAGCGCCGTCCAACGTAGCCACGAACGATGAGATGCGAGATACCCGTCAAACAAATGATATTGGTAGCATTTCTTTAACGATAAATCTTTCGTTTTTAATTTTTTACTTCCATCATTTAACCTTCCCGTGGTCCGGGTGCGGGTAAGTGGTGCTTTCTGTAGCACTGCTCGTCGATGCAGGCGTCGCACTCAGCGCGCGCATCGTCGTCGAACGTAGATGGAAGATAAGACGCAACAAATTTTCTCAAAGTTAAATATTTTGTATGTCTGATGTCTGTAAATATCAAACTTTACCTATAAACCTTCCCGTGGTCCGGATGCGGGTAAGTGGTGCTTTCTGTAACACTGCCCGTCGATGCAGGCGTCACACTCGGCGCGCGCATCGCCGTCGAACGTAGATGGAAGATAGGATTAACAAATTTTCTCAAAGTTAAATATTTCGAATGCTGTATGTGTGTAAATATCAAATTTTACCCATAAACCTTCCCGTGGTCCGGGTGCGGGTATGTGGTGCTTTCTGTAGCACTGCTCGTCGATGCAGGCGTCACACTCAGCGCGCGCATCGCCGTCTAACGTAGACGGAAGATAATATGAACAATACAATTTCTGGGTCAAAACCGCCGTGTTCTGCTGCCTCTGTATGTAACAGAGATCTGCAAAATAATAAACAAATAATTGGATGTAAATTACGTAGGCTGCTGCCGGACGACTCAAATAGAACCGATTAGTTATACAATAAAATTTATTAATAAAGAAATTACAATCTAGAGCTTAAGGTATTGACTCGATCGATGTATGTACCGCAGTGCCGGGGCTTGGTCACGTAGCCAGGTTCCTTGGGCCTCGTGGTTGGAGTCAGCACTTTTCCCCACCTTGTTGTTTCTATGTGGCGATGCGCACGAGTCGTCCACGTGTTCTGCGTCAGCACTTTACTTTATAGCGCTCGGTATAACATGTATGTGATATGATATCTAAAAACAAACACTGTTCAAACACAAATTGGTCTATTATGAGTATGGTTATAGCTACTGTTAATTAGCCCCAAACCTCGTAACAATCTTCTCTGATTATATTATACTTGTCGACTAATTTCCCTCGTACAGGAAAGTACACTAACACCCATATTCTAAGAAGTTTTCTCGAAATTTCCTCGACTCAAACTCGACTGAGGTAGCCTCAAGGAATCCTCGAAATATGTATTCTTAGTCAACACTTGAACAAAGCTCGAGGAACCTTGAATGAGGTTCAGTCGAGGAAGAGTCGAGGTAATACGCCATTGTATTATAGATACAATTTTTTTTTAGGCAGATATGCTTTGTTTTTTATCTGTGCACTCAAAAGCTTACAGATGTTTGTCATTTGTCATGTCTGCATATTCTCAAATGTCAAAGAGTATCATTGCGTTGACGTGTAGATACCTTTTTGTTTAGATAAGCAATTGTCTTAGATATTTTTGCTACAATTTTTGATGTAATGGAATGAATAATTTTGTGTAAATCTTTGCATGCCATCTGCAAAATAACAAATGTTTAAATTTATGTGAAATAAATAGGCACTATTTAGGTACACATTTTTGATATAAATTATCCTACTTGAAAATTTCCAGTTGCAAAAAATCTCAACACGATGAGCACCCGAATTATCGGCTATTAAATATAAGTGGTAACAATACATTCAACACTGTTTCTTTCCTGAAACGATAGAGTCTTTGAAATTGTACGGTATCATAAACTTCAATTAAAGTTTCGGTATCTCGCAAGTAACTTCGTTCGGGATAATCATACAGATAGTGCAACCGCCGTTGGCAATCCATTTCAATCACTTTAGAAAATAATGGTTTTCAGTAATTGCCTTGAGTCTTCCTTAGGTTGGTCCCGACGTGGTAGTGTCGCAAGTGACGCTGTTTAGTTTGAAGGTTTTTTTCACCAAAATCATGGAAGTTGTAGAACCACCACTTGGTGCGACCTTCGGAGTTTGCTAGAGGTTTTTCTTCTTATTAAATAAAATACTGTTAGCTGGTTACTGTATGAATTTAATTAATTAATAAGTCATTTGTATCAAAACGATATACATACAACGCTTGCTAGAACAAAATCGTCTTAGCGACATCTATTGCGATAATGATAAACGACAGGTTCTTAGTTTAAAATTGAAACATTCTAAAAGTAATAAAACCTACGTTGTACAGAAGTCATAGTGAGAAGTGAGATGCTAATTTCTGAAGGTCCCGGCACTGCAAGAAAATGTGAATTTATTTTCTCCACATCATGGAGATGAGAAGGTATGTCTGCGTCTTTTTTAGTAGTAAGATGGATTTGAATAATTATTTACTTCAGGTCATTCTTTGTATAAATAGAACATCCGAGCGATGTTCAAGTCACCATCTAAGTACAGTCTTTTGGACGCTGCTCTATTGTAATGAGACTCTACCGGTACATATGACTTGACGTGGGCACAAACCGACTTTACCATTTCATCGTCAACAATCTGATCATGATTTTTATGTTTCCTACCTCATGTCTTTTTCAATAAATATGCTTCCGTCATGTTTATCCCAAGCTGTCCGAACTAACATTTCACAAATCGAATATGTATCTACTTAAAAACATGGTTTTACAACCCTCTATTTTTGATGAGTCCGGCTCAACAATTATACACAATTTATGGCAACTATGTTGTAAGAAAAATACGCGCGAAATGATAAAGGAGAAGAGAAAATAGAAAAAATAGTATTGAGAAGCGTGGTATAACCTGAACCATTGTACCCCACACACAGGGGAAGTTCACAAGTGGAGCAATGGTAGGTGGTGTTTCGGCGGACATGTTGTTCACTGCAATAGTAGCATCGACGTTTTGACCGTCAACGATTCTAGTGTAGGATTTAGGATAGGGGCGTGGTTAGATCTTGAAGTCATAAACCCACCAGATGTGGGATGATTTTGGTATTGATAGGAAGGCGGTTTCGGAATATACTGGAGGTGTTTTTCTTTATACCATTGTAATCGTACTGTAGTGGTTAGTTCACACAGTCGGTGTTACATCGTAGTATAGGTGTATAATATTATGTCCCTACACCATTATACGCAGTTCTTCAGGCACATCATCATTCACATTAATTTATCTCAGCCGAACTCCTTTGCTGCTTTAATATTTTTTCCAAGTGTAGAATAATATCCCCACGCGTTAGTTGTAGAAATGTAGATGATATGGTAATGGTCGTCTGCCGTTCCCTTATAGACTGATGACCTTCCAAGGAGTTCCTTTGTTGATTGGTTGTCTATGGTGCGGTCCTGTGTTCGATGTGCAGTGTACCTTATATTACAAAGCGCATGACGCGCTAACAAACGGTAACTGACTTCTTAAAACAATAAAAGCGCATGATATATTTTGATGCAGACAGCACACCAGCCTGTTACTTTAGGTTTATGTAAAGGCTCTTGATGCATTTGTCTCGGTTTGCAGGACATCCCAATAACGGAGATTTTGCTTATTCACTTATGCAAATGGGCTTCGTCACTAAATAAATTGTTACGCATACGAGTAGCAGTACGAAATCGCGACAACATCAGCATCAATCCGCGGAAGATTTTCTTAATGCAAAGTCAGAATCGTGTAAATCTTGAACGATTGGAATTTTATACGGATGCTGTCCAACTGAGGGGTGTGTTTTCGATTAATTAGGCACCGGTAGTGTGAATTTAAATATTTTATTAGCAAAAGGAATTTTACATTGAATCGTGAAAAAACATGAGTGACAGAAAACAATTGAATCGACAAAACGACAGAAAAAACAAACACTTTTTTCCGGCCAGGTTGATTACATATAAAACATAGTAAAACCTTCTTACTAACTCAAACATGCCGCCGGCCAAGGACCATAGAGTCCTTAAAAAGAACAAACTAATCTACTATTATGTAGACACGAAAATACTGAAGTCAATATTCTTACGAATACACGGGTAGCGGGCATTACTTTGTTTATGGGTCTCTTAAAAATACAATTTTGACATTAGCAAAGGTCCGCCGTGTAGAGTTATTTTATGTATTTGATCAACAATTAGATATGCTAATCGAGATTTACCAGACAACACAATTAGATGCTTAGTATCAAAAGGTAATTGAAAGTTGTGTAGTCTCCCTCCAACTCTTATTATATTATTGCAATCAAGGAACGGGTTTAAAGTATATAACACACTTTTCCTATCTACTACCTGATTGATCAACAAATCATCAAATTCCTCCGAAAAATAGTATGCCTGAGAAATAATAATACAACGATTCATCGCAAATTTCAGTTCGTCGCTAGTTAAAAACACTTGCAAGCCTGGATAAGGGTCAATATTGCTTGTTCTCAAACTGACTTTACGCTTGCACAACTTGAAAAATCTAAAACAATAAGCAATTACTCTAGTTAATCTTGTTAAATTTGAAAATTTGTTGATTATAAATTCATTGCTAGTTTCATCACACAATACATTATGTACCGAAATCTTACTTTCTAAATTAGTCTCCGGAATTGAATGTACTTCGTCTCTATTAATTACATAGCTAGAAGACAACCATGTTGGTCCCCTCCACCATAGTTCTTGGTTTTGTAATTCTAAAGGCGACAACCCACGAGAGGCAATATCAGCAGGGTTTTCTTTTGAAGAAATGTGATGCCACTGACTAGCCTGAGTGACGTTCAAAACCTCAGAGACTCTATTACCCACAAACGTTTTCCAAGTATTTGGATGCTTCTGCAACCACGCAAGAACTATTGTAGAGTCGGTCCATGTGTAAACATTTTCATCAAGTACATTGAGACTAACCTTCACCTTATGTACTAACTTGGCAGTGAGCACAGCACCGCATAGCTCTAATCGAGGCAAAGTGAGTTGTTTAACTGGCGCTACCTTGGTTTTGGCAGCAACTAGTTTAACTGTGATAGTATAATCTTCGTGAACAATACGCGCATACACTACACTCGCATAAGTTATAGTGGAAGCATCTCCGAACCCATGAATCTCTACCCTTTTATTACTTTTAGATATTCCTAACCATCTAGTTATGTACAATTTTGGCATAGAGTTCATTTTTTGACGAAAGTCCAACCACTCTTGCTTGTAATTGACCGGAAGTGGATCGTCCCAGCCAAGACCAAGTAGCCACAGTTTTTGCAAGAAAGTTTTTGCTACGATTACTACCGGAGATAACCAGCCAAGAGGATCATAAATCTTTGCAACGTCAGGTAAAACTTCGCGTTTTGTGAGACTACCTGAAGTTGAAACCTTAGAAAACTCTATTCCCAATTCAAAGGTATCGTGTTTAGAATTCCATTTAATTCCTAGTGTTTTGGTGACCTCGTTATTTATGACCGTGTGTGTCTCCTTTCCCTGGTTATCTTCGGAGCGTAAACTCTTTAGTACATTTTCAGAATTAGAACACCATTTGTGTAATACTAAACCTCCCCTATTCAACAAGTGTGTAAGCTCAGCGCATAGTTCTATAACTTCGCACTCTGAGTCACATCCCGAAAGCAAATCGTCCATATAAAAATCAGTCAAAAGCATTCGACTTGCATTTGGAAACTTGTCACTTTCATCACTGGCTAACTGGCGCAATACACGGATCGCAAGGTAAGGTGCACATGATGTTCCGTAAGTAACCGTGTTTAACCGATAGTCCTCTATCTCTCCACCAATTTTGGATCGCCATACAATACGTTGGTAGTCGCGGTCTTCTTTTCTTACGAGAATTTGCCTGTACATTTGTTTAACATCGCCTACCAGACAAATCTTGTGAGTTCGCCAACGTAAGAAAAGGTCCCTTATATCCTGTAGGAGAGAAGGTCCAATCAAAAATTTATCATTCAGTGAAACTCCTGTACTCGTAACAGCAGAGCCGTCAAATACTACTCTGAGTTTTGTGGTTATGCTGTCCTCTCTGAGCACTCCATGGTGGGGTAGATAAAAACTTTCATCTTTGTGTAATTCATTGTGGGGTACTCGCTCCATGTGACCCAATTCCAAATACTCTTGTATAAAGCTTGTGTATCGTTCGTGAAATTTGGAATCTCGTTGGAATCTCTTTTCCATTTGCATTAAGCGCGTGACAGCAAGTTTTCTCGAATTTCCGAGCGGTGTGATATTCTCTGGTGAGAACGGAAGTGCGACAATGTAACGTCCAGAGCCTGTACGAGAGTGTGAAGTGACAAAGATATTCTCGCACAGTTGCTCGCTTGCAGTCCAAGCGTGAGTGTTGGTGACTTTTTCTAATTCCCAGAATTTGCGTAACAAACTATCAATCTCGAGTTGGTTGTGCAATAAAATAACATTGTTATGTCCTGTGTGATTAACCTTCCCTGAAATAAGCCAACCGAGATGTGAATTCTGGGCGATGAGATTGTCATGTTTTCTCAAACCATTAGTGATAATCAGCGCGTATGCCTCCGCACCTAGTAACAAGTCTATGCCTCCTGGTTTCCTGAAATCTGGATCTGCCAGTTTCAATCCTCTGAACTCCGATATAGGCTCGTGCTTTACCTCTTTACTAGGCAGTATAGATGAAATGCTGACTAAAACGTGTGCATTTATAACGGCAACGGGTTTGTCTTCGTATTGTGAATATAAATCAAACTGTACTATTCCTTTCGAAACAGTGACCATTGTCGAGTTGACTCCCGTGACTTTACTATAAACCGGTGTTCTCTTTAAACCCAATCTTTGTGCAGCGGACGTCGTGATGAACGAGGCTTGTGACCCCTGATCAACCAACGCACGTAACGTGAGAGTTTTACCAGTTTGTGAAATAACTCGGACAACAGCTGTGGCTAATAAAACTTGACTACCGGTGATGTGTGCTTTGTGTACTAATACTTGAGATTCATCTTCTTGAGGCGGCGTATTATCGTTAGGCTCGATGTTGGTCTGATTTGCTTGTACGTATGGAGAATGCAAAAGAGTATGGTGACGTCGTTGACAGATTTTGCAAGCTGTGGTTTGCCTACAAGACTTGACATTGTGCTTAGGAACAAGACAGTTGAAGCACAGTTGTTTGTCCTGTACAAAGTTTCTCCGCTCCTCAACGCTCTTTTCAGCAAAGTCCTTGCAATACGACAAGTAATGATCTTGTGAGCAATATGCGCAAACTCGAGTCACGTCGGTCTTGAAACTTTTGATTTTATGGACTGTACGTGATGTAGTTTCTTTCGGCCGTGCAACTTCAAGAACCTCTAGTGATCTGAACCGAGTTTCCATATACTTAAACAGCTGATCAGACGTAGGCACTTCACAGGATCCTCCTAAACCTTGTTCCCACAGTCTGTGGCTCTCATTGTCAAATTTACCTACAATGAGATAAATAATCATCGGATCCCACTCCTTTGTGCTAATGCCAATATTGGTTAGTGAACTCAAGCATTCCCTTGTTACATCAAGCAATTCACGAATGCCTTTTGGTGATTCGCTGGTCAATTTCTTAAGTGAAAACAATCGCTCTAAATGTGCATGTACTATTAATCTCTTGCTACAGTATCTAGACTTCAAAAATTCTAATGCCTTGTCATAATTCGCATCAGTTAACGGAAATTGTCGTAGCAACGCATCAGCTTCTCCCGAAAGATTACTCTTTAAATAATGATACTTCTGGATCTTTGAAAGTGAATCGTTGTCATGGATAACTGACTTAAACAAATCATAGAAACTTTGCCAATCTTTGTAGTCTCCTGAAAACGATGGTATCTCAATAGCTGGTAACTTGGTTCTTAATGTTGTAGTGGTGGTCGCCTTAGTAGTTGGCTGTGTGACATTAGCTGAACGTGGTAACTGTTGTAACGTTTCCTTCATGAGCGTCTTTAATTCTAAGTAATTATCTTCAGTACAGTAATATCTATCCTCAGTGAAATAAGTGGTTTTATTTCTAGCTTCATCGGTTATCTCCTTTAAGACGTTAAAATGATTAGCCTTGTAGTTTGACCAATAAGACTCCAGTAACTCTAATCTAGCCTCTATGTAAGCTTCCGTGGCGCGAGACTTCGATTTCTTAAAGTTTGATAACAATCTAGTGATTTGATTCCCTGTTTCATCTTGCGTAGTAATCAATTTATCCATTTTAGCTTTTGTATTGTTTTACTGTAAAAAGTCCACTACGTAACACTATGTAAATATTTTTTGAAACACGCCCAAGTCCGTTTTTGTTGAACTTGACACAATGTCCACATATAACATTGTTCTATTGATTAAGTCCACAGATCGCACTATTTATTACGCTCAGCTTGTAATAAAGTACTTACAGTTCGTCTTCCAATCTACTCGAGATACTCTTACCACACACCACGTCGATTGCGTTATTGTTCGTGTCGTCTAGATATTATGCACATTCACTCGCGAAACTAAGAATATTCCGGCTCCGTGGACCAAAAATGTCCAACTGAGGGGTGTGTTTTCGATTAATTAGGCACCGGTAGTGTGAATTTAAATATTTTATTAGCAAAAGGAATTTTACATTGAATCGTGAAAAAACATGAGTGACAGAAAACAATTGAATCGACAAAACGACAGAAAAAACAAACACTTTTTTCCGGCCAGGTTGATTACATATAAAACATAGTAAAACCTTCTTACTAACTCAAACAGATGCAACTGAGTTGTTTTCGCATTATAACCTTGTAAGGTTGATTTTGTAATTCCCAATATTGATGTACGTGTACGAAGTGATAACGGGAATTCACATTTACATAAACTATAACATCTTCAACATTTTTTCTAGCCCCTTTGTTGACATCTGACAATGCAATTTTTCTGGCCGGTTTCCTATGTCGAATGCCTGCCCGACGACGCTTGCAAACCGTAGTCAAATTCGTTCGCAAACCCTCGCGTAGGAGTAAATGGCTCCTGTTCGTATGTGTTTTCCATCCGCTTCAAGCGCTCTTGTGTTGCTCAAGCGCTCAAGTGATGACATGTGGTCGTGGTTTTTGATAATCATTTATTTTAATACTTTGCGGCGGCGCCGGCGCTTCATCACCGCATTGTCGCGGATGAGGCGCTGCTCTCTTCGAACGAGCTCATAGGCCTCGGCCTCGTAGGCCTCCTCCGCCTTCTCCGCCCCCTCTTCCCCTTCGGCCACCATTGGCACCGGAACAGCGGCCTCAGTGCCCCTACAAAAAAAATGGAATTATGTATGTAATGTACAATTATCTTTGCAATTAATTCAGAATATGTTTAGGAATCGCAAGACAAACCTCCATTCTACATATTATAACCTATTGACCGTCACACATGATGGTGTATTGGTAGGTACCTAATAATTTTTGGATTATTATGCTCGCATAGAGTACCCATGTCGGCTACTTCGCATGCGTTGCTGCAGGCCACCCGGCCTCCCAAAGGCGGCGTCTGCAAGCTGCGCGTAGCTCCTGTAGCTCGTCCGAGTTCATGACGCGGCGGCGCCGGCGCTCCGCTTCCGCATCATTGTGGAGGTGTTGGCGGTACAGCCTCACCGCCGCGTCCTGGAGCAGACGCTCCTCCGGGATGTAGGCAGCCCTTCGGCCACCACAGGGGCCACAGCGCGCCGGCGCTCCGCCTCCGCATCATTGCGGAGGTGTTGGCGGTACAGCCGCACCTTCGCGTCCCTGACTAGTCGCCGCTCCCTTAGGGCGAGCGCGTAGGCCCCGTCGTGGGCCAACGCTTCTGGTACCACTTCGGCCCCCACTTCCACAGGGGCCTCAGCGTCCCTACAAAAAAAAAACACTCAGTTGCTCTTCTGATCCAATATAACCATTTAGTAATCTTGTATGTAATGTGAAGTAAAATAATCTTTGCAATTCGTTCAGAATAGTTATGGGATTTGCATGACGAACCCCCATTTTATTAGGTATGGTATGGTATTCTCTTAGGTAGCTAGAGTAGGTATGTATAGCAAAGACACATAAGTTATACTTTGAGTGGTACACTTACAAAAGTGGTGCCCGGGCCTCTGCCTCATCTCCCCCGCCACTGCTGTTTTTTCTAAAAGTTGTCACGTCTAGATTTCGAATAAAACGGCCAAAATAAGAAAATATCACATTTATTAATAAGCCCGGGGGGTAGGTCTCTAGCCGGTCAAAGGTCGCGAATGCCGCACTCTCCTGAGTTGGTGATGACGGCCTCGGCTTCTTCAGCGGAGCGCAGCGGCAAGAGGGCAAGCGTGGGTTCAATAAGCGGCAGAAGTAAGAGGTCAAGCAGGCGAGCGTAGCAGCGAAAGCCTCACGGGAACAGCCCGGATAGTTTGCTGGGTCGCTTGAGTCTCAAGGAAGTTCCTGGAACCACCGTCCCAAAATACATTAGCCTTTTGCCATATTAGCTAGTGACAGGGAAGCCTGAACACCTAAAAGAAAGAGATTGGCACCTACTAGATGGCTAGTCTAGGCCTATGTAGCATAATAAAAATTAATAAAACAAAATCATTATTAAAATACCATATTTAAATTAATAATAAAAGGGAATAAGTACAAATATAATAATTGGTGTTCGTAAAAGTGCATAACACTATGTTTTACAATAGTGACTAAAGGACATACGAAATAGTCGGTCGGTTCTTCCAGAATTCTGTGTATATAGGGAGGATTCTCTGGACAGTGATGCCTGCGTCGATTTTAACAAGGACTGTTTCCTGATTGGTTCCATTATTTATTTTACTTCCCGCCGCCTCGACTCATGGGTGGATCATTTCCTTGAATTCCTGCCGTCTGGCCTCTTGGTTCGCCTTGAGCATTTGCTGCATATATGCCAGCAACGCTGCCATGTTGTTTTGATCGAGCATTATTTCCAAATTTTGTATGCCCTCTGCGACTGTTTTCTGTTCGTTTGCTGACGACTCTTGTTGTAGTTCCTATTGTTTTTGTCGTTCGAGTCTCTGTTTTGTAGAATCTTGAAATACCAATGTTTTGGCGATATATAATGCTGTTTTAAGTCTATCTCCGAAGTGTCTGTCGAATTGCATCGTGATCCCTTCAGGCGTTCCGCATAGTACTCGTACTCTTGTAGCTTCCCCTTCGTCAAAAGCCTTATTTTGGCATAGATAAAGCACAAGTTGTTGATTTTCTTTGACATGTTGAGCACGTCTTGTGTTAGCATTGACCCCTCTCTGCTTGTAAATTGAGCTCGGTTCATCTCTAGAGTCATCGTTGATGTTTGCACGCTCAATAGACTGTTGTTCATCACCTCCCTCATCTGCACGTATGTCTTGATCGGATACAAAAGCACTGAAATCCAGTTGTCTCGAAATTGCATTTCGTATTGCGCCTTCATGCAGAAGTAGATTATCTCCCCCTTCGGCACCTGCACCATGAATCGAACCCGGTTGAACTGCAATACCCATTGAATGAGCGACGCACTGTGCCAACTTTTAAATGTTGTACGATTAGGGCCGGAAGTAATGTACTCAAGCAAGCACTGAACACATGCAATTTGAGAACACTTGTGCTGAAAGCTGAAACATTTAGGTATTGTTGCCGAGCCTATAGAAAAGCCACCTGACCTATGATCTGGACCCCGAACTTCCCCGTTCAAAAGATATAAATGAATTAAAAATGCACATTTGAACGATGTTAACACGCGGTAATGTACCTCAAAAATAAGTTATTTTTTATTTTATTTTACACAACTAACCTATATAACTATCGATCTTGACGAAAAGCGTACTTATCCATAACGTATGAATAAGTTAATCATTGAATTTACACAACAAATAAGATATGAATAAATGATATATTTATTTGCAAGAATATAGGTAACGTAAGTTCTAAGATCTATGGGTTTAACGTAAATATTTGTACGCCTGAAATGCCGAATATAATGAACTGGCATTTCAGCCGTAAAAATATTCAGGTTCTACATCGTGGTTATATTAGCATGCAGTACACATTTAGTAATTAGCGAAAACATAACAACAGTATTAGTAATTACAAATATGAAATCAATATATGAGTATGAATTGAGTTGTATGAGTATGAAATCAATGATTCGGGAGAAGAACCCATCACAATGAAATTAGTCAATGTCACAGTCAGACAGTCTATATTTTTTATATCTGAACTAGAAGGTCATAACAATAACATGCTGGCTTCATCTGATAGAGGTTTAGTACTAAGTTCCCTTATCTTAGGTCTGAAACTAGAGAGTTATGGGTCTGAAGATATCAGTAAATTATGGATAATATCCTCATTTGTTGCAATTCTGCTAGTTTTCCGCGAGTGGAAGGTTCTGAAATGTTTTTTGTTGACCAATTGTAATTTTGAATGATCTTCTTTAGCTTGCCATTTCTTGATGTCAAGGCGGTGAGCAATGTGCAAGATGCATTCCATGCATCTAATACGTGCATGAAGGGAAGACAGACCAAACTAAAACATGTCGACAGAATGGCTTCTCTGTGTTACCATGTCGATATTATTATCTCTTTCGGTGTCGCTTTGCAGATATCGCATGTCGCTGTGGAGGTAACTGTTAGATGTGAGGTTACCTTGCCATTGATCATGGTCATGTGTAGCTGGTGTCAGGCCAAGCAGTTTGCACTTGAGCATTGTCATGTCGGCATTTACGTTATGAGCAACTCTATTATATCGGCTTTTTTGTTTGCCGTCGTCGGAGCCTTGTCAAGTTGCGCGTAAAGATAGGATGCATTATCCATTATTATTATACGAGGACCATCCAGGTTGTCCATCATTTTATGAAACCATTCCGAAAAAGTTTCGAAGTTCATCTCTTCGTGATACTCATTAGTTTTTTTGGATTTAAATGTTGGTCTCTATCCATTATAATACAATATAATATCTGGTAATCAGCTAAGTTGAAGTTTGCTGCGCGGACGTATGGCGTACCATTTAATTTGCTGTGCCCGACGGGTCCATATTGATCATTCGCCTTGTTATACCATCTTTGTAATACATATGGAATGCAATAAAGTATTGACTATTGACTATTGCTTCTGGCACGTCATCGTCATTCACATGTAATTATTATTTGAGGCAATCTCTGACTCATCGGGCATCATCTTACTTTCCACTCACCTGCCGTCCCCTTCCTATCTTGGATCTTGGACACATACAAAGTGTGAATGTTCTACTTTTATCTAAATTCCAAATCTTTTTTCGAATGCACCTAATAAATGTTTGATAATAGCTTTAATATCAGGGCAATCATTTTGTCTGCCTTTAAGAATGTAATTCATAAAAGATGGAAGTTGTAAAGAAATTACCTCTCTACCTCCACATTCTGGACAGGAGAAGCATATGAGACTCCAGCTCATTCCATTGGGTTGGAATTATAATTTCCACCTCGATATTATTTTATTCTGGATTTGACTCTGCAATCATATGACAAATGATGCTAGAAGTTAGTTATCATCATAAGGTACATTTTTATCAAGTTTACAATTATGATTATGTACTAGACAAACTTACTGTGGTTGGGCTTAATCTAAAAGTTACGTATTTTTATATGCAATTGAACTCATGGTAGTATTTTGTAGGTCAGCAATATGTCGCACCATTTGCTCCATTGCCTCGCTGGTTCTCACAGCAGCCTCCGCGCGCGCATTTGTGAGGACCGGACGAGGGCACGTCTAGCAGCCTCCTGCGACATATGCGGCTGGCGCCTTTGACGCCGGCGTCGTGGAGAGCGCGCTGCTGAGTTGCAGGATGTGGGAAGGAGTTCTATTGTGGGAACGAGCTGGTGTCACGTGAATGTTAGGTTCCTGGGAAGGATTTACAGGTGGGTCTTGAATGATTTCAATTTCCACAGACTGAATTGGGATTGGACTAGGAATTATTGGTGTATCTAGGATATGAGCATGTTGTAGAATTGATTCAGAGGCTGGGGATTCCTGCAACTCCACACCCATAGAAACAGCGCCACTCTCTGGAGGCTAAAAATATAACATAACAAGTTATTAACTAGGAAGTTTCTGCTATATTTTAAATTATAGCTTATTATTTTGTCTTACTGCAAATCGTTCCACCCAAACACCGGATAAGCCTTGGCTGAAATGATGTGCTGATATTTGAAGGTATGTCTCTTCTATCTCGGTCAAGGACTTCTCCGTAGAAGGTCCACCTCCAGTTAGCACATGAGACCAACCGTAATGCTGCAACTTTTGTTTTCAGTTTTGCCTTATAATCTACCCAGTACTAAAATACAAACATAATTGTTTAAATTAATACATTCAAAAGGGTTTTATTGAACGTTTAAAAATAAAAATGAATACTTTAGACCAACCTTTCCATTCCTTGTGTATTCCATCGTCTTGCGAGTTTAAGATGTCCGCAATCTCTCTTCACTTTCTTTGGGACTACTCCTTCGCTTGTAGAGAGCGATAGTAGGCAATAGCGATGTCTTTGTTGGAATAAAAAAAATCCCAAAGCATCTCTACCGGCCTCCCGGACACACGGTGAACTCTCCGGCTGCAAGATGAATTTACACAAAACGTGAACCACAAAACATTTAACAGCTAAGTGGTACACTTATTGGTTTTAAATCTTCATTCGCCGAATAATTGGGTAACCTATTTATTATTTTAAATTACCTTAACTTCAATCAGTACAGTCACAAATGAGAGGAATCCGTTACGGTCACATATGTCTTCGGAGGGTACTGCAGCTTAGCTGTTTGGACTTTGTTGTAAGATGGATATATATCCTTTAAACCTTCTCGAATTGTCGTTTCCCGTAATTAATTGCCCACTTCGATAATTTAATGAAAGTAGAAAACCTAGTGCTTTCTCTGGTGAAAATATGGTTGAAGAAAATGGTTTGTTAATCATTTCAGCAATATTGACTAACAGATGCAATATCCTACGGCCACAGAACGAATATTAGTCAGATAACCTGGCACTCTTCCAGGGAAATCTCCTCAGTTCCTTTAGGGCTGGTTTTATGTCGAAGTTCTCGACAAAGGGCTTGGAAGTCGCTTTGTTTAATCGCAAATGCTGGACGAACAAAGTTTCCGACATTTCGGTTATTGTCTCCATACACTGACGATATAAGTCTCTTTTCTGGCGTCTAAGCCATGTCTATTCTTTATGAACGCACCGCAACAAGTTTAAAGGATGCAAACTTAATTCTAAAAGGTAAATATATTCCAATAATAACGCGATATTTTAATGAATAAACAACACTTTCGATCTTAGTACTGATTGCAAGCGGCCATTTTTTTGCGTTTTCTACAGGGTTTTGGCGATCGCTTAGCTAGCGTTCGCAATCCACGATTTCGTTTTGTTAGCGCTTGTCAAAACAGTAACTTGGCTACGATCTGTAAGGGACTTAGCGATCGGCATTGTAGAACGAATAGCTATCTTGGTAACTTTGCTACGATTGTTCTATTCGTTTTTCACATGGCCATGGATCTTACGATTCTTACGATTATAGTCTGTCAAGTCTACTGGGATCCAAGCGGTTCCGCTCATCACTTGCGATGTTGCCGGCAATTGAAGAAAGCCGCTCACAAGGAACATATTATCATATGATACTCATATACATCATGGCTAGTGAGTGAACATGCTGATAAATAGAGTTTTTTTGTTCTTGCCAGTAAAGTATAGGATCATACTTTTTAGGTGGACAACTGCCTGCGATAAATAGTGTTTAAATTCTTCGTTTAAGCCTTGACTTTCCAGTGCAAGTGCATTTTATATTCAGAGAGTTGCTTTGTCACAAGCAACTTTAGTAAATCCCAATTCCATACAAGTCCCTTCTATTGCGTCGACTTTTTTGATTTCATTTCTTTCATTGAAGATTGCATTTTTTTCGTAGGTACGGCATCCTCAATATCTTCCAGACCCAATCGTGCTCGGTTGCAACATTTGTTTGTCACATATCTGGGTAAATACTTGACAACCGGATACAAGTATTGCTCAACATTTTGCTGGAAAATATTGTCTAATTATTATTACTAATACGGTGTTCTAAGACTGTAGTAGGACTGAGATTTAATTATATCAATAATCAGGACACTTAGGTAATAAGCTTAAATAAGACATACAATTTTAATATAATTTTATATTCGACAGTGATATTTATACACACATAATATACAAAACTTAACTATTTTAACTGGCCTGCAAAGACATTAACTCTAAATTAGCATTTTCTAACATCGTTTTTAAGTGAGCTAAATCTGCGTCAATGCATAGGAAGAGTTTCATCGTTAAACTGTCCAAGACGTACTTCTTGGTATTTCAGTCTTTTTATCAACGTTTCACATTTGCAGTACAAAATATTTAACTTTGATGACTTGTTCTATTCCTCTTCAGTGGGCTTTTTAAACATGTCGTCAAAACCTCGGTGATTTCTGCTCTCTATTTGTCTTACTCCATCATGTATTTCTGTACAAGTTCTCTTCAATTCATCTATTTTTTCTCGTACTGCTCGACATCTCTGCTGTGTAAGATGAGTTCCCAAACTTCTGTGGACGGCGGAGGGTGTCTGTTGATTTGCGATACTATACCAGTGAGGCAGAACAAGATAAACGTTAGTGGCCTGACCAATATTTGAGTAAGAATTATTATGCTGATTCGTTACGGATCCTGTAGTAATCGAAGAATCTTGAGAACCACCTCCATTTTCTGACTTTCATTATTTTCTGACATTCAATATTTTCTTTGTCCTGCTTATCAATTAAAAGAAGCGGCTCCATATCATGGCTGACTTCTCTTTTCTTCGATTTCCTTAAAACAGGCCTCATACTTGATATATAAGGATCTGAAGATAAGAGAAAGCCGTGAAATATGTCTTCGTTGCTCGCAATACGATTGAATTTACGAGTGTGATCTTCTCGGATTTTACGGAAATCTTTATTTCGAGCTTCAGGTGCCTCTTCTGACAATTTTCCTATGGGCATTATGCCGAAATGTTTGATAATTTCAGCACCATGCATCAACATTTTGTGAACACTTGATGGCATATAATACCACCCATAGAGTTCTACATACATTTGAGCAGTCTGGTTTGTGAAATTAGCAAACGCTTCAGTATTTACTGGCTCCCCACATGAAATTACTTTCAAGATAGTTCCTAGTCTTCTTATCAATTCAGGATTCAAATTTGTGATTTCTGCTGTTTTCTCAGGATCTTCAAAAAGTTTTCTGGCTGTGTTGCCATCGTTACTAGTTCCAGACCCTATAACAAAGAAAACTGCTCTTGAAACATGATTTAAGCAACTTAATATATAAATTAATAACTGAACAAAGATCAAGTAAACAAAACATAAAAGGAATTGATAATATGTCACGTATAAAAAAAAAATAGTTTCTTTGTTGTTGGAAAAAAACAATGATTACATAGTAATAAAAAAAAATATTTATTCGGGAGAATATAACAAACAAAGTAACCAAAATTATTTATTAACCATTTCCTAAATGGGTAGAATACCACAAACAAAGTAGTGTTGTCGCTGTAGTTACACAGTGGTTGCAAAGCTTATAAGTCTGTTGACATTGCCGTGACAAAATACAAGTAACAAACAAATGTCGAATGTACACTTAAACCCAAGCTAGTCACCAGAGGGGTGAGTCCGTCTTTACAGTTACACCGAGCACCCTACCTAGGTGAAGTACATACTTAATTGGTAGCTACCTTAATGCTAGGGTGTCTAGGTGTAATGCTCAGTGAATGTGCCACAATTACAAATAATAAGTTCCATAAGGGACAGAGAAAATTTAGATGTTAGGTTGTGAATTGTTGGCCGATGCAACCGGTGAATCACCCATGTCTCAACGGACACTTTCCAGTGTTCCAGGCCAACAAATGGGAAGCCCTCAAGGCACGTAGTCTCTTCCGACCCTTGACTTCGTGATTGGGGTGACTACCATCACTCACTTGAAATTTATGTGTATAAAAAGTACCTCTAAATAGGACATACCAACCAGGCCTTTATCAGACGCAAAAACGCCGAGCGCGTCAGCTTCGCAAGCCTCCGAAGCCCTTCCTGCGCCTTCTGGCCGCTATAGCAGACCAAACCAGCCACCACAACGCGACCTGCCGGGACATAATATTAGGTTACAACCTAGTTCCATAAATTGCCAGTCCGTGAGAATCCGGACAAGGTTTTGCCTACTTTGCTTACCCAGGATCACTTTCTGTGCGCTTGGAACATCTCCAAACAATGACGCCGCTCGGCCCTCCACACCAAGGTTTTACCGGCTGCGAGCAAAATAAACACAATCACTATTTTATCATCCCAGGATCAATCCCTTCTACCTGGAACGAAAGAGTGCCGATAATCACCAGCCAGATGAATATCGGAATAAATCCTGGCCTTTTGCCGGCATTTGATGTGCGCACAACAAACAAACCAAAGAAAAATGTGTGAACAGTCACGAAACCAAAGGTCCCCGAATTTTATCCCCATTTCCCTACCATAACAATTTTTTACCCCGTTGTTTCATCTGCTACCGCCAAACGAAAACTAATAAACGAGACTACCTATAAGGAATATATTTTAAACCCTAACCAGCTGCCTCAGGTGGATTTTCACTTGATAGCCTCCCTGAAATTCCGAATTCTCCCCATTTCAGAGTAAAATATTCACCCAATTGAAGGGTAACATACTAACGCGACAACATTTCCATAACCATGGACACACGTCAGCCTTACCTAGAGGAATTAAGAAAAAAAATATGATGACACCACTACGTCATAGACAACAGATTAATACCGATAATCGATTTATGGATATCCACATGCTAGTGATAATTGAAAAACGATTTGGTCGGGAATCCACATGCTACGTTACAGTCTCCTGTGTAAACTGAACACGCAAAAGGATCGAGAATATATTGAACGTCCATATAATAAATCTGTTGTATAAAGCTATCTTCAGGGTTTCTTTGCAAAATAACTTTTGGACGAGACAGAGCACAATTTTTAACTTATCATTTATATATGAAGTCTTAAAATAAGCAACGTATATATTTTATTTAATTTGTGTTCTTTTCTTGGTGGGTTTCATTGGGGGTTGAGCTGCAGGGGAAGTTGCAAGCAAGCTATATTACTTTCGGTCCCCATCTTTCTAAGCAAAGCTTAATAGCGGTTTATCGGAAAGTCCCTTGCATTCTTACAGCGAAAAAATAGAATTATCCTGAGTGTTATTAAAAATATAGTTAATCCGCCTACAGCACATCATATTTTATATAGATGTCGTGTGACCCATGACCATATGGTCTCATAAGTACTTTTAGTTGGGTCAAATTCATCATCATTTATGATATCTGTATCGGTGTCAGGTGAGGAGTCCTCTGTGGTGTAAATGATCCCTGACTGGAGAGCTTCCAAGTAATCTTGATCTAGAGAGGTTGTAAAATATTCATGGGGGTACAAGATCCCGCTTTCTGAGAAAGATATTCCATTTATCCACATACAAATTGCACCACGGACCTTAAGATAGTCCGGAGGTTCTGCGCACTTTTGTTCTAAAAGGAATCTCCCTCCGTGTCCGGGTTTCAAAAAAGTGACGTTACAGGAGATTAATTCACTACAATTAACTGACAATGAATGGATCCTTTCAGACTGTATCTTGTAAGCTCCTAAAGAGTTATCAGTCTCAATTTTGTATCCTATTCCAGATCCTGGCAGTACAGGACTCAGATATATGAGGTCAGAATATAAGAGACTTCCACCGTTGTTTAAAGATGATATAATCTTTTCACACTTATTTTCATGATAACGGATTAGCGTCTGTAAATCCTTATTTAATCCTACATCATACATAACCTCTTTAAAATGGACTCCGGCCTTACAAATGGGGTTTTCCTTTGTCAAATTTCTTAACATCAAAAGACTTTGATTATCATTTGGTACAACCAAATGTCCACTTTCTAAGACTATAGACGGAATACCACATTAAGATAGTCCTGTGCATCCGGTCCTTAAAGGCTGTGGTGGAGCATAAGTGGTGTCAATTAGTGAATAATCAGACTGCTTGTACTCGTCAGGATAATAGAGTGAGTATGATTCTCCAAGGCTAGTACATGCTTTAATAAGTCACATAGATAACACGTAAGATTAGTGTAAGCGAAGCGATACAATATTAAGCGGTGGAGCATAAAGCATCATACGTCTCGCGTCGATAATCAATGTGAGCGGACTACCCGGTCATTTCCGACCGGCCGCTGCGCACGCGCAGGCTAGCCCAGTACTCCCGAACGGGAGTGTTCGGATGTATTCGGATATATTGTGTTCTCGCCTACTCGCTACGAATCACTAATATTAAAACTGAATGCGTTTGTCCGTTTGTGTATTGACAATTAATTTTACTTATTATAATTATAAATTTAATGTTAGATTAAGTTTGTATATATTTTACAGTTTTATCTTAAGTGACTTTAATTTAAATGTGTATATCATTTGATGTGTTACTTTGATTATGTTTACATTAAGTTTGTATTATATTAAAGAATTACAGTAGTTCCACTACAGCGGGCAACAATCTCGCTAGTGAATTACAAAATGTGGCCATCGTTTGCACCCACTGCTTGTTTGCTTCTGTCGTTAGTACAGCTACCTCAGCCTGCGCTTTCGCGGCCTCGGCTTGCCTGATCGCACACTCGGTCAGCATGCTCTCGTTGCGGGCACGAAGCTCCTCAATCCGCATGGCCATAGCTCGGCTCTCATCGAGCGCGGTCCGGCTTGCTATTAGCAAAATAAAATATGTGAGAAACATTTTTTACAAAGGAATTAGGGATTGTGACTTGTCTGCTTAATTTGGCCATTGTTACTTTGCGCTTGAGTCTGCACACTTGACGCCCATTGGGAACTTTGATAAGGCCTGTGCTGCGGTCGCTGCCGTCGGCGAGGTGTAGTCGATACCGATGGCGGCAGGGATGGCAGAGGAGGCGGCGAGGAGAGCTGAGGAGGCGGCGAGGAGGGCTGAGGAGGCAACCCGGGTGACATAGGCTGCGTTGGCTGGGGTGGCGACAGGCTAGGCAGCGATATCGACGACCCAGGCAAATGCTGTTGCAGGTCATTTTTATCTTCATTTGTGAAAAAAATGTATAACCATTTCAATTCACACTGCCTTTCACTTACAGATTAAGTCGTTACGACGTTTGTTGACTGGTTTGTATGGGGTTTGTTGGTGCTGTTGTAGGATAGTGTGCATAATAAATAGTTGCCGTATGTTAAGTACGTTCCAATTTTTATACAGCTCAATAGTTGGGAACAGTACTGGGCGGAAGGTTGCTACTTTAAGTATGGCTCTGTGGGCGATTTCAAGCGGCTTTTGTATCCTTTCTCACATGAGAGGACATACGGGGAAATGAGTTAATATGATTGTTTAGTTGCCTCGGATTTCTTGTTTTTATCCATGGAAGCCAACAAAGCATTTATGAATAGTCAGAATCTACCAGCGCACCGGTTCGAACTGCTGCTTCCACTGAGAAGATCCGGCAAGAAACTCAATGGTTACTGTTTTCAATGAATTAAAGATGGTGTATATTTTCAGGAAAAGCAACAAAAATATGAGCAGAAATAATCAAATCTCACTCAGATTTAGGTATTTAAATAAGAAAGCTAGTTTGGTGGGGTGTGCATACCTACTCATACTTACATCAAATTAAACGTTTACAAACCAAAATAATAATTCACAAACAGGTGGATAAGAAGATAATTGCTTTGGTGTGATGCCTTCCATGCTAAGTAAATGAATAGGATTTAAGGTGAAGGCGCCTGTCTAGCCCGCGAAGATCAAATTTTTTGAGTTCTTTATGATTTTTTTCAAAATCTGACAATAATTAAAGACAAATTTTGTAATTCGCGAAAAAGACCGTGTGCAGTGCATTTATTAATACATTTATTTTACTCTAAATATTATCACGGTGGATATGATACTAGTAAATCACTAAATATACAAAAATTGCCAGATTATCTGGAAAGCTGTCGTTCTTGAAATGTTTTAGAGTAAGTTGGATATATTAATAAATGCACTGCACACGGTCTTTTTCGCGAATTACAAAATTTGTCTTTTATTATTGTCAGATTTTGAAAAAATTCTAAAAGAATTCTAAAAATTTGAACTTCGCGGGCTAGGTGGGCGCTTTAGCCTTAACGACAATAAGTTGCATACCATAAGGTGGTACCTCTTATACGGTGCATGATTACTTCTACAATCATTTTCAATTATATTGGCTTCTGTTGTTTTTTTTAAACAAACTCATTTCAAACAAAACCTTGCATGCGGGTTGCCACGGTGAAGGGCAAGAAACTGGACAAAAAAAAATTGTTTGGGTCAAAGGTGGAAAGTGTTCATGGGTAAATCCGAATCATCTGAATATAAACTTGTTAAGTCAGTTGACTGTCTGTTCCGGTTAATAAATGTGTTTAACTCAATGAATAGATATGGAACACCATTTTTTCTTCTAGGCTCTTGTAGTTCCTGTAAACTGGTCTCAATCTCATCATATCGCATAGTATATTTTAATTATATATGCAGATATTAATGTAGGTAGGTACGTTTTGATGGTATTGTTTTATTTTATGTTATCTTGTGAAGTAGGGACATAAATAAATAATTTTGCCCTTTTGAAGTCCCACTCCTGGGCACGGGGCTCCCCTCACTACGAGGGGGATTCAAGCCGTATTCCACCACGCTGGCCGCAAGACGAGTGCTTAACCAATCGGCTATCACTGCTTAGGTGCTTAATTAATTTAAAACAGAATCAATTAAGTAGGTACAAGAACAACATATTAATTAACAGTGAGTGATAAGGTTTTTAATTCCAAAAAAGGTTAATGTTTATATGTTATTAAACTCTCTAAATACATACTTTATTAACCTACTTGTAGTAGTTACATACATATTAAAGATTGCACCGGTAGAAATATCATTCTTTTTTTTTTGTACAAGCTGTGTTTCCCTGTCATCAGGGTAAGTTTTAGAATGTATTTTATTTTGTTTGTATATATCTTTTTAATGTAGTAGCATTGTTTACTCAATTGGGAATACTTAACAAAAAAAAAATTGCTGGAACTGCAGGGTTAAGAGAGGAGACCGTCAGCTCTACCAGCAGCTCGGCCTACCGCTTTGAACGCGGCTCGGCGGGAATCGCAGGCGGAAGCTCGGGGAGCTCTCTAAGTTCAGCTTGGACCTCATGGGTCCTCCTAACTCCTCTGCCGTCACCAGCATATCCCCTCCGGCTCCGCCGCCACAGCCCCATCTCCATCTTCCGAAAATTAATCCGGATGTATTCGGAAATTCTCCCCGTTATTAGCGAAACATCGTAACGGTTTTATAAGTTAAAAGCAACATCTGGCAACCATAAGACTATTGTATTATGAGGCTCCTTTCTCAAACTTATTTTTTTTGCAAGATGCACAGGCAAGGCAAGCAAAACAATACTTTATGGGCCCTCAGATGCCGCTTCAACATGAGATAAGTATTCTATTTGTTATCCAGGTTTTAGTTGCATATTATACAATAGACTATTCGAGCCCCTTGGTTCTATGACAAGTAAAAAAAAAGTCAACATACCCTTAATTAGGCAGACTCTGTACAAAAACACTCATCTAATAGCTAACACTAAACATAAAATTGGTGATGATACTTGTCTCGTCATCGGTGCGTTTGATTTCGTCTTTAGCTATCGTAAGACTTTTTTTTAGATCGTTTCCACTTTCAAGAGCTTCCTCCTGAAGTTATAGTATCTGTTTAACAGTATACCACGTCCAGCCGACGATTCTCTGTTTTTGCCCTTGGAATATCCTGCCCAAACCTCCTAAAATATTTTTTCCTATTTTAGTATTCATTTGAAAGTCATACGTAAAGCGGCTATTACACTACACAATTTTTAGTATCTCGATGAGAGGCTGCGCACGCGCTACGTGTTCCGAACCACGACGGTGTCTGATTTCAAAATTATAAGCCGACAATCGAACACCCCATCGAGCTAAACGACCTGTTGGGTATTCAACTGTAGGAACTATTTTAGAGCGAAGTGATCGGTGTAAACAACAACAGTATGACCATTTTCTATGTAACAACGCCAATGTTCCATAGCCGACAAAACAGCAAAAGCTTCGCGCTCGGTAGCGCTGTAGTTACGTTCTTGAGTAGACAAGGATTTGCTCATATAAGCGACGACTTACTCCTCCCCGTTGACTTCTTGAGTCAAGACAGCACCGGTTCCATAGTCACTCGCATCAGTGTGAATTTGGAATGGCTTATCGTACGCCGGACAGACAAGTACAGAAGAGGACACTAGGCATTCCTTTAGTTTAGTAAAGGCCATGTTAGCATCCTGTGACCACAAAAATGGAGGGCCTTTATTTCCTTGCGAGGTTAACTTGTTTAAGGGCGCGGCCAGTGTACTGAAATTCGGTATAAAACGACGGTACCAAGATGCTGCGCCTTAGATGCGCATTAGATGTCACAGTCTATCTATGAAATTTACGTTAACAAACTGCCATCTAGTAATACAAACTTGAACTCTTTACGAAATCCAATTATTAGTTTTACGTCTCTGAGTACTAGTGAATGAGGTATTAGTTCCTAAAATATACTCCAGAGTGAGCTTTTATCAATGAATTTATACACATATTTATTTATCATTATCTTGTCAAATTTATTTGTTACACTGCTAATTACTTTAAAAGGCCCCATGTAAGGTTGTACAATCGCGTAGACTATGGTTGTAAGTTTTACATCTAGGGCAATGCGGCCGTCTATTATCTACATAATTTAATGCGTTAACTGGTAAGCTCCCGTTATTATCGGAGTTTCTACCATAATTTGGCCGCGCATAATTACCGTTGTTACCGTTGTTGTGCCAAGTAGGTTTTCTAACACCGGAGGGACGTCTAGTATAAGCGAAGTCCGGTGCCAAGGTCTACGCACTAACTTGCGGTGGCTCTTGGAATTGTTTTAATCGCGACTGCACGCTTTCATAATTCCGGCACAGAGTTTGCAATGTGTCTATGTGTTCTATTTTCGGTGAGGAAGCGAGTGTACTGGCATAGCACGGCCTAATTTTATGCACAATAATTTCTAAGCGATCCTCTTCCGACAAGAATTTGCCCAAACGGGAGAACATACCTGTCATGATAGATATATATATATAGTGTTATATTCACTAGCTCACCTCAGGGTGAGCTAGAAAATATAACACTATATATATAATAGTGCAATAGCAGCATATTTTAGTGCCAAAAAACAGTGTGTGGATGCAAAATTGTTAAATATTAATTTAGAAAATGAAAATTTTAAATTATGAAACTTAGAGCTTAAGTTGAAAAACGAAAAATTAATATTAGAAAAAGAAAAATTAACTTTAGAATTAGATAAGTTAAGGAATCCCTGATTATTTAATTTTAATTTAGAAAATGTATAACTTTTAGTTTTTTATTATTATTTTGCATGCAATTGATATAATATCCTGTATATAACATTAAGGCAAATAAAGACTATCTTTATACTCAAAATTTTATATATAATTGTCTAAGTAGCACTAGATAGTATAGTATCTTTATACTAGGTATTGAAATATTTCAGAAAGTTTCTTATGTGTTGTAAATAAAACATGTGAATTACAGCTATGTTTATTTATTTTCTGAATACCTACAAACTTTCTTCTGTAATATAAGTACATACAATAAAGTATATCACTTTCATCTGCTACCGGAAGTAATTATTTATAAGATCAGCTCTTTCCCGGATGTCTTGATCTTCATTATTTAAATATTCTATGGGCTCTGCTGGTGGAAAGTCCACTTCTGCAGGAATTTCCTCCAGGTTATAACTCCTGCAAATGTTGTGCAGCACTGCAGTGGCTATTATTACTGCATGGGTCTTCGGCAATGATAACCGCATTGTAAGTGCCACAACAGGAAATCTTCGCTTCCAGATGCCAAAGGTTCTAAAACAATAAAAATTATGTTGTGAAAAAGATGATGACTGGGTAGCCTTGGCTAGCTTCTATGAAACCATACTATTTTAATAGTTACCTTTCTATGTTATTCCTTGTTCTAATATGTGCTTGATTATAATTCTGTTCTGCTTCGCTCACAGGATTTAGGGTCTGTTTGGATAAGCACTATCACCTAGCATCCAGCGGTTACCAAAGTTACCTGCATCACATTGGGCTGCAAATATACAGAATATAACTAATATCAAATAAGTAATATTCTTCTTCTCATAGTGCCTCTCCAACTAGTGAAGGTTAGCAGTCAGCTCCGCATATATCTCTCGGTCTTTGGCGAGGTTGAAAAGCTCCGCTGCACTTGAGACTAAGTAATATTACCATCACAAAACAGTGTATGTAGTAATATATACATACCTCTAAGGATAGAGTTGTTGAAAATTGTGGCATCATGTGCTGAACCTGGCCACCGGGCTACCACATTCATAAATTTTAAATCAGCATCACAGATTTCTATATTCTTCACCTATATTATGACCTAAAATAAATCAAACAAGAATTACTATATTAACTTATTTTAAGTTATTTCTACATGTGTTATTAATTAAGTACTCACATGGTGACTGAATACGTATATGAGTGCAATCAATTGCAGCAAGAACTCGAGGGAAGTGTCCAATTCGGTAGAATTTTTCTGCACTTTGTTGGTGAACATAAATGTACTGATCATACAAGGTCGAGATTGCAGAAGATATATCACGAACTATTCTTCCCGCTGTTGATGTAGACACTCCAACAAAGTCGGCTACAGATATCAACATTGTACCTAGTGCATAAAACCGTAACGATAGCAATAGTTGATGGAGTGGCGAAACACCATGATTCCTGTAAAATAAAATTATTAATGAATAAACACTTGTTGGATTCTTGGATTGTCAAACCAACAACAAGAGAGTTAACACATGAGGCTTCTAGTTTTAATAACTCAATGACAACTTATGAGATTATATACACAATTCTAACAATTGGTTTCAAAATATAAAATGCACATGTACACATTGTTTCTAACTAGTTTGCATACCTTGTAGAAGTTACACGGATAAACGGCATCAACTGGGGTAATAGAGAATTCACTGCAGCTTTAGATAACCTAAATCTAAAGGTGAATTCAGCATCTACAAGACCTTGCATGTAGTTCACCCTTTTCAGTCTTCGTGAATCAGCACGTTGTCTATCATCAGCGTCGCTGTCGGTGTCCCAGTCGGATAACAGAGCAAGGACCTCCATATCACTATCATCACTATCACTTGAAAATGCCATAACTTGTGCCAAATCGTAATTACTATCAACGATTACTTTCTTACAATCCTCGAAATTTCTTGGATTGCAATCTGCGATTGTTTACAACGATCGAACCAAATGTCAAAATGGATAGATTGCTTATTGGCAAGTAAAAACTGACATTTCCGAACAGAGGCCAATCTTTTGTCTGTGATCCGCCCTCCCATAGACAGATTGGTTCCGAGGATATGCATATCAATCTACAGATAGGTTATTGGCAAGCATTTCCCGAAAAATGGATTGGAATATCGATCTTAGATGGCAAAAATTGGATCAGGATTGATTATTAATCTTGGGCGTAAAACCCCACGTGGACTTACTCCCGCCTTGCGATAGGGCCCCAGGCAAGCTTTCGCACACATCTGTGACCCTTAGTCGTAGTTCTCCTGACTAAAGTATTTTTTTAATAAAACTACGATATCTTCCCATGATACTTTGTCCTTAATGCAGCGGTACCAGTGCAGCGCATCGTCAGTGAAAATCTCATAAGCAAAAGAAACTAATTGTTCTTTAGGAATCGATCTACTCAGTATGAACTCATCTACTTTTTGAATAAACGCTCGCACACAAGTTTTTCCAGAATATTTTAACCTCCCTAGTTCTGAATAAATTTTCCGTTCACACGTAACAGAGACTGTGTGCGGTTCTCTCACGGCATCAGATGTGGCTGGTGTCTTCGGAGTCGACTGAGGTCTGAGGGACGACAGCAATTTATATTGGGTTTCAAATAAATTATTTTTTTCCCTAAACATCTCGTGCACAAAGAATACCGAATGATCAATTCTATTTAACCTATGGTAAACGTGATGCAGCAAGTTCTCTGTACGTAGAAATAAGTTCCTATCAAATGTACTCTTAAGGTTAGTTAAGTTCTGTTGAGATTTTACTAAGGAATCTTTGACCGCCCTCAGGTCCTCCGACGGTTCCAAGTGTGACTCGAGGATGTCCTCCGCAGGAGCAACCACAGATAATTTTGTAATTTGTCTTCTAAGTTCGAGAACCGAATCTGCACTAGTACCACCACGAATGGCTACTTCATATTCCAGGTCCGCCTTTTGTAACGACAAATACTTTATCAAGTAAGACATGATTGAGGTCCAAATGTTCAACTGATAAAAAAAAAAATTAAAAAAAAAAAACTACGACTAAAGTTCAAACTAAAAAAGACAACGAGTAATAAGGTTGAAGATGTATGACCTAAAATATCAACGGCCACTACGCAATAATAAAAAAATTGAGGGTAGATTCACACCGTTCGAAAATTCCGTTGAGAGAATAAAATACGTCTATACGAACGTTAAGTTAAAACCGAATAAAATTGGTGAGTGTGCAAAGCTTACAAAACACTTAAAATGAGTAAGGTCGGTTTACTAACCTGCACACCGTAAGTTCTAAGGCAAGTGTTTTTACGTGAAAAAAACAGTCAGTCAGAAAACAAATAAAAAAAACGGTTCTGCAAATTAGTCAACCAAAAGCACTTACCATGTCCAAATACAGAATATGCCGTCACCACAATACTATTAATCGCTTCAGATCAACAGAACCCACACAGCTCAATCAATACGTTTACAAAGATATTAAAAAAATATATACAAAAATTAATTGCTCAAAATTAGCTGAAAGTTGCGCAAAATTACACAACCGAACCACTACAGTAGGGCGCCACTGTGGCACTCGGATTTATAGGTGACTAACGTGGTAGTCGTTAACAACAAAAAACATCTTATTTAGTAATATAGACAATAAAAGATTTTCTCGATTTACAGGTTTATAAATCAAAACGGGTAACATCGGTAACATCTGGAGCTCTTTGAATGCCCCTGTTCTTGCTTCTTTTGCCCTTGCTCATGCTCTTGCTGTTGTTTTTTATTAACATGCTGGTTCTTCGAGTTTCAGTAAAATGCGCTAGTTTCACTTGGCTTTACTTCCTGTAAGAACTTTGTTTTAATAGAATCTGCACAAATTTTCACTCCAGAACTCTCCAGAGCCATTACATCATGGGCTTGTATAAATCCGGCAAGCCCGCCAGCATCAACGTTCCAAGCCATTCAAGGTCCACTTTAAAACCAATGATTCGTAAACTAAACTATATAATTACATAGCAGGTATGAAATTTACTAGGTTGAATGCAGGCTTAGTACTTAATTCAAAATTGGATTAACTATTTATTAAAAAAAATAAAAATTATAAAAATAAAAACTATTGAAATG
This sequence comes from Notodonta dromedarius, assembly GCA_905147325.1. NCBI lineage: Eukaryota > Metazoa > Arthropoda > Insecta > Lepidoptera > Notodontidae > Notodonta > Notodonta dromedarius. Next base: position 3,131,426 of record LR990187.1, read on the forward strand.
AGATATTCTTGGTTATTCGGTAGTTTACAAGGGGAGGTGTTTGTTATGCAATATAAACTCAAAAAGTCAGAAATTAAGTAGGTAAGTGGATTAGTTACTAAGTGTAATAAGCAAAGATGAACATAATATGTTCATCTATCCTGAATAACAATAATATATCAATCAATTCCTTTTGAACTACATGACCTTTTAATAACATTTATTCGTTGATACCTTGCTACTAGTTTTCATGGACCCACCAAACACTACACGGCATTTAGTTGTCTTTTTTATTTTTATTAATACCAATTTTATTACAATAATATAGCTTTTATTCGTTTTAGTATTTGTTTAATTCCACCTCTATCATAATAAATCTCTTTATTCACATCCTCATTCCTCCTCTAAAATGTCTCGAATTCACCCTGCGCAAGGTTTGGAGTCTCTGACTGTGAGGATAAAGGACTCAGTATTTGATGTCGTTACTGCCGTTTGTTTCCTCTTGCTTACCCGTATTGTTTTACTTTGGTTCTTCGGGATGATGGTTGTCCTGGGTGTTTCTTCTGCTATGGCTGGTTTAATGGATTGACCAAAAATAGAAGACAGTTTGTCTTTACCTGTCTGAATTCGCTGGCACTTCTCTTCAGATCCTGACTTTTGATATAATGGACATGCAGTTGGAATTGTATCTGAAATTGGTTTTAGCTTTGCATTGCTCTTTAATATTCCGATCTCTTTACATAGTATACATATAGTTTGGTTTTGTTTAGATATATTCATCTCTTCCATTTTCTTGATGATGTCTGTTAAATGTGGGACCATGACTTTCGATTCGCCGAGTTCTATTATTTCCCGGCCTGTCTTAGTCATCAAGAGCGCCTTCGCCTCTTCATCTCTACAATGCATTTTAGACTGTGGAAACGAGCTGGTGGAATCGTCTCCCTTTTTATCATGAGATAATGGATTCCATTTTATGAGTTCTCTCTTATAGTTAGTATTTATATAATTCTTTGATATTTTTTTCCCGGGGATACTCTTGTCCATAGCATCTATTCTTATTTTCCTCTCCTTATTTCTCTGTTCTAACTCTTCATAAGACGTAGATGGCACTAATACTTCCTCCCCTGATTCAATGATCTTGTCGTGCACCATGCGCTTAAATTCTTCTTTTATGTCTTTCTTATCTCTTTTAGTTTTACCTATTTGTGCGAGGGAACCATCTGACTCCTTGCAAGGAGTATTATCAGATGGGGGTTTTATGATGGATTTTGCTTTCCGTTACGGCCTCCTTTTTCTTTTACTAATATTAGAAACGTTGGTCTATTCCTGTATTGGATCTGGATCCTCCGAATGCCCCATATGAGGATCACTGTCATTATCGAATTTCTTCTGAGATGGCAGTATGTTGGATTGTCCAACATTTGTAACCTTTTTTGTTTTTTTTTTGTTTTATTGTCTATGAAAAAGTGTATTTTGTGTTTTCTTTGATTTACTGTCAATTCAATAATATACGTGCATAAAACCTAACTCGTGTTTTCCTATCCGGCTACCTATGGCAAACATTTACATAAATTTAATAAACTATATCGTCAATCCAACATATTTCCACAACAAAAACACGTCACTAACACTTGTTATAGTAAAATTTACGTATACGATTGTAAATACACCGTAATTGAAAGCTTAAATCTATTTTAATACTTAATTTACAAAAGATCGTTTCGGGATACGACCGGTGGCCAGTGTTGCCACACAAAAGAATGCACCACTCTCACTGTCGGTACAATAACATCTTGCAGCAATTCCAAATAACTTGCGCCGTTTGCCCTATCGAGGATATAGGCGAGCTCTCCAGGCCCACATGGTGACCACGTCTCTTGCGGACTCACTGTTCGGGACTACATTCTTCGGCTCGTAGCGCGTATTGTTCACACGCCATAAATGCCGACGACCTGGCTAGACTTAAGTCTTTTCGTCGGAAAATATGGCGTGTGAAAAATCGTAATCCCTATAATCTCGAGCAAAACGAACTCTAGCCGCTTTGTGGGCATCTGACAATGCAATTTTTCTGGCCGGTTTCCTATGTCGAATGCCTGCCCGACGACGCTTGCAAACCAGGGGGGTGACAGCTTTAGTTCCATATTTTCATAATATTTTCCAGATTATCCTCATTTTCATTATTTTGTTTGAAATCAATTACTAAATTAGATACTAAATTGACATTAGAAACATAGTTTTGAGAATGCTTAGATTCATTATTAGTGTACTGATGCATCCAGCAACAACATGGCCAAACAAGGTATTTTGTAACATAAGACCATTATTTAATTTTATGTTTCCATCCAATAATATTCTCAGCTCGGCCTCTAGACACTCTGTGGTGTCTAGTGACCTGGGTGCACTCCCCCTCTGTGCCCTCATAGTCCGGAGCTCGGACTGTACCGCTTCCAAGCGCTCCGTGATGGGCTGGAGCTGCTCTTCAGTCGAGCTTTTCTCTCTCTTCCTCCGTCATCTTATCTAAAAAAATCCTTTTCCTGGCATTGGCTTTCTCTCGTTGTCGCAAGTAGTCCGAACTATTTTTTTAACTTGCTTTTTCGGACGTTTTATATTTTTTCAGATGAGACTACATTTGCTAAATAATAAATACGGAGACGTATGTATTATTGAAACGCCATTGCATTTCGCACTGATGTCATTTACACAATAATCATGACATCCGTCATAGCTATAGAAACAATACAACATAGCAAAAAGGTCGCATATATACAACACTCCTTCCCTATTCTTGACCTAGCTACTTAACACATAAGAATCATAATATAATCGACCCTGGCCTGATTCCGTTTGGGTCTGGCTTCAGTAATTCCGGTTGGTTCTGAAGAAGCTTCCACAAAAGGATGTGGGTATCACAACCACAAATCGTCAGTGTCGTTTTGCCGAGTTCAAATGGAAGAAGTGCAAGGCTACCGGTCAATTACGTAGTGCAAAAAGGTCGCATATACAACACTAAAAAATATTAAAAAATATGTTAGCACAACATACACTAACTTAATTAACCAATAGTTGTAATAACAGGGTGCGTTAATGTGAAAGTCATTTCGGGAACGTCTTCATCATTTCGAGAACGCTCCGTAAAGTCGCATCCCGAAATTTGTTTTTTATATAAAAATATAACTTCAAAAAAGAAGAACAACAATAACTATAAGAGCTTAGACTTAGTTTATTAGTAAAATAATCTCAAAATTAGATCTCATCACAGTAGGTCAGTTACGTTAATGGAACCTAGCGTTACGTACAGGAAATCTTTAGGGCGTGTACATAATATAAATATTATACAGTCAAACTTAAAATAAAGTTATACAATCATTCTATAGGTGAATACCTATATTATTTTGATTGAACCAATGCTTGTACATTACTATTATTTATAAAAGTAAACTTTTACCATGAATATATTTTCCAGCGGGGTCATTTGTGTAATTAAAGATAACCTTTTTACTATTGCCACAACCAAGTAGCGTGTGGTGGTTATACGCAGAGAGAAAAATAAAACTTCACAGAAATGATCACTACTATATTGTTACAATATAGTTGTTCCATTAAACAATGTTATCACCAAAGATGTCTCATAAAAACGGATTAATTAAAGTAGACGAATTATGACACGTATGATTTAGATGGCACCAGAAAACGGAAGGGGAAGGGATACAGACAACATAGAGTAGGAACTTATTCACTATAACATAGATAATAGATTTTAAGGGATACAGACAACATAGAGTAGGAACTTATTCACTATAACATAGATAATAGATTTTAAAGCATACATGCACACACAAACAAGAACATTAATATTTACTAGTATTTTATCTTTATGAGACTAACAACTTATAAGTAACTTGGAATGCCTGTTTAAACTTATTACTTTCTCTTCTTCCAGTACTAAATTTTTCTTCAATTGCGACTGTAATGCAAATTTAGTTTAGATTGCCTTTTTTTAAAAGCCTCGTTCGTATTTTTCAGGATTTTCTTTATGTTTTCTCTAAACTTTTTTGCGCGCTCCTCCCCTGTGACTGGCATTTCGTCACTTATACCGAATATATATGAGAAACAGAAAAAAAACAATAGCAAAGCGCTTGCCATCGAAAGCCTATTTTGATATTGATGCAAGCGTACCGGCAGGTAGGCTCACTAGTCAAACTCAAAGCTAGGACCCAGCCTTACAATTCCATTACGTAACAATTACGTTCCATATGTACATAACGTTACTTAGCGGACGTTACGAATGTCTGACTTGGGCTGTTCGATCGTTCACATCACTGTACCATAGACAACTAATGGTTGCGTTAAAAAACTGAATTTTACGGATAATCAAAATTGCGTTCACTAAAATGGGTTATTCCCAAAGTACTCCAAAAAACGTTCCCAAACTACTCCACGAAATTTTTAATATGTTTTTTTATTAAGAATCATTGACATACTCCATGATAATATTAAACTATTCTCAAAGTACTCCCAATTTTAATCAAAAAGCAAATTTAGTACCAGGTTATTATGTTGCATTTTACTTTTAAAGGGTAGCTGACGTACAGTCAGGCTCAAAAGCTTTGCAAGTATATTTTTAAATATAAAGAAAAAAATTAATAAAATACTATAATATAATTCAACAATCAATATTTATTAATTATTATTCAACAATTAAAAATATTCAGAAACCAACTATCGATTTAATAGGCGGGGCTCTGGATTCAGAAGTCTAAAAAAACCCGAAAAACAAAACAATGATATTTGGCAATTAAGTCTGACATAAAGTGTTTAATAAATCTAACAATAATCATTTGAAAATATACATAACATATGTTAATGTTGTTTTAATAATACTTAAAAATCTAAAAGGCACAGTCTTATAAACACAAATTAGTCAGTGGGCTAAGGTCAGTGCTTCGATGGTTCATAAAAAAACAAATGCTAATATAATTATAGTAATGGGTAATACTTATTAAAAATGTATTCTATTACAGGCTCTGCTGTTGTTTAAAGCTATGCTAGCAGCGCGGCTGGCAGCTTGGCTGGCAGTACCAACGGCAGTTCGGACGACCGATCTGCCCGCAACTCAGCTCAAGGAAGCTCAGGCGTAAACTCATGGGTTTTACCAGCTCCGCCGCCGTTACCAGCTTCTGAAAATAAAAATGAATAAGTGTTAGTAATTATTATTAAGTTTTCCAAATGTTTTAATATTTATTTGTGTATTCGTAGTGTACTTTCAGCATGTTTGTAATTAAATATTTTATTGCTATAGACAAAATTTTCATTTATTATTTAGTAAAAGAGGCTAGTTAAATTTCGTAAAATAAAATATTTTTTGCTTTCCCATTATTAGAGAAATCCGTAAGCGGTTCAATAAGATAAAAGCAACATCTGGCAACCATAAGAATATTGTATTATGACACAAACTTATTTTTTTTTGCAAGAAAACGGACACAGACAAGGCAAGTAAAACAATGCCTACTTAATGAGCCATCGGGTACAATAAGTTAAAAACAACATCTGGCAACCATAAGAATATTGTTTTATGAGACAACCTTAAATTTTTTTGCAAGAAACCGGACACAGACAAGTAAAAAAATACTTTATGGGCCATCAGAATCCGCTTCAACATGAGATACCTATTCAGTTTGTTATGCAGTTTTATGAAAAAAAAAATTTTTTTCCAGTTCTAGTTTACATACAAAGTTCTTGCAAGTTCGATATAAGTTCTTATAAACTAAGTCATAGGAAATTAACAATGCATAATTATAATTACTCATGGCATCCACACTACACCACAATAATTACCATAAACGCATACGTTATCCGAATATCAATATGACACAAATTACAAACAATTTGTAAGAAGGTATCTAACAGTAGATAATGAAAGTGGAACACACAATAAAATAATATAAAATCAAAACTAAACTCTTAAAACAACACAGTAAATATCTATACGTATAGGTAATTAAAACATAAGTCATAAGTAGTAATGAAATAGTGTCCGGTGGTTTGGTATTTGGGTGTTAGGCAAGTGTAAATTTATGATGGTGTGTGTATGTATGGTGTATATATGATGTGCGGCTGAAGGTTTGGGGTATGTGTGAGTATTGGGTAAGTAGGGGTTGAATTCCATATAATACAGGCAATTAATTTCATAAAAAATAGACAATGTAGGATTTACTACAATATTTTAATTAACTATAAAATTTTATTTTAAAATTTTATTTGCATGTTTTACACTATTTGAGCCCCTTTGTTATATGATAAGTAAAAATATCTAAGTCAAAGACAACTTACTCTTATCTAGGCCGACTCGACGTCGTCGATGCTAAACCAACACTCGGCTGGCGGATGATGGACAGGTATCGTGCACCAGAAAAAGTTTATGCTTTAAAAACATTGTTATCCGTAACACATCTCGGCAATTGATGATTAAATGGTTTTCATTGCCATTAGCCACATGAGACCCACAATCGGCACACACGTCAATCCGTATAAAGTGGGTAGCGCTGTCCCATAGCCACACTGCCTCTCCAGCAGCTATTATTTGGTAATCTTCTTTATACAATATTCTGTTTATATCGATAACAACAACCATTTTTACTATTAAAACGCACTGACGAATAACTGACAACAGACTGAAGAGAAGTGACGATTATCTTAATTTATATTGAGAAGGTTTACTTTGTTAACATGTGCGACAAGAGCTCCCTTTGATCTTTCGGATCTCGTGTCCCATCTGTGGACCATTATAGAACACAATTTTTTGTACTGGGTTAAGGTCCGGATATCGAGAGGGCCACGGAACCGTGCGCAAATTAGATTGCTGCTGGATCCAATTATCTACCAAATGACAGCGGTGTATCGGACAATTATCTTGAATAAAAACTATTTCCGGAACTTCCGCCTCCGGATACACCACTCTCACTGTCGGTACCATCATGAACTGTGCATCAAGAGAGGTTGTTGCTGTGATTTGGTATCTAAAATTGAAGTACTTATTCTCTTTTCATCCCATCTATTCGAAAAGGACGACTTGGTTCGCCTTTAAGTGCACCCAAAGGTGGTGTTTTCTATGAGAAACTTTTAGCGGGCAGTAATGAGTTTTTAATCCTCTTTATAAGTGCGCCGCAATTATCTTTGCCGCACTGAAAAAATACTAAGGTTGAATCAACCAAATGACTAGTAAATTTTACTAAACTCACAGGTTAAATATAGGACCTATCTTCGACTTAAGTTGATTTTACTAAACAAAAACGGTTGTTTAATAACCAAATGATATTGTAGAATTTACAAAACACTTTAGTAAATTGTACTAGAGAGGTTTAGTGTGTTCTACCATAATTATTTCGTACTCTCTAGTAAATTTACAGGTTAATGTAGGACCTATCGTCGACTTTGGTTGATTTTACTAAACAAAAATATTGTCAAATTAACAAAATACTTTATTAATTTCTACTAGAGATCTTTAGTATTCTCTACTATTATTATTTTGTACTCGCTACTAAACTGTTTTTGTAACAAGTACTGACTGAATATTGTAGAATTAACAAATTACTTAAGCGAATTTTACTAAGGCAATTAAGTACAATTTACTATATATTTTTGAAAATTCTACAGGTTTGTTGAATTTATTCCTATATCCTTAGTAAATTTTATTGGAGAGCTTCTGAAAAACGCTACACGCAAAAGCTCCCTAGTAAAATATGTTATCCAAAATTGATAAAGTACCAGTTACTAAAACCACGTGGTCTAGAGCACGTAAATATAATTAGTTAGTACAATATACTGAAGTACAATATTTACTTATTGCTAAAACACTACACGCAAAAGACGCATCAAATGAAATATCCAAAATCGATAGTCCCAAACTTATAGATAAGAGTTCTTATTACAAAAACAATTTAGTATAGAAAACAAAACTTACTATTATAATATGTAAATTTACTGAGAATATAAGTCAGGTGAAAGGTGATTTAAAAACGAAAAGTCAATATTAATTATAATAATCTTTATTTAATGTTGTAATAATAGTAACAAGTAATGAATCCCCCTCGTAGTGAGGGGAGGCCCGTGCCCAGGAGTGGGACGTCAAAACGGCTTAATTAATTTACACTATTAACACTTAATATTTGCATTCAGACATAATGGAAACAAGTAAATAATAAATAAAGTCATGTAAAATACTTACATCTCAATAATTTTATACCTCTTACAGTAACATAAGTTAAATCTAAAGCAGTGTTTCCGCTAGGGGACAAATTGTCCCGCGACACGTGTCGCCCGACATGTCGCGCGACGTCACTTGTCTTCGCCGGACTGACGTCGCTCAACGTCGCCAGACGTCTCTAGCAACAGGTGTCGCAGGACATTTGTCCCTAATGAATATGCGGCCTAAAAGTACAGAAACAATATCAAGGACACTGTACATTTACTGTGTCCATTCCCAAAACCTGCGACACAGTCGGGTTAAGAGATCAGGGTCGGGTGAAAAGCCAGGTCGGCTTTTCACCGGAAAATCCCCGCGTCGACCTTGAGTTGGTCATTACAGAATAGCTACCCAGTTATGTGATGAAATAACCACTAGGTACATAAATAAATAAATAACCTACCTCTTACAAGTGCAGCAGCACTTTGCTGGCGTCATAGCTAACTGCAGCCGTCGACACTGGTCGGCGCTAGTTGTCAGTTCGTCGGTGGCTGCTGCTGATCTTGTCCGGCAGTAGCTGTCGACAAGTCGACGGCTAGCGCCTACCAATGCCGGCACCTGCAGTTGTAGCGAGGTCGGTGCGAGCCGTCGTCTTGTCGACAGCTATTGCCGAACAACGTCAACATCAGCATTAGCCGCCAACGAGCTGACGGCTAGCGCAGGCCAGTGTCGGCGGCTGCAGTAAGCTCCACTACAAATCATACATACATAAAAGTTAATACACCAGATATTTTTTGGACAGACCTCAAATTTATTCCATAAAAGTACTTTTGAATGAACATCTAAATGTGAGCAGCATCAATTGGATATTCCGCATCCAGGCAGTGAAATGTTTTAAAACAGATATCAAGAGCTTTCAAAAAGGTATCTACCTTGTAGAGTATATTATCGTATGAGACATAAAAGTCCTGTATGTTATCGTCAGTGGAGCCAACAACTATAATATCGTCAGTGGAGCTAACAACTATAATGAGTGGCTGGCATTTTAACCCTTTGGATGATTGAGTGTCCCTTCTGTAATTTAGTCGAGTGATGATTACTTCGCTATGGTTCTGCAAAGAAAACATACATTTTATTCAAATACAGGCAGTCCCACTCAATACAACACCTAGACTTCATAAAAACGTCCGTCTTTGATATAATAAAAGACAAATTCTATTTCAGAGAAAAATGAAAATCGGCAGACGATGCGAACTGATATAACAATAATAATAAATGACATGGTTTACAATATTTATTTTTTTACAAAATATTTTACTGTTTGGTTCCTAACGGTGCTCAAATAAAACAGTGGACTGTAAACACTGGTTATTATAATTATCGGTACAAACATAAACGGACATAAAGAATAAAATAATATTAAACAAGGCGCGCGAGTAGTGTCGTCGGTGGCTTGGTGTGAGGCTTGACCATCTTATATCGTTGGCACTCCCTAAGGCGTCGATATACAAACTCGAAGAGTTCACGATGTAGTCGGTAAACTCCATTTTGGTACTCCACTTCTACTGAGTCTTCGATTATGCCAAAGATCTCAGTATACTGATTCTTATTAAATAGCACTGGACTTCTCCATCCCAACAAGTTTGCAGTTGGTCTATGCTGCGGTAGCCTTGGCGCTGGTGCTGCGTCTGCATCTAAAGCGACGTCATCTCAGTCATTCTCAACCTCTTCTTCAATATTCGGGTCCTCGTATCCCTCTTCTGGAATATCCGGGATTTGCCGTTGTCGAACTCCTCTCCTTGCTCCTGCTTGTGGTTGAGCAACTATTTGTGGGGGTCTCTCATCCGGTAGGATGCCATTTGGCATTACAAACTCCACATTCCTATGATTCGCTGAAATAGCACAATCGCTCAATACACGATGCATTAATACTGCTGGTGCGATCAGTGTCTCATAGTCTCTGTGGGTGTTATGGTCCATTTGACCGAAGTGTCCTTCGTCGTTTGGCTCCTTTGCTTTGATTTGCTTCCTTAAGTGCAGAAATTATTTCTGAAGCCATTGGAAGCATTTAGAGGCTGTTTGTCATAGCTGATTTTAATTTATCAAATAATTTGTCTTCCATAATAAGCAATATTGCTCGTGTAAGTGGCTTTAAACTGCGCAAAACTCCAGTCCGTCTTTCAGGAGCCAAAGTAACCCCTTGAAGGAGAGCAATATGCTGATTTGTCAACCCATATTGAGAATTTTTTTGTGTATTCTCCTGTTTCTTAGAAGTGGGGACAAACCTACCATCTTTATTCCTCTTCACTCCTCTTTTTGCCACTGAATCTCTAACCTAGAATCTTGTGACTCCTGTTCGAACTTCATCATAGAACGATCTAAACAATGTTATCAGTTCCACAATTGGTGTACATATCAGGAAGTTTATTTTTATGTTGTCGGCCTTAACCTTTTCAATTACAGACTTAACAGCAATGTCGATTCCGTCTATCTTAGCAGTGTATTCAAGAAAATGCAAATGACCTGTCTTATCATTCTCCTCTTTACGTAAGCATGTATAAACTGTCATCAGGAAACCAGAAATCTCATCTGATATGTCTATATCCACAATGTTACTTTTGATATCGCCATCAATTGCTTTTAGCTTTCCCTCACCTAATTCATTAACTATTATATCCACAAGTCTCAATAGTTTATCTCTACATCTCTCTCCTTCATAATGTTTTCTTCCACATCCATTTGCTAAGTACTTGGGGCTGACATATTTTATTATAAGAATAGAAATTTTACTTTTTGAATTTTTAAAATCTGTGTTTTACACCCGTCGCATCCGTGTAGTCACCCATCCCCATCAAGTACGTCGCTGCACCTGACGGAACCATTACGTCGTAACCGTTTACGAAATGGATTAATCGCTCTTGTGCGATACTTGCCTCACCGTGTTTTTATTTATTTATTTAAACTTAATGCACAAGTAAAAACACAATGTACAAAGGCGGACTTAATGCCTTAGGCATTATCTACCAGTCGACCTTAGGGTGGTGCAGAAACAACCAGACGGGTGCAACTTAAACGAGAGAAATAGAGAGGAAATTATACCTATATACATATATTGATAAATACATAGATACATACATACATATAAAACAAAATTGTTAAGAAAATAAGTCCAACGAATTACCGCTGTGACGATTCTACCAACTTCTTGCGAATGTGCTCTCGTGCCTTCACCTTAAAAGACAACCGACTTTTTTGCGCTATCGTAGCTACACGGTACCACCAGAGAATGTGGTGGTAATACGCATATGCGCTTTGAGGAACAGTCTGCCGAGGTCACGGTTAATAACATTTCCTGAATGAATTTAAAACGAAAAATAAATACTATTAGAAATAATATTAATACTATTAGCTCGCCCCGCTCCGAGTAGTAGGTAAGAACGTAGAGTAGTTGAATGAATCGGATTTTAAGGGTGATGCCAATTTGATTACTTTATTTATTATGTATTTTGTTCGCAAAATTGTTTTTTTCTATTTACGGTCTTTTCTTTTTTATTACTATTATGATTATTGATCACTAGCCCTACCTGTGTGTTAAATTAATGTCGCCATGGCAGCGCCACGCTGTATAATAAGTTAAAAAAAATATTCAAAGTCAACGTACTTTTATTTAGGCGGACTCGACGTCGTCAATGCAAAACCAACACTCATCTGGCGGATAGTGGTCCATATAAGCACCGACCACACGTGCACCAGAAAAAGTTGATGTTTAAAAGCATTGTTATCCGTAACACATCCCGGCAATTGATGATTAAATGGTCTTCATTGCCATTAGCCACATGAGACCCACAATCACCACACACGTCACTCCGTATAAAGTGGGTAGCGCTGTCCCATGGCCACACTGCTTCTCCAGCAGCAACCATTTTTACTATTAAAACGCACTGACGAATAACTGACAACAGACTGAAGAGAACTGACGATTAGCTTCATTTATATTGAGAAGAAAGTTTACTTTGTCAACATGTGCTACAAGACATCCCTTTGATCTTTCGGATCTCGTGTCCCATCTGTGGACCATCATAATAGCCCATATTTTTTTGTACTGGGTTAAGGTCCGGATATCGAGAGGGCCATGGAACCACGCGCAAATTAGGTTGCTACTGGATCCAATTATCTACCAAATGACAGCGGTGTATCGGACACTTATCTTGAATAAAAACTATTTCCGGAACTTCCGCCTCCGGATACACCACTCTCACTGTCGGTACCATCATGAACTGAGCATCATGAGAGATTGTTGCTGTGATTTGATATCTAAAATTGAAGTATTTATTCTATATATTGCTCGAGAACCGGCTATTCTGTCAGCAAAATGTTTTTTTTTTTACTCCAGGATCTAAAATTGTCGCAGCTGCTAACTTAAAGCCGTCAATAATTCATGTTCCTGGTTTAGATCATTATCTGTAGTCCGATTCACGTAAATACACACTATCGAAAAATCGTTGGCGTCCAGAAGTCGTTCGGTTATCGTCCTATCCAAGTTTGCTATTCACGTTTTCCTTCATCGTCGATTGATTAATGAAAAACTTTTTCACGGCTTTTCTAAAATGAAACCGGTTTCTTTGCGGCAGCAAGAGTTGCTCTTAGAATATATGCCTCAACTTTGCTTTTCTCTATATCATTTCTGGCTAGTTGAGCTTTCACTTGGCTTCGAGAAACCTCTATTCGAGCCCTCTCTATATCAGCCAAAACAGTTTTGGCTTTTTCTACTTCATTTTCTGCTGACAAAAAAATTTAAATATTTTTTATTTAAAAAGATAAATGTGGTGAAGCATTTATATACCTGTAGGCTCTTTAGCTGTTTTTTTTTGTCGACAGCATTGGTGCATTGTTGTTAAATAATCACTGAAAATACACACCATGCAGATATAGTTATAAATGTGCAAACAGATACAATTTTTAATTAAGAAATTAAATACATGTATAAATATAGTTTTGCCATTCTACTTACAGTGTTATAAGTTCATCTTGAATAATCTCTATTGCCTCTTGTGCTATTTGCTCCTCACTATAAAATTAAGTGTTATTTAGATATCTTGATATCAAACAAGTTCACTCATTATCTTATTGTTTGATTGTATTATTTATATATGAATAGTATGAATGAAAGTTAAAATTAAATATTAAATACAAACAACTAATATAGAAAGACTTTAAAACATTAAAATAAACCTTGGCCGCGTGGGATGGTGCCAAGAATGCTGGCTGCATTTCCTCGTTGGATCGATAGGCTGATTTTTTGAACGAGAAAAGAGCCAGCTCTCTTGTCACCCGTGGAGGCAATAATTTTGGGGGTTAAAACATTATATTCTCAAAGGCCTAGGGTTTCTACAGCAAATGGCACAAATACATAATTATTATTTAAAGAAGCGTATTTGCGCCGCTTGCCGAGATCCGCTTTTTCTGCCGCGGCTCCTGCTGCAGCCACTGATTCCTTGAGGTGTGATGGAGCCAGAGTATCCACACAAGTGGCATCCCACACGAGTGGGCGACCTCTCTCCCAAGGAATCAGGGTCATGCCATCGGGTCAAATTTAAATTGCGGTTGACCAAAATTCGGTCTAAATGCTTGTATTTGATTTTGTGGTGCGTTGAATTTAAACTGTGGTTGAGGATTAAACACAGGTTTACTATTTATCGCATTTGGGTTTGGATTTGTGTTTAATTTTGTCTTGTTCTTAGCAAGATAACGGGTCTGGAAGTTAACTTCCTCCATTACGACGCTTAATGCAATCTCTAATGAATCGCATTTATTCAGTCTCACGAATTTTATTAGATCCTCAGGGAGATTATAAAGGAATACATTCAATGACATGTCATTATAAATGATCATTTTGGCGGCTTTGATGCCCTCATCAATTAATAGATTAATTTTAGAAAACAGTGAGCTCCTAGTATTTTGTATCCTGTGGCAGAAATCCATGTATGATTCGCCTTGTTTGATTTTTAAATTTTCTAACCCTATAGCTATACAAGCCTCGGTTCTAGGGTCACCGAAGTGTTGTATGAATAATTCTTTCAGAGTATCCCATGTTGCTACGTTTTCACGTTCGCTAACAAGAATAGCTGCTTTGCCAATAAGCCTACTGGTTATGCTGTGGTATATATATGTTTGTTGAGCTAAGTTATTCTCCCTACTGGCAAAAGTCCTAACAACATATTCGCATTTAGAGATAAATAAATTTAATAATTTCTCATCTCCGTCGAATTTAGGGATTATTGCAAGGATTTCCTTAGGAATTAACTGTATGTTCATAGCCATTGTTATTTCTTACTACTAATTTACACGATTTTTATATTGAAAACAAAAAAATAACTTATTTTCGGCGATTTTTGTCCGATCCTATGTATCCGGCGATGCTTGTCCAAATACAGCCTATATACTACTCTTAACTTATGTATTCGGCGATGTTTGTCCAAATACAGTTGTATCACACAGTTCGGCGATTCTTGTCCAATTCTGTGGATAAGGGGCCCTAGTCTAATCGGCGATTTTCAGTCCAATTAGATGGGATAGACAGGGATACAATATGGGAAGCGAAAAGTTCTACTCACAACACGCTCGATCCCATGCCGATTCACGATCTTCCTGACGAAGTACTGGTGCTCGAAGACAAATTTGTTTGATTTTAGGGGTAGGTCCTAGTAGAACCCACGAAGAGAGTCCTGAAGGAGTCGATGCTTGTACTCGTAGACGGGAACACTTTTCGCGACACTGATTCTACCTCTAAGGCTGCGCCAGTCAAGTATGGGCAACCAGTAATTAAGTAAAAAAATACTTTATTTAATAAGACGTCTGCTCTGCAAGAGCGTGAAGATGTGAATGCCTTGGGTACATTAGGCGATTACTTATATACTATTTTGGTTGACATGTGATCGAAGACAATATAGACGTCTGGATAGGTTAATCTGATACAGACGTCGTTAGTTTCTCTAATGATATAATAAAAAGGTGTTTTTGATCTAAAACAATTAATTAAATGGTTATGACTTTAAATGGCGTGTCAACTGAGTGAAAATACTTATTTAAATGATTATTACTTATAATAGTTTATCGTTTCTAAGAAGCTACGTGACTGACATGGTTTGTAGCCGTGATTGGGGATATATAACTATCTATGACAGGCATTCTTTATTGTCACTCGTGTTTCTTTGAAATTATGACTTATGTAAAAAAAACTGTTACTTTTTCCCTTTGAATTAAATCAGACTATTGAGCTGTTCTCATCGTCTTTTTCTTATCTCCTGTGGCCCAATACCAACAGGTAATGGGCCCAGGCCACTTTATCGTAAAGCATTAAAATCATACAAAGTCATCTTTTGAATAGTTGCCAAAGAAATATATTTATAAAGCTACTTCAATAATGGAGTCGCGAAACAAACTAAATATTCAACAATTTAATGGTGAACGTTATAGCACGTGGGAATTGAAAGTATTGTGCGTTATTGATGAAGACATGCCATCGAATCCCGATCAGAAATGGCTGAAAAAGAACTTATTGGCTAAAGGTACGATAATCGAATACTTGGGTGACGCATTTTTGAATTTTGCAAAAGGTTCAGCTACGGCAAAATGTATAATGGATGACCTTGATAAAATTTACAAGAGAAGTTTGGCCACACAATTGTCAATTGGCACTGCGTAAGCAACTTCTCAATTTAAAGTTGCAACCAGACGTGACCTTGTTCCAGCATTTTAACAATTTTGATAATATAATAACTGAATTAATTTCCGCCGGAGCGAAATTGGATGAAATGGATAAAATCTCACATTTATTATTAACACTACCTACATCATATGATGGTGTGATTACGGCATTGGAAACACTTGGAGAAGAGCATCTGAATTTAGCGTTCGTTAAAACACGCCTTTTAGATCAAGAAGTTAAATTGAAAACTGAAACGACAACCGAACTCAAAATTTTACATACTTCCACAAATAAATATTTATCACAAAAAGGATCCGGTACTTACAAGAAGAAATCACAATATTATGTACAAAACAAAAGGAAATTTAATCAAGGAAATTCAATGCATAAGATTTCCAAATTATATTGCGATCATTGCGGTCGACGAAATCATGTCAAGAAAGATTGCCGGTACTTCAAGAAAATACAACAACACAGCGGCAGCGGCAGCGGTAACCATACATTAACCGCGAATGCTGCGCAACCCAACAGCAATGACGAGGGCAGTTTCGCTTTTATGTTTTCAAAATGTAAGTTGTTAAAATCTTTTAATGATTCTAACACTGATCAAATCTGTTTTCTTTTAGATTCCGGAGCTACAGATCATATTGTGAATACAAAGGACTTTTTTACATCATATTTTGAATTAAATAATCCATTAAAGATCGGCGTTGCAAATAATGGTACCACCATACCCGCTTAAGGTAAAGGAAAAATCGATGTTACCACCAATTTAGGATTTCAAGGATCAAGTGAAAATGTATTATATTCACCGAAGGTACCCTGTAATTTATTATCCGTAAAATGTATACAGGGAGCAGGTATGTTGGTGATTTTTAAAAGGTATGAAGTTCATGTTTTCAAAAATAACAAATGTTTAATGTCTGGTATAATGAGTAATAACCTTTTTAAACTATATTTCAAAGTAAATAAATCACAGTGCAATTTAAATTTAAATCAGAGTTCCAAATCTTATGAACTGTGGCATAAACGACTCGGTCATTTAAACAAACTAAAGTTTATTATATTAAAAGGATTAATCGATGACAGCCAATTAATCGATGCCATTAATCCTAGTGATGATTTGTGTGAACCGTGTATACTTGGAAAACAGTCACGGTTACCTTTTGCTAAGTCTAAAGGTAAAAAAATACTGGTTATTTCACTGTGCAGGAGTTTAGATTGGCGTTAACCTATGTTATAAAGGGGGTCCAATTATTTTATTTTCACAAAGAAATAAAATGCATTTAAGAAAATACAATTTTAAAATCAAACTTAAAGTCATTAACTCCTTTAATAGATTCAGATGGTGTCCTTCGTGTAGGTGGCAGATTGCAAAATGCCAATCTGGATTACTACTCGCAAAAATTTCAAATAATTTTACCAAAAAATTGTCATGTGACTACATTATTAATAAGGCAAGAACATCTAAAATTGATGCATGGAGGCCTCAAAGTTGTACCGAGTAGTTTGATTTTAAACTATCACATAATTAATTCCATAAGAGAAATTAAAAGCGTCATCCACAAATGTATAACATGCTGTAGGTATAGAGCGAATACTGCGCAGCAACTTATGGGCTCTCTACCGAGCCATCGGGTTAACCCAGCTCGTGTATTTCAGAAGGTAGGGTTATATTACTGTGGGCCGTTCGATATTAGACAATCTTCTAAAAGAAATGTTGCAGTTTTTGTCTGCTTTAGGCGAACGCTACACGACAATAAATATTGTGATAATTATCATGATATTTACTTTCGTATCTCGGGCCGGATCACAGCATACCCTACACCTACAATACGGATCGCGTCAGTACTGAAGCGTTCTTTGTACGAGCCAGACGTGATGGACCCTAGACGGAGGAAAATTAGAGCTTGTGTGGCAATAATTTTAGCCCTTTCTTTAAAAAAACGAGTAAAAAGAAAGCGATGGATGAAGAATTGGCTACAAAGGAGAGAAAAGTATACACATCTGAATTTATTGGACGAAATTCGCCTTCACGATGAAATGGACGACTACGAAAATTACTTTCGGATGCCTGGTGTCTGTTTTGGTAACCTTTTGGAATTGGTGTCGCCATTTTTGAGTAAACAGGATACAGTGATGAGGAAATCCATTTCGCCTAGAGAAAAATTGGCATTGGCATTGCGCTATTTCGCCACAGGTAGAAACTTTATGGACATGAGATTTTCGGGAATAATGTCGCCGGAGTCAGTCAGTCAGAGCGTCATGGATACTTGTGACGCATTAATCTATGTTCTTCGAGACTATATAAAGGTGAGTGAAATAAAATTCTGATTATTTAATGAAATTATTTATTAGCCCTTAAATGCATGATTTTTTGTATTACTTCCCAATAAATTGAAATAGATGGGAAAAGTTCCATAGATTATGGGAAAAATTCGGAAAAAAATCATAGTAATAAAAATATTGTTTTATTTTGAAAAACATTGTTGATGTATTTCTACATCATTATGCAAAATAGGTTCCAACCAGCTGACATGTCATGTCATGACATGACAATAAAGGAGGTATAATATCTTGATATAACTACTATTACAGGTGAATATCTCTAAAACAGTTACTTCTTGCATTCAGACAAAGAGGCACGTTGCATTTAGAGCATGACCATTGTGTAGTACCTTTGCAATAAGGTATTTTGCACCTAAGACGATTAGAAAAGACAGGCCAATGATCAATACTATCTTTCCTTACATCAACACTTGGAATTGGATGACTAGGACCTTTTTGTTTCTTTGCCTGCAATTCCTCGTCAAGAGAGGCATTACTTGGCCGTCCTCTTTTGCTGCCAATGGTTGATCCAATATTGCAAGGGGTATCAGCCAATTCGTTACGAAACTGACCAAGATTTGGCAGTTGTTTTTTTGGAATGCCCTTTGCAATGCGGTTCTTTTTGAACAACACCCAGGAATTTATAACGGCTAAGTCTAAAAGGTGGTAAAATAGCCGAAGGTACCATTTGCGACTCTTGACCCGGATGCGATAGCGTCCTAAGTACCTATCCATAAGGTCCACCCCGCCCATATGCATATTGTACTCTTGTACAATTTTGGGACAAGGCACTTCTACCTTACGTTTCTGTTTCTTGTCGAAACGCACAACTTTTCCCATTGGTTGAGAGCCTATGTAATTTGACAATAGCGTTACTACCTTATTGTCCTTCCATACTGTTGCTGAAAAATCAACACCGTCAAAGTGCGCCGTCCTTTCCTCGTGTGTTCCTCTAGGGACTGCTGCCTTCAATAAATCCTTCTTATCTGGTAGACGACAGTTCGGAAGTCTGTTTTGCTGGACAGTGCCGACGCAGTGAATCCCCTGTTTAGCCAGGTAATACACGAGAGGCAAGGAAGGGTAGAAATTATCAAAAAATACAATGTGATTTCTCAACCTCGGAATCACCCTCGCCAAGCGTAAAACCACATTGTTCGTTACTCCTAAGTCGGGTTCAGCTGCTGGTTTATCTTTCTTGCTGTCTTGCCCAGAATAAATTTCAAATCGGTATGCGTACCCCATGAGACTGCACAAAACGAAGAGCTTGTATCCCCATTTATGTGGTTTATTTGGGAGATACTGTTTGAGGAAATGTGCAATTTTTGTAGAGCACATTTGCTCATCTATAGAGAGGCGTTGGTCTATAGGTATCGATGAATACGTTTCATTTAGGTGCTCTATTACAGGTCTGATTTTTATGTAACCGGCCATGATCCGGGTGCTCTTTCGGCAAGTGCTTCGTATTGTCGTTAAAATGCAGCAAACTTCGTATTTGTTCAAATTTATTGACAGGCATAACGGTTTTTACAGGGTCGTAACCGAACTTTTCGTTCCAATACGACCGCACACTCGGAAAATGTTCAACGGACATAAATAAAAGAATTCCTACAATTTTTTTAATGTCGCTATATGTTATGTTGATCGGATGAGCTGGGTTTTTTTGGCAAGAATATAGATTTGTCTCATTAACAATTTTTTGTAAAAAATCCGGGGTAAAAAAATGACTAAAACATTTATAAGGGGTGTCCAGATCTAAAATGTTTTCATCTGTGGGGTTGGGTTCATAAGTTATTGAGGTTTCATCGCATGATAAGTTACCTATTTTCCAAATTAGTTTTCTTTTGTCAAACTGAATATCCTGTTCATCTTCAATGAGGAGAGGCGGATCGCTGTCTTCTGAAACTTGTCTAACTTCAGGAGTAGGTTCATCACTGGCTTCATCGTCGTTGGCAAAGTCTTCTCCCAGCAAATCCTCCATGATTTCCCTGGCGTCATTATAAAATCCTTCCTCATCGTCATTCTCATCATCCAACCCATCTTCAGACACATCACCATCTTCCAATGCAGCCAATAAATCCTCGATGTCCTTCTCTTGTAATCGCTTCGCCATCTTTGATAAAATTTATCAAAGTTCGCCATCCTTAAAAAAAATTGAATTGAAAGATATATTTGTAGGAAAAAGGTTCCATAACTAAAAAATATATAAATGTTTACTAGAATCACAGCACTTTTGCAATTTATACAAAAATAATAACGAATACTTCACAGAAACTCTAAGCACCACGAAACAAAATATTGAATGGCAATAGTACTGATTTTTCATAGTGATGTATTTATACATCACTAACAAAACAACTGATATTTCGCAAAACATACCATTATTATCAAAACTATGACATAAATACGTTACACTTACCTTTTATCCTTTTCAGAAACAATTTTTCGTTACAGTTTTCACCACTATTTCACAAAAAAATGCATTTGAAATATCCGCGGTAAACAGCGTAATAACTGTTAGGCGCCAAACATATGAAATACGAAGTTTAAAAAAAAATAACTGTGATAAGTTGGTTTTTGCGTTCAGAAATCAAACGTGTAAATATCAAATTATTTAAAAAGTTAAAAAATACAACTTGGCACACAGCATATTGAGCCATGGGCTGTTCAATCTTACGATGTAGATCTACATCATTATGAATTTAAGGGATATATTGCTTTAGAACAGGCTATTATGTCAGCAAAATGTTTTTTTTTACTCTAGGATCTAAAATTGTCGCAGCTGCTAACTCAAAGTCGTCAATAATTCATGTTCCTGGTCTAGATCTGTAGCCCGATTCACGTAAATACACACTATCGAAAAATCGTTGGCGTCCAGAAGTCGTTCGGTTATCGTCCTATCCAAGTTTGCTATTCACGTTTTCCTTCATCGTCGATTGAGTAGTGAAAAACTTTTTCACGGCTTTTCTAAAATTAAACCGGTTTATTTGCGGCAGCAAGAGTTGCTCTTAGAATATATGCCTCAACTTTGCTTTTCTCTATATCATTTCTGGCTAGTTGAGCTTGCACTTGGCTACGAGAAACCTCTATTCGAGCCCTGTCTATATCAGCCAAAACAGTTTTGGCTTTTTCTACTTCATTTTCTGCTGACAAAAAAAAAAAAATATTTTTTATTTAAAAAGATAAATGTGGTGAAGCATTTATATACCTGTAGGCTCTTTAGCTGTTTTTTTTGTCGACAGCGTTGGTGCATTGTTGTTAAAGGATCACTGAAAATACACACCATGCAGATATAGTTATAAATGTGCAAACAGATACAATTTTTAATTAAGAAATTAAATACATGTATAAATATAGTTTTGCCATTCTACTTACAGTGTTATAAGTTCATCTTGAATAATCTCTATTGCCTCTTGTGCTATTTGCTCCTCACTATAAAATTAAGTGTTATTTAGATATCTTGATATGCAACAAGTTCACTCATTATCTTATTGTTTGATTGTATTATTTAAATATGAATAGTATGCAGGTACCTAGTTACTGATATAATTTAATTATACTTACACATTTTGAGTTTGTGTCATTGACTCAAAGTTCTCATTATCAGGGTTAAAACCGCCTTGTCCTGCCTCTGTATCTAACCGAGATCTGCAAAATAATAAACAAATAATCGATTGTATATGATATGATATCTAAATAAAAAACACTGTTCAAACACAAATTGGTCTATACTCACATTAAAACAGATTCTTGCCGGACCGGTAACGGCTCAAATTTGTCAGGCCCTATGATAGCGCAGAGCCGTTCTTCGAGCTCAGACAGTGGTGGAGCATCGGAAGGTCCACCCCACCAGTCTGCCGCTGGCTCTGCGCTATTCTACGGACCTTGTTTTTGATCCGGCATTTGTAATCGTTGTAAAACTGAAAAAGTGAATACATTTTTTCATTAATATTTGCAGTTAAGTAAACAACATATAGAATTCAAGCTGAAAGCAAGTAGGTAATGTATAATAATTACTTTGTTCCAATCCTTGGCCGTACGATAGGCACAGTGATCCACCGCTTCACAATTTAGAATACTTGCGAGCTCGGTCCACAGCCTCGCAGATAGAGCCCGCTATTCCATACTGCGGACTCGACCCAAGGCAAGGTCCCAGTGCCTGGCCATGAATTCTATCAGCAACTCTTGCTGCCGCAAAGAAACTGGTTTCATTTTATTTTATTTATATTTTGTTATATTAATGGCCTCTTACAATTGGGTCAAGCCCAATATGATTCTGCAATGTCGAGTAACGAATAGCAAACAACAAACACAATTAATAACACATGAGTTTTCATACGCGAAGTACAATTGTTACCCTCTATTACGCATTTGTACGATCCAAACTGGAGTACAATGCTATATAATCTGGGATCCCCATGAGGGTAAATATAAGTTAATGGTCGAGAAGGTGCATACGAAGTTTTGTGGTTTTCTTTATAGGAAAATGTTCGGCTATTACCCATATTTGTATCCATCGCTATTCGTAACTGGCATGGTAGGCATGAGCACATTGGAGCTTAGACGTAAAGGCGGGGATACACATGCCAGTAAATCGGGAAAGTAGCTGGCATGAAAGTTACTAGCTCTCTTTGAGAGTGTGATGGTGGTGTTTCTGTTTCAGTGCTCGATTGAGACGACTGTTGTACCTGTATTTTTTTTTTTATAAATCAAGTGGTTGCAGGTAGTATTCGTTTTTTTATGTTTATATGTATTAACAGACATTTCGTTTTCAGATTCCTACGAGGCAGGAATGGGAAGAGATAGAAAATGGCTTTCGAAACAAATGGAACTTTCCAGGCTGTATTGGAGCTATCGATGGCAAACATATCAATATTATTGCTCCTGACGATACATCAAATTATTTTAATTATAAAGGAAGCCAGCCGCAGCATAGTGCTACTAGCATTGGTGGATGACGATTACTGTTTTTCCTATATTGATATAGGATGCAACGGCAGAGCTTCAGATGGAGGAGTGTTTGAAAGATCAGGCTTGAAACAAGCACTAGAAAATAACTCTTTAGCTATTCCTGAACATTCTGTTATAGTTGGAGATGCAGCTTTTCCATTAAAAAAATATCTCATGAAACCGTTTCCTACCAGGGCCACCCGAAGAGAAAAAGTTTTTAATTATCGGTTGTCAAGGGCTAGGCGAATTGTCGAAAATGCGTTCGGTATCCTTGTATCAAGATTCCGAATTTTTGAATCGTTTATTGCTTTAAAACCAGAAAAAGTTGATGTCATAGTATTAGCGGCATGTTTGTTTGCACAATTGGTTGCGGAAAACAACTAATACTTATATCACACAAAGGTGTGTAGATTATGAAGATATTCAATTCTACGTCAGATTTGATTCTTCTTGTATTTTACTGTAGGCATTGTCACGTGCTGTTTTGTTTTTTTAAAGTGAGCTAGTTGGGTTTCAAAGACATTCGTATTCTCTGTACAAATGAATGAACTGTATAGTTCTCTCGTCTCCCCATCGTGCCATATTGAATACAAAAACCAACAAAAGAAAAACTTGAAAAAACTTGACCTTCGATATCAAAACAAAAATCGTGCGCCTACGCCCACAACGAGTCAGCTACTGGCATGCCCGTAGCTGTCGCGTCTGTTCACACGTGCCAGGTTAGCAGCCCCCCGCGTCCCCTCCCTCAACGGGCATGCAAGTAAATCAAATGTTGTGCTAGCTACATGTATGATAGTATGCCAGTATTACAGGCATGCCAGTTAGCGTATACACATGACAGTAGCAGGCACGTGCAAGGAGCTGGTATGCTAGTGTGCAAGCTACGGGCATGTGTATCCCTAGCTTTAGTGCTTTATCTCACGAGT
Organism: Notodonta dromedarius; assembly: GCA_905147325.1. Taxonomy (NCBI): domain Eukaryota; kingdom Metazoa; phylum Arthropoda; class Insecta; order Lepidoptera; family Notodontidae; genus Notodonta; species Notodonta dromedarius. The sequence goes on from LR990187.1 coordinate 3,155,496, forward strand.
GCGTCTGGGCCATGATTGTGTATGTACACTACACACACAATCATGATTGCCCGGACGCGCTCGTGGGATAAGACATCTATACAAGTCGAAGAAATAAACAAAATATTTTTATAAGTTTAACTGAAAGTTTAAGTTGAGAATAGTTCAAAATAAGCGTCACTTGTTTGCTAAACTTATTGATTAGAAATATGATAAAGGATTTTTCATTTTTAACACATAACCCTAAAGAGCTGTATAATTTATGTGCTGAAAACTGATGTACAGCCTGAATAATAAAAATATTCTATTATAACGGCCATTAAAGGGTAAAAGCTGTATAATGGAATCTAGAAAGTTCGTAGTAAAGCCACGGGACCCATAATACTCTCTAGATATCTTTTAGGCTGTATAAAATCTGTCGCCATTTCCTAACAAATAACAACAAAACAAAATATGACTTCTTACATTATCTTGACGATTGCCGAAGTTATAATTATGATTATCAGCTAAATAAATTATTTGTGGTACCTATTGTGCAGTATTATTTAACAATCTTATGATTCTAACCTCAAAACCATAAACTTACTGACTTGTTTTGGTAATATTCCTCGTGAATTCTTCAGTATTTTGCGGGCGCGTGAATATTTTTCCACAAAACTATGCACTATTTCACAGTAAAAATGAATCGGCACGTTGAATCTACAATTGCAAGTCCAACATTTATTCTTGACTTATAACTTCACAGTAAATGTAATTCTCTTAAAAAACCAATGAAGAACTGTTATGTTTTTAAGAAACTTCTAATTGAATAACTATACGCCTATGGATTCCTTCAACACCATACTACAGCTCTTCTACAGCAATAGTACAGCCAATTTTTTAGCTATACAGCTACTATACAACTATAATAACGCATTAGGCTGTATAACAATGGGCCCAATTTTTACTTATAGAGGCTGTATAAGCGCTTATACAGCCCTAGTACAGCTTCACTATACAGCCTGTGGCGTACAAATAAACTAAAATACAGCTTTTATACAGCCTGTCGTGCTGCTTGGGTTACTTCATTAGATTTCCCATTTCCCATCTGAAACAAGTTTTGTTTATATTAAGTATGTTTATCCCAAAATACTAAATGTCTTCAAACACTAGATATCTTTGAAATTGTGAGCCCTGGACATTTGGCATGAGTGTAAGTGCATCTCGGCTTCACGGCTCTCGATAAGAACGCATTTCGTTGTGCGCGCAAGCACATTACGATAATGGTCCAAAATCTGAAAACATTTAAGACAACATTTTGTGATTTGCGAAAAACACAGTATGCAGTGCGTTTATTAAATTTATTTTACTCTAAATATTATCACGGTGGATATGATACTAGTAAATCACTAAATATACAAAAATTGCCAGATTATCTGGATAGCTGTCGTTCTTGAAATGTTTTAGAGTAAGTTGGATATATTAATAAATGCACTGCACATGGTCTTTTTCGCGAATTACAAAATGTGCCTTTTATTATTTTCAGATTTTGAAAAAAATCTAAAAAACCCCAAAAATATTGAACTTCGTGGGCTAGATGGGCGCTTTAGCCTTAATGTTATTCTTTTACAATGTTTCTTAGTATTTAATCGTATTAATAATTATTACAATTTTACATGTATTCACTCCATGTTAGTCTCTAAGTAGTCCTGTCAGTACGTTCCGTTATTACAGGACCAAGTCCCGGGGTGATATTGTAGAAGATGATTGGTTAGCCATAATAGAAGGAGCCCCCAATAGTGAAAATGTCACAAAATTTAATAATTATTTAGTTTCCACTTGGCTGGACAAAATCATTTTCTTTCTTCATTTCTTATGGAATTGCGAAAGACAATGTCATAAACAACTTGGTTGAATCGTGGCACAAAATATTAAATAATGTAATCATTAAAAAACGACGCTTTAAGTTAATTTGCAGCCCTGCGCATAATGCCATTGGAGTCATTTCGTTTTCAAATTATTTTTGAAGTTCCATGGATTTGATACTATGTACAATAGTGGATATAATTTTTTTGTGAAATGTATTATAATTCTGAGCAAAAAACCATTGCAGGCCGTCAAAAAAATTCCCATCAATGTTATTTTTAAACAATTAATTGCGATTAATTCGTGATTGGTGGGTCGCTACTGAACGAAACGTAAATTACAATTTGCTCTACCTCTAAAATATTAATCACATAAAATCAAACCAATAATTATGCAAAACAACGAATTGTCATGATCATTTCAAAAAATTAGCAAATATATATTTAATTATTTTTTTTTAATTAATTTTTTAATTTAATAAACACCTGAAAGAGAAAAGCTAGAAGAGAACAACAGGATACAGGCACCTATCAGTTGAATCAACTGCCTGCCTGATACTAAATAATAATAATAATAATAATAATAATAATTTCTTTTATTTCTTTATGTCTTTAAAATAAAAAGCAGACTGAAACGGAACGCAAAAATAAAAAAGAAGAAGTGAGCTATGGCTCGGTCACTGGTGATCATAGATAGAGGGTAGCAGTATTGCCAGAGCGTACTATAATTTGGCCATTGGCACGATGTACGATAGTGGGTACTTATATCAATTATGTTAAGTGTACGATAATTTTGAGCAGTTGTCTCCGTCTCCCTCACTCGCATACATATATACGCGGGTTTGTCATGGCGTGTTAGTCTAGGCAGACCAAAAACCTTTAGAAGTGTACTGTTTGCACACACTTTTAAATAACATTTAAGTCTGTGACTGTTTGAAGCTCGGTAAAAACGTATAAATCTTAGATTCCGACTGACTTCCTTTTTTTAAAGTAAATTTGCGGCCCTGTGCATAATGCCATTGGAGTCATTTCGTTTTAAAATTATTTTTGAAGTTTCTATGGATTTTATATGGTGTACAATAGCAGATATAAAAATTTCGTGAAATGTTTTATAATTATAAATGTATGCATTATAATAAATTTTACTTGTTGCCTAAGTATGACAATATATTAAGTACGTAAATTTTCTAAAAAAGTAGAAATAATTGATTTGTATTGGATTTTTTTCTTATTTTTCCTTTACTGGGGGAGGGGCTGCTGACTGGATTTGAGGAGCCAACATATGACGCAGTACGATCATTTTCTTGTTGACTTACGATAATTACACCTATTTTATCTGGCAACACTGGCCGCTATTCGCGCTAAAAACAATTTTCGTGCTATTTGTCAAGAACTTCTTTTTCGTGATATTTTGCGTCGACGTTCTTTTGAGAACGTTTATGTTGAAATAAAACTATTTTTACGGATTATATCGCGTTTATTTAATTTTATGTTCCCGACGTTTCTTATTCGACGTGTTTTATGTTTCGACGCGATATAATCCGTAAAAATAGTTTTATTTCAATGTGTAGTATTCGCGTAAATATAAGAAAACAACGTTTATGTTAATTATCTATAAAGATCTTTCTACAAAAGTGAACTTAAGTACTTGTTGTTGTTTATATAAAGCTGCTGATATGACAGTTTATTCACTGTGCCTCTAGATTCACCGTTACCCACTCTCCCCTACTGATCGGAAAGGTTAATTGGAAGGGTTAATAAACACACCTTATATATTTACAAAAAGGTTTATATAAAAGAGAACAGAAATAAAAAGCGGTAATGTAAAATTAATAAATTTAATTAAATTCTGCCAGCCTGCGCCGTTTTCTCTGAAAACCAATGAGACTTGATATAATTAATTACATAAATATATGTATACAAATATATATTATGATTAGGGGAAACGTATTTCAAAAGAATTTCGTCAAAAACGATGAAAGTGCACTGTGACAGACTAGGATGGACAGACTGGATGATCTTAAAAGGGCTCGTCTCGTAGGGATTACGGAACCCTAAAAAATAAAATACTTACTACTTGAGTGTGAGGTTTGCAAGTGCGTCCGCCACTCTCTCCATAGCGGCAGCAAGCCGGTCCGTTGCCCTTGCATGGGTGTATATTGCACCCGCAGTACGCCGCTCCATTGCATCGAGCCTGGCTTGCGCCGACTCTAGATTGCTTTGATCTAAAAAAAATGGTTATGTCAGTATACCTGATTTTATTCTCAAGATTCTCAAGAAAAAACTATTTTCAGCAAACAAAGATGGTCACGATTTACAGGACGGGTCACCGTTTTTTCTCGTCGACGGCGTCGCTGTGGCGCAGTGCGCGCCGGCAGCACTGGTGAATGTGCAGGTGGAGGTGGTGGAGATTGTGTAGGTAGAGGTGGAGGTGGTGGAGATTGTGTAGGTAAAGGTGGAGGTGGTGGAGATTGAGTAGGTAGGGGTGGAGGTGGGGTAGTTGGGGGTCGAAGTGGGGGAGGCAGGGGAGGAGGCAATACATCAAACTCCATTAAAATTTCACAATTCGGTTCGCTGAAATTAAATATACGTGAAATATATGTACATACATACAACAAAAACATAATGGAATAGATTACATGAACAATAAGTACCAAAACCAATAAAAAAAAAGTATTAAAATTAACTACTGCTGGTGAAAACTGCAAAAATTATATTAAATCATCATAATAATATAAGTAGTATTTTAGTTCACTCACACAAAATTCATCTGTGAAGATGATTCAACAGGCCATGTTATCTGTTAACAAAAACCAAAGAAAAGTTAGATTAAAATAAATACATTCAAATAATAACAAAGTATGCAACTTTTGCATGTGGATAATCAAAGTTCTACAGCATTCTAACCAACCAAGAACCAGCAAAAATAACAAGTGAATATTTAAATTACTTACAGGGAATGGGTCAAGCCTCACTCCAGGCAGTGGCTCCCCATCATCATGGCCAAGTATGTTCATAAGCCTTTCTAGGAGTGGGGTTAGGTCCACTGCACGTTGGAAAATCCTTTATGGATTCCCTCCCGCCTCGGGGGAAGCGGGAGGGATATGTGGGAGTCACCCGCACGACGTAGGCGCATGGCATACCCACTAAAAACCAACGGTGTACCACCCTCCGCCATGCAGTGGAGCGCCCCGGGTCCACTAAAATGCCCCGAGACGCCCCGGCGGCTTGGCCTGGTAAGGCCCCCTCACTGGGGGCGCGTCCAAAGGACGCGCCACTCCGACCTCAGGCGCTGTGTTGACACACGTAACACAGCGCCCCATCACGAGCCCATGCTGTAATGGCAGACACCCCCGTGCCTGCCACCAGAGGCTCCGCGGGGAGCTCCGCTGCCTCACGCAGTGCTCGACCCGCACTCCCGCTCAGCCATCAGGCTGGGCGACCAGGCCCAGGCGGGAAAGTCAGGGGATGCCAAAAGGCTTCAACCCCGACACTGCTGCGAGCCCCCTCCGCCAACAGCAGCCCGCCACGGGCCCTATCGCCACCCTCAAAATGGCGCCGCCGCCCTCCCACCCCAAGTCGCCTTGACTTGGCCAAGACTGCCTTGGCTTGGCCACCTCCTAAGGAAAATATAATAATATTGTAAATTGCACATGCATGTTAGTAGAAATCACTGAGTAAGTAGGTACCTATTGCATTATTATTTTAATTAAACTTACCTGTACCACGTAGGTCAGCCTTCTTGGCCTTGACCTTCCGCATCACTTTGGATTTAAAATCATTGTAGAACTACAAACAAAAAATTGAATTAGATAGTTATTTACGATGATAATAGATAATACCAACAAGATAAATAGAATGTAACATCATACAATTCTCCATCCGTCCGGAGATTTCTGAGGGCAATCGGTGCTCACAGCATTCAGAATTTTCGCGACTTCCAACCATAGCCGCTTAGTAACACTGCGCCGCTCGATTGACCGATTAATGCGGCCCAGTGCCAGCTCCTCATGCCGCTCCATATAATCAAGGAGGGCCTCCAATTGCAAATGATGCACCATTTCTAATAAAAATAATAATTTCGAATAAGCTAATTAGATATGTTATTTAGGCACATAAACTTGTTTAATTTAATCCATAAAATCAGTACTTACCAGCTCAACACACTTTACAAAAATCACGATTTTCTTCCCGCTTTTTAAAGTGTCAAATTTTGACATAAAATATTACCTAGGTACTTTCCTTGCATATATTAAACCTAACTACATAGGTACATATCTACTGAGAAGTAAAATACATATGTAGGTATACATATGTTAGGTATGAAGGTACATATATCTCCTTTAAAAATAAGTGGATAATTTATGCCCTAATATTTTAAACTAAGTATAATAACTAGTTTTATTACACTCGATAGACCTATAGTAACACCTAGAACTAAGTACCTAGTACCTACGTACCTAGTACTTAGTTCTAGGGGTTACTATACTAGTAATATGATAAACAAATAATAAGATAGGTAGTCAAGGACAGACACCGGTATTAAAGTAAAAAAATACTTTATTTAATTAGGACGTCTGCTCTACAAGAGCTGTGAGATGTGAATGATTCGCTGACAATGGTGACTTTCTTATATACTTTTACTGAAGGTTAAATGAAGTTCATGTACAATGGTGTTTAGTCTAGAGGTTAATGAAATACAATGCTTAATGAGCTAATTATCGTATAGACGTCTTAATGGTATAATTAAGACGTGTAATATGAGTGAAAACAATTAATTAAACGGTTATTACTAATAATGTGACCTTCAAGCTTATAGTTAACAGGAAATAACTGTATGTGGACGAGTATGAGGTAACATAACTCCTCCCTCCGTAAGTTCAAACTCTCTATTCGCAGAATGGTGAGTTTGATTCTTCCTGAAGAATGACATGATTTTAGTTTTGTTTTTAAACAGAATTAAACTTATAAAAATTACAAATATTACATAAATTACTAAGGTTCCTATGCTTATACTATGCATATTCACTATATAATTTTGATTGTCTTTAATGGGATCTTCACTTAACATATGCGACAAAAATTGCAAGTTGTCCAGGTCAGTTTCGTCCAAGTTGATGGGCTTCCGCTGGATGTTGCTCGGTGTTATGATATTGGGCAGGTTGAAGACCGGTGTGCCGTGGAACATGATGTGTTCTGCTTGTACTTGACGTTTTCTTAATACAATTCTTCCAACTCTGACTTCACAAGAGTCATTAAGGGTCATGATGTATGTGCCCAAAATATTATGTTGATTTATGTCCTTTTCACAGTACTCTGTTAAAAGTATATGGGATCCAGAGTATAGTAGCCATGTGTTTGATTGAATTGGCTTAATCTTGACATCCGAAGTCTCGACAGGAATTGGAGAACATGATGTGATCTTGTTGGCGAATTTCATCAGGTCTGTGATACACGTGTCATCATCCACTGGTGATATGTCAGTTTCATAGCAGAGGAGTTCTCCGTCTTCTACTTCTTTGCAAGGCTTGGAGAGTAGAAATGTTTTCAAACCTTTCGCAAGGAACTGGGTATATTTTGGAATTATTAGAAGGGTGGTATTTGATTTGGAATCATACATTGGAAAAGGATGAAGGGTATAGTAATTGTAAGTGTCTAATTGGACAGTTGGCACTGTTATGACAAAAGTCACCTGCTTTCCTTTTACATAGGTTTTAATATTAACACAGTGTTCTATCTTAATCAGATTCTCAATCTTAACTGGATACATTAATTTTTCCTCTTGTTCAACATCTTTTAAAATGTTATAAAATTCATCTATATCTAATATTGATTGATGTAAAATATTAACTCTACTAAAAGCTATGGCGGTCTCTACTTCATCTAAACGGATTAACAGTATTTGAAAGTTATGAATTAACAAATCGTAAGTATTTAAAACGATATTCTTAGTTTGCTGGAATTGAGTTTCATTTAAGATTGCTTCTATTTCATCTATGGTTTTACTTAACACGATGAAATTATTTCTGGTATTGTTAGTAAAGTTTACAAATGCACCTACTGTTTCTGAAATTATAGTCATCTTTTTAAGAATTGCATTTTGTTTAGTTTGAACTTCATTGATAAGATTGTCGTATCTTATTGTATCTTCGTTATCTAGATTTCCTGTGATAACCTTTAGTATAGAACCCAATGGATTAACTAAGCCACGTTTAACTCTAGAAGTGGGAACCAATTGATTATATCTTTCTAGGGTAATGTTTAAAATATATTCCGTCTGTAATTGGGCGTCCACTATACTACCATCTAAAATATGTATCTCTAGCTTTTCCTTTAAATACTCATTTATTTGATTATACTTATTGATGTTATATTCAATACTATCACTAACAAGTCCTAAATCTAAAATCTTAAAAATATGCCAGTTATAGAGGCTGATGTGCGCTTGACCTTGTTTAATGGGTAAGACACCCGGGTTTCCTTCAATCGGCTGAAGTTGAAGCGCCAGGTTTTGGGCTGCCTGAGTTGCCACCAGGAGCATGAACCTGTGAAGGACGTTTCACGTCTTTTAACGGAACTTTTGTATTTCTTTGTTGAGTTTGCACTGTAACAGTGTTTCGTTTAATGTCTCCTGTAATTTGGGCTTTAGTAAAGCGAGGTTTATCTTTACTACGCCTAACGTTAACTCCTTTTATAAAGACTGTATCTCCTTTCTTTATATTAAACTCTTTTTCTCCTCCTTGTTTCTTCTGTATTTTAACTTTGTTTTGGACTATTTTGTGCGTTAAGAATTCGTATAAGTATTTGGTTCGTTTTAAATGTTCTAATACTAATTTCTGAGTATAGTTTTTGTTAAAGTCTACATCAAATGTACTAGAGGAATCTGTATGTCCAAAGACAACTTCGAATGGCGTAAGACCAGTTGTTGAATGTATTGACTGGTTGTATGACATAATTGCATACGTCATTACTGATGCAGCATCTGTAATTTTCCTATCGTATTTAGCTATCCTGTAAATTTCTATGATTGTAGAATGGAATCTTTCTACAATGCCCATTGAATTTGGATTATGAGGAGTTCCAATGTGTAGGTCAATCTTATAAAACGTTAACATTTCCTTTAGTAAGTTGTTATTAAATTCTGATCCTGGATCTGCACTGATCTTTCCTGGTACTCCATAGATTGAAACTGTTTCTGGTGTTGATCTATTTGGTACTTCAAAGGCTTGTCCTAATTTGCTAAAGGCATCTACTATTGTTAGGAAATATTGTCCTTCTATTGAAAATAGATCTATGAAAATTTCTTGGAACGGTTTCGATTGTGTCTGAGTTAACTGTAATTCTGGTTTCAATGGTTTCCTATCGTACTTCATTTTCTTACATGTCTCACAAGCATTGATGATGCTAGCGACTGTTTGATCGAGGTTATTCCAATAGTAAGTACGTTTAAGATGGGCTATGGTTTCTTTAATTCCACGATGACAAGTTTTTCCTTCATGGTACTTCAGTACTATTTCCCGTTGTTCGTCTTCATTTTCTATGTATACTACTCGCTCGGTACATTCAAATAATTTAATAGAATCTTTTTTAAACAAGTGTGTAACTACGTCTGAAAATTGTTTGCGATGTCGTTCATCTTCGAAATATAAAAATTGTTTAACTTTTGGTCGGATATATTCTTTTAAGAATGTTTTGATTAGTTCAATGTTATTTACTGGTAAGTGAACTTCGAATACTTTTTGTTTGTCTCTTGATAAGTTCTTTACGCTACATTCATTTTTATTCCACGTATATATTAGTAATTGATTTGGTTTCGTATCAATGGCTTCCTTCAATATCGGTATATCAGAAGAATCCATGTTTTCATCGGAATGTATTGTTTCTATTGGCGAACTCGGTCTCTCTGATGCGGTAAGCGTTCTACTATCTATCGATGGAATTGGAAACGGTGATTTTATTCTATTGGAATTTTCTGATGAGATTGTTAACACTTCGTCCTCTGATGAGGAGATAACTACTGTACTATTTGATCCTCGTCTATCTGTATTTACTTTCATTGATAATCTGTCTGAATCTAAAGCGTTAATTTTAATTCGCGAAAGAGCGTCTGCGTTACTGTTTTGTTTGCCCGGTTTATATTCGACTTTATAGTCATATTCTGCTAAACGTAATCTCCAGTTTGTTAATCTATTACCTGGTTCTTTAATCGAATTTAACCATACTAATGGTCTGTGATCACTAAGTATTAAAAATTTCTGTCCATACAGGTACGGTCTGAAGTGCTTGCATGCCCAAACGACTGCTAGTAACTCCTTTTCGATTGCACTATAGCGCGTCTCTGCACCGTTAAGAGTTCTACTGGCAAAAGCTATCGGCTTATCACTTCCTACTGTTCCTTGTGACAGTACAGCGCCTATTGCAAAGTTCGATGCGTCCGTTGTTAAGAGAAACGGTTTCGTGAAATCAGGGAATTGAAGTAAAGGGGCATTAGTTAATAATTCTTTACATTTTTCAAATGCGTCTACATACTCTTTCGTGATATTAACCTTATTCTTTTTCTTTAAACAGTTCGTTAATGGTTGAGTTATTTTAGAAAAGTCTTTGATAAATTTTCGGTAGTATCCTATCAATCCTAAAAAGCTTTTAATTTCTGTTGGTGTTTTAGGTAAGGGAAATCTTAAAACTGCACGAATTTTATCATCATTTGGCTGAAGGCCATTTTTAGTAATCGTGTGTCCCAAATATAGGACTTCCTTTTTTAGGAACTCACATTTGTCTAGAGTGACTTTTAAATTCGTTTCTCTGAGTCGATTGAAGATCGTTCTCAGTTTCTGTATATGTTCTTCCAAACTTGTGGAGAATATAATAATATCGTCCAGATAAACTAAGCAGTGAATACCTTGCAAACCTCTTAGCACATTGTCCATTGCTCTTTGAAAGGTTGCAGGAGCTGTCTTTAGACCAAAGGGCATTCTTTTAAATTCATAATGTCCTGATTGTGTTGTAAAAGCAGTTTTTGATTGATCTTCCTTAGTTACTTCAATTTGGTGGTAGCCACTGGCTAAATCAAGTGTTGAAAAATATGATGCTTTACCTAATCTATCAAAAAGATCGGATATATTTGGAAGGGGATATTTATCGTCTATAGTCTGTTCGTTTAGTCGCCTATAATCAATCACCATACGAAATTTACGTTCACCTGAAGCATCTAGTTTCTTTGGCACCAGATGTACCGGAGCACTCCAAGGCGAATGCGATTCTTTAATGATGTCATCTTTTAATAATTTATCTACTTGTTTACGAATCTCTTCGTTTTCGCTGGGTGAGTGTCTATAAGGTCTTATGTATATCAGGTCCTCGTGATTTGTCCTGATCTTATGTTTTACCTGATTTGTAAAAGTTAAGGGAATCTGTTCGTTATAAAATATATCTTTAAATTCTTCACAAAGTTCCTCTATGCGTGATCTTTCTTCAGAATTTAAGTGATCTAATCTTAATTTTTGTAGATTCTGTTCTAAAATATTATTGACGTTCGTTTTGTTTATGTTGTTTCTTTTTTTACAAAACTCTCCGCCATATTTTGGTGTATCTATTGGTTTATCAAAAATTATGGTTGCGTCTTGATCTGTACTATTTGTGATGATTGTTTGCGCAAATGAATCTATACAGGTAACAATAGCGTCAGGCATTTGAACACCTGGCTTAAACTCAATAGAGTTTACCATTGCACTACCATTACACAAAACTGTGGGAATTTTTGCACAAACTTTTGATTTAGCTGGAATCATGATTTCATAAGGTTTGTTATAAATTATTGGAATCTCTGTGTTTCGTGTTCTAAGTATTTGGTTCTTCATATCAATGTTTGCTTCTAATTCCTTTAATAAATCGGAACCTATCAGTCCGTCATATCTGTCATCTACGTCATATATATAAAATTTATGAAATAGTTCGGTTTGAAAAGTCTCAGTTAGGGGAATGTAAGCCACCTCATTGTGTCAACTTCTACCATGAGTGCTTATAACTTCGAAGGGTTCAATGCATATATAATAAGTAAAGAATTGACTTGCTAACCTGGGACTAATGAATGATCTAGTACTACCAGTGTCGAGCATAAAAATTGCGTTTAGTTCTGGTATTTGAATATGCGGAAGTTTGAGAGTAACATTGATATTAATTTCGATCAGTTCTGTTGGTCCGTTGGCGAGGCTGGTATGGGAAAATTTTCTGGAGGTTCTATTACGTCTGTCTGAGTCATCTCGTCTGTTATCTCATCAATTGGTATTGGCTCTTGGTAATATACTTCATATGGGTCGTAATAGTAATGTCCTTCCTCTACGTTTTCGTCATCTAATAAATTGTTCCTTACGGTCCTCATTGTCACGTCCGTGTCATTCGTTGGTTTGTTTTGTACACCGAATTTAAATTGTTGATTTGGGTTTGGTCTGAAAAATCCTGATTGCTTATAGTTGTTTAATTTGTTAGGGAACTGTGCTGGTCCAGGGCCTAATCTTTGAGGGAAATTAGGTCTATTCATTTGATTATGTTGGAAATTAGGTTTAAATCCGTGATTCTGCGGAATTCCGAACTTAAACTGTGGTCTAAACTGATTTGGAACAAAGTTTGGTTTGAACGGCTGCAATTGATTCGGTTGATTTCCGAATTTGAATTGCATTGGCGATGGTTGTTGCACCATTTGTCTAACTGGATTTGGATTTGCGTTTTGTGCAGGTTTAACTTTATTTTTAGCGTTGTATCGTGTTTGGAAATTAACTTCCTCAACTACTACACTAAGCGCCACCTCTAATGTCTCGCATTTATTGAGTCGCACGAATCTAATCAAATCCTCTGGAAGGTTATATAAGAATACGTTAAGCGACATGTTGTTATATATTATCATTTTCGCTGCTTTAATACCCTCGTCAGTTAATAAATTTACTTTGCTAAATAGCGAACTCCTAACATTTTGAATTCTGTGACAAAATTCTATATATGTTTCGCTAGGTTTGATTTTAATGCTCTCTAATTCTATTGCTATACATGCTTCCGTTCTTGGATCTCCGAAATGTTGTATTAGCAATTCTTTTAGGCTATCCCATGAGCTGATATTTTGTCTTTCGCTCACTAGTACAGCTGCTTTACCGGCTAATCTGCTCGTAATACTATGATATATATATGTCTGTTGCACTACGTTAGTATCACCTCTGAAGTTTCTAATAACGTATTCACATTTTTCTATAAATAAATTTAATAATTTCTCATCTCCATCGTATCTAGGAATAATATTTAATATTTCCTTAGGAATAAGAGCGATTGGATTGCTCATTTTAATTACTTACGTTACAATTTATAAAATAAAGTTTAATCTAAAGTTATCAAATCTGACGATGCTTGTTCAGTATAAGATAAACTAACCTAAGTCTGGCGATTTTTGTCCAGTGAACTTAACCTAAGTCTGGCGATTTTTGTCCAGGGAATTAACCTAAACAGGCGATTTTTGTCCTGACGTGCCTTCTACTAACGTAACCCCCGCGATTTTAACCGGAGTTACGGTTTCCGACACGATTTTTGTCGAATCTTCGCGATTTTTAACAAATAAACGACACTAAACTAATTTAATCGCGTAATTTCCGTGATTTTTGACCGAAATTACGGATTACCCCAATCTATTGGCGATTCTTGTCCAATTAAACCAGAAAATAGGCAGGGAATGAGATGGATTGCGAAATAGTTTTACTTACACGCTACTCGGTCCCATGCCGATTCACACCCCAAACGTCTTCGGTAGTTGTCTGACAAATTTATTTGTTCGGTAGGTTCTATGAATGCTGGTCTTCTGCGTTCGGTACTCGGTGAGGATCGATGCTTGTATCACAACACTAAGCGACTTTACGCGACACTGATTCTACCACCAGGCTGCGCCAGTCAAGGACAGACACCGGTATTAAAGTAAAAAAATACTTTATTTAATTAGGACGTCTGCTCTACAAGAGCTGTGAGATGTGAATGATTCGCTGACAATGGTGACTTTCTTATATACTTTTACTGAAGGTTAAATGAAGTTCATGTACAATGGTGTTTAGTCTAGAGGTTAATGAAATAAACAGTTATTACTAATAATGTGACCTTCAAGCTTATAGTTAACAGGAAATAACTGTATGTGGACGAGTATGAGGTAACATAACTAGATAGTGATAATAATATTTGGCACAGGAGACTTGGACATCTAAACCGGAGGAGCATGCGTATAATGAATTTACCATGGAGTGACCAACCTTGCGGTCCTTGTATGCTAGGAAAGTCAACCCGACTTCCATTCGTACATGTGAAGAGGCCAAGGTCAAGTCATATTGGAGAACTAATTTACACAGATATAGCTGGACCAGTGGGGACACCAGCAATAGGTGGAGAAAGGTACTATCAAGTAATTATTGACGACTACAGTCATTTTTGCGTTACATACTTCTTAAAATATAAAAGTGAAGCTACAATGAACCTAATAAACTATATCAGACAATTTGAGACACAAAAAGGAGTTAATGTAAAGAAGATAAGGTGTGATAATGGAGGTGAATTAAAGAACACACAGTTTGTAAATTTTTGCACAGAGCGAGGAATTATAATACAATTTACGCAACCGTACTCACCCCAACAGAATGGAGTGTCAGAGAGAATGAACCGGACTCTACACGATAGAGCAAGAACTCTACTAGCAGACACTAAACTTCCAAAGCATCTATGGAGAGAAGCCATTGCAACAGCATCTTACCAATTAAATAGATGTGTATCTTCTTCAATAAATTACAATACGCCAGAATATTTAATGGAGGGAAAAACAGATTTATCAAAGTTAATAGTATTTGGAAGCAAAGCTTGGGTAGTAACAATGCCCAGAGGAGACAAATTAGGACAAAGAGCCAAGGAAATGCGTATGGTAGGATATGCACCTGTTGGATATCGTTTATGGAATCCAGAAACTAATGAAATAGTAGTATCACGAGATGTAAGATTTGATGAAAATGATATAGAATATAAGGAAAAGATAATAAACGAAAATACATACTACAGATATGAAGAAGAAGAAGAAGAAAATAATTTAAATCAAACACAACAGACAGGACAAGTAAGAAGGGATGAAGAACATCAGACGGAAGAAGAACAAAACATTCAAGTTGATGAACACGAGTCCAGAGAGCCAACAGTACAGAGAGAGAGACCACAAAGAACAAGGAATTTGCCTGCATATTTACAAGATTATGAAATAGAAAACGAAAGTCAAGACGGATTTTATGATGCCAACGTAGCATACTGTTTATTTAATGGTAATGATCCAGTATCATACCGTGAAGCAATAAGTAAAGGAGAAGGATGGGAAAAAGCTATAGAAAATGAAATAAATTCATTAGAAGAATTGAAAACTTGGGAAGAAGCAGATCTTCCAACAAACATGAAAGCTATTGATACAAGGTGGATTTTCAAAACTAAACCTGATGGAAGAAAGAAAGCAAGATTAGTAGCGAAAGGTTTCCAAACGGAAAATAACTATAATGTTTATTCACCAGTAGCAAGATTATCAACAATAAGAATGATGTTTAGTCAGGCAGTACAAGAAGATTTACCAATGAAACAACTAGACGTTCCGACAGCATTCTTAAATGGACATTTAAACGTGGAAGTTTATATAAAACCCCCCGAAGGAGTCATAGTTTCAAAAGGAAAAGTACTGAAATTAAAAAAGGTGCTATATGGACTTCGAGAAGCACCAAAGTGTTGGAATGAGAGGTTCAATAATTTTGTAATCAAGCAAGGATTTGAACAATCAAAGCATGATTATTGTTTGTTTAAAAACAAAAATGTATGGATACTAGTATGGGTCGATGACATATTAGTAATGGGTAAAGGTACGAAAATAATAGAGAAGTTAAGAGAAGAATTCAAAGTAAGAGATCTAGGAGAAATAAAAGAATACATAGGTATGGAGATAATAAGAGAAGACGGAAAGTTAAAAATCAGTCAAAGAAAATTAATAAAAAAAGTTTTAGAGAAATTTGGAATGGATCAGTGTAAAGGATCACATACTCCAATGGATCAAGGAATTTCTACTGATGAGGAGATATTACCTAATATTCCGTACAGGGAACTAATTGGATGTCTTACATACATTTCTACCACGTCAAGACCAGATATAACATTTGTTACATCATATTTAAGCAAATTTCTGGACAAACCTACAAATTCTTTATGGATTGCAGCCAAGAGAGTATTAAGATATCTCAAGCAAACTATGGATAAGTGTCTTACGTACACTAAATCAAGTAAGGAGCAGATGGGACTGCTAGCCTACACCGATGCAGACTGGGGTAGTGATAAAAAAGACAGAAAAAGTATTAGTGGGTGTGCTTTATTCTATAATAGTAATTTGGTGTCATGGTTCTCTAAAAAGCAGTCTACAGTTGCCATGTCTTCAGCGGAAGCTGAATATGTTGCAGCAGCAATGGTATCGGCGGAGCTCGTATATTTGAAAGGAATTCGGAAACATTTTGATTGTAGTGACCAGGAAACATTTTTACTGATAGATAATCAAAGTGCGATTAAAATGTTGGAAAACAATGAGAATAGTAAGCGAACTAAGCATATTGACATTAAATACCAATTTATAAAAGATTGCGTTAAAAATAAGTTTATTAGTTTAAGTTATGTACCTACAAATGAAAACATAGCGGATATTTTTACTAAACCTTTAAATGCAGTAAAGCATAATTATTTTAGTACTAAACTTAAAGTACAGTAGAAGGAGATAGTTAGATTTATTTTAATACGTAATATTGTTTGGTTAATTGTAAGGAACTTATGTTAATTTGAAATGTTAAGGAAGTTAAGTTTTCGTAAGGGGTGTGTTAGCTATATAATACCCATGTCTATGGTATTGACATTGACACTAGACATTAAGCTTGACATTAGTCTGTGATTGTAATGGTTCTATGGAAGAATTGAAGATGTTTAAATAAATACAATAATATACAAGATACGTTTTATTTTACCACGAAGAAGAAGCCAAGCCGGTCATTGTGTAGCCTTAGGGGCGCTATGACTTAGGTTAGGTTAGGTTTAGGTTTAGGGTTAGGTTAGGTTAGAACAGTGATCAAAACGAAAAAAAAAATTCTCGAAAATTCGTCTAAGTCCTGGCTCCATAGCCCCCCTAACTGGAAACCAACATAACCTAATGACACATTCAGATTCTGGCGCTTCGCCGGCCGCTGCCGCGGCACGCTCGCTTCGCTCGCTCGGCTCGCGCGTTTTGGTCACTGTTCTAACCTAACCTAAACCTAAACCTAAGTCATAGCGCCCCTAAGGCTACACTCCAACCGCCAAGCCGAACCATACTATAAGACCACTTACTTCTATCGTGCTAAAGGAACACAAATTCCATAAAGAAATCATATTGTTTTTCCCTTGTCAGGTATGGAATGACCAGTGCAAGGTGCGGTCAAAAATAATAGCTATTAACAAAAACCGGGACAGTACTGGGGGAGGGACGAGTGATGCCCCAAAACTGACGCCCCTAGAGGAAATTATGGGCAGCATCATAGGATTTGATGTTGGTCCCCTGCCAGGAGTAAGGCAGGACCAGTTTATCAATAATGAGGTAAGTACCTATCCTTAGTATCTAACAATAAATTGTGATTGACATAGAAAACTTTTCTTAAATCATACCGACTTATAGCAAATATCCTACTCCAACTGCAAATAAATGTTATACATAATAATGGTATATGCCATTGAAGGTTGCTAATACCTATTTAATTTATGATAATTTTTTATAATATTTTTTCTATTTACAGGCTGAGGATATAATAATGGAACTGGAGATACAAGATCAAATCCCAGCACAAGAAGTAATGTAAGTAATTTTGTATTGTAAAATATGTATTTTATAACTTACTATAAATTAACAAGTAGGATATTGTATTAGTTTCTACTTCATTTACATATTAAAATGAATAAATGCAAGCAGTTTTAGAAATACTTCCTAAAGAGGTGTCACAGTGTGAGGTGTGTATAAAATAAATTCATTGGATGGCACATTTAAACTATTTTTTACAGTGAAATAAATGAGGCTGATGAACCACACAATTTTATATCACTACCTGGCCCTTCTACACACCAAACACCAGAACAAATTCTTCCATCATCTCCACCACCTCCACCTTCTCCAGTACCTAGTTTAAGAGGGCAGACACCACAAACTACTCCAAGGCGTAGTGCAGGTGTGTTTAAATTAATTTCATTTTCCATGTAGGTGTGAGTGTGTATTTAGTTTATGATAGTAGCTCTTACACTCTGACTTAGAGAAATTGCAAGTGTGGGTATGTAATATGCTCACCCTTGCAATTATCTACCAAAACACATAGAAAGTGGTATCTGTGTATACCACTTTCTAAGCATGACTTGATCACATTTTCACATAGATTTGGAATGTAAGCTTCTCACAATGTGTCTGGCAATAGAGTTATTTTTTCAATATTTTGTAAAGGACAGTGGCAGTGAACTATAAGTTGGAATTTTTTATAAGTTTGGGTGAGTATGCTTTGTTAAATTCTTTACGTCCTGTGTTATTTCCATAATATACAGCTGTTTCCTCAACTTTATCTGTATTTTGTTGAGTTTGTACATACTGTCTTGAAGCTTCCGCACACAGTAGGTATTTCATTACATAGTTCAGTGTCAATTTTTCATCCTTAATTTTGTTTTTAGGTTACTGTACTTCTGGTCAAGACCTGCTATCAATTTTGTTACTGTTAAGCTTTCTCTCAACTCTCCAAACTCACAATTCTTACACAAATTGATGACTTTTTGAAAATATTCTTCCAGCCTCATGTCTTTCTGGTTAAAAGTGAAGAACTCGTTCCACAACATAAGCTAACTCTTTTTCGGTGCAACATATGCTTTGAATAGCTCAATTACTTTAGTTAAGGATTCGTTCCCTTCAAGATTGAAAGTGTTATATATTTCAATTCCTTTTTCTCCAATGAAATTGAGTAATATTGAAATCTGGCGCTTTTCCGAAGCTATCTCCAATCTATTGGCTATTATATAAATTTCAAATCGCTGTATCCATTTATCAAATTTTTCTTTCAAGTTTCCTTCGAAACACATTTCTGGCAACGAGGGCAGAGGCCCACCTGACACCATGTTTATGTTCGTTGTCATTATACTTGTTCTGTATTTGTGTTAATTAATAAAAGAAGCAATTAGATATCAACTGTGTATTTAGGCGCCATGCCAAGACCAACGACAACTGTCAAAACCATATAGAGGTGCAACATCTACATAATAGAGAAGAACCCTTATCCCAACACCTCGAAACAAATAGGCAGATACAGAAAAATATATTATAAAGATTTCTTCTTCATCTTATATGTAATTAGAGAATATTTACGATTATTTCCTTTATTGAAGATAACAGTTTAATATAAACCTTAACTACCTTTTATTATAAACGTTAGGCGGCGTTTTAGATTCATCAGAGACAAGGCCCTTTGTTTTTGAATCCCCGTGGTCCACATTCTATTCATTCGCATTTTAAAGTTCAGTGCTGCGGCAGGAAAAAATGTCGTGGTGAGTACTCTATTTTAACTATAGTTTTAGTTTTTAACACATTCTATTTAGCAACAAATTATAAGAATGAAAGTTTAACTGTTATTTCAAGAAAATTTATGTGACAAATTTGTGACTATAAAGATAATTGGCAAAATTTCTTATTCTTGAATCAGAAAAACTTAATACTACAATACTGATTCATAGTGTCGTGGCAACTCAGTGAGAATGGCCACGGCCTGTATTCCGGAAGAAGTGGGTTCAAATCACGGTTAACATAAAAATAATATTGCAACTTGATGATCATAAGTTAATTTTCTTTATCCGGTTACTATAGTCAGTGATTCCATGGTTCATAAAAAACAAATCCTTATATAATTACAGTAATTGCTAACGCTTATAACAAATGTATTATATTACAGGCTCTGCTGTTGTTCAAAGAGGGAGGAGGAGGCTGGCAGCACTGCTAGCATAGCGGTCGACAGCTATGCTGGCACCTCCAGCATCTCCACCGACCACTATGCTGGCACCTCCAGCATCTCCGCTGACCGCTATGCTGGCACCTCCAGCATCTCCACCGACCACTATGCTGGCACCTCCAGCATCTCCGCTGACCGCTATGCTGGCACCTCCAGCATCTCCACCGACCACTATGCTGGCACCCCAGCATCTCCGCTGACCACTATGCTGGCACCTCCAGCATCTCCACCGACCACTATGCTGGCACCTCCAGCATCTCCGCTGACCGCTATGCTGGCACCTCCAGCCGACAGTAGTTCGGCCGGCCGATCTGCCCACACCTCGTGGGTTTTAACAGTTCCGCCGCCGTCACCAGCTTCTGTCAATGAGTAAATATAAATTAAAACTTATTTGTTCATGGTATAGATTAAGGATGTTATTAATTAAATATTTTATTAGTACAAACATTTTTTTTATTATTAAGTTAAAAAAAGGCCCGTTAAATTTCGTAAACCACAATATTTTAAACATTCCCATTATTTTTGTAACGGGTTCAATAAGTTAAAAACAACATCTGGGTACCTTAAGGATATTGTTTTATGAGACCAACTTTCATTTTTTTGCAAGATAACTTACACAGACAAACAATACTTTATGGGCCAGCAGATGTCCGCTTCAACATGAGATAAGTATTCAATTTGTTACTTTGCCATTGTAAAAGGTTTTAGTTGCATAATTTATAATACGAGTATACTATTTGAGCCCATTAAGATAAGTAAAAAAAATATCATAAATTTTTACGTAGACAATAATAATAATAATAATAATTTAGCCCTTTTGACGTCCCACTCCTGGGCACGGGCCTCCCCTCAACACGAGGGGGATTCAGGCCATAATCCACCACGCTGGCCCAGTGCGGGTTGGCGGATTTCACATGTCTATCGAAAATTGGTTAGATCTTCTAAGACATGCAGGTTTCCTCACGATGTTTTCCTTCACTGTAAGCAAGTGATAATCATATATAAATTATGATTCGCATATAGATTTCGAAAAATCCAGAGGTGCGAGCCGGGAATCGAACCCAAGACCTGGTGCCCGCAAGGCGCGTGCTTTAACCAATCGGCTATCACTGCTTCTATACGTACTATGCTTCTACGTAGACAATAATTTTAATTATTTATCAACTTACCCTTATTTAGGCAGACTCGATACAAAACCAACACTAATCTGGCGGATAATGGTCGTATAAGCACCGACCACACTTGCGCCAGAAATAGCTTATCCTTAAAAGCATTGCTATTCGCAAGACGTCATTGCAATTTATTACTAAATGGCTTTCGTGGGCATTACCCACATGAGACCCACAATCGCCACAATTGCCCACAGTCCTTATAAAGTGGGTAGGGCTGTCCGATGGCCACAGTGCCTCTCCAGCAGCTATAACTTTGAAATCTTCTTTATACAACATTTTGTTTATGTCTATTACAACCACCATGTTTACCTACTATTATAACGCACTGACGAATAACCGACAACTGAAGAGAACTGACGAATAGCTTTATTTATATTTAGTAAAGGTTACCTTTTTTAAATTTGGAGTACTCCAGTATCGTTGAACATATCACTGAACCAAAAAGTAATAAATTAACTTCAATATCACCTACTTCAAAACTTCTACTTTGTTTTCGATATGTGGTGATTTACTGGAGTACAAAAAAAACCAAGTGGTCTCAGTCAGAAAGTAGTATATGGGAATAAAAACTCAGGTTGGAAACAACACAAGTTTAATCTTTCAATTATAATATATTTATTTGAAAAAAAAAACAAAATTATTAACTATATCCATAACTAGTAATAATTAATCATATGAATGCAATGCAATTAAGAAAAAAAACACAAACAAAAACTATGAACCCTAAGATATAAATATAAATACTTAATAATAACTTATAAATAAAACTGCATTATTTCTACCTACTTAATACTTTTAAAATACCTATTAACCAAAAATATATAAATTATGTTAAATATCAACTACTTCAACACTTCCAAAATCTCAGTTGCCGATATGTGCTGATTTACAGCAGTAAGTGGTCTCAGTATGCAAGAGGGAATAAAAGCTCAGTATTAGAACAACAGAAGATTCTTTTTCATTGTCAAATTTCGTTGACCACACTTTGAAACGTAAAAAATGGAAACGAAAGTTTACGAATTCTTAAACAAATAAAAACAATGGGTAATAAAAACTACGCTGCAACTAAACATAACAACTCATAAAATATAAAACAGAATTAACTAACAGAAACTATCTTTGTCCTTAATCTTTTGTCAGAGCCCCACCCGCGTCTATAACGGCGTCACACCTGCTTCGCATCGACCTTACTAGGATTTCGCAAAGATTGGAGCCCCTTAGTGAATCCCACACTTGGTCAACATGTGCGACAAGAGCTCCCTTTGATCTTTCGGCTCTCGTGTCCCATCTCTGGACCATTATAGCCCACAAATTTTCAATTGGGTTAAGGTCCAGAGATCGAGAGGGCCACGGAATCGTGCGCAAATTAGGTTGCTGCTGGCTCCAATTATCTACCAAGTGACAGCGGTGTATCGGACAATTATCTTGGACAAAAACTATTTCCGGAACTTCCGCCTCCGGATACACCACTCTCACTGTCGGTACCATCACATCCTGCAGCAATTCCAAATAACTTGCGCCGTTTGCACTATCGGGGATATAGGCGAGCTCTCCAGGCCCCCCTGCACTCATCCAGGCCCACATGTCCGCCGGACGACCGCTTGGCGCAGTGGTTCGAGTGTAGGCCGCTTGGCTCACTGCACATGTTGGTTGCGGGTTCGATTCCCGCCGGGGCAAATTTCGGAAATGGCCTTTTCGTAATTTCCCCAGGTCTGGGTGTCACTGGGATCGCCCCCAGTCCACTGTACGGTACCCATAGTACAAGCTTTGCTTAGTTTGGGACCATACAGTTGGTGTGTCTGTCTGGCGTTATTTATTATTTATGTTGACCACCACTCTGCCGGACTCACTGTTCGGGACTACATTCTTCGGCTCGTAACGCGTATTGTTCACACGCCATAAGTGCCGACGACCAACCTGGCTGGACCTAAAAGTCTTTTCGTCGGAAAATATGGCGTGTGAAAAATCGAAATCCCTATAATCTCGAGCAAAACTAACTCTAGCCGCTTTATGGGCATCTGACAATGCTATTTTTCTGGCCGGTTTCCTATGTCGAATTCCTGCCCGCCGTAAAGCCATGCGAATCGCTTGCAAACTGCAGTCAAATTCGTTAGCAAACACCCGCGTAGGAGTAAATGGCTCCTGTTCGTATGTGTTTACTATCCTCTCCAAGCGCTCTTCAGTGATGACACGTGGTCGCGACACACGTGCTCTAGTATCGACGTGCCTCTCACTGTGGTGGAAGAGGGGGTGGAGGCATATGCAGTGGAGCAGCGTCTGCTCCAGGACGCGGCGGTGCGGCTGTACCGCCAGCAGCTCCGCAATGATGCGGAGGCGGAGCGCCGGCGCCGCTGCGTCATGAACGCGGTCGAGCTCCAGGAGTTGCGCGCGGCTGTGGATGCCGCTCATAAGCTGCAGGATGGCCCGCCGCGGCAACGCCGCCGGCGTATTATAACCCGGCGAGGGAGGTCTATGCGAACACAATAATTTATCTATTATTATGTTCGCATAGAGCTCCACCAAATATCATCTAATAAACTGTAAGGCAGTCTCAAATGAGGGTGTATTAAGTATCACTCTCAATCCCTAATTTGGGACTGCTAAATATATATAGGTGTTTTTTATATTTTATTATATTATTTTATTTCTAAACATAGTAGGATTCGCAATCGGAGGGACACCAATGTCGGTGAACTACGTATATTTTTGGGGATACGAGGCATGCCTTTTAAGTTCTGTCGTTTCCATAATTCCCGGCAATTTTGAATTTGGAACTGTTCTATATTCGAATGTGTTTAAATTTCGAATCTCAAAACAGTTGAATGTATTAGGATTAATGTTATTGTTTAGTCACAGCGTCGATTAGAATCTGTCAGGTTACGTACGAAAATGAATCTTTCTAAGGGAAATGTTCGTGCAATAATTTTCTACAACTTTAGAAGAGGCCTGACACGGCTTCAGTGTTTTGAAGAGCTAATATCTGTGTTCAGGGATGAAGCCCCATGTCTGCGGACTGTCGAACGCTGGTATTTAGAATTCCAGCGTGGACATACTAGTGTTAGTGACAAATCTCGCGAAGGTCGCCCAAAATCTGCATTCACTGAAGATAACATCATTGGAGTGAGACAACTAATTCTCGAAGATCGTCATGTGACGTATCGAGAGATAGAGGCTCTATTAGGCATCTCAGGGACAACCATTCAGAAGATCTTGCATGAAGCGCTTGGTGTAAGAAAGCTAGTTTGCCGTTGGATACCGCATCTGCTTTCCGACGATCACAAGGCGGCCCGCGTCAGATGGTGTAAGAAAACTCTGCAAAGGTTCAACCGAGGAGAGTCAAATCACGTCTACGACATCATCAGTGGTGACGAATCTTGGATCTATGCCTACGATCCTGATTCCAAACAACAATCTACAATCTGGGTCTTTCAAGACGAGCCAAAGCCGACTAAAGTTGTTCGTTCTCGAAGCACTTCAAAGAAGATGGTGGCCACGTTCGTTAGAAAAACCGGCCATGTTGCGACGATTGCACTTGATGATCGTAGAACGGTTAACGCAGAGTGGTATACCACAGTTTGTTTACCACAAGTCATCGCCGAACTTCGAAAATCTAACTCAAAGCGACGCATCATCCTGCACCACGGCAATGCAAGTTCACACAGCGCTCGTCAAACGATTGAGTATTTGAAGCAGGAAAAAGTAGAAATTCTTGACCATCCGCCATACAGTCCTGACCTAAGCCCTAACGATTTTTTTACATTTCCTAAAATTAAGAAAAGTCTTCGTGGTCAAAGGTTCCAGTCCAGTGAAGAAGCAGTCGACGCTTTCAAGTCAGCCATTTTGAACACCCCCACTTTAGAGTGGAATAAATGTTATAATAACTGGTTTGAGCGAATGGAAAAGTGTATTAAGCTACGTGGTGAATACTTTGAAAAACAATAAAAAGTACTATAAGGTTCTAGTTGTGTTTTTTTCTTCAAACGACAAAACTTAAAAGGCATCCCTCGTACTTTTTCACATGGGTCACATTAAATTAAATAGGATTAACGATTACTGGGGAACAGATAATTTACCTTTTAAAAATTCCATGTCTGGCGATAGATTTTTGATTATTTTACGTATTTTGTTATTCGGCTAACATTGCTCACGATACAAATGACCGTAATCGATTTGCCAAACCGATTATGATTTTTTTCAACAATTTGATGGAGGTATTGGTTGTCCCTCCTAAA
Organism: Notodonta dromedarius; assembly: GCA_905147325.1. Lineage (NCBI taxonomy): Eukaryota > Metazoa > Arthropoda > Insecta > Lepidoptera > Notodontidae > Notodonta > Notodonta dromedarius. The sequence goes on from LR990187.1 coordinate 3,180,800, forward strand.
AAATTAACTAAAGATGAAAGTGTTGTTTTATGGCGCAGACGTTTGAAAATTCGGGAATACTTTCGAGGCAACAGGCATAAGTATTGTGTTAAATTATATGTGCTCACGGATACAAATAGTATAACGCAAAAGATGCACATGTATTGCGGAACACATGACTCTGACCTTCAGGGAAGAGGTCATGCTGATAAAGTTGTTGTGATGTTGATGGAAGATTATCTCAATGTAGGTCATTCGTTGTACATGGATAATTTTTATAATTAAGTGACACTTGCCGAAAATTTGTTATCTAAAAAGACACATGTTACCGGAACCCTCCGAACACAGATCTCGAAATCCCGCCATAACTAAATTTAAATTAAAAAAGGGGGAAATACCGTCTAGATACAATTCTCGCGGAGTAGGGGAGGGGCGGGCAGTCGGGAGACATGGGCACTCTCCTTTTATTTATTTCAACGAAAGGGAACTGTTAGAATTAAAATAACACAAAAACTTAAAAGTAAAAATGTTTGAGTTGCATACACAGTTGTTAGATGCCTCGGATGCCCGGGACAGGCTCCAGCTTGTTGTGGACGGGTTCAGTGACTGTAGTTTGGAGAATGAAAAAGCCCTAGCTCGAATCCATTCATTAGAACACCAGCTGCAGGAAGCGTACACTCAAATAAATCATTTAGAAACTTCAAAATTGAATGCAACCGCTTCGCTGAACCAAAGGCTGTTTGACGAGTTGGTGGGCTGTGCTCCGGACATGGTTTCTGCTGCAGTTAAAACAAAACCTCTGGTCACTATTGACATCACTAATGACAGTGTAGTATCACCATGCACAGCTTAAACGATTAATTGCAGCAAAAACAAACTAAAAAAATATATTAAAATTAATAAATATATAAAAAAAAACCCAGAAACTTGTAACGAAACACAATTTTTTCATAAAAAATGTAAAACTTAATAAAGAACGTTTAAATCTATTGGACAGATTAGATATGTATGCCTCTAAACTGGAAAGTAACACATCAAAATATAAAAATGACACTATTAACTTTCAGTGTGAGATTGGCCATTTGGAGGATAGATTAAAATCTATGAAAATGAAGTACGAGCACTCAGAAAAACAAGTAAAGGAGTATATTCTGGCTATGAATGAAAAAAATGAAAAAAAAAATGAAAAATATTTATTCAGCACAGGGAACACATAAGGAAATAACAGCACATAATTATAAACTAAGTGAAATATATAAACCTAAGGTCAGTAAGCTGCATTTCCTACAGTGTGAGCTGTACCGAAAGGCATTTGGCTCAGCATGTGCTGGAGGGGAACGAAATCTCCTCCAACGCTCATTTTCAGCCAAAGCCTCCTCATACCTTGTCTTGCATACCTACACCATTTGCTACCCAAATCACTAAGCTATTACAACAATATAAGTACTTATACGTAATAATAAATATCATACATATTTAAATAAAACTAAAAGGAATACAGGGGTCGAAACTGGTCAGTAAAGTCAGTAAAAGTCAGTATTTTTAACATTGGTCAGTAAAAGTCAGTTTTTCTGAAAAATGGTCAGTAAAGTCAGTATTTTCGACTTCAAGAAAAAGTTTTTTTTGTATTCTGGATACTTACTAAATCTACGCTACTTTCACTAAGTATATATATAGAATCTATAATATTATAAAACCCTAAAAAAGCAGCTTAGTGCGTTCGGTCCACGCATACTATGTGGTTCCGTAGACATAACGCCGCTTTACAATAATAATATATGTGATGGTTCATTTTAAAAAATTTGATATTAATGTGGTTTGCTAGTTAGAGGATGAATTGCGCAACTCAAGTAAAAAGGCTACTACTTTGAAGCTAAATATTTCGTAAACTGGATATAATTTTGAAAAACTGACATAGCAACCACAATAATTTTAAAATACCCATTCAACAATGCTCCATAATGAACAGCAAAATGACTTCCTAAGTCTCGTGTGGCTTGTAATACTAGTAGTACGGAAAGGCGAAGCTGTATCTTTAGTTCATCCCACCGGAAAGAAATGAAATGTGGCTTAGATTTCAAATTGGACCCCAAGCTACCAAATGGTAAAGACCGCATCAAAATCAATTCAGTATTTTTTTCGTAATGCGCGCATATACCTTTTTTGGGGCATGTTTAAGTCCTAGTACTCTAGCCCGGCTGTTTCTTTACTTATAGATTATCTTTAAGGTGAAGGCGCCTGTCTATCCCGGGAAATTCAAAATTTTCGAGGATTTTTATAGTTTATCCAAAATCTGAAAACATTTAAGACAACATTTTGTGATTTACGACAAACAGAGTATGCAGTGCGTTTATTAATACATTTATTTTACTCTAAATATTATCACGGTAGATATGATACTAGTAAATCACTAAATATACAAAAATTGCCAGATTATCTGGATAGCTGTCGTTCTTGAAATGTTTTAGAGTAAGTTGGATATATTAATAAATGCACTGCACACGGTCTTTCTCGCGAATTACAAAATTTGCCTTTTATTATTGTCAGATTTTGAAAAAATTCTAAAAAACCTCAAAAAATTTGAACTTCGTGGGCTAGGTGGGCGCCTTAATGTACAGACACTGCTTTTTTAGGATTTCTGTAGTCAAACTACAAACCTTTATAGTTTCTCATGTCCGTCCATCCGACGTCAGTCACTTTATTCACAGAATATTAGGGCTGCAAATTGCAACAAAAATAGATTTTCGGTACCGCTACAATAGTACATTGTTACACGAGTGGTGAAAGTGACTTATTTAGTCCCGAGACAGGGTTTGGCGCCCGAGCGTAGCGAGGGCGCTAATAGTTCGAGGGACAAAATAAGTCTTTCACCCGAGGTAAACACTGTGCTTTTCATTACGAATACAAGGAAAGTAAAAATGAGAACAGGAATTGGCTAAAGAAATAATACAAGGAAGTATGAATAATACTCTACAACTCGAAAAAATAAAAGATCGGTTTGCCGCCTATTTTGTTTTTTTTTCGTTGGCCGGCCAACTACATTATTTAGCCATTATTTTTCATTTTCATCTCTAAATATTTTGCCCAAATCTATGTTATTTTAAAGAAATTCTTGAAACTAAATTATAATTAAGTCATTTAAAAATATATATTCTTTAATTAATACTTAACTTTATGTTATTTCAATTTTACATCGTGCTGTAATTGAGTGACTGTAGAAAAAGTTTGAACATGGTTCCATAGAAATGTGAAAATGGAACTAGTTTTTTTTTTATAATTTGACAGCTGTCAGTTGAAAGCGATTCTCCCGGGCCGGAAAAGTATTACTTTCAACCCGCTCCTCAGGCAACTTCAGACCTACTTTCAGAGTATGAGTAATGAAAAATTTATATAAAAACTGAAAGCAATTTTTTTCTAGGGAAGGTACCTCTCGTACATGTGAAGGGGAGTGAAAAATAATGGTTTATTAACCACCTCGTAAGATACTCATTTTTCGATAAGTATTAAACAATTATTTTGAGGTTTCATTGACAGTTTTTCAAAATAAATTCCCGTTTACGAAATTATTGGGCCTCAAAGTGGCCTTTTTATGTGTGTTGTAAGATTCATCCTCTAACTCTTGAACTACATTACATACATAGATGGTTTATTAAAGGAAATAAATTATTCCTTATTAAAAAAACATATCAATAATTTTATAAATTAAATATCCTATAATAATATTTTTTAAATACCGACCTCTTGGCGCAATGGTTTGAGCGTAGGCTACTTGGCTCACTGCAAGTGGTGGGTGCGGATTTGAATTCCGCCGCGCGCCGGGGCAAATTTCGGCCTTTTCGTGGCCTTTTCGTAATTTTCCCTAGTCTGTGTCCTAGACTGGAGTCGCCCCCAGTCCTTTGTACGGTACCCATAGTACTAGCGTTGCTTAGTTTGGGACCATACAGTTGATGTGTCAGTCTGGCGATATTACAATAAATAAATATCGCCCGACTTTTTCATTATGCCCCACCGGAATCTAACCCGTAACCACCCGGTGCAGTGAGCCGAGCAGTTTACGCTAAAACCACTGAGACAAGTAATCGACAACTAAAAAAAAAATATTGTGTTTCGAACCCACACGCCACTGAACGTACGTAAAAACTTGCTACGTTTCACATCAAAATGAAGCATTATGCTCATTAGTATGGTTCCGTATTATTGAAAAGAGGCGGAATGCCTACGGAAACCTATAGTATGCGTGGTCCGACACGCGCTTAGCCAGATTTTATAATTAAAGGACCGCCATAATAATACAATGTGGCTGATCTTATCAACGCGGACGCACTTGTGGGCAAAGCTTCAACACTAGCTTAAACAACAGCTATCTTAGGTAAATGCTAGAATGTTTGTCTAGTTTTACTTAAAAAAAAAATTACCTCTAAAAACGGGTACTTTTTACCTATTAACATTGTCCGTACCCCCCTTTTACTTGGAAAGTCAGTAAAAGGTCAGTATTTTCGAGTCTTCAAGTCAGTAAAGTCAGTATTTTTACCATGGCAATCAGTTTCGACCCCTGGGAATATAAGAGAATTGTTAATCCGACAAAATGTTATAAAAATAAAATAATTGTGTGTGAATGTGCTTGTAATTTAATGATCTGGTAGCATGTAATTCTACTGGAAACAATGCACATTTCGACATCACTCAAAACCGGTTGTCGTTGGATCATTCATTGCCGACATGTACACCTCTTAAAGTGCAGGCATGTGTGCAGCCTCAGACCCCAATGTATTGTTCGAATGCCAAACAAAAAATTGTTATATTTAGTGACGAAATTGGTAAGGACATGGGTCATCTCTTAACAAATATATCCAAGGGACATACAGTAGTAAATTATTGCCTGCCTGGTCTATCTTACCAGGAAATCTATAATATAAAAATGAATCGCAAAATGTGTTGGTAAGCGCATAACTCAACAAAGCCTGGACCAATTTGGCCAATTCTTTTTTTAAAATGTTCGTTGAAGTTCAAAGATGGTTTTTACGGCGAGAAAAATTAGAATAATTGCCGGAAAACCCCTAAAAACAGCCCTTTTCTTTTTTCCATACAAACGTTTTCTAACTAAAAAGAGCTTTATTGCTATTGTGTAAAGTTCATATTAAATTACAAGCACTCTCTGTTGTTTAAACAATGTAGGTATTAGTGATGTAACGAATATTCGCATTCGCATTCGCGAATATTCGCATATTTTTTGACATTCGCATTCGCATTCGCAAGAATCTATGCGAATGCTTGGCAAATGTTTTTGAAAAACAAAAAGGAAATTATGTATAGATGAATATGGAATGTTGATACTACTAAGTAAAAAAAGTAAAAAGTATATATTTTTACAACAAACTTGCTCATAGGGGGTGCCCTTATTGCACCGCTTTTAGGTTCATAAAGCAGCTTATTACGCACTAGTGCTTTTGACTTTCCAAGTTTTTAAATCTTAGTAAAGACTTATCCTAAACATAGTAAACATTTTTATAAAACATTATAAATAAATACATGAATTATTTAAATAAATTTATTTCACATTAAATTTAATTGTAAGTGAAACATTATAAATATTCGATTTATTATATCTATTTCAAATAATACAATGATTGTTAGCGGCTTTGCTAGACCCATAGATAAATATAACCGGCCAAATGCATATCGGACTACGCATACTATAGGGTTTCGTAGACATCCCGCGACTCTTCGAAAATACGGAAACCTAAATGTAAAAGTGTTTTGTTATTGATATGAAACATCGAATACGGCGGCTCTCGTAACCTATAAAATTCTGAGAAATTAATAAACTATTGGTTACCGTATAAATAAAATATAATAAATTCTGTTACTAAATGTATTAAACCGGCATTCATAGACATTTTGAGCAAAAGTGACATACGTAAAACATTGTTTTTTTTGGACTTATGAAAAATTCTTATAAGGAGTTTTAATTCAAATAATTAAGTTGTGATTAGACTAGGTGCATAATCAGTGGTGCGTGGGTTTGAGACTCGGTCCAAACTATCAATTTTTTAAAATAATTATATTTATTTTTAAAATTAAAGAACTATTTATTGCCTATATTAAACCATTTATAATGTAGTTCTAACTTAAAGGATGAATCTTGCTACACTCGTAAAAAAGGCCACTTTGAAGTTCAATATTTCGTAAACAGGAATTAATATTGAAAATCTGTCAAAGAAACCTTCAAATTATTTTAAAATACTTACTGAACAATACCTAACTCGAAGGGGTGAGTAAACATTTTTTTCATTCCCCTTTCTTAAGTACGGGAGGTACAATGGAATAACTTTGCTTTCAAACTTTAAATACACAGTTTTGTAGCGGTACATAACTAATAGTCTCTGAACAAAATTACTGTGATGTCAGAGGAACGGGCAGATGCACAGACGGACGTGGCGAAACTATGTATAAGGGTTCCGAGTTGGACTATGGAACCCTAAAAACTTACGGCGCGCCATCTTGTTTTATTTTTCATTCATCCTGCAATTCTCTAGGTCTTAAAAAAAATCGAGAATTGTTTTTTTTTTTCAATTAAGATTGTAATATTTTAAATATTTTTTACTCGCAAGTGTGTTTTAAAATGTCGTATGCAACGCTTGAGCATTTTTCATTACACACCTCCATTACACACCTTGGCACAATCACAACCCTCGGGTTAGTCTCGGGCTACAAACCAGCCACGATTGTAATGTAATTATCAACTTAGCTCACTTGTACATAATTCATTTTTTTACTTATATTTGAATTTAAAAAATATAAAACTTTCTTGTGATGCGCAACTAAATTATAAATATGATCTTTATCTATTGTTCTTGTTAGTCTAATTAAAAAATTAACAAACTCAATAAAATTTGAAAATCAATTAAATTATATAAATGCAAGAATACTAAACTACCCTCAAATCAAAACAAATATTTTCGTGTTAACTTTATGTGATTAACTTCGTTCCTTCAACCTGTATGGGTTCGGCTATGTTCGGCCGACACGTAATGTCAAACCAGTGTAACACTTTGCGCGCTCTTTATTTACCCCCGACGAAAAAAGAGGGGTGTTATATGTTAAACATATGTATCTGTGTGTCTATCTGTGGCATCGTAGCGCCCAAGCGGATGCTCCGATTTTAATTTTGTTTTGTTTGTTGGAAAGGTATTCGAGATCGAGAGTGTTCTTAGTTATCTTTCATGAAAATCGATTCAGCCGTTTGAAATTTATCAGCTCTTTTGTAGTTTTAAAAAGTTGTCGCAAGGGGGACTTTTAAATTTTCAATTTTGAGTTACTTGAAAGTCAACATTCGCATTCGCATTCGCATTCGCGAATGTTGAAGCCAAATATTCGCATTCGCATTCGCATTCGCGAATGTCAAAAATCCAACATTCGTTACATCACTAGTAGGTATGTTGCTAACGTCAAAGAGTCAATTTGCACTTTATTACCTCTGTACAAAGTTCAAATTCAATCATATCTATCAACACAGTGTGCGTTGGAGCTCAGATAAACAAAAAGAAAACGAAATCGAATAGTTCAATTTGGTCGGACTGCAAGTCATATCAAATTTAAAAAAAGTTGAAACAACAACAAACTGTCTATGTCAGTGTTTTTTTTTCTTGGATTTTCGGTTACCTACTCTAATGAGTTTGCTTTTGTCAAACGCTACTAACAAAGAAGAAGAAGAGTTTGCTTTTGTCAACTGATACACGAAAAAAATTCGTACCTATATAGTGTTTTGTGCAGTGTTTATTTACCTATGATCGCTAATTTATTCCTAGCTGACCCGGCAGACTTCGTACTGCCTAATTAAATTGCAATAAAGTCCTGTCAAAATGATTTGTAATGTGACATTTTTTGGTTCCTACATATTTTATAGTCGGGGCAAAAAATTCTCCTGAACAGAACCGTCACCCTGGTGATAGGGCGGGAATCGCAGCAACTTTGCTTGAAGGTGGTCGAACAGCCCATTCAGCATTAAAATTGCCATTAAATATGCAAAGCATTGAAACTCCGACCTGCAACATTTCTAAGAACTCTGCAATGGCAAAGGTCTTGCAGCAATGTAAATTGATTATTTGGGATGAATGCACGATGGCACATAAAAAATCTTTGGAGGCTTTAGACAGAACATTAAAAGATATACGGAGCAATCATAACCAATTTGGTGGTGCAATGATTTTATTAGCAGGAGATTTTCGTCAAACATTGCCAGTGATTCCACGATCAACACCAGCTGATGAACTCAATGCATGTCTAAAGTCCTCTAATTTGTGGAAACATGTCAAAGTACTTCATTTAAGCAAGAATATGCGTGTCGAGTTGCAAAATGACCAAACTGGAAACATATTCTCTAAACAACTCATTGACATTGGTAATGGCAAATTTCCTATAGACATATTGACTGGCTGCATTAACATTCCTCAAAGTTTTTGTCAATTAACTCGATCAAAAGATGAAGTTATTCAGAAGGTGTTTCCAGATGTTTCTCAAAATTACAGAAACCATGATTGGTTGAGCGAACGAGCTATATTGGCTGCAAAAAACATAGATGTAAATGAATTAAATTAAAAAATACAAGAACAAATTACAGGCGAATCGAGGATATATAAATCAGTTGATTCGGCTACCAACCAAGATGATGTAGTGAACTATCCACCAGAATTTTTAAACTAGCTGGATTTGCCAGGATTGCCACCTCACAATCTTCAATTAAAGGTTGGATCGGTAGTTATAATGTTGCGAAATATCAACCAACTGCGTCTTTGCAACGGCACACGGTTAGCGATAAAAATTTTACTAAACAACGTGATAGAAGCAACTATACTGAAAGGAAAGTATAAAGGAGAAGACGTTCTCATACCGCGCATCCCAATGATTCCGAATGATGTGCCGTTTGACTTTAAACGACTACAGTTTCCAGTTCGGCTTGCTTTTGCTATGACCATAAACAAGTCCCAGGGGCAATCATTCAGTGTTTGTGGTATTAATCTCGAAAACCCATGTTTCTCACATGGTCAATTGTATGTTGCCTGTTCCCGTGTTGGAAAATCATCAGATTTGCTTGTCTATGCGCCAGATAATCAAACAAAAAACATCGTATATCACAAAGCACTACAATGAAAATAAAACTGATTTTTGTTAATAATTATGATTCACATGATTAACAAGAGATTAGTTATTTTTAAATGCTTATATATGTTTTATTTAATTATATTTCTTATTCACAACGCCCTATCACCAGGGTGACGGTTCTGTTCAGGAGAATTTTTTACCCCGACTATAAAATATGTAGGAACCAAAAAATGTCACATTACAAATCATTTTGACAGGACTTTATTGCAATTTAATTAGGCAGTACGAAGTCTGCCGGGTCAGCTAGTTTTATATATAAAATTCTCGTGTCACAATGTTACCTTACTCCTCCGAAACGGTTCGACCGATTTTCATGAAATTTTGTGTGCATATTCAGTAGGTCTGAGAATCGGCTGCTATCCATTTTTCATACACCTAACACAGGACAACGTCTGTCGGGTCAGCTAGTAATTAATAAAATTTTAAATTATAAATACACACCTAATACAACTCTATTGCTTTTAATAGGAGATAGGGGAAATGTGAACAAAAAAAATATAGTTGACTACTATACATGTCTGTCAAATATTAAAGTTGACAATATCATATTGTTTACTTTTCCTTATAGAAACAGTTTGCCACAGGTGGAAAATGATATTAGGTATAAGGTTAATAGAACTTTGAATACTTTGGTATTTCAAAGTAATAATTATTCAGTCCCCCCCGACCCACTCACCGCTCTCCTAGACTCAGATGTCGAGGAGAACGACACACGCACACTCCCCACCAGACACCGACCTCGCCGGCGAGGTCGACGAACCCCCGCTTCCGCTAGAAGGTGCGTCTACTTACCTAGACGCACCTTGGCACCCGACAAGCCCGCTGAGTTTCTTGCCGGATCTTCTCAGTCGAGGTCGCGTTCCGATCCGGTGGTAGATTTACCCTCGCCACCTCTCCTGGCAGCGGCCCAAGCCGAGGTCGTGTCCCTTGTGGCGCCCTTGAGCTAGCTGCCCCCCTGCCCCTCTGGCTGGAGCGCACTTGCGCTCGCCCTCTGTCCGGGTGAAGTTGTTATGGCCACTCTGGCCAACAACATATAGTCAATTAAAAAAAAAAAAAAAAAAAAAAAATATATTCAGATTGTAATAAATTTCACTTAATTGACATTAATAATTATTTAAATAATTTTTATCTGACAAAAGGTAATTATTACCTTTCTAATTACTATAAAAGACAGATAGCTGATTCGCTATTATATTTATTTGATATATCAGCCAAAAAATTGGCTAACAAGGTTGCTTCTATTGATCAACCTAATATAGACAATGCTTCTATTGAGAATTTTGACATTTGTAATAATTTAAATTAGTATGTAAGACAATAGAGACAACCTCTTGCAATAAAGTATTAAAAGTTCTTCATCAGAATTTACAAGGTCTGATGGGCAAAGAGCTGGAACTTGAATTGTTTTTGAACGACAGTAACATAGATCGATGGTCCCAATTAAGAAAGTCGATAGTTTAATTTTGCCGATTTTCACTTTTTTACATAAATGTATTCGCAAGAATGAGTTCTACAATGTGCATATTAAATTTCATTAAAATTCTTTATTTTGACACATTTTTCAGTGTTAAAATTGTCGACAGCGATCGCGCGTCCGTACAAGATTGCGCGATGTGGCATATCGTGCCGTCTCGCTCGTACCGCACGTGTAGTAGAGGGGCGAGGGGAACGGCGATTCTGCCACTTCACACTTTATTGGCGGGCGAAACGTATGCACCTTGTTGATTTGAGTTGCTTTGAGTTTGTTGGTGCTTTCTGTTAAATTTATTTAAAATTCAGCAATGTCACATTATCGTTCTAAGCGCATTTTGGATAATATTATAAGAAAACAAGAAACGAATGTTGAACAAAAAAAACGAAAAGAAATACCCGGGAATCATGAAAAACGTGTTTTATACGCGGAACCTGGTAAGTAGTATTAATTTTATTATACCATTAATGTACAATTCTTATGCAAAGCAGTCATAGGTTAAAAATTATAATGATTTTGAGCAATCATCGTTGTTTTATAAATCAATAAAGCCAGTTCCCTTCAAAAATGGAGGTAATGGTAGATCCGACATTTTTAACTGAACACGAGCATTTCAAGATTGTCGGAAGTTTCCCACTTTCTTAGATGTAAATTAAGTAGGTCTGTTTGTCAGAAGTGTCACATTCGACATTATTAAATGTTTGTTAAATCTGTTGATTTGTCGGTTGTAACACGTATGACATTGACTACATAAAAGTCTATCAAATATTGAAGTTGACAATATTATATTGTTTACATTTCCTTACAGTAACAGTTTGCCACAGGTGGAAAATGATATCAGGTATAAGGCGAATCTGACTTTGAATACTTTGGTATATCAAAGTAATAATTATTCTGATTTCAATAAATTTCATTTAATTGACATGAGTAACTATTTAAATAAATTTTATCAGACAAAAGGTAATTATTACCATTCGAAATACTATAAAAGACAGATAGCTGTTTCGCTATTATATTTATTTGATATTTCAGTCAAAAATGTCAAATTAACCAAGGTTGCTCAGTAGAATCAAATCATTCATTCATCACATCAATTCACTGTGAGCAGTGCACAAATATGTTGACAGGAACAGCCTCGGGAACATCTGTATTAACAGAATTAAAGAATAGAGGTGGAAAAAACTGCTGGTAAACCTTTTCTTCGGACCCCACGATACAGGCTAGGCCTAGTGTGAGATCCACAGACAATGGTTTAATTGTACAAGGTGGGCCAAAAGAAATCACCCTATTGGAAGATGCTCTTATGTTTGCAAATGGCGGCCAATGTCAAATCTGTTTTAACATTTGTGAACTAGACAGATGTAGAATACAAGTGAACAAGCCATGGAGCGATACACTCCCCAAGAACGCGGAATAATCGTGTCTATTTTTTTGCGTAACAATTCGTCTGTGGTGTTGGCGCAGCGCGAATTCCGCCGCCGATTCCCCGGTCGTCCGGAACTGCGCTAACACTGCGCCGTTTGGCCACCAATCTTTAAGAGTATGGGACCACACGAGACGTTGCCAAGAGTAGCCGGCACCGGAGCGCCCGTTCTGCCGAGAATATCGCCGCTGTCGCCGGAAACATCGACCAAACGCCGTGCCTCGCAATAAGCCATCAGCCGGATGTTAACCGGGTTTTTTTCTGCCGCAATTGAACGAATTAGGACTGGAAGACATGTGGTTCCAACAGGACGGAGCAACAGCACACACTGCGCGAGCCGCAACCGATATTCTGAAGGCGGCGTTCCCGGGTCGCCTCATCTCTCGGTTTGGCGATTTACACTGGCCCGCGAGATCGCTCGATTTAACCGTTCCAGACTTTTTTTGTGGGGTTTTTTGAAGTCCCGTGTTTACGTGAACAAGCCCGAGACCCTGGAAGCTCTCAAGGACAACATTCGACACGAGTGCGAGAATCTGTCGCCCGAAGTTCTCGCGTAAGTGATGAAAAATGCCATAAAACGAGCCCGTATAGCAATCAATTGTGACGGCGCCCATTTGGCCGATATCATCTTCTCGACTTGACTAATAAAATTCTAAACGTTCAAATAAACATAATCAAAAAACAGAATCGAAGTTTTTCATTTAGAAAAAAAATGAGAGCCAAACAACATCGGATGACTTCTTTTGGCCCACCTTGTAGTAACACTACCACTTAGTACAAATTTGTTCTTATTACTTTTTATCTTTGTAACACCTTGTGTACTTTGGAAATAAATTTATTTTTCATTTTACTTTGTTTTGCATCAGACGATTTTGTATGGATTTGTCGGAGTGCAGCATAGATGTTGCGCAAATATAGACTGTTTGCTAAGTAAAGATATTAATTTTAAAATAGTCACAGAAACTTTGAGTACTACCTCCGTCCATTTTAGATTATAATAGTTAACAAGAAGCGTTGTATGATCGACATCAACATCTACTTGATTGTACAGAATTACGTAGACAAGCGATTGAAACATGAGGGTGATAAGTTAGGTGATGTTAAAGATAGAATCAGAATGCAATATAATAAGTTGACTATTTTTAAAGGTCAGTAAATACAAGCTTAGTATATTAGTATCCCCCAAATATCATTAAAAATTTATGCGATAATATGCTTGCTCGCAGAGCCATAAAGCCAAGAAGTACTATCGGCAAAGTTACCGGATGACCAGTTTTAAAAGCTTTTCGCTTGCAGGCAGCAATCAAAGCCCGCCCCGCCCATTTTGTTGTTATCAAATGTGACGAAAACCATCTGTTGAAACAAAGCCCTTTTTTTAAATGCCATCTGTTTAAATTGCCTTTATGACACGAATATTCAGTCAGTTGTGTGAATCTTGGACGTCACTTAGTTTTGTATCCGAGTGATCTGTGTTTATCTGTTGTTACCAGCCATGAGTTCACGTAAGAACCCTAATAATCTGGAACGCACCAGCATTATTCACCTGAGAGATGAAGGAGCAAATATAAGCCAAATAGCTCAATAGTTGAATATGTCGGAAGGTGATGTATCAATACAAGAATTATCGAATTATATTTAATATAATACGAGTATCTTAAATAGTTAATTCTAAAATAAACGAGTAATTCTAATACTTACGATTTAAACGGAACATAGGTTTTTTTTTATGTAAGCACTCTCTCTTTGTCCGTTTGCTTTATTTTTTTACAGAGAAATACTGTCCGGCTGTGGCTTAACTGCTTCGACAGCGAGGGGCACGTCGTTACTAGAGCACGTGTGTCGCGACCACGTGTCATCACTCAAGAGCGCTTGGAGCGGATAGTAAACACATACGAACAGGAGTCATTTACTCCTACGCGGGTGGTGGTTGCTAACGAATTTGACTGCAGTTTGCAAGCCATTCGCATGGCTTTACGGCGGGGCAGGAATTCGACATAGGAAACCGGACAGAAAAATTGCATTGTCAGATGCCCACAAAGCGGCTAGAGTTCGTTTTGCTCGAGATTATAGGGATTTCGATTTTTCACACGCCATAATTTCCGGCGAAAAGACTTAAGTCTAGCCAGGTCAGTCGTCGACATTTATGGCGTGTGCATAATACGCGCTACGAGCCGAAGAATGTATTCCCGAACAGTAAGTCTGGCAGAGTGGTGGTCACCATGTGGGCCTGGACAGCTCACCTGTGTAGTGTGTAGTGTAGGGCAAACGGTGCAAGTAATTTGGAATTGCTGCAGGTGACAGTGACCGACAGTGAGTGGTGTATCCGGAGGCGGCAGTTCCCAAAATCGTTTTTGTTCAAGATAATTGTCCGATACACCGCTGTCACTTGGTAGAGAATTGGAGCCAGCAGCAAGCTAAATTGCGCACGGTTCCGTGACCTTCTCGATCTCCGGACCTTTCCGTGACCCTCTCGATCTCCGGACCTTGACCCAATAGAAAATTTGTGGGCTATCATGGTCCAGAGATGGGACACGAGAGCTCTTGTCGCACATGTTGACCAAGTGTGGGATACACTACGGGGCTCCAATCTTCGCGAAATCCTAGTAAGGTTGATGCGAAGCAGGTGTGACGCCGTTAATAGACGCGGGTGGGGCTCTGACAAAATATTGAGGACAATAATATATACTTTTTCATTAAAACATAGTTTGTGTTAGTTATATTTTTTATATTGTATCGAAAATTAGTGATAATGAAGTTTTATATTTTATCAGTTGTTATTATTTAGTTGCAGCGTAGTTTTTATTACCCAATGCTTGTGTTTTTTTTTAATAATTCGTTTCCATTTTTTACATTGTAAAGTGTGGATGTCAAACGAAAGTTGTCAATGTGAACATGGTTGTTGTTAACGACATAAACAGAATATTGTATAAAGATTTCGAAGTAATAGCTGCTGCTGGAGAGGCACTGTGGAACTGTTTATATCATATTATTGCATCGAAAATGGGTACAATAAGGACTCGAATCAGTTGCCTCTTCGGTATTCCATCGCCTGTCTAATACTGGTATCTAGTCCTCCGTCCTCGGAAAACATTTTGAAACCAATTGAAACCAATCTTGAAATAATGTTTCAATATTCAGATAGCCAAGTCAGTTTTGGTTATTTTTATATAAAAAAAACAAGTGTTAATCATTAAACGGTGATAACATTTTTTTAAACTTGTAATTTTATTAATAATTTTATTTTTATATATACTGTTTACTTTAGAATTTTGTATGTAGGTAGATAGTTAAAATGTACCTGTCTACCGTCATCTGCCTACCCCCCGATTAATGAGATATTTGTGCTGTCGTCCCTTTCCCCCTTCATGACATTGTACTGACTGACTTGCGTGTAACATAGACGTCATCGCGCGTGCTCCTGTGCCTAAAATTTTTAATCGTGTGATATCCCCCGAATCTGCTGTGTATTTTGTGTGGTGTAAACTCCAAAATCATTGTGAGCGCTCCAGTGCTGTGCCTGTGCAGAAGAACCCAGGGATCCAGACGCAACACCCGAGGAATGCACCCGCCTCCATCGTGCCGGTAACGTACACGTAGACATTGACCTGACCCTTACGTTTCTGCCTCCCCCTTATATTTGTATTATTGAATTTGGCCTAGCATAGCCTAATCAGGACCCAGCACTTTTCCCGCGACACGTTTTGGTAGCAGAGCGTGGTTGCAAAATCCACTAGGTTAAATTTTCTACTGTGACAGTACGTACATCTTCGTGATTTTCCCCGATAGTTTGTCCCCCCGATAATTAGATTGTTTTTCCCCATTAATTTGTTGTCTATCCCCTTAGTTCCTAGCGAAAATTATCCATCCGTTAAAAATTATCGACACAAATTGGTTACTATCGCCGCGCTTCGCGCGACCCACCTGTGCCGTCCCTTTGTCTCCGAGCGAGCGACGGAATTTTCCTACACTCGGACCGGTTCCTTATCTGTGATTGCAACTTTGTTGCGCGGCCTATTGTTTACAAATTATAGTAGTTTACTATTTATTCTCGATCGAAAACCCAATCGAGTTTGTTTATTTTACCTGTGCACCTTATATTTGTTTTGTGATTCACCATGACGGATAGCAATAACGACACAATTAAACATGCTTTATATACGGATACGGCTGAGTACCGTGAAGCTATAGGAGCCTTAAAGTTCGTAAGTGAGTGGATTGATGACACGCATCAGCAGTTAGATACCCTATCCCTCGCCAAGTCGCGTGTTCGTCTCGCCGAAGTTCGTACCTATGAAGACAAGTTTACCTCTGCGTGCTCACGGTTACTAGGCGGTCTCGATCCTACTATTTACGTACAGGAATATGATTACGTGAAAGAGCAGATGCGCGCCCTAAGAACAAAACTGGACGATTTAAAAGTGCGTTACGACGAGTTAATTCCTACCCCGATCCCCGCGCAAGACCCGGTAGCTGCCAGTACCCCGGTAAGGCATGCTGCTGTCCCCGGTAGACCCTTTTTAGATCCGTGCATTAGTAAACTCCCCGACCTACCCATACCCTACTTCCATGGTCGTCCTGACTCGTGGATTAGCTTCCTAGACCAGTTTGATAGTGTTGTCGATTCCCACCGCGACCTAACACCTATAATGAAACTACATTATTTAGTAGGGGCCCTCGCGGATGAACCCCGTCGTTTAATACAGCATTTAAAAATAGAAGGCGGCAATTATTGCTTGGCCCGTGATCTTTTAAAACGGAGATACCATAACCTCCGTGTGCTTGCGGATACACATATCGCGCAGATCCTATCCCTTCCCATTATCTGCCATAGTTTCGCTGGTCTTCGTATTACCTTTCTTAATCCCCTCCTATCGTCATATCGGTGTTTAGAAAGATTAGAGCTCCCCGTCACTTACTGGTCGTATATATTAGTGCATATATGCCTTGGTAAACTGCCCGCGGAATTAAAGTCGCGCTTTGAGCGACGGTGTTGTGACAACCCTAAGAAACTCCCTACCTTTGACCAGCTAATTACCTTCCTAGAAGACGAGTGTCGTCATCACGATAATGTCGGAAGTGCCTTCGTCATCGACACGTCCGATAATATAATTGTTCGCCCTAATCCTGCTAATAATAAATTTAAATCACGGTCCCCACCCCCCGCTCCGAGAGCATACGTCACAACGACACCTCCCGCTAGCCCCAAGTGTTTTTTGTGTAATGATTGTCATCATTATGTCCGCGAATGCCCGGAATTCCTACAAATGTCCCCGAAGGATCGATCCATATTTGTGAGGGACAATAAGTTATGTTATAGGTACCTCGACAGACATCCTATAGCCTCCTGCCAACGTGAGTATCGCTGTAACTACTGTCGCCGTACCTCCCACCATACGTTGTTGTGTTTCAATGCGCCCGGCCGCTCGTCCCCACAGCCGCGTGAGCGCGCCGTTACGTTTGCTAATGCTCCCGACCGCGCGTACTCCCCACCTCCCCGCACGGGCGGGCAAGCCTCTCCGCGTTATCATCATACTAGTCGCTGCTCCCCGCCGCCACGCGCATCTCCCACGCATTACCAAGATCGTAATGATTATCAACAAACCATTTTCTTCGGCCATTTGCAATAGAGAAAGCACTAGTTTTGCTACTTTTATTAAAATTATCGAAATGGCAATACATTTCTTGCGGGAAACGACAATTCGAAAAGGTTTAAATTATATATATCCGTCTTACTACAAAGTACAAAAAACCTAAGCTTGCAGCTAAGATTGCATTACAAGCCTTATTAGATTTAACAGTGAACAGAATTCTTGAAATTCTTCTTATTACTGATGTCATACAAGGAAAACAATTAATATAACCATCAAAGTGGGTCGTGTGTCGCGACCACGTGTCATCACTGAAGAGCGCTTGGAGCGGTTAGTAAACACATACGAACAGGAGACATTTACTCCTACGCGGGTGTTTGCTAACGAATTAGACTGCAGTTTGCAAGCGATTCGCATGGCTTTACGGCGGGCAGGAATTCGACATAGGAAACCGGCCAGAAAAATTGCATTGTCGGATGCCCACAAAGCGGCTAGAGTTCGTTTTGCTCGAGATTATAGGGATTTCGATTTTTCACACGCCATAATTTCCGACGAAAAGACTTAAGTCTAGCCAGGTCGGTCGTCGGCATTTATGGCGTGTGAACAATACGCGCTACGAGCCGAAGAATGTATTCCCGAACAGTGAGTCCGGCAGTGGTGGTCACCATGTGTGGATGAGTGCAGGGGGCCTAGACAGCTCGCCTATATCACCGATAGGGCAAACGGCGCAAGTTATTTGGAATTGCTGCAGGATGTTAACCGGTATTAACAGGAGGTGCCGACAGTGAGAGTGGTGTATCCGGAGGCGGAAGTTCCGGAAATAGTTTTTATTCCAGATAATTGTCCGATACACCGCAGTCACTTGGTATATAATTGGTTCCAGCAGCAAACTTATTTGTGCACTGTTCCGTGGCCCTCTTAAACTCCGGACCATAACCCAGTAGAAAATTTGTGGGCTATAATGGTCCAGAGATGGGACACAAGAGCCGAAAGATCAAAGGGAGCTCTTGTCGCACATGTTGACCCAGTGTGGGATTCACTACGGGGCTCCAATCCTTGCGAAATCGTAGTAAGGTTGATGCGAAGCAGGTGTGACGCCGTTAGTAGACGCGGGTGGGGCTCTGACAAAATATTAAGGACAATAATATATACTTCTTTAATTAAAACATAGTTTGTGTTAGTTATATTATTTATATTGTATCGACAATTAGTGATAATGCAGTTTTATATTTTATCAGTTGTTATTATTTAGTTGCAGCGTAGTTTTTATTACCCAATGTTTTTGTTGTTAAAGAATTCGTTTCACTATGAGGATGCTACATTATCCCTGAATAAATGAACTTGCCTCCCAAACAAAACTAAGAGAAAGCTTTAAGATAATATACTTAATTTTACATGTATTTATTTTCAGAAACTGCTTGTACTGATGAAGTGGCGAACCAAATGATAATGCAGAAAATGAAAATAATAAAGAAAACCAAATCATTAATAATTCATCTCTCTCATCCTCTTCACAGCGACGCCCAAGAGAAAAGTCGCTAGTGGATCAGGTAGTGATGGATAAAATTAAAGTTCAGTGCTCGGCCTACACTGGCGGATATATTTTCAGGAAAATGAACAAAACATTTACAACGAATGAAAAAGAAAATATCCTCACCAAAGGTTTAGAGAATATAAATCTATAAAAAAATGTAATTTATGCTGCCCAAATGGAAACTCTCAAATTTTATACAGGGAAACCAGCCAACTAATTATTTTTTTTTTAAACAAACCTGTATAATTACTGTTTACAGAGTAACTTATTTTTTTTTTATGAAAATGAACTTGTCCTGTGTAGGTTACCAAAAGCACACTAACATATTGAAAAATACTTTCGCAGAAACTATTCTGAAAGTGCAAGTGCAATATAATTAATAAAATATTAAAAGGAGATATAACCGAAGAATATGTAATGGCAATGGAAGAGCCTCAAAAATTTGCATATAAAAATATGTAACTTTTAGATTAAGAAAAAGATACTAAACTAAATAAAATACTGAAATCACATTCATTGTATATTATTTGCCTCAAACTAAAATGTATTTCAAATAAAAATTGTATATTTAGTATATGTTATAATTATATAGTTATATTAGCATATAACTGAAGAGTGGCATAATGTATTTCAAAGTTGTTTTATTGCTACCCACAGACATGATGTGTGGCTATAAATGTTTAACATATGTATCCATACGAACAAACTAATGCCTGTCTTACATTCCATAAAACACTAATCAATTCCTATAAGGGGACCTACTTTTGAAGTACTAATATACAAGTTGTACAGTTTTATGTGTTGTTTTATATTTATTATACATAGATTTGGGTACGAGCTCTTTAATCTTAATTTAGTTATATTTATTTTGTTTTTTTTTGTGGTTTGCGCTCGTGAAATCACCAAACGGGCTCAATGGAAGACCAGCGCTGGTTATTTTCAACCAGCACATGCTGAATTGCGTCCGTTTGTGGCGAACATATTTTTTTATTGTTTACACACGGTCACAATAAAGTTTTTTCTTTCTTTTATAGTAACTTTCATGGAGGTCTGATACTGACTAATCCAATAGCCATTAGGGTTAACTGCTTATACTAATTAATTAACAACATATTGCTTTGTATCAATTGCCTGTTTTAATTAGTTTTAGAACAACCAGCAGTGGGAGTGGTAATGGTCACGAGGCCCCCCTGTCTCGTGGCGCCTCGGCACCACTTTTGTAAGTATAAAAGTTACACAAAGTATACCTTATGTGTCTTTGCTATACATACTAATGGGGGTTGTTGCAATTCCTAAAATAATCCTGAATGAATTGCAAAGATTCACATTACATACAAGATTACTAAATGGTTATATTGGATCGGAAGTGCAACTGGTTTTGTTTTGTAGGGACGCTGAGGCCCCTGTGGTGGCCGAAGGGGTGGAAGAGGGGGTAATCCTGGAGGAGAGTCTGGGTGGACGCCTATGTAGTGGAGCAGCGTCTGCTCCCGGACGCAGCGGTGAGGCTGTACCGCCAGCAGCTCCGCAATGATGTTGGTTATATTGGATCAGAAGTGCAACTAAGTTCATTTTTTTGTACGGACGCTGTGGTCCCCCCCCCCGTCCGGCCGAAGGGGAGGAAGAGGGGTGGAGGCCTACGTAGTGGAGCAGCGTCTGCTCCCGGACGCGGCGGTGAGGCTGTACCGCCAGCAGCTCCGCAAAGATGCTGGTTATATTGGATCGGTAGTGCAAATAAGTGCTTTTTATTGTAGGGACGCTGTGGCCCCTGTGGTGGCCGAAGGGGTGGAAGATGGGGTGGAGGCCTACGTAGTGGAGCAGCGTCTGCTCCAAGACGCGGCGGTGCGGCTGTACCGCCAGCAGCTCCGCAAAGATGCTGGTTATATTGGATCGGTAGTGCAAATAAGTGCTTTTTATTGTAGGGACGCTGTGGCCCCTGTGGTGGCCGAAGGGGTGGAAGATGGGGTGGAGGCCTACGTAGTGGAGCAGCGTCTGCTCCCGGACGCAGCGGTGAGGCTGTACCGCCAGCAGCTCCGCAATGATGTTGGTTATATTGGATCAGAAGTGCAACTAAGTTCATTTTTTTGTACGGACGCTGTGGTCCCCCCCCCCGTCCGGCCGAAGGGGAGGAAGAGGGGTGGAGGCCTACGTAGTGGAGCAGCGTCTGCTCCCGGACGCGGCGGTGAGGCTGTACCGCCAGCAGCTCCGCAAAGATGCTGGTTATATTGGATCGGTAGTGCAAATAAGTGCTTTTTATTGTAGGGACGCTGTGGCCCCTGTGGTGGCCGAAGGGGTGGAAGATGGGGTGGAGGCCTACGTAGTGGAGCAGCGTCTGCTCCAAGACGCGGCGGTGCGGCTATAACGCCAACACCTCCGCAACGATGCGCCGGCGCCGGCGCCGCCGCGTCATGAACGCGGACGAGCTGCAGGAGCTGCGCGCAGCTTGGCGCGCAGCTGTGGCTGCCGCTCAGAAGCGGGAGGATGGCCCGCCGCAGCCACGCCGGCGTATTATAACCCGGCGAGGGAGCTCTATGCGAACACGATAATTGATGTATATGGTCGCATATAGCTCCACCAAATATCTTCCAATGAACTGTAAGGCAGTCTCAAATGAGGGTGTATTAAGTATCACCCTCTATCCCTCATTTGGGACTGCTCATATATATAGGTGATTTATTTTATTATATTATTTTATTTCTAAACATTGTTTTATTATTCAGTAATATTGCACTTGTGCAGCATTTGATTGAAGGGGCTAGTTATTTAGGCTTGGTTTGGTGTATTGGTAATTTATCTAATGAGGGTTGGCATGAATCCAAATCCAAAATCTGAATCCCATAGCAAGAAGCAAACACCGCAACAGTTACACACCAAACCAGATGGGTATTCTCAATATGAAGGGGTTTCAGGTGAATACCCTGAGTACACGTTCTTGTGTCGAGTATCAATACTCATGCCATGCGCCTCGTCTGGGAGGACAGCCATGAGGAGGTTGGATTCGCAATTGGAGGGACACCAATGTCGTTGAACTACGTATATTTTTGGAAATACTTTTTGACATGGGTCACATTAAATTAAATAGGATTAACGATTACTGGGGAACAGATAATTTGCCTTTTAAAAATTCCATGTCTCGCGATAGATTTTTGATTCTTTTACGTATTTTGTTATTCGGATAACATTGTTTACAATACCAATGACCCTAATGTTTTTTTTTAACAATGTGAAGTGGGCATTGATCGTCCCTCAAAAAAAAAAAAGATGAAACTGTTGTTTTATGGCGCGGAAGTTTGAAAATTCAGGAATACATTCGAGGTAAAAGGCATAAGTATGGTGTTAAATTATATGTGCTCACGGATACAAATGGTATAACGCAAAAGCATGTATTGCGGAACACATGACTCTGACCTTCAGGGAAGAGGTCATGCTCATACATATTGCGGAACACATGACTCTGACCTTCAGGGAAGAGGTCATGCTCATACATGATGTGTGGGGAAGCGGGGGTGAGGCGTCATGGGGCAGGCAAAGATCCATGGCGCTAATTTGCCTCAGCAGGCACTGACCCATCCTGCTGGGGGATGTCCTTCCGGGCCTCGACCGGTGGACTTAATGCTAGAGAGACATGAGGGTACCAACCCTCGTGTTGGTCAGCGAGTGGCAACTGCCCATGTTCTTTCTTCCCCCTCCGGGAGTATCTGCAGTAATATTAGGAGACGAAAGCGCTACAGATTACAATAAAAACTTTACACGCTTGGAAGTTTTCCAAATATTGGAAAAAAGCGCGCGCATACGTGGACCCAAGGTCAGACCTCTGCCCTTGGGTCATTGACCCTTGACGGCCATAATTATGAATGCTCTTTATCCTAAAGGTATTCAAATGATCTGAGAGAACATTCAAAATCTTATTAAGTTACTATTACAAAATTTACTAGTAAATGTGATAAATTTTACAAAGATTGCCATCGCAAAGCATCCATATTTATAAAAAAACAAAACTTGGCTGTCTGCACCATTTGAACTTGGTAATTTTGGTGCACACGAGCAGAACAGATCCACTATAATAATACAAGAACCTCCTCCGTCTTCTATTTGGCCGTCCACTTCACCGTTATATTTTTCAATACGTCAAGAGTCTAATTTAAAACAGGCGTAAAACCATAAAACATCGATTCAACGAGGAAATGCAGCCAGCATTCTAAGCACCATCCCACGCGAGCAGGGTCTATTTTAAACAAAAAGAATCTGAGCAATCTCAAGTTTTTACATCAATTATAGTTATTATAGTTCATTACCAATTGGCATGTTATCGGAGCAAGGCGAGTCACGGCACAAGTATTGGCGGTGCGATAGGGAGCACCACACCCGGAAATTAGATCGGAAAACAACAATTTCCGGTCTATTTCACCGTGCCCTGGAATCGTCCGATCCAAATGTTACCATGCTATCCTCTCGCAATAAAAAATAGAAAACGTTTTGTCATCCCTGATAAAGTACTATCACTGCTTAAGTCACCAAGAGAAAATGATAAAACCAACATGCCAGCTGGAGTTGATATGGGTGGAATAGTATATTAATAAACAGTTATATTAATAAATTTAGTATTAAAATAAAACGTTTTTTTTGCATCCTCCGGCTGAAGCCGTCGTAATTAACTCAAGATTTAAAATAAAAGGGAAAATGCAAACAAGTCAGCATCAATTTGACTTGTTAGTAAGTTTAATGGAAGAGACAGTAATCAAGATGTTTACAATATTTAAAGCGAGTTTTTAAATTGAACTTATGATATATTTTGTGATTTTATTTTCTTGACATGGAGATCTTAGTAAGCCTATATCAATGCAAGGGGTAGGATTGTGACCATCCAGCATTGGGAGGAGCTTACATCACTGCTCAACAGTGATGGCAGTGGTGATACAAAATCCACAGATAAGTGGAAAGGTACCATTATCATACTTCATTTTATTAGTGATAATTATCGGTTGAGGATCCGTGTTTAAAATTTAGCTTCATGCATGTTAGGTGTGGAGCGATTTTAAAAATAATACTGAGTAGAAAGCTGCACGGCTGCATAGAGCAGCGAGGGGTACTGGTGGTGGGCCTGCAGTGTATACCAAACTCACTGAATTATCAATTTTTATTGTCAGATTATCAAATCTTTAATTTTCATTTTAATTTTATTTAAATATGTATTATATTTATTATTACGTGTAAGTACTTATATTGTTGTAATAGCTTAGTGGTTTGGGTAGCAAATGGTGTAGGTATGTAAGACAGGGTATGAGGAGGCTTTGGCTGAAAATGAGCGTTGGAGGAGATTTCGTTCCCCTCCAGCACATGCTGAGCCAAATGCCTTTCGGTACAGCTCACACTGTAGGAAATGCAGCTTACTTACCTTAGGTCTATATATTTTACTTATTTTATAATTGTGTGCTGTTCTTTCCTTATGTGTTCCCTGTGCTGATTAAATATTTTTCAATTTCAATTTTTTCAATTAGAAAAAAGAGTCCTAAATGTTATTGGCATACAGGCAGCAACAAGTTTGGTAGTGGCTGAAGCAGGATTCTCACAGGTTTGGGCTTGGCACATTTTTAATAAGTATAGAATAATTATTCATTTCTATGTTATTTACATTAAATTAATTTCAGAATATTGGTTCTGTACCAAGTGTGCCTGAGGTGCCTAATGAACAATCTACTCAGGATAGCCATAGCTATCCGATTGGGTGAATGTAAGTCATTTAGTATAGGCAGATATTATTTCATAAACAAATAGGATGGGAGTGAATTTATTTTTATTTTTTAGGTATTGAGCTATGGAATGGGCCTGGACCTTCTAGCAGAGTGCACATAGAGCCTCCTTAAGCCAGGCTCATATAGAGTCAAGACCTCCTAGCCAAGCTATCAATGCAGACATTGAAATCATAGAAAGTAAGTTTTATTGTTACTTATGTTCTTATATACAACATATATTGTACTAAATTTAAATCATAACAAAAAAGATCTAAAGAATATGGCATACTCGTATAGTATAATATTATATTAATTTACAATATTAGCTGTATTTGTTTGTAGATTTAAATAACTAATATGTTATTTTGTCAGATGCTGAAGAAGTCTTACCCACTTTATCTCCAGAGTCTCATGTTGCTGCCCCTCAGGCTTATAAGCATCCCGCTCGGAATCGGCAAACTACACCACGTAGTGTGAGGTCTTCACGAATAAGATTGTCACCTCGAAGACATCAGTCTCAGGCTGCACGTCAGTTTGTAAATTCTGATTTTGAATTTAGAGCATTCAGAATGCAGCAACATAGAGATTATATGGAGATAAAAAGGGAGCATTTAAATGATTATATCTTTCAGCTTTTGTAATAAAAACGCAATGTCCGTCTTCATAAAACACTGCGGGCTGTGAGGATATTGCAAGTGTTATTCAATATTGCTGAAATATCCAGAAGCCGCGGCAAGAATGAAGGAAATGATTAACAAACTATTTTCTTCAGCCATATTTGCACCAGAGAAAGCACTAGGTTTGCTACTTTCATTAAATTATCGAAATGGCAATATATTACGGGAAAATACCATTAATATATCCGTCTTACAACAAAGTACAAAAAGCTAAGTTGCAGTACCCTCCGAAGACATTTGTGACTGTAACGGATTCCTCAGCTAATATTGCATTACAAGCCTTAATAGATTTAACAGTGCACAGAATTCTTGAAAATCTTCCTAGTACTGGTGTCCTACAAGGCACACAATTGATATTAACATCAAAGTGGGGATTTGTCGGTGCAACCAACCAGAGTAGATATAAACAAAAAATGATTAGTGAGCAAGATGATTCTAGCATATTTATGACCTCTTTGGTTCCGCTAAAGTTGACAGCTGAAGGACATACCATATGGACGAATCCGAAACCCTGTTCAACTACGTATTGCCGTCCGGTGCAGTTCAGATTTTTGAGGGAAAACAAAGAAATTGTCTTGAATGAAAAAACTAGAATGGATGATGAAATCCAGGCTTTAGTTCTTTCAAAATACCAAGGAAATGAGGTTAGTCATAAATTAATGATGACAATGATTAACGGCAAATTTGTTCGTATCTTTCTGAAGCCAAATCAAATGCAGCCGCCTGCTATCTATGTTTGGCCGAGCCTACGGAAATGAACAACTTAAATACTAAAAACCGTTTCTCCTGGTGTGTATGAGTTTGGGTAATCAATAAAATCATCACTACATGCCCGCATTAATGTGATGGAATCTTTCTACACACAGCTTTTTATCGTCTTGATTTCAAGAAGCGGTCTGCCAGAGGCGAAAATCACCTAGAGTTATTACAGACAAGGAAGAAACTTATCCAAGGTAGATTTAAAGATGATCTCAATCTTTTGATTGATATCGTTAAGCAAGGATCAGGCACTACTAACGATGGAAACACAGCAAGAAGGTTTTTTGAGTTTCCCGGCAAAACTGCAGCGATCACTGGATTAGATGAAGACCTGATACACAGGTTTGCTGTGATTATGCAGGCTATCACATCTGGAGAGGTTATAGATTAGCCTAAATTTAAGGAACATACCAAAATAACCGAGGAAAAATACGTAGAATTATATAATTGTTATTATATGTCGCCGTCGCCGACCGTCCACAAGTTACTTATTCATGGAGGGGATATAATAGCAGAAAATGCCGCAGTACTAATGGGGAGCCTTTCGGAAGAAGCCTCAGAGGCCTGAAATTTAAGGAGGTTTAGAGAACACCATTCGAGGAAGAAGAGCAGGCAAGCATAAACTTAAATAAGACCAAAACTGGATATGGGTATCGAGCCAGATATACTTTAAAGAAAGGATCAGGAACCTTCCAGAGAGTTCTTAGATGTTGTTGGCGACGTACTGGCCGCTAAGAATTGTTTTTATTTTATTTACAACTTTTTTGAATATTTGTCTTTTTTTGTTTTTTGCTTCTTGTCAAACTTCTAGTTAAAAATATACATCTTTTGAAATAGACATTGTTTGTGTGGTTATTTCTGCAGCTAATAAATGGTCCTTCGAGCTAACTGAACCATCCAGTGAGTACAGTATCCAATAACAATATGTACACAACACCGCCGCGTCACATTGTGACTCGAAAGGTTCCAAAAAGCAATTGACGAGCAAATAATAATAATGTCTATTGTAGAATTCCGAAGGAAATAATGGAATAATCTAATAGTGATGAAGAAGTTGCAGATAACTTTTATTATTGTGTATATACGGTAGATCTGTTAATATTCCGTTTCCGTAATTGTTATTTTAATTGTAACTATCAATATTAATTTACTTAACTTAATTGTTTTGAATCATTTGTTTCAATTAGTTTAATTTAATTATGGATTTTTTAATGAATATGTTTTTTGTTTAATTAAATACAAATCCAATTTACGACTGCTTTTAATCGTACAATTACACCATTAGAATTACTAGTTTAAGTCTTATGAGATATTCCACTTAGGTCTGAAAAACAGTTTTTACGATATCTTAGACTATTTTGGCCTATGGTGTAAATAGTATTGTGTGCAAGGATATAATTGCCAACCTGGCGATACCAAAGATATCCACATATCATCTCATCCTGACCTATATTTCATGTCACCTCATTAAATTTTACATCCTATTGTCTCATAATAATTTTGTAGTATAGTATTGATCAACTGAATCCATTTCAAGCCAAAAAAGTAACCTATCATAATTTAAGTATCTGTCTTCGAAACCCGATTCTCAGCCCACAGTGGGGCGTCTCGAACGAATACAAAGGAAAGCCGACAATGTGTTTCGGGACCGTTCGATTCGGATTATTATTGCCTACACCGAGAATATTCAGGTAACAACTAGCCTACCTCTTGAATTGGTATTTAAGGCTTCGACGTCGGGCACCGAGACAGTTACTTCTTGGAAGCGACAGTGATCGGATCCCAAGTAAGCGAACGAAGAGGAATATACCAGCGACCGAAGCGATAACACGGGACTACTGTGCGACTGCCAAGTGATTCGGAACACAGCGTATTGTGTGCAGCTAGTGTAAGTGAACTAGGGCTTGTAGAGTGTATTTGTCAAGTTTGTGGAGAGCGTTATCAACATTTTTATTGCCCGTGTCCGTAACGCTATTTTATATTTTGAGAGTAACGTAGGTATCTAATACCTATGTCGCGCTTGCCACGTGTAACTTTTTCATCATGCATGTCTATTTTGCTGTGTGCTAGAGGCACTGGTTGTGCATATAGGATAGTCAATGGCGATCTCCCGAACTAGTCACAAGTGTTAAGAAATATCGTTGTGCAAATAGTTTGATTCTAAATTAAGAGTACCTAGTTTTCATCTAGAATTGTGTTTTAAAGTGTGTGAATAATTATAAATATTAATTTAGTGCCTTGTTGTTTCAAAGGGGTTTTATATTTTATTTATGAACTAGCTGTGCCCCGCGACTTCATCCGCGTAGTATTGGATTATTGGGTTAAAAAGTATCCTATATGTTAATCCCGGTTATAATCTATCTGTGTTCCAAATTTTATCCAAATCCGTTCAGTAGTTTTTGCGTGAAGGAGTAACACACATACATACATACAAACATACATCCACACTCACAATATTAGTAGGATTATTTAATAAGTGCAACTCCGTGAATAGTGTTCAGTTCTTTTGAAATTTAAATGCAGGACAATACAAATATTTAAATGTAAATGTGACACGCGTTCTCTAGTTTTGCTAGGTTTCACACAAAGATCGAAGTTAGTTAGGTATGTTGCCTAGTTTTTAGTGCTCATGGATTGGGATAGATGTAGGTAAATAGGTTCTTAATTTCAATAGTCAAACTAGATAGGTTTAGGTTTACGAATGAGTGGTAAAGTTTTTATTTTGCATTGAAAATTATTCGTTAATTTATAACCAATAAGTGTAACTACTTAGCTGTTAAATGTTTTGTGTAAATTCATCTTGCAGACGGAGAGTTCACGGTGAGTCCGGGAGGCCGGTAGAGATAAAAATAATAATTAATAATAATTTAGCCCTTTTGACGTCCCACTGCTGGGCACGGGCCTCCCCTCAACATGAGGGGGATTCAGGCCATAATCCACCACGCTGGCCCAGTGCGGGTTGGCGGATTTCACATATCTTTCGAAAATTGGTTAGATCTTCTAAGACATGCAGGTTTCCTCACGATGTTTTCCTTCACCGTAAGCAAGTGATAATCATATAGAAATTATGATTCGCACATAGATTTCGAAAAATCCAGAGGTGCGAGCCGGGATTTGAACCCAAGACCTGGTGCCCGCGAGACGCGTGCTTTAACCAATCGGCTATCACTGCTAGTAGAGACTGCCGGTAGAGATGCTTTGGGATTTTTTTAATTCCAACAGAGACATCGCTACTGCCTACTATCGCTCTCTACATGCGAAGGAGTACTCCCAAAGAAAGTGGGGACATATTGCGGACATCTTAAACTCGCAAGGCGATGGAGCACACAAGGATCGGAAAGGCTGGTCTAAAGTAACTATTCATGACGACCGCTTGGCGCAGTGGTTCGAGCGTAGACCGCTCGGGTGGTTGCGGGTTCGATTCCCGTCAGGGTAAATTTCGGAAATGGCCTTTTCGTAATTTTCCCAGGTCTGGGTGTCACTGGGATCGCCCCTAGTCCATTGTACGGTACCCATAGTACAAGCGTTGCTTAGTTTGGGACCATACAGTTGGTGTGTTCGTCTGGCGATATTTATTTATTATTTATTTATTGATTGATTTTTACACGTTAGTTTACTTTAGAATGTTGTATGTAGGTAGCTAGTTAAAATGTGTCCCGTCTACCGTCATCTGCCTACCCCCGATTAATGTGATATTGTGTGCTGTTGTCCCTTTTCCCCCTTCATGACACTGTACTAACCGACTTCTGTGTGGCAGAGACGTTCTCGTGCGTGCGTGCTCCTGTGCCAAAATTTCCTAATCGGGTGAAATCTACCTAATCTTCTGTGTATTTGTGTTGTGTGAACTCTAAAATCATTGAGAGCTCTGCAGTGTTGTGCCTGTGCTGAAGAACCTGAGGATCCAGCCATATAACCTGAGAGAATGCGCCCGCCTCCATCGTGCCGGTAATGTACATGCGAGACACTGACCTGACTCTTACAGTTCTGCCTCCCCCCTTATCTTTACCTACCTATTCAGGACCCAGCACTATTCCCGCGACAACGTTCAATAAAACCCTTTTGAATGTAATAATTTAAACAATTATGTTTGTATTTTAGTACTGGGTAGATTATAAAGCAAAACTGAAAACGAAAGTTGCAGCATTACGGTTGTCCCATGTGCGAACTGGAGGTGGGCCTTCTACGGAGAAGTCCTTGACCGAGATAGAAGAGAAATTCCTACAAATATTAGGACATGATTTCAGCCAAGGCTTATCCGGTGTTCGGGTGGAACCATTTGCAGTAAGACAAAATAATAAGCTATATTTTAAAATTAGTTAACAGAAAATTCGTAGTTAATAACTTTTTATGTTATATTTTTTTAGCATCCAGAGAGCTGTTTCTATGGGTGTGGAGTTGCAGGATTCCTCAGCCTCTGAATCTATTCTACAACATGCTCACATCCCAGATACACCAATAATTCCTAGTTCTATCCGAACTAAGTCTGTGGAAATTTATATAATTTAAGACCCACTACCTGTAAATCCTTCCCAGGAACCTATAATTCTCGAGACCCAAGCTCGCTCCCCCAATAGAACTCCTTCCCACATCCTGCAACTCAGCAGCGCTGTCTGAGACGCCGGCGTCAAAGGCGCCAGCCGCATATGTCGCAGGAGGCTGCTAGACATGCCCTCGTCCGGTCCTCACAAATGCGCGCGGAGGCTGCTGTGAGGACCAGCGAGGCGTTGGAGCAATTAGTGCGATATAATACTGACCTACAAAATACTGTCATGAGAATAGAAAGGAAAATCATTTAAAATATTAATGTTATTCAAATGCACAAGTTAAATTTTGTGTAAGTACTAAAAGTATTTAACCGAGGAAGACGAAAAGTTAAGGTAAGGCCCCAATTCCATTAAATATTATCATAATTCCTTTTAACTTTGGTACCTATTAGACACCATCTTGATACTAACGTTGATCGTTTTAACAGGATGAGTAAGCCAACACGACAACAGCGGGAGACTCTGGTAGATTTCCTAGTACAGAACCCCGGAACGTCCAAAGGCCTTTTGCGCACTGCTCATGCTAAGTAGGAGACTAAAAGGAGATGGGACAAGGTAGCAGTATCCTTAAATGCACTAGGCGGTGCGCAGAAAGCCGGTAAAGGCTGGGATAAGGTACCTACCTAATATCTATAGAAAATATCTGCTCAAGGGTGGGAAAAATTAAAGAAATTTCAAGTGGAAAAAGGTGAAACCGTCAAAAGGCCTTTGCAAAATGTAAGCACTAGGTAGAATTCCACGTTTTATACGAGTATGATGCAAAGATTTGTGGAATTTAGAAAGGAAATGAATCGTTCGCTTTCCAATTTCAATATAACAGCCATGTCGCTAACTGCGACGGATTGGGAGTCATAGGAAAGTAAGATTTTAAAACCTTGTGACGAAGTCACAAGAAAACTCTCCGCCCAAAAATATGTTACTGGGAGTATTGTTATACCCATAGCCACGGGACTCTTAGCATCTGTACAGAATATAGATACATATAATGATTTCCCTGATATTCAAGCTCTACAACAGGATTAATTAGATGCATTAAGAAAAGATTTGAAAACTTAGATAAAAGAGAACATTCACACTTTGTTGTATGTGTTGATCCAAGATTTAAATTATATTTACCACAGAGTCCTCCTGCACAAGCGCCTACCATCATCCTCATGTAATTAGTCAAGCTTTTTCCGTATTTTTAAGGATTCATTGTTGAAATAATGCATTGATGATTTATATTTTATTTTTTAGATTAGATTTTGTATGTTATTACATAATATGTGTAACAATTAAAATCTTTCATTTGTCGGATCACGACCCACCTCGGCCAGCGACTCAACACCACTACCGCCACCACGCGAGGTGTCCGTCCACTCCATGTAAAGTTTATTGTTTTTTCATATTTGTTCGGGGTTTTGCCATATCTGCTTGTTTTTGACAATACGCATTTGTACTTGTAGTAATTGTATGTCCCCCTAGGTGTGATGTCGTAATCCGGGTTGAAGAGGACGACATCGGCTTCGAAGAGGACGGATACACCTAGCAGACGAGCGAGCATGTCCTGTACCAGGCGGCCAGTTCTGGTTGCAGGAGCGCAGCCGCTGCAAGGTCAACGTGGTGGTGGCGCCGCGAGACGGGAACTGGCAAGGGGGGCAAGGACGGCAGATGAGTGGAAGGTTGGATGATGCCCGATGAGTTAGAGATCGCCTCAAAGAATTACATGTGAATGACGATAACGTGCCAGAAGAATTACGTGTGATGGTGTCAAGAGTGATGTTATTTATATAATTTTTATTTATAAGAGAACAACAGAGTCCTAGGGGACCAGTGTGCCACCAAGACAGGTTGTTTGATCAAGGACTATGTTGGACCAAGACCGGGAGAGATTTGTAACAATAGAGAGGCTGAGGGTTGAAGCAGAAACTGTCACAGCGATATGAGAAGGCTGTCAAACTGTGGCAAATGCTCTTAATAACATTGCCGATGCCCTCAGACAAAATAGATAGTAATTATATTAATATTATTTTAAGCTACTTTAGGATGTTAAGTAGGCTTAAGTAGGTACTTATAAGTGACAAGCAACATTGTATTATTTATGATTGTTTAGAAACTTTTTAGCCTATGCTTCTATTATTTTATTTATATTAATACATTGAATTTATATGCTTTTATTTATGTGAATACAAATAAAAACCATAATTGTAACAAAAACATGAGGTTTAACTGCTGACTTGCAATGCATTCAAATTAGTAAGCAGGTTAATTCTAACCTGCTTACTAATGATGAGTTAGTGGTATATGGTGAATTTGGGTCCTATCAAACCCTAGTTGGTCTGAGTGCTTTTCACAATATTTCACAGCAATCTGTGTCAAAGTCTGTAAGACAAGTGACGGAGGCACTCAATAGAATATACCAAAACCACTTAAATTGGCCAATGCTACGCGAAGAAAGGAACATGGTGAATTCTAAGTGAGTTAGTTATAATAGTTTATTAATATTTAGGTATTAACAGTCTTATTCATAAAAAAGCTTATAGAACGTTTAAAGCGTTCATTAGTTAAAACGCTCCAAAGGCATTTAAAGCATTCGATAAATTTGTCTATTCATAATCGTTCTATAAACCTACTATTACTAAATATTGTTATAAGCAAATATATTGCCAACGTTACGAATCGCCCGCAGATATTATGCGTCCACTTACTTAATATGGCTGCGCATAGACAATATTACGGACTAAAATCATATTTTATTGTCTATAGTCCATATTAACCGTATGTGTCAATACTCTCAATAACAAGCGTACATTGTAGGAAACATATTTTTTAAATAAATAAGTATCTTTAGTTGAAAATGGAATCACATTCAAAGACTTAAAAAAGGCAGAGAAGTGAAAACTGGTTGGAGGATGATAAGGTTTTTACTATTACATCTAAAATTGGATCAAAGGAAGTTTTGTTTTCTAAACATTCGTAACACCTCTTGTACTTAATGTTGCTTTTGCTTTTATTCGTTAGATGATTTTGAAAGAATTGGTCAGGGAGCGGGTGTCTATAAAAGAAAATAAAAATACTGATGCAAACACAAACGCAAAAACGGTGGCGGCTTGGAATGATTTACGTACCGTGTACAAATTTGATATATTTTAAAGAAATAAAATGAATTATTTGTATGTTGTTATTGTATGTATGTTTATTTCATTTCAGCGAACCAAATGGATCATGGTTAATGGAATTTGAGGTCTTGTCTCCACCCCGGCCTCCCCCACTTCGACTCCCAACTACCCCACCTCCACCCACCCTACCTATTTTTAAATCCTACTACATGTCCACAACCTGCACTATCGCCAGTGCCGCCGCCGCGAATTGCGCCACAGAGACGCCATAGACGAGCAAAAGTGAACCGTCCTTTAAATTGTCAGCATCTTTGTTTGCTGTAAATAGTTATGTTTCTTTTTTCTTCAGAAGAAAATTATTCTGACATAAGCTATTTTTATTTACTTTTTAGCTCAAAGCAATCTACAAGCTGCGCAAGCCAGGCTTGATATGATGGAGCGGCGTACTGCGGGAGCCATATACAGTCATGCCAGTGCCACAAACCGGCTTGCTGTCGCTATGGAGAGGTTGGCGGAAGCAATACTGAACGCCCATCCTAAGTGGTAATTATTTGGAATCCCTACGAGACGAGCCCTTATAAGATCATCCAGTCTGTCCATCCTAGTCTGTCACAGTGCCCACTGTCATAGTTTTTGACAAGTCTTTGGAAAGACGGGCTAGTTTCCCCTAATCTTATATATAAAGTTCTCGTGTCTCAATGTTAGTTACCATACTCCTCCGAAACGGCTCGACCGATTTTCATGAAAATTTGTGAGCATAACGGGTAGGTCTGAGAATGTACGAGAACGACGTACACACACAATGACTTTATTTTTTATAACAATTTGTCACTTAATCAATTCTTTTGTTTTATTTTATTTAAATATGTATTTTATTTATTATTGGTGGCAAAGCTTAGTTGTGCACTATATGTTTTCTGTTTCTGTTCGGGTAGCCCAAGTTGTATGTAAGACAGGGTATGCGGAGGCTTGGGCTGAAAATCAGCGCTGGAGGAGATCTCGTTCCCCTCCAGCACATGCTGAGCCAAATGCCTTTCGGTACAGCTCACACTGTAGGAAATGCAGCTTACTTACCTTATGTATATCTATTGTACTTCTTTTATAATTATGTGCTGTTCTTTTCTTATGTGTGTACTGCTGTGCTGAATAAAATTTTGATTTTATTTCATTTTCATTTCATTTGTATATTTAAAAATACCTTATTAATCCTTACAGCAATCACACCATTTGTTTACTAACTGCTTTCGCGACACAGGCGACGCCACGCCGGCCACAATTCGCATAATATAGGTATGAATCGGAACTATCTATAATAATGATGGTTACGGCATTTGCGTGAACTACAACATTTTTGTAACAACAACAAACACGATAAAAGAGTATCGTATTGAAATCTTTAAACACATTATACTGAGTAAATAAATAGTAGTATACTTGTAAATATTAGCCACAGATAAGCATGTATTGACATATTACTTTTTATTTGCGATGATTTGCTTTACGCATTTAGCCAATGTCGAGTAAATATAATTTTCAAGTTTTATATGAAGGTATTTGTCTAGGCCTAATTACCAGACTTATTGGGGGAACTCGAATAATCATGTTTCACTACTATTCATCCAATTGCCCCCACTCAGAGATTTTTTTTTATGAACATTTGCATAAAGCCACTCGTAGTTACCAACGCAGAACCAAATAAAAAAAAACGACCAAGCGTTCGATAGCATGAGCCACTCGCAAATGAGACGCTAGCGTGGTACCAAATATTGGCCAAACGTTTGAAACGTAATAGAAAAGCAAACGCGAGCTTTTGCTTTTCTATTACGTTTTGAGTAGCTAGCGTGGTTAGGGCCCTGGTATGATTGCCTATAGAAAAATTGCACAAACTGAAACATGTATGTATAAAACATTTTAAAAAGAAAGACATCGATAGAAATGGATATCTCCTTAAAAAACAGGCTATCCCATTGATAAATTTAACGGCTGAACTGAACCTCTATCTGATAGTCAATTGAATTTACTCGGATTTCCCCAACAAATCAATAAAGGTAAGATGGTTCTTTATATTTAATAGGTACTTTTGAAAGTTTGAATTATATGACTATTCTCATTTCAAATATTTATCTTATTTAAACAACTACATGAAACCAATTTTACATAAATGTATTTTCAAATCTTTTCTAGTGAATATTTAGTGCGTTAGTCTAATGCTATTTCATAGAAATAATTTAATAACTAATTAATCAAATCATATTTCAGCAGCAGTTTCTTTGCATAATAGTGTGTCAAACAATGAGCAAAACCAAGACTAACCTTCTGCGATTCTACAAACTACAAATCTTATTGACTTATCTTCTAAAGTGCCTGGTAAACTTAAATATATATGATTTCGGTAGAAAAAGTATCGATCAACTTGTTGATACGAGAGTGCTACTTCCCGATATTTTCTTTGAATTCTTGTTATTCCGTTGTTTTCATTAAGTTTCATGTTTTGTTAAGTTTGAAGTTATTTGTTGATTATTTTGTTTTTGTTATATTGACTATTTCGTGCTTAAAAACATGAGTGAACCTGGACGTAGAGTTGTATCCGTGGTACTATATGCCTTCAAGCCTCCACAAGCTTCTCATTCATGGACCTGAAGTAGTAGAACATTTTTCTATACTTTCAATAGAATTTTTATCTGAAGAAGCATCAGAGGAATAAAGACTTCAGAAAATTGAGGTCGGAACACACACGAAAGTGCAGTATAATATTGCAACAAATGAAGATATTTTATATAATCTTCTTTTGTCTTCGGATCCATTGCTAAGTAGTATTCGTCGGAAGATGCAAAAAAAGAAAAAAAGATTTTATTTAGCGAAGTCCGAGATTTGCTCGTGTCTGATGAGCATGAAATAGAATTCAATACCTGTAACATTGCTGGGCATGTACGACGAAGATGGAAACGAGCTGCCGTGTGAGTAAAAAAATATTAAGAGTGGAGGTGATGAATGGAGCCGAGTTGTTTTGTTACATAATATGGTTCAGTCCTACTTGAGGTGCTCTCTTCGGCCGCCGCCTTGATTGGCAGACCGGACAGCACGGAGGCCTCATTGGATAGGCACGACAAATGTACGGCACGGCTCCGAGAGGTGGACCTGTTTTATCACGAGTTCACCTTGAATTGTGAGGACGTCCCTCCGGAGGTGTTCCCAGAGGACAGGCGGACCCAGGTCCATGCGGACTACGGTCAGTTCCTGGAGCTGGCCGACGCCGTTTCCCAGCACGCGCGGGGGAGCTGCCCCGCAGGGCCCCGGTGAAGACCCCCGTGGGCCTGTTGAGTAAGTTGCCGACGTTGGACCTTCCGCGTTTTGAAGATTATAACCATGGTAAATCCTCAATCGATGTCAGTGACCAGGTGGCGACTTACGGATCGGCTTTGCGTAGATGCACTAAATGGTATCGGAACTGATGTTTGATATTATATGGGGCACAAGCTTGGTGAACGCCCATTTCTTATATAACCAATATACCCATAAAAATAAACTAACAATAACAGTTTCGTGAACAGGTTATCACAGGTGTGCTTGAAAAACCCAGTCACATTTTAGACACTGTGTGACAAAAATATTACACATGGCGCTGAAGGTGTTGGATCTTGTTTTAAGTTATCTGAAAAAAAGAGCAGAAACAATGAATGAAAAAGATAAAATATGTGTGCTCCTTTTTGACGAAATGTCGGTTAAGAGAAGGCTGATTTACAATTCTCAATCTGACAAGATAGAAGACTATAAAGATCATGGAAGTCACGGTAGAACTGGAAACATAGCGGACAAAGCCCTTTTTTATGTTACAAGGAATTCGTAAAAAAAAATAACAATCACTCGCACATTTCTTTGTCAAAGGCACAATATCAAGTGAAAAGTTGGTAGTCTTGATAAAAGAAGCCGTAATTAAAATAATTAGTGAGCTTCACTAATAAAATAATTAGAAATATATCAATTTATTGAAAAGAAACTCCGGACTTACAGTAGAAGATAATTATTTTCTTGTAGAAGGAGGAAAATTGTATATCATATACGATTTGCCACATTTGTTCACAAACATTCGTAACAACTTCATTAATACAAAAATAGGTCAGACAGAAGTTGATAAGAAGACTACTGTAGTTCTACTGCTAGGTAATAGCTTGGGACTTAGGAAGACGGACACTGTAGATGGTGTTGACAGGTTATTAAACTGAAGCTCATGTAATGTGCCCTACCTTGTTCTGACCTGCAGGCCTATTCGCTATCTTGATGATCACCACTGACTAACTGGCTTCAGTTGTACACCGAACTTTGATGACAACTGAGAATGGCACAACATTGGTATTACGTATTACATTGAGTGGATATCAAGTTACGGTGACTAACGGGCGGAGAGCGGTGCTCTTCAACACAACACTCGACACCTCTATTTTCTATCGACTATTATACGACTGAATTAAAAAACGCCTATTGAGCGTCACAATACTTCATTTTAGATAACATTTCATCATAAGCTGTTTATACACACATGACATGTAAAACTGGCGGTAAATCATTTTTGTGTTTTTTTTGTAGTTAACGGTTTGGGTGTACCTATTTAAAAAAAATACTGCGTTTAGTTGTGTTTAAAAAGCCATAGTTTGCAAACATAAATCCTTAAAGGTAAGTTAACGATAAAACGGCAAAGTTATATGTTTATATTGTGAAAATTGCTAATTGTATCAAAGTTTTTGTATCATTGTTTTAAACCTCAATTGTTACCTAATTAAATCGCCATAAGATAAAAGTTATTTGTAACTCAAGGTAAGTTCGAGTAAGTATATATTATATTAATGTAGAATATCTACTTTTAAGATGCCCGCACGCAGAAGAGTGTCCTTGCGCCAAATGGAACTGCTGGTGGACTTTGCAGAGTCCCATCGAGACATAGCCTTGGGCCGCTTTCCGCGAGGACCACAGGGTGCTAAAGTTACCCGCGAAGTGTGGGACTCTGTAGCAGTCCAGCTAAACTCTGTGGCAGAAGGCAGCACGAATGAGTTTATTACATAATTAATTTCCTCTATCACCTTTAAACATGACTTAGGAACCTACTTAAACCATTTGCACTCACTTCATCTTTCTCATTATTTTTTATTCACTTTGCCTGGGTCCCTTTTATATATGTAAAAACACCCCACTTACACAAATACTCGCAAAACACTTAAGTACTTATCAAAATAATTAACTCTAAGCCTAGCTTGTGTGTTATCATGATGGTCTTATAAGTTTTGCTTGATTCAAGTTTGTATATTATATGTAATGAGGGTATATTTTTTTTTCTATACAAATACTGGATAGTGTTTAAGGCCAAAACAAAGGTCAAGGCTGCTGACTCGAGAAGGAATGCGTCAGCAACCTGTGGAGGGCCTAATAAGCTTGTGCCTCTCAATGCGATAGAGGAGAGGGTGCTAGCTGTAATAGGTCTAGTGGCAGTGGAGAGATTGCCTGGAGCGCGTCTGCCTATCAATGTCAGTGCAATCATTATTAAATTATTTCATTATACATATATATTATTTACAAATAAAATAAAACGAAAAATTAAATGCACTCAAACAGCAATGGAAATGAGCATGTTAAAAATAAGAAGAATACAAAAAATTAAGAGCGAAAACATTCGTCAAAAAACTAAACTCACTGATGCTTAAGTGGCACGCACTTTTACTTAAGTGGAGATGGGCCGGACACATCTCACGATACCCAGACAGAAGATGGACCATTGAAGCCACACGATGGAAAGGACCAATGGGGAAAAGGAATGTTGGACGACAATTACGACGGTGGGCTGATGACATAACACATGTCGCAGGTAACGACTGGATAAAGTCAGCCAAGGACAGGGAGTCATGGCAAAGGATGGAGGAGGCCTTTACCCAAACAGGGGTCCAAATCTCCTAAATAATACTAACAAACTTTGTAATACAAAATCGGAAGTGAGATTTGGAATAAATGGCTTTATTATTATTATTACATATATATTAATCATTAATTCATTCATCTATATATTATAAAACTTACTAATCTTTGGGAACTTTGGGTTTTCTGTACTAACATAGATGAAATAGAAAATATTGAAATGCCTATTTATGGGAAAATTATAAAAAGGAAAATATATATATTTTACAGATACCAACAGCTGATGAGACAGAGGCCTCGGCTGTTTCTAGAATTCCTGCACCTGATCCTGTTATATCCTATCCAAGTTCATCAACAACTATCCCCCAGTCCTCAACACCTGCTCCTAAATCCTCGGAGGCTCAAATGGAGGTGGAATGGCTTGATGAAGAGATTCCATCTCCATTACCACCATTATTGCTGGGTAAAGGTTATAATGGATCAGAAGTGCATCTGAGTGTTTTTTTTTGTAGGGACGCTGAGGCCCCTGTGCAAGCTGTGTCCGAAGGGGGCGGAGGAGGCATACGAGCTCGCTCTGAGGGAGCAGCGCCTGATCCGGGACGCGGCGGTGCGGAGCTTCCGCGTACAACTCCGCGACGATGCGGGTGCGGAGCGCCGCCAAGCGCGCCGCTGCGGAAGCCGCCTATAGCAGGGTGACCCGCCACAACGCGGCCGTATTAGCCGGCGTGGGAGCTCTATGCAAGCATAAATTATTATGCTCGGCTTGTCTTGGTGTATCGGTAAAACATACACGTAGAATTAATCCCCGGCAAGAGTAGAGCGACATTAGACACCATTATTGCTGGGAAAGTGAGAACTGACAGTTTTATCATGTCTGATAAACAAAGGATAGGGCCTTTAAGACAAGTCTGTATTGGTGATGAAAAAATCACCGGAAAGCTTATGCAACCTGAACGTTTGATTATTGCTCCTACTAAAAAGCTCTTGTTATTGCTACAGGCCAATCTTAATGCCGATATAATTACTATTAAGTTTATCCTATTTGACCACACCTATTCAAATCCATCAGAAATATTTTTACCGAGCGGGTGAAATTAAACATGGTAACAAATCTGGAAGGTGGCATCACCTTATATAAACAGAAGAATAAATAATATAGGATTATTTAAATTTATTTAAATTTAACCGGACAATGGCAAACCCCACATACAAGATTAAGATGAGGTCAAATATGCCGCCGCAAATGTACTACTAAGTAAAACAACAAGAAAAGAAAAATAAATAAATGATAAATCATACGAGGAGCTGGATCAATTGTTTGATGCTACAAATGAGACATCGTCCCACAACGATGTGAATTCAATCTTTGATAATGTCTTTAATCAATCCAATCATGTGGAAAAATGGAACAACTGTTTAAAGGAAAATGGATTCTATTAAATTTATAAAATCGGATCCCCAGCTGTAGCTTAGGCAAGTGAGATAGGCTTTAAAATATCACTTAACTCCTAACACTTAACGCACACAAAAAGCCAAGTGTAATCTTAGATTACAACTTAGGCCTGGGCGGCGTGGACCGTAAGGACCGGATGTTGGAGCCCTATATTTGTAGCGTGTTATTTTTGTTTCCGCTACGATAGTTGGTTCGTAACAATTTTGGAGGTTATCGACCGACTCATATTTTTTGTCTCCTGATTTCCCTTTTCCTTTAAGGCACGCCTGGTAATGCTCTAAGAAAAAAAAACACCGTATATAATCTGTGCAATCCGTGGTGCAAGACATGAACGTGACGTTTTCACACCCCTTCTATTGTTTCCTTCACCCCCGCTTTCGCCCTTGACCCGCTGACGGGCTTTTTTTTTCCTCCGTCAACAAAAACAAACGTAGGCGCAGGTACTTAAAAGTTTTGATGAGACTATTTAGCAAAGATAATGCTATTGAGAAGTGTTTCCGTCGGCCCGGCCGTCGCGTCGATTAATTTCCGCCACTTTACATCACACATACAGTGTCCTCGGCATTTTTATAAAATGTTCCGCAAGTGTTGTGTGCCCAAGTGCAACAGTTTACGACAGGACGTTAAATTTCATCAGTTTCCTTCTAAAGAGGAAAATAAGAGACTGTGGATCAAGTGTATTCATTGTGAGAGCATTATGCACAGTAATGTAAACAAATTATATATTTGTCATAAACATTTTGAACATAGGTTTGTCAATTCGGCGACAAATCGTCTGAAAAATGGCGCTAAATACCCGAGTCCTTCCTTCCATTTAGAAAGATACAGTGGCAAAAATACTACATGGGAGGATATTGTTGATGAGTATAATGCTGATTGTAAACATGGTGAATCGAGAATTCTACACAAATTAACTGATCAACATGTGATCCCTGAAAAAATAAAAAAATTGAAGGTAAATAATATGCATATATTAAACTTTAGGAACACAACAATAAACACCGTATGATGTTTGCCATGTATAAATAAATTACTTTTATTCATGCGAATTCATTTCTTAATATTAAATTCAAAACATGTTTTCTAAAAAGGCATGCTTTTTGTCAAGAGTAGGGATTGTAGAGGATGGTCATAGCTGGGCATAGCCGGTAGCCAAACACATGTTTCTCAAAAGCCATAAAATCTATTGAATAGGGAGGGTCAGAATATATCTTTTAGATATAAGTGCCTAGCCTTCCTCGTATTTCAAATGTGTACACTTGGTAACACTTTAAATTTTTTTTTCTTTGCACATGTTGAGAGTGTAGGACATCTTGAGAACGGAACGATATGGTAATTTTGGAATTCGCTTGTATTTAATTTTACTATAGTGGTTAATGTTAAATAAGGTTCAATTTACACACAAAATATTGCATTATTTGTTATTAATTGCTGATATTTTATTTTCAGCTCTCTATCCTGATGGAACACCGGTCAGTCGGACATTATACAGCTGAGGCAATTTCTTTCTTCGACGACTTATTTGACAGCGTAAATGGCGCCAGCACCCTACATAAAAACGCAATGGGCAAAGTTCTTCGAAAGGAAGTTATAGAAAAATCAAGACACCATGAATTTTGGGACAGGGCTTTAAAAACGATTGAAGGTATGAAATTTATAACAAAGGCAAATAAAGCTAAAAGCGTACCTTCTGTTAAAAACTGGGTCATTACTCTGAAAAGTTTCAAAAGAGTGTGGGATTATTTGAGGGAAAAAAATATTATAAAATTATGCGACCAAGATATTTTAATTCAGACCCGATAGAAATTTTTTTTGGCCAAGTGCGCGCGTATAACTACAGGATTAATGACCCAAGTCCCTACGCTTTTATGAATACTTTTAAATCATTATTAACAACAAGAAGAAATTATAATTGTGAGGATGACGTGAGCAAAGAGTTACTCACTATCCAGTCCCTATTCAATATAAATAAGGATGTAAACACTGCACCAACTCCTGAACAACCAGTTGGTTCCATTATAGACTTTGATCATATTATTCAAGTCCAGGCAAGAAGAGAAAGAATTAATGTGCATTCTAGGGCATATACGGCCGGATGGGTGACAAGGAAAATACTATCTAAAATAAATTGTAAAAACTGTAAGAGGAATTTAGTAACAAAAGACGAAAACAATAT
This sequence comes from Notodonta dromedarius, assembly GCA_905147325.1. Classification (NCBI taxonomy): domain Eukaryota; kingdom Metazoa; phylum Arthropoda; class Insecta; order Lepidoptera; family Notodontidae; genus Notodonta; species Notodonta dromedarius. The sequence goes on from LR990187.1 coordinate 3,224,294, forward strand.
TCATCCTTATATAAAATATAAAGAATATAAATCAATTAAACAAAGAAAACTATCCTATCCATCCGAATATGCCGTGAGGAGTTTCGGTAATATAATAAATACGACAAATGAGTATTTGGAACTTTACGGTTATGAAAATAATATCAGCGAAAAAATTAAACAGAAGACAATTTCTGAATATTCATTTGTTTCTTGAATTGTGAATTGCACAAAGAAATCGTACTTAATGATTTTTTTAATATAACTATTAGATTGTTTATTTTCAATCGGTGCAATGTAATTAATACAATTGTGAAAGGAACTGATATAACCAGGCTAACAAGAATGATTTTTCCGCCAATGCAACATAACGCTTTTAATAAATTTAAGAAAATAAATAAAAAATTATAAGAGTTATCGAAGTTATTGTAAGCTACACTGCCGCGTGGGCTCAATTTTGTACATTTTTTGTAAATAGTTTATATCAATATTGTACATAAGTAGTATATAATAATTTAGTATAGAATTGTATTAAGTAGTACAAAATATGCAAAAATAGTAACTAACTCAGTCACGACAAGCTGATTACAATAATTAAGTAAATTATTCCTATACCTACATTTCCCAGACATCATCATCTGTAGAGATTGTTTGGTCTTTCCCCTGCACCGCACACGCATGTGACGTCCATGCCTGAACGCATGGTAGCGTGTTGTTCTTGTTTTCCGCTACTATAATACATAGTTTAAATATTTTAAAAAGTAAATTCCAATTTAACCTCTTTGGCCTTACTTTTGTAGTGTGTAAGTATATAATGTAAGTTAGTACGTAAGTTAATTAGTATTACACCGAACCTGAACCTAACAACACGTGTTTGATTAGACCCCGCACCCCACACATTGCACTTTGTTTACATCACCACCCTAAACGTCATTGAACTGTCACTGTACCGGGCAAGCTATCTGGGCACACTAGGCAGCCTCCAGGAAGCCTTCAGCGACATTAAGAAGCTGGGGAACTTCCTGGCGAACTTGGATGGCTGGAATGACAGGCTCACCCTCCAACACACAAAACAGGCGCAATAGACGTCGATTTGTGGAAAACGCCCGCAGAAGAAGAAGAAGAAGAAGAATCAAATGAGGATTGGCTAGAATCCAAATCCAAAATCGGTCTCCCATAGCAATAAACAAACACCGCTACAGTGACACCAAACCAGACAGCTGGGTATTCTCAAGATAACAATTAAATATTGTTTACTATTATTATGGATGACTTCGAAGATTTCGAGATTACTCAAGACATCTTAACTGAGATCGAAAACATTGAAATTAATCTTCTCGACAAAACTTGAAACCTAAGTTCTGATGATGATGAAGAAAAGATTTAATAACCCCCCAATCATGTAACAGATGCCTGCGAATTCCGTCATCAAGTAAAGGTAGTGATGCTGAAATTGGACGCGCTATCCAAGATTTAGAAAGAAGTGCATCATCTAAGTGTAATGTTATGCCTTTCAGTCTGAATGTTGTAGCATGCCAGTTTCTCTCCGCAAGTCGATGACTAACAAATCTCCAGCAGATTTTTATGCACTTTTGGTAACAGATAGTCTTTTACAACATATTGTTCAATGTACTAATGCTTTTGCAATAACTAAGATAACTCGCACGGGATTTTGCTCATGGTCTGAAATAACCTCGCCGAGATGAAACATTTATTCTGCTTGATTTTGTACATGGGTTTGGTGAAGCTATCAAATATTGCTGATTTCTTAGTCCGAGGATGAAACAATCACAAAATCAAAATCGTACTTAAAATATTGAAAAAGATAAACGGCGACCATAAAAATACTCGACAGTTCAGGCGTTGTTACCACCAACCAAGCTGGGAAGAACATTGCCGTTGGATACTAACTAAAACGGCGGATGACCCTGAATGTATCTACTATGGAATGGGACAGATGAAAGCACATTTACGCGTAATGGAATCTGGAACAGACAAACTCTCCGCTATTGGAGGCAAGAAAATCCACATTTGTTTCGAGAATCTTCTCACCAATACCGTTTTCCCTGAACATTTGGGTTGGAATTCTTCAAAATCAAATAATTGGTCCGGTGTTTATTGAGGGTCGACCTCACAACGACCAAGTTTCTGGATCTCCGTGGTCCCATATCGGAATACACGGACGAATTATCTCTGGATATCCATCAAAAGGATCATCATAGATAATTTATTTGACTGCTGAACCATTATATAACATTTCAGATAATAATATCGACATAATGTGAGTTGATGGCTCAGGGGAAAAACTTAAAATTTTAATACAAAACGGGCTGTAAGAATTGTACGGCTCAAATAGAGACAGTGCATTAAGTTATCCGATAATATTTTACTGGTGCCTACGTACTGTAAGGTCCATGTCGGCGCACTGGCCACTGGCGATAGGCGTTCCTTGCCGACGAGGAAAGAATAAATTTAAAGAAAACATTATTATTTTGAAATTGAAAGCTCTGCGGTGCGCTGGCAGTGACAACCGGGTTACCGTTGGATTAAGACGTGTATTTTTATAATGTTATAATAAACCTAATATTACCAAGCAACATGAGTTATTAATATAAAACCCAGTTGTCACAGTACCTAGGATTTTTTTTATAGTTCTGGCACACACGCTTATGGCCCGCCTGGTGCTCAGCAGTTACCGCAGCCTATAGATACTTGAAATGCCAAAGGTATTGCTCGCACTTTGCCGACCTGAAGGAGAGCGGGACGGAGGGAGGCAAGGGGAAGGGGGTTGGGGGATAGCTTCCGGCTTTTTTGTTAATGTAACAAACATTCACGGTGATCACAAGGAATTCATATTTGTAGCGAATGTTGATTCACATCTCTTGGTTTAACCACATTTGCAAGTTCCTAAATCGACACTGCACAAATCCTCCCATCCAAAACCAGCTGGCTGCATCGAAGCAGTGAAAAGTAAGAGGGATCTTCAGCAGAACTAGAAGACCGAACACGGTGTGAAGAACGGTTCGCAGAATTCCAGAAGACTGCACAAGACATTGTTTCCATTGAAATGGCTACTATAGGGCAACATGACAATGATTTATATGCCACGCACAGGGGTGACCGAAGACTGCAAGTCAATTTGGAATGGTAATTGCGTCAGATTTTTGTCTGTTCAATAAAAAAGTGCGTAGAAGAAAATCCTGTATATGTGTTTTCTGATGCTTCGCATTTATTATGTATCCATATTTTGTAATTTAAATATAGGTCTGTAAACGCCGTAATACCACAGATGTCACAAACATGTGAAGGAGATTCTTTACAAGAAGAACATTTGTACCAAGACATGGTATATGGGAAGCAAAATGAGACTGTTGCAAAGGACTATATTCATGCAAAAACATAATAAAAATGACCTTATGAATCCATATTTTGTATTTTAAATATAGGTCTGTAAACGCCGTAATACCACAGATGTCACAAACATGTGAAGGAGATTCTTTACAAGAAGAACATTTGTACCAAGACATGGTATATGGGAAGCAAAATGAGACCGTTGCAAAGGAGTATATTCATGCAAAAACATAATAAAAATGACCTAGACCTTACGGTATTTTTATTGATGAACAATTTCAATTTGTAGCTGCAAGCTCAGATGGACGTAATTTTCAGTTTTCTTACAAAATTTAAGCGACACAACAACTTCGACAGGTACACACATGAAGCTTCTCGTAGAGAAACTGTCAAGCAATTTGTCTTGGTACAAAAAAATAGAGTGGACACACATCGAGATGCCTTAATAATTATATAAACATAATTTTTAACAATTTAGATAGGGAATAACATGAAGAACTCAGAAGCTTATGTCTAAGTGGTCACCAGCTATAATTAAAGAAATACTAAAATGTAAAAGGTCTTATATAATTGTAGATGAGAATGGCATGGCATTTATGAGGAATAGGATACACTTAACATACAACAAATGTAATAATAGTGGGTATGCAAGTATTGTACACGACTTTGCCATCCGGTCCAACGGCACGCACGAGTCCCAGGTCACTGGAGGAAGAAGCTTTGAATGACAGACCCGTGAAACCAATCAATGGACAACTTGTATGTAACTAGGTCTGGTAGAACTGTAAAACCGCCACAACGCTATTGTGATTAATAACTTTGTAAAACTAACTTTAACTTTGTAATACTGTATTATGTATTTGAATCTTAGTTACTCATATGTAATGTCTTACCATCCTAAGAAGGGGGATGTCATATACATCACTAGAACAATGTCGCGTCACTAGTCGGACCGGACTTCCGCCCGGCCGGCCATTCCTAATTGTAAGACTCTTTTATTTATAAATCTAAGACACTGAATAATGTCTTGATGGCTCAGGAGAAGTTGAAATTTTGATACCGTACAGTGCGTTATATACCGAACAGGTACATTTTTGGTATAAAATAATTAGCCAACTGGCAACACTAGTTAAAATGTATGTGAAACACGACCCGTGCGGACGATTTGCAATACTATTAAATAAACAGTTTTAAATTAAATATGACTAATATTGTGTGGTTACAATTAGCCCAGCACATAGTATGTAAGTAACCCAATAATAATATTTTTACTGGTATCTAGTAAATTCAAAGATATTGAGATTCTGTTTCAAATCAAATTAAAAAACAGTTACTATCTCCTTACACGTAAACCGATCTCTGGTTCAAAACTACAATCGACATTGAAGTTGAAGTGGATGTCGACTTATAAACAAACGAATATAAGGTCATATTTTGATAATGCACGATATTATGCGATTATGAGCGAGTTGCCTGAAAAGAAATATGCTAAAGGCAGGAAGAAGGGATGAAGTACAATAAATCCAAGTATCGAGCTTTGTAGAGCAAAGACGAAATTTATGATAATAATAATAATGATATTGTTTTCCGCAGCGCTACTTACGTGGTAACCTGCAAAATGGTCACAAAAATTTTCATTTGTCCAAAGATAACAGCCGCAACGATAATTGAACAACAACGGCGTTGATATGATGGCCGGCGCCAATCCCACTGATCCCTATTGATGATCAGTAAATAAAAACACATTTTACGGAAATTCCTTACTCCCTCAAGTACACGGATCTCCAGTTCAACTCCACAGTCTACCTTCAAGTCGTATCTGCGTCGTGTCGACTTTTCATTGCGTCGTGAGGACTACGAGAGCGTCGCCACCGCGACATGCACTTGACAGTTTTTATTCGGAATCAGTGCATTTTTAAAAAAATCACTACGTTACAATACAACTCAACACTTGAAAATCAAACCACTTCAAGTAAAAATAAAGACCAACTCTACAACATTAACCGTATTACTAAGTATGCAAAAAAGGAATAAAGACAGACCCTGTTGACAGTGTCTGTTGCAGACAAAAATTACCGTTTAACCCTTTTATAAATCCCCTACGGCTTACAGTGTCCTCTGAGGCAAGGGTGTAAGCGTGTGTTTCCCGCTACTATAATATACCTTTATTGGAGAATACCGGCCGACTCACTGGTTTCTCAGATTTCCTGGTTTTTTTCTCCTGAACATGGGCGCTCTACGGTATATTTTTTGACATTCACCTCATCCTTTACTGTTTCTTTGTGTGTCAATGTGAGCTGTTTTTGAAGTCGGTTTTTTTAAACGCGGTTTTATTTCTCGTTATTAATACTTACGTATATAATTACGGGCATGCGTCTGCATATTCATTTAATTGGAAAATGCGCCAGAATTACGTGGCAATATTTTATTTATTTGCTATAGGTCTACCAGAATCTCATGGCAAATGGGGAAATAAAAATTTGTTGTGTGCAATACTGGGGAAATTGGATTAAACGATCTTGATACTGTTTAATTTTTATTTATATATTTAGTCATTAATTAACATAAAGTATACTAGGTATGTGTATGAAATTGTTGTTATGCATCGGGTTCTTAACATAGGAAAATATGACAAAAAAAATAAATCCAATCATATATTACTTTATGTACTAATTTATTATAATGTTACGTACACGTACAGGGGTAGGTACAATTAATGCCGTTAAACGTGTAAAAAGGGTTTATTTCGCTCTCCACAAACTCGACAAATACACAGTACTAGTTCACTACTAGTACACTAGTTCACTAAGACTAGTTACACACAACAAGCACCGTTCCGAATCACTTAGCAGACTCGCAGTATTCCAATATTATCGCTCAGGTCACTGGTATAATTGCTTTTCGTTCGCTTACTTGAGTTCCGTACACAAAATGATCAAAATGATCCTTTTTGATTGGCATTTAAAATATTCAAAACCTGTCTCCTTAAGTATATGTCTGTAAAAAATAATAAAATTTATCATGTTACTGAAACGATAGCTTAGTCAATCATCAACATCAACATCAGTCTAAATACTCGTACGTCCCACTGCAGGGCACAGGCCTCGTCTTACGAGTGAGAAGGATTATTACTTAATATTTTTCTTACCTCAGAGATTCTCTCCCTCCGTTGAAATCAATTTCATGTCGAAGAATTTTTAACAGTTTCATTACTGTTGGAATTTCCTTCCGAACTGTATAAAATTCATTTACTTTATTCCTTATCAACTGTAAATCGAAACTGTCCAAGTTGATTTTCTTCTTCCCCGCTCTCCTCTTTTTACCAGGCGTGGAAAATACACCATCGTTCGATGTGCCCTCACCTATGATTCGCCGTATAGTAGTACTGAAAAACCCTATAAAGAAGCTATAATTAAGTAAGATAAATATAAAATAAACTAAAAGTATCAAAACAACTCAGTCCAACTTACCGGTCAACTCTACGACGCGCTTTAAAATCAAAGATTGAGTTTGATTTACGCCTTCTTCTTCCCTTATTTTACGATACACATTGAAAACAATATTTCTCGCTTGAGATCAAAGTGGCTTTTTCGACATTTTCACAAAAACAATAAATTGCCAAGAAGATATCACAAAATCTCAACAGCGGTTGACAAACCTTGTACTTTGATTTGGCAGGTGACAATTGACATTGCCATATGAAAATCACATTTTTTTATATTTTTTTAATGCCATGAGATTCTGGTAGACCTATACAAACATTAACTAACTATGGTGCGGACCTACCAACGAAAGTTTACCAATTCACGGTACTGTAAGGTCCATGTCGGCGCACTGGCCACTGGCGATAAGCGTTCCTGGCCGACAAGAATATATTTAAACTTAAGAAAAAGATTATTATTTTGAAATTGAAAGCTAACGGTAAAGTAAACGGTAAGAATCATTCACCTTACCTGAGTTATTGCAAAGAAGATTTGCTAAATTCAATAGATGAAATTCAAAATGGCTCACTTAGAATAACAGAGGTGGCTAACAAATACAACATTCCAAAGAGTGCATTAAGCAGAAAATGTCTAAATATAAACTGCACGCAAGAAAAAGCCGGACGCCCTACTCTTTTTTCAAAAGATTTAGAGATGGCGTTCATAAAATACATACAAATATTAACCATTACACCGATCAAGGAAGATCAAAAGCAGAAATATGAGAAAAAATAAAGTTAAGAATGTTACTAAAAAACTGAATGATAAGTCAAAAAATGTTCCTAAGAAGACTAATACAAAGACTGACAGAAAGACAAAAAAACTGCTAAAAAGGTTAAACAGCCAAAGAAAATAAAAGAATTCAAGGATATTTTATGCTTTTTTTGCGGTTGACTATCGCATGTGCTCTTGTTTTCATTACTTTCGTCAATTTATTTATGTATACTAATATCGGACTTTGATTTGCCTTGTGATCGTGGTGATACTGACGACTTAGCTCTCATTTACGGATTAAGTGCTATTGGATTGGACTTGTTGTTTTGGAAAGTTTGTGTATCATGCCTCAACAATACACACCGGCCGAACACCGGTTTTTAACATTCTTGTTTTATATATTTTTTATTAATAGCCACAACATAGCCAGAGTGGCAGAAGTGAAAACCACCTGCGACGCCCACTAACTCGCCTTTGCCCTCTGCCATCGAAGGAAGCTAGGGAGCTAGAGTGTTGAAATTCTCCTACTGCAGCCTTTCAACGTGGGGGAGCATGTTCACGCTTGACAATGTCATACTTTTTAACATTATTGTTTTATATATTTTTTATTAATAGGTTGGCCACTCAGTATTTTTTTTCTTTATTTTTGTCTCTTACAACACTACGAATTTTGTCTACGATTAAAGCTAAAAAGAAACTTGAAGAAATCTTTATTTTATTTTCTTCCATTTCTGTCCTGAAGAGACAGTTTGAAGTAAAGAAACATGTTTCAAATACACAGTAGTGTGGGAATTTGAGAGCGTTTTTTTTAGAATAACTATTTCTCTTGCGAAATGTCAAAAATTAATAGAGTCTAGTTGCTTCTCAGAAGGTACACATTTCTGTGTATGACATTATTTAAATAAAACCCCAAATCATACGGCACTCAACAAAAACCACTTCCCAAAGTTGCTTACGCAATTGAGTTGAAACGAGGCGAAAAACATAAAAAGTGGCTTTAGAGCCACTGGGATATACCCATATAATCCATGCGTTCCGATCCGGTGGTAGATTTACCCTCGCCACCTCTCCTGGCAGCGGCCCAAGCCGAGGTCGTGTCCCTTGTGGCGCCCTTGAGCTAGCTGCCCTCCTGCCCCTCTGGCTGGAGCGCACTTGCGCTCGCCCTCTGTCCGGGTGAAGTTGTTATGGCCAACAACATATAGTCATATCAAAAAAAAAACCATATAATCCACGCGAAGTATTAAAAAAACTTCCAGAATGTGCCGAAGTAATGGGCGATACTTATAGCATTGACAGCAGTTTATTAAAATATCGAAAAACCAATAGAAAACCTACACCGTTGACATCGAATATAAATAAAAAAGTCGAGATGGAACCTGGGAAATCAGTGACAATTGATGATTTTAATAACAAGTAGTACTGTTAGAACAACTGAAAGTCAGATGGTGCACATCACACCTTCAACGGCAAGTGTCAGCAAAGAGAACCTGGTTTTAGATAATTTTGAAAACGAACTAGAAACTTCTCTTTATTGTTGGCAGATAGAAATAGCGTTGACGAAAATTATATAATTCAGTATATGACCGAAAGTAATGAAGAATACGATATGAACACACATGAAACAGAAGATGAGGTTTTTCCAGCTTTGATTAAGATGTGTGTAGTGATGTGTGTAGTCTGTAAGACCCTAGTGTAAGAACAGGCACCCATGTGAGTACCGAAATCTATAATAATTTCAAACATCAATTTCAGAAAAATAATACATACATAACTCAAAAATGATAACCAAGCCGGTAACTTAACCGTTACACTTTTCGTTGCGTCGTGAGGACTACGAGAGCGTCGCCACCGCGGCATGCACTTGACAGTTTTTTATACGGAATCAGTGCATTATTTAAAAAAAACACTACCTACGTTACAATACAACTCGACACTTAAAAATCAAACCACTTCAAGTAAAAATAAACCAACTCTACAACATCAACGGTATTGCTAAGTATGCAAAAAAAGAAATATAATTACTTAAAACAGAAAAAGAAATAAGTGTTGCAGACAAAAATTACCGTTTATCCCTTTTTTATAAATCCCCTACGGCTTAGTTAATTACGGAGTACCCCAAGGTAGCGTTTTGGGCCCTCTTTTATTTATTATATACATAAATGACCTGCCTAAATGTATCGACAAGCCAGTAACACTTTTTGCTGATGATAGTACTGTCACCATACAATGCAAAAGCAGAGATAGATATGAATTTGACATTAATAATTCATTAGCTTTTATCATAAAATGGTTAAACAATAACAATTTAAGCACTATTACATTTTTTTTTTCTGTTTCTCAAGTCTACGGACATCATCTGTTAACAAATTAACCTGCAAACATGTAGACTTAGAGATAAATTTATTGTTTTTTTTTTTCATCTCAGCATTTAAATTTTGTATCATAGTAGTCCACTTTAGCTCCACAATCCGATGGAAAAATTCAAATGGAAAAGTCTCAAACTATTATGTTAAATTATAAGCAGTTGGAAGGTGTTGTCCAACATGTAAACCATCACATTAGCTAAAAACAAATGTCATCATCACCACCTTACACCTTTACATCACCTTAATTATTATAAAAACCCATTGACATTGCTTCGTTATTAAACATAACTTTGACATTGTTTTCAATTGAAAACATAATACCTATTACAGATGACAGAACTATTTGGACACAATCTACGGACCAAGTTTCACAAATATCAGACAAATAAGGAAGCGGAAAGGTGCTTTAACTAAACCTATTAGTTGATATGTATTGACACCTTTATTGTTACCCAATTTTTACCATTGTATTGAAAACAATGTTATATTTAAGTCCTAATGATAAACTAATTTATATTAGACACAACTCACATGGACCATAAATATAGACATACTAAGGAGTTTGATTATTATTATCCTTGATATAAAGCTGGCATTGAAGACTACTCTAGATACCACTTATATACTTATTACAACTAATTATTACCAGTTGAACTAAGAAACAAGAAATAAATAAGATTATGAAATATCATCAAGGACACCAACATTTCAGTTTGAAACTGAATTTAAGACAAAATTTAAAGCCAATACTTTGATGATTTACCCAGTATTATTGTACAAGGTAAATGATAAAAGTATGTAACACTTTACATATTGTTTTCCTTAAAGGAAAACGTATTTTTAGATGTAAAGTACACGTCATTGGAATAATAACCGTGTGGTGGTGGTTAAAATAACTTATTTAGACCATACAACAATCAACAACGCAGAAAAAGAACAAAACAACAACTTTGAACCAAACCATCGACATCACTTCGAACAATTTCGAAAGCAAATTTGATTTTCAACACCACAGAACGACAGATTATTAGCGTTGAGTCGTGCTATTATTTTGTAGAAATTATCAATATTTAGACCATTACAACCACGAGCGACCAACGTTCAACCAAAAAGTAGAAAATTCGACAGCGAACCTCACGAACAAACCCTTTGCCTACATCACAACGATGAACAGTTAAGACTTGTAATTACGCCAGTCAAGGTTATACAACGAGGGGCAACACTTGAAATACATTTTTTCCTACCAAAGGACACAAAGTTTGCAAGCCACCTAGCCGACCGACACGACGCCATTTCAAAAGAGAATACGAAACAAGACTACGCTCACAGACTAAACTAAGACATTTAACCGCCATCTCCTTGTATTTTTTTACATAAATACCACAGGCAAATACCAAAAACAAAATTATTTCTTCTGACAGTTATCTATGCTTATTATGTTCATTCATTCAATCCTCGCCTTTGTAATGTCTATTGTTTTCGTTTTGCTACTCACCAATAGATGGCAGAAGTTTATATTTATGTTATGGTCCTATTATAATATTCGTTATTATTAAAACCTATCTAACTTAAGACTAGATAACTAGATGATAATAGTTTCCTCCGCCACCATTCAAATCTTTATGATGCTATTTATAATAAAATAAATAAATAAATAAATAAAGATGTCGACTAGATTTACGAAATAAAACACAAAAACACTAATAACTCGAGTATTCGTTTTCGTTACAGTATGAACTTAAATCTTAACTCTAACATAACGTTATAACATTATAAAAAAAATACTTAAGTAACAGTAATTTGTAAGCCGAAAATGCTGCTCCGAGATTCGTAGAACGCGCACAAATAATAAGGTAAACAAATACAGAAAATATTGTTTGATTCTTGCTTACACGATAAATTTGTAAGTGAAATTGAAACAAAACGTAGAATAGGAACGATGCGTTAAAATCTCGTCGATCCTGTGGGGTTAGTACCAGTTTTGACATCATCGATAAATATGTTCGAAATCTATTCTTAGCCAACATTTCACCATACAAAAATGTGACCGTCCATTTTGGAAAACTTGGGTGGGCCATATTTATAAAGAAAGTCTCCTCTACTACGTAGACATTGGCAGAATCACATTGGGCCTGACCCAATGGAAAGAGGCCATTAATATATAAAAATATATATAACATTTCACCAACAGCGCCTCTAGCGGAATACTGAAGCTTTACAGGCAATGTGCCATTGAAAGATATTGAATATGTTTTTTTTAGTAATCAATACTTAGACTAAGACCACAGATTATGATGTTAAGGTGAAGGCGCCTGTCGAGCCCGCGAAATTCAAAATTTTCGAGTAATTTTATAGTTTATCCAAAATCTGAAAACATTTAAGGTGAAGGCGCCTGTCTAGCCCGCGAAATTCAAAATTTTCGAGTATTTTTATTGTTTATCCAAAATCTGAAAACATTTAAGACAACATTTTGTGATTTGCGAAAAACACATTATGCAGTGCGTTTATTAATACATTTATTTTACTCTAAATATTATCACGGTGGATATGATAGTAGTAAATCACTAAATATACAAAAATTGCCAGATTATCTGGATAGCTGTCGTTCTTGAAATGTTTTAGAGTAAGTTGGATATATTAATAAATGCACTGCACACGGTCTTTTTCGCGAATTACAAAATTTGTCTTTTATTATTGTCAGATTTTGAAAAATTTCAAAAAGAACTCAAAAAATTTGAACTTCGCGGGCTAGATGGGCGCTTTAGCCTTAAGACAACATTTTGTGATTTGCGAAAAACACAGTATGCAGTGCGTTTATTAATACATTTATTTTACTCTAAATATTATCACGGTGGATATGATACTAGTAAATCACTAAATATACAAAAATTGCCAGATTATCTGGATAGCTGTCGTTCTTGAAATGTTTTAGAGTAAGTTGGATATATTAATAAATGCACTACACACGGTCTTTTTCGCGAATTGCAAAATTTGTCTTATATTATTGTCAGATTTTGAAAAAAATCTAAAAGAACTCAAAAAATTTGAACTTCGCGGGTTTAGCTGGGCGCTTTAGCCTTAAACAATAAATCACATCGAACCAAGCCCAGCGGAATACATTTACATTGCGGTAAAGAAAATTAAACTGTATTTATAATTAAACTATATTTTACTTTAAAGTTAATATTCCCGATGAAAGCGGCAGCGACATGCATGCATCGACGCGCATGTATTCATCTAAATATATATAACTCAAAGGTGACTGACTGACTGACATAGTGATCTATCAACGCACAGCCCAAACCACTGGACGGATCGGGCTGAAATTTAGCATGCAGGTAGATGTTATGACGTAGGCATCCGCTAAGAAAGGATTTTGATTAATTCTACCCCCAAGGGGATTCAATAGGGGATGACAGTTTGTATGAAACTTTGTCAAATAAATTCCACGCGGACAAAGTCGCGGGCACAGCTAGTGGAAATATAAACTTTAAACTACTATAAAGACACTTTAATTTCCTCTATCGCACTGTGAATGTACTCCGCTAGCCTCCGCATGATGTGAATCAAATTTACTTCTTTATTAGATCTTAATATAATTGTATACAATGTTCACATCTGTTGTCTGAACATGGCGGTGATTTCTTCGACAGTCTTATTTTTAGTTTCAGGTACTTTCAGGGATATAAATACAATGAAGATCAGTTGAAACACCGCGAATATTATGAACACCTTCGCGCCCAGGGCGAGCTGTCAACAAAAGAGATAAATCATTATTTAGTTGAAATCTATGTTTGTATACACAAATTAATAAAATTGTAAGTGTCTTGAAATAAAACTATTTCACGGATTTTATCGCGTTTATTTAGTTTGTTATTTTCCCGACGTTTCACGTTAAATAAACGCGATAAAATCCGTAAAATAGTTTTATTTCAATGTGTAGTATTCGCGTAAATATAAGAAAACAATATTATAAGTGGCTGTTCATAATTTCACTGAGATGTCAATGGGTGTCACTGGGATCGCCCCCAGTCCATTGTACGGTACCCATAGTACAAGCGTCGCTTAGTTTGGGACCATACAGTTGGTGTGTTCGTCTGGCGATGTTTATTTATTATTTATTATAGTGACGTGCCCAAAATGTTGCGTCGCGTGCCATTGGTTCGCCATCCCTGGGCTAGGCTGTTGATTGAACGGCTAATTAAGCTATTTGGCTGCGACATATCGATTATCCTTGCTAAGTGTAGCACGGGCAGGTTCTAAATCTGTCCTGTGACACCTCTATTAAAAATGAATCCTAATTTAGTTTTTTAATAAGTGTAGTTTTATTTAAATTAACTTGTTTTTTTTTATTTTTTGGCGCAGGCTGTGGCTCCCTGTCATTAGGGTAACTTTTATAATATCTTTTTTTATATTGTTTTCTTATATTTACGCGAATACTACACATTGAAATAAAACTATTTTGCGGATTAACTAAATATGTGGGTACCCCCCAGTTATTAACTTTGACATCAGGACGTCTAACATCTCAGTCCCCCCGTGACCATTGCTGCTGTAAAGCGGCCGAAACGTCGGGAACATAACAAACTTAATAAACGCGATAAAATCCGTAAAATAGTTTTATTTCAATGTCTTTTTTTTTGTTTTTAATAAAGATTACTAGTAATGTGTGTTTATCGCATTACTAGTATTCCCTTTAGCCCCTCCAACTAAGCTAATGCTTGTGCTAGGAGTGGGCTCACGTCAATAGTTTAATGGCCAGGGTGGGGATCAAACCCGGAACCTCCCAGCTACGAGGACGGCCCCACTAACCACAAGGCTATTGACGCTTCAATTTCAATTCGTTAGTATATATGTTTCCTATGTTATATTGTATACCCAGTTGGGAATTAGTGAAAATCATACTAATATTATAAAGAGGAAAACTTTGTTTGTTTGATTGTAATGAATAGGCTCCGAACTACTGAACCGATTTGAAAAATTCTTTCACTGTTGGGAAGCTACACTATCCCCGGGTGACATAGGCTATAATATATTTTCAAAAAAATCAGGGATCCTTACTAAAACTCGAATAATGTAACCGCAATGTACCCGTGCGAAGCCGGGGCGGGCCGCTAGTAAATAAACAAAGCCTGGACTCACGGAGAGCGGCAGGAAGCTGAGCCCCACGATGAAGTTGGCCGCCCAGTTGACGGTGACGGCCACGGACGCGGCGGCCGGCCGCGCCTGCTGGTTGAACAGCTCTGGGGACCGACGGGGACGACCAGTGCATCATTAAACATGTTTAATCAGCACAGCAATACACACATATCAAAATAATAAATAATAAATGAAATAAAATAAAAAAGCCTTTTATTCCACATCAATGATACAAGTTCTGTTGGTGTTAGTAAATTACTTAATTAAAAAGAAAAAAAAACACAAAATAATAATAATAAAATAAAAATATAAATAGTTTGATAGTTGTTAGTTTTATTTTCTATTTTTAGCCCAGCGATATGGACCCCTTACTGGGTAAAGGCCAACACATAACAAAATAACAGCACATAATTATAAAAGAAGTAAAATAGATAGACACACTAAGGTAAGAAAGCTGCATTTCCTACAGTGTGAACTGTACCACAGATATAGATTTACATAGATAACGCAAGTATCACGATTTGTATTGAAACCGAGCGTGCCGAATTTTTAACACCTACTGTGACGTCATTAGTGACGTCATTAGTAATCCAAACCGATTCAAAGACACCGATGCCGCCGATGCCCCTCCGCCCGCTACGATTCTCTCGAGTGATTATCTCGCTCAAACTCATATTGCTTATATCTGTAGTCGCGCGGACTGTAAGTTAGCAGCGACCAACCTTGACGCTTGGTCGGGGTTTCGTACACGCGAAGTATATGCATTTGCGTTATCCATGTAAATCTATAACTGTGAGCTGTGCCGAAAGGCATTTGCTCAGCATGTGCTGGAGGGGAACGAGATCTCCTCCAGCGCTGATTTTCAGCCGAAGCCTCCTCATGCCCTGTCTTACATACAACATTGGCTACCCGAACAGAAACAGAAAACATATAGTGCACAACGCACTAAGCTATTCGTACATACACCATGGTAGGTACTCCCTTTCAACTCCGCACTACGATCCGTGGTGCCTTACAACTGGTCTTCAATCAGCTGTAACAGTCTTGTTTCTATGGCAATTAGCCCATACCAGCTACATATATTTTGTCTCCCGCTTTGCACCGGAGGGAAGTGGACATTTTTTCTTCCAACTCCTCCTATTATTTCTTTCGATTAAATTCGTGCGGGTTCCAAGACAATTCAACTTGTCCCCGGGACTCGTCGAGGGTCAAATCTCGACGTCATTATTGGTCACCATTGTCGATCCTGGTTAACAGGAGTTACAGTGACAGTTACATTATACTAAATCCGCGTGTTAAGGAAAAATACACTTTATGCATATATGTCGTTAAGGGTGATAATGACCGGCAGGGGGGCCACTCACCATTGACCAGGAACCAGGGTATGGAGCCAGGTCCGACCGCGAACATCACCACGAACAGAATCACCAGCGCGATGCATAGATACGATACCCATTGTATGTGAGCCTGAAAAAAAAACATATTATTAAAAAAAAATGCCCACTCCTGGGCCCGAGCCTCCCCTTACTACGAGGGGGATTCAGACCACGCTGGCCCAGTGCGGGTTGGCGGATTTCACATGTCTTTCGGAAATTGGTTACATTTTCTAAGAGCAAGTATGAAAGTGGTAATCATTATAGATATGATTCGCACATAGATTTTGGAAATGCCGGATCTTCTCAGTGGAGGTCGCGTTCCGATCCGGTGGTAGATTGACCCTCGCCACCTCTCCTGGCAGCGGCCCAAGCCGAGGTCGTGTCCCTTGTGGCGCCCTTGAGCTAGCTGCCCCCCTGCCCAGAGGGCTGGGCCCTCTGTCCGGGTCAAGTTGTGTCGGCCACTCTGGCCAACAACATATAGTCCATTCAAACAAAAAAAAAAGATTTTGGAAACCCATTTGAACCCAGGACTTGGTGCCCGCAAGACGCGAGCTTAACCCTCAGAAGATTTGGCAAGAAACTCAGCGGGCTTGTCTTTCTACATGTTGTTATATTATATTTTTTTAAATCGCCAGTTGCTCATATAATTAACTAGCGACCAGCCCCGGCTTCGCACGGGTATTTTATGAGTGTTGCTCTACTATATTATGCATGTATTATACATATAAACCTTCCTCTTGAATCACTCTATCTATTAAAACCGCGTCAAAATCCTTTGCGTAGTTTTAAAGATCTAAGCATACATAGGGACAGACAGACAGCGGGAAGCAACTTTGTGTTATACTATGCAGCAGTGGCGTGCACTCCATAGAGGCATAAAGGCACTGCCTACCCTGAGATTTTATGTTATAATAATAATAAATAATAATATCAAACAGAAAAAATATTCGTAAATAAATAATCATTTTAATTAAATATTTGAAAAAGCGCGCCCATAATGCTGTCATGTGGAGATGACAACCCCTTTCGCGCCGGCAGCGCCCCTGCTTTCGCGGCGGTAAGGTGGCAAAGGCACGTACTAAATGTGCCTCATTCCCTTTGTAAGAAACGTCGATTCCTTGACAGACTTTACTACATTTCTACGAATGAAAATGTTCGAGCTAGAGGCACTGCCTGGTTTGGTAACCCGACGAAGTCTAGTAGGTTGAATCGCAATGTAATTTGTTTGTTTAAAGTTTACAATGCGATTTGGTTACTTAATATTGAGTATAAAATTTTAATGTGATTTTTTTTGACGCCATTATTATTTGTTGTTGTTCTGTGTTTGTTTGGTTTGTTTACATGCGTGCTAAATAATTTGAATAATTACTAAATCCTCGTTGTTATGGATAAATATTACTTGTGAAATTTGTGACGTGTGCGATAAATAGGTTTTCTAACTGTCGATGCGCAAAAAACCTGGATTTGTCGCAGAAGAAAGGTAGGTTATTAATATCTTGTAGTACATAGTGTACCTATTCTCTTTGATTAATATCACGAGACAATGAATGCTAAATTTTATGAAGCATTTCCTTGGTTGGCAGGATACTGGGTTTTTTTCGCTAAAGCGTATACCTAACCTACATAGGTAGGTACTTAGGTAGGTATTTACGAAATACGCAAAGAGAACAGCGCGAGCGTCTTGCCGAGTTGTCTAAAATTTAGATTGAAAAAAAAACTACCTACTTACGGATTTAAATGTACGGGATCTTTTTACGATGTCGTAAGTGGGTAGGTACCTAGTCAATTCTTATTTTAAAAAGTTTATGCCGATAGATTTAATTTATAAATGAAGTAGTAAACAAGTTTGATAATTTTATTTAGTTTTGTTAGGTACTTACCCATAACCCATACCTAGGTACTTTTATTAGTCTACCAATCAATCCTTGTGAATAACTGCATGAATAGTTCTAGGTACTTAAATAACGGGCTGTGTGAGCTAACAAAACGTCATTTTTAAAGGCCTCTTCGGATACCTAAGCACCCACCCAGGGACTGACTTGTCATAAAATATAGTAGGTATAGGTACCTAGGTATATCAATGTTCATCATCATCAACCAATCACCTTAGATATCTGATATGGCTAAATACCTACTTACTCACAACGTCACAACACGAGATATCCCATTTGTTCAATACAATAGCCTAACACATGAAAACCTGGGCAAAGCTAACAAGCAATAATTCAAGGCACCTACCTAGGTAGGTAATGCATAATTTAATTTATTTTTATGCTAAACTCTGCCTACCCTGTTTCAAAACCCTATGCACGCCACTGCTATGCAGTGATAGTGGTAAATAATAAAATTGAAAATTTAGAAAACCCCCCATGCGACGACTTTTTAAACTACAAAAGAGCTGATAATTTTCAAACGGCTGAACCGATTCTCATGAAACATAGCTAAGAACACTCTCGATCAGAATACCTATCTAACAAAAAGAAACAAAATTGAAATCGGTTCATCCGTTTGGGCGCTACGATGCCACAGACAGACACACAGATACACAAATACACATGTAAAACTTATAACACTCCTCTTTTTTTGTCGGGGGTTAAAAAGGGTAGTAGATGTTAATTAAATACATATCGCCAGACGAACACACCAACTGTATGGTCCCAAACTAAGCAACGCTTGTACTATGGGTACCGTACAATGGACTGGGGGCGATCCCGTTGACACCCAGACCAGGGCAAATTACGAAAAGGCCATTTCCGAAATTTACCCCAGCGGGAATCGAACCCGCAGCCACCATGTGCAGTGAGCCGAGCGGCCTACGCTCGAACCACTGCGCCAAGCGGTCGTCGAATTGATTTATTAATACAGGACTTACGTTGTAATAAGCGATGCAAAGACCGACTGTGCATATAAACATGCCGGTGAACCCTGACAGCAGCAGTGTCTTGCGGCCAGCCTTCTCCACCAGCAGCAGGCTGGCCACAGTCATCAACACGTTCATCGCCCCCATGCCTGTGGGGGAGGCTCGGGTTAAACTTGTACCAAGATTCTTACTGTGGAATAGCCAAAAGGGTAAAGGGTACAGGACTACGTCTGTCGGGTCCGCTAGTAATTAAAATATATAACACTAGCTGTGCCCCGCGACTTCATCCGCGTAGTATTTTAACTTATCAAAAATTTCAGGATTATCGGGATAAAAAGTATCCTATATGTTAATCCCGGGTATAAACTATCTGTGTTCCAAATTTCATCCAAATCTGTTCAGTAGTTTTTGCGTGAAGGAGTAACAAACATACATACATCCACACTCACAAACTTTCGCATTTATAATATTTGTAGGATGTAATAAAACTATTTTACGGAATTTATCGCGTTTATTTAGTTTGTTATGTTCCCGACGTTTCGGCCGCTTTAGAGCAACCATGGTCGCGGTAGGACTGAGATGTTAGACGTCCTGATATCATAGTTAATAACTGGGTACCCTCAATGTGTAGTATCCGCGTAAATACATGAAAACAATATATATAAAATGTAATTCACCGAGCGTGGCGTACTGCGACTGTGTCTCGGTGAGCTGCACCTTGGTGAAGATGTCGGTGGAGTAGAAGATGACCGCGTTGATCCCGGACAGCTGCTGCGCCAGCATCACCACCAGCGCCACCAGCAGCGGCCGCCGCAGCCGCCGGTTGCCCACCAGCTCGCGCAGGTTCACCTTCTTACTCACCTTGTTCTTCTCAGCTTCCTGGTATTACAATGTTATTAGAAACTAGTTGCTGCCCGCGACTTCGTCCGCGTAGACTTTAGTAAAGTATTATATATGTTAATCCAGGTTATGAACTATCTGTGTTCCAAATTTCATCCAAATCCGTTCAGTAGTTTTTGCGTGCAAGAGTAACAAACAGACATCTACACTCACAAACTTTCGCATTTATAATATTAGTAGGATTACTCGCGTAATTTCTTGAAAATATATGACAACAATTAAAAAAATAAAAAGTTAATTCTAATAATGATCTTTACTTAAACAATTCAACTGACAGCGTATACATTAATTTTGACAATAACTATAAAGAAACATTCCTATCACAAACAATACGTCCGTCGTGTCCGAAAGCCAAGCGCAGAGTGCCCGGTTTGTATTTTTTTTTATTTGACTATATGTTGTTGGCCAGAGTGGCCGACACAACTTGACCCGGACAGAGGGCCCAGCCCTCTGGGCAGGGGGGCAGCTAGCTCAAGGGCGCCACAAGGGACACGACCTCGGCTTGGGCCGCTGCCAGGAGAGGTGGCGAGGGTCAATCTACCACCGGATCGGAACGCGACCTCGACTGAGAAGATCCGGCAAGAAACTCAGCGGGCTTGTCGGGTGCCAAGGTGCGTCTAGGTAAGTAGACGCACCTTCTAGCGGAAGCGGGGGTTCGTCGACCTCGCCGGCGAGGTCGGTGTCTGGTGGGGAGTGTGCGTGTGTCGTTCTCCTCGACATCTGAGTCTAGGAGAGCGGTGAGTGGGTCAGGGGGAGTGCCCGGTTGGTTGTTTTGCGCGCTGTTTTATACTTTTCCACTCGGTGCGGTTATGTGGGTAGGAGAATTATCTAACAATATATTATACTATCAACCTGAAGTTCAGGGCAGAAACTAATTTACATTTGACAGACTCACGTTACCACGTACGATGTTAAGACAACTCGTAGAATTGAAAAGAAAACCAGTCCCGTCTAGGGACGCCCGAAAGAAGCAAAGCTTTATAGTATAAAGCGTTAAAACACTCTGTATACCTATACAGGTATATGTCGTGTAACGCTACTGACGCTTAGCACGTATAGTGGCCGCGCGGCGAGCGCCCCGAACGTCCGTATGGAAGCGTCGCTTCAAAACTGAAGTTATTAAGAAAGAAAAAGTATTTTAAGTTACCTGATGCATTTCCTCCATTTCCGCATGCACGGCGACGTCACCCCGCAACCAGTTGAGAGCTGAAAGTGATCAGTTTTCAGTGTTTTTAATACAATACAACAAAGCAATGGTGTTGCCTGCTCATATTATTTTTTTATGCTGTTCCTGAGAATGTACACCATCTTTCATTCAATGAAAAGAGTAACCATTGAGTTTCTTGCCGGCTCTTCTCAGTGGAAGCGGCATTCCGAACCGGTGGTAGATTCTGACTATTCATAAATGCTTTGATGGCTTACATGAATAAAAAAAAACATTTTGAATTTAATTTATCCAATAATTAAACATCTTTGCTATGTCATGATAATAATGTTATGTACGATACGTTTGGTATAATATGCGTTAACTACTACGATAAGTGTTTACTACGTTGATTTGTGTTTGTTTGTAGTACCATAGAGGATATTTTCTATCCAAGGACTTTTTCGATTCGTGTTTACTACACAGCCGAAATCCACTATAACACGTACGTGACAATATTTGTATTGAAATTATAATACAATACGGGTAAGCGACGATACGCGACAGTTTCACCACGTGTCCACTACGATACGTGACAACTACAATACGTATCTACTACGATACGTGATATCTACAATACATATCTACTACGATACGTGACAGCTACAATACACATCTACTACGATACGTGACAGCTACAATACACATCTACTACGATACGTGACAGCTACAATACATATCTACTACGATACGTGATATCTACAATACATATCTACTACGATACGTGACAGCTACAATACACATCTACTACGATACGTGACAGCTACAATACACATCTACTACGATACGTGACAGCTACAATACATATCTACTACGATACGTGTCAGCTGCAATACACATCTACTACGATACGTGACAGCTACAATACACATCTACTACGATACGTGACAACTACAATACGTATCTACTACGATACGTGACAATTACAATAGACATCTACTACTATACGTGAAGGCTGCAATACGTATCTACTACGATACGTGACAGCTACAATACACATCTACTACGATACGTGTCAACTACACTGGCACGAACCTCTCTGCGCGTGCAGCTCCTGTCCCCTATTGAGCAGCAGGTACTTGGGCGACTCGGGGCACAGCGGCAGCGTCACGCACTGCAGCAGCGCCGGCGCCGCGCTCAGCGCCAGCAGCAGCGGCCAGCGCGCGCCCGACCCCAGCACTGCCTGCAGCCCCAGCACTTGCGACAGGAGGATCGTCAGCGTGATCACCAGCTGGTACACTGTGCCTATCTGGGGGGGGAATTAAAGTTTGCAAATAATACAATACAGGTTGAATTGAACAAGTAAGGATACTTATGGCTTTTTTCAAAACTTAACTTTGTAATTCTAAAACTATCAGCTTTGGAGGAAACTTGAAAAACCAAAATGCAGTTTTAGTTTTCATCAAAATCGAACCCGATACTCTTGAGTATTTTTCGCTACTCCTCATAGTTTCGGAATCCACCATCCTTGCCCACTTGAAAAATTTACCCTGTATAGCTTATAAGTTACGAGTTCCAAATAGGTTCATGAAGATCTAGAAATGGATGGGTGTGCAGGTACCTACCGAGCCGCGCAGTGACGTCGGTGAGATCTCGGCTAAGTACATAGGGGCCAGGCCCGCGTTCAAACCGTTGTTCACACCAATGAGTAACCTGCAAGAGATAATAATAAAGATTCAATATAACAAATAATCACTACATAGTATAAAACAAAGTCGCTTCCCGCTGTCTGTCCCTATGTATGCTTAGATCTTTAAAATAACGAAACGGATTTTTATGTGTTTTTTTTTAATAGATAGAGTGATTCAAGAGGAAGGTTTATATTTATAATACACTAGCTGTGCCCCGCGACTTCATCCGCGTAGTATTGGATTATTGGGTTAAAAGTATCCTATATGTTAATCCCGGTTATAATCTATCTGTGTTCCAAATTTCATCCAAATTCGTTCAGAAGTTTTTGCGTGAAGGAGTAACAAACATACATACATACATCCACACTCACAAACTTTCGCATTTATAATATTAGTAGGATGTATAATATAGTACAATTTCTATGGCAGAACAACGTTTGCCGGGTCAGCTAGTATTATAATAGGAAAAAAGACGAGCGGTCTTGAGTCCGCTTTTGATGTGTCATTTGAACTGGTATGACATAAGAAATGACGACAGCTTGGCGCAGTGGTTCGAGCGTAGGCCGCTCAGCTCACTGCACATCGTGGTTGCGGATTCGAATCCCGCCGGGGCAAATTTCGGTAATGCCTTTTCGTAATTTGCCCAGGTCTGGGTGTCACCGGGATCGCCCCCAGTCCATTGTACGGCACCCATAGTACAAGCGTTGCTTAGTTTGGGTCTTTGGGACCATGCAGTTGGTGTGTCAGTCTTGGGCTATTTATTTGTTTGATAACTTTTATTTTCCCGTCCAAATAGGCACAGTATACCAGCTGGTCGGCTTAGGCTGTACTGCCAAGATTGACTGGGGGGGGGGGGGTTTAAACTACCACCGGATCGGAACACAACCTACAACCCCGGTCGATGCAAAAATGTCATTTCAATGAGGATGAGGTGGTAGTAGGTAGTAGTGATGGAACATTTCACAGGTAGCAAGTGAAAAATCATATTAAGTACATATAGGTTTTCATACGTAGCACCTGCCACTGACATAGGTAGAAACTGTTACAAATCATTGCAATGAAATCGCAAAGCGGTCGATACTGTCACGGTTTTTATGATAAACCATCGACCAGTGACTTCATACGATTACGTCTTATAGTGAAAGTAAGAAATCTGAATAAAATCATTGACAGTGAAAAATCACAGGTGAAATAACAGTGATAAAAAATAATAATTTCACGTAATGAAATGAATTGAAAGTAGCAATCATTTCCATGCCTAGTAAGTAGTGTAGGTACTACGCCACAGGTTGCCTTTACCACCATTAAAAGCATCCACCAACCCAGGCAAGACATCAGTAGACTTACCTGCCCAATATAAGAAGTTCATCCGAGTTGGCGACCTTCGAAGTGCCCTCGAACAGCGTAGCCACGAACACCAAAATATTGTTCAGCAGGAGACCACCTTTCCGACCGAATCTGAAAAGAAGAACGCAATAATACATCAATTTTTTACCCAATTCATGGAGGGGGGTGGCTGGAATCCAAAGCCCTTGGGACAGTTACACTATGATGTTAAAAAATAGTAAATTTAATAACGGTCATAGATCTGAAAATTATCAATTTTATTTTCTATAGCAAATCACTGGCAACATTCTGATTATTTCAAGACGATTTGATATTAAGTATTACCATCGGGCTCTTACCGGTAATAAAATATTGAAAATACGATTAAATTTAAGCCGGAAATACATAAAAAGACGAGATAAAAAAAGAACTTGGAAATATCATTCTTATGTCAAAATGACATGTCAAAAGCGTACTCAAGACCGCTCTCAGATTTGAGATCGATTTATTAATTATCGGGCCTTAGGTACCTGTTTGTCAATGTCTCTCAAGTGTCGGAAATATAATTTACCTGTCAGCGACGACCCCAGTGATGACCCCCCCTATCATCCCCCCCACGCAGTATATGGACACCGCTACCGACATGATTGTGGTGACTTTGGGGTCATCTTTCGCCGCCAGCGAACTGTTGGTCCCAGACAACGCTTCCTTTTGAAGCCATTCCGATATCACCTGGAAATGATAATAATAAATTAATAATAAATATCGCCTGACCAACATATCAATTGTATGGTCCCAAACTAAGCAAGGCTTGTACTATAGGTACCATACAATGGACTGAGGGCGATCTAAGTGTCCCCCAGACGCGGGAATCGAGCCCGCAATCACCATGTGCAGTGAGCCGAGCGGTCTACGCTCGAACTACTGCGACAAGCAATCTTCATAGATGGGTACATCCTACTGTAATAATATAATATAATATTATAAATGCGAAAGTTTGTGAGTGTGGATGTACTACTCTGTCAAGAAAGTACCGGGAAAAGATCAATAATACACAAAATGTTTGTTATTCATCCAAAATTATTTTATCACCTTCAAAGTATGCTCCTTCAGAAACGATAGACTTACGCCAACTTATAATACAATCATCAAAAAAATTTTTAAACGCTGTTTCCGGAATTGAGTTCAGTTCTCACCGCGAATTCTCCTTTATGTGTTCTACCGATTGAAAACGGGTGCCACGAAGTGGTAATTTGAGTTTAGGAAAAAGAAAGAAGTCGGCTGGAGCCATATCTGGTGAATATGGTGGTTGCTCGATGGTATTTTTTGAGCGTTTGGGCAAAAATTCGTTCACAATGATGGCCTTGTGCGAAGGCGCATTATCGTGGTGCAAAATCCAAGAATTTTCTTTCCAGAAATCTGGCCTTTTTCGTCGAATTTGCTGTCTTAAACGCCGCATAACGCTCAAATAATATTCTTTATTAACCGTTTGACCTTCCGGCAAGAATTCCGAGTGCACAACACCGCGATAGTCAAAGAAAACAGTCAACATGACTTTGAATTTTGATCGACTTTGGCGTGGTTTTTTCGGTTTCGGTTCAGTTGGAAGGCGCCACTCCGAAGCTTGTTCACTAGTTTGCATGTCAAACTCGTAAACCCACGTCTCGTCACCAGTAACAATGCGTTTCATGAATGTTGGGTCGGAATTGACTCGTTCTAGCATGTCCTCAGCGACTCTCATGCGATTGAGTTTTTGGAGAAAATTCAGGTCTTTTGGGACTAGCCGAGCGGAAACATGTTTCATAACCAAGTCATTGTTCAAAATGGTAGGGATCAACTCGTGAGACACAGAGAGTTCGGCGGCTATCTCTCTCAATGTTGAATGAAGATTTTCAGTCACTATTTCCTTCACTTTTGCAATGTTAACTTCAGTTGCAGACGTTGATGGCCTACCAGAGCGAGGCAAATCTTCCATCACATCTCGACCGCTTTTGAACGCTTTGTACCACTCATAAGCACGTGTGTTTTATAAAATCGATTCACCGTAAGCCTTCTGTAACATTTTCAGTGACTCCGAACACGAAATTCCATTGGCGATGCAAAATTTAAGACAAACTCTTTGCTCGATGTTTTTGTCCATTATGAAATTCGCAATACACACTAGATATGATATAACTAAAACAGCACTGTATTTAATATAAATAACAGATGCAACTCAAACTCCGCACCAAAATGGAAAACAGTTGTGCCAATCTAGCAACAACAAAAAAAACTAAAATTTTAATTTGGAACCATAAATAAATCATCCATTCCCGATACTTTCTTGACTGAATGTATGTTTGTTACTCTTTCACGCAAAAACTACTGAACGGATTTGTATGAAATTTGGAACACAGATAGTTTATAACCTGGATTAACATATAGGATACTTTACTTAAATCTACGCGGACGAAGTCGCGGGCGGAAACTAATTTTATATAAATACAGGGCAGATTACGAAAATGCCATTTCCGAAATTTGCCCCAGCGAGTATTGAACCCGCAACCACCCAGTGCGGTGAGCTGTGTCGCCTACGCTGTAACCACTGGAGCGGTTACAATATTACATAACATGGCTAATCCATTTTTACATTTACTACAAAAGTGGAAAGCGATATGATCCATGCTTGCATATCGTCATTCGTCGTGAGTGTCAGTTTAACGATGTCTCGTGAATCGAGTCATGATAGTCGTAAAAAAAGCAATTAGGATCGTTAGTGTGAGCGTATACTGAGACGTAGTTCACGCAGCGCAGGGCAGAGCAGATAATATCGCGTCATTGGCCTGCGTCCCATCGTCCGCAGCTTTGTACCGGTTCATTGGTTACAAAACAACTTGTCTGTCACGGAACGTCCGGCAGATTTGAAACATGTGTAGTGTATAGTATGCGTGCGCACACAAAAGGGAGTCGAGAGGGGTGTCATGGAGGGGGCATGACGGCACGAGAGAGCGTCATGCCGTATTGCCGTGACGGCAAACTGGTCGAGTTTACTGCCAAAGTGCGCGAATAAATGTTTCACATCAAAGTCTGCTCTGCCCTGTACTGCGTGAAGTGCATCGGCTGCGTGTCACACTGTGTTTGTCCTACTCTGTGGCTTGTTATGGAGCTATTATAATATTTCTATTAATATCCACTACCCTTTGTAATTATTGAATATAAGCAAGTGGCGATAAAAAAAAAATTACATGTAAAAAGACAAGCTGCACAAATTCTGCAGGAGACGTGCGCGTAGGGACTTTTTTTAAGTGATGAAAAATATGGAAAGCGCAACGAATTTTTTTAGGTCTGTATTTTATAGTTGTATTTGTAACCTATGTTTTCGTCAACATGGCGGCTCTGTGCCTTCTGTACCAAGCTGTGCCTGGTCGCCTGCCTGTAAGCATACGCTTACCCTTAGTATCGACAGCCTACGTAGATATCGCAATAATGCCATGAACAATTATTGCGTTTTATAACACGATACAAAATTTGCATTAATTTATTTAGCAGGGAAGGCACCGCTAAATTAATTATTTTTCATATCTACCTTTTTTTATGTAAGTCAATGTTACACACCTTACTAAGACTCATATGAATAAATCGATCTCAAATCTGAGAACGATCTTGGAAATGTCATTCTTATGTTTTATCAATACAAAATGACATGTTGAAAGCGAACTCAAGACTGCTCTGAGACTTGTAATCGATCTTTTAATACGAGCCTAAGCTAGTTTTAAATTTAAATACCTAAATTTGATTGAGACTTGATTAGCTTGGTAATATCCGCCGATCCGTGGTGCCTTACAACTGGTCTTCAATCAGCTGTAACAGTCATGTTTCTATGGCAATCAGCCCAATACCAGCTACATATATTTTGTCTCCCGCTTTGCACCGGAGGGAAGTGGAAATATTTTCTTACAACTCCTCCTATTATTTCTTTCGATTAAATTCGTGCGGGTTCCAAGAATATTTAACTTTTCCTCGGGACTCGTCGAGGGTCAAACCTCGACGTCATTATTGGTCACCATTGTCGATCCTGGCTTACAGGAGTTACAGTGGTGGGAGTGTGTGGCGAGACTAGACCCATAAAAAATAGCTTGATAATACTGAATTACTATAATAGTGTATTATTTTCTAGTACTTTCTAGTGACAATGGTGTTGCCTGCTCACAATGCATTACCGTTTCCGAGAATGTATAACAACTTTTTTTGTATTCAAATGAGTAACCATTGAGTTGCTTGCCGGAACTAAACACGTCTTTCGAATTTTAATCATCAATGTTGAGAGATTGGCACATGAAATATGAAAATCCCAGGCACTTATTAATGAATCGATGACAAGTCTGAGAGCGGTCTGAAGTTCGCGTTTGACAAGTCATTTTGAACAGGTATGACATAAGAATGACATTTCCAAGACCGCTCTCAGACTTAAGATAGATTTATTTATACAGTCCCCATCAGAGACGCGAGCCGTGGTTACAACCTGCACACCCTGTATTCCCAAGCGCACCTACGTACGACTAAGTGATAGGCATATTTCAATAATTTTGTCATGGATGCGCATCGAAATCAAATATGCGGCATTTGTTATTGACATCGTTATTTTTGACATCGATGCCTACCAGTAGTACCAGTGTTCATACCGTTACTCGCTGCCGATGCGACACGTACTTATCGATATGACATAATCACCATGATGATGACTCGTTTTCGGGAATCAACAACTAGATGGCATCAACATCCGTTGTCAACATAACTAGACATCAGATATCAGTATCTTCAAGTGGCATCGATACCTGGCATCGTTAGTGTAAAAACGCCCATATCTATGTACGATCATTTACTATCACTGCTGAAGAAAAAACTAAGATAGAGAAAAATTTAAGCCAGTAGGTACTTACCCCTTGTGGAGCGTTAAGGACGCCTGTGTTGTAGCCATGTTGGAAGGCGGACCAGCAGGCAGAAGATACGATGGCGAAAGCGAGGCGGGGGTTCATGCCCTGCGGAGTACAAATAATTGAATAAGCATTAAGTATGTATAACACCAATGTATTTAATGAAAAGTGGAACAATATAATAACCAACTTGTTTCCAACAGACAAAAAAAGGAAAAAAAGGAACACCACAGACAAGATGGAGAGACGAGATTGAGGCTTATGGAGGAGCACTATGGTCCCGCACTGCTTACGAGGCATGCCTTTTAAGTTCTGTCGTTTCCATAATTCCCGGCAATTTTGAATTTGGAACTGTTCTATATTCGAATGTGTTTAAATTTCGAATCTCAAAACAGTTGAATGTATTAGGATTAATGTTATTGTTTAGTCACAGCGTCGATTAGAATCTGTCAGGTTACGTACGAAAATGAATCTTTCTAAGGAAAATGTTCGTGCAATAATTTTCAACAACTTTAGAAGAGGCCTGACGCGGCTTCAGTGTTTTGAAGATCTAATATCTGTGTTCAGGGATGAAGCCCCATGTCTGCGGACTGTCGAACGCTGGTATTTAGAATTCCAGCGTGGACATACTAGTGTTAGTGACAAATCTCGCGAAGGTCGCCCAAAATCTGCATTCACTGAAGATAACATCATTGGAGTGAGACAACTAATTCTCGAAGATCGTCATGTGACGTATCGAGAGATAGAGGCTCTATTAGGCATCTCAGGGACAACCATTCAGAAGATCTTGCATGAAGCGCTTGGTGTAAGAAAGCTAGTTTGCCGTTGGATACCGCATCTGCTTTCCGACGATCACAAGGCGGCCCGCGTCAGATGGTGTAAGAAAACTCTGCAAAGGTTCAACCGAGGAGAGTCAAATCACGTCTACGACATCATCAGTGGTGACGAATCTTGGATCTATGCCTACGATCCTGATTCCAAACAACAATCTACAATCTGGGTCTTTCAAGACGAGCCAAAGCCGACTAAAGTTGTTCGTTCTCGAAGCACTTCAAAGAAGATGGTGGCCACGTTCGTTAGAAAAACCGGCCGTGTTGTGACTATTGCACTTGATGATCGTAGAACGGTTAACGCAGAGTGGTATACCACAGTTTGTTTACCACAAGTCATCGCCGAACTTCGAAAATCTAACTCAAAGCGACGCATCATCCTGCACCACGACAATGCAAGTTCACACAGCGCTCGTCAAACGATTGAGTATTTGAAGCAGGAAAAAGTAGAAATTCTTGACCATCCTCCATACAGTCCTGACCTAAGCCCTAACGATTTTTTTACATTTCCTAAAATTAAGAAAAGTCTTCGTGGTCAAAGGTTCCAGTCCAGTGAAGAAGCAGTCGACGCTTTCAAGTCAGCCATTTTGAACACCCCCACTTTAGAGTGGAATAAATGTTATAATAACTGGTTTGAGCGAATGGAAAAGTGTATTAAGCTACGTGGTGAATACTTTGAAAAACAATAAAAAGTACTATAAGGTTCTAGTTGTGTTTTTTTCTTCAAACGACAAAACTTAAAAGGCATCCCTCGTATAACAAGAAAGAGTGGTATAGGAAGGGGGAGGTCTTCGCCCAGCAGTGGGATCCTACTAATATTATAAATGCGAAAGTTTGTGAGTGTGGATGTATGTATGTATGTATGTATGTATGTTTGTTACTCCTTCACGCAAAAACTACTGAACGGATTTGGATGAAATTTGGAACACAGATAGATTATAACCGGGATTAACATATAGGCTACTTTTTAACCCAATAATCAAATACTACGCGGATGAAGTCGCGGGGCACAGCTAGTAAAATATAAATTTAATATAATACGTGTAACCTTAGATAAGTAATGTATAACACCAGTAGGTATGGCCTAGTTTAAGTGGCCTATGTAGCAATGGTGGGAGTGTGTGGAGGGACTAGTCCCAATAAAAAAGGTGCCCTATGGCCCGTATTAATAATACGATCTCAAATCTGAGAGCGGTCTTGGAAATGTCATTCTTATGTGAGACCACTACAGAATGACATGTCAAAAGCGTACTCAAAACCGCTCTCAGACTTGAGTTAGATTTATTAACTAGCTGACCCGACAGACGTTGTCCTGTCTTAACTTTGAATATTGAATTCGATTTTTTCCGGTCATCTTTCATAATTATTTTTTTCATAAGAACCTTCTGACAATACTAACAAACAACAAAAAAGAATTAGCGAAATCGTTCCATCCGTTCACGCGTGATGCGATGACCAAGGAAATAGAGATTCATTTTTATATAATACTAGCTGTGCCTGCGATTTCGTCCGCGTGGAATTAAATTGACAAAGTTTCATACAAACTTTCATCCCCTATTCTATCCCCTTGGGGGTAGAATTAATCAAAATCCTTTCATAGCGGATGCCTACGTCATAACATCTACCTGCATGCCAAATTTCAGCCCGATCCGTCCAGTGGTTTGGGCTGTGCGTTGATAGATCACTATGTCAGTCAGTCACCTTTGAGTTATATATATTTAGACTACCTAGCTGACCCGACAGACGTGGTCCTGTCTTTTAGGGGTATGAAAAATAGATTGTAGCCGATTCTATTCTATTCGATTTTCTTCGGAGGAGTATGGTAACTAACATTGTGGCTCGAGAATTTTATGTATAAAATAGATACGTCATTGACTTAATAAACTTTCAAAAGCCGTGGATTTTGTTGTACAAATAAAAAACATTGACTGTGTACCTTACTTGTCATTGTGTATATGGCAAATAGAACAACGCCATACAAAGTCCATTATCCATACAAAGTGGACACGCGGATTATAAATAAAAAAACAGTTAGTATACGATAAAAATCTTTAGGTACAGCAGACTCTCTTCGCCTTGGCCTCGCGGTGGAAGCCAGCGTGGACCCGTGGTTACCCATTACATGGCAGAGTGTGGTTGGTTTTTAGGGGGTATATCTTTCCCCTCCAGCCTCCCCCGAGGGGAAGGGGAGCCAGAAAGGGTTATCCAACGAAAATAACTAAAATTGAAAATTTAGAAAACCCCCGTTGCGACGACTTTTGAAACTACAAAAAAGCTGATAATTTTCAAACGGCTGAACCAATTTTCATGAAACATAGCTAAGAACACTCTGGATCAGAATACCTATCTAACAAAACAGCCAAAATTGAAATCGGTTCATCCGCTTGGGCGCTACGATGCCACAGACAGACACACAAATACACATGTTAAACTTATAAGACCCCTTTTTTTTTTTGTCGGGGGTTAAAAAAAGGTACAGACTCTTGGTAAATCGTAAATCTATTTTTACGGTCAATGTTTATAGAGTCAGTTATTGAGGTCGTGTTGCGTATCGGCGTTAAACGTAAACGTTCAGCATTCACGCGGTTTATAGCTGAGAGTGACCGCATAGAAAACATAGGCGCACGCACAAGTAGTGTACCTATGCTCAGATAGAATATTTAGACTATTTGGCCTTGACCTGTGTACACAGTCATAGCCGATTGGTTAAGCACGCGTCTTGCGGGCACAAGGTCCTGGGTTCAAACCCCGGCTCGCACCTTTGGGTTTTCGAAATCCATGTGCGAATCATAATTTAAATAATGAATATCACTTGCTTACGGTGAAGGAAACCTGCATGCCTCAGGTCTAACCAATTTACGAAAGACTTGTGAAATCCGCCAACCCGCACTGGGCCAGCTTGGTGGATTATGGCCTGTATCGGAAGTTGACACACCAACTGTATGGTCCTAAACTAAGCAGCGCTTGTACTATGTATACCGTGCAATGGTCTGGAGGCGATCCCAGTGACACCCAGACCTGGGCAAATTACGAAAAGGCCATTTCCGAAATTTGAACCGGATTGAACCCGAAACCACCATGTGCAGTGAGCCGAGCGGCCTACACTCTAA
Organism: Notodonta dromedarius; assembly: GCA_905147325.1. Lineage (NCBI taxonomy): Eukaryota > Metazoa > Arthropoda > Insecta > Lepidoptera > Notodontidae > Notodonta > Notodonta dromedarius. The sequence goes on from LR990187.1 coordinate 3,257,475, forward strand.
CCATTGCACCAAGCGGTCGGCATATGCATTAAAACTTGCAACCGTAACCGTAAGGCTCCCGCGTAAACATCGCGTAATAATGGCGTTTTATTTATACAATTTACGTTATGGTCTGTACATGTGCCAAGACTGATTTCATGAATAGCTGGCAATCTGAAATAATACAACTTAAAGAATCGTGTTTTTCTGCTATGTTAAGCGAGGTCGAGGGCGGTCGGGGAATGGAAAGGTGACCGTTAATACGTTCAGTAACTTGTAAACAAATTTGAACAAAACAGGAATTATACGATTTAATTTTATTTATTATTTATTTATTTCAGATAACAAAATCCAACCAATTACACTACATATAAAAATAGTATGTTTTTTAAAACCAATACTAATACCGAAAAAATAAAAATAATGATTAATAGAATTAGATGGTTATTGTCACTGGGATCGCCCCCAGTCCATAGTACGGTACCCATAGTACAAGCGTTGCTTAGTTTGCCGCCATACAGTTGGTGTGTCAGAGTTGGAATTTTCCGACGATATGTCATGAATAATGCTAAAATTTTTCAGCACTTTTGAATTGTATTTAGCAAGAAACCATTATACAAATCTATATAAAATATGATTACAAAAATCATTAATTACTATTTTAGACATAAACTGACATGTAAATGATCACTCAATACTCTTGAGCGCGCTTTTCAGGATAAAAACAATTTTAAAATGCCGATTTTTTTTTTACATAATTCATGAGAATATCGGCGGAAAATTCCAACACCAGAATCGTATCCAGAATCATGAGTTGGATCCTTGGTATTAGTTTTCCTTAGGATGCCCTAAGGGGCCCTTTCTGTGTCAACCTGTATACAGGATGTAAGCATCCTGTATACAGGTTGACACAGAAAGGTTATACATTTCCTTCAAACTTAAGTTTGTAATTCTAAAACTATCAGCTTTGGAGAAAACTTGAAAAACAAAAGGTGTTATAGGGATACAGCTGTCGACAGATTTCATAAGTCTACAAAACCTTCAGTACTTCAACTGTCCCACGAAGCCGATAGTTTTAGATTTACTAAGTAAAGTTGCAAAAAATAGGTACTCGTATACCCTTTCTGTGTCACCTAGTATGATTAGTAAAATGTTGTATGCTGTTGTTTTGCGATTTTGAATCCCCCCCAGACTTCATGTTATGTCAGCGTGTTTGTACTGCTAGTTGGTTCTAAGTATAACACTCGCTTGCTATGTCCAAACGCGAATGTTTGTTTGCCGAAAATAGTGGCGCCGAGGACGGCGTGGGTGATCTATGAGGTGTCATAGCGATGAGATAAGGGGCAAAGCAAACATTTATAAAGATTATTATGGACGCAGCATTAGGTAGAAGACACTTACGGCGGTAGAGCCACGCCGGTAGTGAACTGACTACCGTTCACAGCTCATATACTTACATACACTATACTATACATATACTTTTCCCAAATAATAAATAATATAATAATAATTTAGCCCTTTTGACTTCCCACTCCTGGGCACGGGCCTCCCCTCAACACGAGGGGGATTCAGTTCATAATCCACCACTCTGGCCTAGTGCGGGTTGGCGGATTTCACATGTCTTTCGAAAATTTGTTAGATCTTCTAAGACATGCAGGTTTCCTCACGATGTTTTTCTTCACCGTAAGCAAGTGATAATCATTTAGAAATTATGATTCGCACATAGATTTCGAAAAATACAGAGGTGCGAGCCGGGGTTTGAACCCGCAAGACGCAAGACGCGTGCTTTAACCAATCGGCTATCACAGCTTAAAGTTTTCCCAAATAAATAAATAAAATAAATATACTACTACATCTACTATATAAAAATAAGTCGGGTTTTCCTTCCTGACGCTATAACTCCAGAACGCCCGAACCGATTTCCACGGTTTTGCATTCGTTGGAAAGGTCTCGGGCTCCGTGAGGTTTATAGCAAAGAAAATTCAGGAAAAATGTTAAGGGTGGTCCACATTCCACGCGGACGGAGTCGCGGGGCACAGCTAGTCCCTATATAAAAAAGGGTAAGTTCATCCCATCCAAAATTCCAAGTATTACTTCGAACTTTGAAACACTCTGTGGAAATTATATTGTTTAGTTTGATAAATGATATTTGATTTTTGTTTTTTTCTTCCAACTCCTCCTATTATTTATGTGGATTAAATTCGTGCGGGTTCCAAAACTTTTCCCCGGGACTCGTCGAGGGTCAAACCTCGACGTCATTATCGGTCACCATAGCCGATCCTGGGTTACAGGAGTTACAGTGGTGGGAGTGTGTGGCGAGACCAGTCTAATAAAAAAATGATAAAACTTGGCGTCCTACTCTAACATAGGCTCTCCGCATTGTGATGTCATTCCCTCAGTTTTACGACCAACGAATTGTTTTTTTTTAAGACCGATTACATCAACATGCCGTCACGATTTTGTTGAAATAAAAACATTTATTGCTGTTAGTCATAGAATCGGAAGTACTTCTCTTGCTTTGTGCTATATGATTATACTAGGTGATACAAAATGGGTATACTATTTTTTTTGCAACTTAACGTTGTAAATCTCAAACTATCGGCTTTGTGGGACAGTTGAAGTACTAAAGGTTATGTAGACTTGTGAAATCTGTCAACAGCTGTATTCCTATAACACCTTTTGTTTTTCAAGTTCCCTCCAAAGCTGATGGTTTTAGAATTACAAAGTTAAGTTTTGAAAAAAAAGTATACCCATTATGTGTCACCTTGTATAGCACAAAGCAAGAGAAGTTATATTAATGCCCGTATTATTAAATCAATCTCAAGTTTGAAAGCGATCTTGAGTACGCTTTTCACATGTCATTTTATACTTTGATGGCATAATAAAGATATTTCCAAGTTCGCCCTCAGAATTGAGATTGGTTTATTAACTTAAGACTGCGAAATGTGGAAGCTGAGACCTCTGCTAAAAGCCAATAAGGTCTGACAGGCCCATTGTACCTACCACAGATTATAGACCGCTGCGATACGTCAAGTCAACGCACTGCACGCAGTACAAGGCCACCGTTCTGGTCACCGGCTGGCGTAAATTTATTTTATTTCCTAATAAATAAATAAATATCCCCAGACTGAAACACCAACTGTATGGTCCCAAACTAGGCAACGCTTGTACTATGGGCACCGTACAATGGACTGGGGCGATCCCAGTGACGCCCAGAATTGGGCAAACTACGAAAAGGCCATTTCCGAAATTTACCCTGGCGGTAATCAACCCGCAACCACCATGTGCAGTGAGCCGAGCGGCCTACGCTCGAACAACTGCCTGCGCCAAACGGTCGTTTTTCTTATAACTATAGGTAAGAATCATCCATGTGACCCTTATGAGTAAGTACAAAATAATGATCAAGATCAGTCAAGCCGTTAAGGAGAAGAAATTTATATAAAGTCAAAGCGTTTATTTTGTTCAAGCCTACGGGGGCACTTACAAATTGTAATTTTTACATATTTTTCATACATTTACAACCGGATCGGAACGCGCCCTCGACTGAGAAGATCCGGCAAGAAACTCAGCGGGCTTGCCTTTTACATTTTGTATTTTTTTTAACCAGCCAATTTCTTCTAATTAATAATTCCAAATAATAGGTTTTTAATTTAAATATAATAGCTACAGTGTGTTGCCTTTTGAGATTACCAAGATTTACATAAAATTATTCGGACTAGTAGGGCTAGACACGCTACGTAGGTATAGGTTGGTATACTTATCTATATATTAATACGTGAAGCAAAAACTTTCAACTGCTTAATACGAAAATTGCGCGCACGGAGGAGTATGAAATTTGGCACTCTTATAGTTTACTAGCTGTGCCCGCGTCTTCGTCCGCGTGGAATTTTATTGACAAAGTTTCATACAAACTTTCATCCCCTATTTTATCCCCTTGGGGGTAGAATTATTCAAAATCATTTCTTAGCGGATGCCTACGTCATAACATCTACCTGCATGCCAAATTTCAGCCCGATCCGTCCAGTGGTTTGGGCTGTGCGTTGATAGATCACTATGTCAGTCAGTCAGTCAGTCAGTCAGTCAGTCACCTTTGAGTTATATATATTTAGATATAGAGAAGGAGTGCAGAATGCTAATATTTTTGTATTACAATACTTAGAAATGCATTAAAATCCTACTAATATTATAAATGCGAAAGTTTGTGAGTGTGGATGTATGTATGTATGTATGTATGTATGTATGTATGTATGTATGTATGTTTGTTACTCCTTCACGCAAAAACTACTGAACTGATTTGGATGAAATTTGGAACACAGATAGATTATAACCGGGATTAACATATAGGATACTTTTTAACCCAATAATCCGCGGATGAAGTCGCGGGGCACAGCTAGTCAATAAATAAAACATTACACACACTATAGGTCTACCAGAATCTCATGGCATTAAAAAAATATAAAAAAATGTGATTTTCATATGGCAATGTCAATTGTCACCTGCCAAATCAAAGTACAAGGTTTGTCAACCGCTGTTGAGATTTTGTGATATCTTCTTGGCAATTTATTGTTTTTGTGAAAATGTCGAAAAAGCCACTTCGATCTCAAGCGAGAAATATTGTTTTCAATGTGTATCGTAAAATAAGGGAAGAAGAAGGCGTAAATCAAACTCAATCTTTGATTTTAAAGCGCGTCGTAGAGTTGACCGGTAAGTTGGACTGAGTTGTTTTGATACTTTTAGTTTATTTTATATTTATCTTACTTAATTATAGCTTCTTTATAGGGGTTTTCAGTACTACTATACGGCGAATCATAGGTGAGTGCACATCGAACGATGGTGTATTTTCCACGCCTGGTAAAAAGAGGAGAGCGGGGAAGAAGAAAATCAACTTGGACAGTTTCGATTTACAGTTGATAAGGAATAAAGTAAATGAATTTTATACAGTTCGGAAGGAAATTCCAACAGAAATAAAACTGTTAAAAATTCTTCGACAAGAAATTGATTTCAACGGAGGGAGAGAATCTCTGAGGTAAGAAAAATATTAAGTAATAATCCTTCTCACTCGTAAGACGAGGCCTGTGCCCTGCAGTGGGACGTACGAGTATTTAGACTGATGTTGATGTTGATGATTGACTAAGCTATCGTTTCAGTAACATGATAAATTTTATTATTTTTTACAGACTTATACTTAAGGAGACAGGTTTTGAATATTTTAAATGCCAATCAAAAAGGATCATTTTGATCATTTTGTGTACGGAACTCAAGTAAGCGAACGAAAAGCAATTATACCAGTGACCTGAGCGATAATATTGGAATACTGCGAGTCTGCTAAGTGATTCGGAACGGTGCTTGTTGTGTGTAACTAGTCTTAGTGAACTAGTGTACTAGTAGTGAACTAGTACTGTGTATTTGTCGAGTTTGTGGAGAGCGAAATAAACCCTTTTTACACGTTTAACGGCATTAATTGTACCTACCCCTGTACGTGTACGTAACATTATAATAAATTAGTACATAAAGTAATATATGATTGGATTTATTTTTTTTGTCATATTTTCCTATGTTAAGAACCCGATGCATAACAACAATTTCATACACATACCTAGTATACTTTATGTTAATTAATGACTAAATATATAAATAAAAATTAAACAGTATCAAGATCGTTTAATCCAATTTCCCCAGTATTGCACACAACAAATTTTTATTTCCCCATTTGCCATGAGATTCTGGTAGACCTATACCATGAATTGACGCACACACATTTGTAGCCTCCACACCGACTGACTGTCTGACTGACAAACGGTGACAGTTTTTGGAGGGCGGGACTTCCATAGTGCATTGTGCGCGCGAGTATCAAATAGTCCTTGACAATAAAACTTTATTGACGTTTAAAATTAAAAATTAAATTGAATTATGGTCGAATTTTGACCATTATTCCATGACCATAGAGTTTCTTGCATGTTCTTCTCCATAGGATTTTGTTTTGGAACATGCACCTAGTTCTTGACTTTTTAAAAGTGCCAGTTAATCTGGCCTATTTGAAATAAAAATATTTGATTTTGAATTTGAATTATAACGGGAATACTAATAAAGCTAAAGATGAGATACTTCAATAATTACTGAAAGCTATCTATAGATACTTCAAGAGCGTCATAAGGTAAGTACTTGCATGAAAGTTGCCTCGACCGGCGTACAAGGTCATAGCGACTCACCCACTTACTATCAGTCTCAAAGATGACATAATAATAACGTTGTTTTTCTCATATTATTATTTCCATATTCAAGCTATAATGGATAATGTATGCTAATCAGTATCATAAATAGATCAAATCCTGGAATAATACAATGTAAATGAGCTAGTTTTCAACAAAGTTTATCGCATCAGACGATGCGCGTGGGTCTAGTGAACGAAGCCAACAAAAGTAGGGACTTAAGGTGAAGGCGCCTGTCTAGACCGCGAAATTCAAAATTTTCGAGTACGAGTATTTTTATAGTTTATCCAAAATCTGAAAACATTTAAGACAACATTTTGTGATTTGCGACTAACACAGTATGCAGTGCGTTTATTAATACATTTATTTTACTCTAAATATTATCACGGTGGATATGATACTAGTAAATCACTAAATATACAAAAAAATCCAGATTATCTGGATAGCTGTCGTTCTTGAAATGTTTTAGAGTAAGTTGGATATATTAATAAATGCACTGCACACGGTCTTTCTCGCGAATTAGGTGGCATTGTACTTAGCGCCCAAGCGGATGAACCGATTTTAATTTTGTTAGAAAGATATTCTGATCGACAGTGGTGTCCAATGATGACGCCGAGGTTAGACTCTCGACGAGTCCCGGGGATTGGCTGATTTGTCATGAAACCCGCACGAATTAAATCGAAAGAAGGAATAGTAAGAAAATTATCCACTTCCGTCCGTTGCGAAGCGGGAGCCAGAAATAACTGTATGGGTTGATGATGGCTGGACTAATACTCTGTTGGCCGAAAAGGCCATTTCCGAAATTTGCCCCGGCGGGATTCGAACCCGCAACCACCATGTGCAGTGAGCCGAGCGGCCTACGCTCGAACCACTGCGCCAAGCGGTCGTCTGAAATATTTTTATATTTCTTCAGACTAGCTTCGACCCGCGACTTAGTCCGCGTGCACTTATGTGAAGTAAGTAGACTAACCCATGTGTTAATGTAATTATAAACTATCTGTGTGCCAAATGTCATCCGAATTCGTTCAGCCTTTTTTGCGTGAATAATTAACAAACAAAGATCCAAAGACATATTCTCATTTTGAACGAAAAGATAATAAGAATTTTGTTATCAAATTACATAGGTATAGGTCTACCAGAATCTCATGGCATTAAAAAAATATAAAAAAATGTGATTTTCATATGGCAATGTCAATTGTCACCTGCCAAATCAAAGTACAAGGTTTGTCAACCGCTGTTGAGATTTTGTGATATCTTCTTGGCAATTTATTGTTTTTGTGAAAATGTCGAAAAAGCCACTTCGATCTCAAGCGAGAAATATTGTTTTCAATGTGTATCGTAAAATAAGGGAAGAAGAAGGCGTAAATCAAACTCAATCTTTGATTTTAAAGCGCGTCGTAGAGTTGACCGGTAAGTTGGACTGAGTTGTTTTGATACTTTTAGTTTATTTTATATTTATCTTACTTAATTATAGCTTCTTTATAGGGGTTTTCAGTACTACTATACGGCGAATCATAGGTGAGTGCACATCGAACGATGGTGTATTTTCCACGCCTGGTAAAAAGAGGAGAGCGGGGAAGAAGAAAATCAACTTGGACAGTTTCGATTTACAGTTGATAAGGAATAAAGTAAATGAATTTTATACAGTTCGGAAGGAAATTCCAACAGAAATAAAACTGTTAAAAATTCTTCGACAAGAAATTGATTTCAACGGAGGGAGAGAATCTCTGAGGTAAGAAAAATATTAAGTAATAATCCTTCTCACTCGTAAGACGAGGCCTGTGCCCTGCAGTGGGACGTACGAGTATTTAGACTGATGTTGATGTTGATGATTGACTAAGCTATCGTTTCAGTAACATGATAAATTTTATTATTTTTTACAGACTTATACTTAAGGAGACAGGTTTTGAATATTTTAAATGCCAATCAAAAAGGATCATTTTGATCATTTTGTGTACGGAACTCAAGTAAGCGAACGAAAAGCAATTATACCAGTGACCTGAGCGATAATATTGGAATACTGCGAGTCTGCTAAGTGATTCGGAACGGTGCTTGTTGTGTGTAACTAGTCTTAGTGAACTAGTGTACTAGTAGTGAACTAGTACTGTGTATTTGTCGAGTTTGTGGAGAGCGAAATAAACCCTTTTTACACGTTTAACGGCATTAATTGTACCTACCCCTGTACGTGTACGTAACATTATAATAAATTAGTACATAAAGTAATATATGATTGGATTTATTTTTTTTGTCATATTTTCCTATGTTAAGAACCCGATGCATAACAACAATTTCATACACATACCTAGTATACTTTATGTTAATTAATGACTAAATATATAAATAAAAATTAAACAGTATCAAGATCGTTTAATCCAATTTCCCCAGTATTGCACACAACAAATTTTTATTTCCCCATTTGCCATGAGATTCTGGTAGACCTATACCTGCCTATTTACCTATTTGTCAGAATTTAATCTCGATCTAAAACTGTCAGAAATTAGAACAATGCCGCTATTTATTTAATTAAACATTAGGGCCTGTGCACACCACGTTTTTTAAACGTGCCGTCGACGCGCGTTTGTAGCGATACAGACGCGATACGCACGCGAGTCAGACGCTGCCTGTAGACCTTTGCACACCTGTATAAATTTAAACACGCGTTTCATGTTTTTTAAACGCGTCGGTGTCGCGTGTTTAAGTCGATACAAACGCGATGCTAACGCGCGTGTGTATCAATACAAACGACAACAAACTGCTCTGTAGGATAACAGCGACGCGCGTTTCGAAAACGCGCGTCGACGGCGCGTTTATAAAACGTGGTGTGCACAGGCCCTTAGTTGTGAGAAAGAGGTCGAACACTGCAATATGACGTCACCATCCGACATCATTATTTACAGATGTTAGATGTTCAATGACGCGTCCATCTAATTCATGATTTTGATGAGAAGATGTGTATTCTTATACTTAACTAGCTGAGCCCGCGACTTCGTCCGCGTGGAATTTCACTTAACAAAAAAGCCCGCTCCCGCGTTCTGAGCCCGCGCGACAGGACCCATATTTTTAATATTGTTTTTCGAAAATAAAAGTAGCATAAGTTACTGCTTATAACATCAGCTATCTACCAGTGAAAGTCCCGTCAAAATCGGTCCAGCCGTTTCGGAGATACTCTTTGATTTCATGTGTTTTTATTTTTTTACGCGGCACCCTAATTGTTTTTCTTAAATTAAAGTAGCCTAAGTTACTCCTTAAAACATCAGCTATCTGCCAGTAAAAGTCCCGTCAAAATCGGTCCAGCCGTTTCGGAGATTACCCGGAACAAACACACAGACAGACAGACAGACAGACAGACAGACAGACAAAAAAAATTAAATCGCGATTTTGTTTAAGGTGTCGTAGGTAAAAAAAGGTGTTATTTTTATATTACAAACAGACACTCCAATTTTATTTATTTGTATAGATTTTGTGTATTTAAAAGCCATAACGATGACTGGGCACGGACCTCCCCTTAAAGCGAGGGGGATTCAGGCCATAAACCGCCACGCTGGACCAGTGCGGGTTTACGGATTTCACATATATTTCGAAAATAATTATAAGAAAAAAGTGTTAGAATGTTTAAGCAATTTAATTATATGCCCTATACACTTCAAAACCCAAGTATAATTTAAGACTTTTGAGACACCTTTATACAGGGGTGGTACTCTTGGCAACGATGATCGATATATCGTGGCATTCGTATTGTCGAATCCTACTCTAAATTCTATCTTTTTGCCGTCGTATCGATTACTGAACGAACAATACAAAATAATCGTTCGTTCAGACGATATACGACGGCAAAAAGATGGAATTTAAAGTAGGATTAGACAATACGAATGTCACGATATATCGATTATCGTTGCTAGGAGCACCACAGCATTTCGGGACCGGTCGTTGGTAATCTCAATAATATCTGTTATGTATTAGGTATTATTATCTGTTCTAAGAACGGGATAAGTTAAGATAACATTGCAGTAACCTATGACCTCAAAATGATAACAGGATACCTATTGTTTTAAACACTTGTCCTTGCTCTTTGAAAGCAAAGGTACCTAATGTGTTAGGTACGCATTATAAATACAGTTTTATTTGTATTGCTAACGAGTTCTCACGCAAACGGCTGAATAAACATTAAACAATGTTTGAAAACCTTTTTTTATATTAACAAAGTTAGTAAACAAGCGTACGACCTTGATGTTTAGCAGTTACCGCAATCTGTAGATGCTTGCATAATATAATTTAGCCCTTTTGACGTCCCACTCCTGGGCACGGGCCTCCCCTCACTACGAGGGGGATTAAGGCGTAATCCACCACGCTGGCCCAGTGTGGGTTGGCGGATTTCACATGTCTTTCGAAACTGGATAGATTTTCTAAGACATGCAGGTTTCCTCACGATGTTTTCCTTCACCTTACGGCATGTGATAATCATATAGAAATTATGATTCGCACATAGATTTCGAAAAACCCAGAGTTGCGAGCCGGGGTTTGAACCTAGGATCTGGTGCCCGCAAGACGCGTGCTTAACCAATCGGATATCACTGCTTGCATGCAATACTAAAAGCATTACTCGGACGTTGCCTACATTAAGGGTATTGGAACAGAAGGAGAGGGCGACTAGGACTGGGCGTGTGGCTCTATCACACGTCGAACGATAGTCATACGTCGAATGGTGTTGCCTGCTCATATTTTTTTGACTGTTCCTGAGAATGTACACCATCTTTTATTCATTGGAAAGAGTAACAATCGAGTTTCTTGTCGGATCTTCTCAGTGGAATTTTATTATTATTAATATTAGTTATTTAGTGGCAATGGTGTTGCCTGCTCATATTATTTTTTTATGCTGTTCCTGAGAATGTACACCATCTTTTATTTATTGGAAAGAGTAACAATCGAGTTTCTTGCCAGCTCTTCTCAGTGGAAGCAGCATTCCGAACCGGTGGTAGATTCTGACTATTCATAAATGCTTTGTTGGCTTACGTGAATAAAACAATTTTGAGTTTTTGAGTTTGATCGAAACGCATCTATAACTGCCACAGTATTTAGAAGTCTGTGATAACAGCTCATTTCAAGTGTGCGAGTGTTCATAATTATTTTCCTTCTAATTGGCTTGACCGATCTTGATAAATAATGTTTTTACTTATAGGGTCATACGGATGGTTTTTATTGTAGCTATAGCTGTTCTCGGCAGGTGGCACTGTTGTCGACATTCAGAAAATGATAACATAGTGTAAAGATAGTGGCCCTCACTCCGGATAATATAAGTTACTAGCTGACCCGACACACGTTGTCCTGTCTTTTAGGGGTATGAAAAATAGATAGAAGCCGATTCTCAGACCTACTGAATATGCATATAAAATTTCATAAAAATCGGTCAAGCCGTTACGGAGGAGTATTGTAACTAACATTGTCACACGAGAATCCTACTAATATTATAAATGCGAAAGTTTGTGAGTGTGGATGTATGTTTGTTACTCCTTCACGCAAAAACTACTGAACGGATTTGGATGAAATTTGGAACACAGATAGTTTATAACCGGGATTAACACATAGAATACTTTTTATCCCGATAATCCCAAAATTTTTGTTAAGATAAATACTACGCGGACGAAGTCGCTGGCACAGCTAGTTGTATATATAAGACTAGCGGCCCGCCCCGTCTTCGCACGGGTACATTGCGGTTACATTATTCGAGTTTTAGTAAGGATCCCTATTTTTTTTGAAAATAAATTATAGCCTATGTCACCCGGGGATAGTGTAGCTTCCCAACAGTGAAATAATTTTTCAAATCGGTTCAGAAGTTTCGGAGCCTATTCATTACAATCAAACAAACAAAGTTTTCCTCTTTATAATATTAGTATGAAGATTAGGTCTCTTTTTATTTTTAGCTTTATAGTGCACCCAGGTTTTATTTAAAGTCAGTTGCATATTCTTTATTAAAAAAAAATATGATCTGCGGTCCGGCCTATATACTAGGTGAAACAATTTTTTATGCAAATTTACTTTGTAAATCTAAAATTATTGGCGTTGTGCGACGGTTGAAGTACTAAAGGTTTTTGTAGAGTTATGAAATCTCTCAGCTGTATTCCTGTAACACCTTTCGCTTTTCAAGTTTCCTCCAAAGCTGGTAGTTTTAGAATTACAACGTAAAGTTTTAAAAAAGTATAGGTACCCTTTCTGTTTCAACCTGTATATTATGTGTACATGATAACAAAGTTCCCCCCCGACCCACTCACCGCTCTCCTAGACTCAGATGTCGAGGAGAACGACACACGCACACTCCCCACCAGACACCGACCTCGCCGGCGAGGTCGACGGACCCCCGCTTCCGCTAGAAGGTGCGTCTAATTACCTAGACGCACCTTGGCACCCGACAAGCCCGCTGAGTTTCTTGCCGGATCTTCTCAGTCGAGGTCGCGTTCCGATCCGGTGGTAGATTGACCCTCGCCACCTCTCCTGGCAGCTGCCCAAGCCGAGGTCGTGTCCCTTGTGGCGCCCTTGAGCTAGCTGCCCCCCTGCCCCTCTGGCTGGGCCCTCTGTCTGGGTGAAGTTGTTATGGCCACTCTGGCCAACAACATATAGTCAAATCAAAAAAAAAAAAAGATAACAAAGTGCGTAACGCATTGAAGCGAGTCGGAATTAATATCCCGTTACGATACGACCGCCTGCCGGCATGCGGCACAGAGGCGGTGGGGTGAATCACGTACGCCGTACCCAATGTAACACAAACCGGATTTCCATGAAGTCGGGATTCGTAACTGTAATACGTTTACGATAGTCGAGCCTAGCTGTAGTCAAGACTGCAGCTCATATACGGCTCGACCGTGGTAGTGCTACACTTTTACAGAAGATCGCATCTGTGTAAAGTAGCTATTATATAAGTTTCTGTCGGTAAGCTTGAAGTTCTGCGAGATAGATGCGTGAACGATTTTTTTTAAATCCAAATATATATAACTCAAAGGTGACTGACTGACTGACTGACATAGTGATCTATCAACGCACAGCCCAAACCACTGGACGGATCGGGCTGAAATTTGGCATGCAGGTAGATGTTATGACGTAGGCATCCGCTAAGAAAGGATATTGATTAATTCTACCCCCAAGGGGATAAAGTAGGGGATGATTGTTAAGTTAAATTCCACGCGGACGAAGTCGCGGGCACAGCTAGTCTACATATATACGAGTATGTAAAAATGAATCTCTATTTCCTTGGTCATCCCATCACGCGTGAACGGATGGAACGATTTCGCTAATTCTTTTTGTTGTGTTTATCATTGTCAGGAGAAGGTTCTTATGAAAGAAAAAAATAGGAAAGTTGAGCGGAACAATTCGAGTTCAATATTCAAAGTTAAGACAGGACAACGTCTGTCGGGTCATCTAGTTTGTTTGTTTATGATTTTTGTTATTTTTTATTATTACCTAGCTGTGCCCCGCGACTTCATCCGCGTAGTATTGGATTATTGGGTTCAAAAGTATCCTATATGTTAATCCCGGTTATAATCTATCTGTGTTCCAAATTTCATCCAAATCCGTTCAGTAGTTTTTGCGTGAAGGAGTAACAAACATACATACATACATCCACACTCACAAACTTTCGCATTTATAATATTAGTAGGATGTAATTGGTCCTAATTAGACTGTTCTAATAAAATGGAAATAAATAAAAAAGCCACGTTTCGTACGTTTAATGAGAAAGCCGGAAGAACTCTTTCCCTCCTTGTCCCACAACCCCTCCATGTCGGCAAAGTGCGAATAATGCCTTTGGTATTGCAAACATTTACGTACTTATACGCTTGTTTGTACGTTCTGTTTTATCCTACTAATATTATAAATGCGAAAGTTTGTGAGTGTGGATGTATGTTTGTTACTCCTTCTCGCAAAAACTACAGAACGGATTTGGATGAAATTTGGAACACAGATAGTTTATAACCGGGATTAACACATAGGATACTTTTTATCCCGATAACCCCGAAATGTTTGTTAAGTTAAATACTATGCGGACGAAGTCGTGGGCAGCAACTAGTATAAAATAAATGCCCGGCGGATGACGGCAAGGTCAAGTCAATGTCAAAGCGTTTATTTTGTTTAGGCCCACGGGGGCACTTACAAATTATCATTTTACATATTGTTCTTAAATCTACAACCGGATCGGAACGCGACCTCGACTGAGAAGATCCGGCAAGAAACTCAGCGGGCCGGTGATTTACATTTTGTAAAATTTTTTTTAGATCGCCAGTTGCTTATAATTAATATGACAAGCCAATAAATTATTTACCAAAGAACCAAGCATTTGTCTTAGCTAAAGGAGCTAATAGGACTACTAGGTAAGGTAGTTATGTGAAAAACTAACCAAACATTTAGCTTAGCTGAATAGGCTAATAATACTGGTCTGTGCCCGCCGCTACTTCGTCCGCGTAGTATTTAACTTAATAAAATTTTCGGGATTATCGGGATAAAAAGTATCTTATGTGTTAATCCCGGTTATACCTAAACTATCTGCTGTTCCAAATTTCATCAAAATCCGTTGAGTAGTTTTTGCCTGAAAGAGTAACAAACATACATTCACACTCACAAACTTTGGCATTTATAATATTAGTAAGATTTTATGAAGGAGGATTTTGTTGCAGGCCATTGTAATATGACATTATCATACGAGTGTTGTTATTTAGAAAAAGTTTCATCAACTTCCGTCAAAAACTGTAGAAGTTATGGTCCTGTGAGTAACTGGGAGCGAGGGACCCGGACGGACGGACGGACGGACGGACGGACTAGATGAATACATAATAATAATCCTTACTAATATTATAAATGCGAAAGTAACTCTGTCTGTCTGTCGGTCTGTCTGTCTGTCTGTCTGTCGCTCTTTCACGCCAAAACTACTGAACCGATTTTAATGAAATTTGATACACAGATAGTCTAGAACCTGAGAAAGGACATAGGCTACGTTTTAACGAAAAACGAGTTTTAAGGGGTTGAAAGGGGGATGAAAAGTTGTATGGAAGTATCGTCATTTTTAGAGCTAGAAGCTTGAAAATTATTTGTTAGGCTGTTGATTCGATATAAATAAATATGACATTCAAAGTTTGTAAAAGTTTTACCCTCAAGGGTGTAAAATAACAATAGGGAATAGGGGATGAAAGTCTGTATGGAAATATAGCTCTTTGCAGTGAAACACTGCAAATAGCTCATTAAAGTATTTATACGTATGTGACTTATTTGTAAAAAAAAAAGCCTAAATAATTAAAAATGCTACCCAAAGACACTATTCCACGCGGACAAAGTCGCGGGCATAGCTAGTAATATAATAATTTAGCCCTTTTGACGTCCCACTGCTGGGCACGGGCCGCTCCTCAACATGAGGGGGATTCAGGCCATAATCCACCACGCTGGCCCAGTGCGGGTTGGCGGATTTCACATGTCTTTCGAAAATTTGTTAGATCTTCTAAGACATGCAGGTTTCCTCACGATGTTTTCCTTCACCGTAAGCAAGTGATAATCATATAGAAATTATGATTCGCACATAGATTTCGATAAATCCAGAGGTGCGAGCCGTGATTTGAACCCAAGACCTGGTGCCCGCAAGACGCGTGCTTTAACTAACCGGCTATCACTGCCTTTTTTTTAATGAGATGAATACATAAGAAATATTATTTATAAATCGTGAGTTAAATAATGCACCCATTCATTAGCGTTCAGTGCCTATCAGATAAGTGTTACTTATTTAATACTAGCTGTGCCCCGCGACTTCATCCGCGTAGTATTGGGTTATTGGGTTAAAAAGTATCCTATATGTTAATCCCGGTTATAATCTATCTGTGTTCCAAATTTCATCCAAATCCGTTCAGTAGTTTTTGCGTGAAGGAGTAACAAACATACATACATACATACATACATACATACATCCACACTCACAAACTTTCGCATTTATAATATTAGTAGGATCGTCTCGGTCTAAATACGTTTGGTCTGCTTGTGAATTAAATTATTATTTTTATACATTTGTCTACCGCAAATTTATACTCAATGTAAGAGGGGCGAGCCTAATGCTATTATACCGGCCACTTTCCCCCTCAGTGCGAGGGGTATTCGGGCCAAAGTCCACCACGCTGGCCCGGTGCGGATTGCCAAACTCCACATGTCTTTCGAAAGACTAAGAACCTACTTAAAACCTAAGTACGTTTACATACAATGTTTACATTTACAGTAGGAACTATTCATTTTTCGCAATCGAGATTCATACGTAAAGTAAATACATGAAATCCGAAAATATCAATGCTTATTCCTTTCTCTTGACCTATTTCAATGAACGTCGAGATATAAATATGTTTGGTTAAACTCAAAGTAAAAAGTACCAAGAATACTCAGACAGTAAAAAATAAATATATTTAGGTATGTATAAAAGAGTGAACCCAGACAAACTTTCGTTTTACTGCGCGTGCGCGAGCTTATTTTGGTAAAAAAACAAACTTGTACTCACCGCCATCACGGTATTATCGAATGACAAACTTTAAACACGAAAATTCACTATTTATAAATCGATATATTAATTTTAATCCACTTCTTTTCACACAGCAATTGATATTTATTAAAATTATTTGCACAGTTTTACGCGGGCCGCGAGACGCATGCGCGCGGAGCATTCGAATTTCAAATTCGAATGGGTGACGCGCGACGGCGCGATTCGCTGTGGGAACGTGTGGAATGTGACGACACACTGGAACCGGTTACATGTTTTTACAGCAAGGAAGCGCTGTAAAGCGAGCAGGTACTAAAGCCATATTATTGGTTATGGAATGTGTAAAAACTGTTGCCTAGTAATTAAGGGCAGGCAGATGCAATCTGTTATTTTTTAATAGGTTAAATAAATAATAATAATAAATAAATATCGCCAGACTGACACACCAACTGTATGGTCCCTAACTAAGCAATGCTTGTACTATGGGTACCGTACAACACCCAGACTAGGGCAAATTACGATAAGGCCATTTCCTAAATTTACCCCGGTGGGAATAGAACCCGATTAATAGGTTAATTTACTATTTTTATAAAAATTAACAATAGAAGAAAGAAAATAGTTGTCCGTCACGAGACGCCCGCGCCGCCCGCGACCAGCAGATGTGAAACATGTGTAGTGTAGGTATATTATGCGCGCGCGCACACGCAAGGGAGTCGAGAACAGTAGCACAGAGGGGGCATGACGGCATAAGAGAGCGTCATGCCGTATTGCCGTGACGGCAAACTGGTCGATTTTACTGCCAAAGTGCGCCAATGCTTCACATCGCCTATAATTGGATGATGAACATTCCACATTGACTTTGCCTTTGGAATATTTTTAATGCTCAAGATTAGGTAAGTATCTACCACAAAAAAAAGAAAACCACGGGTTTCTTCATACCTATTGATTAAATTACTCACTACCATCCATTTGTAGAAACCTTTAGAAAAGATTTATACCTTCATTACTTTTGTAGTAGGTAAATCATCTTTAGCATTTGAAAGGCTCCATTGAAAATATCGGCCGTTATAATAATAAGATTTTATTTTAATTAGTAGATACTTTTCAAATGCGCATAAAGCGCTGAAGCCGCTTTATAATAAACACAATGGAGGTGTGTGCGGGGGCTCGGCGTGACGTCAGTGTGGTGAGAAAAAACCAAAATAACTTGACCGAGTATCTGTAGAACGGGTTCGTTCTACAGATACTTGAGTATTATGAAATTCATGGGTCAAGTGATACTGGACATCTCGTTTGGCTAGACAGAATTCTCTTTTTGAAATTTCATAGCTGACCAACTACCGGTGGTATTAAAAGACATTGCAACTTGTACTTTATAACAATATGGTTAAAGTTTAATTTAAAGTAACAAATAGCTCTCAGTGTGTTTAAATTATGTACATAGTTTAACATTTTATTTACTTAAGGTAGGTGGGTATATGGAGTGTGACCGATTCTTTTGTTACTGTACTAGCATTATAAAAATAAATTTATTATTAATAGTGATGGCCGATACTGACCTTGAGCGTTCAGAGAAAGTGTGGGAGAGAGATAATATAGCTGCGTCTCGTGCGCTGAGTGAGAGAACCGGAAGCCCGATCCCCCACCCTTCACGTTCCACTGTCTCCCTCCCCTTAAGGTCGGCAACGGACGAGGAATGCCTTTGGTATTGTAAACAGTTATTATCTATACAAATAAATAAAATTGGAGTGTCTGTTTGTAATATCAAAATAACACCTTTTCACTTAATGCATATGAAAGTACATACGACACCTATAGCAAAAACGCGATTTAAAATGTTTTTGTCTGTCTGTCTGTCTGTCTGTCTGTGTGTTTGTTCCGGGTAATCTCCGAAACGGCTGGACCGATTTTGACGGGACTTTCACCGGCAGATAGCTGATGTTTTAAGGAGTAACTTAGGCTACTTTTATTTTAGAAAAACAATTAGGGTTCCGCGTAACAAAATAAAAACAAATGAAATCAAAGAGTATCTCCGAAACGGCTGGACCGATTTTGACGGGACTTTCACTGGTATATAGCTGTTGTTATAAGCAGTAATTTAAGCTACTTCCATTTTAGAAAAACAAAATAAAAAAATGGGTCCTGTCGAGCGGGTTCAGAACGCGGGAGCGGGCTTTTTTGTTAAGTTAAATTCCACGCGGACGAAGTCGCGGGCTCAGCTAGTGTTTATATAAGTCACAAAGTCGGCGTACCTACTTCCTGCCTGATGTTAAGCAGTTTTTGTCTGCCTGTTTGTGCTGGCTGATCTCCGAAACGGCTGCACCGATTTTGACGGGACTTTCACTGGCAGATAGCTCATGTTATAAGGAGTAACTTAGTAACTTTTATTTCATCGAAGTACCGCGCGGGTGGAGCCGCGTTGATATTATAATTGTCTGGTTATATATAAAGGTATATTCACATTGTCCCCAAACTGTCAAGCTTGCCTTAGTATCAGACAGTCTTGCTTCGCTGGTGCTGTCATCATCTCGAAGAATGAATACATCTGATGTGTTTATTCAAATTTGTATTATTTGAGAATGTCTGTAACAAAATAAATAAGTTATACTTAATACAATAACAATAGTGTGTGTAGTAATAATAATGCACAACAGATAACACAAAAAAGTTTATTTTTTATTAGTTAGTATTATTGTACTAGTTATTATCTAAGGGCGCTTATTAATAAATCAATCTCAAGTCTGGGAGCAGTCTCAAGTACGTTTTTGACATTCTCATTGTGTACTGGTACGACATTCTCAATATCGCTCTCAGACTTGAGATCTATTTATTAATGAATGGATCTATAGACATCCCTGAACTAGTGAGCAAAATTGGGCTGCGCGTACCACCTCCGTTTCTCCGAAGATCTTATCTCCTGGACGTCCCTCTCACCAGAAGCATTTATAGAAGAAACTCGTATCTGATCAGAGCTTGCCGTACATTTGACACAGTATCTCGGAGGGTTGATGTGGATCTGTTTACCACTAGTATTTGTAAACTTAAAAATAACCTAAGCAATGACTTCTTTGAAGATTAATGTATTGTTATTTTTAATGTTAAGTTGTATGTATTGTATTGTGTTGTACTTTTTTTTCTATTCATGTTCATAATTTTCCTCTTATCTTCTATTCTTTTTTCACTAGTTTTGTCTACCTGAACCTGTAACTGCTGATACTATTCGTCTAATTACATGTGAAAGCTCATAATTGGCCTTACCTTACTTTATACTTTTTGTTATCGAATTATTTAGCTGTAAGCTTTCCTAAAAGTGTTAAAATAAAATAAATAAAATAAAATAAAATAAAAATACGGGTCGTAGTATAGGTTAATGTTTGAACTAGTATGAGAGGATATACTGTGAACTTTTATATAAAAGTGGGAACTATTACAGGATGAAATGTGAACTATTATAACGTAAAGTGTAAACTATTATAAGATAAAGTGTGCACTATTATAATAAATAATAATAAAGTGTGTACTGTTAATATTTTTTATAAATTGTTACCTTATTGCAATGTTCACAGCGATATGTAGTGTTGTGTCTCACTTCAACATGACGGTTCAACGACTTCTCTGACGGGAATCGTTTTGGGCATACTTTACATGAGTACCTGAAATAAATTTCATGATAAAATCCTACAGCACAGAAGCTCAGTTGTTAGGCTGTCGAGCTTATAGGTAGTAGGTTTGATTTATGCGAGTACCAAGACGTTTAAGCCTTTTTAACTCGCCCGGTATCAAATCTTGGTTTATTTGACTATGACCTATTAATTTCATCCTTCATCTAATTCATTTATAAAATGGAACCTGTCGTTTCCGACACCGGAAACTTTCCGTTAACGGCAATACCCCCTGGTTCACAGGAGTCACAGTGGGAGTGCGCGATGGGACAAACATACCTAGAATCGTCTACAGTCATATGTCTCGCTGAGTGCTCGAAATGGCGCTTTAAACTCTTAGCACTCTTATAGTGGGTGTTGCACTCTACGCAGTAGTGTCTCGTGACGTCATCGTGGACGGCACTATGCGCGCGCAGGTTGGAATTAGTAGTGAAAGTGCTCGGACATTGAGGGCAGGAGAAAGGTTTGAGTCCTGTGTGGGACCTAAAAATAAAGGCCAATTGAAAAGGTAATTAAAGCAGTCCTATTGCGTCGATATTATTTTTAGAGTTCAATAAGCAATAGCAGTAGCAGTGATAGACGATTGGTTAAGCACGCGTTTTGCGGGCACCAGGTCTTGGGTTCAAACCCCGGCTTGCACCTCTATGTTTTTCGAAATCTATGTTCGAATCATAATTAATATAATATGATTATCACTTGCTGACGGTGAAGGAAAACATCGTGAGGAAACCTGCATGTCTTGGAGAATCTAACCAATTTCCGAAAGACATGTGAAATCCTCCAACCCACACTGGGCCAGCGTGGTGGATTACGGCCTGAATCCCCCTCGTAGTGAGGGGAGGCCCGTGTCCAGGAGTGGGGCATCAAAAGGGCTAAATTATTTTATTATTTTAATAAGCAATAAAAAACGTAAGAGAATAATAATAAGACAGACTAAATATAGTCCGAATAACTTTATGTAATTCTTGGTAATCTCAAAAGGCAACACACTGGAGCTATTATATTTACATTAACACCTATTATTTGTAATTATTAATTACAAGCAAAGGGCGATTTAAAATAAATTATTAAAATATGTAGATGGCAAGCCCCCGCTAAGTTTCTTGCCGGATCTTCTCAGTCGAGGTCGCGTTCAAAACCACATCCAATTGCACGCAAATTACAAAACAAGTTGCACCATAGCTTGACACACGAAAACTACACGAAAAAACTATTTTTTTTTAATAATGTAAGCCAACAAAGCATTTAAGAATAGTCAGAATCTACTGTCGGCTCGGAATGCTGCTTCCACTGAGAAGATCCGGCAAGAAACTCAATGGTTACTCTTTTCAATTAATAAAAGATGGTGTACATTCTCAGGAACTGCAACAGAATGTGAGCAGGCGACACCATTGCCACTAAACCACCAAGTGGCAAAGCCAATCACAACCATATTTCAATGCTACAGAGTTAATTATTGCAGCCCAATTTAAAGTTATGTCTGTAAGTATTGTGAACAGTTTTCACCGACCTCATGTGAACAGTCAGCCCCTGTCTGGTCGCGAACCCCACCCGACACTGTTCACATATATATTTCTTCTCTTTCTTATGAACTCCTTTGATGTGCACCTTTAATGAGTGCTCATCGCTGCAGAATACAAAACATCATGGTGACTTTTAGATAGGGAAACTTCTCTACTGACATGGAGGGCAATTGGAAAACCCCCGTTGCGACGACTTTTTAAACTACAAAAGAGCTGATAATTTTCAAACGGCTGAACCGATTTTCATGAAACATATCTAAGAACACTCTCGATCAGAATACCTATCTAACATAAAAAACAAAATTGAAATCGGTTCATCCGCTTGGGCGCTACGATGCCACAGACAGACACAGTTACACAAATACACATGTTAAACTTATAACACCCCTTGAAATAAAACTATTTTTCGGATTTTATCGCGTTTATTAACTTTATGTTCCCGACGTTTCGGTTGCTTTACAGCAGTCATGGTCACGGGGGAACTGAGGTGTTAGACATCCTGATGTCATAGTTAATAACTGGGTACCCTCATATTTAATTGTTGTTTGCGGTCCGATCCACGCAGAAAGTGCTCACAGTGTCTCGAGGTCTTGCAATGGTACACTTGGTTTTGGATTTAAAAATATTAATTTAATTTAAAAGCAACCGAAACGTCGAGAACATAAAGTTAATAAACGCGATAAAATCCGAAAAATTGTTTTATTTCAATGTGTAGTATTCGCGTAAATATAAGAAAACAATATTATAACACCCCTCTTTTTTTGTCGGGGGTTAAAAAGGAGTCTAAAAGCAAGCTAGCGAATTAACCACAGCTCATATACAAGGTGACACATAATGGGTATACTTTTTTTTTCAAAACTTAACTTAGTAATTCTAAAAACCATCAGCTTTGGAGGGAACTTGAAAAACAAAAGGTGTTATAGGAAGACAGCTGTTGACCGATTT
Organism: Notodonta dromedarius; assembly: GCA_905147325.1. Lineage (NCBI taxonomy): Eukaryota > Metazoa > Arthropoda > Insecta > Lepidoptera > Notodontidae > Notodonta > Notodonta dromedarius. Next base: position 3,280,279 of record LR990187.1, read on the forward strand.
CACAAGTCTACAAAACCTTTAGTACTTCAACTGTCCCACAAAGCCGATAGTTTTAGGTTTACAAAGATAAGTTGCAAAAAAAATAGTATACCCATTTTGTATCACCTAGTATAGATGCTGGTTGGAGTGGGTGACTACAGAAGATCACTGTTTAGTAGCTATTATAACTCCGGGGTGCTACTCTTAGCAACGATAATAAATAAATGAATAAATATTGCCAAACTGACACACCAACTGTATGGTTCCAAACTAAGCAAGGCTTGTACTATGGGTACCATACAATGGACTGGGGGCGGTCCCAGTGACACTCAGACATGGGCAAATTACGAAAAGGCCATTTCTGAAATTTGCCCCGGCGGGAATGGAACCCGCAACCACCATGTGCGGTGAGCCGAGCGGCCTATGCTCCAACCACTGAGCCAAGCGGTCGTCAAAATTAATATACATCTATAATAATCGATATATCGTGAAATTTGTAATGTTGAATCCTACATTAAATTCCATATTTTTGCCGTCGCATATCGTCTGAACGAACGATAATTTTGTATTGTTCGTTCAGTAATCGATCGTCGATCGTCAGTTGCTTAACTATAGAAGCAACTGACGATCTAAAAAAAAAAGAAGAAATATAACAAAATATGTAAAATGACCGCTGAGTTTCTTGCCGGATCTTCTCAGTCGAGGTCGCGCTCCGATCCGGTTGTAGATATCACAAAAAAAATTAAATTGTAATTTTTTTAGTGCCCCCGTAGGCCTAAACAAAATAAACGCTTTGACTTTGACTACGCATATGCCCGGCGAGGCAGCGTAATTTAACCCTAAACTAACACACCAACTGTATGGTCTCAAACTAAGCGACGCTTGTACTATGTGTACCGTACAATGGACTGGGGGCGATCCCAGTTACACCCAGGGTAGATTACGAAAAGGCCATTTCAGAAATTTACCCTAACGGGAATTGAAGTCATAAGCATTTGTCAATGGAAGAATTGGGATGATTACCTAAATATCCTCAAGCAGTAGCCACAACGCGCCGGCGTCGATCCACCGCCACATTTGTACCTATGTGTCAAGCAATGCGACCACCTGTTGAACACAGCATCACAGATCAAACACCGGAATCTTCTCTTATGCGATAACATATGCTGTGATAACGCATCCGACGATTTGAAGTGAAGGAGACATATTGTACATTTGTGTTGACCGGCTGCCTGAAATAGATTTATTTATAGTCTTAACTTGTTATATATGTATACTTGGTGAAACAGAAAGGGTATACTATTTATTTTGCAACTTTACTTTGTAAATCTAAAACCATTTGTGGGACAGTTGAAGTACTAAAGGTTTTGTAGACTTATGAAATCTGTCAACAGCTGTATCCCTTTAACACCTTTTGTTTTTGATGTTTCCTCCAAAGCTGATAGCTTTAGAGTTACAAAGTCTAGTTTTGAAAAAATAAGTATACCCCTTGTGTTTCAACCTGTATATGTCTACTAAAATGTTGGTGTCTCTTTTTAATGACATTTTTTTTAATGTTTAGTCAGTAAGATAATGTTCTCACTTCAGTATGTTTTAATTTATGTGCTTCTAGAAGGTCAATAGTCGAAAATCCGGTCCCACAATGATCGCACATGAATTTCATGTTTAAATTATTTTTATTCTTCAACTTCTTCAGTTCAAGTGCATTCAACTGCTCTTCCAAATTAAATTGTTTCATTTCAAACTTCAACTGATCAGTATTCAACGCTTTTCTATTTGAGATTTTTATCGGAATTGATTCTTCATGTATTGAGTTATATGGCTCTTCCATTATTGTGTGATTAGATTCTTGTATTCTTGAGTCATTAGATTCTTGTATTTTCGAATCAATATTTTTAGTGGTAAAATTGTGTGTTTCTTTGACTTCTTGTTCTATTATGTTTGATGGTGGAATGTCTATATGGGGGTTGTGTGTATAAGATAAATTATAAAGATTTATATTATTTTCGGTTGTAGTTGATTCTGACTGAAAAAAAATAAAATATTGTGTATTGTTGGTTGTAGATATAAATACAGAATTCAAATTAAATTATATAACAAAATATAGTCAATATAATATTTTGTATCGCGAAATTATGGCTTCCAAAGTTGACAAGAGAGCTGGCTCTTTCCTCATTCAAAAACTCTGCCTATCAATTCAACCATGAAAAATTCAATTCAAATTCAAATCGTTTATTTTGTGTAGGCCTACGGGGTCACTTACAAATTGTCAATTTTACATTTTTTGTTTTCTTATATCTACAACCGGATCGGAACGCAACCTTGACTGAGAAGATCCAGCAAGAAACTCAGCAGGCTTGTCTTTTTACATGTCATATTTTTTTTTATCGCCAGTTGCTTATATTCAATAATTACAAAGGGTAGTAGATATTAACATAAATATTATAATAGCTCCAGTGTGTTGCCTTTTGATGTTACCAAGAATTACACAAATAATTGCAATTAAATGCAGCCAGCATTCTTGGCACCATCCCACATGGACAGGGGGGTTATATTAATATATTTGTAATAATAACATAATACCATTAAATAAAAATATGTACAAGTAAACCTACCTCATTGTACATAGCTTTTTCAGCCTTTGATGCTAATTCCACAAAATTTATTGTTCTTCTCAGAGTTTTTATACACCAAGTACATAACCAAAGCTTACCACTGAATTCCTGAAAGTATTTTATCAGTAAAGTTTTTGCCAGAGATTGTAAATAACACAGGCATAATTAACTACTTAATAATTAAAATTAAATAAATGAAACATAATTAGTTTACATTCCTTTACCCTATTTTAATATAATAATATGTGATTAATGTGTAATAAAACGCAGGTAGGTATATAAAAATCTAACTCACTTTAAATCCTGTAACTTGTATGAAAAACTTAAAATAACACGTCGAATCTCGAATATCATAATAATTGCTGCTTTTCAAACATACTCTACACCCATTCTCGATAATAATACTCATTATTGGCAAATATTTAGATATTTTATAAGAAACGATTATTTGTATACAAAATCTGCCTGTGTGACAGTTGTTTGTTTCTTAATTATTTTTGCCATAGACAAGAAACCAATCAATCACCACAGAAAATAAACGAATCAATCGAATAAGATACCGGTTCCAAAAAAAGGCAAAACTTAAGAAATAAGAACGATCTAGTACAACACTCAGCAGTTGTCAAATATGTAATTCATGCAACCATTCATCCATTCATTATTCGTGTAAAAAGTAAACATTTAAAAATGTAAACAAAACGGGAATTTTGTTGGAAATTATTTTTTATTGATAATATATAAATCTAACACAATGTTAACCATTGTAAATAAGTGTAAATCATCGTACTGTGAAGCCTGTCTCAGCGCTGATCGTACACTTTCATCAGTTAACGAATACGTCGATATTTTTCGGAATATCTGCAATATATCTCGTTGTGTAAGTTTAATATCAATTTATTTCTATTTTTCTAGTTCAACTAAAATATTAACAAAGCTGGGATGCAAAGACTTACAAGACGAAATAATGTCAAAGTATTATAGATTCGATCGATTTACTTTAATAGGTTTTACAATCGAAAGGTCTATTATTGCTTATAAATATAATACCATCAAGCCTATATTCCGCAAAGGGATAAGCAGACGTGTAGTCTGTCTACATTGCACCTTAGCCTCTGTATTGTGCCCTTATTATATTTTTGATGTGAAACATCTATTGTCGCACTTTGGCAGCAAAATCGACCAGTTTGCCGTCACGGCCAATGGCATGACGCTCTCATGCCGTCATGCCTCCTCTACGCCACCGCTTTTGACTCCCTTACTGTACACTATACATGTTTTACATCTGCCGGGTGTACCATGACAGACATATTTTTATAATACTACCTAGACATAGCGCATCTAACTAAGTAGGTTCCCGCGGAAGTTGGCGGTTTTCGTTGCGTCAAATAACGTGTGACGTCATAGCGCATACCCCTCCCGCACCACCCCACTACCGCAGGAAGTCAGTTACAAACTATGTCTATTATTATTAATCATTTAATTTCATAATCAATTGTATTATTATTTTAGAGTTCACCATCTCAAACACTGCTATGTTGGGAGTGCATGGCTGTGCTTAAAAGGATCAAACAATTTAAAACGAAAGTGGAGGAAGCACAAAGTTTACTAACATGCATATCAAAAAAACAAGTAAGTATAGATGAATTATTTAATAAATAACTGAGATAAATTAAATCAAAAATAAAGGTTTCTGCCAGTATTGAGAACTGGTAGATCTCAAAACTAGAACTCATTTGCCAAAGGGCAACACATGCTTGCCAGGCAGGCCCTGCCTCAGTCAAATTGCCTATTATTCTAAATATTGTTTTCAGAATATCCCAAATACTCTATCAAGATTAACCAAAACCTACACAGAAGATGCTATATTCATCACCTATGATGATGAAATAAAACAAAATCTAGATATTAAACAAGAAAAAGATCAAACTGATGATGATTTAGACAATTTGGGAACACCCAGTGAAGATTACATTTTACAAGACATTAAAAAAGAAATAAAAAACCCTAATAAAAAAGAAACTAAAAATAAGCCACAGCACTTTAGATTCGTCTATGGTACAGATGTAAGAAAAAAAAGTTTGCTAAGAAAAAAGTTTTGTATCAACGAGAGTGAGATAGAGTTATGGTTGGAAAAAGAGAGAAACAGTGAGTTCTACAAGAAGTTTAAATTTAAATGTAAATATTGTTGGGAAGGGTGGAATTTGAGGGAGAAACTTATGGCGCATATTTCAAAACATCATGATGAGGTATTTATTACTGAGATTATTATAAATACATCATATTTTACGTGCAGCATCGCTAGTGTATTTTCTAGATGTCGACAGTGGCACCACCTACCGGATCCAACTATAGCTAAGAACCATCTTGAAGACCCCTTAAAATAAAAAAATAATCCATCAAAATTAGTGAAGCCGTTTAGGAGACAACGACGCGTCGTTGTCTCCTAAACGGACTAGACGCACACACTGGATTTTTTTAATTCAAGATATACCAGTCTGGCTTGTTCCAAACTAAGCAACGCTTATACTATGGGTACCGTACAATGACTGGGGGCGATCCCAGTGACACCCAGACTGAGGCAAATTACAAAGAGATAATTTCCCAGTTCAGTAAGCTGAAGCTTGTAGGCTAAACCATTAGTGACTAGACTAAACGCTCAAACATCTATATTTATATGCCTATAGATGCAATACCAATGACGGATAGATGGAAATCACCGAGATAGAATAGTATAATGATTTGATGCTAAAATCAATTTAAAAATGCTGACCAATTTGAGCATAATTCATGAACATATCGACGGAAAATTCCAACTCTGGGGGGTCCAGAATCATGAGTTACACTCTGTAGAAGTTACAGCTAGTCTTACACCCTGTATAAGGTGTAGAAAGTTGGCTACAGCTAGAGTCTCCGCCACCTTAAAAAGTTACCAATTCTTCTCGGCTGACAAAGTCGCAAAAACATGGTCTAATTTTGTTCCAGACCATCGGTCATCACACTTGTGACCACTGCAGCTCGCGGTTCGCGAATGAGACCGCGCGGTCTGCCCACATTCTGTCACATTATGTTGGCTATGAGTGCTCGTACTGCGGCTACCAGTGTTATACAAATAGGAGGCTTAATGCGCACCTGGATACACACAGGAAAGTTCAGTGTATGTACTGTGACACATGTTTCAGGTGAGTCTGTACTGTACACTGTACACCATCTGATACACAATCTTTTATTCATTGAAAAGAGTAACCATTGAGTTTCTCGGCGGCTCTTCTCAGTGGAAGCGGCATTCCGAGCCGGCGGTAGATTCTAACTGTTCATATATGCTTTGCTGGCACATGATGGTTGTGATGTCGCCGGATTTGTTAGATACTGGAAACACGTGTTGATGACCGCTTGGCGCAGCAATTTCGGAAATGGCCTTTTCGTAATTTACCCTAGTCTGGGTGTCTGGGATCGCCCCCAGTCTATTGTACGGTACCCAAAGTACAAGCGTTGCTTAGTTTGGGACCATACAGTTGGTGTGTTGGTCTGGCGATATTTATTATTTTATTATTACCTGTCGCGGGACATGTGAATACACAGCTTTAGGTACGGCGCAGTTCTTTCAAAGCATTATCAGCACTGTGCTAGTTGAAATAAAGTTGTAAATATAACACCAATACGAGACTCTGTCCTGTGCATATTTATTTTGAACATAATTTTCAACGGACACAATGTCGATATTTGATTGCATCTCATCAAATTATTGTTACAGGGACCCACAACAATTCTACAAACATTATAAGTCTATGCATAGTGTATTTATGTGTGATCACTGTGGCAAGCGATGCAAATCTAAGCATATGCTTGAGAAACATATGAGGTTAGCATCACATAGTTACATATACAGGGTGTAAGGGGCATCGTAATGAAAACTGATACCATGGATTCAACTCGTGATTCTGGATCCTCCAGTGTTGGAATTTTCCGTCGATATATTTTTCAGATTTTTTCAGATTTATTTTAGCATCAAATCTATCTCAAGTGAGTTTACACAAATAAATCAATAAATACTATTAATTTAAGACATAAACCGCAATGTAAATTACGAATCTAAGTCTAAAAAAAGAATTGGCCTTCATTCATGAAAACTTCGACGGAGAATTCCAACTCGGGGGGGGTCTTGAAATGTCAGTTGAATGCTTGGTATCAGTTTTCGTTACGATTTCTCACCCATGTAGGTGCCGAACAATTTATCACCCAAGCATAATTTATCACCCAAACAGGATTTAAAATTAGTAATGCAGGTTAGTAGCAGTGATAGCCGATTGCGGGTACAAGGTCCTGGGTTCAAACCCCGGCTCGCAGCACTAGGTTTTCCGAAACCCTTGTGAAAATCATAATATCAATATGATTATCACTCGTTTACAGTGGAGGAATACGTCATGATTAAACCTGCATGTCTTAGAAATTTTACCAATGTTCGAAAGACATGTGAAATCCGCCAACCCGCACAGGGCTAGCTCCTGAATACGGTGGCGTATTGAGGGGGGAGGGGTCCTGGGATTGGGGGGGAGGGTCCCAGGGTTATTTATATTACAGAGTTCACTCATGAATACAATTGGTTGCGTCTACCGCAGCCACCATTCCGACAGCCACACGTGCAACGCTTGTAACAAGCGGTACAAATCCCTCGCGGCGCTCCGCAAGCATTTCTCCATCAAGCATAGAACGACGCTCGCCGAGCAAGCGTACTGCGTGCTATGCGACAAGCAATACGACAACGTGTTTGTATACAAGCGCCACGTGCAGAGCAGCGTTGCGCACGCGCACGAGCGGGACCGCGCCCGGTGAGTCTCTCTTTCACCCTAGATAAATATTATTAGTTATGTCTCCTCCGTTATTTGGAAAAAAGAGTTATAGCCGATTGGTTAAGCACGCGTCTTGCGGGCACCAGGTCCTGGGTTTAACCCACGGCTCGCACCTCTGGGTTTTTCGAAATCTATGTCTGAATCATAATTTTTATATGATTATGACTCGACTAGATGTGCCCGCGACTTCGTCCGCGTGGAATTTATTTGACAAAGTTTCATACAAACTTTCATCCCCTATTTTATCCCCTTGGGGGTAGAATTAATCAAAATCCTTTCTTAGCGGATGCCTACGTCATAACATCTACCTGCATGCCAAATTTCAGCCCAAACCACTCCAGTGGTTTGGGCTGTGCGTTGATAGATCACTATGTCAGTCAGTCAGTCAGTCAGTCAGTCAGTCACCTTTGAGTTATATATATTTAGATTACGGTGAAGGAGAACTTCGTGATGCAGGTTTCGCATGTCTTAGAAAATCTAAACAATTTTTGAACGTCATGTGAAATCCACCAACTGGCACTGAGCCAGCGTGGCGGATTACAGCCTGAATCCTCCTTGTATTTAGTGGAGGCCCGTGCCCAGGAGTGGGACGTCAAAAGGGCTTAATTATTATTATTATTATTTTCTGAGATGTGCTATGTTTCGGATTACTGATCCCTTGGATGATAATATGACTTATAGGGATAAACCCTACATTGGGTGATGGATGGCAAAAAGGCTGACATCTGTTATTGGGTAGTGCATTGGGTGACATATTCGTGTAGGGTGATGATATGTATTGGGTGATACTATCCATTGGGTTACAATCTATGCATCTCGATTAAAGTTGCCGATGCTGTTTCCCACTGTTAGGCATAGGCCTCCCCCCGTTTCAAGGGGGATTCGATCTTCATTCCATAATGTTGTTCATTTGTTACAGAGCTAAGAAGTCGATATCTTGTCCTGAATGCGGGAACACATATTCGAGGAGGATTTATATGATGAACCATTACAAACATGTTCATACGAATCAATCAAAATATAATTGTAGAGATTGTAATAAAGTAAGTCTTGGATAGAGTTACAAGCTAGAGCACGGTCGCTGATCACGAAGAAATCCGTACAATGACCTGTTATTATACAGTTACCGGTCACACGCAGTTCACGGCAACTGTGTGAGCGAGACGTATTAGATTTACGCGGGGGTGACAGAGACAGGTAATAACAGGTCATTGTACGAATTTCTTCGTGATCAGCGACCGTGCTATAGAAAAGACAAGCTGGAAGGCGTCAATAGCCTAGCAGTTAGAGGGGCCACCCCCGTAGCTGAAAGGTTCCAAGTTCGATCCCCATTCTGGCCGTTAATCTATTCTATTGACGTGGGCCCACTCCTAACACAAGCATTAGCATAGCTGGAGGAGCTAACGGGAATACTAGTAATGTGATAAACTCACATTGCCAGTAATCTACTATACAAAAATAAGTCGGGTTTTCCTTCCTGACGCTATAACTCCAGAACGCACGAACCGATTTCCACGGTTTTGCATTCGTTAGAAAGGTCTCGGGCTCCGTGAGGTTTATAGCAAAGAAAATTCAGGAAAAATTTCAACAGAACGCGGACGGAGTCGCGGGGCACAGCTAGTCTTTTCTTTAAAAATACAATAAAAATTACGCGACTGAGATGCTACTCTATGAAGCCGGAAATAGGGTCGAATATACCTCTTGTTGGATTATATTCGACTTGCTGTGCCCGCGACTTCGTCCGCGTGGAATTTAATTGACAAAGTTTCATACAAACTTTCATCCCCTATTTTATCCCCTTGGGGGTAGAATTAATCGAAATCCTTTCTTAGCGGATGCCTACGTCATAACATCTACCTGCATGCCAAATTTCAGCCCGATCCGTCCAGTGGTTTGGGCTGTGCGTTGATAGATCACTATGTTAGTCAGTCAGTCAGTCACCTTTGAGTTATATATATTTAGATTAAATTAGTTTATTTTTTTATGTAACAAGCGTAATTCATGCATATATCGACGGAAAAAATCCAACTCTGGAGGGTCCAGAATCATGAGTTGTATTCATGGTAACAATTTCGTTACGATGCCCCTTACACCCTGTATACATTTTATATTCCAGCATTTTCTTAACCGGACCCGTTACATAGACCACATGAAATATAACCACGAAGGTTTGAAGAAAGAGAAGAATAAACTGTGCAGTATATGCGGAAGAGGGTTCGCTGTGAGTAATTGGAGCTATTATATTTATATTAATATCTACTACCCTTTGCAATTAATAACTATATAAGCAACCGGCGATAAAAAAAAGGAATATAACAAAATGTAACAAGACAAGCCCGCTGAGTTTCTAGCCGGATCTTCTCAGTCGAGGTCGCGTTCCTATCTAGTTGGAGAAAAATATGACAATTTGTAAGTGCCCCCGTAGGCCTAAACTTGAATATCCCTACACCAATTTTATGGTCCCAAATTAAGTAACCCTTGTACTATGGGCACCGTACAATGGACTGGGGGCGATCTTAGTGACATAGACCTGGGCAAATTTCGTTCGGAAATGGCCTTTACTTAATTTGCACTGGCGGGAATCCAACCCGCAACCACCATGTGCAGTGAGCCGGCCTACGCTCGAACCACTGCGCCAAGCGGTCGTCAAATTTATTGTGTAACAAGCTGTGCCCGCGACTTCGTCCGCGTGGAATTTAACTTAACAATCATCCCCTATTTTATCCCCTCGGGGGTGGAATTAATCAAAATACTTTCCTAGCGGATGCCTACGTCATAACATCTACCTGCATGCTAAATTTCAGCCCGACCCGTCCAGTGGTTTGGGCTGTGCGTTGATAGAACACTATGTCAGTCAGTCACCTTTGTGTTATATATATATAGATTTATTTTTCAGACCAACCGTATTCTCATAAATCACATTCGAACGCATTCGGGGGAGCGTCCTTTTGAGTGCGAATCCTGCGGCGCGAAGTTTACGCAAAAACACTCCATGTTGTCTCACGTTAAATATATACACTTGAAGAGTACGAGGCGGCCGCACTGCCATTGACTTTACAGCCAAAATACGTTGCAAAATATGATATACGGATCTGGGATCGATTAAAAATATTTAAAAATCTGTCTTTGTGTTTTGATTCAAATACTAGCCTGTGCCCGCGACTTCGTCCGCGTAGTATTTAACTTGACAAAAAATTCGGGATAAAAAGTATCCTATGTGTTTATCCCGGTTATGTACTATCTGTTTTCCAAATTTCATCCAAATCCGTTCAGTAGATTTTGCCTGAAAGAGTAACAAACATCCACACTCACAAACTTTCGCATTTATAATATTAGTAGGAAAGTGAAAAAAATAATTATATTTTTTCATAGTTTTGGCATAATGAAAAAAAAAATATTGTCTGTTATTAGCAAAACAAATTACATATGACAGACATTCACGGTGTCTTGATTATGTTTGGGTTGGTAGCACTAAACTGTACCGATTGGTTCTATCGTTCATCGTATTTCAGTATTTGATTGGTTGGTGGTATGGGATGCGTTCCAGTTTTGAAAATTTTCTCAACGATCACTACGACCCACCTTTTTAGATGGGTCGTCGTGAGCGTAAGTCATGACGTCATGAGTGACGCTTTCGCCGCGACCAGAACGACCGCGGTCGTTATGTGGAACAGCTACAGGAGCATTTTGATCGTTGTGAACGCTAAGTGGAACGTAGCCGTAAAGAACTTCAGCTGTCAATTTGATTGACACTGTTCGTTTTTTTTTTGCCGACGCCTATTAAAGTATTACGCCAAAAACTATATCAATATATCTGATCACCTCATATTTATAAATACTACGTCTGTGCTCATATATACCAATATTATAAAGAAGAATGATTTGATTGTTTATTTGTTTGCATCGAATAGGCTTCGAAATTTGAAAAATTATTTCACTGTTGGAACTTAGATCTAAGGTTGGGAAGCTACACTATACCCAGGTGACATAGGCAATATTATATTTTCAAAAAAATTAGGGATCCTTACTAAAACATGAATAATGTAACCATAATGTACCCGTGCGAAGCCAGGGCGTAAAGCTAGTCACAATTTATAAATTGCCTTCATTGAAATAAAATTTCGCACAAAAAAATAAAAACGCAAGCAAGCAGCAACAAAAGGGATGCGAACCAAAACAATAACTGGCATGCTTAACAGTGAGTGACACTGTTTTGTTTTTACTAATTTAACTACGGAACTCTAAAATGCAGCAATAGGGATGAGCCACCTTTTGAAACGAATATTTCAGTAGGGTTGTGTGAAACATCTTAATTCCACAAGTTTCAATATTACTGTAGAAAGTAAACGAATATTGTCTCAGCAATATATTTCCCAAATCCTAACCTGGGTCTTAGGCTCGTATAAATCTATCTCAAGTCTGAGAGCGCTCTTGAGCACGCTTTTGACAAGTCTTTTTCTACTGATATGACATAAGAATGACATTTGCAAGATCGGTCTCAGATTTGAGATGGATTTATTAATACTGGCCTTAGCAGGTAGGTAATATTCAGGGTTCAAAAATAATATTAATAAAACAAGCTATCATTTTGAAATCAGTTTTTATACGGGTGATATTTTTTAGTCATGTTTTTGTTACGAGATCTCAGACGGTATTTCTATATCTTTCTTCCTCTTGACCTTGTGCTTGAGTCTGCGGTGCGTGAACAGAGCCCCTTTGAACCCGAAGGTCGCGCCGCAGTCGACGCACGCATGCGGACGCGCCCCCGTGTGAGTCGTCATATGATCGGCTAGAGTGTCCTTAGTCTGAGAAACAGATAGCATTTGGTACGGTACTGATAAATATTAGCAATATCACTACATAGTATAAACCAAAGTCGCTTCCCGCTGTCTGTCTGTCCCTATGTATGCTTAGATATTTCAAACTACGCAACGGATCCTGATGCGGTTTTATTTAAAAAGATAGAGTGATTCAAGAGGAAGATTTATATGTATAACTAGCTGTGCCCGCGACTTCGTCCGCGTGGAATTTAATTGACAAAGTTTAATACAAACTTTCGTCCCCTATTTTATCCCCTTGGGGGTAGAATTAATCAAAATCCTTTCTTAACGGATGCCTACGTCATAACATCTACCTGCATGCCAAATTTCAGCCCGATCCGTCCAGTGGTTTGGGCTGTGCGTTAATAGATCACTATGTCAGTCAGTCAGTCAGTCACCTTTGAGTTATATATATTTAGATTAAATACTGTGATACTTTTTACTGTAATAAAAATGTTATGAAAATTTGTTTTTAAAGGTGCTAAATAAGGACTCTGACCCCCATATCAGACGTTGAACGCGGCCGGGCCATACAGGCACGGATTGAAAAAATAAAATAAAAATAGTACTCACATGAAAAGCCTTCCCACACTGATCACAAACCACGTTCCTAGTCCGCACAACGTTCCCGTGCTTCACACGAATATGTCTTTTAAGAATTCTCGGCGTCTTGAATTTCTGAAAGAGTGTAAAAAAATCTATAGGTAAGTACTTACTAACTCAAACACGATTGCAATCAACGAATGTTGTTTAGTTTTTCTTGTGTTTTTGATTTGGTATATATTGTAAATACCTTTTCATTACTCATACTCTGAAAGTAGGTCTGAAGTTGCCTGAGGAGCGGGTTGAAAGTAATACTTTTCCGGCCCGGGAGAATCACTTTCAACTGACAGCTGTCAAATTATTAAAAAAAAAACTAGTTCCATTTTCACATTTCTATGGAACCATGTTCAAACTTTTTCTACAGTCACTCAATTACAGCACGATGTAACATTGAAATAACATAAAGTTAAGTATTAATTAAAGAATATATATTTTTAAATGACTTAATTATAATTTAGTTTCAACAATTTCTTTAAAATAACATAAATTTGGGCAAAATATTTAAAGATGAAAATGAAAAATAATGGCTAAATAATGAAGTTGGTCGGCCAACGAAAAAAAAAACAAAATAGGCGGCAATCCGATCTTTTTTTTTTTGAGTTGTAGAGTATTTCATATCCTTGTATTATTTCTTTAGCCAATTCCTGTTTTTATTTATACTTTCCTTGTATTCGTAATGAAAAGCACAGTGTTTACCTCGGGTGAAAGACTTATTTTGTCACTTGCACCACTCGTGTAACAATGTACTATTAAAAATATATTGCCACCAGATTGTTGAGTAATAATCATTGATAAAAGGATTGAGATTGTAAATAATTGTCATTTGTTGTGATACCGGTTTAAAATAAATAAATCGATCTCAATTTTGAGAACAATCTTGGAAATTACCTTCCAGTACAAAATAACATGGCAATAGCGAACTCAAGATCGCCCTCTGACTTGAGATTGGAGATGATTAATACAGCCCTTTTTTCACAGGTAAGTAATTAACAAATTCGCTACAACATCTTTTATAATGTGTTTTTGTACTACAAAGTAATTTAATATTATTTCCATTGTGAGTTGTAGCTATTTACGAAAGAGCAATAATTAATTGGGTATGGAATAATATTTGACCAGTGAGCGAAATTCATACATAGACTTTTAGGCTCACCTGGTCGCATGTGTCTCATGGATACTTGTCGGTCATCGCTCACCTGGTCGCACTTGTCGCATGGATACTCGTCGGTATTCGCTCACCTGGTCGCAATTGTCGCACGGCTACTTGTCGGTCACCGCTCACCTGGTCGCACTTGTCGCACAGATACTTGTCGGTCATCACTAACCTGGTCGCACTTGTCGCTTTGATACTTGTCGGTCAACGCTCTCCTGGTTGCACTTGCCGCATGGATACTTGTCGGTCAACGCTCACCTGGTCGCACTTGTCGCATGGATACTTGTCGGTGCCAAGGTGGTGCACTGTCGCTAAGTGATTTTCCAGACTCGAACTAGAACCCAGCCACTTTCCACACACTTCACATTTGGACCTGCAAGCAATAAGGGCATGCATCCAGGCTTTTTGCCACCAGGGCGGCGCCACGTTCTAGTAGCTGACCACTTAAGTGTGATAATTCGTATTTGTTGACACTGACAGAAGTGACAGATAACATCACCCAAACGAATCGAGCGACATCTGGTGGTGAGCTCAAATATTTGAGTCCTCAATTATTATCTTTTAGTAACTGTAACTGACCGCTGTATCCATATAAACTAAATATATTTGAGAACTTAAAAAGCGCGCAAGCGACCGTATGTCAAGGGAGTTAAGGTTTATATTAAATTGTTGTCTTCAATTGCTCTCCGCCGCGCCTCCAGCGGTGTGCGCTGGGCCCTAGTAGTGTAATAATAAAAAAATGAAAATATTACTTGAAGCTCTCCACAGGATTATGCTTCTGTGATTTCTTCATATGCATCTGATATTGTTTTTCGTTTTTGAACATCTGATCGCACGGCTTGCAGTACGACTTGCCGTCGGGCTGTGTAATAAATAAATACTAGGTTTATATTGTGTTTGTGAGAGCATTGATAGCCGATTGGTTAAGCACGCGTCTTGCGGGCACAAGGTCCTGGGGTCATTCATCATGGGTGATTATCACTTATTTACGTTGAAAGAAAACATCGTGAGGAAATCTGCATATCTTAGGAAATATAACCAATTTTCGAAAGACATGTGAAATCCGCCAACCCGCACTGGGCCTGCGTGGTGGATTACGGCCTGAATCCCCCTCGTAGTGGTCCGTGCTCAATAGAGGGACGTCAAAAAGGAATTTTTTTTTGTTTGTAAATATAATGAATGTATTGTCGACCTTTCACAAAGACGCGTGCTGTGACCCTTAGACAATGGCATATGTGTTAATTTGCAATAATTTACGCGTCTAAGTGAAACTAACTGACTATACTGCCATCCTTGTCATGGCCGTAATGCATGAGCAAGACGTACGACGTACCTGATGTTAAGCATTCACTGTAGCCTATAGATGCTTGCCATACCTCAAGCATTACCTCGCACGTGGACAACCTGCCGGGGAGTGGGGCGGGGGGAAGGGAAGGGGTTGATCTTCCGGCTCTCTCACTCATCGTACGAAACTACTACATGAAGCCGACCTTCTGTGAGAGGATGGTACTACCCCGTCGAGCCAGCCCGTGTATAGCTGTAGTCTCCTACCACTGTCTACGCTCAAATCTAATAGCCTGCACCCACGCCCCCTTTGAACTGTGGGATGCAGAAAACAGTATTTGTATCGTGTTCGTATCGCGTATCGTATCGTATGTAATTGTAATTACACTCACGTTATCTTCGTGTATATTTTTCATGTGCCATTTTAGGGAAGTCACTTGGAGTTTTTTCTTACAAATATTGCATTCTACTCTTTGTACGTCGGTTCTGTGGCGTCTAGAACAATAAGTGGGTAGGTAAAGAACATATACGGTGAGAGAAACACCAACCGCAAATTGGTAGGCGAAGAGGCTGGAAAGGCTAGATAGTTTAAAGGCTGAATGTTTGTAAATTAGAAGGTTGAACGGTTAGGTATTTAAATAGATAGGACTCTTTAAAGGCTGTTGTTGCAAGTGAAAATAGAATGTTTTCTATGGCCCAGCACACACCGCTGGAGGCGCGGCGGAGAGCAAATTAGAGACAACAATAATAAACCTTAACTACCTTGACATACGGTATGTATGAGCAGTCGCGCGTATGCTCTTGTAGTAGCTTGAGGGCGCTCCGAGCACCGCGTGCGAATCTATTCAAGCGACCGTATGTCAAGGTAGTTAAGGTTTATATTAAACTGTTGTCTTCAATTGCTCTCCGCCGCGCCTCCAGCGGTGTGCGCTCAGCCTATGAGGGCAGTCAATATAGAATCTGAAAACTAGGAAGCTGGAAGGCTAGGGAACTAAAAGCTAGGAAAATTACCAGGACTAGAGACTCTGAAGGCTAGGAAGCTAGAAGGCCAAGAAGCGGTGACATTATGTGAACTTACGCCATGTGCTCCTTCATACGGTACTTATGGCGCACCATAAATCCACACTCGTTGCATTTAATCTGTGCGCCGTGTGCCGTGTAAATATGCACCTGTTGTTCTCTGAATGTGCTGTACGAACAAATACAGGGTCTAACAAATGATAACAAATCGCAAATGATCCAACAGTATTTTTTACTTAGCAAAGTAAACCAGTAAAATTGTACAAAATATTAATTTAATTAAAATAAAAGTCACATTGTGGTACAATCAAAATGGGACAGATTAGTGTTGCCAACACAAACTATAAAAAGTATAAACTAAAATGTTGCCACCTGTGGCATATTAAGACCTTACAATTATTAATTATTATTTAAATGTTTTATATTTATTTGTAGTTGTTTGATTATTTATATTTAGTATATTTTTATGTCAATATATATTTATGTATTGAACAGATACCATGGTTTCAACTCATGATTCTGTATGCCCCAGAGTTGAAATTATCCGTCAAAATTTTCATGAATTATGCTCCAATTTTTCAGACTTTTTAAATTAATTTTAGCATGAAATAATTATACAAAAAAAATCTAAAGAGATTTAACGTAAATAAATAAATAACTAATTACTGTTTTATACCTAACTGCAATGTAAATTTAGACTCAATGCGCTCGGGTGCGCAAATCAATTTAAAAATGCTGAAAAATGTTAATTTATATACAATTTATTTACAAACTTCCATCCCCTATTTTTTCCCCACAGGGGTTGATATTTCAGAAATCCCTTAGTATTACTTGCTTACGTCATAAAATATACCTAATGTCCAAATCTAGTGATTCTATGTACTTATATTC
Source organism: Notodonta dromedarius (assembly GCA_905147325.1). Classification (NCBI taxonomy): domain Eukaryota; kingdom Metazoa; phylum Arthropoda; class Insecta; order Lepidoptera; family Notodontidae; genus Notodonta; species Notodonta dromedarius. The sequence continues at coordinate 3,297,491 of LR990187.1, forward strand.
AGTGGTTTGCTTTGCGTTGATGAGTCAGTCAGTCAATCAAGATTTCCCTATCTATATATATATATATAACTCAAAGGTGACTGACTGACTGACATACGGCCGGTCTCAATAACCTATCTATCCCTTACTAGAAGTTAAAATAGCTACCATTGGTATCTATCAGCGAATTTATCTGTTTCAATAAACAAATATAGATAGAAAATATCTATCCATGACATTGATCTATCTTTGGGAGGGCCTATCTCTTACCATGGATAAGTTGTTTATAGAAAAAAAAAGCAAAGTGTTTCAATATCGCTTTGGTAGCTACTGTCGATAGGTCAAATTACCAACTATCAGACTCTACATATTGTTGCGACCTAGAAACTATTTGGTCAAATACCTCGAAGGATCCTTATTTTATCAGCTTGATACAAAAACGCATTGTTATTCTAGATGAACCCCATCGAATAATTACGAAGGATCTCTAAAAGTTGAATGTTCGAGACTGTAGGTATGTAGGTATAAAGTGAACGCGTTATCGGCGCGGCGACGGCTGCGAATACCTACTCGCGAACGAATACAAAGGGAAGCCGACAATGGGTCTCGAGATCGTTCGATTCCGATTATTATTACCTACATACCTACCGAGAATGTTCAGGAAAATACCAGCTCGCATCTTTATTCCGTATATAAGGTGTTGACGACGGGCAGCGAGTTAGTTACTTCTTGGAAGCGATAGTGTACGGAACTTAAGTAAGCGAACGAAGAGTGATATACCAGTGACCTAGGCGATTATATTGGAATACTGTGTGACTGCTAAGTGATTCGGAACAGTGTTTGTTGTATGTAACTAGTGATAGTGAACTAGTGTAGTACTGTGTATTTGTCAAGTTTGTGGAGAGCGGAATAAACCCTTTATACACGTAGTCGGCATTAATTGTACCTACCCCTAGTACGTAACAATTGGTGTCAGAAGTGGGATGCCGTTACTACCGCGAGAGGAAGAAGGGCGTACTCCACGAACCAGACGTCAGGTGGAGATGGATGCGGCACGTCAACGAAGCCATGAAGAAGAAGAGCGTCAAGTTGACGCCGGTGTTTCGGCGGGAGCTGAGGCAGCATCAGCAGGTAGCTCATCAGAATTGAACTTGGCAGCGTTGATGGCCTCTATGCAGCAAATGTTCAAGGCCAATCAAGAAGCCAGCAAGCGAATGATCCAGGCTAACCAAGAGGCTAGCGAGCGAATGATCCAGGCTAACCAAGAGGCTACCCGGCAGGAGTTCAAAGAGTTGATGCAGGCCAGTCAAGAGGCCAATCAGCAAGTGATCCAGGCTAGTCAAGAAGCGGTCTTAGGTAAGATCGACGCTGGTATCACCATTCTGGGTGCAAAAGTGAAGACTCTCGAAGACCGCATGCAGGTGCTGAACGAGGAAGTTAACCAAAAGACTGGGACTTTGGAAGATCGCCTGCATGTGCTTGATAAAGAGGTAACCCATATGGTATCCCAGAATGAGACCTTCGAAAGCCGCTTGGAGGTAATGAATAAGGAAATGTTACGCCTGAAAACTCATGGACCTGTTGCCGTGGCCGCACCGTCATCCACAAAGCTCGATCTCCCGCGCTTTGATGGGACATCCTCGTGGACGGCCTTCAAGTACCAGTTTGAAATACTTTCAGTTGGAAATTCCTGGAGCAGCGAACAGTCCTTTGCGGCCCTGGCGCTGGCCTTACGGGGAGATGCTTTAATGGTGTTAGAAAATCTGCCGCTGGAAGGAAGGACTCTGGAGACGCTCATGGAAGCACTGGATACACGCTACGGTGAGAAACACCTGGAACATGTATATCGAGCGCAGCTCCACGAGAGGAAACAAAAGCCTGGTGAAAGTCTACAACAATGGGCATTGGAAGTGGAGAGGCTGGTGCGACGTGCATACTCATCCAAACCAGCGATGATCGAAGAGAACCTGCTGGAGTTATTTATAAATGGCATTCGAGAAACGGAAGTCAGGACCTTTGTACGGCTGGGACACCACCAAACCATGAAGAATGCACTGGCTCATGCTCTTGAAGTGGAGGCTGTTCGGCAGGACTCTAAATTAAATAAGGTCAGAGAGGTTAAGGAAGTTGTTAAAGAAGAAAGGAAGCCTCGGTTTGTCCCAACTTGTTATGGTTGTGGTGGTAGGGGACATATTCGCCTGGAATGTCCTTCGAAGAGGAGGAGGGTCACAGACGAGTTTGAAACCCAAAGTCAAGTTATGACGCCGACCGTTACCATCACCCAAGTTTGCAACGGGAATAGCCTGATCGTCGAGGCCACCTTGAACGACCAACCTTGCGGCTTAACTGTGGATACAGGAGCATCGCGGACAATTGTAAGGCCGGAACTACTGAAACGCACTATAATGTGGGAAAAGCGATCGCCATCGTGTCGTCTGCAGACAGCCACTGGTCAGCCAGTTTCCGTCCTCGGTGAGACAGATGTCAAGTTAAGAATTGGCAACCGGGTATACCGTCAGTCAGTGTTGATTGCAAGTATTACTAATGATTGCATTTTGGGACTGGATTTCTTGAAGAATCAACAGTGTGTTTTGGATGTAGCCAAAGAAGTGCTAAGGTTTCCTGATCAAGAAGTCTATTTACGAGGATCGCGCCCGTGTAATATTTATCGTCAGAGGAAGGAAGTCCGGGAAGAGGTTAAGCTCATAAGGACTCATGGAACTGACGACGAATGGACCGGAAGCAGTATGAAGAAGGCGCAGGAACAAGATGATGATCTACAACCTATACTGCACTGGAAACGGAGTGGAAACAGGCCTCAATGGAGCGACGTGTCCGTCTACAGTCCGACAACGAAGACTTACTGGGCCCAGTGGGACAGTTTGGCTCTGGAAGATGAAGTGCTGTATAGGAAATGGGAATCGAAGGACGGCAAAGAAATAACCATGCAGGTGATAGTGCCGCGGAGTAAGGTGACCCCTCTTCTACGGCACATACACGATGGTGTTTCTGGTGGGCACCTTGGATTCAAGAAAACCCTGGTTAAGGTGCGACAGCGGTTTTATTGGCTGTGTTATCGGAAAGAAGTCGAGGACTGGTGCCGTAAATGCACTGTATGTGCGTCAGTGAAAGGACGGCAGACAACGAGCAGGGGAAAGATGGAGAGCCGGTACGACCGAAGTGTGTGCACCAACGGTTTTGAAGAAGGGACACCGGTGTGGCTTCAAAATCCTCTGCGCGGAAAAGGAAAGTCTCCGAAACTTCAGGCTCGCTGGGAAGGACCTTATACAGTTATTACGAGGATCAATGATGTGACCTATCGCATTAAGAAGGGACTTCGAAGAAAGCCAAAGGTAGTACATGTGGACAGATTAGCTCGGTATCATGGAACAAATGATGCTCGGGACGAGCATGACTAAGAGGGGGGTAATGTTGCGACCTAGAAACTATTTGGTCAAATACCTCGAAGGATCCTTATTTTATCAGCTTGATACAAAAACGCATTGTTATTCTAGATGAACCCCATCGAATAATTACGAAGGATCTCTAAAAGTTGAATGTTCGAGACTGTAGGTATGTAGGTATAAAGTGAACGCGTTATCGGCGCGGCGACGGCTGCGAATACCTACTCGCGAACGAATACAAAGGGAAGCCGACAATGGGTCTCGAGATCGTTCGATTCCGATTATTATTACCTACATACCTACCGAGAATGTTCAGGAAAATACCAGCTCGCATCTTTATTCCGTATATAAGGTGTTGACGACGGGCAGCGAGTTAGTTACTTCTTGGAAGCGACAGTGTACGGAACTTAAGTAAGCGAACGAAGAGTGATATACCAGTGACCTAGGCGATTATATTGGAATACTGTGTGACTGCTAAGTGATTCGGAACAGTGTTTGTTGTATGTAACTAGTGATAGTGAACTAGTGTAGTACTGTGTATTTGTCAAGTTTGTGGAGAGCGGAATAAACCCTTTATACACGTAGTCGGCATTAATTGTACCTACCCCTAGTACGTAACAATATTCTTCAACATTTCTCTACTATATTATGCATGTCTCTATATATATATAACTCAAAGGTGACTGACATAGTGATCTATCAACGCACACCCTAAACCACTGGACGGATCGGGCTGAAATTTGGCATGCAGGTAGATGTTATGACGTAGGCATCCGCTAGGAAAGGATATTGATTCATTCTACCCCCAATGGGATAAAATAGGGGATGATAGTTAGTATGAAACTTTGTCAATAAAATTCCACGCGAACGAAGTCGCGGGCACAGCTAGTTCATTATATTAGTATAAATTCAGGTTGTAACATAAAGGGGATACTATTTTTTCAAAACTTAACTTTGAAATGCTATAACTATTAGCTTTGGAGGAAACTTGAAAAACAAAAGGTTACACAGGGATTCAGCTGTTGGCAGATTTCATAAGTCGTCTTCAAAACCTTTAGTACTTCAACTGTCCCACAAAGCCGATAGTTTTAGATTTACAAAGTAAAGTTGCAAAAATAATAGTATACCCTTTTTGTTTCACCTAGTAGGTACAGTCACCAGGTGTTTTTTAAATAAAGTAGCTCCAGTGTGTTGCCTTTCGAGGTAATCAAGAATTAAGTCTAAGAGTGATCTTGCAACAAATGTCATTCTTATGTCAGTACAAAATAACATGTCAAAAGCGTACTCAAGATCGCTGTCAGACTTGTTGTGAATACGGGCCTATATACAATTATTCGGGCTAGTAGGGGAGCGGGCAGATAAGTGAAGGATGGCCACTCACTCGAATACAGCGTCGCATTTCTTGCAATAGCGTTTCTGAACATGATGTTGGCGGTTATAGTGTTGCAGCACAAAATCCAACGAGGCCACCCCAAAATCACACTTACTGCACACATATTTACTGAAACACAAGTATTATATCACTGACAAATGGAATTATATCTTGAAACAGACATTTTCTCTCCGGCACACCCTTGGTTATATACCTTATAATCTTTTATTATTTTATTGTTTTCCAATCTAAAAGTTTCAGTTGAGATTCATTAATATTATATTTGTCGCAGCCAACTAGCTTAATTCGCCGTTCATTTAACAGCCTAGCCACTTTACTAAACAGCGCCGTTCAACTAACGGCCTACATGATATTCAGCCATATTGTCTGTTACACATTTAATAAACTGGCTGGCTAATGCTTAGGCAACTGGTTGACATACCCTTGACTGGTATCGTAAAATTGACTAACGTAACTGGTTTTGTGGGGGGGGTCGCGTGGCCCCCATTACAAAATAGCTTCTAGGATCGAAATGTGCGTAATTTTAGATTAGTTTTATATAACACTAGCGGCCCGCCCCGGCTTCGCACGGGTACATTGCGGTTACATTATTCGAGTTTAAGTAAGGATCCCTAATTTTTTTGAAAATATATTATAGCCTATGTCACCCTGGGATAGTGTAGCTTCCCGACAGTGAAAGAATTTTTCAAATCGGTTCAGTAGTTTCGGAGCCTATTCATTACAATCAAACAAAGTTTTCCTCTTTATAATATTACTAGCTGTGCCCCGCAACTTCATCCGCGTAGTATTGGATTATTGGGTTAAAATGTATCCTATATGTTAATCCCGGTTATAATCTATCTGTGTTCCAAATTTCATCCAAATCCGTTCAGTAGTTTTTGCGTGAAGGAGTAACAAACATACATACATACATACATACATACATACATACATACATACATCCACACTCACAAACTTTCGCATTTATAATATTAGTAGGATAGTATGAAAAATAAACAACAACCTTGTTATATTGATACAATCATTTTTTATTAATGTAATTCTTTTTACTTAATTTCTACAAGAGATCACATAAAAATGACAACTTTTGAGTATTTTTTTTTCTTACATTAAACAAACAAAAAAAACGATTACTTCGGTAGCCTTAAGCTGAGATATATATGTTTTCTTATTTCTAATACAGTAAACTTTGGAAATAAAAAGAACAAAATCGTCTAATCAACGTTTTAAAAAAAATCAACAGCAAAATAATCCCGAGGACTTAGGAACATTATAGATGAACTAAGTTCAATCTTGACAATTAGTACATAGTGTTTTTGTGCTACTATGCAACTTGCAAATGAAATGCCTGCAATTGTAACATTTTGTAGCAAATTTTCCGTCTTTTTTTCTATCACATAAGTGACAGCGCCCTCTTTTTAGCACATTCTGCCTTGAGCTGCCGGCATCTTCGGACGTAGAATTTGTTGCAGATACAGTAATAGACGCTACAAAGCGATCAATCTTTTCTCTCAGTTCTCGTGGAAACTTTGTATACTCAGCTTTCCGATTTATGATATGGTCTTTTATCAATTCCATCCCAATCGATTTTATGTAGGTGTTTCGTTTCATTTTTGTTCCCGCGTTTGAACCCTTCCATAAAACATAGCAGTTCACACAAGCAATGTTCAGAATTCCAGCAAACACTGCACTTGGCCAACGAAGTGTTCTGCGAGCTACAGAGTAATTGGCACACTTCTGGTCCAAAGAATCTACTCCACCTTTTGTAGAATTGTAAAAATCAATTATTTGGGGTTTTCCTGACGTTTCATTGATGGTTTGGTCATGGTGCATTGTGGAAATCATAATTACGCTCTGGTTTTTTTTTGGTACAAAAGAAGCTAACGTTGTGTTACCTGTAAATCCAAAGACAGAAGTTTCAGGTTGTCGTTGCTTTCGTGGTTGGAATTCGGGAGGAATTTCACGTTTATTCTTTCTCAATGGCCCAACGTAAGTCAAATTCTTTTCTAGTAATATATCCACCAGCTCCACTGAAGAAAACCAATTGTCTGCTGTTATGTTTCTGTTTGATCCGAAAATTGGAGAAGCCAATTGTAGTACGGATTGTGTAGGAATGGATTGTTGTCTACTGGTACGATCATGCTGTTTCCCTGTATATATGAAGGCGTTATATAAATAATGAGTCTTAGCATCACATAGGCAAAATATTTTTATGCCGTATTTAGCTGGCTTCGATTTCATGCAAACCCGGAACAAACATCGGCCTCGGAATGGACATAGTATTTCGTCAATGGTTACATATTCAGAACAGCTGTAATTCTTCTGACAATTTTCTATGAACTTCTTGAACACTTCAGAGATCAATGCCGCCCGATCTACAGTTTTTCGTTGGTCTCTTGATGCAATATCATCAAACCGAAGATTTGCCAAAATAAACAAAAATCTTTTCAGAGCCATGGTCGTTCTAAAAATTTCGCGACCGGTTCCATTTGTGGCCCACAAAGATTCTACATCTTCATGTCCAGATTTGAATACTCCGGCTAAAAGCAAAAGACCAATAAAAGCCTTTATCTCCGTTTCAGAAACATGGTTTGTCCAAAATGCAACCATAGAATCCTTTTCTGTGCTCTCTGTAATTTTTTCATTGGTATAATTTGTTATCATTTGTATAATATTATCATCTATGAGCAACTCAAATGATTCTTTGGTAGTCATTTTATTTTTAGACGCTGCTGGTCCAATCAATCCTGGTCTTTGTCTAATGATATTATGTTCACGAGTACGTGAAGGTGCTGGTGGCTTTTTAGACCATTTGTATTTGTTTTTTCCATAATAACTTCTCTGACTAGGTCCTGCAACAGGTTCACCTTCACTCTCTGAAGAACATGCTTCAATCTCGGGATTTATGTCTTCACTGCCATCTGAATCGTGTGTTGGTGACTGCTCAATATCGTTTATTCCATCGGTGTCGCTGATATCTTCTTCTGGATAGCCACTCAACACAGATTCGCATTCAGAATCCGCGTCCAATATCTCTTCTATAACCTGATCACTTAATGGCCTCGGCATCTTGACAAAATAACTGTAAAATATACGAATATATGAAATAATATATTTACTAAAATCTTACGTAACCGGACGTTCGGCATTGCAGCTTTTACCAGAGCGGAGGTACGTGCGTTATGGTTACCAGTTAAGGGTTAAGTACTACAAAACTTTTTCAAAATACTACTTAAGCAGAGTGACCCGGATGGGTTCAGGTTAAGGTTATTTTTTTATGACCCCACAGAAATCCCACCCGGCAAGTAGGTTCGGTGGATCTAAACAATTTCGTAAAATACCTAAGTACCTAATAAAATTATTTCATCAAAGTTGTTTGTTACCGACGCCATATTGACAGTTTGGTGTGTTTCGGCGCTAGGTGGCAGAAAGTGGAATTAAATTGAAATGAACAGGCTAGGCAAATAATTAAACGGCTAGGCAAGTAATTAAACGTCATCGATCCAAGTCATTTGCCTAGCTGTTTGATCAAATGGCTGAATATCATTCAGGCCACTAGTTGAACGGCGCTGTTTAGTGAAAGTGGCTAGGCTGTTAATTGAACGGCGAATTAAGCTAGTTGGCTGCGACATATACACTAAAAAGATTACAATTGATTAGTAGATAATTTGCGTTCATAGTTTTAAAATTAAAAGAAGTGATAGTGCCAGACTGTAGCCATTAGACTTAAGATCGTATATGGGCCGGCTCGACCAGGGTAACACCACCCTCACACAGAAGATCGACGTAAAGTATAGTTTGAGAGCCGGAAACCTAAACCTTTTAAATGTCCAAAAACACCTAGCACTTTTGAGGTTATGACTAAATTTTGATTTTTTTGGTAATCAATTAAATACTAACAATAAGTAACAGAATAATTTAGCCCTTTTGAAGTCCCACTCCTGAGCACGAGCCTCCCCTCACTACGAGGGGGATTTAGGCCATAATCCACCACACTGGCCCGGTGCGAGTTGGCGGAATTCACAAGTATTTCGAAAATTATTTAGTTTTTCTAAGACATGCGGGTTTCCTCACAATGTTTTCTAAATTGATTGGTAATGAATAAGTGTTCACATAAATTATAATATCCTACTAATATTATAAATGCGAAAGTTTGTGAGTGTGGATGTATGTATGTATGTATGAATGTATGTATGAATGTATGTATGAATGTATGTATGTATGTATGTATGTTTGTTACTCCTTCACGCAAAAACTACTGAACGGATTTGGATGAAATTTGGAACACATATAGATTATAACCGGGATTAACATATAGGATACTTTTTAACCCAATATTCCAATACTACGCGGATGAAGTCGCGGGGCACAGCTAGTACTAGATAAATACTGTATTTCGTACATCCAAGTGTTGAAGTAATACTTTGTTGTTGCATTTTAGCCCTCATCACACTTCGCAAGGAATTAGGAATACGTTCATTTTTGAAGCGAAGCTTTTGAAGTGAAACATCTATACGGTCGTTCGTGCGCTCGCCGCGCGGCCACTCTATCCGTGCTAAGCGCCAGTAGCGTTTCACGACATACACATATATAGATATACAGTGTGTATTTTTAACGCTTTATACTATAAAACTAGACGGCATTGTATTTTTTTATACTGGTCACTGGGTCAGCGATTAACCCTAATCTCCCCTGATGAAAAGTGACGATGAGGTTGAAGATGTGGCTCGCTGACTGAGTAACAGCCGGTTTACTCTAGATTTGGAGAGACTCAAGTGGGAGTGGCAGCGAATTCCACTGCTTTAACAGTAACAGTGTATAATACTTACATGTAATGTGTATTTCTATGTTTTTCCATGTCTTCATTGCTTGGAAACCGTTGCTGGCATATGTTGCATGAATAGTTACCTGCACTCTGTGTCGACACGAAACATATAAATACAGGTTGACACAGAAAGGGTATATACCTTTTTGTTTCAAAACTTAACTTTGTAATTCTAAAACTATCAGCTTTTGAGGAAACTTGAAAAACAAAAGGTGTTACAGGCATACAGCTGTTGACAGATTTCACAAGTCTACAAAACTTTTAGTACTTCAACTGTCCCACAAAGCCGATAGTTTTAGATTTACAAAGTTGCAAAAGAATTGTACACCCTTTCTGTTTTACCTAGTACCAACAACATAAAAATGTGCTGTAAATAATTTGTATATAATATGTAGGTAAGTACGAAACATTAATTCAAATGACCATTTTGACGACCGCTTGACGCAGTGGTTTGAACGTAGGCCGCTCGGCTCACTGCACTTGGTGCTTGCGGGTTCGATTCCCGCCGGGGCAAATTTCGGAAATGGTCTTTCGTAATTTTCCCAGCTCTGGGTGTCACTGTGATTGCCCCCGGTCCATTGTACGGCACCCATAGTACAAGTGTTGCTTAGTTTGGGCCTGTACAGTTAGTGTGTCAGTCTGGCGATGTTTATTTATATTTATTTAAATGTTTCGACACGTGTCAAGTCAAGCTGTGTATATAGTTGATTTACAGCCGCTCTACAATTCCAAGGCCGTTAATAAATTGATCTCAAGTCTGAGAGCGATCTTGGAAATGACATCCTTATGTCATACCAGTACAAAATGACACGTCAAAAATGCACTCAAGCTCGCTCTCAGACTTGGGATGGATATATTAATACGGGGCTTAATTGACCAAAACCATATTTTAGTTTCTCCTCTATGCTACTCGTAATGATTCTGTAAGTACCGACATTTGTATTGAACAGATCGATCTCTGAGATTACGGCACCAATTGGTAAACTATTTCTTTTAAAGAAAACACCTCGTGGGCAAACAATTCATGCCGTATGAAAGCGCCTTTAAATAAAAAAAATCGAGATTCATAATCTTTTTGTTCACATAAGCCAACAAAGCATTTATGAATAATCAGATTCTGGCACCGGCTCGGAATGCCGCTTCCACTAAGAAGAGCCGGCTAGAAAATCAGTGGTTACTCTGTTCTATAAAATAAAAGTTGGTGAACATTCCCAGGAACAGCGACGCATTGTCAAAAAAAATTACAAAGAAATCACTTACCAAGTCATGCAGTTTCATATGTTCGTCATAAGCCTTCTGAACTCTAAAACTTATTATACACGTTCCACATTTAAATGTCCCGCCTACATAAGAACGAACCTTACTTCTATCTTCTCTATAGGCTTGCATGTCGGCTTCACTTAGTATTTGCACTGTGCAAGCGTGGTCTTCACCGTACATCACTGTATCACCATCTTTGGGAAGGCGATTTTCACTGACACTTTTGTCAATCACTTTTGGCTTATTATCTACTTTCGGTAAGATACCCACTGTTCTTTTCAACGGTGTTACAACGATTTCGAGTTTCGCTTTAGACGAGTTTAATGTGACTGGAACAAGTACTGAAATAATAATGCGTCTGAATAACGATTTCCAGATTCTAGGCGTGTATTAATAGATCGATCTCAAATCTGAGAGCGACCTTGGAAATGTCATTCTAATGTCATACTAGTACAAAATGACAAGTGAAGAGCGAACTCCAGATCGCTCTCAGTCTTGAAGTCGATTTGTTAACACGGCTCTCGTGGATTCAGCGTTGTCCGCTCTGCTTACGGGTAGGTAGTAACTAACTACCCGTAAGCAACTGTTGCGGGTTCAATTTCCGCTGAGGCAAATTACGGTAAGGTCACGTTATTTGCCATAGAACATTGGCGCTTAGTTTGGGACAAGACCATAGAGATATAGAGGAGGGAAGACGGCACTGAGAGTGTGGCCGTACTAGAAAGAGAGAGGAGATGAAAGCCGGTTGCCTTCCTTCTCTATTGGCGCATAGAGATAGGAAATCTACATTTAAGAACAAAGACGAAATTATGTATCCTTCAAAATATTTTCCAATTTGGGTGTAATGTAAGTGATAGAGATATACTATAGATGGTTTTTCAAATGCCCATGATAATATTTGGGGTTTTTTGCATAGAAAAAGTTTTGCATAGAAGAAGTAGTTATTTTTTATTTATTTTTAATAGCCTATTTTACGTCCCACAGCTGGGCAAAGGCCTCCCCTTTTTTACGCCACAGGTCCCTATCTTCGGCTTGTTGTGGCCACGATTTACCCGCAAAGGTGTTCAAATCGTCGCACCATCTTCGCCTTGGTCTGCCGCGACGTCGGTGACCATCTTTGGGCGTCCAGGTATTAATACGATTTGCCCACCTTTGTGGGTAAATCGTGGCCACAACGAGCCAATCCAATACTACCCTGCGGTCCATCACTCGGATCGCTGACGTGGGCGAGAAAACAGCAAAGCTGAAGTGGGACTGGGCCGGCCACGTGGGACGCATGAAGTAGTTATTACATAAAAAAATTGGCGGGTTTTTATCTTTGCTCAAAATAGTGTTCGAATTTCTTTATATATTATGTCTGATACTCAAACTTTCTAGTATTATTTCAGTCTTATGAGTAACCTTGTATAAGGTAAGATTCTTTTGACTTACCTTCATTTACTTCCATAATTTCCTCTTTAACTTTACTACCGGTTGGATATGTGGGTAATGTTGTCTCTGACTCATCTGAATCATGATCATCTTCTGAAATGGGGCCTACAGGCAATGTTTCTTCCCAGTCAACTGAATCTTGGTCAATGTCAATGGATTCTTCTTTTATCTTTGACTCTTCTTCAAATTTTATATCTATCTCTTCATGCAAGGAATTAAAGGAGTATTGTTTCGAAGACAGAATGGAGCAGTGATCTATGTTGTGTTTTGTTATGGAAATCTGTTGAGTAATGTGAATATTGACCAAATTATTGCACCACACCACAATGTAGACAAAAAAGTAAATTAATTTTATCCAAGCAATTAATCAGTCTAAAGTAACCATCTGATAAAACACATGTGTTACAATTACAAACAATGTTTTATTTTATTTTTTATTAGCCTGTAATGCTGTCCCACTCCTGGGCAAAGGCCTCCCCTTTTACCTTCCACGCTGCTCCGTCCAAGGCAATTTCCGGCCACGTCTTTCCCACAAACAATAATTATTTAAATAATTTCTTAACACCCAAATGTAAAGAATTCATATTGCTGCTAATACTTATATCCCGAAGCAGTGATAGACAATTGGTTAAGCACGCGTCTTGGGGGCACAAGTCTTGAGTTCAAACCCTGGCTCGTACCTCTGAGTTTTTCGAAATCTATGTGAAAATCATGATTTTAATATGATTACAACTTGTTTACAGTGAAGAAAATCATTGTGAGGAAACCTGACAATATACAACGGCAAAAAAGATGGAATTTAGAGTAGGATTCGACACAACAAATGTCACGATATATGTATGTCGCAGCCAACTAGCTTAAATCGCCGTTCAATGAACAGCCTAGCCACTTTACCAAACAGCGCCGTTCAACTAGTGGCCTGAATGATATTCAGCCATTTGATCAAACAGCTAGCAAATGACTTGGATCTATGACGTTTAATTACATGCCTAGCTTGTTCATTTCTATTTAGTTCCACTTTCTGCCACCTAGCGCCGAAACTCACCAAACTGTCAATATGGCGTCAGCAAAAAACAACTTTGATGGAATAATTTTGTTTGGTACTTAGGTATTTTACGAAATTGTTTAGATCCACCGAATCTAATTGTCGGGTGGGATTTCTGTGGGGTCATAAAAAAGTAACCCTAACCCAAAACCCGGGTCGCTCTGCTTGGGTAGTATTTTGAAAAGGTTTTGTAGTAAGTACTTAAATGTCAACCAGTTGGCTAATCATTAGCCAGCCAGTTTATTGAATGTTGTAACAGACGATACGGCTGAATATCATTTAGGCCGGTAGTTGAACGGCGCTGTTTAGTAAAGTGGCTAGGCTGTTGATTGAACGGCGAATTAAGCTAGTTGGCTGCGACATATCGATTATCGTTGGTAAGAGTAAAACCCATGTAAGTACCTTTTGTTCGACATCCTGACACTGCTGTTCATAGGCTGTCTTCAGCAGCTCTTGTGCGGTCAGCACTGTCTCTCTGAACCTGATCATCTTCTTCAGCATGGAGTCACAGTCTTCACACAAGCACTCTCTGTGTGTTATCTACAAATAATCACTTCATAGTATAAAACAAAGTCGCTTCCCGCTGTCCGTCTGTCCCTATGTATGCTTAAATCTTTAAACTACGCATTGGATTCTGATGCGTATTTTTTTTTATAGATAGAGTTATTCAAGAGGAAGGTTTATATGTATAATAAATCCTACTAATATTATGAATGCGAAAGTTTGTGAGTATGGATGTATGTTTGTTACTCTTTCACGCAAAAAATACTGAACGGATTTGGATGATAGGTGGAACACAGATAGTTTATAACCTGGATTAACACAAATAATACTTTACTCAAGTCTACGCAGGCGAAGTCGCGGGCAGAAACTAGTGTATAATATAGTAGAGAAACACTGATAATTTTAGAGGTTTCTTGCACCCGTGCGAAGTCGGGGCGGGTCGCTAGTTAAATATAAATTGCTACATTAAAAACCAAACTTGTAAGAATGTTTATCAACAAACATTGTTTTTTTTTATGTGTTTCACAATACAACTTAAATACATGTTTGGTGGATCTACAATTCTTAGGGCGGCGACTATTGTCTGGCCACAATTATTTATTTATGTAAACTTGATAGCCATTTAAACTTATAGACAAATATGAACCAAACTCACACTGGTTCAGAGAGATGTGTGAGGTGTGCTAGCCTCCCCCTCGTACCGAGGGGTGTAATATATATTATTATATTGAACTAACAAATATATACACTATGTACAGATATAAAATAGCTTAGGTCTAGTAAAATAAAATTTCACATAAAATAAACTTGTGCCAGACAGCCGTCGCTTGGGAAATTGCCGAGATGACTGACAGCATTGCCATTTGGAATGGCAAGCTAATTCTCTATGCAAGATATGTGCCAGCCCCCTGGTCACCAGTTGCCTCGACCAGCCGCTTTCCCAAATCCACGGGCCCCACGGTCCCAGGGTCTCTACCCCAAACGACTCGTAAAATATAATAACCTGGATCAAGGTTGCTATATTTGCACCGTTTGAGGGATTCCGCGCAGGCGGCGGCACCACCGGCCTTAATGCTGGACTCCCGAAGGTGGGACGGTGCCAAGGTATCGATGCATGTCGCGTTTAATTACATTATATTTAAATTAATGCCATAGAAGAGTTGGTAAGTAAATCAGTGCTCAACTACTTTGAGTGAGTTTCACAGAGTAACTTTTTATGAGTTTCACTGTAAACTGTGGGTTCTTGTGTATTTTATTACTTACAGTTATTTCAGGAACAAACATTTTCAGGAACCTCGCCTCAGTCAAGGGAATTAAACGTTGTTCTTCTTTGTAACAAGTCAAACATCTATTTTTCATTATTTCAATGTAGAGTGGATCTTTATAAATATACTCGTTCATTTTAAATACTTTTTGAACGTTTACTTTAAACAATCAAGAAATAATATATTATTACCAAAATACAGGCCAGCCGCAAACAACAATCACAGATAAGAGATAATAACAATTAATCAAAGACAATACAATACCCAAAGAGAATACAATACTTGATAATACCAAAGAGAATGTAATAGAGAACGACAGGCTGGCTTGACACTTGACAAGACAAGCAACCGTCAAACGAAGAAAAAACTAAGGAGTGTGCTAATTTTGAATGTACTATTTTAGTAGGTTAGTTTGAAAATAACTCAATACAATAAGTTTCGATGATGCTAATACCCGTTTTTCGGGTTCGGTTAGCAATTTTATTTCTTTACATTTTATACCTCTTAAAATGTGGAGATAAAATAAAAATACATTAAAAAATAATATATTTTAATATCTTATTGCCATAGTATATAACAGTCACTGACAGATATCATTAATTGTCATGGGCTTTTCACGCTTTCGTCTTCAATTTACCAACTGACGGAGCTACCTCGCGGCTGACACGCAATTGCTACTGAGTCGCCACCAGTTGTCACGCTCTCGCCTTCGGCTTGTCACACTCACGTCACCGGCATTTGACGCTCTCGCAACCAGCTTGTCACGCTCTCGCCTCAATTTTTATCA
This sequence comes from Notodonta dromedarius, assembly GCA_905147325.1. Classification (NCBI taxonomy): domain Eukaryota; kingdom Metazoa; phylum Arthropoda; class Insecta; order Lepidoptera; family Notodontidae; genus Notodonta; species Notodonta dromedarius. The sequence continues at coordinate 3,313,384 of LR990187.1, forward strand.
TGCTCTCCCCACCGGCTTGCCACGCTCTTGTTACCGGCTTGCCACGCTCTCGCCTCCAGATAGTCATGCTTTCCCTACCGCCTCGTTACGCTCTCACCTCCATCTTAACACGTTTTCTCCACCACCAGGCTTGGCACGCTCTTGTCACGCTCTTGTCACCGTTTTGTCACGCTCTTGTCATCGGCTTTCCACGCTCTTGTCACTGGCTTGTCACGCTCTTGTCACCGGCTTGTCACGCTATTATCACTGGCGTGTCACGCTCCCGACTCGACACTTCCGCCTCCCCCTACTGCTATGCACCAACCTCGCGTGCGTGTACAGAGCCGGCCGCTGTTTGAACGTGTCTCCGCAGTCTTCACACATATATGTACGTTGCGCGGAGTGTGTTAGCTGGTGACTGCGCAGCGTCGGTAATGTCTGTATTCAAGAACAATAATAACTTTAGCCTGTAATAGATGACAAGTTAGTTTGGTAATAAATGATAGATATTGGTCCATAGCAGTGATAGCCGATTGGTTAATCACGCGTCATACGAGCACCAGGTCTTCACCTCTGGGTTTTTCGAAATCTATGTGCGAATCATAATTTATATATGATTAGTGATAATGCAAGTGATTGCTTAAGGTGAAGGAAAACATCGTGAGGAAACCTGCATGTCTTAGAAAATCTAACCAATTTTCGAAAGGCATGTGAAATCCGCCAACCCGCACCGGGCCGGCGTGTTGGATTACGGCCTGTATCCCCCTCGTAGTGAGTGGAAGCCCGTGCCCAGGAGTCGGGCGTAAAAAGGGCTAAATTATTAATATATTACTGGTCCATCAAACAGGACTAAACCTTATGGCCCACATTAATAAATCTGTCTCAAGTCTGAGAGCGATCGTGAGTACGCTTTTGACAAGTCATTTTGTACTGGTATGACATGAGAATGACATTTCCAAGATCGCTCTCAGACTTAAGATTATGTATGTAATAAATTACCAATCCCTTGTACTGGGTAAGTACTAATTATTCTTTAGAGCTTTGGTTCAGAGTGCGGTTTACAAAGCGAGGTTGTTCCACGGTATGGGTACTACTTACGTAGAATTTCTTCTGACAAGTGTTGCAAGCGTGATCCCTTGATCTACTGACCCCGTGGTGCTTTTGTCTGTGTGTTTTCAAAAGCGAGTCTGATATGAACAACTGAAAGATAATAATAAAATATATCACTGCGCCTGTATTTACAAAAAGGGTACACAGAACAGTGTAAATGTAGCGGTGTAAATTCGTGGGTGGCGCCACGTTTGAATGGTCTGACATTGACACTTGACAGCTCCGTTCTGACAGTATCTCTCTCTAACCTTGCGATGGTTCACTCACAGTGACACTGACAACTGGTGAGATAAACAAAAAATAAATAAACAAAATAAGAATATAAGTAACTCATTTTTTTACCTTGTTACAAATCTCACAGTGAAATTGGGATTTCTTCAAATGGTAGAAGTTGTAATGCCGGTTCCGGTACACTTTCGATGCGAATTTCTTGTTGCATTTCGGACACGAATACCTGTAATAAACTGTAATTAAATTGTCATGTTTCACTTTTCATTAAAAAAGCATGAAATCGTTCATAAATATTAATAAATTAATAATTAAACGCACACCGAAACTTTAGGCACGAATGTTGTGTCTTCGCACCTAAACTTCGAAAGACAGCCGAAGTATTTTATACAAGACACTACCTACATTTTTATGACTGCTTGGTATTCCAAGATAGGATATATATATTTAAAGGATTATTATACCTATATATCTTTAAAAGGACACAAATTTGGTAATATTTCAAGTAACAATAGGCATGGGCAAAAAATATCGATATTTTTCCATACAATTATCGATATATATCGTCGATATTTTTAGTGACAATATATCGATATTCGATATTTATTTTAGAGTATCGAATTTGTATCAATTCCGATTTTTTTTTCAACAAATCAATTACAAAAAATACCTAAAAATATGCACATGTAGAAACACATCGAACAGAGGGTGCTCCTAATATCCATATCTGATGACTAATGGTTTGATTAAATGGTATATAATTGTTTTGGACTAGAATGAATAAAAAATACTATTTTAGTCTATTCTTTTTTACGAACTTTGAATAATCATGCGAAAACTGACGATATATCGCTATTTTCCACTCGATAATTATCGATACTGTTTAAAAATACCGATACGATAAATATCGATAAGTAAGTATATTTTTTTCACTTGCCCATCCCTACGAAACAATTAAGGCCCGTATAATAAATCGATCCGCGTTTTATCGATGTCATTTTGTACTGACGTTTTGTATGGCATAAGAATGACATTTCCAAGATCGCTCTCAGACTTGAGATTGAGTTATTAATACGGGCCTAAGATATTCACAAATAACGGAAAGTTTCACAGCATATATCCCTCTTTTACATACAAATTAGAAGAAGGATGAAAGCTGTTGTGTCCGACACGGAAACATTCCGTCAATTGTGAATTCTTCCCCACCGGAGTCCTATACTAGGTGAAACAGAAAGGGTATACTATTTTTTTTGCAACTTTACTTTGTAAATCTAATACTATCGGCTTTGTGGGACAGTCGGTTTTGTAGACTTGTGAAATCTGTCAACAGCTATATTCCTATAACACCTTTGGTTTTTAAAGTGTCCTCCAAAGCTGATAGTTTTAGAATCACAAAGTTAAGTTTTGAAAAAAAAGTATACCCTTTCTGTTTCAACCTGTATACAGGACATTTGCTTGCACAACAAATTGTTATACAATGTCCTTTTAAAAGGCCAATACTCACACTCTCTCCGTGTGGTTCGCGCTGTACTTCAAGTGGTTCCTGTATACGTGAATGTTCTTGTATTGAACCTGGCACGGTTTGCAGTACGCGAGCGTTCGGGCGAGGCTCGCGTTGTGGCCCGCCATGTGGCACTCCAGCCGGGTCTTGCTCATAAACGTTTTGGAACACATATCACATATGAACTCCCGTTTGACGGCGTGGATGCGGCTATGCGTGAGAGAGAGAGAGACGGACGATGAAAAGAGATCTTAAGTCTGAGACCGATCTTGAGTACGCTTTTGACATTTCATTTTGTACCGGTGTGACATAAGAATGACATTTCCAAGATCGCTCTCAGAGTCGAGATCAATTTGTTGACGACCGCTTGGCGCAGTGGTTAGAGCGTAGGCCGCTCGGCTCACTGCACATGGTGCTTGCGGGTTCGATTCCCGCCGGGGCAAATTTCGGAAATGGCCTTTTCGAAATTTGCCCTGGTCTGGGTGTCACTGGGATCGCCCCCAGTCCATTGTACGGTACCCATAGTACAAGCTTTGCTTAGTTTGGGACCGTACAGGTGGTGTATCTGTCTGTCGATATTTTTTGTTTTTTATAAAGCTTCGCTTCTTTCTGGCGTCCCTAGACGGGTCTGTTGTTTTATAGAATGTGAGCTAACAAGAATCGACTTGTAACTATTAGTAGTGCTAAGAGTTAATAACCTTACATTTAAAAAGATATAGGTACAGTTCGACCAAACGACTCAAATTATTGCAGTCAAAACATGATTCTTAAATTAGTATTTTTATAATCTGCAAGTTATATTGCTATCTCAAACCCGGATACAAGGTATTTGTATCTACATTTTCACAATCCATGACCGCCAGTTTTGGCAGCAACAATAGTTATGTTAGTTGAAATTGGCAAATTACACATTGTGTGACGCCATAAAAAAAAACAAAAAGTTATGTTGGTAGCACTGGTATCCCACATATTTGGACCCTTATTTTTGGAGATGAATAAATAAAATAAATTGAAAAGGAAAGAAATTAAATCAACAGACCAACTTTTACCGAATTGGTGCTGACTTAGCTGGCTCAACCGCCAGGTTAAAGCAATTATCTAATTAACTAGTTTATGCCCGCAACTTCGTCCGCGTAGTATTTAACTTAACAAAAATTTCGGGATTGTCGGGATAAAAAAAGTATCCTATGTGTTAATCCCGGTTATAAACTACCTGTGTTCCAAATTTCAACCAAATCCATTCAGTAGTTTTTACGTGAAAGAGTATCAAACATACATCTACACTCACAAACGTTCGCATTTATAATATTAGTAGGATATCTATGGGTCCAGAATGTGAGCCAACTTACGCTATATGCCTCTTCAGTGTATTCCTTCCTTTAAATTTAACGCCGCATTCGTTACAATATAATGTGTGTTCTGTTTGTATATGCTGTTCCAAGTCTTCAGGAGTCCTGAAACCACATTTTGTGTATTTCAGCATACTACCCTTCTGATGTTAAGCGGTTACCGTGAGCCAATAAATGCCGTACAATAAGATCGGTATAAAGTACCTATAATAGCTGCGTTTCGCACGATGACTGGGAGAGCTGGAAGCCCGTCCCCTCCCCCTGTCCCACTCCCCTACAGGGAGGGTGTTCACAGTCGACGGAAAGTTTCCGCGTCGGAGACTACAGCTTCCATCTTTCTTCTAATTCATTCCAACAAAAAACTATAAGTTTGCCTAGTTAGACTACGGAACCCTAAAAAGGATGGAAGCTGTCGTCGTTGTCTTACATGGAAAACTTAAGGTGAAGGCGCCTGTCTAGCCCGCGAAATTCAAAATTTTCGAGTATTTTTATAGTTTATCCAAAATCTGAAAACATTTAAGACAACATTTTGTGATTTGCGAAAAACACAGTATGCAGTGCGTTTATTAATACATTTATTTTACTCTAAATATTATCACGGTGGATATGATACTAGTAAATCACTAAGTATACAAAAATTGCCAGATTATCTGGATAGCTGTCGTTCTTGAAATGTTTTAGAGTAATTTGGATATATTAATAAATGCACTGCACACCGTCTTTTTCGCGAATTACAAAATGTCCATTTTATTATTGTCAGATTTTGAAAAATTTCTGAAAAACCTAAAAAAATTTGAACTTCGCGGGCTAGATGGGCGCTTTAGCCTTAACGTGAATGTTAAAACAAGCGGCAACATGCAGGAAATGCCTTTGATTTTTATTCAAGTATTTATAGGCTCACCATCTGGCGGGTCGTTCTCTTGTTTGTCGACATTGTTATATTAAAGAGATAAAACACTCAAATTAAACTCAAACATTACTCACTTGACAACAACATCGCACTGAGCGCAATGTATGCTGTCGGGCTCATCTGCGCTGTGTTTAGCTTCACAATGATTCAACACCCTCCACAGCTCCGAATACTCATGCTTACAAAGTGTACATTTGTAACAAACATAATGTTTTCGTCTGTGTTTTGCTAATAACGAGCCATTAGGGAATCGGATCTGGCATACATCGCAGATGTCGGTGCCTATGTTCTAAATAAAAAAAAATAGCGTTCATGTTACGTTGGTTGGCGGGGTGGGTTGGTAGCATTGATTTATTGTGCATTCACAGTACTTGAATCCCTTGTAATTGGTACTTAGTAGGGTTGTTGAGGAAGTGGTTATGAGGAAGAGGAGGAGGAAGAGGAATTGTCGCGCGCAAATTTAGAGGATGCGGATGAGGAAGAGGATATTTTTTGTGGAAGAGGATGCGGAAGAGGAAGCGGATTAGGAAGAGGATGATAGGAAATTATAAATACTAGCGGACCCAACCCAAAAGCCGCTGTCCTGTCTGTACATAACTAGGTACACACATACACAAAAAATAATTAAAAGGGCATTTTCCATAAGGAACTTCGTTCCAATAAATTATAGGGAGGTTAATTTTTATAAAAATGCTATGTCAATAAAGTTAAAACAAACAAGCATGGTAGAGCGCGGGTGGCGGGAGGGGAGGTCTCGCTCGCCCATTCGGTCCGGCATCGCACTGCGGCGCGGCGTGTGCGTTGCCATGGATACGCGACGCGCATGCGCAGTGAAATTCCTCTTAAATTTTGAGGAAGCGATAGCGGAAGAGGAATTTTTTATTTTTATTTATGAGGATGCGGTAACGGTTGAGGAACCCAAAATATTGCGGAACTTCCGCATTATGAGGAAGAGGAAGAGGAATCCTCAGCAACCCTAGTACTTAGTATAAACTTGAGTACGCTCTAGTCTACGTGATATAGCGGATGAATAGTTATACATCGAATTATCTCTTTCTGTCACCAGTAATTTGACATTCGAAAGAAGAAGACAACCTATGGTGTAACTACACAATAACGGTTATAGTTAAAACTGAAAAATTACAGAAGGTGAAACGGAAAGGGTATGCAATTTTTATGGCAACATAATGTTGTAAATAATGCGTCTTTCGGGCACCAGATATTGGGTTCAATTGGCAAACAATGGCAAAAAAATGGCATTGGCAATTCAATGGCAAAACATGGTGTAACTGTACAACTGCCAGTGGCGAATTTACAGATTCCCAAGGTATAGGCTGTAAAGGTTTTGCCGCCCTCGACCGGCAGAATTTGTTGCAGAGTTCTATCTGTAAAACATCAGAAAACCGCCATGCAGAAATCTTTATGATTTCATTATACTAGGTGATACAAAATGGGTATACTATTTTTTTTGCAACTTAACTTTGTAAATCTCAAACTATCGGCTTTGTGGGACAGTTGAAGTATTAGTACTTCAACTGTCTTCAACTGTCAGGTTTTGTAGACTTGTGAAATCGGTCAACAGCTGTATTCCTATAACACCTTTTGTTTTTCAAGTTCCCTCCAAAGCTGATGGTTTTAGAATTACAAAGTTAAGTTTTGAAAAAAAAAGTATACCCATTATGTGTCACCTTGTATGTAGCAAAAAAAAAAAAACGGTTCCCCATTTGCCGCTCCAAAAATCTGCCGCCCTAGGCTCCAGCCTACTTCGCCTACTGGTAAATCCTCCACTGACAACCGCTTATCCATTTTAATAATTAGGGGGAAGTTTTATAAGGGGGTATAGTAGGTAGGTAGGTTTATAGTAGGTATTTCAATAACTGAAGCAGGGTGAACCTACTTTAGATCTGTACAAATGAATAAAATTGGAGTGTCTGTTTGTAATATCAAAATAACACCTATTCACTAAATGCATATGAAAGTACATACGACACCTAAAGCAAAAACGCGATTAAAAAAAAATTGTCTGTCTGTCTGTATGTTTGTTCCGGGTAATCTCCGAAACGGCTGGACCGATTTTAACGGGACTTTCACTGACAGATATCTGATGTTGCAAGGAGTAACTTAGGCTACTTTTATTTTAAAAAAAGTCAGAACGCGGGTGCGGGCTTTTTTGTTAAGTTAAATTCCACGCGGACGAAGTCGCGGGCTCAGCTAGTAATCTATAAAACTGTTTGCTATATTTCATTGTGTAGGTGTTACCGGTATTAGACGTCACAATGGCCAGGACATGGCGAGTAATTCCCTTTATTTCCTTACCTCATCATGCTTCTTCTCAACATGTATATTGTAAGTCTCCTTTCTAGTAAAGCCGAGCACACACATATCACAATTGTACGGTAACTTCTTGAAATTGGGATGATTCCTCTTCTCTTCCCTGTTTTTTACCATCTCATCTTCTGTGAAAACTACTTTTATGAACTTGCCTTCTTGCTCTTTAGAGCTAGATTTCTTTTTGTTTCTAGTTTTAGCTGTAAAACAAATTTATTAATTGTTACATTGTTCCGTTGCTTTCTTAATTCGTGGGAGAGAAACGAACAAATTATGAAATCGACACATGAAATCTCATGATTTCATAATTTGTTCGATAGTGGTTGATGATTATCAACCACTATTACTAAGGACTGCTCTGTCTGAAGGTACATAGTTTATTAGATCACAAAAAAAAACATTTTAAGAATATAATTATTTACACTCACCTTCATTTTTAATTATCTTACTAACACATTTTCTTCTAGACGCCCGTTTAAGTGCATCCACACATACATTTTTGATCTGATCATCATCACCAATTTCATCATCATCATTATCATCACATTCATTACCTGTATGAAGTGATTCAAATTTGAAATCTATTGCTTCTGTTTTAGAGTCCACATCAGGATTCAATTGTTCAACATAGTGATATTCATAATCATAGTTCAGATTCAATTTGTGTGATAATCTTGATAATGCTATTATTTGTTGCTGTAAGTAAATGAACATAGAACTCAAAATCAACTCATATTCATAGATATACAAACAGATACTCCACTCAGAAACACATTTAAATAAATAGCAACTCTTGCTGTGACGCAATAAAGTTCAATCCAGTTTGTTAAGTGCTGGGTACCGAAAATAATATTTAACGACAAGGATCTCTCTTTGTATTCTAATCTACCTAAGTTTGGATTTTGGTCTAGGTAATTAGTAATGTGATGTGAATTTATCACATGAACTGCGGAATTGGATTCATTTAAATATAAAAGTTTCAGAAACACACAAGTACACTTATTGTTTTCTTATATTTACGCGAATACTACACATTGAAATAAAACTATTTTTCGGATTAATATCATTAAATCCAAAACCAAGTGTACCATTGCAAGACCTCGAGACACTGTGAGCACTTTCTGCGTGGATCGGACCGCAAACAACAACTAAATATGAGGGTACCCAGTTACTAACTATGACATCAGGACGTCTAACACCTCAGTCCCCCCGTGACCATGGCTGCTGTAAAGCAACCGAAACGTCGGGAACATAAAGTTAATAAACGCGATAAAATCCGAAAAATAGTTTTATTTCAACAAGTACACTTGTTTAATTTTGTCGGAATTATATAATTGATGCAAGTGCCGAGTCAAAAGGTAGTAGTATATATATAGTAGTACATTTACCCGTGAGCTAAAAGTTAAATAAAATTTACCTTTACATTTTTCTTTAAGATTTCTTGTGCAGTTTGTGCTTGTAGTTTAAACTTGTGAAACTTTTTTATTATACTAAGACACTCCCAACAAACACCACCTTTTAATGGTTGCAGCTGAAATTTAATAATAAAAATATCATAGAAAAAAAAGTACCTACATAAATATATTACAGGCTTTTTATGTTTGGCAAGCTCCAAGTAGTGAAATCACTGTGAATTATTTAGGTAGTCGTAAACTAGTCACAAACTACGAAATAATTAGATAGATAATCATAAATTCTAGGCACATCTATTATTAATACAGAAAAGTCTTCACAAATATTGTTTGTTTACTAACCTCCAAATAATTGATTTCATGAATCAGTGCTTGCGTTTCAAGTAATGGAGTCAAACGCCGATCACTACTTAAACAAGTTACACATAGTTTTGATTTCCAACTCATTTCCAATTAACTATAATAGCATTTTAAATACAATCAATACATATTTGTTTGCAAAAGCCATTTATATTTCGTTTAACTTACGTTGATTATTTACGATGGCTGGTTTTCGCTGTCATTCTTACCACCAACCAATCAAAATCTTAAATACGACCATCCAACCAATCGGTACAGTTCAATGCTACCAACCCAAATATAATCAAGACACCGTGAATGTCTGTCATTTGTCAAATCTTGACTATAACTCTTTCGTGTATTTTTGTATTTGTAATATATATTGTTTCTTTATCTACATATCTCTAATCTGTGTTCTTTATTGTTTAAAGTAAACGTTCAAAAAATATTCAAAATGAACGAGTATATTTCTAAAGATCCGCTCTACATTGAAATAATGAAAAATAGATGTTTGACTTGTTACAAAGAAGAACAACGTTTAGTTCCCTTGACTGAAGAGAGGTTCCTGAAAATGTTTGTTCCTGAAATAACTGTAAGTAATAAAATACACAAGAACACACAGATTACAGTGAAACTAATAAAAAGTTACTCTATGAGTGAAACTCACTCAAGTTAGTTTAGCACTGATTTACTTACCAACTATCTTCTATTGCATTAATTTAAATATAATAATATATATTACACCCCTCAGTACGAGGGGGATGCCAGCACAACTCACACATCTCTCTGAACCAGTGTGAGTTTGGTTCATATTTGTCTATAAGATTAAATGGCTATCAAGTTTACATCCTACTAATATTATAAATGCGAAAGTTTGTGAGTGTGGATGTATGTATGTATGTATGTATGTATGTATGTATGTATGTATGTTTGTTACTCCTTCACGCAAAAACTACTGAACGGATTTGGATGAAATTTGGAACACAGATAGATTATAACCGGGATTAACATATAGGATACTTTTTAACCCAATAATCCAATACTACGCGGATGAAGTCGCGGGGCACAGCTAGTAAATAAATAATTGTAGCCAGACGATAGTCGCCGCGCTAAGAATTGTAGATCCACCAAACATGTATTTAAGTATTGAGAAACATATTAAAAAAAACAATGTTTGTTGATAAACATTGTTATGAGTTCGATTTGTTATGTAGCAATTTATATTTAACTAGCGACCCACCCCTGATGCGCACGGGTGCAAGAAACCTCTAAAATTATCAGTGTTTCTCTACTATATTATACATATAAACCTTCCTCATGAATCTCTCCATCTATTAAAAAAGACCACATCAAAATCCGATGCGTAGTTTTAAAGATCTAAGCATACATAGGGACAGACAGCGGGAAGCGACTTTGTTTTATACTATGAAGTGATTATATGTAGATAACACACAGAGAGTGCTTGTGTGAAGACTGTGACTCCATGCTGAAGAAGATGATAAGGTTCAGGGAGACGGTGCTGACCGCACAACAGCTGCTGAAGACAGCCTATGAACAGCAGTGTCAGGATGTCGAACAAAAGGTACTTACAGGTAACACTTAACTAGTTAACTTTTTTGTCTACATGGTGGTATGGTGCAATCATTTGGTAATATTCACATGACTCAACAGATTTCCATAACAAAGATAACAAAACACAACATAGAGCACTGCTCCAATCTGTCTTCGAAACAATACTCCTTTAATTCCTTGCAAGAAGAGATAGATATAAAATCTGAAGAAGAGTCAACGATAAAAGAAGAATCCATTGACATTGACCAAGGTTCAGTTGACTCGGAAGAAACATTGTCTGTAGACCCCATTTCAGAAGATGATCAAGATTTAGATGATTCAGAGACTACATTACCCACATTTCCAACCACTGGCAAGGTTAAAGGGGAGATCATGGAAGTAGATAAAGGTAAGTCAGAAGAATCCTACCTTATACAAGGTTAGGTATGCATATTTCTGAAATAATACTGAAAAGTTTGAATTAGTAAGTATCGGACATAGAATCGAATGGCATAAAAAATTGAAATTCCAACACTTTTTTGGGCAAGGATAAAAACTCGCCATTATTTTTTATGTAATACTACTCATTGAAATAAAACTATTTTTCGGATTTTATCGCGTTTATTAACTTTATGTTCCCGACGTTTCGGTTGCTTTACAGCAGCCATGGTCACGGGGGGACTGAGGTGTTAGACGTCCTGATGTCATAGTTAGTAACTGGGTACCCTCATATTTAGTTGTTGTTTGCGGTCCGATTCACGCAGAAAGTGCTCACAGTGTCTCGAGGTCTTGCAATGGTACACTTGGTTTTGGATTTAATGATATTAATCCGAAAAATAGTTTTATTTCAATGTGTAGTATTCGCGTAAATATAAGAAAACAATATGTAATACTACTTCTATTTCTATGCAAAAAATCTTACGAACTTTGTCTTGAATATTAGTGGTGTTACTCATAAATGCAGATTAATTTATTTTTTGGACAATTGAATGTGTTTTCACGAAAGTTGTGACCAATATTCAAAGTTCCACGGATCAGGATATATGAAAGTTAGTTGCCTTCACAAGGCATATATAAAATAGCTATAGTATATGTACCCCAAATATTATTATGGGCATTTGAAAAACGATCTATAGTACATCTATCTCACTTACACCCAAATTCAAAAATATTTTGAAGAATACATCATTTCGTCTGTGTTCTTAAATGTAGATTTCCTATCTCTCTGCTTCCCACTCGCCAAAGCGCGCGACTGCGCATGCGCCGGTAACCGGCTTTCATCTCTTCTCTTTTTCTAGTAAACCACACTCTCACCGCCGTCTTCCCTCCTTTATTCTTATATCTCTATGGTCTTATCCCAAACTAGGCGCCAATGTACTATGGCGAATTACGTAAAGACCTTACCGTAATTTGCCTCAGCGGAAAATGACCCCGCAACTACCTACCCGTAAGCAGGGCGGTCAACACTCAATCCACGAGGGCCGCGGCCCGAACGCCTATCAAATGTTAATAGCAAACATTGTGTTTTGCCTGTAACAAAATGACAGGCGTTTTGTATGTCGAATCTTTAGTAATTATTATCTTCGATGTTCCACGGAGTTAGATGCTGATTTTATTTATAGCAATAAAATACATAGCAAACTATTATATAAAACTAGCTGTGCCCCGCGACTCCGCCCGCGTTCTGTTGTAATTTTTCCTGAATTTTCTTTGCTATAAACCTCACGGAGCCCGAGACCTTTCCAACGAATGCAAAACCGTGGAAATCGGTTCGTGCGTTCTGGAGTTATAGCGTCAGGAAGGAAAACCCGACTTATTTTTATATAGTAGATTATGTCTGGGTGCTACAAATGTGGCATGGGCGAGAAAAAAAATCGAAACCGTTTGAGTGAAATTTTGAGTTTACTTACGTATCGCTTGTATTTGGGAAATGCGACATATATATTGGAACTCGGCATGAGTACTCCGGGGTATAGAATGTTGCGAAGTATCACTTTCTGAGTCCAACTCAAAATGTCCGCTCCCAAGCGATTATTTAACACTAGCTGTGCCCCGCGACTTCATCCGCGTAATATTGGATTATTGGGTTAATAAGTATCCTATATGTTAATCCCGGTTATAATCTATCTGTGTTCCAAATTTCATCCAAATCCGTTCAGTAGTTTTTGCGTGAAGGAGTAACTAACATACATACATACATACATACATACGAGGCATGCCTTTTAAGTTCTGTCGTTTCCATAATTCCCGGCAATTTTGAATTTGGAACTGTTCTATATTCGAATGTGTTTAAATTTCGAATCTCAAAACAGTTGAATGTATTAGGATTAATGTTATTGTTTAGTCACAGCGTCGATTAGAATCTGTCAGGTTACGTACGAAAATGAATCTTTCTAAGGAAAATGTTCGTGCAATAATTTTCTACAACTTTAGAAGAGGCCTGACACGGCTTCAGTGTTTTGAAGAGCTAATATCTGTGTTCAGGGATGAAGCCCCATGTCTGCGGACTGTCGAACGCTGGTATTTAGAATTCCAGCGTGGACATACTAGTGTTAGTGACAAATCTCGCGAAGGTCGCCCAAAATCTGCATTCACTGAAGATAACATCATTGGAGTGAGACAACTAATTCTCGAAGATCGTCATGTGACGTATCGAGAGATAGAGGCTCTATTAGGCATCTCAGGGACAACCATTCAGAAGATCTTGCATGAAGCGCTTGGTGTAAGAAAGCTAGTTTGCCGTTGGATACCGCATCTGCTTTCCGACGATCACAAGGCGGCCCGCGTCAGATGGTGTAAGAAAACTCTGCAAAGGTTCAACCGAGGAGAGTCAAATCACGTCTACGACATCATCAGTGGTGACGAATCTTGGATCTATGCCTACGATCCTGATTCCAAACAACAATCTACAATCTGGGTCTTTCAAGACGAGCCAAAGCCGACTAAAGTTGTTCGTTCTCGAAGCACTTCAAAGAAGATGGTGGCCACGTTCGTTAGAAAAACCGGCCATGTTGCGACTATTGCACTTGATGATCGTAGAACGGTTAACGCAGAGTGGTATACCACAGTTTGTTTACCACAAGTCATCGCCGAACTTCGAAAATCTAACTCAAAGCGACGCATCATCCTGCACCACGACAATGCAAGTTCACACAGCGCTCGTCAAACGATTGAGTATTTGAAGCAGGAAAAAGTAGAAATTCTTGACCATCCTCCATACAGTCCTGACCTAAGCCCTAACGATTTTTTTACATTTCCTAAAATTAAGAAAAGTCTTCGTGGTCAAAGGTTCCAGTCCAGTGAAGAAGCAGTCGACGCTTTCAAGTCAGCCATTTTGAACACCCCCACTTTAGAGTGGAATAAATGTTATAATAATTGGTTTGAGCGAATGGAAAAGTGTATTAAGCTACGTGGTGAATACTTTGAAAAACAATAAAAAGTACTATAAGGTTCTAGTTGTGTTTTTTTCTTCAAACGACAAAACTTAAAAGGCATCCCTCGTACATACATTCATACATACATACATCCACACTCACAAACTTTCGCATTTATAATATTAGTAGGATAGTGGGCCGTATTAACAAATCGACTTCAAGACTGAGAGCGATCTGGAGTTCGCTCTTCACTTGTCATTTTGTACTGGTATGACATTAGAATGACATTTCCAAGGTCGCTCTCAGATTTGAGATCGATCTATTAATACAGGTCTAGAATCTAGAAATCGTTATTTAGACGCATTATTATTTAAGTACTTGTTTCAGTCACATCAAACTCGTCTAAAGCGAAACTCAAAATCGTTCCAATACCGTTGAAAAGAACAGTGGGTATCTTACCGAAAGTAGATAATAAGCCAAAAGTGATTGACAAGAGTATCAGTGAAAATCGCCTTCCCAAAGATGGTGATACAGTGATGTACGGTGAAGACCTCGCTTGCACAGTGCAAATACTAAGTGAAGCCGACATGCAAGCCTATAGAGAAGATAGAAGTACGGTTCGTTCTTATGTAGGAAGGACATTTAAATGTGGAATGTGTATAATAAGTTTTAGAGTTCAGAAGGCTTATGACGAACATATGAAACTGCATGACTTGGTAAGTGATTTCTCTGTAATTTTTAGTTACAATGGTGCCTGTTCACATTGCGTCGCTGTTCCTAAGAATGTTCACCAACTTTTATTCTATTGAACAGAGTAAACATTGAGATTCTCGCCGGCTCTTCTCAGTGTAAGCGGCATTCCGATCCGGTGGTAGATTCTAACTATTCATAAGAGCTTTGTTGGCTTATGTGAACAAAAAGATAATGAATCTTGATTTTTGTGAATCATTACGTGTAACATACGAGGGTGGATTGATAAGTTTCCGGCCTGACTAAGAAAAACAAGGTTATTTTTTTTATTTTTTTTTTATTTCTCAACATAATCTCCAAGGCTGATACATTTCTCATAGCGGTGTTCCAGTCTATTAATGCCATCTCTATAGACTGATTCGTCAAGCTCCTCTAAATAACCATTTACAGCTTCGATTACTTCTTCATTGCCCGCAAATCTCTTACCGCCAAGCCATTTTTTGAGGCTAGGGAACAGAAAATAGTCACTCGGGGCTAGGTCTGGAGCGTAAGGAGGGTGCGGCATCAATTCAAACTTTAGATCGTTGATTTTAGCCGTCGCAACGATTGACGTGTGTGCTGGTGCGTTATCAATTTTTGGTCGACTGTTAGCAAACGCGGCACCCATCTTGCACAGAGCTTTTCCATATGCAAATGTTGGTGCAAAATATGTTGCACACGTTCATATGACATCTTACAGGTCTCAGCTATCTCACGCACTTTCAATCTGCGGTCTCCCAGCACTATTTGATGATTTTTTTCGATCATATCTGGAGTTGTGACCTCAACGGGGCGTCCTGAGCGAGGCTCATCAGAGGTGCTCACACGACCCTTTTTAAACTCGGAAACCCACTGCGTAACGGTTGAATATGACGGGGAGGTCCCCAGGGTTGAGTCCATCTCTTCTTTAATTTCCTTCGGCGTTAACCCCTTCAAATAAAAGTATTTGATGACAGCACGATTTTCCTGCTTTTCCATTTTTACGAAAAACACAGAGGCGTCTTGTTCAGCGTGCTCTCAAACCTACACTAGCAAGGCGATCGGGCTGAAACTATAGCTACAAGCTATCCAAGGATGGTACTAGTGATGTAACGAATATTCGCATTCGCATTCGCGAATATTCGCATATTTTTTGACATTCGCATTCGCATTCGCAAGAATCTATGCGAATGTTTGGCGAATGTTTTTGAAAAACAAAAAGGAAATTATCTATAGACGATAGTGGAATGATAACAATTAGTAAGAATTATATATTATTTAAACAAACTTCCTCATAGGTTGGTCCTTATTGCACCGCTTTTAGGTTCATAAAGCAGCTTATTACGCACTATGGACTTTACATTTTTTAAATCTTAGTAAAGAGTTATCCTAAAAATAGTAAACATTTAAAACAATAAATAAACGATGTTTATTGAAATATTATACATAAATAAATTTACTATTTAAATAAATTTCTTACACATTCAATTTCATTGTAAATAAAACATATTATGATAAACATTCCACTTTTGGATACTACGGAACTCAGAAAAAAAAGTGATGTTTTTTTTATTGATATGAAACATCGAATACGGTGGCTCACGTAACCTATTAATTTCTGCGAAATTAATTAACTATTAGTCACCTTTTTAAATAAAATAGTAAGAAATTCTGTTACTAAATTTATCATAGACATCTTCAGCAAAAGTGACATAAACTTTTATTTTCTTTTTGGACTGATGAAAATTTGTATAAGGATTTTTTATTCAAATAATTAAGTTGTGATTAGACTGGGTGCACAATCAGTGGTGCGTGGTTTGAGACTTAATTAAGATTTTTTTTAATTACTTATATTGATTTTGAATAGTAGTAAATAACTATTTATTTCCTATAATAAACCATTTATAATGTGGTTCTAATTTAAAGATTGAATCTTGCTACTTAAGTAAAAAAGGCCACAATGAAGCTCAATATTTCGTAAACGGAAATTACTATTGAAAAACTGTCAAAGAAACCTTCAAATAATTTTAAAATACTACTGAACAATACCTCAATCGAGGTGGTGTGTAAACATTTTTTTTACTCCCCTCTGGAGGGTTACGGGAGGTACAATTGAATAACTTTGCTTTCAAAACAGTTTTTTAGCGGTACATAAATTCATTTTTTTGGCTGGTTGGCAGTATTTTAGCGCTAATAGTCTATGTATAAAATTACTGTGATTGCAGACGGACGTGCCAAAACTATAAGGGTTCCGGCAATTCTCTAGGTCTTAAAAAAATCGTGAATAGTGTTTTTTTTTCAATTAAGATTGCATTATTCTAAATATTTTCTATTCACAAGTAAGTTGTAAAATGTCCTATGAAATGCTTGAGCATTGTTAATTACACACCTTGGCTCCATCACAGCACAGCCCTCGTGTTATTCTCTGGCTGCAAACCAGCCTCGATCGTAACATAGCTCATAATAAATAATAATAATAACTAATAACTTGCACATAATGCAATTAAATACTTATATTTTAATTTAAAAAAAAATTTGCTGTCTTGAGGTCGGCAACTAAATTATAAATAGGATCTTTCTCTATTGCTCTTGTTACTCTAAATAAAACATTAACTCAATAAAATTTGAATATAAAATAATTTTGGTTAATGAAATAATACTAAACTACCCTCAAATGAAAACAAATCTCTTCGAATTAACTTTATGTGACTAACTTCGTTCTTTCAACCTATGGGTTCGGGTATGTTCGGGCGACACGAAGTTTCAATCCAGTCTAAAATTTTGCGCGCTCTTCATTAACCTCCGAGAAATAGGCGTGTTATAAGTTTAACATGTGTATTTGTGTGTCTGTCTGTGGCATCGTAGGGCCCAAACAAATGACCCGATTTTAATTTTGTTTCTTTTTTAGTAAGGTGTTCTGATCGAGAGTTTTCTTAGCTATGTTTCACGAAAATCAATTCAACCGTTTGAAAAGTATCAGCTCTTTTGTAATATAAAAAGTCGTTGTTTTTTTTTTTTTATTATTTTTTATATTGAAGTTTTTTAATTTTCAATTTAGGGTTTGTTATTTGAAAGTCAACATTCGCATTCGCATTCGCATTCGCGAATGTTGAAGCCAAATATTCGCATTCGCATTCGCGAATGTCAAAAATCCAACATTCGTTACATCACTAGATGGTACTATAGAATGTCACCTTAAGGTAGGCCTAGTGGCGCCATCTCTTGGTCAGGCCGGAAACTTATCGATCCACCCTCGTAGAGGAAGATACAAAAATATTTTTTTGTCAATTAAGCCCTTTATTAAAAGATCTATCTCAAGCCTGAGAGTGATCTTAAGTACGTTTTTGACATGTAATTTTTACCGGTATGACATAAGAATGACATTTCCAAGACCGCTCTCAGACTTGAGATCGATTTATTAACACGGGCCTAGGAGTTTTAGAGCGGCTGTAAATGAACCAAAAACACAGCTTGACTTGACAGGTGCCGAAACATTTCAATAAATATAAATAAACATCGCCAGACTGACCCACTAACTGTACAGGCCCAAACTAAGCAACACTTGTACTATGGGTGCCGTACAATGGACTGGGGGCAATCACAGTGACACCCAGAGCTGGGAAAATTACGAAAGACCATTTCCGAAATTTGCCCCGGCGGAAACCGAACCTGCAAGCACCATGTGCAGTGAGCCGAGCGGCCTACGTTCAAACCACTGCGCCAAGCGGTCGTCAAAATGGTCATTTGTATTAACGTACCTACCTACACATATATACAAAATATTTACAGCACAATATTTATGGTAGTTGGTATAATTATATGTTCCGTCTCTTCGCAGAGTGCAGGCAACTATTCATGCAATATATGCCAGCAACGGTTTCCAAGCAATGAAGATATGGAAAAACATAGAAATACACATTACATGTAAGTATTATACACTGTTACTGTTAAAGCAGTGGAATTCGCTGCCAGTCCCACTTGAGTCTCTCCAAATCTAGAGTAAACCGGCTGTTACTCAGTCAGCGAGCCACATCTTCAACCTCATCGTCACTTTTCATCAGGGGAGATTGGGGTTAATCGCTGACCCAGTGACAAGTATAAAAAAACAGTGCCCTCTAGGGACGCCCAAAAGAAGCGAAGCTTTATTGTATAAAGTGTAGGAACTAAGCGTTAAAAAACCACTCTGTATACCTAAATAGGTATATATGTCGTGAAACGCTACTGAGCTTAGCACGGATAGAGTGGCCGCGCGGCGAGCGCGCCGAACGTCCGTATAGAAGCTTCGCTTCAAAAATGAACGTATTCCTTGCGAAGTGTGATGAGGGCTAAAATGCAACAACTAAGTATTACTTCACCACTCGGATGTACGAAATACAGTATTTATCTAGTATATTGTAATTTATAATTTATGTGAACCCTTATTCATTACCAATCAATTTAGAAAACATTGTGAGGAAACCTGCATGTCTTAGAAAAACTAAATAATTTTCGAAAGACTTGTGAATTCCGCCAACTCGCACCGGGCCAGTGTGGTGGATTATGGCCTGAAACCCCATCGTAGTGAGGGGAGGCCCGTGCTCAGGTGTGGGATGTCAAAAAGGCTAAATTATTCTGTTACTTATTGTTATTATGTAATTGCTTACCAAAACAAAATTTTGTCATAACCTCAAAAGTACCTACTAGGTGTTTTTGGAAATTTAAAAGGTTTAGGTTTCTGTGTGGAGGTGGTATTACCCTGGTCGAGCTTGCCCTTATTATGATCTGTAATCAAATTGCTACATATTGGCCCTATCACCTCTTTTAAAACAACGAACGCAAATTATCTACTAATCAATTGTAATCTTTGTTAGTGTATATAATATTAATGAATCTCAACTGAAACTTTTAGATTGGAAAATAATAAAAGATTATAAGGTATATAACCGAGGGTGTGCCGGAGAGAAAATGTCTGTCTCAAGATAAAATTCCATTTGACAGAAATAGAATACTTGTGTTTCAGTAAATATGTGTGCAGTAAGTGTGATTATGGGGTGGCCTCGTTGGATTTTGTGCTGCAACACTTTAACCGCCAACATCATGTTCAAAAACGCTATTGCAACAAATGCGACGCTGTATTCGAGTGAGTGGCCATCCTTCACTTATCCGCCCGCTCTCCCCTACTAGCCCGAATAATTGTATATAGGCCCGTATTCACAACAAGTCTGACAGCGATCTTGAGTACGCTTTTGACATGTTATTTTGTACTGGTTTGACATAAGAATGACATTTGTTGCAAGATCACTCTTAGACTTAATTATTGATTATCTCGAAAGGCTACGGCTAAGGCTAAGGCACTTGAGCTACTTTATTTAAAAAACACCTGCTGACTGTACGTACTAGGAGAAACAAAAAGGGTATACTATTATTTTTGTAACTTTACTTTGTAAATCTAAAACTATCGGCTTTGTGGGATATTTGAAGTACTAAAGGTTTTGTCTGTCTGACTCATCAACGCAAAGCGAACCACTGAATATACATAGAATCACTAGATTTGGACATTAGGTATATTTTATGACGTAAGCAAGTAATACTAAGGGATTTCTGAAATATTCAACCCTTGTGGGGAAAAATAGGGGATGGAAGTTTGTAAATAAATCCGCCCATTTTTGCATCTAAAACATGAACATTTTTCAGCATTTTTAAATTGATTTGCGCACCCGAGTGTATTGAATCTTAATTTACATTGCAGTTTATGTCTAAAAAAGGTTAAATCTCTTAAGATTTATTTGTATAAATTATTACATGCTTATTGTTTTCTTATATTTACCCGAATTGAAATAAAACTATTTTTCAATACTCATACTCTGAAAGTAGGTCTGAAGTTGCCTGAGGAGCGGGTTGAAAGTAATACTTTTCCGGCCCGGGAGAATCGCTTTCAACTGACAGCTGTCAAATTATCAAAAAAAAACTAGTTCCATTTTCACATTTCTATGGAACCATGTTTAAACTTTTTCTACAGTCACTCAATTACAGCACGATGTTAAATTGAAATAACATAAAGTTAAGTATTAATTAAAGAATATATATTTTTAAATGACTTAATTATAATTTAGTTTCAAAAATTTCTTTAAAATAACATACGATTTGGGCAAAATATTTTAAGATGAAAATGAAAAATAATGGCTAAATAATGAAGTTGGTCGGCCAACGAAAAAAAAAACAGAATAGGCGGCAATCCGATCTTTTTTTTTTGAGTTGTAGAGTATTGTTCATAATTCCTTGTATTATTTCTTTAGCCAATTCCTGTTTTTATTTTTACTTTCCTTGTATTCGTAATAAAAAGCACAGTGTTTACCTCGGGTGAAAGACTTATTTTGTCCGTCGAACTATTAGTGCCCTCGCTACGCTCGGGCGCCAAACCCCGTCTCGGGGCTAAATAAGTCACTTTCACCACTCGTGTAACAATGTACTATTACGGATTCACGGCACTAAAAGATCAATAAAATTCCGCGTAAAAGAACACATAGCTGACGTGAAACACCGGCGCTCCACGAAGTCTGCAATCTCTGAACATGTACAGGACCTCACCCGCCATTATATCAGATTTGATAAACCACAGATCCTCGCAAAAGAACACCGATTCCGACCAAGGATCACACGTGAGGCCAATTAAATTAAAAAAACATCCTTATTTCAATAGGGAAGATGGCTGGGTGCTACCACCAACTTGGGATCCAGTAATTAATATAATTAAATCCAAAACCAAGCGCACCATTGCAAGACATCGGGACACTGTGACGGGGCACTTTCTGCGTGGATCGGACCGCAAACAACAACTAAATATGAGGGTACCCAGTTATTAACTATGACATCAGGACGACTAACACCTCAGTCCCCCCGTGACCATGGTTAAGCAGCCAAAACGATGGTAACATAAAAAAGTAAATAAACGCGATAGAATCCGTAATAGTACATTGTTACACGAGTGGTGAAAGTGGCTTATTTAATCCCGAGACGGGGTTTGGCTAATAGTTCGAGGGACAAAATAAGTCTTTCACCCGAGGTAAACACTATGCTTTTCATTACGAATACAAGGAAAGTAAAAATAAAAACAGGAATTGGCTAAAGAAATAATACAAGGAAGTATGAACAATACTCTACAACTCGAAAAATAAAATAAAGATAGGATTGCCGCCTATTTTGTTTTTTTTTGGTTGGCCGGCCAACTTTATTATTTAGCCATTATTTTTCATTGTCATCTTTAAATATTATGCCCAAATCTATGTTATTTTAAATAAATTGTTGAAACTAAATTATAATTAAGTCATTTAAAAATATATATTCTTTAATTAATACTTAACTTTATGTTATTTCAATTTTACATCGTGCTGTTATTGAGTGACTGTAGAAAAAGTTTGAACATGGTTCCATAGACATGTGAAAATGGAACTAGTTTTTTTTATAATTTGACAGCTGTCAGTTGAAAGCGATTATCCCGGGCCGGAAAAGTATTACTTTCAACCCGCTCCTCAGTCAACTTCAGACCTACTTTCAGAGTATGAGTAATGAAAAATAGTTTAATTACATGCTACAATAAATTTAAAAATTCAGAAAAATTGGTGCATACATCATGAAAATATCGGCGGATAATTCCAACTCTGGGGGCATACAGAATCATGAGTTGAAAGCATGGTATCATTTCTCATTTGTTATCATTTCTTACACTCTGTGTATTTGTTCGTACAGCACAAACAGAGAGCAACAGGTGCATAAAAGCACGGCACACGGCACAAAGATTAAATGCAATGAGTGTGGATTTATGGTCCACAAGTACCGTATGAAGAAGCACATGGTGTAAGTTCACATAATGTCATCGCATGTTGGCCTTCTAGCTTCCTAGCCTTCAGACTCGCTGGTCCTCTTATTTTCCTAGCTTTTAGCTCCCTAGCCTTCCAACTTTATAGTTTTCAGATTCTATATTGACTGCCCTCATAGGCCCAGAGCACACCGCTGGAGGCGCGGCGGAGAGCAATTGAAGACAACAATTTAATATAAACCTAAACTACCTTGACATACGGTCGCTTGAATAAATTCGCACGCGGTGCTCGGAGCGCCCTCAAGCTACTACAAGAGCATACGCGCGACTGCTCATACATACCGTATGTCAAGGTAGTTAGAGGGTTTATTATTGTTGTCTCTAATTTGCTCTCCGCCGCGCCTCCAGCGGTGTGCGCTGGGCCATAGAATACATTGTATTTTCACTTGCAACAACAGCCTTTAAAGAGTCATAGCTAACCGTTCAACCTTCTAATTTACAAACATTTTAGCTTCTTAGCCTTTAAACTATCTAGCCTTTCCAGCCTCTTCGCCTACCAAATTGCGGTTGGTGTTTCTCTCACCGTATATTTTCTTTACTTATTGTTCTAGACTACACAGTAGCGACGTACAAAGAGTAGAATGCAATATTTGTAAGAAAAAAGTCCAAGTGACTTCCCTAAAATCGCACATGAAAGATGTACACGAAGCTAACGTGAGTGTAATTACAATTACATACGATACGCGATACGAACACGATACAAATAATAAGACCCGTGCGTAACCAATCCCGATAAGACGCGTGCTTAACCAATCGGCTATCAATGCTCTCACAAACAGAATATGAACCGATTATTTATTTACTACACAGCCCGACGGCAAATCGTACTGCAAGCCGTGCGATCAGATGTTCAAAACCGAAAAACAATATCAGATGCATATGAAGAAATCACAGAAGCATAATCCTGTGGAGAGCTTCAAATAATATTTTCATTTTTTTATTATTACACTACTAGGGCCCAGCGCACACCGCTGGAGGCGCGGCGGAGAGCAATTGAAGACAACAATTTAATATAAACCTTAACTACCGTTTAGGAGGAGAGGAACAACAAACACGCGCATGCCGGAATTTTTATGTATTTTTTTAAGTTCTCAAATATGTTTATATGGATACAGCGGTCAGTTACAGTTAGTAAAAGATAATAATTGAGGACTCAAAATATTTGAGCTCACCACCAGATGTCCCTCGATTCGTTTGGGTGATGTTATCTGTCACTTCTGTCAGTGTCAACAAATACGAATTATCACACTTATGTGTATATGGTCAGCCACTAGAACGTGGCGCCTTCCTGGTGGCAAAAAGCCTGGATGCATGCCCTTATTGCTTGCAGGTCCCAATGTGAAATGTGTGGAAAGTGGCTGGGTTCTAGTTCGAGTCTGGAATATCACTTAGCGACAGTGCACCACCTTGGTACCGACGGGCACCCGTGCGACAAGTGCGACCAGGTGAGCGATGACCGACAAGTATCCATGCGACAAGTGCGACCAGGTGAGCTATGACCGACAAATATCCATGCGACAAGTGCAACCAGGTGAGCGATGATCGACAAGTATCCATGCGACAAGTGCAACCAGGTGAGCGATGACCGACAAGTATCCATGCGACAAGTGCGACCAGGTGAGCGTTGACCGACAAGTTTCTATGCGACAAGTGCGACCAGGTGAGCGTTGACCGACAAGTATCAATGCGACAAGTGCGACCAGGTGAGCGATGACCGACAAGAATCCATGCGACAAGTGCAACTAGGTGAGCGATGGCCGACAAGTATCCATGAGACAAGTGCGACCAGGTGAGCGATGACCGACAAGAATCCATGCGACAAGTGCGAGCAGGTGAGCGTTGACCGACAAGTATCCATGCGACAAGTGCGACCAGGTGAGCGATGACCGACAAGTATCCATGCGACAAGTGCAACCAGGTGAGCGATGACCGACAAGTATCCATGCGACAAGTGCAACCAGGTGAGCGATGACCGACAAGTATCCATGAGACACATGCGACCAGGTGAGCCTAAAAGTCTATGGGTGAATCTCCTCGCTGGTCAAATATTATTCCATACCCTATTAGTTATTGCTCTTTCGTAAATAGCTACAACTCACAATGGAAATAATATTAAATTACTTTGTAGTACAAAAATTATACACATTATATAATTTATATAATTATACACACATTATAAAAGCTGTTGTATCGAGTTTGGTAATTACTTACCTGTGAAAATATACGAGGGCGGGATGATAAGTAACTAGCCTAATAAGAAAACACTTAACTTTCCGTGATAAAATTAATTTTATTTTTCGACATAGTCTCCGTGAACCTCTACGCACTTATTCCATCTTCGTTCTAAAGCAGTAATGCCTTCCATAAAATGATTTCTTTCGAGGCCTGCAAAATACTCCTCTGCAGCGGCTATGACTTCATAATTTGTTGCAAATTTCTGTCCGCCCAAAAAAGTTTTGAGCTTAGGGAATATGTGGAAGTCTGATGGCGATAGATCAGGCGAATAAGGTGGGTGGGGCAGCAAATCATACTTCAATTCGTTGATTTTTGCCATAGCTTTTTGATCGTGCGTAAGCAATCGCGACACCCAACGGGCCGATAACTTTTTCATATTTAATTCCTCACTTAGGATATGATGTACCCGTTCTTTTGAGATACCTGTAGTGTCAGCTATTTCAGATAACTTCAATCGTCGATCTGCTAAAACCATATCATGTACTTCCACGACCATTTCCGGAGTCGTGACGCTTTTTGGACGTCCTGGGGGGGTTCATCTTGGACACATGTACGACCGCGTTTAAACTCAGCCACCCAGTTTTTTATTGTGGCATAAGAAGGAGCACATTCACCCAAAACATTATTTAACTCGTCATAGAGATCTTTCCCCTTCATGCCCTTCATATGAAGAAACTTTATCACCGGTCTTTGTTCAATTTTATCCATTTTGAAAACAGTTGACGAAATATAATTTCAAATGACAAAAAAACAATAAAATTTTCATGCCACCAAATTCAAATTTAGAACACAGGTGGCCAGAGATACGAATTTAAAAATGACATATATTTTTTTTATAATTTTAACTTTTTAAATAGCAGAGGCTAGTTACTTATCATCCCGCCCTCGTATGATAAGGGCTGTATTAATCATCTCCAGTCTCTAGTCTGAGAGCGATCTTGAGTACGCTTTTGCCATGTTATTTTGACTAGAATGACATTTCCAAGATTGTTCTCAAAATTAAGATCGATTCGTTTATTTTGAACCGGTCTCACAACGAATGACAATTATTGTCAATCTCAATTCTTTTATCAATGATTTTTATTAAACAATCTGTTGGCAATATATTTTAAAAGGTATTTATAATAATATACCAAATCAAAAACAATAAAATTTTAACAAAATTCGTTGATTGCAAACGAGTTTGACTCAGTACTTACCTATAGTTTTTTTAACACTTTCAGAAATTCAAGACGCCGACAATTCTTAAAAAACATATTCGTATGAAGCACGGGAACGTTGTGCGGACTAGGAACGCGGTTTGTGATCAGTGTGGGAAGGCTTTTCATGTGAGTACTATTTTTTTTTTTCACTCCGGGTCTCATGGCCCTGCCGCGTTCAACGTCTGATATGGGGGTCAGAGTACTTAATTAGCACTTTTAAAAATAAATTTGGTTAAGATTTTTATTACAATAAATAGTATCACAGTATTTAATCACTACTAATATTATAAATGCGAAAGTTTGTGAGTGTGGATGTATGTTTGTTACTCTTTCACGCAAAAACTACTGAACGGATTTGGATGAAATTTGGAACACAGATAGTTTATAACCTGAATTAACACATAGAATACTTTACTTAAGTCTACGCGGACGAAGTCGCGGGCAAAAACTAGTATTAGCATATTTCTCAGAAGCGAGTAAAATATAACAGTACTAGCTGTGCCCCGCGACTTCATCCGCGTAGTATTGGATTATTGGGTTAAAAAGTATCCTATATGTTAATCCCGGTTATAATATATCTGTGTTCCAAATTTCATCCAAATCCGTTGAGTAGTTTTTGCGTGAAGGAGTAACGAACATACATACATACATACATACATCCACACTCACAAACTTTCGCATTTATAATATTAGTAGGATAACTTATCAATATATAAGACGTTTGGACAACGGAATAAATAACAATAGTTATAAACGTGATAAAAATAAACAGGATTCCCTACTATACTATTGCGCGGATGCGTCAGCCGGGGTGACATGTGAGTACTATCAAACCAGCCGCCTCGGCGAGGGCACAAGTATACAAAAACAAAAGTAGCTTTAAGAACCCCGTGATAAGATTGAAAGTTGTCTCCATCACGGGACGCCCGGCAGATGTAAAACATGTACAAGAACAGCTACATATAGAATTTGCTATGTTAAATAAAAACAGTTAAATTATTTTTAATTTTTAATTTTGCAACAATATCGCATTGGGTCTAGCCTGTAAAGATATTTGTATGTATTGAGAAAATAAATAAATGTGTAGTGTATAGTAAGGGAGTTGAGAGCGGCGGCTTAGAGTGGGCGTGACGGCATGAGAGAGCGTCATGCCATTTGCCGTGATGGCAAACTGACCATTTTACTACCAAAGTACGCGCCTAAATGTTTCATTTTAAAAAAGTCAACCGTTTTGGTTTGGGGGCGTCCATTAATTGCGTAAAATTGGGAGGGGATCACGCTAGATCTTTCCAAATCTCACTCAGGGGGGAGGGGGGGTCTTGGCAAATATCACGTAATTATTTTTCTAGCAGAAAACTCATTCAAAACATAATTTTTGAAGAATCTCGCGAATTTTGATGATTGGGGAGGGAGTTGAAGAAAATCTTACGATATCTCACCGACGTAGCCAAGGACGCACCCTTATCTATATTTCGAGGGCACTCGAGTCAGTCGAGTTTGCATCTTATGGCGGCGCCGCGCCGCGGCGTGGCGAGAGTAACTTATTTTTTTTTTGCGTCTGCAGAGCGATTCATTTGTACGTAGTGCTAATAATTATCCGTACCATACCAAATGGGCCCTGTTTCTCAGACTAAGAAGACTCTAGCCGAGCATATGACGATTCACACGGGGGCGCGTCCGCATGCGTGCGTCGACTGCGGCGCGACCTTCGGGTTCAAAGGGGCTCTGTTCACGCACCGCAGACTCAAGCACAAGGTCAAGAGGAAGAAAGATATAGAAATGCCGTCTGGGCTCGCGGAAGAAAATTGACCTAAAAATATTACCCGTATAAAAAAAGTTTTTGAAATGATAGCCTTGTTTTATTATTATTTTTGAACCCTGAATATAACCCAAGGCCAGTATTAATAAATCGATCTCAAATCTGATACTGATCTTGCAATTGTCATTCTTAAGATATGTGACTGATATGTCAGTAGGAAATTTGATTTATAAATTATGACTAGCGGCCCGCCCCTGCTTCGCAGCGGTACATTATGGTTACATTATTGGAGTTTTAGTAAGGATCCCTATTTTTATGAAAATATAATATAGCATATGTCACCCTAGGGTATAGTGTAGATTCCCAAATGAAATAATTTTTTCAAATTTCGGAGCCTATTCAATGCAAATAATTCCTCTTTATAGTATTATAGCACATACGTACTCTTTATAAATATGCGCTTATCAGATACATTTGATATAGTTTTTGGCGTAATGCTTTAAGAGGCGTCGGCTAAAAAAAACGAACAGTGTCAATCAAATTGACAGCTGAAGTTCTTTACGAGTCAAGTGACTGTCAGTTGTCCATTATCTCTGTATTCTCTGTTTATTTACGTAAATATATCTTTGTTTATCTACTAAGAATGGCTGAAAAATCAGAAGAGGACCTCTTACCACATCATGTTCAGCAATCTCTCTGCACAACGCGTCTGCCATACAGACAGGGTAGGAAGTTAACCGCGGTTAAAGTGAGTTTTAATATTCATCTTTGATTGGGAGCATTTGTGTTAAATATTCCTTGATATTATTTACTTTCAAATAGCGAAATACTTAGTCCTGATGCTTTATAAAGTTTGTTTCCCGTGTTGTGGAAGATGTTTTTTTTTGACAAGTAGTTATAAAATCACAATTGAAAAAACACTTGATAAATTTCACTGGCTACCTATTTTTCCAATAATATTAAAGAACAATGGATTCATATAGAATGAAAATGTATAACATATGATGCAGACTAGGGACCTAGACTATGTGTAATAATTAAAATATTTATATCAATTTTATTTGCAGGTCTACACCATAAACAATGAATCGAAACATCTCCTAATCTTCGAGGTGCCATCTCTCAACCTTCGACAAGAAACCAAAGCGCTGTTCCTTAAATTTGGTAAACTCACCCATTTTAATATTACCAAACACCCTTCAGAGCAGTTTACAGAAACTTACCATGCTATTTACGAGGACATATCATCAGCTCGGCTAGCCAAAAGAATGTTGGACACTAAGAACTTTTACGGAGGCAGTTTGCACGTCTGCTATGCTCCGGAGTTAGAAAACATTGACGACACAAGACAAAAACTGTTGCTACGTCAAAAAAATGTGATTGCCAGGCTCAAAAATTTACAAAATGATGTTAAAATTCAAATTTCGTGTAATCAAAGTACTTTTAATGAAATTAAAAGTGTTGAACTTCCTGAAAACACTAATAAACTGTATATGGGTGATGTTAATAGTATTAGTTTAGGAAAAAGGAAAGCTAAAGATAAGAAATTGGTGAAAAAACTTAAAAATACTGGCAACAAATCTGTTACAGAAAAAGAAACAAATTATTTCAAAATTGGAACATTGAAATCAAACACATTTTTAAGCACAGTTCATTATAATGCAAATTTAAACAATATAGACATACCAAATGATTTTAAAAATGGAAACCTGAACACAGATGGAAAATTTTGCACAGATAACATAAGGCCTGATTCCATCAATGTTATAGATTTCACATCAGCTGAAACTGAAACACTGACAAATATAAATGAAGCATTAAACTATAATAAATTCGGTACAGAGATTATCAAAAAGGTGCCTTGCAAGCCTGTTAATAGAATTCAATTCAATTTAAATAAAAAACCCTGATAATACTGTTTTTTTTAATATCCTTACCGCTAAGTGACATGATTAAATATAGGAACAATTCTATGTTAACAATAAAAAAATATTCCTTATACTATAAAACAATTTAAAGTACACACATAAAAAAAAATCACCCCTCAAGCTTGGATATATATAGCGTTTACGAAAATTGAGCTATTTTATTGGCTGATTGTTAAACGTTTTTAATCGGAAATGGATTCAGATACTTTCAACGTATGTTGCCAAATTAAAATTGATTTGGAAACATATTTGAATTTTAGTAAACGAATACGTACTACGGTTACTAACAGTGTAATAATTAAGGTGAAGGCGCCTGTCCAGCCCGCGAAATTCAAAATTTTCGAGTATTTTTATAGTGTCTCCAAAATCTGAAAACATTTAAGACAACATTTTGTGATTTGCGACAAACACAGTATGCAGTGCGTTTATTAATACATTTATTTTACTCTAAATATTATCACGGTGGATATGATACTAGTAAATCACTAAATATACAAAAATTGCCAGATTATCTGGATAGCTGTCGTTCTTGAAATGTTTTGGAGTAAGTTGGATATATTAATAAATGCACTGCACACGGTCTTTTTCGCGAATTACAAAATGTGCCTTTTATTATTGTCAGATTTTGAAAATTTTCTAAAAAACCTCAAAAAATTTGAACTTCGCGGGCTAGATGGGCGCTTTAGCCTTAACATAATAGTTTTAAAGATGTCTAAAATACAATCGTTTAAAGATTCCGATATCGATTCGAAAAATTTAATACACTCCCTATGAATTGATTAGTTTCGTGTTATCTGTGATCGGCTATGCCTCCTCTTGATACTCTTCAGCCACTTCTTCTTGTTCATCGAATTCTCCGTCATCTACTCCCACCTCCTATAAAAAGTCAAAAATCCATTAATGTCTAAATGTCTAATAGTGTATGTTATGTATTACCTAAATGTTATGTAAGTATTCTAAATACGATTAAGACGTACAACTATTATACTAATATACCTTTACATATTAAAATAAAGACATGCCTGAAAAATTATTGTACCACCAAGGTCCCTGATCATGTCAGGGGAAAAGCGGCAGACTGTGCACACAGATGCAGTCACAAAAAAAAGTCTAATAGTGGTAGTGCCAGGCTGTAGCCAATTAACTTCAGTTTATATACGGGCTGGCTCCGACACAGAATGGATCACGAATTTATGAAATGGCCGCTGAATGATGGCCGACGACTGTCAGTCTCAAAAGTGCTTATACCCAGGGCCGATAAACTAACTATAAAAAAAAACCAACGACTGTCGCTCGATTCCACTCGCAAGACGTCACAACTGACGTATCGTGCAAATGAATAGGTTAGTTTGACAGTTTTTCGATAGGAGAACTGTCAAAAGTGACGTATTACTATGAAGGTGTCCAGTGTCTACGTAGGCGCAGCGCCTTACCTCATACTGCTGGTACTCTGACACTAGATCGTTCATATTGCTCTCGGCTTCCGTGAACTCCATTTCGTCCATCCCCTCGCCAGTGTACCAGTGCAAGAACGCCTGGAAAAAGCAATGGCACTAATACTAAAGTTCTGAAAATATACTATAAATACCATTTTTGTTATGTTTTAGCGAGACTGTCTGTTTTAATTAGTTTAATGTTCAAATTTATAACCTTATTATTAGTTTAAAAATTCTAAAATCATAATGTTATTTTTTCGACGCACATCTTCATCCCCTATTTTATTGTTAGGTACTAGGGGTAGGTACACTAAATGCCGTTCCGGTGTATAAAAGGTTTAATTCGCTCTCCACAAACTTGACAAATACACAGTACTACACTAGTTCACTATCACTAGTTACATACAACAAACACTGTTCCGAATCACTTAGCAGTCACACAGTATTCCAATATAATCGCCTAGGTCACTGGTATATCACTCTTCGTTCGCTTACTTAAGTTCCGTACACTGTCGCTTCCAAGAAGTAACTAACTCCCTGCCCGTCGTCAACACCTTATATACGGAATAAAGATGCGAGCTGGTATTTTCCTGAACTTTCTCGGTAGGTATGTAGGTAATAATAATCGGAATCGAACGATCTCGAGACCCATTGTCGGCTTCCCTTTGTATTCGTTCGCGAGTAGGTATTCGCAGTCGTCGCCGCGCCGATAGCGCGTTCACTTTATACCTACATACCTACAGTCTCGAACATTCAACTTTTAGAGATCCTTCGTAATTATTCGATGGGGTTCATCTAGAATAACAATGCGTTTTTGTATCAAGCTGATAAAATAAGGATCCTTCGAGGTATTTGACCAAGTAGTTTCTAGGTCGCAACATTACCCCCCTCTTAGTCATGCTCGTCCCGAGCATCATTTGTTCCGTGATACCGAGCCAATCTGTCCACATGGACTACCTTTGGCTTTCCTCGAAGTCCCTTCTTAATGCGATAGGTCACATCGTTGATCCTCGTAATAACTGTATAAGGTCCTTCCCAGCGAGCCTGAAGTTTCGGGGACTTCCTTTTTCTGCGAAGAGGATTGTGGAGCCACACCAGTGTTCCTTCTTCAAAACCGTTGGTGCACACACTTCGGTCGTACCGGCTCTCCATCTTTCCCCTGCTCGTTGTCTGCCGTCCTTTCACTGACGCACATACAGTGCATTTACGGCACCAGTCCTCGACTTCTTTCCGATAACACAGCCAATAAAACCGCTGTCGCACCTTAACCAGGGTTTTCTTGAATCCAAGATGCCCACCAGAAACACCATCGTGTATGTGCCGTAGAAGAGGGGTCACCTTACTCCGCGGCACTATCACCTGCATGGTTATTTCTTTGCCGTCCTTCGATTCCCATTTCCTATACAGTACTTCATCTTCCAGAGCCAAACTGTCCCATTGAGCCCAATAACCTTTTGTAGTTGAACTATAGGCGGACACGTCACTCCATTGGGGCCTGTTTCCCCTCCGTTTCCAGTGCAGTATAGGTTGTAGATCATCATCTGCTTCCTGCGCCTTCTTCATACTGACTCCGGTCCATTCATCGTCAGTTCTATGAGTCCTTATGAGCTTGACCTCTTCCCGGACTTCCTTCCTCTGACGATAAATATTACACGGGCGCGATCCTCGTAAACAGACTTCTTGATCAGGAAATCTTAGCACCTCTTTGGCTACATCCACTTCACACATCTGATTCTTCAAGAAATCCAGTCCCAAAATGCAATCATTAGTAATACTTGCAATTAACACTGACTGACGGTATACCCGGTTGCCAATTCTTAACTTGACATCTGTCTCACCGAGGATGGAAACTGGCTGACCAGTGGCTGTCTGCAGACGACACGATGGCGATCGCTTTTCCCACATTATAGTGCGTTTCAGTAGCTCTGGTTTCACAATTGTACGCGATGCTCCTGTATCCACAGTTAAGCCGCAAGGTTGGTCGTTCAAGGTGGCCTCGACGATCAGACTATTCCCATTGCAAACTTGCGTGATGGTAACGGTCGGCGCCATTACTTGACCTTGGGTTTCAGACTCGTCTGTGACCCTTCTCTTCTTCGAAGGACATTCCAGGCGAATATGTCCCTTACCACCACAACCATAGCAAGTTGGGACAAACCGAGGCTTCCTTTCCTCTTTCACAACCTCCTTAACCTCTCTGACCTCATTTAATTTCGTATCCTGCCGAACAGCTTCCACCTCGAGAGCATGAGCCAGTGCGTTCTTCATGGTTTGGTGGTGTCCCAGCCGTACAAAGGTCCTGACTTCCGTTTCTCGAATGCCATTTATAAATAACTCCAGCAGGTTCTCTTCAATCATCACTGGTTTGGATGAGTATGCACGTCGCACCAGCCTCTCCACTTCCAATGCCCATTGTTGTAGACTTTCACCAGGCTTTTGTTTTCTCTCGTGGAGCTGCGCTCGATAAACATGTTCCAGGTGTTTCTCACCGTAGCGTGTGTCCAGTGCATCCATCAGAGTCTCCAGCGTCTTTCCTTCAGGCGGTAGATTTTCCAGTACCATTAAAGCATCTCCCCGTAAGGCCAGCGCCCGGGCCGCAAAGGACTGCTCGCTGCTCCAGGAATTTCCTACTGCAAGTATCTCAAACTGGTACTTGAAAGCTGTCCACGAGGTAGTCCCATCAAAGCGCGGGAGATCGAGCTTTGTGGCTGATGGTGAAGTTACTGAAATAGGTCCTTGAGTCTTCAGCCTCATCACTTCCTTATTCATTACCTCCAAGCGGCTTTCGGAGGTCTCAGTCTTCAGGGTTACCTCCTTATTAAGCACATGCAGGCGGTCTTCGAGGGTCCCAGTTTTTACATTAACTTCTTCGTTCAGCACCTGCACGCGATCTTCGAGGGTCTTTACTTTCGCACTTAAGATGGTGTTACCTGTGTCTATTTTACTTAAGACAGCCTCCTGGTTGGCTTCCATTATCTCTTTAATTTCCCGCCGGTTCGACTCTTGTTTGGCCTCCTGATTGGCTTCCAGTGCATGCATCAGTTGTTTAAATTCCTGCCGGGTAGCCTCTTGGTGGGTCTGGATCATCTCTTTGAACTCTTGATTGGCCTTGAGCATTTGCTGCATGGAGGCCAGCAACGCTGCCATGTTTATTTCCGATGAGCTTCCTGCCGGTGTTGCCTCAGCTCCCGTTGAAACACCGGCATCAACTTGACGCTCTTCCTCTTCACGGCTACGCTGACGTGCAGCATCCATCTCCACTTGACGTCTGGTTCGTGGAGTACGCCCTTCTTCCTCTCGCGGTAGTAACGGCATCCCACTTCTGACACCAATTGTTATGTACTAGGGGTAGGTACACTAAATGCCGTTCCGGTGTATAAAAGGTTTAATTCGCTCTCCACAAACTTGACAAATACACAGTACTACACTAGTTCACTATCACTAGTTACATACAACAAACACTGTTCCGAATCACTTAGCAGTCACACAGTATTCCAATATAATCGCCTAGGTCACTGGTATATCACTCTTCGTTCGCTTACTTAAGTTCCGTACACTGTCGCTTCCAAGAAGTAACTAACTCGCTGCCCGTCGTCAACACCTTATATACGGAATAAAGATGCGAGCTGGTATTTTCCTGAACTTTCTCGGTAGGTATGTAGGTAATAATAATCGGAATCGAACGATCTCGAGACCCATTGTCGGCTTCCCTTTGTATTCGTTCGCGAGTAGGTATTCGCAGTCGTCGCCGCGCCGATCGTTCACTTTATACCTACATACCTACAGTCTCGAACATTCAACTTTTAGAGATCCTTCGTAATTATTCGATGGGGTTCATCTAGAATAACAATGCGTTTTTGTATCAAGCTGATAAAATAAGGATCCTTCGAGGTATTTGACCAAGTAGTTTCTAGGTCGCAACATTATTTATCAATGTTGCAAGTTCGATTTCTATCGAGGCAGAATTTGGAATTTACTATAGTCTGGGTGACGCTGGGGTCGTTCCTATTCCATTGTATGGTATCCACAGTACAATGGGTGCCTTAATTTCGGACCATAGGTACAGTTCGTGTTTGGCCGTAAGTATTCATTAATCAATCTCAAGTGTGAGAGAGCTATTGAGAACTTTTTATACATGTAATTTTGTGCCGGTATGACGGAAGAATGACATTTCGAAGATCGCACTCAGTATTGAGATAGATTTATTAATATCAAACTAAATTATGTATAATATTCAACCGTACAATCCAACTTAAAAATTTTTAGATAAAAAAAAGCCTCACCTACCGACCATCAGTCACATAAAACTCTGTTGTTGGCAAAATCATCGACTACCTAACGATGAAAGCCATATTTTAAAAAAAGAAGAAGAAGATTTATTAATATCAGTCTTATTCCCACTAATAATTATGAAAGAAAGAGCAATTCGTCTCAATATAATCCATGACGAAAGTCTTGCCTTGGTGTGCTGATGAGAACTGACCTTTCTTCTGAACATGACAGTGAACTGCTCAGAGATACGCTTGAATATCTCCTGTATTGCTGTGGTGTTGCCCACGAACGTGGCCGCCATCTTGAGCCCGCGCGGGGGCACGTCGCACACGGCCACTTTGACATTGTTCGGGATCCATTCGACGAAGTAACTGAGAAAAGGATAGATTAATAATCCTCTCATTATTGAACACAGATGTAGATTTACATAGATAACGAAAATGCATGTACTTCGCGTGTACGAAACCCCGACCAAGCGTCAAGGTTGGTCGCCGCTAACTTACAGTCCGCGCGACTACAGATTAAAAAAATATGAGTATGAGCGTTATCTCGCTCTTTCACTCGAGAGAATCGTAGCGGGAGGAAGGGCATCGGCGGCATCGGTGTCTTTGAATCGGTTTGGATTTCCCGTCACTAATGACGTCACAGTAGGTGTTAAAAATTCGGTACACTTGGTTTCAATAAAAATCGTGATACTTGCGTTCTCTATGTAAATCTATATTTGTGTTATTGAAGCAACAAGAGTAGAAGGCTGTCTCTGTCTTGTCTTGAGGGATTAGTCTCGGTGTGTTCGCTGGAGACCACTGTAGATCCTAGCACCGGGTCTAGCCCATGGGTGCAGTCAATACCCTGGCGCCCTCTTGGCCATGGCCTTTCTGAGTTCCGGGAGTAACGGAAGCTCTTTAGAGGCGTCGCCCCCTAAGACCCTGCGTCCGTGGACGCCGCACACCCCGCACCATAGGTAAAACTGGCACTGATAGATCCTGGGTTACAGGAGTCACAATGGGAGTGTGTTGCCGGCTTATATTCTGTTGCTGTTCCTGAGAATGTACACCATCTTTTACTCATTGAAAAGAACCCAGTAACCATTGACTATCTTGCCGGATCTTCTCAGTGGAAGCAACTTTCGGAACCGGTGGTAGATTCTGACTATTCATAAGTGCTTTGTTGTCGTATGTGAATAAAAACAATGTGAGTTGTTTGTGTTTGACCTAGTCCCCCTTTTTACCTGGAATTCTTATCCTGAACAGTCAGCATCTGTTCGTCCACCTCCTTCATGGACATTCTGCCTCGGAATATGGCGGCGACAGTCAGGTACCGTCCGTGGCGCGGGTCGCACGCCGCCATCATGTTGATGGGACTGAACATCTGCTGTGTCAGCTCCGGCACGGTCAGCGCGCGGTAGCCCTGGCTGTTGCGGGCTGTGAGGGGGGCGAAGCCTGGGGGAGTAGCAGAATGGTTAGGGGCGTTTGGTGTGCTCTTGAAATTACATTGTTACCTTCCTTGCAGGGATTGGAAACCGGTTTATTAGACATTTCCAAGTTTGGGAACAAACTTGAGATCATGAATCAATGATTAGACGTTATTTAGGGTTTGGCTGAAAATCAGCGCTGGGGAGTCTCGTTCTTGTCCAGCACATGCTGAGCCATTACCTTTCGGCACAGTTCGCGCTGGATGTGTGTGTTTCGAATGCATGTTTCTTTCTTTCTTTCTTTCATCCTCGTAATTAAATGGTAATACCCTCACGGTCTTAATCCCCCTCATAGTGAGGGGAAGCCCTTGCCCAAAGTGGGATGTCAAAAGGACTAAATGATGATTATTTATACGCTCACGAACCGGGCATGAAGAAATGTAGTCTCGGGAAGGGC
This sequence comes from Notodonta dromedarius, assembly GCA_905147325.1. Classification (NCBI taxonomy): domain Eukaryota; kingdom Metazoa; phylum Arthropoda; class Insecta; order Lepidoptera; family Notodontidae; genus Notodonta; species Notodonta dromedarius. The sequence continues at coordinate 3,350,728 of LR990187.1, forward strand.
ACCATGTTTACGGCCAGCTTGCGGAGGTCCGCGTTCAGCTGTCCCGGGAACCGTAGGCACGTGGTCACCCCGGACATGGTGAGCTGTGCGAACATCACGCTGGACTTAACAGTAGTCTTCAAACGGTACGAGTTCACTCTCGATTCAACATGTCAATTGACAACTTTGACCCATCCGATTGTAAGTCAAATCGTGCCGTTTGGAGACCACCACGACTAACGAGGAAGTGATTCGAAAATGAATATCGGCGGCACTCTGTACCCAGATACTTATCTGTACCGGTGGTAGATTTAGATTCTGACTTGTCATGAGTGCTATTTTGGCCTTCATTGATAAAAAGATTTTGAATAGATTTAACTTTGTTTATAACGTTTATGATTGACCCTTTTGATCAGTGGGTATCATAAAAATACAGTTTGTATTTCTTCCGAATATCATCAATTCGATTCTTGTTTCAAGCAAGTAGTTTATTAAAAATCTTTCAATGCAGTACCTGGTACCTGCGGTACCCTGTAGACTACTAGGTACCTTGACAACATGACATAATTCTCTCCATCCAAAGGTTGTCTGGAAGAGATCGCAGTCTGCGATAAGACCGCCTAATGTACACTATTGTTTTTTTTATGTTATCATTACATAGTATAAAACAAAGTCGCTTCCCGCTGTCTGTATGTCCCTATGTATGCTTAAATCTTTAAAACTACGCAACGGATTTCGATGGGGGTTTTTTTAATCGATAGAGTGATTCAAGAGGAAGGTTTATATGTATAATTCATGCATAATATAGTGAAGAAACACCGATAATTTATTGCACCCGTGCGAAGCCGGGGCGGGTCGCTAGTTAGATATATTCCGAACTTTAGTGTGCAATAAGGAGTTATTATATTCTATTCTACCCACTTTCCCTCCAGCCTCTATTATTTCTTCACCCTCTATAGTACAGATGAAAGAACAGATTTCTTTATAAACTAATTTCAGTCTTGAAGGAAGAAAAGAAACTCACGGAAACCAAATGGTTCAAGTCCCCATAGGTTGGTGACGACAGCCGGAGCGTCCGAAAGCAGATGTCGTAAAGAGCTTCGTTGTCGATGCAGAATGTTTCATCAGTGTTCTCGACTAGCTGGTGCACGGACAGAGTCGCATTGTACGGCTCCACCACGGTGTCTGACACCTGGAATACGAACCTACTATTTTAGGTTCAGCAGTGAAGCTGTGATAGCTGACTGGTTAAGCACGCGTCTTGAGGGCACAAGGTCTTGGGTTCAAACCCAACCCTGGGTTTTTCGAAATCTATGTGCGAATCTTAATTTCATTATGATTATCAATTGTGTACGGTGAAGGAAAATATCGTAAGGAAACCTGGAAAAACTTTTCGAAAGACATGTGAAATCCGCCAACCCGCACTGGGCCAGCGTGGTGTACTATGTCCTGAATCCTCCTCGTAGTGAGGGCATGATGACGTCGAATCGTCTCATTTCACCATCGATGGAAGCTCGAAGGTGTAAATTTATTTATAAAACAAGCGTGCATCCCGCCCTGAAACCCAACTCTGTTAACCACCCAAAACCGACGTATCGCGTAAATTAACAATTATTGAAATACTAATTAATAACTGAAGACGTTACTTTTGACAGTTTTCCTATTGAAAAACTGTCAAAAGTGACGTCTTCAGTCGAGTGACAGTCGTTAACAGAGTTGGGCCCCTGGTGTTAAATAGTTACCGTAGCCTATGGAGCTTGCAATACCTAAGTCTTTGTTCGCACGTTACCGAGCTGAATAGGAATGGGACATAGATAAGGGAACAGAGGGGGTTGGTCCTGGGACTCTCCACTCACCGTACGAATCGCAGCTATAACAGCGACGTCGATCTTCTGTGAGAGGATGGTATTACTCCGGAGCCAGCCCGTATACGAGCTGTTGTCAATCGGCTATAGCTTGGCTCGACAACCGATGATGAAGCATGTTTGACCCTTGGCCCCCTCCCCTTTACGCTTGCCTCCTACGCCCCCCCTGTTCACCCTAAACAATATCTAAGCTACGACCTTGGTTGGGGTTTCAAAAGAAACTCACCTTAGGCGAAGGCATAACGCTAAATGTGTTGACAATCCTGTCTGGGTACTCCTCGCGGAGCTTGCTCAGCAGCAGGGTGCCCAGCCCGGAGCCAGTTCCTCCACCCAGCGAGTGGGTAAGCTGGAACCCTGGAGGCAGTAGGTACATTGGTTGTCAAGATTATGGGGTTATAAATACGAATTGGATTGCCAGTGTAAAGATGTCACACAATTTCTACTTAACAAATAATAATTAGCCTTTTTAATGTCCCACTCTTAGGCACGTACACTCCTCAATACGAGGGGGATTCAGGTCATAATCCACCACAATGGCGTAGTGCGTTAAAACAAGTATTTCAAGAGATAAATGATGTCCTCACAAGCTAAAAATCATGCATTCAGAGACGGTAGATACTTTGTTATAATTAGAATGGAACAAGCCAAATGATACCTTGTAAGCAGTCACAGGGCTCAGCCTCCTTCCTCACGACGTCCATGACAGAGTCCACAAGCTCTGCCCCTTCAGTGTAATGCCCCTTAGCCCAATTGTTTCCTGAAACAGTTTATCTTTGAATAATACATTTTATGATCTCATCACAAAAATGTCCAACAGATACCCATTATTACACCTATAAATGTGAAATCTGTATATTTGTTGCGTTTTCACGCCTAAACCGCTGAACCAAGTTTGACGCATTTTGGTATAGAGACACATTAGACCTTGGAGAAGGACATAGGCTACCCATTGTCGCGGAAATAAATCTTGAAGGGGTAAAATAGGGGATGGAAGTTTGTATGTAAATTCCACGTGGACGAAGCCTCTGGCAAAAGCTTGTACATACCAGCTCCACTCTGTCCAAACACGTAGTTGTCGGGGCGGAACAGCTGCCCATACGTGGCAGACTTGATGGCGTCCATGGTGCCTGGTTCCAGGTCTACCAGCACCGCGCGGGGCACGAACCTTTTGCCTGAGAAGTAAAGTGGGACAGATTTTTTCCGTTTCCAGCAAGTGTAGGCAGACTAGTGTTGATCGTGTGGCAACGAACACGAGTCGTATATCGATTGTCTATCGATAGGTTGCCAATACTATCGTAACTTTGAAAAATGAAATGTATTAACAATATCGATAGCCGATCGCTTGATACCAGTAGTATTGATAATATAGATAGTATCGCTATAATAGCGCGTATTGTCTAGCCATAATATCGGCACAGGATTACAATAAAACACACTATAATGGATAAGTACATTTGACAGTGTGAAAAATAAATAAATAAATATTGTGAATTTTGAATAAACCGGTGTGAGGCGTAAATTGAACCTGCATACCTTAAGTTCTAAAATGTGCTGTCGACCACTGAGCCATCATTGATTTTTATTCGCACGGGTGCAATAAATTATCAGTGTTTCTCTACTATATTATGCATGTATTATACATATAAACCTTCCTCTTGAATTACTCTATTTATTAAAACAAACCGCATAAAAAACCGTTGCGTAGTTTTACAGATCTAAGCATACATAGGGACAGACAGACAGCGGGAAGCGACTTTGTTTTATACAATGCAGTGAAGTGCGATGGTAATGGTAGGTACCTGTGGGCACTGGTCAGCTCGTTTCACGAAGACGCGTGTATTATTGCAAATTGACCCATATGCGAGGGTAAGAAGAGTCACAACACTCGTGTTCGTGTAAAAAACGAACTCGCTCTGTAAATTATATACCGTGAAGGTAGTCACAAAGCGGTACATAGGTACATGTCGCCGCAGTGTGCGGCCAAGCGCACAATCAAGTAAGTAACCTACCTACTTTGCTACCTTCCTTACATAATGTTTTCAAAGGTCCGAAATAATACTTAGAGGTTTGGACGAGCATACAGAGTGTAAGAGGCATCGTAACGAAAAATGACATCATGGATTCAACTCATGATTCTGGAGTTGGAATTTTCCGTCCATATTTTCATGAAAAATGCTCAAAATTTTTGATTTTGGTCCGTTTCATAAATCGATCTTACTTAAGTCTGAAAACGATCTTGGAAATGTCATTCTTATGTCATACCAGTATAAAATGGCATGTCAAAAGCGTACTCAAAATTGCTCTCAGATTTGAGTCTTTATCATGAAATCTCTTGCTTGACTGCAGCGAAAATCTACGCGCTTGACGCTGGCTTCGCTCAATGACTCAAACTCAAAATTGTTTTCATTCACGTAAGCCAACAGAGCATTTATGAATAGTCAAAATCTACCACCGGTTCGGAATGCCGCTTCCACAGAGATGATCCGGCAAGAAACTCAATGGTTACTCTTTTCAATGAATAAAAGATGGTGTACATTCTCATATAACTCTACACTCTCAGTCTTAAGTTATCTTATAATCAGATCCTCTAATTCAAACATACCATCGGAAGCCTCATTATAGTAGACTTGTATCCTCTCCAGCTGTAAGTCGCTATCGCCCTGATAGTACCCAGTGGTGTCGATTCCATGTTCGTCAGATATTATCTCCCAGAACTGAAAAATAAGTGTTAATTTACAAACTGACCGAGCGAACGTTGCCCGCGCACTGTTCATGGTTTACATTGCACTGACAAAAAAATAAATAACGAAAGTTCTTAAACGATTTCTGTAGTTATTATAAGATATCCTTTTTACATATTTTTTTACGAAATACCTATATTGTAAGGCACAGCAATCATGCGCAAAACGTTCAGTAAAAAATACTTAAAAGGATAGCTACAGATAGATAGCCTAAAAGGTACCTAACTACTAGGAACTATATATCTTTTTTATAGCATTTTGGTGTCTTTAAATGCAAATAAAAGCCGGCAATAGCTTAACGGTTAGACGGGCCCTCTTCGCCACTTATGAGTCGCGGGTTCGAACCCTAAACTTGTCATTTAATGATTAAACTATTGACGTGCGTGAGTCTACTTTCTCCCAGTAGGTACAAGCATCTTTAAAGCCTCGTCCACAGACTTGTTAAATTACTTCGCAAATCCTCAGTTTATTTCCAATATATTCCGCAATGTGACCATTCCCATTTCCGAATTTTTGTAGACTCGAAGAAAAAAAACTTAAAAAAAATGGAAATGTTTTTTCAGAAAAAGTATGTTCGTAAGTGTAGGTACTAAGCCGGTATGTAGGTACATAAAATAATAATAAAATGTATTCTACAACACAGGGCATGCAACACCGCGGTTCTATATTGTTAGTTAGTCTCCTATTTTAGCACGAAAACTCATACGTAGAAGAACCGTGTCAGTAATTAAAAATAGATTTTTGTCGTTTAATTAATATTATAATCGATAATAATATTATGTTATATGGAGTTCTGTTGGCTCGCACCTTGGATCCGATCTGGTTTCCGCACTGGCCCGCTTGCAAATGCACTATTTCTCGCATTTTAAACTAGTTATTTCACGTGAAAATACACTCGATTCGTAAGACTGCGTCTGTACTGTACTATTTTAAGAACTGCCGTCTATAGACACGTGGGATGGTTTATAGCGCTAATTTTATAATTATATCATTTATAATGAGCTTAGCATTATTCAACAAGCTTGTATCCAACTGATTTCTATATGATTTATGAGAAATCATTGCTGGAAAATCATAATAGATTGGAAAGTGGTGAAAATTGTTCACATAATTGAGTATAGCGACATCTATTAAAATAATGTGAACTAGTTAATTTTCACGGATTATCAACATTTCGTTTTGTGTTGTTCATGGAAAATAATATTAAAAACAGTGATAAAACCGAATTAATTAATTAAACGCAAAATGATTTATATTTGATAAAATGCTTCGTATTCGTAGAATGAAACGTAAAATAAAGACTCCAATTATGTTGGTGATGTATTCGAACTAAGGCTATAAATATCGACAGAGATTCGCCAAGAATGTGATAAGCAGCTACCGGATTGGATAAATTATTTCAGTGCTACCAACTGTGTGTATATCAAGATAATTTAATATTATTATTTTTTTTTAGTTTATGGCTTCCATCGTAGTATAGCTGTCACTCACAGACGATTTGACAGCGAGCAAAGCAGACGTCATATTATATTTGTGTCAAATAATTCATAATAAATTTGCATGAAATGTCCCTTAAAAAATATAATATCTATAATAAATTTGTGTTAATTTGCTTGTAATTAACATTTTAAGACACACGTGTAAAGTGCTTTCGTGTGCATGCGTCCGAAAATGGGTCTATAAATCCGTCATGTCGTTCGAAAATATTTGCCGTGAGGGTAAAAGCCATTTTATAATAGTAAGCATAAAATTCTTTTGTGCGGCTGATAAAGTTATGACGTGTTAAGTGTGCATTGCAAGGATTACACGCGCTGTTACTAATCGGCAGGTGAGTGTGAATAGTATTTTCAAGAATTAACAAATAATTATATCAAATACTAGTGTTATATACACAATGAACCAATATATTTTAATTCAGATTTTGTTACCGGTATTAGGTATAAAGAATTGCAACATTATTTGTAGAATCATGATAATAGATCACGCATAATAGTTACCATTACCGGGGCTTGTGCATTATTTTGTCCAGTTTCCACTTGAGATCAGTGAGATACCTGATTGGCTTCATCGCCTTACACACAGTTTGTATGAACTCCATACAAATTCCAAACCGCCCGACTAACACACCAACTGTATGGTCCCAAAATATGCAACGCTTGTACTATGTATTCTATTCAATAGTCAACTGACCTATCATAACCACAGTTAAATATTTCCAATCTGTACCAAAAAAATCTCTTTCAGACCAAAAATGGAGGAGGTAAAACCGGAACTGCCCCCCTCAGAGCCTCCAGTCATGAAGTTCATCAGTGTGAACAGCGAGGTACTGACAGAGGAACAGCGGGAGATGTACGAGTCCGTCCTCTCCACATGGAAGCCCGTCATGTTCCCAAAACGGGAGAAACAATACATCTGCCAGAGATGCAGTAAAGAGTTTAAGAACTACCAGAATTTGTATCTGCACACAACTAGAGTGCATTCGTCTGAAGAATCCGCCGTCATCTGCAACATATGCGACAAGACATTCAAAAATAAACACTATTTGTACATGCATAGAATGAACAAGCATTACTCGGAGCTCGAGAAGTGTTATTGCCAGTTTTGTCTGCAAGAGTTTCGTACGCGACGTGCATTGCATATGCACATCAAACGGGTGCACCCGGACACACTCCCAGAAATCAAATGTCACGAGTGCGGAAAAGAATTCTCTGTACCGTACAAACTGAAATATCACATTGAAGCCTGTCACCGAAATGACAGAGAGAAATTCCAATGTCACCTCTGTCATAAATTGTACAAGAACACGTTAAATCTGAACAGACACTTACATTTCCAACACACGCCCGTGGAGCGACACCCTTGCGTGTTTTGCAATATGACTTTTAAATCCCGCCATCATATGAAGAGACACGTATTGAACATTCACCCGCCTTTAGAGTCCAAAGTCCAGTGTCCGGAGTGTCAAAAGGAGTTTAAGAACGATCAGTACTTGAAAGAACATATGCAGGTTCACTCCTCTCTGGATTCCAAAGTCAAATGCGATTTGTGTGACAAATTCTTCCATTCTGCTGTGCGTCTGAAGAAACATAAGAAAATTGTGCATCCCACCAAACCAAAACTGAGATGTGAGAAGTGTGACAAGGAGTTTGCGCACGCGCACTACCTGAGAAGGCACAATAACGCTGTGCATCTAGAAATAGAGGAAACAAACTACCCTCACAGCTGTGAACAGTGCGGGAAGAAATTCAAACTGCTGAAGTACTTGAATAATCATTTGCAAAGACACGAGCAACAGCATTTGAAGAGGGTCTCCCAGATGGTGAACACGGTGATGGGGGATGAGAAGAACGGTCCGCTGAAGAAGCGAGGAAGACCGAAGAAGATAAAACCTGAGATTGAGTTCATTAAGTGCGAGCCGGTCTCCAGTTCTGAGTCGGAGACGGACACTGAGAGTGACTCAGAATAACCACTTTGTGACAGTTCTACTGATAAGACCTAAATAAAATTAAAATAGCCTTTATTCTCAGATCTTACTTATGACATATTATGACTACTTAACAGTACTAATATCAAATCCTAATTTACTACATTATATAATTTCAATCATCATATATCAATAGCAAGAGGTGTACATGGAGCATCCTAACTAAAGTTTGGTATCCCAGACATGTAACAAGAAAAAGAGGAAGACCAACAATCAGATGGAGAGATGAATTAGAAATATTGGAAGAAAAACTGTGTACACATTCTGCACACTTTAAAAAAGTATGGAAGAAGAAAGGGGCAGGCCTTTTCTCAATAGTAGGATGAAGTATTGATGAAAATAAGAAACAAATGAAACAGAGCACCAAAGAAATTGGCTCAAATACTTGAATAATTTCACTGTCTATAACACCAGCACCCGTTACTACATCAGGTTATCCACACCAGGCATGGGGCTCCTCTGACTTTTCTGCGCCATCCTCTCCTTCCTCTTTCCTTATCTGGAGTACCAAGATATGATTCACTCGATTTGCCTTTAGAAGACTTTGCAAATTGCCCAAACTATTTAAGCCTCTTGGATCTTCCATGAGACATTTAGTTGTTGGTCTCCACTTTTTCTTCAGATCTGAACTAGGTCAGTTTTAGGCATACATTAATGAATCGGTCTCAAGTCTGGCAGCGATCTTGAGTACGCTTGTGACATGTCATTATGTCCTGGTATGACATAAGAATGACATTTCCGAGATCAATCTCAGACTTGATATTAATTTATTACCGTTATTTACACCTTCGTCGCTAAGTAATGCTTGGTCGGGTAATTACCATATAGATATGATTTGCTTAACGACACGGCACGCTATATATAATAGTTCGGGCGTAGAAGATTCTGGTATCGTGTTTCAAGCTTCTATGAAAATGTCGTCAATGTATAGAGTATTGCATTCAGTGCCATGTGTTCTTCTTCTTTCTTCTGCGGGCAGTTTCCACAAATCGACGACTGTTGCGCCTGTTTTGTGTGTTGGAGGGTGGTGAGCCGGTCACTCCAGCCATCCAAGCTCAGCCAGGAAGTTCCTCAGCTTCTTAATGTCACTGAAGACTTCCTTAAGGCTACCCGGTGTGCCCAGGTAGCTTGCCCGGTATGTGGCTACTCCGCTGCATTTCAGCAGGACGTGAGCAGCTGTTTCTTCCGCCTCCATGCAGGCTCTGCATAGGGGGCTGTCCGTGATACCTAAGTTATAAAGGTGTCTGTTAAAGTTGCCGTGCCCTGTCAGTGCCATCTGTTGTCGGGCTATGTGAATGTGATTTAACTTGCAGCATGATGTGCCAATTCTGTGGGTACACAAACTAGTATTGCTGTCCTTTTTATGATACAAATATATGAGTGAGACGGCAATTTTTTTGTTGCGTGAGAGTTGTCCTCATGTTTAAAGAATAACAAAATATATTGTAAATATAATTCATAAGTTTATTCTATAATATGTTTTGTAAATAAGATACTTGTATGTCATGAATAATTGTTATTTCAAATTTTAATGTAGCTTTGTGAACCTAAAATGTATACTATGACATTTTAAGTTTTAGTGTTTTTCAAATGGTAGGTATTTGAAATTGTTGTAAACAATAATGGCGGCCTGACATTTCGTTTCAACCAATGGAAGGGCCTAAAACATGGCGGAGTGCCTTCCTATTCGTTGAAATTTAATGTCATGTCATTCTTGTTTACACACATTGCTAATTCTCTTGAATACTACTTTATCATGCTAGCTAGCAAGTAGCATTTTTTAAGATTTCACAAATCCTTATATTAAGGTACAATGCAAAAAAAAACATTAGTTTATTTATTATCGAGTATGAGAATAAAATTGCTGAATTTATAAAAAAATGCTTGAGAATATTCAAAATTTCCAGTCTAGTACCTATAATAATATCTATGCAAATATTAATATCATTAACTATCTCATTTTCTTATGGATTTTAAAAAATAAAACTACAATATTTCTTATGAAAAATTCTAGACAGGTAACCACTAGGAAATGTAAAATAATGAATAGCTGCTTGTAAATATTTGTAAATTTTTGTATTCATGTTTTTCAGCTTCAATTTAAATAAGTACTGTTAATCCTTATGAATGTTGAATGTTGATTAGATATTTTAAAATAGTATTAAGTACATCTACCCTACCACGCTTTAGAGTAAAACGTTTTCGGAACAGATACGCCTAATAAGGTGTATGCGGTTTACGATCGACCAATCACAGTTCACTATTATTTTCGATAGACCAATCACAATACGTTGCCTCCGAATGCGACCAATCACAATACCGTTGTCTCCGCTGTCGGTCCGCAATAGATTTCGGAATTATTTTGATGGAAGTTGATTGATCCTAGTGTGGAGTTTAAAGGGTAGTTGGATCGTGTTAAATATTGTAATTTCTCCTGATAAATGAGTACTCAGTGGAATTGATCTTATGTTTATACGGACTAAAGTGCGGTCGCGGAGCAGGAAGAATTTCGTACAATGACCTCTTTGCCTACTGACAGTGGTCACAAACATTTTTGCATCGAGTGCGGTTTATATGAAATATTTCAAGTCGAAAAAAATATACTAGCTTATAGCTAGCACTCAGGTAAAAGGTTTACAATCCCCGAGGACGGCCGTCACGGCAACTGTGTGAGCGAGACGTATTAGATTTACGCGGGAGTGACAGAGACAGGTAATAACAGGTTCATGTACGAAATTCTTCCTGTTCCGCGACCGCACTTTAGCAACGATACGCCAAGCCCTAAAACCATACAAACCATTTTTGAAAAGAAAAGTATACTTAATGATATCGTTAATAATAAATCATAAAACTACATATTATACTTATTAAAAATTTAAAAAATGCATGGTTATTTATGCTTACGTTGAACTCATAGGGTGATTAGGCGTAAAATGTTGATTTTATTATAAGTAGTTACGCCGTAATATACGTTGCTACAGCGAATTTGTACACGGTACCCAAATGTCCCCTTTTCTAGGGTTCCGTAGTGAAATTAAAGGTAATCCTTAGTTTTGACATGTCCATCTGTCCGATGTCACAGTCATTTTATTCAGGGACACAAAGCTTGAAGGCTGCAATTGGGCACAAAAATATAGTTTTTTTTTTTTTTTATTGACTATATGTTATTGGCCAGAGTGGCCATAACAACTTCACCCGGACAGAGGGCGAGCGCAAGTGCGCTCCAGCCAGAGGGGCAGGGGGGCAGCTAGCTCAAGGGCGCCACAAGGGACACGACCTCGGCTTGGGCCGCTGCCAGGAGAGGTGGCGAGGGTAAATCTACCACCGGATCGGAACGCGACGATAGAGTTTTGGTACCGCTAGAAAACTATATATGTAGATATTGATGGCATAGTTATTCTATGGTACCCCCCGTACGTGGAAAGGGGAAGTGAAAAAAATGTTTACTTACCCCCTCTAATGGGTATTATGAATAATAATAATTTTGAGGTTTGTTTGACAGTTTTTCAATATTATTTCCCGTTTACAAAATGTTGAGCCCCAGTTATGACTCTGTGGCCTCAGTGTTTTTTTTAAATAAAAGTTGTTTATTGAAATAAAACTATTTTACGGATTTTATCGCGTTTATTTAGTTTGTTATTTTCCCGACGTTTCGTGTAACGTGACGTGTAAAGCGGCCGAAACGTTGGGAAAATAACAAACTAAATAAACGCTATAAAATCCGTAAAATAGTTTTATTTCAATGTGTAGTATTCGCGTAAATATAAGAAAACAATAACTTGTTTATGATAGTTGAGAAAACTTAGCTAGCCGAAAATAATGTAAGTAAATATCGTTATTGAAAGGGCTACGGAACCCTGCATTGTGCGTTGCCCGTCACACACTTGCCGGTTTATTATGACTATGTTTACCGTCCACATTAAATGATCCTCGATCTGTATCAGATGCTTTCTTTGGCTGGTGCCAGACATGTCTGGTTTGTCTGCGAGTACTTGATCGGATCGCGGAAATAGTACATCATGTGATTTTATTTTAAAATTATATAAAATAATGTCAAGGTTTAATAGACTATTTGTTATCTTTGTAGTAAATATTGTCTATTATTAATTAATGATTGTCACTTGTATATATTTCAAAAGGAAATGTTTATGTGTGAATAAATGGTTATAAGGAATTAAATGTGAATGTTTTATTTCATTATTTGCATCGTACCTATGCCTTTTTCGTACGTAGGATTGTGGATTAGTACAACAATCTTACATAGGTGGCGCTCGAAACTTCAAATAACAAACAGTTACTAAAGCTGTATTAATAAAGCAATCTCAAGTCTGAGAGCGGTTTTAGGTATGCTTTTAACGTGTCCTTTTGTACTGGAATGACTTTCAAGATCGCTCTCATACTGGAGATAGATTTATCAAAAACCAATCGTCATCATTATCATCATACATTCTCAGCGGTAACTTTGTTGGCAATTTGCTACCAATTCTCTGATTACACAAAATATAATTTCATACCTTGGGAGAAATAGGGAAATAAAGCAAATTTTATAGATTGTAAAAAAAATGTTTATTTATCATTCGCACAAATGATTGACAAATCGATTACTAAATAAGAAAACAAACATGCAATCTTACAAAATATACTTACCTAATAGTGGTGACAAGATGTAACTAGGACAACGAATATATTCTATTTTCGTTGAATATTGGTTAACACAGGTTTATTATTCTACTTAAAAATCTAATTTATTTCATTTTAGTATCGTCGACATTGCAAAATAAAGACAACGCGCGATCTATCATGAGATCAAAATGAAGTGTGATACATGATTGAGGTTAAACATGAAAATATCTCATTCGACCTTGACCTCAAATATTGTGACCTTGTTATCAAACTTAAATTTCAAGGTCATTAGTCTAAAATTAAGGTCAATTGATATAAAATTGTTCTGCGATGCTATATAAATATTTGCTTTACTGTGGCAAACCAAAATAACACTTAACAAACACGAAAGTAGTTCGTTTGTTTTGACAGAAAATGCTATGTGAAGTGCACACGCTACAAATATCACATTCGACCTTGAACTACCTATCACATGTGACCTTGACCTTGGTTCAAGGGCCGGCCGTGACTTGGAAGAAAACCTCGCACGGCGGCTGCCGCGGCCACGGCTCCAGCATCATGGTCGGCTCGGTTTTAGTGAACATGTCTAGTTTCTGTTCCTGAATAATTTCCGGTTTCACCTGTATTAAGAAAAATATATTAATATTATAATCTTTCTATATAAAATTCCGGTGTGCGTGTGTTCATGTGCCTTACACTTATAGGGTCATCTAGATGGTTCTTAGCTATAGTTGGACCCAGTAGATGGCATTTTTGTCGATATTCAGAACATAAAATCCACGCTAGCGGGTTACGGACAAAAGCTAGTACAACATATAATAATAAAATTATATAGCTTTGTGGTCCGACAAGACTCTCTCTTTCCTAACGCATAGAGAAGAGTGAGACAAATTATTATTTCTTATATTTGGTCTTGAGCTTCTCACCTTGGCGGATCGTCTCATCTTGAGATGCACCAGTTTGACGTGCGTCTTCATCGCGCTCCGCTGCGTGAACTTGCGGCCGCACTCCGCGCAATCGAACGGTTTCTCGCCGGTGTGCGTGCGCACGTGGTTCAGTAGCACGCTTTTACCCTGTTTGTCAAAAATATATACCTAAATATTTTTGGGAATTTCAAGGTCACAGTCACATTAACTTCAAGGTCATAGTTACATTCAACTTCATGGGCACATAATTCAAAAGTCTGAACGTCAAGATCATTCGGGAATCAAGGACAGTCCGGTCCGGATTCCAGGGTGATTTAGGGGTCAAGGTCAATCGGGAGTTTCAGAATTCATTAACAGTCGGGATTCAAGGTCAGTCGGAAGTCAAGGATAGTATCAGTCTGGAATCAAGGCCAATCAAGATTCAATATGAGTCTAAACGTCAAGATCATTTGGGGGTCAAGATCATTTAGGGGGTCAAAGTTTGTCAAGAGTCAAGGTCAATTAGGAGTTTCAGAAGTTATTATTAGCTTAGAGCCATTCAGATGTACTCATAGCCCCGCTACTGCAGTAATCAGTTAATGTCAGCAATGGAATTTCTCTAAACCTAGAGTCAAGGTCAATGTCGGGCGCTCACCCGGAAGGCCTTCCCGCAGGTGTCGCAGACGTGCCGGGGCGGCGGGCGCAGGCCGTGGTGCACGGCGCGCGTGTGCTTGGCGAGCGAGGCGCGCGAGGCCAGCGCCGCGCCGCACGCGCCGCACGCGTGCGCGCGCACGCCCTCGTGCTGCACCGCGCCGTGCAGCGCCAGCGCGCGCGCGCTGCCGTAGCGCTTGCCGCAGCGCACGCACCCGAACCTGCGCGCGGCGGGGTGTCGATATCATTTATCGATAATCGACACATTTATAATTATCGAAAACAGATAAATTCATTAATAAAAAAAAACGCTAGCAGAACACACCAACCGTATGTCGGTCTCAAAGTAACCAAAGCATTATGAAAAAATATAAAATAATACAAATAGCCTTTTTTAATCCTTTTTGTAGTAACAAAAAGGATAAAACCGTTGGGACTTAAATATTTCCAGCCCACTGCCATTTTATATATGTAATATACTTACTTCAATGTCTGTCGGTCTTTATGCTTCAAATTCCTTTGCAAGTGATTACGTAGAGTCTGTGCCGATTTGAATCTGCGATGTGTAAAAAAATATAATATTATTGCGCACTGTGAAACTGCCCTCAGTAAGTAACTAAGTTAAGTAACTTTTTGCACAAACAGTTGGCAACACCACACACACCTGACGTCGCACTCCACGCAATAATAGTCCTTAACGTCGGTGTGCTTCAGTTGGTGCGACTTGATCTGCGTGCGCGTGCGACACCGCTTGCCGCATATCGAACACTCATAGTTCTTGACGCCCTCGTGGATCCTGGGAAACGTTGTTATAATTTAAAAAAAATCTGATTCAAGGTCAAATGCTTTGAAGGTCAATGACAACAATAAAGGTCACATTAAGTTATCTTAGATATAACAATATTATTTCAAGGTCAAGTGCACTGAAGCTCAATGACATCTATCGCAGTCACGTGACACTAGGTTAGGTATTAATAAATAGATCACAAGTCTTTGAGCGATCTTGCAAATTACCTTCTTAGGACATAATGGTGCAAAATATTATGACAAAAGCGTACTCAAGATAGCTCTCAGACTTGAGATCGATATATTATACGGGCTAGTCAAGGTCACGTATATATTTAAAAGGTCAAATTACTGTCTCTCACAAAAGTCAAGGTCATGTTTCGCTGGAAGGTCAAGGTCACGCGTGATACTCACTGTTGATGCTCCGCCAGCGAGTCCTTGTTCACGAACGTCTTCCCGCACTGATCGCACTTAGGCCGGTCCCCGCCATGATGGTTCCGCATGTGACCTCTGTGCGTTTTGTTATTGCTGAAACAGAAAATATATTACATTATTTCAATTTATATTTCAAAGTGCCCCCGTAGGCCTGAACAAAATGAACTCATGTACAATGTCGCAGCAGATTAAGTTAATATAAATAAATATGACTTACTTGGACACTTTTCCGCATATGTTACAAGTATAAACGGATAATACGCCCTCGTGTTGCGATCTGGGAAATATAATTGATCGGCGTTAAGTGGCTACTTATTATAGATGGCTATAATACAGCTGGATTTCGTACCATAAGCGGGAGAGCAGACTAACACACCAACTGTATAATCCCAAACTAAGCAACGCTTGTACTATGGGTACCGTACAATGGACTGGGGGCGATCCCGGTAACACCCGGACACGACCAAATTACGAAGAGACCATTTCCGAAATTTTCCCCGACGGGAATCGGTCTTGCAACCACCATGTGCAGTGAGCCGGGCGGCCTACGCTCGAACCACTGCGCCAGTCAGCAGTCCCTCTGCCCCACTATACTAGGTGAAACAAAGAGGGTATACAATTTTTTTTGCAACTTAACTTTGTAAATCTCAAACTATCGGCTTTGTGGGACAGTTGAAGTACTAAAGGTTTTGTAGACTTGTGAAATCGGTCAACAGGTGTATTCCTATAACACCTTTTGTTTTTCAAGTTCCCTCCATAGCTGATGGTTTTAGAATTACAAAGTTAAGTTTTGAAAAAAAAAGTGTACCCATTATGTTTCACCTTGTATAGGGCATATTGAATTACTAACAATTAAATACTTGAAAGTACATCGGAGAATAATCCATTCAAACTACCTACCAAGATCAAATAAAAAGGTAGGCAATACACCAACAAAAAAAGGAAAAAAAACTAACAATCAAATAATTCCGCCTAAATTACATATTTGCCCCCAGAGGGATATTTTAAATAATTCGAATGGTATTATTAAGAGCAAATTTAAAATTTATTTCAAAAACAATTTGTAAGTTGGTCATCGAAATTGTTTTACCATTGTTTGTGGGGTCGGCAGTAGGTACAGTAAAATTTCAAAATAATCTCAAAGATGGCTAAAATACAGACATATAATGTTGCCGAATACATTTCCGATATCGATTCGAATGATTAAAAATAACACCCCCCATGAACTAGAACATTATAACCATTTTGTATCGCTTCTCGTTGGCCGCGGTACAGTTATAGCGTAACTAGGATCCTTAATAATAATATTTCCCTTTTGACGTCCCACTCCTGGGCACGGGCCTCCCCTCACTACGAGGGGTAATCAGATTACACAGGTCTTTCGAAAATTGTTTAGATTTTCTAAGACATTAAAATTTCTTCACGATTATTTCCTTCACCGTACGCGAGTGATAATCATATAGAAATTATGATTCGGACATGGATTTCGATAAACCCAGAGGTGCGAGCCGGGGTTTGAACCCAGGACCCGTGGGACGCGTGATTAACCAATCGGCTATCACTGCTTAGGATCCACAAGCTCACCTGTAATGATCCAATATAGAATTTTTGTCGACCATCCTTCTGGAACACTCCACACATTCGTACCGTCTTGTGTGTATCAACGAATGCACACTAAAGCTATAGGATGTTGGCAGATACATACAACACAGCTTGCACTCGTAGGGGCCGCGGGACTGGGAAGGAAACACGCAATTATATACAGGGTGTTGTCAAAAGTATGAAATAATAATTTGGGGACATCTATATATACTAGGTGATACAAAATGGGTATACTATTTTTTTTGCAACTTTGTAAATCTCAAACTATCGGCTTTGTGGGACAGTTGAAGTACTAAAGGTTTTGTAGACTTGTGAAATCGGTCAACAGCTGTATTCCTATAACACCTTTTGTTTTTCAAGTTCCCTCCAAAGCTGATGGTTTTAGAATTACAAAGTTAAGTTTTGAAAAAAAAAGTATACCCATTATGTGTCACCTTGTATATAACTCAAAGCTGACTGACTGACCGACTGATATAGTGATCTATCAACGCACAGCCCAAACCACTGGACGGATCGGGCTGAAATTTGGCATGCAGGTAGATGTTATGACGTAGGCATCCGCTAAAAGGATTTTGAATAATTCTACCCCCAAGGGGATAAAATAGGGGATGAAAGTTTGTATGAAACTTTGTCAATTAAATTCCACGCGGACGAAGTCGCGGGCACAGCTATAATAAATATGTTAGTTGACACGACACGTAGATATACCTAATGAAAAAAATAATTTTTTTTCTTATATAATCGTCGACAAACAAGCATAAAACCCGCCTGATGTTAAGTAGGAAATAAAATTCGTATGTAAAAAACATCATAGTATTCGAGATATTACAAGATTTTATACTCATCGGCATAAAAAATTATGAACATAAGGTGAAGGCGCCTGTCTAGCCCACGAAGTTCAAATTTTTTGAGTTCTTTTAGAAATTTTTCAAAATCTGACAATAATAAAAGACACCTTTTGTAATTCGCGAAAAAGACCGTGTGCAGTGCATTTATTAATACATTTATTTTTCATTACTCATACTCTGAAAGTAGGTCTGAAGTCCCTGAGGAGCGGGTTGAAAGTAATACTTTTCCGGCCCGGGAGAATCGCTTTCAACTGACAGCTGTCAAATTATTAAAAAAAAAACTAGTTCCATTTTCACATTTCTATGGAACCATGTTCAAACTTTTTCTACAGTCACTCAATTACAGCACGATGTAAAATTTAAATAACATAAAGTTAAGTATTAATTAAAGAATATATATTTTTAAATGACTTAATTATAATGTAGTTTCAAGAATTTCTTTAAAATAACATAGATTTGGGCAAAATATTTAAAGATGAAAATTAAAAATAATGGCTAAATAATGAAGTTGGCCGGCCAACGAAAAAAAAAATAGGCGGCAATCCGATCTTTTTTTTTGAGTTGTAGAGTATTGTTTATACTTCCTTGTATTATTTATTTAGCCAATTCCTGTTTTTATTTTTACTTTCCTTGTATTCGTAATGAAAAGCACAGTGTTTACCTCGGGTGAAAGACTTATTCTGTCCCTCGAACTATTAGCGCCCTCGCTACGCTCGGGCGCCAAACCCCGCCTCAGGACAAAATAAGTCACTTTCACCACTCGTGTAACAATGTACTATTACTCTAAATATTATCACGGTGGATATGATACTAGTAAATCACTAAATATACAAAAATTGCCAGATTATCTGGATAGCTGTCGTTCTTGAAATGTTTTAGAGTAAGTTGGATATATTAATAAATGCACTGCACACGGTCTTTTTCGCGAATTACAAAATTTGTCTTTTATTATAGTCAGATTTTGAAAAAATTCTAAAAGAACTCAAAAAATTTGAACTTCGCGGGCTAGATGGGCGCTTCAGCCTTAATACTATTCATTATTAATATTAATACTATAGTTCTCAAATTTCGGTCAAAAACTTTTAACAATTAGTTTATTATGATGCATTTACCAAAGTATTATTTCGGACTTCCGAAACACGCTGTATAATAAATATTTTTTTACATTATGGTAGTCAACTTACCGGGCTGTGTTTAGACATATGGTTTTTCAGTTTCGCTTCAAAATTGAATCCTTTATAACAAAAATGGCACTGGTATGGATATCTAAGACCGGCTTTGCTTTCCTCCTGAAATTAGATTGAAATTGGGAGCGCTCCCAGTGGCACCCAGTCTGGGATCGACTGGGTGTCACTGGGGCCGCACCCAGACAGTTGTTGTACAAGCGTTGCTGGGTTAGCGTTGCAAGCGTCACAGTGGTAACCACCGCCAAGGACATCTATTTTGTGAGATATATCTATTCTGATTGATTACTATTTACTTATTTAATGACAATGGTGATGCCGGCTCTTCTCAGTAGAAGCGGCATTCCGAGCCGGCGGTAGATTCTGACTGTTCATAAATGCTTTGTTGGTTTACATGAATAAACACAATTTTGAGTTTAGTGTCTTTTTCGGACTTTTGAGACACTATTTAAAAAAAAAAACAAATATTTTTATTTCAAATAGGCCAGATTAACTGGCACTTTTAAAAAGTCAAGAGCTAGGTGCATGTTCCAAAACAAAATCCTATGGAGGAGAACATGCAAGAAACTCCACGGATACATTTTTTATTTTCTCTTTTTTTAAATTATATTTGAGACTTATACACCCTTACTAATATTATACATGCGAAAGTAACTCTGTCTGTCTGTCTGTCGCGCTTTCACGACAAAATTACTGAACCGATTTAAATGAAATTTATAGTATAGAAATTTATAGATAGTCTAGAGCCTGAGAAAGGACATAGGCTACTTTTGAATGCGAAAAAGGGTTGTAAGGGGTTGGAAGGGGCGATGAAAAGTTGTATGGAAATATCGTCATTTTTAGAGCTCGAAGCTTGAAACTTATTTTTGAGGCTGTTGATTCGAAACACTTTAATATGACATTCAAACTTTGTAAAAGTTTTACCCTCAAGGGTGTAAAATAACAATAGGGAATAGGGGATGAAAGTTTGTATGGAATTATGCTACCCAAAGACTATTCCACGCGGACGAAGTCGGGGCCACAGCTAGTAATATACTATAAAATACTCACCTCTTGTTGTTTGATTTGTTCCTCGGGGTTCAAGGTGATCACTCTTATCTTATTCGGATCTAACTCTAGAGTTTTACGGACAGTCGCTTTGGTTTGTTCATTATCCTCAATAATCCCATCAAGAGCTTCTCTGGAATTAACGAAATATGTCAAAATCACAACAAAAATACCTTCTTGACTACCGCATGGCGCAGTGGTTCGAGCGTAGGCCGCTTGGCTCACTACACCGGATGGTTGCCGGTTCGATTCTCGTCAGGGTAAATTTCGGAAATGGCCTTTTCGTCATTTTCCCCGGTCTGGGTGTCACCGGGATCGCCCCCAGTCCAATGTACGGTACCCATAGTACAAGCGTTGCTTAGTTTGGGACCGTACAGTTGGTGTGTTCGTCAGGCGATATTGATTTATCCTCTTTCATTTAGGCCAATAAACCTAGACCGCGGTAGTACCACCCTTACACAGAAGATGGGCGTAAAGTAGCTATTATAGCTGCCTTTCGTACGATCAGTGAGAGAACCGGAAGCCCGACCCTTCTCTTTCCCTCTATCTCATACCCCTTCACGTTGTAGGAAGACTACTGGCCGAAGGGTGTGGTGTTCAGGCGCTTTCGGGGGAGATGGCCGCCGTCACCACCCACAGTTTAATTTAGTTTTTTATTTGTTTTATTAATATGTATGTTAGTTTGTAAGGTATTTATCTATGGGCGTGCGATGCCTGAATATAAATAAATAAATTAAATTAAATTAAATTGGCAACGTGCGATCATTGCAAGCTACTATAAGCTATGGTGACAGCTTAACATCGGGCAAGTCGTACGCTTGTTGGCCGACATCGTTCCGTTATACTAGGTGAAACAAAAAGGGTGTACTTATTTTTTCAAAAATTAACTTTGTTATTCTAAAACTATGTATCAGCTTTGGAGGAAACTTGAAATCAAAAGGTGTTACAGGGATACAGCTGTTGACAGATTTCACAAGTGTACAAAACCTTTAGTACTTCAACTGTCCCACAAAGCCGATAGTTTTAGATTTACAACTAGCTGTGCCCCGCGACTTCATCCGCGTAGTATTGGATTATTGGGTTAAAAAGTATCCTATATGTTAATCCCGATTATAATCTATCTGTGTTCCAAATTTCATCCAAATCCGTTCAGTAGTTTTTGCGTGCAGGAGTAACAAACATACATACATACATCCACACTCACAAACTTTCGCATTTATAATATTAGTAGGATGTGAAGTTGCAAAAACAATTGTATACCCTTTCTGTTTCACCTAGTATAAAAATAATAATCATCAAGTCTGACCTGGCATATTTTTTCTGTTTCTCACGAGGCTGTTTTCTAGTCTTCTTCTTCTTCTTGATCACGTTCGGAGTCAGTTCTGTGTTCTGCGGGTCCTCCAGGAAGGTGGCTAAGACCTCGTCTGTCAGCTTAGTGGCTTCTGATCTGAAGGTGCGATAAGTAATTATGGCCAGACTGACACACCAACTGTATGGTCACAAACTAAGCAACGCTTGTATATGGGTACTGTACAATGGACTGGGGGCGATCCCGGTGCCACCCAGACCGGGGGGAAATAAGAAAAGGCCATTTCCGAAATTTGCTCCGGTGAGAATCGAACCAGTAAGTACTATGTGCAGTGAGCCGAGCGGCCTACGCTGGCACCACTGCGCCAAGCGGTCGTGAACGATGGAGATTAGCTGTGATGACCAATATTTAATTAAGATTATCTAAAATACTATTATAAATATTGACAAATATATTCGTTATTTTAATAATAATAAGTTTAGATCTTTTTAACGTCCCACTTCTAGACAAGTGCCTCCCCTCGATTTGAGGGGGATTCAATCCGTAATCCACCACGCTGGCCCAGTGCGGGTTGGCGGATTTCACATGTCCTAAGGAACCTGCATGTCTTAGAAAATCTAACCAATTTTCTATCTAACCAAATCCTCCAATCCGGGCCAGCGTGGTAGATCACGGCCTGAATCCCCCTCGTAGTAAGGGGAAGCCAGTGCCCAGGAGTGGGACGTCAAAAGGGCCAAATTATTATTAGTATTTTATTCATAAGTTACTTGTAAGTAACAATGCAATAATAAGAGTTTGAGGCTAGGAGACAAAAAACTGTCCCAAAAAAAAATGTTTTCAAATTGTAATACTCGCTATTTCATAAGCAGACTCATACAAAAAATTTTCAAAATTCAAAAATTCAGAATTGTTTTTATTCATGTAAGCCAACAAAGCATTTATGAATAGTCAGAATCTACCACCGGTTCGGAATGCTGCTTCCACTGAGAAGAGCCGGCGAGAAACTCAATGGTTACTCTTTTCAATGAATGAAAGATGGTGTACATTCTCAGGAACAGCATAAAAAAATTATATGAGCAGGCAACACCATTGCCACTAAATAGCTAATAGTAAATAATAATCATATATGTAATAATGTAAATAAAATGAGAATGCTAGTTTAGTGTGATGTGCATACCTACTCATACTTACATCAAATGAAACGTTTACGAACCACAATAATAATTGGTAAAACAGGGGTGGATAATATGATAATTGCTTTGGTGTGATGCCTTCCATGCTAAGTAAATAAATAGTATTTAACGACAATGTTGTTAAGAGGAAAGTGAGTGGACCATACCTCAGACACTTTACTAAAGTACAGACAATTAAAATGGTCCTTTAAGAGGTTGATGAGTGAGTAAGTGGCCCTTCGGTACCTGATCTCCTCCAGTGTGATATTATCCTCATAATCCGAGAAGCCCCCCGTTTCCTCCTTCACCAAACTACTGTCAGTGCACTTTGTATCATCTACAAACACCTGTACACTGTCCAGTTCAGTCTTTAGTATCTTTTTCGTGTGCTGAAAGTATGAAAAACAATTTTAAAATACAAAGAGAAGGAACAAATGTGTGGTTGGGGACCTTTTTGGGAACAAAGTCATTTTCCTAAGTGTTTTATTAGTATAAACTAGCTGAGCCCGCGACTTCATCCGCGTGGAATTTAACTTCACAAAAAAGCCCGCTCCTCCTGACTCCTGTCCCGCGGTCTGAGCCCGCGGGACAGGAGTCATTTTAAAAAATTTTGTTTTTCTGATATAAAAGTTGTCGTTAGTTACTGACTATAACATCAGCTATCAACCAGTGAAAGTCCCGTCAAAATCGGTCCACCCGTTTCGGAGCTACTCTTTGATTTCATGTGTTTTAATTTTAACACGCGGAACCCTAATTGTTTTTCTAAAATTAAAGTAGCCTAAGTTACTCCCTATTACATCAGCTATCTGCCACTGAAAGTCCCGTCAAAATCGGTCCAGCCGTTTCGGAGATTACCCGGAACAAACACACAGACAGACAGACAGACAGACAAAAAAAAATTAAATCGCGTTTTTGCTATTGGTGTCGTATGTACTTTCATATGCATTTAGTGAAAAGGTGTTATTTTGATATTACAAACAGACACTCCAATTTTATTTATTTGTATAGAAATATTATAAATGCGAAAGTTTGTTACTCTTTCAGGCAAAAACTACTGAACGGATTTGGATGAAATTTGGAACACAGATTTTTTATAACCGGGATTAATACATAGGATACTTTTTATCCCGATAATCCCGAAATTTTTGTTAAGTTAAATGCTACGCGGACAAAGTCGCGGATAAGATAATTGCGACACCTATTTAATTTAGTAGCTAATTAAAAGGAGTCGAGGCAATTTTTTTATTGGTAAACATACCTCAAACAGCTGGAATCCTGTTCTTCCTTTGCCCAGGGTCTCGAAATTGAGGGTCTCGGAGGCCACCAGGTGTGGCGTGGCGTATTTCGACAGCTCAGCATCTTGGGCGTCTATTGGAAACTGTATAACCAATTAAAAATGCAATATTAATTTAATTGGCTTGACTAACAGTTTAGAGTGTTACAAGTAAATTCGGTAATGGCCTTTTCATAATTCTCTCTGGTTTTTATTTTTTTAATTGGTTATATGTTGTTGGCCAGAGTGGCCATAACAACTTCACCCGGACAGAGGGCCCAGCCAGAGGGGCAGGGGGGCAGCTAGCTCAAGGGCGCCACAAGGGACACGACCTCGGCTTGGGCCGCTGCCAGGAGGGGTGGGAGGATAAATCTACCACCGGATCGGAACGCAATTCTCTCTGGTCTGGGTGGATTGCAATCATGTATAATCAAATGAAAATAAAATAAAATATTTTTTATTAATGTAAGCCAAGAAAGCAATGATGAAAAGTGAGAATCTACGACCGGTTCAGAATGCCGGAATAAATACATATTGCCAGACTGACACACCAACTGTATGGTCCCAAACAAAGCAAAGCTTGTACTATGGGTACCATACAATACAATGGCCTGAGGGCGGTCCCGGTGACACCCATATCTGGGCAAATTACGAAAAGGCCATTTCAGAAATTTGCCCCAACGGGAATCGAACCCACAACCACCCGGTGCAGTGAGCTGAGCGGCCTACGCTCAAACTACGGCGCCAAGGGGTTGTCGACATACATACAGACAGACAGATGAGCACCTCCTGAGAACCTCCTCCTTTTTCGGAAGTCGGTTAAAAATGCTATTACTCACCGGAGCACATCTAATCAGATAATTGTACAGCATAGTGTGTGCTCTTAACACTTTATGTTTGAATTTCACTGCTTTTTGGAGAAGGGAGCTGCATTCCCAACAGATCCAGTGCGGCAGACCGTCTGACTCCGACACCTAAGGGGACAGAATAAGGTGCTATTTTGATCAACATCTCTATACATATCAAAATTATTTTCTATTTCCTTGGCCATTGCATCACGCGTGTACGGATGGAACGATTTTGCTAATTCTTTTTTCGTTCCATTTATTATTATCAGGAGACGGTTCTTATGAAAGAAAAAAAATAAGAAAGTTGAGTGGAACAATTTGTATTCAATATTCAAAGTAAAGACAGGACAATGTCTGTTGTGTAGTTAATAATAAATATTGCCAGACTGATACACCAACTGTATGGTCCCAAACTAGGCAACGCTTGGACTATGGGCACTGTACAAAGGACTGGGGACGGTTCCAGTGACAATAATCAATAAAATACACAAATACCAGATACTTAAGTGTCGAACATGTGATTCTGACACCTAAAAGAATGGAATAAGGTACAATTTTGATAAATAATAATTGAAGACTCCACTAATGTTTTAATCCTATGGTATTTTACTGTTTGGGAGGTCAAGTACAAGACAATTGGTGTTTTGGTTGTTTAGACAGGCTTAAGGAGATCTTCGCAGAGCGATCTAGCATAGAATTTAATGAAGTTAAAGTAGAAAAAAAACACCACGAAAGTAAATCTTAATTAATTTAAAATTAATTAATTTTAAGGGTTATGTAGGTACCAAAACACTTTAATTTTTTATTAAATTGTAACTATATGACAAATAATGCTATTACTTACATTTATACCAGCTAAATCGTGTAAATATGTGTTGTATTTTGTTACATTATCCATTCGTCTGTCTATATTTAAGCAGCATCTACATATAGATTTTACAGGCTCCAAATTCGACTTCATGGTGTTCTTATCGTCTTCACTACTTGTTTCCATTATAAATCAGGTAATAATCGTTTTAAAATTGAAATAAATGGCCCAATGCATTTCTTTGGTGCTAACTTGTAAACTCTCTATTATATTCTCTTTGTTGTAAACAATATTTTCAACATGGCGGGCGGCCGGGCCTCTGTCACATATTTTTTTCTGTGTTGCGTTTTGTTTAATATCATTAATTTATCAAGAGTTTCTAATAAAAAGTAACACATCAGCATTGAATCATGATTAAAAAGGAAGGAAATTTAATTTAAAATATTGCGATCATTCAGATAGTATGCTCAAATTCAATAGGAAATATGATTTTCGTTGTATCACAGAATATTAATAATGAGGTAGCTTATTGCCAATAGCAATAACAAAACGTAATATGAGAGTTGCCAAGGTATAAAAATATTTTCTTCCACACACAATTTGCGCAACAATGCAATTTAAATTTTAATTATTAAAGAACTGCATAATATTGGTTAAGTTTTATTAAAAAAGTGTACAAGTGTAACAATGTAAAAAATAAATACTTCAACTATATCATTTCTTGTTATGATCACAGTTAACTACGTAGATCGGAGTTGCTGGAAGTAAATATACTGCGGAGTCTGAAAATAAAGAGATATTTAAAAAAATAAGATAATCTTAAATATTAAATTTAACAATATAAAAATAATTACCACATATCGCGTTGCAGTGTTTTTTCAGGTTATCCAATGAGCCGTGAACACCATGTTTGCTGAAAACATAAAAGAGATGTTATTTGGCACACGTAAAATTACCATTTATTTCAATGTTTGGTTTTAATATCTCACCAATCTTCTAAGTTATTTAACGATCCAGACATAGGGCACTGTACTGTGGCGCTTTGTAAATCAGCGAGAGAGCAGGCTTGCCTCAACCTGGCTACCAATTTATGCTGTATCGAACTTTGACAACTGGAAGAGCAGTCACTTCCGTTCCTACATTTACTACCATCATCCGTATTCTCAACATTTATTTTGGGAACTTTCGAGTCATTTTCATTACTCTGACAGCAACAAGTTTTTTCACCACTGCCGGAGTTGCCAGCTAGACTATTTACTGCCAAATTAGTGGTATTCACTACATTATCCTTATTGGTATCATGGTTACGTGAAGATCGATGTATATTTGGATCTGATGCGTATGTTTGGCCGAATCTTTCTGTGAAATGTACTGCTTTCTTGTTTTTGTTCATGAGGGATAGTTGGTATTGTCCTCTACGGTTCGGTGAGGGCGATAAGTTAGGCGATCTGTTGGGTGATGTGTACGCTGACACGGATTGTAGGGGGCGTTTAGTTTTAGTACTTTTTAGTTCATATTCGGCTGCGATTGCTTCAAACACCTGTAAATAATAAAGGGTTGTAGAATGGTTGCTGATAAACATTCCAAAACTCTACCTGTCTTTAAATTAGCAATAATTATTAAAACACCCAAGTATTTAGTATATTACCTGTTCAGCTACCAGATTCTTAGCGTACGGAGAATTCTTTGCAGGTAACGGTTCTCTGCATAACGCACACTTATCTAGTCTTGCCCAGCACGCTGAAACGATATATGAATTAAGTAGGAAAAATAAACTAAAAAACGGAATCTTATGGTGATGGTTTTCTTAAATTATCTGGACTGTTTAGAATAGTTTTGACTCTTTCAACACTATTTACAGAAATGATGATGAAAAAACCTAAAAAAAGGCGTAACTATCTCTGCCTACATTACGATACATATAAGGCGTGAAGTTGAATGTCATTGGAGTCATACTTACATTCACAATAAATATGTGACCTCGCGCAGTTGAGCGCTTTTGTGGCTGTTGACGCGCATACAGAGCAAGCAAGCGCTTTGACAACACCGGCCAACGCTCGCCTGGACTTCTCACCGCGGGAACCACCTCCGCAACTCCACAGTAACTGAAATTTGAAATACTTCTATATACTCTATATATGTTATTAATCTACTATATAAAAATAAGTCGGGTTTTCCTTCCTGACGCTATAACTCCAGAACGCACGAACCGATTTCCACGGTTTTGCATTCGTTGGAAAGGTATCGGGCTCCGTGAGGTTTATAGCAAAGAAAATTCAGGAAAAATTTCAACAGAACGCGGACGGAGTCGCGGGGCACAGCTAGTATTATATAAAACTTTAAATTTAACCCCGACTAGTCTAGACGACAATCTTAACGGGACATTTAACTGTGAGTTCAGGCTAATAGTACATTGTTACCCTAGGAATGAAAGTAACAAAATAAGGTTTTCATCCGAGGTAAACACTGTGCTTTTCATTACGAATACAAGGAAAGTAAATATAAAAACTAGAATTAGCTAAATGACAAATGAGTGAAGAAGGAAGTATGAACAATACACTACAACTTAAAAAAGACAAATGAAGATCGGATTGCCGCCTATTTTGTTTTTTCCGTTGGCCGGCCTGGTTCAATAGAAATGTGAAAATAAAACTAGTTTCTTTCTAATAATTTGAAATCTGTCAGTTGAAATAGATTCTTCCTAGGGCTGAAACGTATCACTTAACCCGCTCTTCAGGAAACTTCAGACCTACTTTTCAAGTATGAGTAATTAAAAATATTATATCTCTCCGGGTTACCTCAGGATCATCTTCAGGGTCTACGCCACAGTTCCAAACGTCCAGAGTGACGCTGCGTCCAGTGCCGTCACCTCGAATCAAACCCGCCACTTGTCCTATCTGCAACATGATAGATTACATCTGCATTAGTGATAAGAATTGATTGTCTTATTTCAACTATACTAGGTGAAACAGAAAGGGAAAACTGTTTTTTTGCAACTTTACTTTGTAAATCTTAAACTATCGTATTTGTGGGACAGTTGAAGTACTAAGTAAAGGTTTTGTAGACTTATGAAATCTGTCAACGGCTGTATCCCTGTAACACCTTTTGTTTTTCAATATTCCTCCAAAGCTGATAGTTTTAGAATTACAAAGATAAGTTTTGAAAAAAAGTATACCCTTTGTGTTTCAACCTGTATAATACGTATGACTCAAAGATTCGTTGACATTTGTGTTACCAGCACCACGATGTTAAAAACCCATTTTTTTAGTTACTTACTGGTAAACCGAGTAAGTCTCTGCCGTCAGCTTGCAATATGCAATCTCCCATCTTCAATCCTGCTTTGTCAGCTAGACCTCCTGGTGTTATTTCTCGAACCTGAAAGTACACACTTAGTTTGCATTTCGATCGGAAATTATGACAATAAACGATGTACTTCGATCATCTATAGGTACTAATATCATAAAGAGGAAAGATTTGATTGTTTGCATTCAATAGGCAACGAAACTACGGAACCGATTTGAAAAATTATTTCACTGTTGGGAAGCGGGTACATTATTATAGGCAATATTATATTTTCAAAAAAATTACGGATCTTTGTAAAACACCAATAATGTAACCGTAATAGACCCGTGCGAAGCCGGGTCGTGCCGCTAATCCTACTAATATTATAAATGTGAAAGTTTGTGAGTGTGGATGTCTGTTTGTTACTCCTTCACGCAAAAACTACTGAACGGATTTGGATGAAATTTGGAACACAGATACACAGTTTATAACCGGGATTAACATATAGGATACTTTTTATCCTGATAATAATCCCAAAACTTTTGTTACGTTAAATACTACGCGGACGAAGTCGGGGGCACAGCTAGTAATTCATATTATCATAACGGTTATATGTTCATTTCGGAAGACATTTTTTCCCGGCGTGTCACCCACAACGTTAATGGGCGCTGCGTAAGTAAGCTGCGGCATCTAGCGGGCAGGTCTGCCTCGTGGTCTATCCTACTAATATTATAAATGCGAAAGTTTGTGAGTGTGGATGTATGTATGTATGTATGTATGTATGTATGTATGTATGTATGTTTGTTACTCCTTCACGCAAAAACTACTGAACGGATTTGGATGAAATTTGGAACACAGATAGATTATAACCGGGATTAACATATAGGATACTTTTAAACCCAATAATCCAATACTACGCGGATGAAGTCGCGGGGCACAGCTAGTTACCTATATTTTTTTCGCCATAATAAGTTTTTAAAGGCAGTAGGAACTCTGTCGCGCGTCATACCAAAAAAGGTCAACAATTCAACATTATATAAAGTAAGAAATATCAAACTGTACTTCAGCAAGATTTAAATTGTCAATGATTATCGAGAGTACTACCATAGTATAAAGAGTACTACTACCATAAGATAAGAGTAGTACTACCATAGTTCTTTATACTATGGTACTACCTGACAGTACTTAAATACCTCCATACATACCCATGGATAAGGGTCCCACAAAGTTCTAGTTAAACGAAACCCGAGGCCTTCACCTTCATCTTCTGGTAGATTTAACTGAAAATTAAAATACAGAGTCAGAGACATAAGTAGAGCCTCCTTATATGTAATCTCCTTTTTAATTGTATAATGATACATGTTTTTGGTGAGATGAAGGTAAGCATATAGGTAGGCATATAACTATTAAAAATATATGTAAATAATATATTTTTGGAAAGAGATATGCGCCAAGTCCTTGACCAGGCTATGAGGAGGAGGAGGCTCTCGATTATTCATAGGGCTTAAGATTAAATAGAGCGTTAAAAGGCTGACTATGTAATGGTGTGCTAGTTGCGTAATCTTAAAAGTTGGTTATCAAAAACTAGTTAGGAAAAATATTTCGTTTCAGCTCAAAACGGGATTAAAGATTTAATATTTAACGTAATGTTCCTGTATTTTAAAAATTAAAATTCTATAAAGTATTCACTTTGTATTGCAAAATCTAGGAAAAACTTGCCTTCTGAAGATTAAATTTCAATTTTTCTATACCTATCTCATTCTATTTAGAGCAATTACTTGGATTTATGGATAACAATTTATGGATTATAAAAATGTTTTTTATAGAAGGATTAGGTAGGTAGTATAGAATTTTTCCTTACTCCGATCACAATTATAGTAAAATACAGAAACAATAAAGACTTATGTTGTCAATAAACTTACCATCATAACTCTTATACCGGCTGTGTATTCATTTTTACTTCCGCTTCCGCTTGACGTATCTGGCATTGGCGGTTCCATCTAGAAATTAACATAAAAATATTTAGTAGTTTTTTAATATAGCGTGGTAACATAAATATTATGATATCCTGGACTTTTTGCAGGAAGTGGAAAAGTTATGTTGTCATTTCGTTTTTGTTACCAAAACTAGTTTCTTTTAATTCTAATGGGCAATATTATTTTGGTGGTATATTAATAACCATTACAATGTTTATAAATGTGTGTGAGTGGTGTATGTGTGTGGGCGATTGAAGAAAAAGTGGTGAAACGCGACTTTTCGGAAATCCCAAGAAATCTGGTAGTTAATGTGTCAGTTAAATACCCGACACTTTTTCTGATAAGGTATAAGTAGATATTAGGCCTTATATTAGCTTTCATTTACGTGTTTGACGCGAAAAAAAAAAACACTGATAAAATTTTATTTCTCAACTAGCTGAGCCCGCGACTTCGTCCGCGTGGAATTTAACTTAACAAAAAAGCCCGCTCCCGCACGACAGGACCCTTTTTTTCATTTTGTTTTTCTAAAATAAAAGTATCCTAGATTACTAATTATAACATCAGCTATCTACCAGTGAAAGTCCCGTCAAAATCGGTCCAGCCGTTTCGGAGATTACCCGGAACAAACACACAGACAGACAGACAGACTGACAAAAAAATTTTAAATCGCGTTTTTGCTATAGGTGTCGTATGTACTTTCATATGAATTTAGTGAAAAGGTGTTATTTTGATATTACAAACAGACACTCCAATTTTATTTATTTGTATAGATTATGGGGTCATAGCATTATTGTGAGCTTAAATTTAGATAATACAAAAGACAATTACAACCAAACAGCTAAGGCCCTTATTAATAAATCGATCTCAAAGCTGAGCGCGCTTTTGGAAATGTCATTCTTATGCCAGCCAGTACAAAATTGTATGTCAAAAACGCACTTAAGATCGCTCTCAGACTTGAAATCGATTTACCCTAATGTACTTACTTATGATTCCGAACGGGATTCGAACCCGCGACCGCTCGACTAGTGAGCAGTGATTACTAGAGCGCGAGCGTCCGTTTGACGATTATCTTTATAAAATTGAATGATTATTGTAGGTACTTACATTCTGCTAATCCCAAATATATGAAACACAACAATTTTGATAGACAAACGCGAGCATAAAGCACAGCTGATCAGATTTGACTGTCGATGATCGCATCTTAATACCACAGTGTTGTGATTGTTACGTGAAAGTAACATGTCGATAACATGTGCTTATCGATACTACTTGTCAGCCTATCGATCGATACCACTTAAGTCTTCGTATAATATGATCGACGACTCAGTTAGACTAAACTTTTGTAGATAATGACTCTTATTGAGATATATAAATTGAGAGTTAAATGATAAAACAGCCTTTATTTAGGTAAACGTTTTAGTTTTTAGGTTCATCTGTTACCGCGACTACTCTTTTTCGCCAAACTGTACCCACTACCCACATCATTAAGGTAATTAATTATCATTGTAATAAAACCACCACGTACCTTTCATTTATCGATATCGATACTTTTATCGGCGCATCACTATTAAAACCAGTTCGCCTCACCTCACGGCCGCGACCGAGGTCCGCTACAATTAGGTTAGGTATATATTACACAATCATTGATCGCGAGAGGGTCACACACACCGTAAACTAGTTTACTACTTAAGTATTTACCAAACTAAGTAGTACTTAAGTAGATACTTAACTTGATTAAACACGCTTTTTTAAGTATAAACTTAAGGCTGAAGCGCCCATCTAGCCCGCGCAGTTCAAATTTTTGAGGTTTTTTTTTTCAAAATTTGACAATAATAAAAGGCACATTTTGTAATTCGCGAGAAAGACCATGTGCAGTGCATTTATTAATATATCCAACTTACTCTAAAACATTTCAAGTACGACAGCTATCCAGATAATCTGGCAATTTTTGTATATTTAGTGATTTACTAGTATCATATCCACCGTGATAATATTTAGAGTAAAATAAATGTATTACAGGGGTCGAAACTGGTCAGTAAAGTCAGTAAAAGTCAGTATTTTTAACATTGGTCAGTAAAAGTCAGTTTTTCTGAAAAATGGTCAGTAAAGTCAGTATTTTGGACTTCAAGGAAAGGTTTTTTTTGTATTCTGTATACTTACCAAATCTACGCTACTTTCACTAATGATATCTATAGAATCTATACTATTATAAAACCCTAAAACAACGGGTAAGTGCGTTCGGACCACGCTTACTATGGGGTTCCGTAGACATAACGCCGCTTTACAATAATAATATATGTGATGGTTAATTTTAAATATTTGTTGTAAATGTGGTTTACTGGTTAGAGGATGAATTATGCTACTCAAGTTAAAAGGCTACCCCTTTGAAGCTGAAAATTTCGTAAACTGGATATAATGATGAAAAACTGACAAAGCAACCACAATAATTTTAAAATACCCATGCAACATTGCTCCGTAATGAACAGCAAAATTATTTCCTAAGTGTCGTGTGGCTTGTAATACTAGTAGTATGGAAAGGCCAAGCTGTATCTTTGGTTCATCCCACCGGAATTAGATGAAATGTAGCTTAAATTTCAAATTGGACCCCAAGCTACCAAATTGTAAAGACCGCATCAAAATCAATTCAGTATTTTTTTCCTAATGCGCGCACAAACCTTTTTTTGGGGCACATTTAAGTCCTAGTACTCTATCCCGGGTGTTTATTTCTAGATTATCTTTAATGCACAGACACTACTGTTTCAGGATTTCCGTAGTCAAACTAGAAACCTTTATAGTTTCGTCATGTCCGTCCGTCCGACGTCAGTCACTTTATTCAGAGAATATTAGGGCTGCAAATTGCACCAATAATAGATTTTCGGTACCGCTACAAAACTCATATAAATATTTTTTTCTACACTCCTGTACATGTGAAGGGGAGTGATAAAAAAATGTTTTTTCACCCTCTCGTAAGATACCCCATCTTTCGATAAATATTAAACAATAATTTTGAGGTCTCTTTGACAGTTTTTCAAAATTAATTCCCGTTTACGATATTATTGAGCTTCAAAGTGGTCTTTGTTACGTGAGTTGTAAGATTCGTCCTCTCACTCTTGAACTACATTACATACATAGATGGTTTATTAAAGGAAATAAATTATTCCTTATTAAAAAAACATAGCATAAATTTTATAAATTAAATATCCTATATCATATTTTTTAAATACCGACCGCTTGGCGCAGTGGTTTGTGCGTAGGCTGCTTGGCTCACTGCACGTGGTGGTTGCGGGTTCGGTTCCCGCCGGGGCAACTTTCGGAAATGGCTTTTTCGTAATTTTCCTTAGTCTAGGTGTCACTGGAATCGTCCTCAGTCATTTGTACGGCGCCTCCACCAGTGTAACAGCCGGTTGGGGTAACAGTACTAGTAAAAATAAACTATTATTATTTTATATTTCTATATTTTATTTAACATTATTTAAAAATTATATGTTTACATAACTGTTTCCCGGCTGTCACTGCCCGCGCACCGCAATTCTTATAATTTAAAAAATTATATTTTCATGAATTCAATATTTTATAATCAGCCAGGAACGTCTGTCGATAGTGGCCAGTGCGCCGACATGGACCTTACAGTACCCATAGTACTAGCGTTGCTTAGTTTGGGACCTTACAGTTGGTGTGTCAGTCTGGCGATATTAAAATAAATAAATACATATCGCCCGACTTTTTGACTATGCCCCACCGGAATCGAACCCGCAAAACCACCCGGTGCAGTGAGCCGAGCAGTTTACGCTCAAATCAATGAGCCAAGTGGTCGTCAATTTGAAAAAAAAACTGGATTGTGTTTCGAACCCACACGCCACTGAACGTACGTAAAATTATGGCGAAATTATTACGCGCCGCATTACATGTTTCACATCAAAATGAAGCATCATGCTCATTATTAGGGTTCCATATTATTGAAAAGAGGCGGAATGCCTACGGAAACCTATAGTATGCGTGGTATTTTATAATTAAAGGAACGCCATAACAATACAATGTGGCGGATCTTATCAACGCGGACGAACTTGTGGGCAAAAGCTAGTGTTTAAGCTTAGGTAAATTCTAGAATGTTTGTCTGCTTTTACTTAAAAAAGCTTTTACTTAAAAAAAAATTAATAACTTCTAAAAACGGTGTACTTTTTACTTTATATTAACATTGTCTGTAACCCCCTTTGACTTTTTAAAGTCAGTAAAAGGTCAGTATTTTCGAGTCTTCAAGTCAGTAAAGTCAGTGTTTTTACCATGGCAATCAGTTTCGACCCCTGGTATTAATAAACGCACTGCATACTGTGTTTGTCGCAAGTCACAAAATGTTGTCTTAAATGTTTTCAGATTTTGGATAAACTATAAAAATACTCGAAAATTTTGAATTTCGCGGGCTAGACAGGCGCCTTCACCTTAATAATGTTTTTTTTTTTTTTGAGCCTTAATAGTGTATCCCCACTTTCTATGGCAGTATAATACAGGTTGTGTCAGAAGTCCGATTTTTTTTTTGGTAGGAACAAAATACAATTAGTCCGATTGCAATTTGTCTGCAGTTTCGAAGCAGTTATGCGCCAAAACCTCGCCCGAAATGGAAAAATGTTAAATGTTGCAGTCAGATCGCAGTGCCTGCAATTTCAATGCAGTTAAATTACAACTGCACCCAAAATGAAATTCTACAATCAGATTGCAGTCTGGAATAGGATGAAGCTATACAGACGAGTCTGAATAGAATCTTACACAGCCCAATGGATTTTCATAACTTTGTGACAATTGTTTTTAAAGGAAACAAAATAAAATAAAAACACAATATTTTGTACATCATTTATAATTATATTTTAAAATCATGCAATCAATCTATCATAAATCCTAATACAATACAATCATAAAAAAAATTACATAACTCATATACGGACAGGCTCGATCGGGGTAGTACCACGCTCTCACAGAAGATCAGCGTAAATTATCTATTATAGCTACGTTTCGTACAATGAGTCAGACAGTTCGAAGCCTAACTCCCCCTTTGTGTAGGCAATGTGCTAGCAATACCTTTGGTATTGCAAGCATCTACAGGCTAAGGTAACTGCTTAACATCAGGCGGGTCGTATAGTTGTTTGAGAACTTTGTTATAATAAAAAAAATCACAAGTGAAATTACAACAGTGCAAGAATAAAAACACTCACGCAATGAAAACGAAGTAATGGTGGCAATAATTTTACCCAATTAAAGCAAGCGATCTCAATTCTGAGGCCGATCTTGGGAATGTCATTCTTATGTCACTCCAGTACAAAATGGAATGTCAAAAGCGTCCTCAAGACCGCTCTCAGACTTGAGATAGATTTATTAAAACAGACCTGAGAGTGACCTTGGGAATGTCATTCTTTTGTCACTCCAGTACAAAATGGAATGTCAAAAGCGTCCTCAAGACCGCTCTCAGACTTGAGATAGATTTATTAAAACAGACCTGAGAGTGACCTTGGGAATGTCATTCTTTTGTCACTCCAGTACAAAATGGAATGTCAAAAGCGTCCTCAAGACCGCTCTCAGACTTGAGATAGATTTATTAAAACAGACCTGAGAGTGACCTTGGGAATGTCATTCTTTTGTCACTCCAGTACAAAATGGAATGTCAAAAGCGTCCTCAAGACCGCTCTCAGACTTGAGATAGATTTATTAAAACAGACCTGAGAGTGACCTTGGGAATGACATTCTTTTGTCACTCCAGTACAAAATGGAATGTCAAAGCGTCCTCAAGACCGCTCTCAGACTTGAGATAGATTTATTAAAACAGACCTGAGAGTGACCTTGGGAATGTCATTCTTTTGTCACTCCAGTACAAAATGGAATGTCAAAAGCGTCCTCAAGACCGCTCTCAGACTTGAGATAGATTTATTAAAACAGACCTGAGAGTGACCTTGGGAATGTCATTCTTTTGTCACTCCAGTACAAAATGGAATGTCAAAGCGTCCTCAAGACCGCTCTCAGACTTGAGATAGATTTATTAAAACAGACCTGAGAGTTACCTTTGAAATGTCATTCTTATGTCACTCCAGTACAAAATGGGATGTCAAAAGCGTACTCAAGACCGCTTGAAATCGATTTATTAATACGGCTGTATAACCAAAAAATCAAAACTCATTCGTTATTTTTATTACGGCGACTCTTGTATGGAGCAGGTATTTTCAGATGCACAGTCCTCACGTGCAGTTTCATGGAGTTGGACTGCGAGAAGGCCTTGCCGCAGTGGGTGCAGGCGTAGGGCTTCAACCCCGAGTGCACCTGCGAAACATAAGACAATAAACAAACATCGCCAGACCCACACACCAACTGTATGGTCCCTGAACTAAGCAAACGCTTGTACTATGGGTACCAAACCAGGGCCATTACCACGTTAGCTACTTATAACGAAATAGAAAAGCTTTCGAACGCGAGCGTTCAAACGCGACTTAGCTATCGAACGCGAGCGTTTGAAAGCTCGCGTTTGATGGCTAATTCGCGTTTGAAAACTAATTCACGTTTGAACGCTCGCGTTAGAAAGCAAATTAGCTTTCAAACGCTCGAACGCGAGCCTTATTTCCACGTATAATTTGTGTGGAACCTGTCGCCAATGTAATTTTTAGGGTTCCCCAGTCCCTATGAGGAACCCTTATAAGATCATCCAGTCCGTCCGTCCGTCCGTCCCGGCCTATCACAGGGTCATAACTTCTATAGTTTCTGACGGAAGTTGACGTAATTTGGTACAGAAATATGTACTTTAAGGCTAAAGCGCCCATCTAGCCCGCGAAGTTCAAATTTTTTGAGTTCTTTTAGAAATTTTTCAAAATCTGACAATAATGAAAGACAAATTTTGTAATTCGCGAAAAAGACCGTGTGCAGTGCTTTTATTAATATATCCAACTTACTCTAAAATATTTCAAGAACGACAGCTATCCAGATAATCTGGCAATTTTTGTATATTTAGTGATTTACTAGTATCATATCCACCGTGATAATATTTAGAGTAAAATAAATGTATTAATAAATGCACTGCACACGGTCTTTTTCGCGAATTACAAAATTTGTCTTATATTATTGTCAGATTTTGAAAAATTTCTAAAAACACTCAAAAAATTTGAACTTCGCGGGCTAGACAGGCGCCTTCACCTTAAGATTAGATCTTACTTTCAAAAAGGTGAAATGTAGCAAAATTCCTTTTTAAATTTATTTTTGGTATCTGCGATACAAGCCAAAAGACTAGTGTAAAGGCCGCTGCTTAAAGAATATTCTCTTTTATTTTAGAATGCAAACTCTATAAACTTTTCGGTAAATACATAAATGTATTATTTTTTATTTATTTATTAATTATATAATAACTAGCCACCCGCCCCGGCTTCGCACGGGTGCAATGCTGATACTAAAGTGTTTCTCCACTATATTATGCATGTATTTACATATAAACCTTCCTCTTGAATCACTCTATCTATTAAAAAAACACCGCATTAAAATCCGTTGCGTAGTTTTAAAGATCTAAGCTTACATAGGGACAGACAGACAGCGGGAAGCGAATTTGTTATAATATGTAATACTAGCTGAGCCCGCGACTTCGTCCGCGTGGAATTTAACTTTACAAAAAAGCCCGCTCCCGCGTTCTGAGCCCGCGCGACAGGGCCCATTTTTTTAAATTTTGTATTTCTAAAATTATAGTAGCCTAAGTTACTCCCTATAACATCAGCTATCTGCCAGCGAAAGTCCCGTCAAAATCGGTCCAGCCGTTTTGGAGATTACCCTGAACAAACACACAGACAGACAGACAGACGGACAGACAGACAGACAGACAGACAGACAGACAAAAATTTATTAAATCGCGTTTTTGATATAGGTGTCGTGTGTACTTTCATA
The DNA here is from genome assembly GCA_905147325.1 of Notodonta dromedarius. Lineage (NCBI taxonomy): Eukaryota > Metazoa > Arthropoda > Insecta > Lepidoptera > Notodontidae > Notodonta > Notodonta dromedarius. Next base: position 3,389,445 of record LR990187.1, read on the forward strand.
TGCATTTAGTGAAAAGGTGTTATTTTGATATTACAAACAGACACTCCAATTTTATTTATTTGTATAGATAAATATAATAATAATTTAGCCCTTTTGACGTCCCACTGCTGGGCACGGGCCTCCCCTCAACATGAGGGGGATTCAGGCCATAATCCACCACGCTGGCCCAGTGCGGGTTGGCGGATTTCACATGTCTTTCGAATATTGGTTAGATCTTCTAAGACATGCAGGTTTCCTCACGATGTTTTCCTTCACCGTAAGCAAGTGATAATCATATAGAAATTATGATTCGCACATAGATTTCGAAAAATCCAGAGGTGCGAGCCGGGATTAGAACCCAAGACCTGGTGCCCGCAAGACGCGTGCTTTAACCAATCGGCTATCACTGCTGTTATAATATGTACTATGTAGTAATTATTTATCTTACTCGATCGTGTCTGTTGAGTGCTGCCTTGTGTTTGAATGCTTTAGGACAGTGCAGGCATTTGAACGGACGCTCGCCTGTGTGTGTTCTGATGTGAATCTGAAATAAAATTAATTGTTTACTACTAACGATAGTTGACCTAGAAAACTAGCCATAATATGGATAGGGCTGTCGATAGTGACAATTAGTGATGGAACATTTCACAGGTAGCATGTGAAAAATCATATGATACAGGTTGTCATAAGTAGCACTTGCTACTGATATAGGTAGAAACTGTTAAAAATCATTGCAATCATTGCAATGAAATGCATCGCAAAGCGTTCGGAACTGATGCGGATTTTATGATAAATCATCGACCAGTGACTTAATAGGATTACGTCTCATAGTGAAAATTCACTCTGAATAAAATCATGAACTATGAAAAATCACAGGTGAAAAATCAGTGAAAGAAAAAATATATAATTTCACGTAATGAAAATGAACTGAAAGTAGCAATCATTTCCATGCCTAATGACAATACTGTTGATGACAAAGAATAGTATCGATACTATTGAGTACTGTGACCATTTATGGTATCGCTATTATAGCGTGTTTTATTGCAAGCACTGCCGATAGTACTATCAATAGTATCAATCGATAATATCGATACTAATGCATATCATCAATAAAGTATTAGAAATATCTATACCCTATCGATATTGCGACAAGTTTTCGAGGTCACGATAGTAAATAATAAATAACGCCAGACTGACACTCCAATTGTATGATCCCAAACTAAGCGATGCTTGTACTATGGGTACCGTACAGTGACACCCAGACTACGGCAAAATACGAAAAGGCCATTTCCGAAATTAGCCCCGGCGGGAATCGAACCCGCCACCACAATCTGCAAGAATACTGCGCCAAGCGGTCGTCACGTATCGTCATAGTATCGATATACAGTCGATAGTGAGGCAACACTAGTCGATACCCATAGGTACTGTGGCGACCTCACATTCACGACGGCGACAGAAAGAAACAGATGGCGCTAAATGCGGCGCCTCAATACAATGTACGGATTCTTCATAGAAAAACTGAATCACGATATTAAGAGTCGCCAGCATCGTGACTATATATACAAGACCCCGAGAACAACCAGCGGGCATAGCGGCCGCCCCGCCAGGCATCACACCCGGCTGGCTGGAAGATCTTCCCTTTTCCGCTAAAGTACCATACCAACCTTTAGTCTTTGAAAAACGCTGAAACTCTTCGGACATTCAGCGCACTGGAACGGTTTTTCACCGGTGTGGGTCCTCTGATGGTAGACCAGGGTCGCATTGGACTGTTAACACAAGACAATGTACTATTGTAGCCACAGTTATAGATTTACACAGATAACGCAAATGCATGTACTCCGCGTGTACGAAACCCCGACGTAGCGTCAAGGTTGGTCGCCGCTAACTTACAGCCCGCGCGACTACAGATATAAAAAATATGAGTATGAGCGAGATAATCACTCGAGAGAATCGTAGCGGGTGGAGGGCATCGGCGGCATCGGTGTCTTCGAATCGGTTTGGATTTCCCGTCGCTAATGACGTCACAGTAGGTGTTAAAAAACCGGCACGCTTGGTTTCAATACACATTGTGATACTTGCGTTATCTATGTAAATCTATATCTGTGGTTGTAGGCAATTGTTTACTTCTCATATATCTTATAGGGCAGAACGTTTGCCGGGTCAGCTAGTTTTATAATATACTAGCTGTGCCCACCGACTTCGTCCGCGTAGTATTTAACTTAGCAAAAATTTCGGGATTATCGGGATAAAAAGTATCCTATGTGTTAATCCCGGTTATAAACTATCTGTGTTCCAAATCTCATCTAAATCCGTTCAGTAGTTTTTGCCTGAAAGAGTAACAAACATCCACACTCACAAACTTTCGCATTTATAATATTAGTACGACTAGCAGACCCGACAGACGTTGTCCTGTCTTAACTTTGAATATTGAATACAAATTGTAATAAAAAAAAAAAAAATATCCTACTAATATTATAAATGCGAAAGTTTGTGAGTGTGGATGTATGTATGTATGTATGTATGTATGTATGTTTGTTACTCCTTCACGCAAAAACTACTGAACGGATTTGGATGAAATTTGGAACACAGATAGATTATAACCGGGATTAACATATAGGATACTTTTTAACCCAATAATCCAATACTACGCGGATGAAGTCGCGGGGCACAGCTAGTAATATTATAAATGCGAAAGTTTGTGAGTGTGGATGTATGTATGTATGTATGTATGTATGTTTGTTACTCCTTCACGCAAAAACTACTGAACGGATTTGGATGAAATTTGGAACACAGATAGATTATAACCGGGATTAACATATAGGATACTTTTTAACCCAATAATCCAATACTACGCGGATGAAGTTGCGGGGCACAGCTAGTTAAAAATAAAAGTGAAAATATTCTTTATTCAGCAAAAAAAAAAAAAATTGTCTACAAGTTCGACACAAATAAAATCATTAAAAGGAAAGGTAGATTGGTTTTACATAAGCTTGCTAATTCATCAAAAAATTGTGTGTGTAGTGTATGTGTTGAGTGGTGAGTATGTGTGTGTGTTGTTTATGAAGGTATGTTTGTGTGTGTGGTGTATGTGTGCAAGGTGGAGGTGTGTGTGTTGTTTTAGTCCCTTTGCGGTAGGTTTCATGAATCTGTTCTGTTTGCTGATATAACTTATACTAGTATTGACGCACAACTGTCTTAATTTTTTATTTCAAACGAACTTTCTGACAATAATATAGACAACAAAAAAGAATTAGCGAAATCGTTCCACCCGTTCAGGCGTGATGCGATGACCATGGAAATAGAGATTAATTTTATATATTTATAGATTTCACCGTTTATAAATACTACTAGCGCTATCTATAGGCAGTTCTGAAAATAATTCATGACAGTATTTCCATAGTCGGTTACTTTTTTTTTTAAACGTTTTTACTTATGTTGAACGGACCAATCACAATTTTCCCCGATCCGCCACCAGTTTTTGACGATTTCATTCTCATACAATAACGGACGTGAGCGGTGTCTTGTATTTTTGGTCTCTGCCTACCCTTAAAGGGATTATAAGCATGTTAGTGATTGTGTTTATTCGCCTCAGTCGACAACGCGAGAGCGCATCCGGAAAATTCCCGCGAAACATAAAAACCATTGTTATCACTAAGGTCTCGACTTTCGACAAATGTTACGAATCAAAAACAAATTTAATAATCAGTAATTTAGGAAATCATTTCAATGTGGACTTTAAGCAATGTATATAAAGTCCAGAACTGCAGCTTACAACAACGTCAAGCAATTTTTTAGATAAGACCATTAGGTATATTATAATAACTTAATAAGTAATCAAGAGCCATAGCTTTCAGTCCATCACAAGTGCTTCAAAGACAGGGTAAGTTCGATCATCTATACAAATAAATAAAATTGGAGTGTCTGTTTATAATATCAAAATAACACATTTTCACTAAATGCATAATTATGAAAGTACATACGGTAGTTATAACGAAAACGCTATTTAAAAAAAATTGGTCTGTCCCGTCTGTATGTTTCTTCCGGGTGATCTCTGAAACGGCTGGATCGATTTTGGCGGGATTTTCATTGGCAGATAGCTGATGTTATAAGGAGTAAATTAGGCTACTTAAATTTTAGAAAAACAATTTGGGGGCGGTTAATAAATAAAAACACATGAGATCCAAGACTATATCCGAAACGGCTAGCGATATTGACGGGATTTTCACTTTATTAACAACTAGCGGCCCGCCCCGGCTTCGCACGGGTACATTATTCGAGTTTTAGTAAGGATCCCTAATTTATTTGAAAATATATTATAGCCTATGTTACCCGGGGATAGTGTAGCTTCCCAACAGTGAAAGAATTTTTCAAATCTGTTCAGTAGTTTCGGAGCCTATTCATTACAATCAAACAAACAAAGTTTTCCTCTTTATAATATTAAAATAATATAGTATGATTTAAATATTTTATTGTATGAAATATCGCCGGACTAAGTCTATGGTCCTATTTGTAAGTGCCCTCGTAGATTTCGCATAACCATTTTAATTTTTAATTTTAGAACACCTTTAAGGTACCGTACAATGGAAAAGACGTGATATCATATAGCACCAGACCAAGGAAAATTACAAAAAAGCCGTTTATTTATGTTATAATATTGTACTCCAGTGTTGCGTTTCAGTTTCAAGATGAGGGCGAATCTCGTGCTGTGCGTGGCGGCGGCGCTCGTCACCGCTGCGCGCGCCGACTGCCACGCCTGCCTAAAGGACCACTGCTACAATATGCAACAAGTATCACAAAATTTTGTACGCTCCAATGCCCTCCTAGAGGGGCGCAGCTACAATATGCACCTAGTATCAGAAACTTTGGTTCGCTCCGGGGACCTCCTAGAGGGGCACAGCTACAATAAGCACCTAATATCAGAATTTTCGAGTCCCCACTCGGCCCTCTACAGGAAAACCAACACATTATATCACTATTACAGAAATACCGACGGTGAGGAGTTCATAGTAAAGTGTTATTTAGACAAGGCGACCTGCAACGAGACGGCACGAATAAGCCACATTATCAACCTCGCTGTGGACCAACTCACGGGCGATCTTTACGGTACAAACTTCGAATATCCAGGAATCTACAAATTGGACTTTGATAATGCTACAAAAGTGTTATGGGTTAACGTCAGTTCAGTCTGGTCACTGACGTTCAAAGACTATCTCTACTACACTACAATAGACGGAGGTATCAATGTGTTCAAGAACGGAAGATCACATTTATTAGCTGGGACGAAGCAATATAGTGTCAAAGACATGATAGTCGATAGGTATGACGACATTTATTTCTACAATGACACCTCACACGGGCGTGTCTTGTTAAGGCTGAGTGAAGGAGTCATTTCCGAGCCCGGAATTTCGCACAATTCCATAGTAACAGAGGACAAATACGGTAATATTATACACATTAATCAGAATACACGCGCTGTGTATAGAGAAGTCGATGGTGAACACGTTCAGATCGGTGCCTTTAGTGAATGTTTGAATGATGACTGGATAGGTGAACCAAAGTTCGACAGGGATAATAATTTCGAATGGGACAAGAATAATTCAAACGGCGACCGTGAAATTTGGCGTTTTACAAAAGATATAAACTCACTTTGCAGCTATTCCTGTAAAGAGCCGATATGCACGATTACGGAGAAGACAAACAAGATTGAATTCTGAATAAACCATCAGATACTGAACCGGCAAATGGTAGTTCGTTGGGCAGAAGCAGCGGCAACAACTCCGGCACACAGGGAACACACCCGTCAAAACGGCTCTCCATTTTGACGGGTGTGTTCCCTGTGTGTGGCCTCGTAGGTTTGGACCTAATAAACCATTTTAATGATGAATTTTAGAATACCTTTAAGGTACCGTTCCTCTGAACATTATTGCAACTGTAAGCCCATAAATTCATTTAAGTTGACGTTTTGTTTTATCTGAAATTATTTATTTGGCTGCGCTATTATAATGATTATGTGGTAAATATTATTATGCATACATAATTTTGTTTTTATTATTCCTATTCTTTTGTATCTTACTTTTAGTTTTTCTTAGGTTTGCGAGTGAAAAGTTGCTAAATTTATTAGATTGATAAGTATAATGTCATCATAACAAAAATCATTATCGAAAATGATCACACATCCGCAAACATATAAATAAGTGAATAGATATTAACATTTACATACAAATATGCGTGTCTGACAGAGGTCGCTATATTGACAGCAAATCTTTATCCTATACTAGCTGTGCCCCGCGACTTCATCCGCGTAGTATTGGATTATTGGGTTAAAAAGTCCTATATGTTAATCCCGGTTATAATCTATCTGTGTTCCAAATTTCATCCAAATCCGTTCAGTAGTTTTTGCGTGAAGGAGTAACAAACATACATACATACATACATACATACATACATCCACACTCACAAACTTTCGCATTTATAATATTAGTAGGATTAAACAAAGAGGGTATTCTTTTTTTTCTGCAACTTTACTTTGTAAATCTCAAACTTTTTGGGACAGTTGAAGTACACGGGGACGGTGGTATTCGTGGGACGGTTTTATAGACTTATGAACTATGGCAAAAGCTGTATCCCTAAAACACCTTTTGTTTTTCAAGTTTCCTCCAAAGCTGATAGATTTAGAATTACCAAGTTAAGTTTTGAAAAAATAAGTATACCTTTACTGTTTCAACCTGTATAGGGTGAATTGAAATACTAAACTAGCTTTCTAATTTAAATACCTAAATCTCAGTGAGATTTGATTATAATTTTTTGTGATAATGGTGTTGCCTGCTCACATTCTATTGCTGTTCCTAAGTGTACACCATTTCTTATTCATTGAAAAGAGTAACCATTGTGTTTTTCGCCGCCTCTTCTCAGTGGAGGCGGCATTCCGAGCCGGCGTTAGATTCTGACTATTCATATATATGCTTTGCTTGCTTACATTAATCAAAACCATTGTAAGTTTGAGTTCTTGGTTATTTTTTTCAAGTGACCGTGGATGGCCAAATCCGAAACTATGAGGAATGGCGAAAAACCCTCAAAAGTAGTCTCGAGCCCGATTTTGATGAAAAGTAAATCTGAATCATACATTATTTTAAAATTCAATAGAATCAAAGAAAACATCACAGAACTTATCAATAAGGTCAAGATACCATGTTATGAAACAATAATAATTTTAATACGGTATTTGACTAATTTTTTAATTGCAAAACTATACATATAAGTGATAGTCGATTGATTAAGCACGCGTCTTGCGGGCACCAGGTCCTGAGTTCAAACCCCGGCTCGCATTTCTGGGTTTTTGAAATCTGTGTGCGAATCATAATTTCAATATCATTATCACTTGCTTACGGTGAAGGAAAACATCGCGAGGAAACCTGCATGACTTAGAAAATCTAACCAATTTTCGAAAGACATGTGAAATCCGCCAACCAGTACTGGGCCAGCGTGGTGAATTACGGCCTGAATCCCTCTCGTAGTGAGAGGAGGCCCGTGCCCAGGAATGGGACGCCAAAGGGCTAAATTAGCTAAATCTAGACCTTGCAAAAACAAAATTGTATCTACTCTTTTGGCTTGCAGCTTGCTTCTCTGCTGAATTAAAACCTGTTGCGAAAGCAAGTTTTTCAATAATTCGGGGTAATTCGTTTTATGACCAAGCAAAATTTCGCCATCTTCCCCGATACGCCGCCAACTTTTGACGATTTCATACTTATACAATAACGGAAGTAAGCGGGGTCTTGTCTTATTGGTATCTGCCTCTACCCCTAAGAGGACTATAAGCATGATGGTGATCGTGTTTGTTCGCTTCGGCCGACCACGCGAGAGCTCCGTCCGGGCAAAACCCGCGAAACAAAACATAACCGATTGATAACCGATTGATAACTTCAATAAGGTCGCGACACATGTTACGAAACAAAAATAATTTTAATAATTTGTTATTTGAGGATACTCGAGTCCAATGGGTTTATCATTTCAATGTGGTCTTTCAGCAATGTGTATACAGTCCAGAACGGAAGCTTAGAAAAACGTCAAGCAATTTGTAGATAAGGCCATTATATTCACCGTCGTTTTAGTCCATCGCAAGTGCTTCAACGACAGGGTAAGTTCGATCATTATTTAATTAAATACCTATCTCTATATGTGGTGAAATAAATAGGGTATACTATTTTTTTGCAACTTTACTTTGTAAATCTAAAAGTATCGTAGACTTGTGAAATCTGTCAACAGCTGTATTCCTACAACACCTTTTGTTTTTCAAGTTTCCTCCAAAGCTGGTAGTTTCAGAATTACAAAATTAGGATTTGAAAAAAAAGTAAAAGTACCCTTTCTGTTTCAACCTGTATTTATAAAAATGAATCTTTATTTCCTTGGTCATCGCATCACGTGTGAACGGATGGAACGATTTCGCTAATTATTTTAACGTTGTGTTTATTATTGTCAGGAGAAGGTTTTTATGAAAGAAACAAAATAAGAAAGTTAAGCGGAACAATTCGAATTCAATATTCAAAGTTATGACAGGACAACGTCTGTCGGGTCAGCTAGTATAGACATAAATATCGCCGGACTTTGACAAAGTAAAAAAAAACTATTTTTAATTTTAAACTAAGGAGAGGTACTGTAAAATGTAAAATCAAATTTTACCATCTTCAAAAAAACCTGGGTTCACTAAAATCTATAAATAATTAAACTTGACCTGGTAAATGGACCTTGTAAATATTTCATTTAGAATCGGTGGCAAATACCTTACCTACTACCTAAGAAGTAGTTGACGGCGGCACCGACTCCGAATGAACAAAGTTACCAGTTCCCTAATTATTTCTAGGTTTTTTAGTGCACCCAGGTTATTTTGAAGTCGGTTTAATATTTTCACTAAAAAAACATTTTCATAATTTTTTGTGGTAATCATTTTTAATTCCTGGTGACCGTAAATCGCCTATATCTCTCAAACTACTAGACCGATTTGATAAAATTTATGTGGTCCTGCTTTTTGTATCTCCTGCTTTTTAGCAAATCGGTTAAAAGGAGGTGATATCAGGAACACTAGACTAATGCAAATTACGAAATAGCCGTTTCCGAAATTCGAGTTGACTAATTTTTTCTATTTATGTTATGATATTGAACTGTAGTGTTGCGTTTCAGTTCCAAGATGAGGGTGTGTCTCGTGCTGTGCGTGGCGGCGGCGCTCGTAGCCGCTGCGCACGCTGACTGCGACGCCTGCCTAGACGGGCACTGCTACAAAAAGCACCTATTACCCGGAACTTCGGATCGCTACGGGGCCCTCTACAGGAAAACCAACACATTATACCACTATTATAGAAACAGTGCCGATGAGGAGTTGATAGTAAAGTGCGATTTAGACAAGGCGACTTGCAACGACACGGCGAAAATAAGCGACGTTCTCGACCTTACTGTGGACCAACGCACCGGCGATGTTTACGGTAACTTCTTCGATTATCGAGGAATCTACAAATTGGACTTTGCTAGTGCTAAAAAAGTGTTATGGGTTCCCGTCAGTAGAGTCTGGTTACTGACGGTCAAAGATCATCTCTACTACACTACAATCGATGGAGGTATCAACGTGTTCAAGAACGGAACATCACATTTATTAGCTGGGACGAAGCAATATAATGTCAAATACATGATAGTCGATAGGGATTACGACATTTATTTCTACGATTATACCTCCCACGGGCGTTTCTTGAAAATGCTGAGTAAAGGAGTCATTTACGAGTCCGGATTTTGGGACCATCACGATTTCGAAATGACAACGGACAAAGACGGTAATGCCATATTCATTGATCGGAATACACACGCCGTGTATAGAGTAATCAATGGTCAGCCGAACGAGATCGGTGCCGTTAGTGATTGGGTAGATAAACCATTGTTCGACAGGGACAATAATCTCGTATATTATGTGTTCAACTCAAACGACGACATTGAAGCTTGGCATTTTAAAAAAGAAAGAAACTCCGCTTGCAGCGTTTCCAATGGAGGAGCCATAAGAACGATTACGGAGACCGTTGTCAGTAATGGAGACAAACAAGATTTAATTCCGAATAAACCATCAGATACTGAGCCGGCCAATGGCAGTTCGTCGGGCAGAAGCGGCGGCAACAACCCCGGAACACAGGGAACACGCCCGTCAAAATGGAGAGGAACATAATTGCAACTGCAAGCCCACAAACTCATTTAAGTTGCAGTTTTTTTTTGTAAGATTTGCAATTAAGTATAATAATTATCTGGTAAATATTCTTATGCATACATAATTTTGTTTTTATTCCTATTCTTTTATATTTTACTTTTATTTCGTTTAGGTTTGTGTAGGAATAGTTGTTATTTTTTTCAAATTAATAGGTATAGTCGTAAGTTGATATCTTAACATAAAAGAACTAAAATAATCAACAGCAATAATCACAGAACTTAGTATCAATAATGTCAAGAGACCGCGACCTATTGATAAGCATAGCGATAAGTAACATCAAACAGTAGATGCAAAAAAAAAAAATATTTTCACTGGTCTTACACACCAACTGTAAGATCTCAAATTAACCATCACTTGTGAATTTGCCGGTATTTTTGTAGTTCCGTAGTCCCATGTAAGATACTCCAGTCAGTCAGTCCGTCCGTCCGTCCGTCCGTCCCAGTCTGTCACAGTACCATAGCTTCTACAGTTTTGGTGGGAAGTTGACGAAATTTGGCAGAGATATACGTTAAGATTAGATATCACTTTAAAAAATATAAATTAACTAGCTGTGCCCGCGACTTCGTCCGCGTGGAATTTAATTGACAAAGTTTCATACAAACGTTCACCCCCTATTTTATCCCCTTGGGGGTAGAATTAATCAAAATCCTTTCTTAGCGGATGCCTACGTCATAACATCTACCTGCGTGCCAAATTTCAGCCCGATCCGTCCAGTGGTTTGGGCTGTGCGTTGATAGATTACTATTACTGTCAGTCAGTCAGTCAGTCACCGTTGAGTTATATATATTTAGATATAGATAGCGGCCCGTCCCGGTTTCGCACGTGTGGACATTCAGAGTAAATTTCTAAGTAGTTCTGAAAAGAACTGCCTAACCTTACCTATTTCATAGATGTGCACACCCCTCTCCCGTAATTCTTTGCCCAGTCACGGCACGGCGGCGTTTATTTTTAGATTAAAAAAAATAATTCGTAATATATTTTGTTTGGAATGTCCGATTTAAATAATTCAAAAAGTAATCTACATATATGTAAGATAGTCTCAATTATGAAATGATTTATTTGGAATACTAAGGTATAGATAACTTGGTCTGATTTTGGTCAGCATTTCCACCAACTTTTAAAATGTAAAAAGTAGTTATAGTAAGGTATAGTCAATAGTTTCCGTAGCGCATGCGATGAAAGACTATTTATAGTATTTTTTTTATACCTTGGGTTACATTATTCATGTTTTAGTAGGGATCCCTAATTTTTTATAGTAATAAATATAGTCTATATTACTCAGGGATAATGTAGCATTATAATGGTGAAAGGATTTATGAAATCGGTCCAGTATTTTTTGAGTTTACTCATTACAAACAAACAAAAATACAAATCTTTCTCTTTATACTATCAGTATAGATAGTAATATTACTTTTTTTTAACCTCCAAATGCACACTACTGTTTTATTATGTTATTAGGTAATAAAGAGTTACTCTATTATATTCTATTCTCCCCGAACATGGAAAGAGGGGATATTTTTTTTTTAGTTTCCCCTACATACGGGATATTTTTAAAAAGGGATTTTCAAATGAAATGGTGTTTCCATACAACATTAAATTTACGGAAATTCTTTTTGCAATATTTTTAAATTATTATTGAAATGTTTACGGAATCCTACACTGTGCGTGGCACGACACGCACTTGGCCAGTTTTTTTACTGTTAGTTTAGTTACTCCTATAAGCCAGTTTCAATAATGGTGTCCAATGATGACGCCGACGTTCCGGTAGCCGGTAATTCAAAGCTACAGATGGTAGACCCAAGCAGTAGCCGACTGACTAAACTCATAGGGTCTAGCTCGAACGGGGTAGCACCTCCCTCTCACCAAAAATCGGCGTAAAACTATTATAGCCGCGTTTCGTACGATGGGTAAGGAAGCCGGAAGCCCAACACTCCTCCCCCATTCCCTCTATCCCACTCTGCTTCCCGGTCGGCGAAGTGCGAGCAATGCCATTGGTATTGCAAGCATCTAGAAGCTACGGTAACTGCTTAACATCAGGCGGGTCGTACGCTTGTTTGCTGACTTAATGAATTAAACGTCCTTAAGACATGCAGGTTTCCTCACGATGTTTTCCTTCACCGTAAGCAAGTGCTAATCATATAGAATGTATGATTCGCACATAGATTTCGAAAAACCCAGAGGTGCGAGCCGGGGTTTGAACCCAGGACCTGGTGCCCGCAAGACGCGTGCTCAACCAATCAGTATACTATATATAAATCTCGGGCCACGGTGCTTGTGGGCGCACCCCTCCGAAACGGCTCAACTGTTTTTTTATGAAACTTTTTATGCATATTTTGTAGGTATGAGGGTGGGCCGTAAAGTATATTTCATAAATATAAATAACTAGCTGTGCCCCGCGACTTCATCCGCGTAGTATTGGATTATTGGGTTAAAAAGTATCCTATATGTTAATCCCGGTTAAAATCTATCTGTGTTCCAAATTTCATCCAAATCCGTTCAGTAGTTTTTGCGTGAAGGAGTAACAAACATACATACATACATCCACACTCACAAACTTTCGCATTTATAATATTAGTAGGATTAGCATTATGCACTCCTTCTCTATATTAACTACTAGTTGAGCCCGCGACTTCGTCCGCGTGGAATTTAACTTAACAAAAAGCCCGCTCCCGCGTTCTGAGCCCGCGCGATAGGACCCATTTTTTATTTCTGGGTTTTCTAAAATAAATGTAGCTTAAGTTACTGCTTATAACATCAGCTATCTACCACTCAAAGTCCCGTCAAAATCGGTCCAGCCGTTTCGGAGATTACCCGGAACAAATACAGACAGACAGACAGACAGACAATTTTTTTTAAATCGCGTTATGGCTATAGGTGTCGTATGTACTTTCATATGCATTTAGTGAAAAGGTGTTATTACAAACAGACACTCCAATTTTATTTATTTGTATATATGAGTGTGCCAACTTTCATAGTCCTATGCCGCGCAATTTTCGTATTAAGCGTTTGAAAGTTTATCCTTCACGTATTAATATATATGGATACATTAGTACTCACAAGGCATTTCTTTCCACAAATCTCGCATACGACGGCGGTTTGACGCTTTCCATCAGTAGTTTTATATTTCGCCTTGACGCCGAGATGGACGCGATGGTAGTGGACAGAGAACGACCGCTCGTGTGCGAACGTGCGGTCACACTGGAACAGGATGGGTGGGCGTTAGTGATGGAACATTTCACAGGTAGCATGTGAAAAATCATATTATATAGCACCATAAAAAATCATAATAAGTAGCACCTGCTACCGACATAGTTGGAAAGTGTTAAAAATCATTGCAATGAAATCGCAAAGCGTTTGGTACCGTCGCGGGTTTTATCATAAATCATCGACGTGTAACTTCATAGGATTACGTGGCATAGTGAACATTCACTATGAATAAAATCATTGAATGTGAAAAATCACAGGTGAAATAACAGTGAAAGGAAAATATAATTTCACGTAATGAAAATGAATTGAAAGTAGCAATCATTTCCATGCCTAGTGGGCGTACAGCGTCAAGAATTATTAAGTCCGTATTAATAAATCCATCTCAAGTCTGAGAGCGATCTTGAGCACGCTTTTGACGTGTCCTTTTGTACTGGTATGACATGAGAATGACATTTCCAAGATCGCTCTCAGACTTGAGATCGATTTATGAATAAGGACGTAAGAATAACATGTATAGTTGCTCGATAACCTTATAATAACTTTTAACGTCTCACTCCTGGGCACGGGCCTCCCCTCAATACAAGGGGGATTCAGGTCGTTATCCACCACGGTATCAGGTATCCTCGCAATGTTTCCTTCACCGTAGTAGCCTAAGTTACTGCTTATAACATCAGCTATCTACCAGTGAAAGCCCCGTCAAAATCGGTCCACCCGTTTCGGAGATACTCTTTGATTTCATGTGTTTTAATTTTTTTACGCGGAACCCTAATTGTTTTTTTCTAAAATTAAAGTAGCCTAAGTTACTCCCTATAACATTAGCTATCTGCCAGTGAAAGTCCCGTCGAAATCGGTCCACCCGTTTCGGAGATACTCTTTGATTTCATGTGTTTTAATGTTTTTACGCGGAACCCTAATTGTTTTTTTCTAAAATTAAAGTAGCCTAAGTTACTCCCTATAACATTAACTATCTGCCAGTGAAAGTCCCGTCGAAATCGGTCCAGCCGTTTCGGAGATTACCCGGAACAAACACACAGACAGACAGACAAAAAATAAATAAATCGCGTTTTTGCTATAGGTGTCGTATGTACTTTCATATGCATTTAGTGAAAAGGCGTTATTTTGATATTACAAACAGACACTCCAATTTTATTTATTTGTATAGATTATGATTCGCACATAGATTTCGGAAAACTAAATTACAGTCTAGAGGAAGTTAGTGGGTCTTACCTCTTCACATCTCACTTCCACAGCACTGTGTTGGATCTTCTGATGATCTTTCAAGACCTCTGGATTTGGGAAATTCTCACCGCACTGATTGCACGGGCTGAGGACACAAACAAATATATTAAAACTAGTGTCTGCCCGCGACTTCGTCCGCGAAGACTTAAGTAAAATATTCTATGTGTTAATCGAGGTTATAAACTATCTGTGTTCCAAATTTCATCCAAATCCGTTCAGTAGTTTTTGCGTGAAGGAGTAACAAACATACATCCACACTCACAATCTTTCGCATTTATAATATTAGTAGGATTTCATTTTTAATCAAGCCCACTAATGCAGTGATAGCCGAATGGTTAAGCACGCGTCATGCGGGCGCAAGATCCCGGGTTCAAACCCCGGCTCGCAGTTCTGGGTTTTTTTCTAAATCTATGAGCGAATCAGAATGCGAGTTTCAAGGTAGTAGAGCCACGCTGTAACCAACTGACTACAGCTTATATATGGGGTGGCTCAACCAGGGTAGTACCCACCCTCTCACAGAAGAAAAATAAATAAATATCGCCAGACGAAACACACCAACTGTACGGTCCCAAACTAAGCGACGCTTGTACTATGGGTACCGTACAATGGACTGGGGGCGATCCCGGTGACACCCAGACCTGGGCAAATTACGAAAAAGCCATTTACGATATTGCCCCGGCGGGAATCGAACCCGCAACCACCATGTGCACTGCGCCTACCGGACGTCAAAGATCTGCGTAAAGTAACTATTATTATGTAGCTGCTTTTCGTACGATCAGTTAAAGAGCTGGAAGTCCAAAACACCCCCTATTGACTCCCTCTGTCCCACTCTTCTTCAGGTCGGCAAAGTGCCAGCAATGCCTCTCGTATTGCAAGCGTCTATAGGCTACGGTAACAGCTTAACATCAGGCGGGTCGTATGCTTGTTTGCCTACTTTATTACATGAATGATACATGTAGCAACACACTGGAGCTATTATATTAATATCCATTGCCCTTGAGAAAAAAAAAGAAATTTAACAAAATGTCATAAGACAAGCCCGCTGAGTTTCTCGCCGGACCTTCTCAGTCGAGGTCGCGTTCCGATCCGGTTGTAGATATAAGAAAAAATAAATAAATTGTAAGTGCCCCCGTAGGCCTGGACAAAATAAACAATTTAAATTTGGGTGGCGATACTAACCTTAGATGACTATCACAGATTCCATTATCGGAGTACGTCGTATGTTTGTTCAAAGCGTCGAAACTCCTGAACCTGAATTGGCACAGCGCACATTTGTACTGGGCCGTCCTGCTGGACTTCTGAAATAGAAGAAACCAATTTAAAAAAATAAAAAAAAAACGCCCACCCATCCAATTCGCGGCCTCGGCTTGTGCAGCTTTACTTGGACTGACGAAGGAAGGACTAGGGACCATGGTCATCAATCCACTTCCAAACCTGAGCAACTGTAGCTTAACCTCGCTTAAACAAACTTAAAGCGCGCTAGTTCTCAAAAACCGAACCAAGACCACCTCCATATAAAGTTTGTCATTTTTAGGGGCTGTGCTTTCGCGCACACTGTGAGACCTCATAGTAATGTTTGTGATTACGGGCGTCAGTTGTATGTGAAAACGGGTCTTACAAAGTTATTATGTATATTAAAGTATTCGCCTATAAAAAACATACGAGATAAACACACCTCTTTTACAAGACATCTGGGGCCAAGCAACTTGACATCCGCTTGGCGCAGTGGTTGCGGGTTCGACTCCCGTTGGGGTCAATTTCGGAAATGGCGCTTTTGTAATTTGCCCAGGTCTGGGTGTCACTGGGATCGCCCCCAGTCCATTGTACGGTACCCATAGGACAAGCGTTGCTAGTTTGGGACCATACAGTTGGTGTGTCAGTCTGGCGATGTTATTATTATTATTAAACTCTGGTAACCGCTTACACGTCAAATTTGACGTATCCCGTATCCGAATTCGTCACTTTTGACAGTTCTATAGAAAACCTGTCAGAACTGACACGCCCATTTACTCAATACCTCAGTTTTGATGTATCGCAAATCAAATGTCAAAGTGGAGCGACAGTCGCAAACCGGTCACCGATCAATTTCCAAACCCCACCTGATCCCTGTGCGCCTTCTTAGCGTGCATACTGAGCCCGTTGCGGCTTATGAACCTCTCGCCGCACTCCCCGCAGCTGTGCTCCGAGGGATGCCGCAGCCGCAGATGCGTCAAGTAACTCGTCGACTTCGAGAAGCAAGAACCGCAGACTTTGCAGACAAATTTGTGGCCGCCATGCCATTTTAAATGCTCCTTGGCCTTGTGGCTGGACTTGCAAGTGTGGTCGCACAGACGACAAGAGTATTTGCGCTCGTGAGACGTGGCCGCATGGGCTCGGAGCGAGCGAGCATCCGGCCATCGGGTCTGACAAACATCACACACTTCCGTGCCGGAAGACTGGAATATAATAATAATAACTAGCTGAGCCCGCGTCTTCGTCCGCGTGGAATTTTACTTAACCGCTCCCGCGTTCTTGTTTTTCAAAAATAATAGCCTAAGTTACTCCTTATAACATCAGCTATCTGCCAGTGAAAGTCCCGTCAAAATCGGTCCAGCCGTTTCGGAGATTAGCCGGAACAAACATACAGACAGACAATTTTTTTTTAATTCGCGTTTTTGTTATAGGCGTCGTATGTACTTTCATATGCATTTAGTGAAAAGGTGTTATTTGTTATTTGTCACTCCAATTTTATTTATTTGTATAGATGTATAGATTTAGCCCTTTTGACGTCCCACTCCTGGGCACGGTCATCCCTGCAACACGAGGGGTATTCAGGCCATAATCCACCACGCTGGCCCAGTGCGGGTTGGCGGATTGCACATATCTTTCGAAAATTGGTGTGATCTAAGACATGCAGGTTTCCTCACGATGTTTTCCTTCACCGTAAGCAAGTGATAATCATATATAAATTATGATTCGCACATAGATTTCGAAAAATCGAGAGGTGCGAGCCGGGGTTTGAACCCAAGATCTGATATACTAGGTGAAACAAAAAGGGTATACTATTCTTTTGCAACTTAACTTTGTAAATCTCAAACTATCGGCTTTGTGGGACAGTTGAAGGATTAAAGCTTTTGTAGACTTGTGAAATCGGTCAACAGCTGTATTCCTATAACACCTTTTGTTTTTCAAGTTCCCTTCAAAGCTGATGGTTTTAGAATTACAAAGTTAAGTTTTGAAAAAAAAGGTATACCCATTATGTTTCACCTTGTAGATATTATCCTACTAATATTATAAATGCGAAAGTTTGTGAGTGTGGATGTATGTATGTATGTATGTTTGTTACTCCTTCACGCAAAAACTACTGAACGGATTTGGATGAAATTTGGAACACAGATAGATTATAACCGGGATTAACATATAGGATACTTTTTAACCCAATAATCCAATACTACGCGGATGAAGTCGCGGGGCACAGCTAGTTATATTATATATGTGGTATTGATGATGTATGGTAAAGAATTGATGGTATTGATGTTAGCATGAAATTATTATACAAAAACATCTTCACGGGATTTTACATAAAGAAATCAATAAATAATTAATTACCAATTAAGACCTAACAGTGCATTGTAAATTAAAACTCAATGTGGACTTAAGCAAATTGGTGTGATGATTTCATTTTCACCCCCTTCATGTCGACAACGTACGAGCAATGCCTTCGGTATTGTAAGCATCTATAGGCTATGGTGACCGCTTAACATCAAGCGGGTTGAACGTAAGTTCGTTTGCCGACTTAGGTTATGTAAAAATGGGTACCACATTTAAATCCTTACAGATATATGACGGCCGCTTGGCGCAGTGGTCCGAGCGTAGGCCGCTCGGCTCACTGCACATAGTGGTTGCGGGTTCGGTTCCCGCCGCGGGAAATTTCGGAAATGGCCTTTTCGATATTTGCCCAGGTCTGGGGTGTCACTGGGATCGCCCCCAGTCCATTTAGTCAATCAGTTATTAATTATTTATTTGATTGCGATTCTCATTGAAACTAAAAAACGATAACCGCCATTAT
Organism: Notodonta dromedarius; assembly: GCA_905147325.1. Taxonomy (NCBI): domain Eukaryota; kingdom Metazoa; phylum Arthropoda; class Insecta; order Lepidoptera; family Notodontidae; genus Notodonta; species Notodonta dromedarius. The sequence goes on from LR990187.1 coordinate 3,408,155, forward strand.
AACTCGGTATTAATTACTATTCGCCTCGATAGATGGCGCTATACCAACATCGGAGACTTACTATACAAATCTAAATCGCGCAAGAGATGTTGTATAACATTTTATACTCACAGAATCATGTCGAAGCATGTGGTTTTTGTATGTGGCGTCCGTCACGAACCCTTTGAAACACTTGTCGCATTTATAAAAGGAATTCTGATAATTGTACGAGTCCTTTCGCGCCAAAACCTCCTCCAATTGCTGCTGTTTCGTCAACACCACCATATCTATATCTTTGAACTCTATCTTGGAACTGCCACAAATGACATTCGCTCCGACGGTTATGTCATCAACGGTATCGATAGTGTCAATGGGGTTATCGATAAAATCGATTTCATCGATTTCCTCTTTTATCTGGGTGATTTTTTTTAATTTCTTTTTCTTTTTAACTTTCATAGACAACGGCTCCTCATCACTAACCTCTTCCGATTTTATGCAATCTGAATCGATAAAAGTGCTTTCTTCTTCTCCATAGTCCGTATCTAATGTTTCTCTGTGAGTAGTAACGATAGTATATGGTAGAATTACTTGATGGGATACCCTATTTAAAGTGCGTATGTAGTCTGCTGTTAGCTGAAAAAAAAAATCGTATATATACAATTCTCTCTTATATATTTTTCATACCCCTAAAAGACAGGACACCGTCTGTCGGATCAGCTAGTATATACCTAAAGATTTATAAATCTTTTAACTATGTTTTAATAAATTTAATAACAATTACTCACCAATTGTTCCTCCATGATAGCATATTTCAGTAACTCCTGGCTTCTGAGACACCTCTTTTTGAACGCAACACATTTTGTGACCAGCGCTGAACAGTACGCACATAAATACTGTGGCAGACCATCAAGGTTCATCTAGTAAAGAAAATGAAGCAGTTTAAGGGCCTATGCACACCACGATTTTTAAAAGTACCGTCGACGCGCGTTTGTAGCGGTACAGACGCGATACGCACGTGAGTCAAACGCAGCCTGACGAAGACTTTTCATACTAATATTATAAAGAGGAAAACTTTGTTTGTTTGATTGTAATGAATAGGCTCCGAAACTACTGAACCGATTTGAAAAATTATTTCACTGTTGGGAAGCTACACTATCCCCGGGTGACATAGGCTATAATATATTTTCAAAAAAATTAGGGATCCTTACTAAAACTCGAATAATGTAACCGCAATGTACCCGTGCGGGCCGTGTAATGTAAGATATAAGCGCGCCGTCTCAGAAACGCGCGTCGAAGATCGGTTTAAAAAACATGGTGTGCACAGGCTCTAATGGTGACAGTTATGATTTCTCAATTGGTAGAAATCCTCTATATCCTCTCTATCAACCGAAGAACTAAATAACTAAAATGGCGATGGACCGGCCACATGCTTAGGGAGGCAGGGGAGAAGTGGTCAAAAACTATAACAGATTGGACCCCAAGATACAATGCAAAAAGAAGAAGAGGAAGGCAGCTTAAGCGATGGGCTGACGATCTAAAAAAAGTAACCGGCCCACTTTGGGCAAGAATGGCCAAAGACCGGGTACTGTGGAAGGAGTTGGAGGAGGCCTAAGTGTCGACAGGATACGCTGACTAGGGATAACGAATGTGCATCCAATACATAAAACTTTTTTTATTCTTGTATAACCTGTCAGTAATAAAGGCTATTTTATTTTTATTTATTAGAAATCCTCTGCTTGATGTGGGCCTTCTCTTAGTGACTATTCCATAAGCTGGAGTAACAGGCCTACCATAAGGTGTCTACTTTCTGAAAGTTGAATGCGGGAGTTTTTGTGGACTGGAACCTTTTTGGTGTGAATGCAAAGAAGAACTCAAACATCACATTTCACCACTTTTGTTCCAATTCCACTTCCACACATATGAACATAATAAAATGGATAATATTCCACCAACATTGCACGTGATCCCACCTGAGGTTTGCAGATGATATAATCCTACTCTCAGAAAATCCAACTGAGCTACAAAATATGATTGTGTCGCTTAGCCAGGAAAGCAGAAGAGTAGGCCTAGAACTAAATCAGGAAAAAACAAAGCTAATGACAAATTTACAAAAAATACCACTAACACTCGATGGCACAAATCTAGAATACGTTGAAGATTACATATAAGTACTTAGGACACTTAATATCGTTTAAATCAGGCACTGAAAAAGAAATACAAAGAAGAATAAACAACACCTGGAACAAATATTGGGCAATGAAAGAGATCTTTAAAAGCAATTTACCAATAAAACTAAAGACTAAAGCAATGGAAATTTGTCTATTACCATGCCTAACCTATGCGAGTCAAACCTGGCCTCTGACTAGGAGAAACATACAAAAAATAAAGGTATGCCAAAGAGGCATAGAAAGGAGCCTCTTGGGATTGAAGCTAAAGGATCGTGTAAGACACAGTTTAATTAGAAAGAAAACAATGGCTAAAGATGCAGTAAGAAGAATTGTTAAAATAAAATGGAAATGGGCTGGTCACATCCAGAGAACAACAGATGAAAGATGGTCAAAAATTGTAACAAACTGGTGGCCAAGAGATGGAGAGCGTAAGCCAGGTAGACCACAAAAAAGATGGGATGACGACATAGTAGAGGCAGTAGGTAAATTGTGGAGTAGAACAGCAAGAGATAGATACAGATGGCAGCAATTAGAGGAGGCTTTCACCGCTCTAAGCGGTCCCTACACTAATAACTAATACTACTAACAAACACTATATTTAGGAAAATACTAACCTTACTAATCAATTAAATACAGTGTTAAGTTACATTATATAAATTACATTCAGAAACTCTGTACTTTTTTAACTACAAACAGTGTAAGGGAAATAAAAAAGCTAATTATTATATTATTATTATTATTATATTGCACATGATAATTGAAAGAAAAACTACGTTTTGGAAATTAAAACCATAATGACAAAATTACTTTTCCACTTACCGCCAAAAAGTAATGTCTTATACCATGGTATAAGACATGTATAGGTATAATCATACATCATGATGTATGCCATGTGCTTTGTGCACAACATATATTACGAGGCATGCCTTTTAAGTTCTGTCGTTTCCATAATTCCCGGCAATTTTGAATTTGGAACTGTTCTATATTCGAATGTGTTTAAATTTCGAATCTCAAAACAGTTGAATGTATTAGGATTAATGTTATTGTTTAGTCACAGCGTCGATTAGAATCTGTCAGGTTACGTACGAAAATGAATCTTTCTAGGGAAAATGTTCGTGCAATAATTTTCTACAACTTTAGAAGAGGCCTGACACGGCTTCAGTGTTTTGAAGAGCTAATATCTGTGTTCAGGGATGAAGCCCCATGTCTGCGGACTGTCGAACGCTGGTATTTAGAATTCCAGCGTGGACATACTAGTGTTAGTGACAAATCTCGCGAAGGTCGCCCAAAATCTGCATTCACTGAAGATAACATCATTGGAGTGAGACAACTAATTCTCGAAGATCGTCATGTGACGTATCGAGAGATAGAGGCTCTATTAGGCATCTCAGGGACAACCATTCAGAAGATCTTGCATGAAGCGCTTGGTGTAAGAAAGCTAGTTTGCCGTTGGATACCGCATCTGCTTTCCGACGATCACAAGGCGGCCCGCGTCAGATGGTGTAAGAAAACTCTGCAAAGGTTCAACCGAGGAGAGTCAAATCACGTCTACGACATCATCAGTGGTGACGAATCTTGGATCTATGCCTACGATCCTGATTCCAAACAACAATCTACAATCTGGGTCTTTCAAGACGAGCCAAAGCCGACTAAAGTTGTTCGTTCTCGAAGCACTTCAAAGAAGATGGTGGCCACGTTCGTTAGAAAAACCGGCCATGTTGCGACTATTGCACTTGATGATCGTAGAATGGTTAACGCAGAGTGGTATACCACAGTTTGTTTACCACAAGTCATCGCCGAACTTCGAAAATCTAACTCAAAGCGACGCATCATCCTGCACCACGACAATGCAAGTTCACACAGCGCTCGTCAAACGATTGAGTATTTGAAGCAGGAAAAAGTAGAAATTCTTGACCATCCTCCATACAGTCCTGACCTAAGCCCTAACGATTTTTTTACATTTCCTAAAATTAAGAAAAGTCTTCGTGGTCAAAGGTTCCAGTCCAGTGAAGAAGCAGTCGACGCTTTCAAGTCAGCCATTTTGAACACCCCCACTTTAGAGTGGAATAAATGTTATAATAACTGGTTTGAGTGAATGGAAAAGTGTATTAAGCTACGTGGTGAATACTTTGAAAAACAATAAAAAGTACTATAAGGTTCTAGTTGTGTTTTTTTCTTCAAACGACAAAACTTAAAAGGCATCCCTCGTATATGCAAATATATAAACCACATGGTGTAGTTTTGACTTGAAAAATAGGAATATTGGACATGTGAGACTCATCCAACCTTTTACAGGACTATCTCCCAAATGTACTCAAAGCGGGACTACATCTGGCATTAAGGGACAGTCCCGCAGAATTCGGAAAGGTTGGCCGCCTTAGCCTACCACCCACCCTCCTAACGTCAAAACGGATGCAATGTGTGATCAGGTAGATGGAGATCCACATATCATAGTTAAATGCTTCTTAAAGCCATCAAGACCCTGCACTGCAAGCATGTCATTTAATCTGTCTAACCTGTGACAGGGCATTCTGAGTTCTGACACTATGTCTTCAGGCTCACGTTGCCAATCAAGACAGCGCAATCTACAAAACTTTTATGAGACATCCTACTAATATTATAAATGCGAAAGTTTGTGAGTGTGGATGTATGTATGTATGTATGTATGTTTGTTACTCCTTCACGAAAAAACTACTGAACGGACTTGGATGAAATTTGGAACACAGATAGATTATAACCGGGATTAACATATAGGGTACTTTTAACCCAATAATCCAATACTACGCGGATGAAGTCGCGGGGCACAGCTAGTAAATAATAAACCGACAATCTAACCTAAGACATCAATCAAGTCTACAGTCCCAAACTAACCAAAGCTGTGCTAAAAAGGGTATTACTAGACCATGGCAAATTATTAAGTGGCAATTTCTTAAATAACATGTTGTGTGATTACAATTGCTTTGTAATCTGAGGTTTATACTTATTATAAGTATTTAATAAAGAAACACACACACAAACACCTGTATTATTGCATCAGCGGATGTCTCACTTATAAAAGGATCAAATTCGGCGTCTCCCAATAGTTATAATCAATTATATTGATCATTATAATGGATAAATAAAAACTTTTGTATGTACTCACATCAACCCCGGTTAGATTCTCATAGGCTGTCTTCAAGCCATCTTCGTGCATATAGTATAGGTTCACCTCAGTATCAAGGCAAACACGACAGGCGAACGGCTCCTCCATGATAATCACACAATATTCATACAATAAATGATTAAATTGCTGAAAATTCGTGTTTTCAAAACAAATTGAGTAGATTGAGAACTAATCTCTAATCTGTGATTGAGAACACATTTTCTAGTATATACAAGGTACTCTGTGGAACACATTGAGAAACTTGAGCAAAGTAGACCACAGAGAATAAAATATTTGACAATCGTCTGGTCGCGCACAAACTCCACTTCATTATTAGTTATGGGCGCTTTAGAATATTATGGTCATTTATTTGTATCGATATCAAAGATGTGATATCAATGATATCGACCTCATTAGTTTTGCCACCTATTGCCTACCAGTATTTGTGTGTGTGTGTGTGTAGTGCTAATGTTCGTACATGTGTATATCCCTATAAAGTCTGTGGTTCGTACACTAGCTGATCAAGTTCCCTGAAATAGGATAATAAAAATAAAACAATTAAACGAAAATACAAACAACTGTTCTTTATTTACGGAAAGTTTTCGATTCGTTTCTGATTCCAGTAACTGTCCGTCATTTGTTAATACCCACCCAGGGGTGCAGCTTATAAATAACACCCAAAATGTACCTTGTTAATAACACTTAATTCAAAATACATCCAATCAAACATATTTATTACACATTCAATTATTAATCTTATAAAATTGACTTGACTATAAGTAGTGTTTCGCAAAAAAGTTAATTTTTCATTGCTTGTTGATAAATATCAAATAAATTAAACTGCACTTTGTTTTCCGGGTGTTTCGGAGCTGGCACCATTCTCGTCAGGTGTACTAGCTGCAGACACAGAAGCAGGTGAACTTGGACACATGTCGTCATAGTTCTCAGTACTACAAGCAGGTGTACTTAGAGAAATATCTTCATAGTTCTCAGTATTTCCAGCAGCTGTACTTGGAGACATGTCTTCATAATTCTTAGAACTACCAGCAGCTATACTTCGTGAAATGTCGTCATAATTCTCATTATTTCCAGTAGGTGCACTTGCAGAGACGTCATCATAGTTCTCAGTATTTCCAGCAGGTGTACTGCTAGTGCTCGTCGCGCTAACAACGGTCTCATTAATAGTTATTTTATTTTTTGAAATAGTATACGTGCATTTAACGTCTTTATCTTGCTTCAAATAAGTATAAATTGTAATAATTATTTCTATAAATTACGTTGTTGTCTTTGTCATACAAAGGCACGTCAAACAAACCATCAAGCATTATATCATTGATGACACCGACTTCAACTAGTTGACCGTCCCTTGCTCTATACACAGCGTGTGACTTCTTTTGCTTCTTATAAATGAATACGGCATTGCCGTCCCTGTCTAATGTCATACAGTATCTACTCTCACTGTCCGAACGTGCAATCCTGTCAACCACTCCTTTACTCAGCCTGTTCATAATATAATCATTGCCAGAGGAAGCTTCAAAATAAATATCGTTATTTTTATCGACAATGAACGTGACGACATTAAATTCCTCTGTTCCAACAACTACACGTGACTTTCCGTCCTCAAACGTGAAGATACCGTTGTCGGTTGTCGAATAGTAAATTTATCTTTGTATGTTAAGTAATAAACTCCGCCATCAACTAGTAATTTCATTTTGTTCTCAACAAGATCCAATTTGTAGAGATTATAAAAATACGTATCTTTAAGTTTAGCATAAGTATCACCAGTGCATTGGTCCACTGTCAACCACTCTACGTCCCAGGCGTCGGTAGTGTGACACTGGCTTGTCTCTAGTTGTCATTGCTTTAATGTATTTCCGTCTACACTGTATAATATATTCCTGTTCCTGTCTAAGTCCATTAACTGTTCCAAGTCCTCGAATACGGGCAGGTGATAGTTGCGGTAGCAGCGCCCGTCGATACAGGCGCCGCACAACGCGCGCGCAGTGCCGACGAGCGCCGCCGCCGCCGCCACGCACAGCACGAGACACGCCCTCATCCTGCAACTGAAACGCAACCACGTCAAGCTGTAACTGAACTGGTTCTGTGCATTCAATATATTTGTTTTATGGGCCAAGTATTTCCACGGTAAGCGGCACTAACACGTAGTTTACTGAGACCTTCATCTTCAGCCGCGGCTCTGCTGCAGACACTGACTCCCAGGCATGGGACAGACCCAGTGTGTCTACACAAGTGGCATCCCAAATGACAGGACGACACCTCTATCAGGGAATCGGATTCATGTCATAGAGTGTCTTATTATAATCATCTCAATAAAACCATTGACCCATATAAACTGGATACCTCTATGTACTTTTTACCGTTTGTTTGCCTCGTACTTACGTGCTAATGAAACAAAGCTACAATGGATTGTAGACCTCTGATCTGCATCGCGTCGTGATTCTAAAACAGAAATAATTTCAATAATTAGTGTCGTATTGTTGTGTTTGAGAATGGTATCCATTGAGAATCTTGCCAGCTCTTAGCAGTAAAGCAGCATTCCGGACTAGTGGTAGATTCTGATGATTCATAAGGGTGTACCCTTAGGGGCGCTATGGCGCTGGAAATTTACACGAAGTTTTGTTTAAAAAAACGATATTATTGTCTTTTTTAAACGAATGCGTGATTATGCGTTGATTTTGGGGGATTTTTTTACACCCCAAGTGTTTATTAATCATGAAAATTATTGCTAAGTACTTTTAATTTCAATTCATTTTCAGTACGTGAAATTATGTTTTTCTCTGTGTTATTTCACCTGTGATTTTTCACAGTCAATGATTTGATTCAAAGTGAATTTACACTGAACACTTAATCCTATGAAGTCACGAATAGATGATTTAAAATAAAAACCAGGACAGTTCCGAGCGTTTTGCGATTTAATTGCCATGATTTATAACAGTTCGTGCCTATGTTAATAGCAGATGTTACTTATGAAAACCTATATAAAATGATTTTTCACACGCTACTTGTGAAATGTTCCATCACTAGATACACTGACCGGTTTATTGGTTTACATGAATATTTTCGAGATAAATACTTACAATTATATTTGCTATTAAAGTTTCGATACCTACTAAGCTACCTAGTAATAGGGACTTGGGGAGAAAGTCGGGTACTTCTCGGGCGTACTCGCGCTCACTTATACGGCAGACAATGTAGCTATTTAGTTTTTTTTTTTTACCGGAAATTTTACACGTATTCCTGTAAAATAATAATGTTTATTCATAAAAGGAAATTAAAAGTTCATTACATAGCAGCTTTCATAGCAGTAACAAAGAGTTTTTACAAGAGGATATCATGATTACAATGTAAAGAACAAGTTTTCACATTTACAAAATTATACTTATAACTTTGGGAGTGCTAATGTTCCATAATTATTAAATTACTTACGTTTTTTCAATTAAAATACTTGAATTATAGTCTGGCTGTGACGGGAAGTATACAGTCCGTACATCACAGATTAGAGATATGTAGCAAGAACTTGTTCTCTTATTGGTCTGTGGTAGCAAGCTACCGTACATTTTTAAACATCAAATAGTCGTACTGTCGTCATTCAGCATTCCGATACCGATTAAAAGTGTATGACTCCATCGAATACCGATTATTCTGCCAATGACAAGTTTTATAAAGATTGAAATATTAATTTATTATTTCGTACCTTAGTTTGGGAAAATATTTTTATATTATCTTAATAGTTCTTAAACAGTAAAGAAAAGCTGATAAAAACTTTTTGAGTAGGTATCGGTAATAGTGTAATTCAAATGCAAATGTTATAATGTTAGTTATATTATAAATTTGCATGTTAGTTAAAAAAAAAAAAAAAAAAAAAGGTATATATCTATGGGCCTGCAACGCCTGAACATAAATAAAAATAAATGAAAATCAGCCTAATGCGATTATTATATTAATATACTACGCGTAGTCTATGCTAAACTATACACAGCACATCACTAAAGCCAACACGAAATGACGTCACATTGACAGATATTTAAAATCAAAATGGCGGTCGTGGCATAGAAAAATAATATCTTGATTTTATTTCGTAATCTGTGCTGAGAGACGAAATTTTCTCCGCTATGTCGGACTCGGACATGTTCTACTGTTCTTTCGTGAGCATACATTATATTATCTGTGAATGCGGCGAAACATTTCCATCGGATGAAGATTTGAAAGTTCATTTGGAGCGAGAACACACAAATAATAAAAAAGATAAAACCGAATATAGATGTGGAATTGTAAGTATTTTGCAAAAAAAATAATTTCACTCTATTCTCATATAAACAGTTTATCGCCCACTATTACCAACATTATCGGGTCGTCAAAATAAAACCTTCTCCGAGATAACTCCCAACTTCGAGGCTTATAGCTATCAAAGAGACTTCATTGCTATCCGTCCTGCAGTTTCGTTATAATAAGCATATAAACATACAAACAGCTGATCGTCTGGCGTACCGAGGGGGGTCAATTACCCTCTCTGACCCTGGCTGTCACCCCTAGAGTCATATTGTGTCGTAAACATTTAGATGGGCGGCTATGCCTATGTGGCTACAGAACAATACAAACAACTACTGAATTGACTCATACTTACCTTATCCTTTACGACCTATAGGAAATTCCTGTCCTCCCCCCGGCCCCCTCTCCCCCTTAAGGCAAAAACTGGTGACGCTCACGCCTGTACCCGTATTTTGTTCCAGTGCGATGCTCCGTTCGATAATGAACACGATTGTATTGAGCATTATGAAAGCGCCCACATCGGGATCCAAGAGGAGCATGACTATGTCGAGGTGTACTCACAGGAAGAGGAGGATAAGGATATTAAAGATGAAGACTTACAGGTGCCATGTTGTATAATTCACTAGACAACCCGCCCCGGCTTCGCACGGTTATTTGTATCAGTGCTTCTCTACTATATTATGCATATATCACTATATAGCATAAAACAGTCGCTTCTCGCAATAATAAGTAACAAATGATCATCAATATTTATACATATTATCTTCGTGAATTCTTCGTCATAAATTATTGCCGGTTGACTTGTTTTCAGCTAAAGGACAGCTATTTACGATGAAGAAATCAAAAAGATAATATAAATGATAATCATACTTCATACTAATATTATAAAGAGGAAAACTTTGTTTGTTTGATTGTAATGAATAGGCTCCGAAACTACTGAACCGATTTGAAAAATTATTTCACTGTTGGGAAGCTACACTATCCCTGGGTGACATAGGCTATAATATATTTTCAAAAAAATTAGGGATCCTTACTAAAACTCGAATAATGTAACCGCAATGTACCCGTGCGAAGCCGGGGCGGGCCGCCATTAAAGATATTATTATTGGCTTAAACATCAACAAAATTAGTAGTAGTAGTCTCCCTAGCCAAAATAACTCCTAATTCTAGCTTTAAGCATAATTTTTAATCCCCAATGAAAAAGAGGGGTGTTATAAGTTCAACATGTGTGTGTTAATTTTGTTTGTTTTTTGTTAGAAAGGTATGCTGATTGAGTGTTCTTAGCTGTTTCATGAAAATCAGATCACCTGTTTGAAAATTATCAGCTCATTTGTAGTTTAAAAAAGTTGTTGCATCAGGGGTTTTTTAAATTTTCTATTTATTATTTACAGAATGCTATTACTAAACCACATAAAGTGATCAACATAGTATCGGACAAAATAATTATATCACCAGAGAATTCAACGAAAATATCGAAGAATGAAATGAAAATATCAGAGAATGATGATGATATACGCTTTGATGATATCAAGGAGGAAGTGTCTTATGATGAGGCTAGTACTGTGTATCCCATGCCAGAGAGGCCTGTGAAGAAACAAGTCAAAAAGTCTAAAACACAATATAATAAAAAGAATGTTGTCTGTGAAGTCTGCGGAAAGAAATATGCTGTGAGTGTACTCAATAGTCTAAAAATAGAACAAGTATTTATAAAAAAAAAACTTTTGTTTAGTAGAGTAGGTAATTACCTACTTAAAAAGTAGTCCTAACGTAAGACGTCCAAATTGAAAGAAATTAGAAGGTCCCTAGATATTTGTGCAACCAGGTTTTTTTGAAATTAGATATAATTTTTTATTAAAATACTTTTTATCACATTTTTTTTTGTAGTAAACCAGGTACATATTGAATTACTGTTGACCGTAAATCGTCAGTATGTCACAAAGTACTGGACCGATTTTGATATAAATACCACCTGACCAACTGGACCACCGGGAGAGTATCCCTTTCAAATAAAAAAAAAAATTCTCAATCCGTCCATAATTGACAGAGTAAGCAGTGAACATACAGACAAACTTAGAACCCCCTCCTTTTTTGGTAGTCGGTTAAAAATACCCCCCTAATGTTAAGAAGCTGGGGTACTTCCTGGCTGAGCTTGGATGGCTGGAGTGACCAGCTCACCACCCTCCAACACACACAAAACAGGCGCAACAGTCGTCGATTTGTGGAAACTGCCCGCAGAAGAAGAAGAAGACCCCCCTAATGGCTGTTGTTTTGTTACAGTCGAACGCAGCACTGAGGTATCATCAGAGGGTCCACACCGGAGAAAGACCATACAAGTGTACCGAGTGTACTAAATGTTTCACTATGCCTCTATTTCTACAGGTAATAATATAATTATATTATAACTAGCTGTGCCCCGCGACTTCATCCGCGTAGTATTGGATTATTGGGTTATAAAGTATCCTATATGTTAATCCCGGTTATAATCTATCTGTGTTCCAAATTTCATCCAAATCTGTTCAGTAGTATTTGCGTGAAGGAGTAACAAACATACATACATGCATACATACATACATTCACACTCACAAACTTTCACATTTATAATATTAGTAGGATAGGTACTAGGTGAAACAGAAAGGGTATACATTTTTTTTTGCAACTTTACTTTGTAAATCTAAAACGATTGGCTCTGTGGGACAGTTGAAGTACTAAAACTAAAAGTTTTGTATACTTGTGAAATCTGTCAACAGCTGTATCCTTGTAACACCTTTTGTTTTTCAAGTTTCCTCCAAAGCTGATAGTTTTAGAATTTCAAAGTTAAGTTTGAAAAAAAAAGTTTCTCCCTTTCTGTTTCAACGTGTTTATAATAAAAATGAATATCTATTTCCTCGAAATAAATGAATCCTACTAATATTATAAATGCGAAAGTTTGTGAGTGTGGATGTATGTTTGTTACTCTTTCACGCAAAAACTACTGAACGGACACGGATGAAATTTGGAACATAGATAGTTTATAACATTAATCTAACACATAGAATACTTCACTTGAGTATACGCGGACGAAGTCGCGGGCCGAAACTAGTATATATTAATATAGAGAATATTCTGTATTTCCAGATTCACTTGCGCACGCACACCGGCGAGCGGCCCTACGCCTGTCCGCATTGTCCAAAAGCTTTTAGCAACAAGGCGGCGTTAATACGTCACAACAGGGTGAGACTTATTCGCGTGTATCTCGAGAACGGCTGAGCCGATTCTCGTGAAACCTAGTTAAGCACCGACTCGGGAGTGCGAGCTGTCGAATGATAAAACTCGCGCCGAAATCGGTGCATTCGTTTAGGAGCTACGATGTCACAAATTGGTGCCTTAAAGTTGGTTTATTTCACGAAGATTTTCTATCCTTGACACATAATAAAACTTGAAATTACAATTTTATTTGGCAAGGCTACTATTTTAAATGTAACATAGTCTGCAAACGCGTACCATCCGCCTTAAGTTAAGCAGTTACCATACCCTATAGATACTTGTAAATACCAATAGCATTGCTTGAACATTACTCACCTGAATATATAGTTGGATAGAGGGATGAGAAGAGAGGATTGGATTTCTGGCTCTCTGACAGATCGTACGAAACGCAGCTGTAATACCTACTTAACCCCTAAAGTGTCGCGTTCCCCTATGGGTATAAGACGCGGGCGGCCATGATCTTCTCAGTCGAGGTCGCGTTCCGATCCGGTGGTAGATTGACCCTCGCCACCTCTCCTGGCAGCGGCCCAAGCCGAGGTCGTGTCCCTTGTGGCGCCCTTGAGCTAGCTGCCCCCCTGCCCCTCTGGTTGGGCCCTCTGTCCGGGTGAAGTTGTTATGGCCACTCTGGCCAACAACATATAGTCAATTAAAAAAAAAAAATGCGGGTGGCCATTGATTGTTTATTTGCTACCTTTAGTAAAACGTCAACGATAATAGATCGATTATGTCAAACACTATCCTGTTTTTTTTTTGTATCGATTCTAGTAAAAAAACCGCTACTGATAGGCACGAAAAATTAATATAAATATCGCTAGACGAACACACCAACTGTATGGTCTCAAACTAAGCAACGCTTCTACTATGGGTACCGTACAATGGTCTGGGGGCGATCCCGGTGACACCCAGACCGGGGCAAATTACGAAAAGGCCATTTCCGAAATTTACCCTGACGGGAATCGAACTCGCAACCACCCGGTGCAGTGAGCCGAGCGGCCTACGCTCGAACCACTGCGCCAAGCGGTCGTCCAAAATGTTTCATACTTCCGATATATTGCAACACTTGGGGCAGAGGGCGCTCGGAGGGGGGGATCATTGGATGGGTTAAGGCTAAAGCGCCCATCTAGCCCGCGAAGTTCAAATTTTTTGAGGTTTTATAGAATTTTTTCAAAATCTGACAATAATAAAAGGCACATTTTGTAATTCGCGAAAAAGACCGTGTGCAGTGCATTTATTAATATATCCAACTTGCTCTAAAACATTTCAAGAACGACAGCTATCCAGATAATCTGGCAATTTTTGTATATTTAGTGATTTACTAGTATCATATCCACCGTGATAATATTTAGAGTAAAATAAATGTATTAATAAACGCACTGCATACTGTGTTTGTCGGAAATCACAAAATGTTGTTTTAAATGTTATCAGATTTTGGATAAACTATAAAAATACTCGAAAATTTTGAATTTCGCGGGCTAGACAGGCGCCTTCACCTTAAAGGGCCATTAATATTGCAGGTTCACACCGGGGCGAAGCCCTACGAGTGCCCCCAGTGCGGCAAGTTCTTCACACAGTCCAACTCGATGAAACTACACGTCAATACTGTGCATTTGAAGATGCCAGCTCCTTACAAGAGCAAGAGTAGGAGAAACAAGCAGAAGGAGAGAGAGATGCAAAGGGAAGTCATATTGACGGTGATTGAGGGTGCTAAAATTGATGAAGGTGATTCAAATTCAATTTTTTTTTTATTCATGTAAGCCAACAAAGCATTTATGAATAGTCAGAATCTACCGCCGGCTCGGAATGCTGCTTCCACTGAGAAGAGCCGGCAAGAAACTCAATGGCTACTCTTTTTAATGAATGAAAGATGGTGTACATTCTCAGGAACAGCATAAAAAAATAATATGAGCAGGCAACACCATTGCCACCAAATAGCTAATAGTAAATAAAATAGCTAATAGTAAACCAAATAGCTAATAGTAAATAAAATAGCTAATAGTAAATAAAATAGCTAATAGTAAATAAAATAGCTAATAGTAAACAAAATAGCTAATAGTAAATAAGAAGAATCTTTACTACCCTAAAAAAAAAAATTTAGCCCTTTTGACATCCCACTCCTGGGCACGGGCCTCCCCTCAACACGAGGGGGATACAGGCCATAATCCACCACGCTGGCCCAGTGTGGGTTGGCGGATTTCACATGTCTTTCGAATATTGATTAGATCTAAGACATGCAGGTTTCCTCACGATGTTTTCCTTCACCGTAAGCAAGTGATAATTCTCAGTAACAGCAACAGAATGTGATCAGGCGACACCATTGTCACTAAATAAGTAAATAGTAATAAAATCCTAAATTCTCTTCCAGTGGACAGCATCAGCGAACAATCCAATATGTACATAAAACCTGAAGTGATATACAAACAGGAAGTAGAAGAAAACGTCTTAGAAGTCGGCGAACAGGAAGTAGAAGAAGACGTCTTGGAAGTCGGCGAACAGATGGTAACATACGATGTGATATACGAAGTGGAATAGACTCTGGTATAGGTAGGTACAGTTAAAGGTTTATCAATAAATCAATCTCAGGTCTAAGAGTGATCCTAAGTAAAGTAAATCTATACAAATAAATAAAATTGGAGTGTCTGTTTGTAATATCAAAATAACACCTTTTCACTAAATGCACATGAAAGAACATACGACACCTATAGCAAAAACGCGATTTAAAAAAAATTTGTCTGTCTGTGTGTTTGTTCCGGGTAATCTCCGAAACGGCTGGACCGATTTCGACGGGACTTACACTGGCAGATAGCTGATATTATAAGGAGTAACTTAGGCTACTTTAAATTTAGAAAAACAATTAGGGTTCCGCGTAAAAAAATTAAAACACGAGCTTAAAGAGTATCTCCGAAACGGCTGGATCGATTTTGAGGGGACTTTCACTGGTAGATAGCTGATGTTATAAGCAGTAACTTAGGCTACTTTTATTTTAGAAAAAAAAATGGGTCCTGTCGCGCGGGCTCAGAACGCGGGAGCGGGCTTTTTTGTTAAGTTAAATTCCACGCGGACGAAGTCGCGGGCTCAGCTAGTAAAATAAATATAAATATCGCCAGACTGACACACCAACTTTATGAACCCAAACTAAGCAACGCTTGTACTATGGGTACCGTACAATGGACTGGGGGCGATCCCGGTAACACCCGGACCAGGGCAAATTACGAAAGGCCATTTCCGAAACTTTTAAATTATTTAAAGATTTAATAAAACATTCTAATAATAATTTAACATAGGTATTAACCACTAGTTTCTCCCGCGACTTCGTCCGCGTAGACTTAAGTAAAGTATATGTTAATCTAGGTTATAAACTATCTGTGTTCCAAATTTCATCCAAATCCGTTCAGTAGTTTTTCGTGAAAGAGTAACAAACAAACATCCACACTTACAAACTTCCGCATTTATAATATTAGGATTTTTCAACCTGTATTGGGATTTTTTATTCCGTGATATTCGGAGAGCTATCATATTTTGACATTTCAGATGTAATAAACCTTTTTTGTTACTCTTATTTTTAAGTAGGTAAAAGCACATATTGAATTTAATGATAGAAACACGAAAATGGATTTTGATATATTAAGGACTAGCTGTGCCCGCGACTTCGTCCGCGTGGAATTTAATTGACAAAGTTTCATACAAACTTTCATCCCCTATTTTATCCCCTTGGGGGTAGAATTAATCTAAATCCTTTCTTAGCGGATGCCTACGTCATAACATTTACCTGCATGCCAAATTTCAGCCCGATCCGTCCAGTGGTTTGGGCTGTGCGTTGATAGATCACTATGTCAGTCAGTCACCTTTGAGTTATATATATTTAGATCATGTAGGTGGCCGAAATCCCGCTCGGATGACGTGAAGTAAAATAAGCATTAATGAAAAACATGTTTAAAAATGATAACATTATAAAGGCATCCTGGCATGCCAATTACTAAATCCGCGTCCTAAGAAAAAATACACTATACGTTTTTGACAAGGTCATTTTGTATCGGAACGACATTTCCAAGATCGCTCTCAGATTTGAGATCGATTTATTAATTAATACGGGCCTTAAGGTGGAGGCGCCTGTCTAGACCGCGAAATTCAAAATTTTCGAGTATTTTTATAGTTTATCCAAAATCTGAAAACATTTAAGACAACATTTTGTGATTTGCGACAAACACAGTAGGTATGCAGTGCATTTACTTTACTCTAAATATTATAACGGTGGATATGATACTAGTAAATCACTAAATATACAAAAATTGCCAGATTATCTGGATAGCTGTCGTTCTTGAAATGTTTTAGAGTAAGTTGGATATATTAATAAATGCACTGTACACGGTCTTTTTCGCGAATTACAAAAAGTGCCTTTTATTATTGTCAGATTTTGAATAATTTCTAAAAAACCTCAAAAAATTTGAACTTCGCGGGCTAGATGGGCGCTTTAGCCTTAATCCTTATCCTTATCTTTATTAATACGGGCCCCACCATATGTCGTAGTACATGTGTGCAAGGTACTACTATTGTGTTATTTCTATAACTACAAACTCATTATAGGCTAGCTGTTACCCGCGACTCCGCCCGCGTGGTATTACGATAAAATAAAACTAGCCACCTAACTTACTCCTTATAACATCGACTATCAGACAGTGAAATTCCCGGCAAAATCGGGCCGGCCGTTTCGGAGCCGTTTCGGAGATTAGCCGGAGTAAACAGAGAATAATGATTTTGTTGTTATAAGTACCGTAATGAGTACTTTCATTATAATATGAATTTAGTAAATTGCAAACAGACACTTCATTTATTAACCCCCGACGAAAAAGAGGAGTGTTAAAAGTTTGACATGTGTATCTATGTATCTGTCTGTCTGTCTGTGGCATCGTAGCGCCCAAGCGGATGAACCGATATAAATTTTGTTGTTTTTGTTAGATAGGCATTTTGATCGAGTGTTCTTAGCTTTGTTTCCTGAAAATCGGTTCATTCGTTTGAAGATTATCCGCATCGGGGGGTTTTTAAAACTTTCAATTTAGATTTATATTTAAGTAGATCTGGTCTCACAGACACATGCTTAGATTACAACCCACCTTAAATAGTGGGGCAAGTCTTCAGTATTGAAACATCTAAACGAGCAAAATACTGTACCTTTTTCATGTTAAAAATAAAATGGATTATATCATAATATATTGTTTTAATTTTATGCGACTAAGAGCGTTTTCACATTATCCGATCCGATATCGGTGTCGGACGCCGATCCGATATCGGGGTAAGTAAAATGTATGAAATATGTACCTGTCTTTCATATTGTCCGGCCCGATATCGGATATAGACAGCTACATATTTCATACATTTTACTTACCCCGATATCGGATCGGCGTCCGACACAGATATCGGATCGGATAATGTCAAAACGCTCTAATCCGTGTTACTCCTGTTACTTCTGTAAGCCAGAAGTGCTACTCTTAGCAACGATAGTCGATATATAGTGACATTCGGATTGTCGAATCCTACTCCAAATTCCATATGTTTAGCGTCGTATATCATCAAGCAGTGATAGCCGATTGGTTAAAGCACGCGTCTTGCGGGCACCAGGTCTTGGGTTCAAATCCCGGCTCGCACCTCTGGATTTTTCGAAATCTATGTGCGAATCATAATTTCTATATGATTATCACTTGCTTACGGTGAAGGAAAACATCGTGAGGAAACCTGCATGTCTTAGAAGATCTAACCAATTTTCGAAATACATGTGAAATCCGCCAACCCGCACTGGGCCAGCGTGGTGGATTATGGCCTGAATCCCCCTCATGTTGAGGGGAGGCCCGTGCCCAGCAGTGGGACGTCAAAAGGGCTAAATTATTATATATTATTATTATTATATTATCATCTGACCAAACGATAATTTTACGTTGTTCGTTCAGTAATTGATACGACGTCAATAAATATGAAATTTGGAGTAGGATTCGACGCTACGAATGTAACGATATATATCGATTATCGTTGCTAAGAGTAGCACCACTGTATCGACATTGACGTCCAACACAGATATTGATTTACATAGATAACGCAAGTATCACGATTTGTATTGAAACCAAGCGTGCCGAATTTTTTACACCTACTGTGACGTCACAAGTGACGGGAAATCCAAACCGATTCAAAGACACCGATGCCGCCGATGCCCCTCCGCCCGCTACGATTCTCTCGAGTGATTATCTCGCTCATGCTCATATTTTTTATATCTGTAGTCGCGCGGACTGTAAGTTAGCGGCGACCAACCTTGACGCTTGGTCGGGGTTCCGTACACGCGAAGTACATGCATTTGCGTTATCTATGTAAATCTATATCTGTGGCGTCCAATGATGACGCCCAGGTTTGACCCTAGACGAGTTTTTTTATATATTAATGGCCGCTTTCCATTGGGTCAAGCCCAATGTGATTCTGCCAATGTCGAGTAACGAATGACAATAACAAACACAATTAATAACAATACAATACAAAAATGTGACCATCCATTTTGGTAAACCAAAATCTACCAAAATATCTTCTTCTTTTTTAAAATATGATATTGTCTTTGATCTTAAAGTATGACAGCAGTCTTGAGCTTTTGACATGTCATTTTGTAGTATGACATAAGAATGACATATCCAAGATCGCTCTCAGACTCGTGATCGATTTATTACGACGAGCCTAGGTTTAGGGATGTATCGAAATTAATTAAGTATATCACCTTTTCTATCTTTACCAATCCATTATCACGCAATGTTGAGTGTGGGTATCTTCCATAGCGCTAAATTCTCGCCGGCTCTTCTCAGTGGAAGCGGCATTCCGAGCCGGCGTTAGACTCGGACTATTCAAAAATGCTTTGTTGGCTAACATGAATAAAAACCATTTCGAGTTTTGCGTTTGAGTTCATATAAACACATTGATTATATATTGTTTAGCATTCAAGTTGGTATTCTTCTATTTCTAGATGTTTTCACTTGTCCTTCTGTATGGATCTGCAAAATAATCCACAATCACATAAAATATAAATAAAATTTCCACTTTTTCGTTGCCCAGTCACACTCAAGACTAATAATAAATCGATCTCAAGTCTGAGAGCGATCTTGGAAACGTCATTCTTATGTCATAATAATAATAATTTGGCCCTTTTGACCACCCACTCCGGGGCACGGACCTCCTCTCACTACGAGGGGGATTCAGGCCGTAATCCACCACGCGCGCGGCCCAGTGCGGATTGGCAGATTCCACATGTCTTTTGAAAAATGGTTACATCTTCTAAGACATGCAGGTTTCCTCACGATGTTTTCCTTAACCGTAAGCAAGTGATAATCATATATGTAGAAATTGATTAGCACATAGATTTCGAAAAACCCAGAGGTGCGAGCCGGGGTTTGAAGCCAAGACCCGCAAGACGCGTGATTAGCCAAACGGCTGTCACTGCTATTATCTTATGTCATACCAGTACAAAGACTTATCAAAAGCGGACTCAAGACCGTTCTCAGACTTAAGATCGATTTATTAATAAGGCTCAAAGATACTCACATGTTCATGATTCCTTAAAGCAGGCAGTCGTTTGAACGTTTTGGAACAAAGCTTACAGGCAAACGGACGATCATTGGAATGAACTCTCAAGTGAGACTGAAATTTGAAAAACAGCATTTAATATTATTACTATGGCACGGTCGCTGATCACGAAGAAATTCGTACTATGACCTGTTATTACCTGTCTCTGTCACTCCCGCGTAAATCTAATACGTCTCGCTCACACAGTTGCCGTGAACTGCGTGTGACCGGCAACTGTGTGAGCGAATAATAGGTCATTGTACGAATTTCTTCGTGATCAGCGACCGTGCCATAGCTGACCCGGCAAACGGTGTTCTACCTTATAAATTATTTATAGGTATGAAAAATAGATGTTGACCGATTCTCAGTCCTACCCGATATGCACACAAAATTTCATGAAAATCGGTCGAGCCATTTCGGAGGAGTTTGGAAACAAACACCGCCACACGAGAATTTTATATATTAGATATCACGCCTGTTGCCATCGAACGGGTAGACAGAGGTGGCCTGTAGTGTTGCCTGACTATCGATTGGTTGTCAATACTATCGTGACCTCGAAAAATAGTCATAATATCGATAGCCCTATCGATACTATTGAAATTTTACAATACTATCGATAGTATCGATACTATCACTATTATGGCGTATTTTATCACTGTCGATACTATCGATAGTTTTACTGCATCGATATTTACCCAAAGTTCAATAGTATTGCACCGGAATTTTAGGTTATTATCACATACTATTTAAAATAGTTGTATTATCTAGTATCTTCCCTTTACTCACTTAATTTATGCGTCTGCGATTAGTTTGACCAAGAGTGCAGAGTAATTCCTAAGGATTGAATCCAACACGATACTATTGAATTTTGGTAAAATATCGATGTAGTAAAACTATCGATAGTATCGACAGTGATTGCAGTAAAATACGCCATAATAGTGATAGTATCAATTAGTGATGTAACGAATATTCGCATTCGCATTCGCATTCGCGAATATTCGCATATTTTTGGACATTCGCATTCGCAAGAATCTATGCGAATGTTTGGCGAATGTTTTTGAAAAACAAAAAGGAAATCATAAATAGATGGATATGGAATGATAATACAACTAGTGAGAATGATATGTTTTTTCAACAAACTTGCTCATAGGGTGGCTTTTATTGCACCGCTTTTAGGTTCATAAAGCAGCTTATTACGCACTAGTGCTTTTGACTTTTTTAATCTTAGTAAAGAGTTATCGTAAAATAGTAAATATTTTATAAAATAAATAAACAAGGTTTATTAAATTTCAAATAACATAATAATTGTTAACGACTTTGCCAGACACACAGATAAATATAACCAATTATTGGCTAAATATAACCAAATAATAAAATAGTAAGAAATTCTGTTACTAAATTTATTAAACCGGCATTCATAGACATCCTAAGGAAAAGTGACATAAACCTGTATTTTCTTTTTGGACTGATGAAAAGTTCTTATAAGGAGTTTTAATTCAAATAATTAAGTTGTGATTAGACTGAGTGAACAATCAGTGGTGCGTAGGTTTGAGAATCTGTCCAAACTTTCGACTTTTTTAAATTAATTATATTTATTTTTAAAAGTAATTAACTATTTATTTCTTATAATAAATCATTTATAATGTGGTTCTAATTTAAAGGACGAATCTTGGCTACTCACATAAAAAAGGCCACTTTTAAGCTCAATATTTCGTAAACGGGAATTAATATTTAGAAATTGTCAAAGAAATCTTAAAATTATTTTTAAATACCTGAGTAAACCTTTTTTTCACTCCCCTTTCTCAAGTACGGGAGGTATAATGGAATAACTTTACTCTCAAAATTTAAATACACAGTTTTGTAGCGGTACATAAACTCTATTTTTTGCCAATTTGCAGTATTTTAGCCCAAATAGTCTCTGAATAAAATTACTGTGATGTCACAGGGATGGGCAGATGGACAGATGGACGTGGCGTTCATTCATCCTACTAATTCTCTAGGTCTTAAACAAATTCATGAATTATTATTTTTTTCAATTAAGATTGTAATATTTGAAATATTTTTTACTCGCAAGTGTGTAGTAAAATGTCGTATGAAACACCTTGGCTCAATCACATCCTTCGCGTTAGTGACGGGCTGCAAAACATTATCGATCGTAATGTAATTATCAACTCAAGCCACTTATTTACTTATATTTGTTTTAAAAAGAATATGGAACGCTTGTTAGTCTAATTAAAATATTGACAAACTCAATAAAATTTGAATATAAATTAAATTTCATTAATCCAATAATTCTAAACTACCCTCAAATCAAAACAAATCTCTTCGAAATATCTTCATGTGACTAACTTCGTTCTTCCAACCTGTATGGGTTCGGCTATGTTCGACCGAAACGAAATGTCAAGCCAGCTTAACATTTTGCGCGCTGTTTATTAACCCCCGACGAAAAAAGAGGGGTGTTATAAGTTTAACAAGTATATCTGTGTATCTGTGTGTCTGTCTGTGGCATCGTAGCCCCCAAGCGGATAATCCGATTTTGATTTTGTTTATTTGATAGAAAGGTATTCTGATCTAGAGTGTTCTTAGTTATGTTTCATGAAAATCGGTTCAGCCGTTTGAAAATTATCAGCTCTTTTGTAGTTTAAAAAGTCGTCGCATCGGGGGTTTTTTTAAATTTTCAATTTAGAGTTATTTGGAAGTCAACATTCGCATTCGCATTCGCGAATGTTGGAGCCAAATATTCGCATTCGCATTCGCGAATGTCAAAAATCCAACATTCGTTACATCACTAGTATCAATACTATCGATAGTATTGCACTTTATCAATAGTATTGCTCAATTTCTTGGATAGATACTATCGATAGTATTGTAAAATTTCAATAGTATCGATAGGCCTATCGATATTGTGACTATTTTTGAGGTCAACTATCGATACATCGATAGTTAAGCAACGCTAGTGGCCTGTTACAGACCAATAAGACAAGACACAGAGGTGCTACTCTTAGCAACGATAATCGATATATCGTGACATTCGTTTTGTCGAATCCTACTCTAAATTCCATCTTATTAGCTGTCGTATATCGTCTGAACGACGTTAAAACGTTATAGGTATGTATACGCAACACGATAAATGAATCAATTTGAAAACTGGTTATGGTTTTTAACCGTACTGTACCTGCAGTAATCTCTTCATGGTGAAACTTTTGGTGCAGTGTGTACATTGATAGGGCTTCTCCCCTGTGTGGTTCCTCTGATGGTACAGCAGCCGACATTTGGTCTGTAACAGGACTTTCAAAATTATATTCAAATTCAAAGCGATACGATTAACTACAGCTTCTATATGGGCTGGGTCGTCCAGAGGTGTTACTCTTAGCAACGATAATCGATATATCGTAACATTTTTCGTGTCGAATCCCACTCTAAAATTCCATATTTTTTGCCGTCGTATCGATTACTGAATGAACGATACAACGTTCAACCGATACGATGTTCATGACCGAACAATACAAAATTACCGTTCGTTCAGACGATATACGATGGCAACAAAGATGGAATTTAAAGTAGGATTCGACACGACAAGTGTCACGATATATCGATTATCGTTGCTAAGAGTAGCACCCCTGGTTAGTACGCGTCTCTCACAGAAGATCTACGTTTAGTAACTATTATAGCTGTTTCATACGATAAGTGAGAGAGTCGGAAGCCCAACCGCCCCGTCCTTCCCCCCCACTCCAATTTAGTTCGACAACGTGCGACCAATGCCTTTGGTATTGCAAGTATCTATAGGCCACGGTAACTGCATAATGCGTGCGCACACACACACAAGAGAGTCGAGAGAGCGGCGGCGAAGAGGGGGCGTGACGGCACGAGAGGCGTCATGCCATTTGGCGTGACGAAAAATCGGTCAATTTTACTGCCAAAGTGCGCCAAAAGATGTTTCACATCAAAAATAAAGTGGCCTCATTGAACTAAAGTGCGCAAAAAGTGTTTCCCATAAAAAAAATAAGTTGGCCTCATTGAATTAAAGTGCGCAAAACGATGTTTCCCATCAAGAATCAACTTGGCGTCATTGAATAAGTGCGCAAAAAGATGTTTCACATCAAAATCAAAAGTTAGCCTCATTGAATGTGCGTTCTCACCGGGCAGGCCATGCCGCACACCTCGCAGACCCAAGGCCTGGCCTTCTTCCTGGAGGCCACTTCCTCAGAGTCCACGTGCATTCTTCGGTAGTGTGCTCGATACTGGGACTCGTGGGCAAACGATTTTGTACACTGTGATAAAACACCACCACATAATGTATTAGTTGATTGAGGTTCGTATTTATAAATCGATGTCAAGTCTGAGAGCGATCTTGGAATTGTTATTTCTGTGTCATAACAGTACAAAATGACATGTCAAAAGCGTCCTTAAGACTGTTTGCGGACTTATTCGATTTATTAATACGGACCCGTATTATACAAGGTGACACATAATGGGTATACTTTTTTTTCAAAACTTAACTTTGTAATTCTAAAACCATCAGCTTTGGAGGGAACTTGAAAAACAAAAGGTATTATAGGAATACAGCTGTTGACCGATTTCACAAGTGTACAAAACCTTTAGTACTTCAACTGTCCCACAAAGCCGATAGTTTGAGATTTACAAAGTTAAGTTGCAAAAAAAATAGTATACCCTTTTTGTATCACCTAGTATACATGTTAAACTTATAACACCCCACTTTTTTCGTCGGGGGTTAAAATCAAAATAGAGTTCGACCGGGACCATTCGTGGTTCAGAACCCTAAAGAGAATAAATTAATAGTAAAAAAACTTTTTAAAGACAAACTGTTAAAAAGTTATTTTACCATTAATTTATTTTTTAGTTTTCGTGTTCTCCTCAGCAAGCCCTTTCATTTGATACCCATACTGTGGTAGTGCAGAAAAAAACTAGTCAGACATCTTGGATGATCCACCATATTGGAATTAGAATGACGTCACATAGCTAAGCATGCATTGTCATCCAAAATAATCGTGTATACCAAATATGAGCTCAATCGGTTAAAGATAACTGACTTAAAATTCAGTTGCAAGATTCTACCCGGACAAACAAACATTGCAAGTTAAATATAAGCTTTAAAAAAGAAGATCCAACTGACGACCTTAGATTGGAACTTACCTTCTCACAAGCGTAGACTTTTGATCTCCTATGTACTGTCATCAAATGGTTTCTGAGTTGCATCGCGTCGTCGAAACATTCCCCGCAGTGTGCGCACGAGTGGCCAGTCGCGCAACTGTCGCGCGACTGTTGCGCGTGGTTGCGCAACGCGGCTGGCGACACGAAAGGCTTGTCGCAAGCTTGACAATGGAATGAAAGGGACATCTGTGGGGGAGATGGGAATGATGGGATGCTTTTCAAGATGGCCATCATTCTTAAAGATAAATAACTAAATACTCGTATTTATAAGCCAGTATGCTAGTTTAGGTGAATAAGCCAATATATTATTATCTGTTGTGTTGTCCAAATAAATTATATAATAACTAATAATATTAATAATAATTTAGTCCTTTTTGACGTCTCTGGGTACTGGCCTCCCCACACTACGAGGGGGATTCAGGCCGTAATCCACCACGCTGGCCCAGTGCGGGTTGTTGAATTTCACATGTCTTTCAAATATTGGTTAGATTTCCTTAGACACGCATGTTTCCTGGCGATGTTTCCTTCACCGTAAGCAAATGATAATTACGATTAGCATATAGATTTCGAAAAACCCAGAGGCGCGAGCCGGGGTTTGAAACCAGGACCTGGCGCCCGCAAGACGCGTGCTTAACCAATCTGCTATCACTGCTAAATAAATCCAAATAAATTTACAAATAGAAATAAGCCAGGAAATATGAATAGGTCAATTGGCCAACAATGCTTAATTAGCCATTTAGCCCAGTAACTTACATCTCTATGGGCCCTCTTCTTGTGTGCATTGAGGCCAAATTGCCCAATGAACGCTTCGCCACACAGCTCACACCACATCAACTCCGACGGATGATTGAGACGCATGTGAGAGAGATAGCTCGAAATATTTCTGGGTATAATGAAATTCTTGCATATAGAGATATTCTTGCTCTAAGCTCTTGCATTTAGGTACATTGTTGCTATGAAATCTAGCATTTAGAATTAACTTGATGCGAAATATTCCTGGGTATAATGATATTCTTGCATATAGAGATATTCTTGCTCTAAGCTCTTGCATTTAGGTACATTGTTGCTATACAATCTAGCATTTAGAATTAACTTGATGCGAAATATTCCTGGGCCGCCCTCGTAGCTAAGAGGTACCGGGTTCGATGCCCATCCTGCCTATTAAACTATTGAGGTGGACCCACCCCTAACACAAGCATTAGCTTAGCTGGAGGGGCTAACGGTAATACTAGTAATGGTATTAACGTACCTTGCTATTTTTTTTAAGTTAATGTGTGGCATCTTTACACATATTATGTATATAAAGTTCCGTTGCGTGTGTGTTCCTAATACTTCCTCCTCCTAAACGACTTGACCGATTTTGATGTATTTTTTTGCTATACTAACAGTGCCACCCGGATGCTTCTTAGCTATTGTTAGAACCGCTAGATGGCGCTTCTCTCGACATCCCGATAACAAAATCTACGTTAAAGAAGCTGCAGGAAAAACCTAGATAATTTTATAAATTTACTTACTCGTAGGATTTCCCGCAGTGTCTGCACTCATAGAGGTGTCCACCGTGTGTCTTGTAATGTTCCTTTGCATTGAAACTGTAAAATAATTGGACATTTTCAAAATTAATTTTAAAATACTGAAAATTTTTACCATAATCCACGAAAATATCGACGGAAAATTCCAATTCTCGGGGGAATCCAGAATCATGAATTGAATCCATGGTATCAGTTTTAGTTACGATATGCTCCTTACACCCCGTATAAAGCTTATTATTTTCTTGATAATTAAAATATCTTAATAAACTTAATGATGAGATTATATTTGGAGTGTGTCTGGCGATATTTACGATATTCGTGTAATCCTTACTAATATTATAAATGCGAAAGTAACTCTGTCTGTCTGTTGCGCTTTCACGCCAAAACTACTGAACCGATTTAAATGAAATTTGGTACACAGATAGTCTAGAGCCTGAGAAAGTAGTAATAATGTAGTAATGGAAGTATCGTCATTTTTAGAGCTAGAAGCTTGCAACTTATTTTTAAGGCTGTTGATACGATATAAATAAATATGACATTCAAAGTTTGTAGAAGTTTTACCCTCAAGTGTGTAAAATGACGATAGGGAATAGGGGATGAAAGTTTGTATGGAAATATGTACTAAGGTTTATGTGAATGTTTTAAAAGTTTGCGACAAGAGACAATATATTAGAGGTATTCTGATGTAACATTTACGGAGTCATTACAAACACTATTGGCACAGCTAGTGATATATAAAACTACAACTTACGTGGTCCTAGATACGAATTTGCACTGTTTACACGCAAACCTAAGTCGGTGTTTCCTGAGATGCTGTGTCAACGCCCTCTTGTCTTTGTAGCCGAAGTGACAGAACTCGCACACGACCCCTGCGCCACTCTACAATAGAAAATGTATTCTTATTAACTATTTGCGTAATATCTTAATTAATTCTGACAATGATCATTACTTAAACAATTTAACTGACAGCGTTTATATTAACTTTGAAAATAACAATAAGGAAACATTCCTATCATAACAAATACGTCCGTCGAGTCCGAAAGCCAAGCGCAGAGTGCCCCGCCGGTTTTTTTTTTTTATTTTTTTGAATGGACTATATGTTGTTGGCCAGAGTGGCCATAACAACTTCACCCGGACAGAGGGCGAGCGCAAGTGCGCTCCAGCCAGAGGGGCAGGGGGGCAGCTAGCTCAAGGGCGCCACAAGGGACACGACCTCGGCTTGGGCCGCTGCCAGAAGAGGTGGCGACGGTAAATCTACCACCAGATCGGAACGCGACCTCGACTGAGAAGATCCGGCAAGAAACTCAGGGCCCCGCCGGTAGTTTTGCGCGCTGTTTTATACTTTTCCACGCGGAGCGGTTATGTGGGTAGGAAAATTATTTAACAATATCTACTATATAAAAATAAGTCGGGTTTTCCTTCCTGACGCTATAACTCCAGAACGCACGAACCGATTTCCACGGTTTTGCATTCGTTGGAAAAGTCTAGGGCTCCGTGAGGTTTATAGCAAAGAAAATTCAGGAAAATTTCAACAGAAAAGCGGGAAAATCTTTTTTCACATACAGTGCCATCTCTGATACATAGCATGTACTACAAACCAATATCATATCGAGAAGCATGTCAACTATTGGGTTTGCTGGAGAACGATTCTCATTGGGATTTAACACTTGCGGATTCAGTTGTTTCATCAAATGCGTACCAAATACGAACGCTGTTCGCAATTATCATCACTACATGTTTTCCTTCACAACCAATTCAGTTATGGAACAAATACAAAGACGACATATGTGAAGATATCTTGCATCGCTTGCGTATTCAAACGAATAATCCTGACATCCAAATAACCGATGAAATCTACAATGAAGGATTGATTCTGATTGAGGATCAATGCTTGACTATTGCCAACAAGCTACTGATTGAAGTAGGAATGATTGCGCCAATTCGATCGATGCACGATGCATTCAACCAAGAATTAAATAGAGAGCTGCAATACAATGTTGATACATTCCAGGAATTCGTTCGAAATAATGTGCCGTTGCTGAATGAACAGCAAAAAAAGGATACGAAACATTAATGCAAGCGGTGGACAATAATACTGGTGGTCTATTCTTCCTGGACGCACCTGGAGGAACAGGGAAAACATTTGTCATTTCATTGATTTTGGTCACTATTCGATCAAGATGTGACATAGCTTTGGCGTTAGCGTCATCTGGAATTGCGGCGACTCTTCTAGGTGGCGGTCGTACTGCACATTCTGCGCTTAAGTTGCTACTCAATGTAAACACAATTGATACTCCATTATGCAAATTTCCCGATCCAGTGCAATGGGAAAATTGTTGATGCAATGCAAGCTCATTGCTTGGGATGAGTGCACAATGGCACATAAGAAATCACTTGAAGCACTTAACTTCACACTGAAGGATTTTCGGCGAAATAACAACATCTTTGGCGGGTTGATGATATTGTTGGCAGGCGATTTCAGGCAGACGTTGCCAGTAATTCCCCGTGGAACGCCTGCAGATGAATTGAATGCTTGCCTGAAGGCATCATCTTTATGGAATAACGTAAAAACATTATCGCTAACCACTAATATGAGAGTTCAACTTCAAAATGATCAAAGTGCTGCGCAATTTTCCAAACAATTGTTAGCTGTTGGAAATGGAAAAGTCCCAGTTGATGCGACATCTGGATTAATTACTCTTACCAACGACTTTTGCCGATTTGTAGACTCTCAATTAGCTCTTATTGAAAATGTTTTCCCAAACATTAGTGAGAAATATCAGAATTATGCTTGGTTAAGTCAACGAGCAATTCTTGCCGCAAAGAATAATGATGTACACGCACTGAATTTCACCATTCAATCAAAAATTGCTGGCGATTTGGTGACATACAAATCCGTTGATTCCATAACAAATCCCGATGATGTAGTAAATTATCCAACGGAGTTTTTGAACTCTCTGGAGTTACCAGTTTGGCGGAAAAGGGAAGATCTTCCAGCCAGGCGGGTGTTATGCCTGGCGGGGCGGCCGCTATGCCCCGCTGGTTATTCTCGGGGTCATGTATATATATTCACGATGCTTGCGAGTCTTACTATCGTGATTCAGTTTTTCTATGAAAAATCCGTACATTGTATTGAGGCGCTGCATTTAGCGCCATCTGTCCGTTTCTGTCGGCGACGTGAATGTGAGGTCGCCACACCAGGATTTCCACCACATAACTTGCAACTCAAAGTTGGTACAGTTATTATGATATTGCGTAATTTGAATCCACCGCGACTTTGCAACGGTACTCGACTTTCGGTAAAAAGACTTATGCCGAATTTGATTGAGGCAACCATTATTAACGGAAAGTACGCAGGTGAAAATGTATGTATTCCTCAAATACCAATGATTCCGACTGATCTTCCGTTTGAATTCAAACGAGTGCAATTTCCAGTTCGCCTTGCGTTCGCAATGACAATTAACAAGTCGCAAGGCCAATCGCTAAGTGTTTGCGGGATAAATTTAGAAAATCATTGTTTTTCACATGAGCAGTTATACGTTGCGTGTTCACGAGTTGGGAAACCATCCGCTTTGTTTGTGTTAACGTCAGACCAAAAAACAAAAAATATGGTTTACCAAAGAGCACTTCAATGAAACGGATAATTTGCGGACACGTATAACGCTTCGATTCAGTATTTACTTTGGATTCACTTTTATTTACTTAGAGAAGTTCAACTAAATAACATTTCATTTTTGTAATCGAAATGAATTAATTACTGTTGTGAAATGTAATAATTTTTTTCCTTTTCAAATATAAAACAAAAATAAAATATTTCTTCATCTTTTAATCACCAAACGAAATGTTACATAAAACGAAGCCATCTGGTGGCGAAACGGAGTTCGCCGGGTTTGCTAGTTCTATTATAAAAACAGTGCCGTCTAGGGAAGCCCGAAAGAAGCGAAGCTTTATAGTATTGTTGTGTGGTTCCCCAGGGTCAACCTCCCAAATAATAAAAATGGTTTAACTTAATTAATCGTTTATATTTGTTCACACCTGTTACCGTTAGTACGGTTGGTAAGGTACTGTTCGTTTACACCGTCGTCGGTGTTACATTGTAGTATATGTATAATATTATGTCCCTACAGTATAAATCGTGTAACGCTACTGACGCTTACGATCACAGATAGAGAATATTCATTTGGAATCGGTGCCAATTCAAGTAAGTAGTGGTCGGTACTTAAGAAGTAATCCTAGAGGCCATTAACAAAAAAAAAAAATTCAAAGTAGTCCGAACGTAGTGTAAAGATAGTGGCACAGATTCCAAATGGAACATCAGTGCTTGATCAAAATGAAATGAATACTTACAGGATTATGTTGAGATGACTCATGTTTTTTCAAAATATCCTCCTCCATAAACCCTTTGTAACAAAGCTCACATTTGTACGGACTGTGCTGGTAGTTAAAGCTCAATTTCCTGTCAAGCACATCCTGTAGTTGCTGTTCTTTAGTTAACGTTATAATATTAACATCATATTCCTTTTCGAAAGACTCCATATTCTCTTTTGTTTCAAAATATTTCCCTTTCTGCATAAACGCAATAACACTTTTAGTTTGATTAGAATTTTCAATTTTCTTGATATTGGGTTGTGCCTTTTTTTTATTATTTCGTTTTATTTTCTCAATTCTAACAAGACCAGTGGTGTTATTGATTTCTTTTTCATTTCTTTTTCGTTTATCTCTTTCGGAATTTTCCATTTTTATGAATATTTTTGTTTCATCACCATCACATTTAATTATATGATCATCACACTGATCAATTATATCACGGTTTTGCGATACATCGTCAAATGCAATTATTGAATTAGCACTCTGACAATATTCCGGCGATGATACATCACACTTGATAGCGTGATGGCCTGTCACATCAGCCTGTGATAAGTTGTCAAACGTGATACTATCATTGTAAATGCTTAATGTTTTTATTTCTGTCTGTCTATGTTTGTGTTGTAATTGACAATGGATTTGGTTTATAGAATCTGTAGTGATCTGAAATAAATTCTGAATCAACCAAAACAGATTACAATAGCACCTATCTGTGGAACTATTATAAAGGGCCATCCAAAAATTACGTCACTAGGGGGGAATAGACCCATGTATGGGGTTAACTTACAATTTTATCTCTCATTTTAACATCATGTAACATGTATCTTGCGTTTCGACAGCAATCTCTAAATGTCATGTATTTCAGTAGCAGAGTGCTGCAGTGGCTGCATATGTACTGTGAGACTCCAACCTAAAATCGCCATTGGTCATGCGTATGGTAGTCAAAGATTTGAGCTCAGAGGAAAATAATATATTAGACAGAGCACATAGAACTAGTCAGTGAAGATTTGCTACATTTTTTAGATGTAGATTTATCATTTTTAGATGTAGATAGATCATGTAGATTCATTTTTAGATTTGCTGATTTTTCATTGTAAAAAAAAGGTTGGGAAAGGCTGACCTAGGACCATTGGGAAAGGATGCAAACCTCTTTTGTTCATTATATTGTTTTGACGCTATTTCATTAAGAAAACTCAATATATGAATTAATTAATTACCTGCGAAATGATATTTAGGTAATCAGTGGTTTCTGGGTACTCTCGTGGGATACAGGTTTGAGTTTCAATGTGTATCTATGTTAGATTACGAAAGTATAAGTACATTTCTGATTGACGATATTTACAATCAAACATTTCACACAAGGGTTGGTTCTTTACTTTGAGATAGAATATTAACATGTTTTTGTACCTATATCTCTCTGAACCTAGTTTTACTGATAATATCGTAAAAATAAGAAAGATTGTCCGTAACTTACATCCAGTCCTGTGAGGTACTTGTAACCTTCCGTAATTTTATCATTTAAACAGAACAGTTTACTATTGATAGCTAAACAACCTAGGCATGCTACCAAATTAACACTCATTTCACTTTTAAACAAACTACCTGTGGACATTTTTGTGCTGGTTGTTGATATTTCCAAAATAATACAAACACCAATGGAATTCAAGAAATGTCAGATTTGCGTGACTGACAGTGACGGACAAAATGTCAGATCGATCATAATTTTTTATTTCAAGCAGATTGTACATTTAGC
This sequence comes from Notodonta dromedarius, assembly GCA_905147325.1. NCBI lineage: Eukaryota > Metazoa > Arthropoda > Insecta > Lepidoptera > Notodontidae > Notodonta > Notodonta dromedarius. The sequence goes on from LR990187.1 coordinate 3,441,380, forward strand.
CAATTTACAAAGGTCGAAACTTTAGGCTCATGGGGCCCTAACGCGCGTCGTCTCTTCAAGAAGATAGCAGCGCGTCAAAGAATAAGCCTCGCAATTCAGCGCGGAAATGCGGCCAGCTTCCTGGGCACTTTTGGCATCGACGACAATGTGGAGGCACTTTTGTATATATAATTTTATTTGCAAAAAAGTTATAATAATTAGCCCAACCACGTTGTGTCTCAACCAGAAAACATTGACGCCCACCTGTCAGGTCGTAATGCAGTTAATAAAGAGGTGGTTTTATCGGATCAGGCATCCATTACGTAGGTAGTTCTCAATAATTTAATTACCTAGACTGAAGTAATTTTGTGGGGAATAAGTACGCATAGTTCAAATAATTAAACACGTTTTATAATAAACTCACATGTTTATTTACTACTTACAGGATCCAGTTTGTTTTTCAATAAATAAAAAGGCGATAATCTACAGCCCATCGAATTTTTACAATTTATTTATTTTCACTCAAACTAAGTATTTTAATTTTATTTACCAAGGTAATGTTTTGTCTAAAAAATTACAATCTAAACATTAAAAAGATTTATGGCCGATTATTATTTTTTATTACGTAATTACTTTAATAATTTATTTTAATGAAAATATTTGAGATTTCAAAATTAAAATTATATTAGTTACAACAGTATTATTATTATAAGAAGTCGGCAGTGATTTTTTATTGTATGCGGTAACTTATAAAATAAAATGTGCTACTTATAAATAATAATTTTGTTAATAAATATTTCTGGTAAATGCTAGAGCTAAGGGAATTAAAAGTTTAAAAACCTTATAAAAAAGTTTATATATATTAATAATTTTAATGAATTTTAGAAATGATTTTTAATTGATATACTTTATACTGAATCAACAATTAATAGTAATGAGGTGTCTCTTTTTAAATCCGAAATTGTGTTTTTAATTACATTCTAGGAATAATGAATTAAACTTCAATTTACCATAAAGCATTTTCCCTTAGTACTAGCATTTTTGTATACTTAATACAGAAATAAAATTACATCAATACAAATAATTATTGTACATGTATTTTACGTATTTTCTTATCAAATAAACTAGTGATGTGTTCCAATATTGCTTTTAATTTTCCGCTAAAATTAATATTGCACCTAAATATTAGAATAATTTATAACACATCAATGGTGGTATATAGTGTGCCATGGAGACCATTGTTCATGAGAAATTCTATTACTTTTCCATCGGGGAAAATGTGTACAACTTGCGTCTCCATGCACAATAAACGCCATTGCCTAAAATACACCAATAAAAAAATAATAAAAAAAAAAACAAAAAAAAACTATTAGGTAAGTAGGTACGTCACTATCCTAATATTACCATCACTAACACAAATTATTGCTTAATAATAATTAATAACTATATTTATTAATTATATTTACGTTATTAAATGTAAGGTAAGTAAGCGGATTTCACATGGTCATTATTATTTGACGAACATGGGCCTTTACGTGGATATTTTGACCAGAAATATTATGATTTTTTATGTTGTGAAAACACCAATGTATATTGTATATTGTGTACATTTTTGGGTATCTAGCTATGGGCAATGGTGTCGCCAATTGCATAAGCAACACACTTTACGAATAGTAAAAAGTTGTTGTTTGCGAATATTATTATTATTAAGGCATTATTGTGGAGGGTAAATGAGTTGTACTACGAACCTATATTTTCGCTAGTTGCATCCCTGACCCAGTGTATTTAGGGTCTTATTTTAATAATGCACAATATTTTTTAATGGCGCATTACTAAACACTAAAGAGGAAGTACTTAAGTACTTGACATTTGTTTAAATCACTATTTACCAATCAGCTGCACCAACCAACGAAAAGTTAGAATCATCACATTTTTTTGTGATAAATAAATTATCCACAATTACTAAGGTCTGTTAACAAACCTATCTCAAATCTGAGAGCAATCTTGAGTACGCTTTTGACGTGTCATTTTGTAAGTACTGGTATGATTTATAATAATCACAAGAGTGACATTTCCAAGGTTGCTTTATTAACATTGTGTTCATAATATTTCTGAGCAAACTATTAGTAGAAGCAGTCATGGTCAGTTTTTGCGAATTTAACGGGATCGCTTACCACTAAAACTACGTTTTAAATATTATTAATAAATTCATGTATATACGGATGCGATATTCGGTAAAAATATTGTTACGCATTAAAATATAATTAAAAGCTCATTATTAAATTATAATAGGTAGGTACTCTTTGGTGAACAAAGTAAAAGCGCCATCTCTTAAAAACAGTAAGCCAGGTGTACAACGCCACAAACTTTCAATACCAGTGGCCGAATGTAGAACTAATGTTGTCTAGCTTTATCACACAACGGACATCGTGTAACTGTATCTAGTACCTACTCTATACTAGGTGAAACAGAAAGAGTATACTATTTTTTTTGCAAATTTACTTTGTAAATTTAAAACTATCGGCTTTGTGGGACAGTTGAAGTACTAAAGGTTTCGTAGATTTATGAAATCTGTCAACAGCTGTCTTCCTACAACACCTCTTGTTTTTCAAGTTTCCTCCAAAGCTGATAGTTTGAGAATTACAATGTTAAGTTTTGAAAACAAAGTATACCCTTTCTGTGTCAACCTGTAGATAGCTGCTGAACGGAGTAGACACGAGATTGTATCGAGTAATTCAAAACACAAATGGCGCCTATTTTTATCATAATAAACATCTTCACAACTCTTCACAAAGCTTACATTCTAAAAATTATAATTTTGGTGTCTTATCGTTTTACGACTTTTTATCAAAAAAGAAAGAAAAAATTTCAAAAAATGGAACATCAAAAGAATCCGGAACTCTGATTGGTCGAATTCAAATGAGGAGCGGTATAAATAAGGCGAGAAGGATGTCGATGACAGCTGTCATTCGGTGTTTGACAGCGGACGCGAACATTGGTGTCAGCTCGTCCGCGTGCGCCGTGTGAGTGCCGCCAAGCGTGTGGAATTGAAAGATGTCACTGACCTGAAATAAAATAGATTTCGGTTTAATATTATTTGACGACCGCTTGGCGCAGTGGTTCGAGCGTAGGCCGCTCGGCTCACTGCACAGGGTGGTTGCGGGTTTGATTCCCGCCGGGGCAAATTTCGTAAATGGCCTTTCCGTAATTTGCCCTGGTCTGGGTGTCACAAGGATCGCCCCCAGTCCATTGTACATTTTAGTCTGTCGATATTTATGTATTTATTTATTTTTTACCCAGTTCTGTACGCCAGGTCCGACAGTGGGGTGTGACAGTGACGCCGAAGCTTAACCCTCGACAAGTAAAACATACTGAATTGTCTTGGATACTGCACACATTTATTCAAAAGGAAGAATTATCGTGAAACATTGTAATTGGGGGAGACTTAGGCCCAACGCACACCGCTGGAGGCGGAGAGCAATTGAAGACAACAATCTAAATATATATTACTCAAAGGTGACTGACTGACTGACTGACTGACTGACTGACTGACTGACTGACTGACTGACTGACTGACTGACTGACTGACATAGTGATCTATCAATGCACAGCCCAAACCACTGGACGGATCGGGCTGAAATTTGTCATGCAGGTAGATGTTATGACGTAGGCATCCGCTAAGAAAGGATTTTGATTAATTCTACCCCCAAGGGGATAAAATAGGGGACGAAAGTTTGTATGAAACTTTGTCAATTGAATTCCACGCGGACGAAGTCGCGGGCACAGCTAGTCCTACTAATATTATAAATGCGAAAGTTTGTGAGTGTGGATGTATGTATGTATGTATGAATGTATGTATGTATGTTTGTTTGTTACTCCTTCACGCAAAAACTACTGAACGGATTTGGATGAAATTTGGAACACAGATAGATTATAACCGGGATTAACATATAGGATACTTTTTAATCCAATAATCCAATACTACGCGGATGAAGTCGCGGGGCACAGCTAGTTTAATATAAACCTTAACCACCTTGACATACGGTATGTATGAGCAGTCGCGCGTATGCTCTTGTAGTAGCTTGAGGGCGCTCCGAGCACCGCGGTTTTGCGCGAATTTGTTCTTATACGAGTATTGACCGTATGTCAAGGTAATTATGGTTCATATTAAATTGTTGTATTCTATTTGCTCTCCGCCGCTCCTCCATCGGTGTGCGCTGAGCCATAAGGACAATAATGACATTATCTGCTTTTTCTGCGTTCTTATCTTCTTCTTTTGAATCTTTAAACTCTTACAATAGGTAAAAGAAGGTACTATACCTCGTTCCATCCGTATCTGTTCTTAGCCTGTACTATGGCCTCGTACACAGCGCCTGGCTGCAGACTCTTCAGCTCGTGGGTGACGCGGTGTGTGAGCGAGCCAGCCGGCTCGGGCGCCGGGATCACCACGTCATGCCACCTGCCCGGCTGCTGGAAGGTCTCATTGATCTGAGGAGAGATACGAGTAACATCAATGTATAGTGCACTAGCGACCCGCCCCGGCTTTGCAGGGCTCTGAATTTATCAGTTTTTCTCTACCATATTATGCATGTATCTTATCTATATATATATAACTCAAATATGACTGACTGACTGACTGACTGACTGACATAGTGATCTATCAACGCACAGCCCAAACCACTGGACGGATCGGGCTGAAATTTGGCATGCAGGTAGATGTTATGACGTAGGCATCCGCTAAGAAAGGATTTTGATTAATTGTACCCCCAAGGGGATAAAATAGGGGATGAAAGTTTGTTAAGTTAAATTCCACGCGGACGAAGTCGCGGGCTCAGCTAGTTTTAATATAAAATGACATTTATTCTCTTAAAGGAGTACACCCCAAATCCATATCTTGATCAGTTTCTGAATCGCTAGAACAATCTAGTAAGTAAATTAATTATAAACTCATATTGTCTGTCTCATGACATTCCGGACTTCATAGGCGTGATTTTACTGAAAGCTGTCGCAGAGATCAAGCTATATTTTATAAAGTATAGGTCCTAGAGTGGATATGATGTCGGTAACTGACCGCCAGCTGTCGGTAAAGCAGCCGCAGCTCGTCGAGCGGCGGGTAGCTGTCCACGGCGAAGGCGAGCGTGTAGCGGGAGTGCGCGCGCGCGAGCGGCGCGGACGTGAAGCGCGCGGGGCCCGGCCGCCCCGACACCTCCACGTGCTGCCGCGCGCGCCCCAGGCTGTTGTCCGCCACGCAGCTGCCGCGGACCACACACATCTCCGAATTACTACTACCATCTGGGCAGTGGCGGATTTACAAATTTCCAAGGTATAGGCTGTAACGTTTTTGCCGCCCTTGCCTCTACAATTGTCATGTCATCAGCATTTCTCTAATATATTATACATATTATAAAACTTCCTCTTGAAACACGCTGTCTATTAAAAAAAACGGATCGAAATCCGTTGCGTAGTTTTAAAGATCTAAGCATACATAGGGACAGGCAGCGGGAAACTAGCGTACGACCGTCTGATGTGAAGCAGTTGACTACCGCTTGGCGCAGTGGTTCGAGCGTGGGCCGCTCGGCTCACTGCACCGGGTGGTTGCGGGTTAGATTTCCGCCGGGGCTAATTTCGGAAGCGGCCTTTTCGTAATTTTCCCAGGTCTGGGTGTCATCGGGATCGCCCCCAGTCCAGTGTCAATCTATATTATATTAGTTACCATAGTTTGCAAGAAATACTGATGGCATTAGTTCCACGTTGTCGAACTGAAGGGGATTTCGATCCGTGGTGCCTTACAACTGGTCTTCAATCAGCTGTAACAGTCTTGTTTCTATGGCAATAAGCCCATACCAGCTACATATATTTTGTCTCCCGCTTTGCACCGGAGGGAAGTGGAAATATTTTCTTCCAACTCCTCCTATTATTTCTTTCGATTAAATTCGTGCGGGTTCCAAGACAATTTAACTTTTCCCCGGGACTCGTCGAGGGTCAAACCTCGACGTCATTATTGGTCACCATTGTCGATCCTGGCTTACAGGACTAACAGTGGTGGGAGTGTGTGGCGGGAGTAGTCCCATTAAAAAAAGAACTGAAGGGGAGTGAGATAGAGGGAGGGGAAGAGCTTACGTGAGAAACGCAGCTATAATAGTGACCTTACGCCAATCTTCTGTGACTGGGTGGTACTACATTAGTCGAGCCAGCACGGATAGGAACTATAGTTAATTGGCAGCAGCTTGGCTGACATTGTGATATAAATAAACTTAAATTACACCCCTTAAATGTTGGTGTTTTCCATTATAATAATTACTCATTCTTACTCACAGATATAGATTTACATAGATAACGCAAGTATCACGATTTGTATTGAAACCAAGCGTGGCGAATTTTTAACACCTACTGTGACGTCATTAGCGACGGGAAATCCAAACCAATTCAAAGACACCGATGCCTCCGATGCCCTCCGCCCGCTACGATTCTCTCGAGTGATTATCTCGCTCGTACTCATATTGTTTATATCTGTAGTCGCGCGGACTGTAAGTTAGCGGCGACCAACCATGACGCTTGGTCGGGGTTTCGTACATGCATTTGCGTTATCTATGTAAATCTATATCTGTGTTCTTACCTGTAGTTTCCAAAATCTTCAGGTTGTACATTAGCGATTAGCAATGTGTGGTTATTCCCTCGTGCGGACATCGTCACTCGCTCGGACGCGCTCAGGGGGAACGAATTCTGGTACCACGTCACCTGCGAGCGATATTGAACCTTATTATTGATGTGGACACAGATAGCGTGTGTTAGAGTTTGATACTAGCGACATCTATTGGAGAGATTATGAACGCAAATAATATGATAAGCCTCTGGGTGGCTAATACATATCTTCAGTACTTAGTGGCTTTGAGAATGTAAAACTAAGTTAACTTATGTATAAAAGGTGTTCATATTACATTGTTAATAATACCAAAATTATAAAATAAGGTTTCTTAATGTTTTTTTTATTTTATTATATTCTCCACATGCATATTTTGATGTGCATAAGCCCAGACTTCGCCACTAATTAAATTAGCATCTTAAAATAATAGTTGGTAACGCCATCTGTTGGTAGGCAATGGTAAACCAGGTCAGTAATGCTAGTCTGGGTATCGGAATAGTAACCTCAGCAGGCGGGTCAGCCAGTACACTGCAGAGCAGTTCAGCTCGGAAGCCTTCCCCGGTGTGAACCCAGGACCTCTCCACGGTGATCTCCGGAGGATCTGAAAGAAATAAAATGAAGGTAGGTTATTTTTAATAAAGAAATAGAGGTAGGTTTCTGATGTCGGAAACTTTCCGTCAATTTTGAATACGGGGCCAGGGGAGATGGCGGACAAGCAGGACAAGCGAAATTCAATTTTAATCTGAGCCAATAATTTATGTATTTAGTTATGTAAATAATACGTAAAAAAATAAAAATAAATCGTATACTTAAATAAAAGATGATCATAGATTTATATTTATATATATATTACCTATGTAGATCGATGGAGCAATCCAATGTAAATGACTTTATCACGAGTTATTGGAATTCGGGTGACGAAAAGGAAGCAAACTTGGGTGACCCGTGGTAAAATTTGGGTGATAGGTAAGTGACCACTTTTGAGTTCCTTGACTTTTGATTTCCAAAATTCACCAATTTTGGTCGGTCAATCTACTATATAAAAATAAGTCGGGTTTTCCTTCCTGACGCTATAACTCCAGAACGCACGAACCGATTTCCACGGTTTTGCATTCGTTGGAAAGGTCTCGGGCTCCGTGAGGTTTATAGCAAAGAAAATTCAGGAAAAATTTCAACAGAACGCGGACGGAGTCGCGGGGCACAGCTAGTTAAACATAAATGTATCCTTTATATCAAGTATAATATAAAACTGATAATTCTGTATATATTTTTTATATATTTTTCTAGGGGACTTGGTAGGCCTATTCCGGTACTATGCTAAACAGCGAAGTCTACATGACCAGTGATTATACAGGACACACTTAAGTGGAGTATAAAAGTGTGTCTACAAACTTGTCTACTTTCATTAACACTTGTCTACTCACACAACACTTGCAACTGGAATTCGACGACCAGTGGCGCCCCCACGCCGTTGTCGACAGTACATGCGTATCGCCCGCTGTGGGAGCGTTCCAGTCGCGACAGTTGGAGCTGGGGCCCCTCTCCCAGCCGAGTGTTGGTATCATTCTGTGAGGAGTATAGTACAGGCTGTCGCTGAGTTATAAATTGAGTTTCAATGGCAATGAGCGTCTTCGCATTGGCCGATAACGACATCGGCACGATATCGCCGGACAAATAATCTTATACATTATGTACTAAACGTTTTCATATTGGACGATAACTGCAATGACCCAATGCCGACATTGATATCGTAAAATTTTCGTGTCTTCAGTAGTTTCGGCTCTGCGCTGATGAGTCCGTCAGTCAGTCAGTCAATCAGGATTTACCCGCTTTATTTATATTAGTGGGTATCTGTAGAAGATTGTTTTAAATATTTGACATGTAGCTTATGAATGATGTTGCATTTCATGGCTCTTATGGTGACACAATATCAAAATTCTACCATCTATCCGTATTTCGCGATAAATAAAATGAATTTAATAGAATAAATATATCAACGGTACCGGGTCGATGTCGCAACAATATCATGCTCATTATATCGTGACGATATCAGAGTCATTATATCGTAACGATATCACGCTGATTATATCGTGACTATATCACGCTTATTATATCGTGACGATATCAGACTCATTATATCGTGGCCGATATCGTTATGGATCAATGTGAGAACGCCCATTGTAACGTCTGCGTCATGTCTACGTCACGAGTCGTGCCGTGCTCACCAGCTTGTGCCAGGTGACAGTGGGGACGGGGTTCCCGGCGGCGCGGCACTCGAGCGCGACGCCGCCGCCGCGGCGCGCCGCCGCGTGACGGGACTCGGGCGCGGCTCGCACGCTCGGCGGCACCAGCACCTCCACGGTGTGCACCTGGTCGCGCGCCACGCGGTCCGAGATCTGGCACACGTAGTCGCCGGCGTCCTGGAAATTGATATTTTCTAAATATAGTAATAATAAGTGGCAAGTTACTTGGCGAGCTGTTGGTGCGTAGCGACACCACGGATCCGAGTACCCCAGAGAGTTGGTCAGGGCGCCCACTTCGGCGTGTCTTCCTCGGCTGAATGGAGACCGATGAGGGCCCGCAGGACTCTCGGCTCTAGCTTGCCTTAGTTGGCTGTCCAGAGAGGAACGTTAGAGCTATATGCTCCAGAGGTGGAAGTGTTAAAGGGCATAACGCCGCAAGTAACTTCGGAGAAGGCACAGCACACCTCTCTACACCCCTGAGCCGCCCACACCCGTGTTGCCCCTAGCCGTCTTATGATGGTAATTTTAGGGGCATACCTAGTTACCGGCAAGTCACCACCTGCCGAAGATAGTTGGATAATACTTATTATGGCAGGTGTGTCCGATTCCTTTGCAATAGCCCAATCCCCAGTCCATCCAAACTTCATCAATAGAACCTTTTTTCTTTTTACATATTATTATCAATAGTTCCTGCACCCGTTGGTCGTCAAGTCGCTCTATATATCGCACATTTGCAGCGGTTGACCTCAACATGTGCTTTACGAAACAATAAAATTCTCACAAAAGTACTCTACTCGTTGGACCCATGTCCCCATGCAAGCCTTCCAAAGGACGGGGCAGAGCTCATGATATAGAGGGACATAATAATAATATCGCCAGACTGACACACCCATTGTATGGTCCCAAACTAAGCGACCCTTGTACTATAGATACCCTACAATGGACTGGAGGCGATCCCAGTGACACCCTGACTAAGGCAAATTACGAAAAGGCAATTTGCGAAATTTGCCCCGGCAGAAACGGAACCCGCAACTACCATGTGCACTAATGTGCAGTGAGCCGAGCGGCCAATCATACGATGCCATTGACTGGGGGCGATGCCAGTAGCAAATTATGTAAAGGCCAAAATGTGTTTTCGTAATTCGTAGTAATTCCGCTTTTGACATTTTGCTACTGACATTGATATGGTGTGGTGTCAGCAAAACGTCAAAAGCGGAGCGTTTGAAACGTAATCGCTAGCTTTTGGCTTTCTATTACGATTTGAGTAGCTAGCGTGGTTAGGGCCCAGTTCTCAAATTGTACGCAACAAACAACTCAAAAAAAACAAGAAAAAAAGTTATGCCCAATCATACAATCAAAAATTGACTCGCCCCTCCCAACGAAATAATTCCGGAATCTACAGTTACGATCTCAATTGCTTTTATAACTTTAAAAATTGCTTCACATTTTTTCCTCGGCCCGACGGAAAATGCTAAATAGGCACCTAAACGGTAATTGGCCGAAAGAAATATGATAATAGACGCATAAAACCTTTGTGGTGGGTATCCCCTCGTTATTTTTTATGTGTAGCAACACTGAGAGCGCGATTCCCGCGCCATTTTAGCGCGGCCATGTTTTTTATTTCGTATTTTTCGCGTATTTATTTTTCAAGGGAAAGCTAGGATGGTGAAGTTTATTCTTGGTCAATAATTGTTTGTTAGTTTGGCTTTTCTTGAGTGGGTACTATGTTGATTAAATTCTTGAACCCTTAGCGGTCATTGACACGGTTAACCCGGCACCGATAGTAATTAATTTCTGTACATTTTACTGTATCCATATATCTAATACAGTCATTATCTGTCAAAAAATTATAGATAACGGTGTCGGTTTCTTCGTGTGAATAACCTGTTATCGGAAAATGAAATCTGGATAGGGAAAGCGCGAAAGTGAAAAGCCCGCGATGTGGAAATCATTTAGAATCGTTCAATTTAAAATAATGAAAGAAATGACAATACCTCTCTACAGGGGTCTTCTAACAGTCATTTAATTTTCAGACTTCAGGTGAACGAAACATTTTTTGTTGTTCGTTCTATTCCTGAAGTTGTGTTGAAGTAACTGTCAATAATCTGGCCATATTTTTTAATGTGTTTCTTCTATAGCTTCTGCCCGTGATTTCGTCCGCGTGGACTTAAGTAAAGTATCCTATATATTAATCTCGGGCCCGTATTAATAAATCAATCTCAAGTCTGAGACCGATCTTGGAAATGCCATTCTTATGTCATACCAGTACACAATCAGTCTGAGAGCGATATTAATATCGCTCTCAGACTTGAGATAGATTTATTAATACGGGCCTGTGTTTTGTTAAACTTTCATTTTCATCCAAATCTGTTCAGCCGTTTTCACAAACATCCAAACGTAGAAACTTTCACATTTATTCATATTAGTGGGATTGCGTTGTTCAAAAATAAGGTTTGTTACCTGTGGCCCCACGTCAGTGATCTGAAGATTGTAGCCATCAACTAGCCGGAACCGCTCGTCTCTGGTCACCATCAGGCTCGCGGCCGTCAGGACCGCAGGTCCTCGTCTCCACAGCAGCACCAGAGAACCTGGAACACATTGAAACATGGTGTCAATCATCGTATGGTTACATACAGCAGTGATAGCAGATTGGTTAAGCACGCGTCTTGCGGGCACTAGGTCATGGGTTCAAACCCTGCCTCGCACCTCTGGGATTTTTGAAATCTATGTGCGAATAATATTTCCTGTATGGTATCACTTGATTACGGTGAAGGAAAACATCGTGAGGAAACCTGCATGTCTTAGAAAATCTAACCAATTTTCGAAAGACATGTGCCGCCAACCCACACTGTTAGATGTTTTTGTTGGTGTTATAAATTGTCCGTGTGCGGACGCTGCTTGCGGGGATTGGTCCACTCACTTTCCTCCTAACAACATTGTTGTTAAACTGTATTCATTTATTAAGCATAGAAGGCATCACACCAAGGCAATTATCTTCTTATCCACCTCTGTTTTATTAATTACTAGCGGCCCGCCCCGGTCGCACGGGTACATTGCGGTTACATTATTCGAGTTTTTGTAAGGATCCCAATTTTTTTTGAAAATATGTTATAGCCTATGTCACTCGGGGATAGTGTAGCTTCCCAACAGTGAAAGAATTTTTCAAATCGGAATCTTTCAATCGGATCAATTCATTACAATCAAACAAACAAAGTTTTCCTCTTTATTATATTAGTATGATATAGTATGATTATTATAAGTATGATTATTTTAGTTTGTAAACATTTCAATTGATGATAAGTGTTAGTAGGTATGCACTCATCATTAAACTAGCTTTCTAATTTAAATACCTAAATCTGAGTGAGATTTGATTACTATTTACATATAATGTGACAGTGGTGTGGTTTGCTCACATTCAGTTGCTGTTCCTAGATAATGTATACCAGCTTTTATTAATTGAAAAGAGTAACCACTGAGTTTCTCGCCGGCTATTCTCAGTGGAAGCGGCATTCCGAGCCGGTGGTAGATTCTGACTATTCATAAATGCTTTATTGGTTTACATAAAAAACATCTTTTGAGTTTGAGTTTGTTTTAAAGTATATGGTGTCTGTCTACTGGCCTCACTTACCCAGATGATCTTCTCAGTCGAGGTCGCGTTCCGATCCGGTGGTAGATTTACCCTCGCCACCTCTCCTGGCAGCGGCCCAAGCCGAGGTCGTGTCCCTTGTGGCGCCCTTGAGCTAGCTGCCCCCCTGCCCAGAGGGCTGGGCCCTCTGTCCGGGTGAAGTTGTTATGGCCACTCTGGCCAACAACATATAGTCTTTATCAAAAAAAAAAAAAAAAACTTACCCAGATTTTGGACCTGACATGGTAGGAGAAGAGTGTCACCTACTACCGTCCTGAATGAGTGGCCCCGGGAGAGGAACCTCGGTCCATCATCTGTGAACAAAGAGACAATTGAAAAAACGATTCAGCCCTTTTTGTCGTCCCACTCCTGGGCACGAGCCTCCCCTCTTTACGAAGGGGATTCAGGCCATAATTCACCACGCTAGTGCGGGTTATCGGATTTTACATTTGTCTAAGACATGCAGGTTTCCTCATGATTTTTTCCTTCAACGTAAGCTAGTGATAATCATATTAAAATTATAATTCGCTCATAGATTTCGAATAACCCAGAGGTGCGTGCCGGGGGTTGAATCCAGGACCTGGTGCCCACAAGACGCGTGCTTAACTAATCGGCTATCACTGCTGTTTAAAGAGACAATTAATTAATATAACTCTAAATTGAAGATTTAAATAACCCCCGATGCGACGACTTTTGAAACTACAAAAGAGCTGATAATTTTCAAACGGCCGAACGGATTTTCAAAATCATAGCTAAGAACACTCTCGATCAAAATACCTTTCTAACAACAAACACAAAATTAAAATCGGTTCATCCGCTTGCGATGCCACAGACAGACACACAGATACACAGATATACATGTTAAACTTATAACACCAATTTTTTTTCGTCTGGGGTTTAGTTAATTTTAGTTTTATTATTATTTCCAGTCTTAAAACTTTTAAAGAGTTCTTTATCTACCCTCTTAAAGTCTCAACACTCTGTGCGCAAACGGGCATAACTTCAGAACATTCAGAGCAATTCAATATAACGTAATTGATGACCTAAAGTTTTATAAGCAAATCCGTTCGAGATAGCTTCGAGAGAAAAAACTTCTGTATGCGAGAGAGAATTTATGGTATAATACACGCCTTTGACAGATGCAGACAATTTTACGTGGTTGGGACCTCTTTGTTTATTTTTTTTTTTCTTATAAGAATAGTTGTTCCCGAAGTACCGCTAGCGCGTGTTTTATTTTATGGATGTCTACGCACAACGCTCCCTACAACTACAAGCTGGACTTCAATCAGCTGTAACAGTCTTGTTTCTATGGCAATCGGCTCGTACCAGCATTTTTTGTCTCCCGCTTTGCATCGGAGGGAAGTGGATTTTTTTCTTCCAATTCCTCCTATTATTTCTATCGATTATATTCGTGCGGGTTGCAAGACAATTTAACTTCTCCGCGGGACTCGACGAGGGTCAAACCTCTACTTCATTATTGGTCACTATTGTAGATCCAGATGAAAACAACTTCTTCCGGTTCTATGAGGAGCTTGAAGCTGTAGGACATTTCTCTCTTACGCTTATTTATTGAAACAAATAATAATACTAGGTGATACAAAATGGGTATACTATTTTTATTGCAACTTAACTTTGTAAATCTCAAACTATCGGCTTTGTGGGACAGTTGAAGTACTAAAGGTTTTGTAGACTTGTGAAATCGGTCAACAGCTGTATTCCTATAACACCTTTTGTTTTTCAAGTTCCCTCCAAAGCTGATGGTTTTAGAATTACAAAGTTAAGTTTTGAAAAAAAAAGTATACCCAGTATGTGTCACCTTATATAAAACAAGATTAAACAATTAACAATTTCCATGTCTAGGAGGAAGGAAGTGACGTAACGAGTTGTCACTTCCGGTGGAAGGGCCGCCATATTTATTGCGTCCGGCGGGACGGGGGATGCTGCGAGGGCAAATTTTAATGGTGTTTTGGTATAAACAGAAAAATATGAGGGAACATTCTAGGTAATAAACAGAATGATGTATTTATATTACAGCCGAACGGGCTGATAATAATTAATTAATCTCACCTTGGAGACTGAAGTATTTGAGTACACATTTGAAATGTAATATTGTACTGGAATGACACTGTAATGACATTACCAATTTCGTTCTCAAATTTGAGGCATATTCACCAATACCGTCCTAAGGCCGACGCCGCAACCGGTAAGGCGATTGGATTACGACAGCGATCAAACCAGACGACATACCTATTTGCATCGCAATTATCAAATTCGGTGAAGTCGTTTAGGAGGAGAAGCATTATGAACACACCCACACAGGAAATTTATCTTATAATTTTTTTTACACCTATGGCTAGCTATAATTCTTTATTTTCATGAGCCCATATTAATTATTATTTGGTACTTCATGATATACCCATAACGATATGGCTATAAAGATTATTATGAAGCGTCGTTCATATATTATTTAATGGCGTTTGTGATCCACATTTTACCGACATGAGAAAAATAAATAAAATAACAACTCGTTGCGGGGAAAGGAGTTACCCTTATATTAAGACTATCCGTCCGTCCGTCCGTCCGTCCGGCCGTCCGTCCATTAGATGACGATGTCCGATTATTCACCTGTCAGTTCGTCCTTAAAGTGTTTGTTTACTTAAGATTCGGATTTAGTTAAAAATCTAAGCATGGCTTTTTAATGTATGTGTGTTTACGCCTTTCAAAATTGTTAAAAGACGTTCTTATAATTAATTAATTATTTAACATAAGTATTAACATTTTTACACGTAATACCATTTAGGAAACTAGTAATTCTATAGTACACACAGATATTAAAAAATGAAACATTAAAAATTCACGCCAAGATTGTTTACTTAATCCGCATCTTAAGAAAAAATACATAAGCCCGTTCGTCCGTCTGGACCTACGTCCGCGTCTGTCCGTCCGTCCGTCCGTCTGTTCGTTCGCTCCACCGTCAGTTTATATGTCGGTCCATCCTATCGTAATTTTCCATCCGTCCATCCACTCTGGCACTCCACCGATAGTAGGTCACCCATCACTGACTGATCTTGCCAAGTGTGGATTAACCTCCGATCGATTATCTCCCATTGCCTATAGTCACCTATCTCCCCGCTAAGACATACTCCAGGATGAATAGTAAAGCAAGATTAGAGAGGTAAATAAATAAATATCGCCAGACGAACACACCAACTGTATGGTCCCACACTAAGCAACGCTTGTACGATGGGTACCGTACAATGGACTGGGGGTGATCCCGGTGACACCCAGACCAGTGAAAATTACGAAAAGGCCATTTCCGATATTTACCCTGACGGGAATCGCACCCGCAAGCACCCGATGCAGTGAGCCGAGCGGCCTACACTCGAACCACTGGGCCAAGCGGTCGTCAAAGCGGTACACTTACTTCTATTATTCTGCGCGTGCGCCGCTATGAAGACGGCGGCGAGTACCAGCCACGCCACCTCCATGGTACCGTCAACCGTGTCCGCGACAACTGGTCTCAGCACTCCTCATCTGTAACAAGAGAATCCATCATTACAGGGGCAGCCTATTGAAACACTATGCAATCAATCAATCAATCATATTGTTCGTTAAAGCATAGATACAAAGGCACAGGGTAGGCATAGATACAAAGATACGTAGATTGCTACTTTTAATTCATTTTCAATACGTGAAATTTAGTTTTTCTTTCACAGTTATTTCACTATTGATTTTTCACTGGGAATTCATTTATTTATGGTGAATTTTCTGTATGGCACTGAATCCTACGAATTCACTGCTCTATGATTAATCATGAAAACCGGGACGGTACCAAAAGCATTGTGATTTCATTGCAATCATTTTTAATAGTATCTGGCTTTGTCGGTAGCAAGTGCTACTTTTGAAAACCTATATAATATGATTTTTCACACGCTATCTATTAAATGTTCCATCCTTAGTACAGGATAGTGCTTCTTAGCTATCGATTGTCTATCAATGGATGCCAGTACTTCGAAGTCACGAGAGTAGAGTATCGATAATGTAGAGTTCTAATACTATTGATGACAAGCAATAGTATCGAAGCTATTGCTTACTCGCCGAGAAATTTCTACTAGAACTTCGTCACGGGTAGGCAAGTGGTTAGTCAACCATGGAAAACTGTCAAAACTGGTTTCTCGAGTCTAGTGCAAGTCGAGCAAGATTCAAGCGCTGTGTAAATACGGGAATGAATGCTACTTTCAATTCATTTTCATAAGGTGGAATTATGTTTTTCTTTCACTGTTATTTCACCGGTGATTTTAGACAGTCAATGATTTTATACACAGTAAATTTTTCACTATAACACTTAATCATATGAAGTCGATGATTTTCATGAAAAGTGGGCCAGTACCGCTTTGCGATTTAATTCATTTTTTACAGTCTCCACCTATGTTGGTGATACTAATGAAAACTTATATAATATGATTTTTCACACCCTCCCTGTGAATTGTTCCATCACTAGTTAACAGACTTGGGTGGCTCCCAAGTAAGTGTCAGTAAAGTATCCTCCACTTATACATGTATACTAGGCCTCGCTATTGATATTATTTTACTTGACACTGGCAAAATACGAATGAAAGCCGAAAAGGAAAAAAATACGAGCATGTAAGCACAAATATTTTTTCGAGTAATTTGTAAGTTTGTTTGATCGTTCCCCTCGCATACGTGTTGGATGAAATCATTTGGAATGAAATGTGTTAAGGGTCGTCTACCTTGGGGTGGATGCCTGAATGCACACAATGCATGCCAATAAAATAAAAAAACTAACATTACCGCACTAATTTCTAAGATCAGTTTAAGCTCTGACCTCTATATTGTAAGCGCCCGGTTATAAAAAAACCATACGACCTATTTTGAAGCAACTTTTGACAGATTAGTTTTGACAGGTGTCACAGATGTAGCTGTATAGCTTATACCATTTAACTGTCTAAACGCTGATGTAAGTCCGCCCAATAGCGGTATTTATTATTAATCCATGCTTTGATGCAAGCGGGTAGAATGAACTGCACCTTAACCCACCCCTGAGGGTTGAAATCAATCAAATAGTGCATTGAGGGGTGGTTTTCTGATTATTTATTTACATTTCATTTGTCACGGGGCCTATACACGTTGGCATAAGATCAATTTTTTATATAACAAAGGCGGCAAATAAGCGTTCGAGCCGCCTAATGTTAAGCAGTTACCGCCTATGAGTGGTATAGAGGGAGGAGAAGAGAGGGAGGTTTGGTCTTCCGACTTCCTTACTCATAGTTCGAAACACAGCTATAAAATGTATTTTTCATTACTCATACTCTGAAAGTAGGTCTAAAGTTGCCTAGGGAGCGGGTTGAAAGTAATACTTTTCCGGCCCGGGAGAATCGCTTTCAACTGACAGCTGTCAAATTATTAAAAAAAAACTAGTTCCATTTTCACATTTCTATGGAACCATGTTCAAACTTTTTCTACAGTCACTCAATTACAGCCCGATGTAAAATTGAAATAACATAAAGTTAATATTTAAATGACTTAATTATAGTTTAGTTTCAACAATTTCTTTAAAATAACATAGATTTGGGCAAAATATTTAAAGATGAAAATGAAAAATTATTGCTAAATAATGAAATTGGCCGGCCAACGAAAAAAAAAAGTGGCGGCAATTTTTTTTTCGAGTTGTAGAGTATTGTTCATACTTCTTTGTATTATTTCTTTAGCCAATTCCTGTTTTTATTTTAACTTTCCTCGTATTCGTAATGAAAAGCACAGTGTTTACCTCGGGTGAAAGACTTATTTTGTCCCTCGAACTATTAGCGCCCTCGCTACGCTCGGGCGCCAAACCCCGTCTCGGGACTAAATAAGTCACTTTCACCACTCGTGCAACAAAGTACTATTTTGTGTCTTTCACATAAAATCAACACTGCTTCAACTGTATCAAATGATCATTATTTTAAATTGCAATATAACATATTCGTATGTACCCTATCACAAGTGAACTTTAATATTATTTATGAACACTAAAGTTAGGGATCAAAGAGTCGGGGTGCCGCTAATTTGACATTTAATCCAATATTGCGTTAGCAGGGGACCGGTCTGTGGGGTCCTCCATGTCGGGGCGGGGGTCATGCCATCAAAATAAAAAAATAATATTACAGAGCAAAGACTACATCACTAATCTATATATATATATATATACTAGCTGTGCCCCGCGACTTCATCCGCGTAGTATTGGTTTATTGTGTTAAAAAGTATCCTATATGTTAATCCCGGTTATAATCTATCTGTGTTCCAAATTTCATCCAAATCCGTTCAGTAGTTTTTGCGTGAAGGAGTAACAAACATACATACATACATACATACATACATACATACATACATCCACACTCACAAACTTTCACATTTATAATATTAGTAGGATAACTCAAAGGTGACTGACTGACTGACTGACTGACTGACATAGTGATCTATCAACGCACAGCCCAAACCACTGGACGGATCGGGCTGAAATTTGGCATGCAGGTAGATGTTATGACGTAGGCATCCGCTAAGAAAGGATTTAGATTAATTCTACCCCCAAGGTGATAAAATAGGGGACGAAAGTTTGTATGAAACTTTGTCAATCAAATTCCACGCGGATGAAGTCGCGGGCACAGCTAGTTTCACATATATTTTGACGAATTGCTTGACCATAGAATTAGACATTTATTGAATAGACTCAGGGTCAGGCTTTCATCGCGTAGGTAGTCGATAAGTATGAGACTGAGATCAGTTTTGAGTACTGGTTGGAGATGTCATTTTGTACTGGTATGACATGGAATGACATTTCCAAGATCGCTCTCAGACTTGAGATCGATTTATTAATACGAGTACGAGTCTTAAAATGCTATCAAATACAATTTTTATTATGTAACTAGATCGTGCACTTATTCTTTTAGTTTATGTGATATTGTGCTTTATTTTAAATTACGTTTAGGTATATCCAGTCGGTCACCGCTGGGCTCGCCAACGGGCAAACGGGCTGCTAATTTATAAATTAGCGGTTTATTCTGTGTTGGAAATTGCAATTTTAATAAAAAAATGAGTGAAGGCGAAATGTTAAAACAAAAATAATCATTTCATTTTAGTATCACCTCTTGTTGGTCGGGGTATTATGGTAAAAACATCTTTATTTCCAAGGACTGTAAGTACAAATTGAGACGTGAAAGTTACCCTCAAAAATTTTCGGATTAAATTTCAAGCGTTGGGTGACCTGTCAAAATCATCCCTTTAAAATGTCTGGGAACATTTTCCTAAATCCGTTCCCGAGAATATTATCAGTGATATACAAACAAGTTCTGGCGACGGGGATTAGTGATAGCTTGTATAAATTAGCATGGTTAAGCGCTATTGTCCGGGGACTAGAAATGGATGGGTGGCTTTTGTGTGAGAGAAATACAGAATTTGCAGATTACGTTTTAATTGAATTATGACACGTGTCTGAATGTAATGTTAAAGGGTTCGATTCTCGGCGTTGCCTAAATTAAATATACATATTTTTTTGCTTAATGTACCAAAGTCAGAAAACAAGCGTGCGATCAGCCTTATGTTAAGCGATTACCGTAGCCTATAAAGAATAATTTCGCTCTTTTAACGTCCCACTCCTGTGCACAGGCCTCCCCTCACTACGAGGGGGATTCAGGCCGTAATCCACCATCATATAGAAATTATGGTTCGCACATAGATTTCGATAATACCAGGTGCGAGTCGGGGTTTGAACCTGGTTCGCAAGACGCGTGCTTAACCAATCACCGTAGCCTATAAGATGCTAGCAATACCAAAGGCGTTGCTAGCATGTTACCGACTTGAGAAACGTCGGATAGAGAAAAGGTTAGCCAGGGGGGATTGAGTTTCTGGGTCTGTTATTCATCGTACGAAACGGACTTAAAATTGTTTTGTTTTTTTTTTATTCATGTAAGCCAACAAAGCATTTATGAATAGTCAGAATCTACCACCGGTTCGGAATGCTGCTTCCACTGAGAAGAGCCGGCAAGAAACTCAATGGTTACTCTTTTCAATGAATGAAAGATGGTGTACATTCTCAGGAACAGCATAAAAAAATAATATGAGCAGGCAACACCATTGCCACTAAATAGCTAATAGTAAATAATAATCATATATGTAATAATGTAAATAAAATGAGAATGCTAGTTTAGTGTGATGTGCATACCTACTCATACTTACATCAAATGAAATGTTTACGAACCAAAATAATAATTGGTAACACAGGGGTGGATAATATGATAATTGCTTTGGTCTGATGCCTTCCATGCTAAGTAAATAAATAGTGTTTAACGACAATATTGTTAAGAGGAAAGTGAGTGGACCAATCCCCGCAAGCAGCGCCCGCGCACGAGCATGACTTGAAAAGCGGCATCACTCTCCTCAACCATAATAGAGGGAAGAGGGTGACCCGCTCCACAAAGCCACCGCAAACAAGGACATTGAAGTGAGCATGACTTATTATAGCAACTCTATTTTGGTTTGTAAACGTTTAATTTGATGTAAGTATGAGTAGGTATGCACACCACACTAAACTAGCTTTCTCATTTTATTTAAATCTATGTGAAATCTGTGTCAGATTTGATTATTATATCCTATTACTTATTTAGTGACAATGGTGTTGCCTGCACATATTTTTTTTACGCCGTTCCTGAGAATGTACACCATCTTTAATTAATTGAAAAGAGTAACCATTGAGTTTCTCGCCGGCTCTTCTCAGTGGAAGCAGCATTGCGAACCGGCGGTAGATTCTGACTATTCATAAATGCTTTGTTGGCTTACGTGAATAAAAACAATTTTGAGTGGAGTTTCAGTTTACTTTTTCTGTCGTACTATCTTCTGTGAGGGGGTGATACTACCCCGGTTGAGACAGTTTGTATATGAGCTGTAGTCAGTTAGGTATAGCTTGACTCTACCACCGGGAGTCGTTCATGAACATCATGGTAGAGGTGCCTGTTAGTACCTAAAATAAATATTAATATCGCCAGACTGATACCGACTGTATGGTCCCAAACTAAGCATCGCACAATGGACTGGGGCGATCCCGGTGACACCCAGACCAGGGCAAATTATGAAAAGGCCATTATCGAAATTCGCCCCGGCGGGAATAGAACCCGCAACCACCATGTGCAGTGAGCCGAGCGGCCAACGCTAGAACCAGTGCGCCACGCGGTCTTCCGAAATATAAAAGCCTTTGTGTGTTTAGGGGTCTCCCTTTAAAACACACATTTGGGCCAAATCGATTGCAATTTCACGGGTTTTTACATCCGAATATGTACTTGAGGACCCCTATTTTTGACAGCGGGGTGCTAAACGTATTACTGTACTTTACAACAGTTGGTTGAGAGGATAGATTAGAGCGCCAGGGGTGGTACAAGGTCCGAACCAGTCAGCCATTATACACAGGGCTTTTCCGTAATTTCAATTAAATATTGAAATAAAACTATTTTTACGGATTATATCGCGTTTATTTACTTTTTAATCCGTAAAAATAGTTTTATTTCAATGTGTAGTATTCGCGTAAATATAAGAAAACAATAAATATATAGTACTTAATATTAAATATACCAAGCGACAGAAAAACTATTTTTTACTATATTTCACCGTTATTAGGGTTCCGAAACGTGCTTGAAACGTGTTTGAAACGTGCTTCAATCAAAACTTATTTCAAGCCACCAAAGAAGATTAGTCAGTTCTTACCACCTGTCAAGTGTCACATTCCTCTACAAGATGCAGGGGTATACAAACTCGACTGTGAATGTGGGCTCTCCTACATAGGGCAAACTAAAAGATCAGTAAAAACCCGCGTAAAAGAACATATAGCTGACGTGAAACACCGGCGCTCCACGAAGTCTGCAATCTGTGAACATGTACAGGACCGCACCCGCCATTATATCAGATTTGATAAACCACAGATCCTCGCAAAAGAACACCGATTCCGACCAAGGATGATACGTGAGGCCATTGAAATTAAAAAACATCCTAATTTCAATAGGGAAGATGGCTGGTGCTACCACCAACTTGGGATCCAGTAATTAATATAATTAAATCCAAAACCAAGTGTACCATTGCAAGACCTCGAGACACTGTGAGCACTTTCTGCGTGGATCGGACCGCAAACAACAACTAAATATGAGGGTACCCAGTTACTAACTATAACATCAGGACGTCTAACACCTCAGTCCCCCCGTGACCATGGCTGCTGTAAAGCAACCGAAACGTCGGGAACATAAAGTTAATAAACGCGATAAAATCCGAAAAATAGTTTTATTTCACTATATATTTAAATTTGCGAAATTAGAATTTTCTACTCTTACATCAGACGTATCATTCGATACGACAGAAAAAAAAAAATTCAGGGTCGCCCCACATTTTTGGATGTAACATCCGTCATATTAATTTTAATCGTACAAAATGTAGCCAATATCACCCGGACCATAATACCGAATCGATTGACACCTCATTTATCAAAATCGGATGGGTAGTTTATGCGCTACGATGCGATACATACATACATAGACTGCTAAAAACATAACCCTTCCTTTTGGCTTTGCAGTAGTTGGGTGAAAAGGCAGTCACGTACAATGATAACTTGCAAATTACTATCTGAGGCGCGACGGGTGTTGGTAACGGCGCGAGTGGTGATAATTAAAGGTGGTGGAAACACACGGGAACCTATTGCTGGCGAGCATGACGCGCAGCATTTTATCAACGAAGATGGTGATGATTTACATACGACACCTCACACGTGGCTTATTGCCTCATGGTATTTGAGTTCTAATGTAATAAGTGGTGAGCTCGTGTGTTCCCACTTTCTAGCTACTACTTAATTTATCGGTTTGCTGACATACTAATTTTATGGTACCAAACCAAGCAACACCTGTACTATAGGTACATATATTTCGGAATATATTTCACATTGTTCCATGAAATAATGAGTAGGTACTAAGATTTAATATACAAAGTAGTTATACAAATTTAAATTCGCTGGGGTAAACGTGTTCTTGAGTGGAGACCTCGACTCGGCAGGCGTAGTGTAGGACGCCCTCCGACCAGGTGGGATGACGATCTGCGAAAGACTGCAGGCAGATGCTGGATGCGGCAAGCTGAAGACACGGCGCTATGGCGCTCATTAGGGGAGGCCTATGTCCAGCAGTGGACAGGTATAGGCTGATGATGATGATGATGATGATGAATAGTATAGTATACTTACTCAATTACACCTAAAAATGAGTAAAACTCAGTAACAAATTAAATATTTTCTACTACGAAAGCGTAGTCGGACGCGTAGTCAAACGTAGCAGTATAATGTTCTGCGTAGCCCGTAGCATTGCTACGTTTATCATATAATTTTATTACGCACGACTACGCGCGGCTACGAGTCGGCGTAGTACGCCGTAGTAGGATGTAGTCAAAAAATGTCTGCATATTTTTGTTGATGAGTTTCATGGCTCAGAACAAGTGCCATCGTCCCCGGTGATATTCTAATCGGAGATGATGATACAATCGGGTAAATGCTTGTTCGTTCGAGCGTAGGCTACCGACTCACAGCACACGGGAGCCAGACCGATAACGCTCGACTTGCAGTCAACTCGCAATACGTCAATTTTGACCGTCTTCCGTAGTCCACTAACCGCTCCAACACCCGTGTCGACCAAATCTCGACTCGACCGACTCGACCCACTCGACTTGAGAAGCAGTCGTTAGCGCACTTCAAAATTTTTGATTCGATCGTAAATTTCAAAACCGATGTATTGCAAGTAAAGAAAGAAACCCCTCTGCCTTAAGCCTTTCTGGCCCTTAAGATACAGGCAATGCTTAGCTTAAAGGTCACAAGTTAAGCACTCTTACATAATTATTTTTCTCTTCCTCAAGTCTACGGACAACATTTGTAAACGAATAAACCTGCAAACATGTAGACTTAGAGATAAATAAATATTTTTTCTTAAAGAAATAAAGATTATTTCGACACACATCCAGCGCGAACTGTGTCGAAAGGTAATGGCTCAGCATATGCTGGAGAAGAACGAGACTCCCCAGCGCTGAATTTCAGCCAAACCCTCCTCCTCAGTGGGTCATTCATACATGTCACTGACTACTCAGTAGAAACTAAATAACAAAATATATACAATAAATAAAATCTATACAAATAAATAAAATTGGAGTGTCTGTTTGTAATATCAAAATAACACCTTTTCACTCAATGCATATGAAAGTACATACGACACCTATAGCAAAAACGCGATTTAAAACATTTTTGTCTGTCTGTGTGTTTGTTCCGGGTAATCTCCGAAACGGCTGGACCGATTTTGACGGGACTTTCTGGCAGATAGCTGATGTTATAAGGAGTAACTTAGGCTACTTTAATTTTAGAAAAACAATTAGGGTTCCGCGTAAAAAAATAAAAACACATGAAATCAAAGAGTATCTCCGAAACGGCTGGACCGATTATGACGGGATTTTCACTGGTAGACAGCTGTTGTTATAAGCAGTAACTTAGGCTACTTTTATTTTAGAAAAACACAATTAAAAAAAATGGGTCCTGTCGCGCGGACTCAGAGCGCGGGAGCGGGCTTTTTTGTTAAGTTAAATTCCACGCGGACGAAGTCGCGGGCTCAGCTAGTGAGATGATAAAATACATGCGTGCGATCTAACGCGATGAACCTTTTTAATAATATATTTTAATTCTTATATAAATGTATGTAGGAACTGGGCCCCCAGGTTGCGGTTCGATTATCGTCGGGGTAAACCTTCAAAAATCGCCATTTCATAATTTACCCTAGCCTCGGTGTCATTGGGATCACACAAAATTGTGTGTTAGTTTTAGTTGTTTATTTTTCTCATCCTCCCGGCTCCCATCTAGGGGCACCGGGGAGGATGGAACTAAGCCAACGTCAAGTTAGCTACGTTGTTGACGCATAAGTATCAAAAGTTTATCTACAGCTACATATATTAAACGCTCAACGAGAGATGAAGTAAACAGAAGCAAAAACACGCAAGATAGCTATCTTTTTCTTGATCATAGACGAAGGAGACTCTCTCTCTCTTGGTCGGTTCACACGGCCTTAAATGCGGCGGGACCGCCCGCAATTACTTTCCTTATGTTTTCACTAATAAAATTGTGATGCGTCGTCGTAATTATGATTTAGAACACGTTAAGATTCATATAATTTGTCAACTTGTGACGTACCAGACAGCCATTTTGTGTAATGATTTGTTGGAGAGAAACGAGGGGTTTGTGAAGTCAACTTAAATTGATTTTAGTATGAAATTAATTTCATTGTCTAAAGAATATTGCCATAATACAGCATAGTATATAATACTAGCTGAGCCCGCGACTTTGTCCGCGTGGAGTTTAACTTAACAAACTTTCATCCCCTATTTTATCCCCTTGGGGGTAGAATTAATCAAAATCCTTTCTTAGCGGATGCCTACGTCATAACATCTACCTGCATGCCAAATTTCAGCCCGATACGTCCAGTGGTTTGGGCTGTGCGTTGATAGATCACTATATCAGTCACCTTTGAGTTTTATATATATAGATAGATAGATAATACAGCAGTGATATCCGATTGGTTAAGCACACGTCTTGCGGGCACAAGGTTAAGGGTTCACACCCCGGCTTGCACTACTAGTCGAAAACTCTGTGCGAATCATAATTTCCATATGATTATCACTCGCTTATAGAAAACCAACGTGGGGAAAACTGCATCTCTTAGAAAATCTCACGAATTTTCGAAAGGCATGTGAAATCTGTCAACCTGCACTGGGCCAGCTTGGTGGATTACTGCCTGAATCCCCCTCGTAAGTAGGGGAGGCCCGGCCCATGCCCAGGAACCAAAAAACGAAACTGAACCAAGAAACAAAGTTATTTGATTTGGTACCAGATATACCTATAAATCTATTGAAGATCGAATTTTGAAATGAATGGAAATTAAATTGGCTTAATTATAAATTTAAATAAAAAATAAACAAAAATAATGGTCAAGCCGTTTAGCAGGAGACGAATTACAGACATACATACTGGATTTTTAAATATTATTAATATGAGTACCTACATAAAAGTAGCCTTAGACCCGTATTTACAAATCGATCTCAAGTCTGAGAGCGATCTTGGAAATATCATTCTTATTTCATACCAGTACAAAATGACACGTCAAAAGCATACTCAAAACTGAACTCAGAGTTGAGATTGATTTAAATAAATTTTGACGACCGCTTGGCGTAGTGGTTCGACCGTAGGCCGCTCGGCTGACTGCATATGGTAGTTACGGGTTCGATTCCCGCTGGAACAAATTTCGTAATTTGCCCTAGTCTGGGTGTCATTGGAATCGCCCCCAGTCCATTGTACGGTACCCATAGTACAAGCATTGCTTAGTGTGGGACCATACAGTTGGTGCGTCAGTCTGGCGATATCTAATTCCATAAGGCATAAGGCTCATTATTGCTTATATGTACCATTACATATTACTCCCATGGCTGACATTAAGCGCCCTAAGTATAAAAATATCGACGTTTCCCACCCACTACCCACCCCCATGACGTCATGTCGCGTGTAAAACATTTATCATTCGCTTACGATCGACATAGATTTGTAGGGTGAGTATAGGCCGGGTCAGATGTGGGATAAAATTGAATTTGAAATAAGAAAACTGAATTGAATAGTCTTTTTTAATATGTAGGACAATATCTGCAATAGATGTTTTGTCAGACGCCTACCTCCTTACATTACATGTCGAAATATTGTTGATATTAAAAACTTTTTTTAAAAAAAAGCTCAACGTGCCATATAAAAATGGCTAAAGAACTTGGATTATCAGCAAACAGAACTGATTCTTGAAACCTGCCGTTAAGGGACTAAAAAAACGCAACCCCAACAACATACACCGCACACACCATTTTTTAATGAATTAGCAAGCTTATGTCAAACCATCTACATATATTCCTATTAATGATCTATCACTGAATTAATTATTTTTTTTCAAAAACCATTTTTAAAATGCTGAAAAACTTTGAGCATAAATCATGTAAATATCGACGGAAAATTCCAACCCTGGAGGTTCCAGAATCATGAGTTGAATCCATGGCATCAGTTTGCGTTACGCTGCCCCTAACACCCTGTATTTATAGTTAAACTAGCTATTCCTGCAGCTTTTTTCAGGATGTCGACAAGAGGTCCCTCTTGCGGGTCTAATTAAAGCCAAGAAACATCAGGTGAGCACACAAGTGCAAAAATAACATCAAAATCAGTCAAGCCGTTTAGGAGAAGGATTACGAACACACTCACACCGGAATTTTACATAAAACGATGAGACAAAAATAGTAAAAGTAGAAATGTCAAATCATTTTGGTTTTGTAATAAAAACTGTCATAAATGGGAACAGTACTAGTTTCTGAGAAGTGAACGGTCACCCTACAGATCAGTGTCGTGATCTATCGCCATAATAAGGCGCACGCGACGGCCACGTGGCGGTAACGACGCCGACACGAGTCCGATACGGGCAATTGTCTGTTTTGCTATTTGTTCACGGCCCGTTTGTGGGGTTAGCAGGGGATTCAACAAAGGTACCTTCAAAAGTCCGAAATAATTATTTGAGGTTGGTACCAAGCATGGTAGCAGATAAATAAATAAATAAATATCGCCAGACTGAAACACCAACGGTATGGTCCTAAACTAAACAATGCTTGTACTATGGGTACCGTACAATGGACTGGGTGCGATCTCAGTGACCCCCAGACCGGGGCAATTACGAAAACACCTTGTCTGAAATTGGCCCCGGCGGGAATCGAATCCGCAACCACCATGACAGTGAGCCGAGCGGCCCACACTCAAAACACTGCGCAAAGCGGTCGTAAAAAAATTGAGACGCATTTGGCAAACTTTGACGTTACTATTATATTTTCTTAGTTAGTTGCGGACTTAGAAACACATCCAATGGTCTAATGGTCCAATGGTCTAAAAAACAGTGTACAAACTGATTTTTATAGTAAAGTCACGACTAATACAAGAAAACGTTTGTACAATTTTTCCTGTAGTACCTACTTAAGATACTAAGGCCCGTTTTAATAGATCGATCTCAAGTATAAGACCGATCTTGAGTACGCTTTTGACATATTGTCATTTTGTACAGTTATGATGTTACGATGACAGACTTGAGATAGATTTATTATGTACTAGTTTTTGTCCGCGACTTCGTCCGCGTAGACTTAAGTAAAGTATTCTATGTGTTAATCCGGGTTATAAACTATCTGTGTTCCGAATTTCATCAAAATCCGTTCAGTAGTTTTTACGCGAAAGAGTAACAAACATACATCCACACTCACAAACTTTCGCATTTATAATATTAGTAGGATTACGGGCCTTAGTTTTTATTTTTTAATAAATTTGATTTTTTCCAATTTTGATAAAAAAAAACATGTAATTTTTTTTATACCTTGGGTCTTAGCTATAGTTGCATACGGTTCGGTGGCGCTGTTTTCCCACAGGAAATATAATTAACACTAACGAAAGTAGAGGCAAAACTTTGTAATATTTATATAATTAGAAGGCTTGAAGAGAAGTACCTTCATAATAATGCATCATTAAATCGATATGGGGCGAACAATTTCCAATTTCAGTGGATGACTTACTCGCGGGCGGCGGCGGCTAGGGCTGCCACAGTGGATATTATTTTTAAAGCAATCAATACTTTACAGAGGATGTTAAAAAGTACCAACAGGTTGTTTAAAAGTACCGAAGTAAAGATGTCGATATTAAAACTTAATAATGAATGCAATAAAGTTAATATTCGTTAAATTTATCGCATGGAGAAAAATATTCCGAGCGAGATAGCGATAAGAGAGGAATTCGTCACTTTCTAAAGGATTTAAAAATTATGGTACCTGTGACGACAATGTTTTGATAACGGACATCCATTAAATACTATAATATAATCTTTATAAGTACTTCTTTTGGTACTTCCATTTGTAGATATTGTTGTGTATTATGTTGCGTTAATGAATTGAGCCTTTAAGTTTGACGTCTGTCAAATGTTTGACAGCCCGCCGTTTATATTGTTGTTGGTTGGCTTGCTTGCCGAATAGAGGGAATAATTTCTATTGTAGTTTTAATATTCCAAAATATGGGAAAAATATAAATTCAAATGGGCTATTATACACTAGGTATGTAGAAGTATAAAATAACTTAAGTACCTATATTCATTTAAAAATTACAAAAAATAAATCTGTGCCCTAATAATAATGTACAACTATTTTTGTAGACTATATAATATTGTTTTTATTGTAACGAAGTTTCTTTACGGGGATTAAGGCGGAGTAGAATGGGAGAAATCATCACCAAAATATAACGTGTCTGTCAACCCTAGTTTGCCGGCGGACCGATCGCAACTAAAATTGAAAATTCCTGCCAGCATACGCCAAAATTCATCTACAAATATGGCGGTAGTCATGCATAACTTGTCTATTTTGTTCTATTATGAAATATGGTCTCGTTCTAACCACTAAGTAACCATCGTTGCCTGCTCACTTTCTGTTGCTGTTCCTAAGAATGTAAAATATATCTTATGCATTGAAAAGAGTAACCATTGAGTTTCTCGGCGGCTCTTCTCAGTGGAAGCGGCATTCCGAGCCGGCGGTAGATTCTGACTGTTCATAAATGCTTTGTTGGCTTACGTGAATAAAATCAATTTTGAGTTTGAAGTGGTGGACACGAATAAAACAAAACTCGTTTTGAAAGAGTTATGCCTGTCCAACAAGCGGCGAGGTAAGTGAAACAGGTATAACTTGGTTAACTATTTCACTCCAACTTCGAAGTTTAAAACAATTTTTGGATATTAAAATGTCTTTAAATTTATGGTACTCCGGAGTTTTGTTATTAAACGCATTATCTATAGATAAGTTTAGGATCGTACAGGTATATCCGCTTGGAGACTTTTTGCGTTTGTAGTGGTATAAATACACAGTGACTAAAACCGGAATAAACCCGTTTACGATTGAACCACGTACCTCGCACTCTCGCATCAATCACTCAAAAGTAGCGTACGAAATTAAATTCCTGATTAAAAATTATGTTTACTGAGTAGGTACCATATTAAGTACATACCTATTATAGGTACATTGTTGCCCTAGGAATTAAAGTAACTTATTTAGTCCCGAGACGGGGTTCGAGGTTCGAGGGACAAAATAAGTCTTTCACCCGAGGTAAACACTGTGCTTTTCATTACGAATACAAGGAAAGTAAAAATAAAAACAGGGATTGGCTAAAGAAATAATACAAGGAAGTATGAACAATACTCTACAACTCGAAAAACAAATGAAGATCGGATTGCCGCCTATTTTGTATTTCCCGCTGGCCAGCTTGGTTCAGTAGAAATAATGAAAATAGAACTTGTTTATTTTTAATAATTTGACAGCTGTCAGTTGAAAGCGATTCACCCTAGGGCTGACAAGTATTACTTTCAACTCGCGCCTCAGGCAACTTCAGACCTACTTTCCGAGTATGAGTAATGAAAAAGAATGAACGATCGGGTACCCCCGTCCGGTACGAAGTTCTCCGTTATTTGTTTTTCATGCACAAATTTTCAGTTTTTGAATGTCGCATTATTCAGTCACCTGAATAACCCACTTCCGCCATCTAGGACGACTCTAGTTAGTTGATTTTTGGAGACTATTTCACAGTGTACGTTACACAGTTAACGCTTTTCAAGCGTAATGAATTCGACTATTTACTCGTAACTCCTGCCGCAAGCCGCGTAAAGGAAAGTTCCTTTTCCGTTCCAAAAATTGAAAGTAAGTATTGGTTTATTTATGTGTCTGTAACCGTTCATTAATACAAACACTAAAACGTCTCCAAGCTTATTGGGCTGTAAGCTTAATATTGAATTTGTTATCTGGATGGGAGTCAACGGAGTCATCTTTTATGATAGTATAAGATACTAGCTGTGCCCCGCGACTCCGTCCGCGTTCTGTTGAATTTTTTCCTGAATTTTCTTTGCTATAAACCTCACGTAGCCCGAGACCTTTCCAACAAATGCAAAACCGTGGAAATCGGTTCGTGCGTTCTGGAGTTATAGCGTCAGGAAGGAAAACCCGACTTATTTTTATATAGTAGATTTGTACCTACTACTAACAAATTAACAATGGGTTTTTTTCTTATACCTATCAACTTAAAGTATACTTAAATACATACCTTCCTTATATCCTCATCACAGAACTCAACACATCACATCCCTACTTAATATCATCATCTAAAAACCGTTAAAATATAAATGTCAAAAATATTTTACTTCCGACCAGAAATAATTTTCTGTTTAATTGTTTTTTAATGCGTCGCCTATTCCGTCTCATGAGGTGTTCGAACCCTGATTTTCGCCCGATGCGAATCCCCGTGACCCCCGAGACACAACCATTGGGACCGCCGGTTAGGGGTGAACTGACCGACCACACGTTGTTTTTTATTAGATAGGGGAGAGCTTGTACTTTCTACTTGATAGGTATGATGTGTTGCAACGGGTTCTTAGCGGCCACTCCCGCGGTAATTCCGGAATCGATTTTATTTGTTTTTGTTTAGAAAATATAACTTTATTATTAATAATATATTTCAAACTAGCTGTGCTCGCGACTTCGTCCGTGTGGAATAGTATTTTTGCGTAGCATATTTTCATTATTTATGCAAATTATTTTACAAATAAGACATAATATACGTATAAATACTTTAATGAGCTATTTGCACTGTTTCACTGCAAACAGCTATATTTCCATACAAACTATCATCCCCTATTCCCTATTGTTATTTTACAACCTTGAGGGTAAAACATTTACAAACTTTGAATGTCATGTTAATTTATATCGAGTCAACAACCTAAAAATAAGTTTCCAGCTTCTAGCTGAAAAAATGACGAGACTTCCATACAACTTTTCATCCACCCTTTCAACAGATAGACAGACAGAGTAACTTTCGCATTTAAAACATTAGTAAGGATCGGTTGGCGTTAAGTGGCTGTATTTCGTACAATGAGTGTGAGATTGAAATAAAACTATTTTTCGGATTTTATCGCGTTTATTAACCATTGAAATTTAAAAACATCCTAATTTCAATAGGGAAGATGGCTGGGTGCTACCACCAACTTGGGATCCAGTAATTAATATAATTAAATCCAAAACCAAGTGTACCATTGCAAGACCTCGAGACACTGTGAGCACTTTCTGCGTGGATCGGACCGCAAATAACAACTTAATATGAGGGTACCCAGTTACTAACTATGACATCAGGACGTCTAACACCTCAGTCCCCCCGTGACCATGGCTGCTGCAAAGCAGCCGAAACGTCGGGAACATAAAGTTAATAAACGCGATAAAATCCGAAAAATAGTTTTATTTCAATAGCAGTGATAGCCGATTGGTTAAGCACGCGCCTTGCGGTCTACCAGGTCTCGGGTTCAAACCCCGGCTCGAACCTCTGGATTTTTCGAAATCTATGTCCGAATCATAATTTCTATATGATTATCACTTGCTTACGGTGAAGGAAAACATCGTGATGAAACCTGCATGTCTTAGAAGATTTAACCAATTTTCGAAAGACATGTGAAACCCGCCAACCCGCACTGGGCCAGCGTGGTGGATTATGGCCTGAATCCCCCTCGTGTTGAGGGGAGGCCCGTGCCCAGGAGTGGGACGTCAAAAGGGCTAAAATTATTATTATTATTCAATGTGTAGTATTCGCGTAAATATAAGAAAACAAAATGAGTATGAGAGTTGAAACCCCCCCGCCCCTCATTTGCCTCCCTCTATCCCATGTACAACGTGCGAGCAAAGCCATTTATGTTGCAAGAATCTAGACGGTACGGTAACAGCTTAACATCAGACGGGTCGTACGCTTGATTAGCTACTTTTTCACAATATAATATTATACTTTTGTAATAGTATATTGTTAGCCCAGAACTCAACATGACTCATTTCTTGTGGGCGGGGCGTAGCAACAGGCGATATCGCGGCGCTCGTTCATGCGGAACGTCAGAGAATAATGGAGGGGGAACGCAACCTGCGGGCATTTGTCGGCGACGGAGCTCACTTTATCACCAGTATTCGGAACATACGGACTATCACGAGCCTTTGTTACTAGCTCATTGTAATAATTCTTTAGTGTTTAGATTTATAAAATTATGTTGTAATTGTATTAAATAGTTTCGCCATTTAGTTATTTTTTTTTAGTAATTTTGATTAAGTTTGCTAAAATCAGAAGTGGGATTCGGCTTCATTCGGTCCTATCCGCTTTTTGATTCGTTTAAAGTTCATATCTGTAATTCTAAATAGTTTTGATCGAATTAATATTTTTCTTTGAGAATAGGGAAGTAATATTTGTAATCATGTCGAAAAGTACTGGTAAACGAACTGGTAAGGGCAGGGCCCGTGAGAGTGCGCCGCCATCCGGTGTGGAACAGCAGCTGCAAGCAATCTTAGATCGTTTGCATGCGCTGGAAAGTGATCGACCATCGGCTAACGTGGCCGCTAGCAGCGAGGCGGGTGCGTTGGTATTCGCACAATCAGTCAACGTAGTGCCACCGCCTCCAGTACACGTAACGGAGCCGTCTCGCGCTGAAGCATCGCTGTCGCCGTTTGTGAGCTGCGCACCATCTCCGGCCATCGTGCCGCCGCCGTTGCCTCCGTTCTTCGGTCCTACTACTGTCAACATGCCGCTGCCACTGCTGCAATCTCCTACTATGCCGTCTTCGGCTTCGCGAGTGGATGCTGTTTCTGACGTCACGGACAAGATAGTGAGCGCTATCAACGCACTAAACCCGGTGAGGTCAAACCATATTTACATTTCTAAATTTGATTCGGCTTTACATGACATAGATGTTTGGTGTGACGAAGTAGACCATGTGCGTACCTTAAATAGATGGGATGATAGGGAGACATTGTCTCATATTGGAAATTGCCTCAAAGGTGATGCACGTGTCTGGCTGAATGAGTGGGCCACTTATGACCGTTCTTGGTCCAATTTTAACGCTGAATTTTAACCACTATGTCCCCGTAAGGTAGATGTAGCAAACCTTTTGTTTGAGGTTATGAAGACCGATTCAGATAGTTACGCTACATATGCCGATTATGCAAGACGGTCTATTTTACGCCTTAAAATAGCTAATGGCCTGAGTGATGAATTAATGTCCGCTATAGTCATACGAGGTATTACCGATCCACAAATTCGTGCCGCTGCTAATAATGCCAAATTAATGTCTAAAGATTTAGTAGATTACTTATCGATATATGTTAAACCTGTACAAGTATTGCAATCACACACTACCCGCAAATTCCAAAATAACAATCGCGACTTTGATGTTCACACACGTAAAACGAGAACATTTTGATTTGAAAACTAAATGTTTTAATTGTAATGGTTTTGGACACACGAAATATCAATGCCCTAAACGACCACGCCAAACACAATTGTTTAATTCAAATAATTATTCTAATTCTGCCAATACTTCTCAAACACGTCCTACCCTATCACCAGTGCCTGAAACCTGTTCCTATTGTAAGAAACCCGGACATAAACTCGACGATTGTTTCACCAAACAACGTGCCGAAGGTCATAATAAAATATAATTTTTGTAGTGCTATGGGAGACGTGATGACGTCACCACCTCTGTTGTATAAGATGCACCAGTAGAAATATTTATGGATTGTTTTACTAAATCTTTGATCATTGATTCTCTCTCCAAAAAGTTTCAATTAAGAAACTTACCTTTCTTGCTGACAAAGTCGAATATTTGGACCGAACTATTAGTAATGGTCAGGTGAGGCCGAGTGCATATATGGTGTTCGATCAAGTTTCCGGTACCTGGAAATCCTAAGCAAGTACGTCAATTTGTAGACCTCGCCGGTTATTTCCACCGCTATATTACCAGTTTCTGTCTCATTTCAAATTTGTTGCGCAAAAATGTTGAATCTAAATGGAGAGAGGAACAGGAAAGGCCTAGTTGTGAAATTGTCCACCAGTTAACCCCCGCGCCTGTTCTTGCAATATTTGACCCATCTTTGCCGACATAAGTGCATACTGACGCCTCGTCGTTGGCGTATGGCGCTGTTTTATTCCAATTCCATCAAGGTGGTCGTAATCAAGCCATAGCATATTTTAGTAAAGAAACACAGGGCGCAGAGCCACGCTATCATAACTATGAGTTGGAATATTGGAAGGGAGCTGTGTTGCCTCATGCTGATTATTTCAATTTAAGTTTAAATTGTATAAATATATGCGAAATATTCACCACTTAATTTTTTGATTGGTAGCGAAGCTGTAACGCCTCTCATCCGTTCCCTGGTGCGTGATGTGACTTTGGAGAGTTCTACTCCTAATGTCGCTCCAAGTGCTCGCAAGGCAGATGCCGTCGGAGTCGCTCGATAAATAAAAACAGAGCCTAGCAGGACTCGCGCCGCGTGTTTCATGTCGGTGGCATAGTGTTTGTTCACAAAGATGCCCAGTCTGCTGGCATACTGGACTCTGGCATGCGGGGTTCGCATCAAATAACATGAGTTTTGTTACATGGACGGTACGAGTTGAAACTCGTATCGGGTTCTCATGGAAAAGTTACTCGGGCCGCAGCCGAATATATGACGGTGTGGCGAGGAGAATGGACTCCCGATGTCTGTACGGCATTTTTTGAATGTGAGTAACGTTATGACGTGGATACGTTTCACTTTTAGTATCTCGAGCTCTACTAAAAGTGGGTTCCAGACGAGAGGGTCTGATGCCGGGTGTGCTGCGGTAATCTTACCCAGTTTCCCCGAAGTTCGGGTATAGCTGCAGCAATCTGCTGTTTCCCGAAGCCAAGCATACTGCAGAATTAACTTCTCAGTTCCTTGGCGATAGGGACATACTGTCGGTCGGTATTGTCTGCCTTATTACTTATATGTTAATATGTTTATACATTTACATGCTTAGTTTCTGTTTTTATTAATTGGTGTAGAAATTGCTTTTAAAAGTTACTGGGCTTTGGAATGTTTCGCGACTATTCTTTGGTTTGTGACTGCGTAAAGTAATTTACTACTATTTTTATTTAATTATATTTTTATTTTGCTTTATTATTTATTAATATTTTTAAACCTGCTTTAAATAAACTGTTACTAAAATTTGCTGTATAGCAGAAAAACTGCTGCATTTACTGCAAACGTGGATATAAGTCTAATTACAATGTGCCAACCACTTGCTGTCCAAGATATGCTCCAGCAGACATCAATGGAAGCAGGCGAGGACGCGCTGCCTTCAGGAACGGCCGTGTTAGCCCAGAACTCAACATGACTCATTTCTTGTGGGCGGGGCGTAGCAACAGGCGATATCGCGGCGCTCGTTCATGCGGAACGTCAGAGAATAATGGAGGGGGAACGCAACCTGCGGGCATTTGTCGGCGACGGAGCTCACTTTATCACCAGTATTCGGAACATACGGACTATCACGAGCCTTTGTTACTAGCTCATTGTAATAATTCTTTAGTGTTTAGATTTATAAAATTATGTTGTAATTGTATTAAATAGTTTCGCCATTTAGTTATTTTTTTTTAGTAATTTTGATTAAGTTTGCTAAAAATATATTTAAAAAAAACTTTGGTTCTAGATTGTTCAGTTATTTTTAGGAATATTAACGCACAAAGAAATTGCCATGATTATTTTACAGAATACAAGGTCTGTACGAATTAATACTATACAGCAGCGGTGGCCGACTTAATTAGACCCCAAGATCTACTGTTTACTGACGAAACCTGTGCGATCAATCACATAGGCGAGGACAAATACCGTGACGGAACGGCCATTGAAAAATGATACAAGATGATGCGTGCCGCAGTTGGTAACGGTGCACAGTCTGTTCTACGTATTTATATTTTTTGCCTTGCCACGATCGACTGGACTAATATGGCACGGTCGCTGATCACGAAGAAATTCGTACAAGGACCTGTTATTAAACGTAAATCTAATACGTCTCGCTCACACAGTTGCCGGTCAAACGCAGTTCACGGCAACTGTGTGAGCGAGACGTATTAGATTTACGCGGGAGTGACAGAGACAGGAAATAACAGGTCATTGTACGAATTTCTTCGTGATCAGCGACCGTGCCATGGTCGCGATCGACCGGTTGGCCACCTCTGCTGTACAGTATAGAGTTCACAATCGCATAAAAAACATCTTATTATATTTTTGTCTCCCGCTTTGATATAGTGGGAAGTGGATAAACTTTCCCTCAGCTCCTCCTATTCTTTCTTTTGATTAAACTCGTGCGGATTTCGAGACAACTTATCTTTTCCACGGGACTCGTCCAGAGCCAAATCTAGGCGTCATGCAAATGTAGAAAAATAAATATAACACCAAGGTCCCTGATCATGTCAGGGGAGAAGCGGCGGACTGTGCACTCTGGTGCACAGACAATAAATTAAAAAAAATCTGGGCGTCATCATTGGACACCATTTCCGAAGCTGGCTTATGGGAGTAACGGGAGTAAAAATCACGTATCATGGTGTAATAAAATCACAAAACAACTTATCATGGTATGGATGTGATAAGATGGTGGCTGACCATTTCCGGACACAGTGATATCGGAGTGTTCCCGTGTGACCGCCCTTGGAGAGTGTAAAACTGTATCGATAAGTTACAGCGACCAGCTCTGCAGATAAAACCTGTTTATAAAGTCCCGGGCGGCGGCGTTTTGTATCAGTTGACAGTGCTTCAGCAGCAGGGTGAGTCCCATTATTTGATACATTAACGTCTTGTTCCTCAAGCAATAAAAAGCCGGACATTACTGAGTTAGAGAGTCTAGATTCAGTACAAATCACTTTTTGAAATTAGTGTTGTCTAATTATCGATAGTTGATCTATTCATAGTTGACCTTTTAAAGTAGCCACAATATCGATAGGGATATCTAGTGTCAATACTATTGATGACGAGATCTAGTATCGACAGTCTCGTCGACAGTACTATCGATATTACGAATACTATCGATAGTATGAGTACTCAATAGTATCGATACAATCGACATTGTGACTAGTTTTCGAGGTCACGATAGTATATAGGCAACCTATAGTTTTTAGGACGCGGAAAAATGATCCATTTTTTTTTGTATTCGATCAAACGGCGCATGACACATTATCCGTAGCACGCCATCTGTTGGTGGCAATGGATACTAGATAATTACGGTATGTTATCTGTCCTGTTTATCTGCGGCAGGTAAAAAATATCGTTATTTTAAAACAGCACTCATTCGGTGTTTGATTTTTGAACAAAATCATATCACTAAAATCTTAAAAATAACATTAGGTAATGTCTGTGCATTGCTCGCATAAACTTACAAAATATTTGCACCGATTTTAAAGACAAATAACTGTAGGGCTTGTAAAAAAAAGTACAATGCAAAGAAAGAAACAGCTCAGTTGCAGCTTGACGTGGTTGCGTTTCAGTTGCAGGATGAGGGCGTGTCTCGTGCTGTGCGTGGCGGCACTCGTCGGCGCTGCGCGCGCGGACTGCGATGCTTATATCGACGAGGAGTGTTACCGCAAGCACCGCCTACCCATGTACAGAGATGGGTTGAGGCCCCTAGACATCGACAGGAACAGGAACATTCTGTATGTTCAGGACGGGACTACTATAAGCCAGTGTGATTTAGACGCTCAACTATGCAACACCTCGAGCTACACATGCGACGTAGAGCAGTTGACTGTGGACCAACGCACTGGCGATACTTACGGTATAATTAATGATTATGTTAAGGGTGCTGGTACGAGTATCTACAAATTGGATCTTGTTCATAACAAAAGGGAATTATTGGTCAGTGGCGGAGTGGAACACATCCAATTCAAAGATAAACTTTACTACACGGCTCATGGCAATATTATGTACACTTTTGAGAATGGGAAGTCAGAAAGAGTTCCTGGATCTGGACCATATTTGATCTATAATTTCGTTATCGATAAAAAAGATGATATTTATTTTAAAACTTTTTTACGTACTAAATTTGGAATAACAAGGCTGAGTAGAGGAGCTGTTGACAAGACTGTACAGTGGGACGCTAATTACTTTTTAACAGTAGACAGGGATGGCAATGCCGTGCTCATTGATTCGAAGTCATTCACAGTACACAGAGCAACTGACGGTCGCCTCACTGAGATAGGCATCATCAACGAACCGATACATGAAATTGATCATTACAATGAATATACATTGAATCACGTGCCTTTGTTTGACAGAGACAACAATATAATTTATAGAAATAATTCCTATGTTTATGTCTATTTGAAACGTGAGAGTACAATTAAAATTGAGACGAGCACGAGGAGTACACCTGCTGGAAATACTGACGACAATGTTGACGTGTATCTAAGGACACCTATTCCTGAGTCCGCGGCCGGTACACCTGACGAGAGTGGTGCCAGCCCCTCCAGAGCACCCAGACAACAAGCCCCTCACACAGAAGATGAACAGCGGAGGAGTTGCAGCTGTCAGTGTCCCAAGTTACCAAATGTCACGATCAAAGTGGAGTTTAATTGATGAATTTGATTGTTACTCTCATATATATTATCATAATTTACTTCAATTGGACATACGAGTAGTTTTGCAAAAAGGAAGCAACCCACACTTATTCGTGCAGACTTAAATCAACCCCGTGCAAGTGATCGTAGGTTGGTTCCAGTTTGCCGAAGTATAGGTGGTTGGATCCATTCTGCATATCTATTATCAATTTATTTTTATCGTCTAGTTTATAGTGTACAAATGTGGTGTTTTATATTTCTAAATATTATTTTTGAAATGTGATCTTTATAAACCTACCGGTTATACTTATATTAATTAACAATAATATGCGGAATATAATATGCACAATAATATGAAATATCTACACTATTTAAGTTAATTTAGTTGAATTTACTTTTCTTTGTATTATATTTGATTTAAATTAAATGTAGTCGGTTAAGTAAATGGTGTGTTGTATTAATTTAAAGCGGTATTCTGTTCCGTGGAGGTGGGTAGCTCCGTTGTGCGGTGTGCCTCGGCGTCGAGTGACGTCATCATTGACTCTGCCCCTTCTCTCCTGGGTTGCCCCCCACAACTAGTAGGAATGGCGGGAACCTAGAGTTAGATCAGAATCATTCATTTCGCGGCAGGATGGCTCGCGATGCCACGCACATTAGCGAGATACTAGGCATTGGAATTGGTGCGGATGATCCCTCCCAGCATCGATAGGGATATTGGAGAATACTGTATTGATACCTAAATGCATCCGTGAAGCAGTGCACCCTGTCTGCTGATCCTTTCTGGGAATGCGGGCGCGATTGTATTCCTGTCTGTGCAATTATCAGCAGTCTGCCTCGGCCGCGCCCGGCTCAGCTCGATAACCCCGAGGTTATCGAGCTGGGGAATTTCTTAGTGGCTCGTCCATCATTGTTATATTAAGTTTACGTTCCGTACAGTCCGTCAACCTTTTAATCATTGACTTAAGCACCAGGGATTTGCCCCGGCTTCGCTTGGGGAACGAAGATTCCATCTACAGCATCTCATCATGAGTCAACTCATTTGCCGAGATATTGAAAATAATTAAATATTCAGCGACCGACTCCTTATACAAGCGACCTTTTCCAAAACTAGCTACGTATTGAATCCTTGGTGACTGTAAATCGTCCATATCTCTCAAAGTAATTTGACCAATTTTGAAAAATTTTTAGGGACCGCTTGGAGAATTTCTCCCTTTCAAAACAA
Source organism: Notodonta dromedarius (assembly GCA_905147325.1). Lineage (NCBI taxonomy): Eukaryota > Metazoa > Arthropoda > Insecta > Lepidoptera > Notodontidae > Notodonta > Notodonta dromedarius. The sequence continues at coordinate 3,482,649 of LR990187.1, forward strand.
ACAATTTTCAAAATTGGTCCACAATTGATGCAATAATCGGTGAACATACATCAAAAAAAATATAAACAGACGAACTTAAGGTGAAGGCGTCTGTCTAGCCCGCAAAGTTCAAATTTTTTGAGTTCTTTTAGAAATTTTTCAAAATCTGACAATAATAAAAGACAAATTTTGTAATTAGCGAAAAAGACCGTGTGCAGTGCATTTATTAATACATTTATTTTACTCTAAATATTATCACGGTGGATATGATACTAGTAAATCACTAAATATACAAAAATTGCCAGATTATCTGGATAGCTGTCGTTCTTGAAATGTTTTAGAGTAAGTTGGATATATTAATAAACTAGCTGTGCCCCGCGACTTCATCCGCGTAGTATTGGATTATTGGGTTAAAAAGTATCCTATATGTTAATCCCGGTTATAATCTATCTGTGTTCCAAATTTCATCCAAATCCGTTCAGTAGTTTTTGCGTGAAGGAGTAACAAACATACATACATACATACATACATACATACATACATACATCCACACTCACAAACTTTCGCATTTATAATATTAAGTAGGATGCACTGCATACGGTCTTTTTCGCGAATTACAAAATTTGGCTTTTATTATTGTCAGATTTTGAAAAAAATCTAAAAGAACTCAAAAAATTTGAACTTCGCGGGCTAGATGGGCGCTTTAGCCTTAAAACCTCTTCCTTATTTGGAAGTTGTTTAAAATCCTTCAACTTACGCCAAAAGGACAACGGCCAGACGCATAAAGATTGCGGGATAAATCGGTTGATGATGCAATATTATGTATAACTCAATTTGAACTTTACGCAATTTGAACTTTACGCCGTGTGCATAGAGGCGAAATGTGTATCTGGGTCGGTTTTGTACACAAGGCCTATATAAATAGCCCTGGGCGACGGCGCTCTGCTCCAGTTAATAGTGGTACAGTCATAAGGTGAGTTCCAGTATCTCATACATTCTCGTGTTGCTCTTCAAGTGATGTCGATCCGGTGGTAGATTTACCCTCGCCACCTCTCCTGGCAGCGGCCCAAGCCGAGGTCGTGTTCCTTGTGGCGCCCTTGAGCTAGCTGCCCCCCTGCCCCTCTGGCTGGAGCGCACATGCGCTCGCCCTCTGTCCGGGTGAAGTTGTTATGGCCACTCTGGCCAACAACATATAGTCAATTAAAAAAAAAAAAAAATTCAAGTGATGTGGGTCTTGTTTGACTCTTCAGTTTTATTTGTTTGTATAGATGCATGATTTCATATTTAATGTGATTATATCCTACTAATATTATAGATGCGAAAAATGTGAGTATGGATGTATGTTTGTTACTCTTTCACGTAAAAGCTACTGAACGGATTTGGATGAAAATTGGAACACAGATAGTTTATAACCTGGATTAACACATAAGATACGTTTTATCCCGATAGTATGTTCCCGTGGGAAAAATATCGAACACGACGAGGGGGCCGCTGCGGGCTTTTTGCGTTTTTTTATGTGTAAACCATTATCGCCAAAACAGTGAATCATAAATACTATAAAAATTAATATTTTATTTCTACTACTACTACTTACTATTAGGATGCATATTTGGTAGTAACAAATTGATCCTTAAATCCAAATAAATACTTTTATCGCTTCTGGTATTTAAAGTATAGGCCAGACTAAGTTGAGATTTTTTTTTACCTATACAAACTTTCCCCCCCTATTTTATACACTTAGGGGTGAAATTTTCAAAAATTCTTCCTTATTGGATATTTGCGGTATAAAAGGTCACTGTCTGTGTCAAAATTTTGTACTTCTAACACCAGCGGTTTGGGCTGCGCGTTGATTCCTTTGTTTTGATAAGTAGATTTGCAAAAAGTATCAAAATTTGCGACATAAATGGCCGTATCTTTTGATTGCGTTGACTTAGAAGCCTAATTTTTTTACACCTCCAAGGGATTATAGCATTTGATATTCGATATTAATTTCAACTCGAAAACTCTATGCGTTTTCGAGAAAAGGGGTCTTGACAGAAAGATAGACAGACAGACAGACGGACAAGAAAGTGATCCTATAAGGATTCAGTTTTTTCCTCCTGAGGTCCGGAACCCTAAAAAAAGAACTTTTCGTAAACTCTGCGAACTGAACAAATATTTTTTGTTAAATTAAATTTTTGTTAAGTTAAATTCCATGCGTACGAAGTCGCGAGCACAGCTAGTATTGTTATAAAAACGACGAGAAAATTGTTTCACCACAAAAAAGGTACGAACACAAATTAAAAAATAAACTATGTTCAATGCACAGAAACAGCTCAGTTACAGCTTGACGTGGTTGCGTTTCAGTTGCAGGATGAGGGCGTGTCTCGTGCTATGCGTGGCGGCGGCGCTCGTCGGTGCTGCGCGCGCGAAGTGCGACGCTAATATCGATGGGGAATGTTATCACAAGCATCTTCTGCCTGCGTCCAGGCCTCTAGACATCGACAGGAACAGGAACCTTCTATATGTTAACGATGGAAATAGATTAAGGGTGTGTCAGCTAGACACTCAGCTGTGCAGCACCACAAGCTACGCATGGGACGTGCAGCAGTTGTCTGTGGACCAACGTACTGGAGATATTTACGGTATGATTGACGATGTTATCTACAAATTGGATCTTGTTAATAACAAAACGGAATTACTGGTTGGCAACGGAGTGGAACACATCAAATTCAAAGATAAACTTTACTACACAGCTCATGGCAATATTATGTACACTTTTGAGAATGGGAAGTCAAAAAGAGTTGCTGGATCTGGACCATATTTAATCTATAGTTTCGTTATCGATAGAAATGACGATATTTATTTTAGAATCCAATCTTTTGGCTTTAGAATAACAAGGCTGAGTAAGGGAGTTGTTGACAGGAATGAACGATGGGACGAAAGTAACTTTTTGACAGTAGACAGAGACGGCAATGTCGTGCTCATTGATCCGAAGTCACGCACTGTATATAGAGCAACTGACGGTCGCCTCATTAAGATAGGCACCATCAACGAACCTATACATGAAAATGATCATTACAATGAATATACATTGAATAACGTACCCTTGTTTGACAGAGATAACAATATAATTTATAGAAATAACTCTAATGTTTATATCTATTTGAAACGTGAGAGCACAATTAATATTGAGACGACCTTAAGCAATACACCTGCTGGAAATACTGACGATAATGATGACGTGTCGGTAAGTACACCTGCGCCTGACTTCGCGGCCGGTACACCTGACGAGAGCGGTGCCAGCCCCCCCGGAGCAGCCGGACAACAAGCCCCTCACACAGGAGATGAACAGTAGCGCAGGTGCAGCTGTGCGTGTCCCAAGTTACCGAATATCACGGTCAAAGTGGAGTTTAATTGATTTAATTGTTGCTTATTTCCCTATAGATTATTTTGTTTAAACTTACAATTAAAAATACCAATTCTATAAACTAGACGATGGAGATAAAGTAAAGTAAATTAGGTATAGACAAAATAATCTATGAGAGCGTAACCAACGATTGAATCCAATTTATCGTGTATGCTGTATTGTAATTAAATATACTTTGTAATGTAATCTTCATAAACCTACCGGTTATACTAATATTAATAACAATAATATTGATACATTAAAGGTGAAATGGCCAGTCGTGTGCTATCGAAGTTTTTATAAGATGGCGCTGGTGTCAGCACTTTCAGCTTATTTAATTGTTAAGAAACCATTTATAAGATGTTTGCAGTCAACACTTACTACACTGCATTGAGATGCATGATGCAGTAATATCAACCTGAAATTATTTATAATCAAAGCATTTCAGCAAACCATTTCTGACACATTATATTGTATACATACACGCAGATTGATTTAAAATGGTTTTAGTGTTGAATTTATACTTCTGAATGAAATATATACCATACGCTTAAGTAAATGTGTGTGTGTTTTTTCAACGCGGTTCCCAGTTCCCGCGTGGTATATAGCTCAGTTGTGCGGTGTGTCTTAGCGTCGGGTGACGTCATCCGACATGACTCCCCCCCCCCCCTCTTATTCCTAACGTGAACCCCCGAGACACAACATGTGGGATTACCAGGGACTTAGGGTTAATATTCTATCAAAATGATTCAGGAATCCGACAGGCAAAAATGTCGAACTGACACATTCCCAGCTCGTACAGTTTCATTAGATTTGTCTGTTTGGAATTCAGCTGAGCAACCACAATACGCTGGCACAATGGACTAAATAATGGCGAATGACTTGTTGAGACCTAAATCCATCCGCGGAGTGGTTATATTCTCTATGAAAGGTACTCGAGTGACGGTATTTTAGTTTGTTTTATTTCATCAATCTGCCGCGGCCTCACTCATGTCATCGAGGTGTCGATATCCCCATGGCTCGTTCTCATTGGTTTATTTATTATTACAGTTATCAAAAATAATGGCGCTCTCAACCTTTTAACCTTTTAATCGGTAGGGGAGAGTGGGTAACGGTGAATCAAGGGGCACAGTGAATAAACTGCTATATCAGTCTCTGTTTTGGCCTCACACACGTAGAAAATAGATAGGCGCAAGTTATTTACATTACTCCCGCGCTGAACCAATCTCCACTGCGCTGATGGGAGATGTTCATGTTACCACGGTACGCCCACAAAGTGAGTACCGAAGTAGTTTTTTACTACTTTTAAAATTTATATTGCATGGATGTGAGTCTATATTCCGAATATGTTCATATTTTCTTATAATAATTATTATTTCTATTGTTCATTTATTCAATCTCTCTCTCTTAAATATAAGTCACAGCTGATAGCAATTCATTGTGCTCCAAAGAGGCGTACTTGGATTTCTTTAGCATGATAACGTTTCACTTCATCTTGTTTTTTTAAGGTTCCAAAATGCCACGAATCCCTAAACGGAACATCCATTGGACTCGATTGTAGATTGGCTCGATTTGTAGTTGAATGATGTCACATAAAGATTATTTGAAAAACAAGAGACTAGCGTCATTGAGACAAGAAATAATGAGCCGATGAAAAAAAGTGGTTCACTGTTGCCCAATCTCCCCTAATATATCAATAGCGATTCACCCTAGCTTCGCTTAGACCGTGAAGATTACTCCTCCAAACATCTTGCCACAAAGCATTCATTCGTCGAGTGATTTCAAATAATTAAAAATAAGCAACGGATCTGTCAGCCCGTATCCAAATATATAAATAAAGTATTTGTACTTTTCGATTCAGACGTTCATATAATTAGAGATCGAAACGATACAAAGTTTTACGCTTTTCAGGGTGAAACGTTATACTATTCTGGATCGCGCGTGGGTAAGTATTTTATGCAAGACACAACAAGTTACGCCCGCAGGATGACGGACAGCTACTAGACTGTTATCGCATACGTCAGCGCGAGTGCGTCAGATTGAATGTGACTCAGAAAGAGTGTTACTTGACTTTCTCCCTACTACTTGCTTTGAATAAACTTTGGCAGGATACATTTTGGAACTGGCCTTTTCATATTTTCCCTGGTTTCGGTGTAACTGAGATCACCCCAGTCCATACTGGACTGGGGACCACAATGGTGATTATTACGGTATACTGTTCGATTATGATTATAGTCTTTACAAATTGGATCTGGTTAATAAAGATAAGACATTACTGGTTCGTCGAGTGTATCGCATACTATTCAAAGATAAACTTTACTATGCGCCTTATAGCGACGGTATCTTCACATTTGAGAACGGAGAGTCACGAGTAGTTAGCGGTACAGAGGGATATTCTGTCACTTATTTCATTGTCGATAAAAATGACAATGTTTATTTTAAAACCATAACAGAAGATAATCTTATACGAAGGGTGAGTAAAGGAGCGGTTGACCGGACTATACATTCGGACAGCAGCAGTGTGTGGATGACAACGGACGCGGACGGCAATGCTGTGTTTATTAATCCGTGGACCCACGCTGTGTATAGAGACACAGACGGCCAACTAGTCGAGTTCGGTGCCATCAACGATGAGATATATTATAATTCTTGGTATATATCAACACGGTTTGACGGAGACAACAATATTATTTATCAAGATGCCTCTAAGAAACTTTTCCATTTGAAGCGAGATCGAGACGTAAAGTGCACGTATTCTATTTCGCAAAATACAGTTATTATTACTGCGGCCGCTGAAAGTACATCTGCATATAATATTGAGACGACCACGAGTGATACACCTGGCGGGGATACTGAGGATAATGATGACAAGCCTCGTAGTACACCCGCTGGACATACCGAGGACTATGACGACATGACTCCTAGTACACCTGCTCCTGCCACAGCCAGTACACCTAATGAGAGCGGTGCCAGCCCTTCCGGAACACCTCACCAGCGTGCCAATTATTTTATTTATTTATTTATTAAGACACAGCTATGACATCATAAACAGATAACATCCGAGGCGATGTTTATACAGATGATGATGCAGGAGATGAACAGCGGAGCAGGTACACCTCTCCGTGTCGCAAGTTGCCAAATATCACGATCGAAGTGGAGTTTAATTAATTAATATAGAATAAGTCATACTAAATAATTAATCTCCACTTCGATCGTGACATTTAGGTTAAAGAAGAATGTATCGGATGGTTGAATTAAATATTATCAAGTAATTACCTTTTTGTAATTAAAAAAATATCAAACACTGTTTGTCGTTAATATGCTCTTAATATTTTTTTATATAAGAACCCACTTAATTGAATGTCTTGTAATACTATCATTAAACCAATGTCGTCTTTCCTACTGGAATACTAACATCAACCTAATCAACTTATCTACATAATATATCATAACAAAAAAAAATCCTAGGCTTATCTATTATTTAATTTAATTATGAGGCAGCGCCGCGCGACTTTGTATGTTTCACTAATTCACGAGTGAATAAAATAAATAAATAAATATCGCCATACTGACACACCAACTGCACGGTCCCAAACTAAGCAAAGCTTGTACTATGGGTTACCGTACAATGGACTGGGGGCGATCCCAGTGACACCCAGACCCGGGCAAATTACGAAAAGGCCATTTCCGAAATTTGCCCCGGCGGGAATCGAACCCGCAACCACCATGTGCAGTGAGCCGAGCGGCCTACGCTCGAACCACTGCGCCAAGCGGTCGTCAATGGCTCGGCTATCTTCGGAAACACTCGTAAGGTGCGCAGGCGCTGAGGCTATGAGGGGTACTGTGGTACGAGACGTCACGGCCGACGGACTGTACTACCGTTAATTCAAAAAATATTCACGGAATCTACCTACGTGTTGGGTGACGGTGCAAGGGTCGACTAGGAACCCTTATTACCTTGTAATACACGAAATACGTGGAGTGCTATAGTTTTACCCCGAACTGGGTGAGTGTTGCAAGTGTTGATCATAATTAGCTACAAAAATTAGTGTACTGTATGTCCTATGCTTGGTTTCATTCATTGTAATCACCATTTCTTAGGTATGTATCTATTATTAAGATGATTTCGGGAACTATGATGCCTTGTTTGGATATCTACCTATTTATCTAGCGATTATAATATGCTTTGATTGATTCAGTGTCTGCCTCATCATTGATCACTACCTTATGCTAACTGTTGCTATCCGTGCGTCCCATCAAGCCGCCGTGCTTGGAAGATGCTGCAGACAAACGGTGTAGACGGGCATATTCTGAAATGTCCGGTCGGTACCATTCCAGGGTTCACCCACTGGCTGAGTTCACGACGTGGATGTGATTGTTCCGGTCGTCCAGGCGCAGACTAACATTGCAGGAACGCTTCTACAGAACGCCACCGATCACAGGATAGTGCAATTTCAAGCGGAATTACGTTTCGGTTGGGTGATGTAACGAACCCCCACTACCTTTGTAACTATATATGTATATCATTAGTTCTTATATTTATTAAATTAGTTGTTATCCCACTTTGTATTTCTATCCTTTACGGGAAACGCCAGTCCTTTGAATTACATAAATGTTGTTAACCTAAATGTTATGCGTTCTTTCAAGGTTGTACCCCTCTCCTGCCGAGGGGGCAGGTTCGTCTAAGTTTGAGGTAACTGAAACATTCTCAGGAACAGAAACACAATGTGAGTTACGTTCTATTGGTCCGTGTCTATCGGTGATGTGATAAGATGGCGGCTGACCACGTCCGGGACCGGTGATAGTGGAGGATTGCGACTGTCCTTGAAGTGTGCAATACTGCGGCGTCGGCCGGCACCTCAGATAAGGCAGTGTATATTAGCGGGCGCGCGCCGCACGGCACTGCTAGACAGTGACTTCGCCGGCCAGGTCGGAGTACCCCCGCTTCCGCTAGAAGGTGCGTTTTAGCTTCCCTCGAGTTTTTTACCGGATCTTCTTAGTTGATGTCGCGTTCCGATTCGGTAGTAGTTCAATAGGCAACACACTGGAGCTATTATATGTATATATCTACTTAAATATTTGCTAATCTTTGTTATTATTGATTATACTAGGTGATACATAATGGGTATACTATTTTTTTTTCAACTTAACTTTGTAAATCTCAAACTAACGGCTTTGTGGGACAGTTGAAGTACTAAAGGTTTTGTAGACTTGTGAAATCGGTCAACAGCTGTATTCCTATAACACCTTTTGTTTTTCAAGTTCCCTCCAAAGCTGACGGTTTTAGAATTACAAAGTTAAGTTTTGAAAAAAAAAGTATACCCATTATGTGTCACCTTGTATAAGCAACTGGTGAAACAAATAAAATTTTAAATAAAATTAAAAGTCAAGCGCTCTGAGTTTTTGCCGGATCTTCTCAGTCTAGGTCTCGTTCCGATCCGGTTAGAGATATAAGAAGAACATGTAAGTCTGTTAGTTTGTTAGTAAAGTACCCACCACTTTACTGATAGGGTTAAGGGGGTATATTAGGCCCAGCCAAGGGTCTTTCTGTGTTTGACGCATAATAAACTGAATACTTTACTTGACACTGGCTAAATGCAAAAAGCGAGCTAAAAAAAACAAAAGTTACACCCATTTGCGTTAGAATGAACAGGATGCATAAAGTATATTTTGTCTTGCTCAGAGTATATTTTTTTGTTTAAGATAGTTTAGTCTATTTCCATGGTTAGAGAGGAATTATTTCTGTTGTGAATTCTTCTGCATAATAATAACAAAAATGTATATTGTCATGTTGATCTTTGATTGTCATTCAAAAATGGTTTGCTTTGCTGTAATTGATATTTCAGTGTACTGAGGTTACTGAACTACTCTGAACTGATTTACTCTGTTGCCGTCCCTTACGGGTTACGAGTATTGATCTCTCCAAAGATACTTTCACAAGATTTTTTTTTTGACGTGGTTGCGTTTTAGTTGCAGGATGAAGGCGTGTCTCGTGCTGTGCGTGGCGGCGGCGCTCGTCGGCGCTGCGCGCGCTGACTGCGACGCCTGCATCGACGGTAACTGCTACCGGAAGCACCGCCTGCCCGTGTCCGTGGGCTCGACAGCTGTCATAGGGATCGACAGGAACACGAACATTTTATATGTTAAATACAGAGATGTATTCAAACAATGTGAATTGGACATTGCGTCGTGCAACGAAACGGCTTACAAATGGAACAAATTAGATACATTCACTGTGGACCAACGTACCGGCGACGTTTACGGAATATTTGGCGAGGATAGTGTTTACAAAATAGATTTTGTGAATAACAGTAAGAAATTTCTCGTTGGTGGCGTCTACGATATAATATTCAAAGATAAACTTTACTACTCTACGATTGCCAAGGGTATCTACAGGTTTGTGGACGGAGAATCACGAGTGGTTGCCGGAACAGAGGAATATTCTCTCTATAGTTTTATCGTGGATAGGAAAGAAGATATATATTTTAAAACTTTTTTAAATAATACCTATGTTATGAGAAGGCTGAGTAAAGGAGCTGTGGACCAGACTTTGTATTGGGACGGCGGCTTCTCGATGGCTCTCGACAGGGACGGCGGAGCCGTGTTCATTCATCCGCAGTCACGTGCTTTATACAGAGCTATAGATGGAGAACTAACAGAAGTCGGTGTCATCAGCGATACCATATACTCTTATTACGTGTTTGAGTCGCCTTTGTTCGATAGAGACAACAACATAGTTTATAGAAATAACTCTCACATTTATTACCATTTGAAGCGAGACGCGGACGTTAAGTGCACTTATTCTATTTCACAAAATACACCGATTATTACTGAAACCGCTGAAAGCTCATCTGCATATAATAATAATATGGAGACGACCACAAGCAGTTCACCTGATAGAAATACTAAGGACTTTGACGACATTTCTCCCAGTACACCTGCTGCTGAGTCCACAGCCAGTGCACCTGATGAGAGCGGTGCCAGCCCCTCCGGAACACCTCACCAGCGAGCCAATGATACAGGACATGAACAGCAGAGCAGGTGCAGCTGTCCGTGTCCCAAGTTACCAAATATCACGATCAAAGTGGAGTTTAATTAAATATTATGTTAATTAAACAAGTAGATTAACAAAGTATGTGTTTAGAGAGTTTAATAAAATATAAACATTAAACTTTTGTGTAATTAAAAACCTTATCATTCACTGTTTACCGTTAATGTGCTGTTAATATGTTATGTTGTTTAAGTACCTACTTAACTTTTTGTGTTTTGAATTAAATGCAGTTAACTATGCACCTAATGTTGTGAGTTACTTAAACGTCGTACCCCTCTCCTGCCGGGGGGGCAGGTTCAATCTATTTTTCTGAGTTTGAGGGATTTCGCGTGGCATGTCGCACACCTGCTCTGGGCCAACTTCCTTATAAATTAAAATTTTATATAAATGACAACCATATTATGCTCAAAGAGGACAGACTTCTTTATATATGCCAACTAGCTGTGCCCGCGACTTCGTCCGCGTGGAATTTAATTGACAAAGTTTCATACAAATTTTCATCCCCTATTGTATCCCCTTGGGGGTAGAATTAATCAAAATCCTTTCTTAGCGGATGCCTACGTCATAACATCTACCTGCATGCCAAATTTCAGCTTGATCCGCCCAGTGGTTTGGGCTGTGCGTTGATAGATCACTATGTCAGTCAGTCAGTCAGTCACCTTTGAGTTATATATATTTAGATGATGTTAAGCAGTTTCCATATCCTATAGACGCTTGCAATACATAAGGTATTGCTCGCATGTTGCTGCCCTAAAAGGGAGTAGGACAGAGGGAGAGGAAGAGATGGGGTTCGTACGAAACGCTCGTACTCGCCCGTAGTAGTAGTCTTGTAGTAGTTTAATCCGCCGGGCTAAATTATAATTATTATATTATTTTATAACAATATATCAGAGCATCGCTTAAGATTTAGGGATCATTAATTAATACGCAGCTTTCATTAATCAATACGCACATTACCGAGATACTAGGCATTGGAATTGGTGTGGATGATCCCTCCCAGCATCGATAGGGATATTGGCGAATACTGTGTTGAAACCTAAATGCATCCGTGAAGCAGTGCACCCTGTCTGCTGATCCTTTCTGGGAATGCGGGCGCGATAGTATTTTTGTTTGTGCTATTATCAGCAGTCTGCCCCGGCCTCGCTCGGGATTATCGAGCTGGGGAATTTTAAGTGGCTCGTCCATTATTGGTATATAAGGTTTACCTTCCGTACAGTTCGTCAACCTTTTAATCACTGACTTTAGCACCAGAGATTTACCCCAGCTTCGCTTGGGGAGCGAAGACTCCATCTACAACAACTCATCATGAGTCAACACATTTGCCGAGAGATTAAAAAAAAAAAATATCAGCGACCGACTCCCCAATCCTTATACAAGCGGCCGTTCGCAGGATCAGCCCTTTACAGAAACGGCCAGAGGTATAAAACGTTTCACTTATCGGGTTAAAACAATTTCAAACGAACCAGTTCCCCATAAGACTAATGTAAATCATCCATCAACATCAATAAATACAACAATCTTATAGATCACAATAAATTTCAGTTACAAGTGAATGTTGTACGTATATCGAAACCAAAGTACTTCAATTTACGCGAACAGGAGAACGGACAGACGCACGTATAATGCGTGATCATGTTGGAGGTATCAATTGTATTATGTGTACTATATTATGTGCACAACTCAATTTACACTTAACGCCGTGTGCATAGAGTCTAAAAGCGAAATGTGTATCGTAGTGTGTAGGCTTGGTTCTGTAGATAATGCCTATATAAATATCCCTGGGCAACGGCGCTCTGCTCCAGTTAATAGTGCTTCAGTCACAAGGTGAGTTCCAGTATCTCATACATTCTCGTGTTGCTCTTCAAGTGATGTGGGTCTTGTTTGCGAGCAACAACTGTAAATAGTTTTTACGAGCAAACTTTGCCTTTAGCAATGACAGCCCAAATTTCTTTGTATAGATGTATGGATTCATTTATATGTGAATATATCTCATATTATTATATTTCAATAAAGACCCCGAATATTTCCATTTTATAATAGAGACGCAGATCAGCGGTCTACAATCCATTGCGGCTTTGCATCATTACCAAGTAATTACGAGGCACACGAATATTCATATTTTATTTTGTTATTATTATACCAGCCGAGTAAATTGCAGTGCCTGAGAGTCGTTACAGTGAGATCAATAGAAGTCCAAATACAAATAACAAAAAATGTTAAATGCACTGAAACAGGTCAGTTACAGCTTGAAAATTTGCATGTCAGTTGCAGGATGAGGGCGTGTCTCGTGCTGTGCGTGGCGGCGGCGCTCGTCGGCGCTGCGAACGCCGAGTGTGACGTCTGTCTAGAGGGGAGTTGCTACCGGAAGTACAGGTTGTTCGAGTTAGATATATTGGGATCGTTTGAAGGCGTTGACATGAACAGAAACATATTGTATGGTTACATCGGATCTACATTAAAACAGTGTCAACTAGACACTGGTATGTGCAACACCACGACAGTCGACAATTGGGACATATATAGCTTGACTAGGGACCAGGGTACTGGTGATTATTACGGTATACTCGATGGTGAACTTAACAAATTGGATCTTGTTAATAGAAATTACACATTATTGGTGAGAAGCGTGAGTCGCATACAATTCAAAGATAAACTTTACTATACACCTTATGGCGACGGTATTTTCACGTTTGAGGACGAGGAGTCACGAGCAGTTGCCGGGACGGAGGCATATAATGTCTATGATTTCATTGTCGATAAAAATGACAATATTTATTTTCAACTCGTTAATGAAAATAATATAATACTAAGGGTGAATAAAGGAACGGTTGACCGGACTATACATTCGGACAGCAGCAGTGTGTTCATGACAACGGACGCGGACGGCAATGCCGTGTTCATTAATCCGGTGTCCCACGCTGTGTATAGAGACACAGACGGCCAACTAGCCGAATTCGGCGCCATCAACGCTGAGATATATCCTAATTTGTGGTATAAACCACTTTTGTTTGACAGAGACAACAATATTATTTATCGAAATAACTCTATGAAATATTTCCATTCGAAGCGAGATGGAGACGTTAAGTGCACGTTTTCCAATTTATCAAATACAACTATTATTATTGAGACCGTTGTAAGCACGAATACATACAATATTGAGACGACCACGAGTGTTAGACCTGGCGGGGATACTGAGGCCAATGATGACATGTCTCATAGTACACCTGCTCCTGAGTCCACAGCCAGTACGCCTGATGAGAGTGGTGCCGGACAACAAGCCCCTCACACAGGAGAAGAACAGCAGAGCAGGTGCAGCTGTCAGTGTCCCAATGTGCCAAATATCACGATCAAAGTGAAGTTTAATTGAATATAATAATTTGTTTGTTACTCTCTCAATTATATTTTTTCTAAACTTAATGTATGTGCATTTCTAATGATTATATTTGGGATGTAATCTTTTAATGTACCAATTGTACCAAACTATTTTAGTAAACAGAGTGGTATACTGGAATGTATACTTTTTTTGGTTATTACAGTTTTTATTGCATTCTCATGTGTTTCTCATGCTGATGTGTTGACAGACGACAACTTACCCTATCAATTTCCATAAACTCACTTACATATATTATTTAAACTATCCAGACGGGAACCAGACCTGCAACCACCCGGTGCAGTGAGACGAGCGGCCTGGGCTCGAACCGCCACGCCGAGTGGCGTCAAGTTATAAATATTTCATCACACTAGTTCCATGTGAAAGGTCTGAAGCGAATCGGTGAACGAATGAATGAATGATTTGTGTGATTACATAACTGGTTGCGGACTGAGGACAATGTTGCCCAATGATATTTCAAAAAAATTATCGCAGACAAAAGTTATATATTAGAAAGTAATAATATATCACTGATGTAACCGCACCGCGACGCTTAGTATTGTGAAAGCATGCAGCTCTGTCGAGACATCCCCATTCTTATTCAAATGCAGCCAGTGTTGCCAACTTTGTAGAAAATGCTTTAAAACTTTTTCTAAGTCCTCAACCACGTTTATTAATAAGGAGTTATAGGTTTAGCTCACTTCAGTTAGTGGTAAGACGAGACACACAACTGCTAAACGATTTTCTAACTAATAGTTTTTTTCCATGTCTACGCAATGCTTTAATAATTTCAATGTACAGTAGGGGCATGAAAACCTTAAGGTGAAGGCGCCTGTCTAGCCCGCGAAGTACAAATTTTTTGAGTTCTTTTAGAATATTTTCAAAATCTGACAATAATAAAAGACAGATTTTGTAATTCGCGAAAAAGACCGTGTGCAGTGCATTTATTAATACATTTATTTTACTCTAAATATTATCACGGTGGATATGATACTAGTAAATCACTAAATATACAAAAATTGCCAGATTATCTGGATAGCTGTCGTTCTTGAAATGTTTTAGAGTAAGTTGGATATATTAATAAATGCACTGCACACGGTCTTTTTCGCGAATTACAAAATTAGTCTTTTATTATTGTCAGATTTTGAAAATTTTCTTAAAGAACTCAAAAAATTTGAACTTCACGGGCTACATGGGCGCTTTAGCCTTAAGGTGATGCAGTCAAGATGCAGTCAAGTTAACGCGCGGACGCAGTATACTTTTCTCTTTCTGCAACCGATCTCTTTTGGTCGTAGCCGACAGCTGACGGATAAAGTTTCATACCTAGAACGTTGAAGGACTATCGTGCTGTCTCGCTGCTTACCTGGAACAGAGACAGAACCCAAGTTAATGCGATGCCTACTTGAGATATCAAAGCTTTTGATTTGACAGGAATAAAACATTGGAAAAGCTACTACTGAACTATTCAAATAATATGAGTATTTATTATTATTATTTAAATAATAATAATTAATGTTAATGCGCACGTATAGTAGGTACTTACATGAGTATATTCTGTACATGTGAAACACCTATACAGAGGATGGGTTGCTTGTTTGAGTACTAATGTCTACTCAAATAAACAACTCTTGCTGATCATTGTCAGTCTTTTTTTTTTAGTTTTGGCCTAGTCGGCTATCAAGCGTACAATCCACCTCGTGTTAAGCAGTTCCTGTGGCCTATAGATGCTTGTAATACCAAAGATATTGCTCGCACTTTGCTGAACTGAAGAGATGTAGAACAGTAGGATGGGAAAGGCCGGTAGGCCAACGCCCCCAGGTTGGACTACCGGCTCTCATTCATAGCACGAAAAGCTTCTATAATAGCTATTTAACGCCAACCTTCTGTGAGGGGGCGGTACTAGGTGTAGAAAACTTAACATTTACCGGTAAATAATTGTCGTTTTACGGGTTTTACAGAAACATTATGATCTCACTAATCCATCATGTGTGAGTCAGCTAGCCATCGAAGTGAAATCAACAAAATTGTCCTGTGTACGTGGCTGGCATCACTGTTAATTGAGAATCCTTACCACAGAATTTGAGTAAAACACGAAATGGCTATCGTAGGGAAATATGTTTTATATTTCAGTAATTAATAAACGGCCAGGCTCGAGGGACTCGCACAATGCAGGGTTCCGTAGTGTTGCACTGTGCCATCAGTCAGTGCCGCTATTTTTATACTACGATAGGACAATTTCTTAGGTATGTACCCCTACTTACTTGAATTGGCACCGATTCCAAACGAAATAAATTATAAGGTCTGCAGTTATTTCTAGCTTTTAAGAGCAACCAGATTTTTTGAAGTCGTTTTCATTTAAATATATTTACTCACGGAATTGTACCTGCATTACTTACCAAGTGAAAAGGTTTAATGGGAATGAGATTTGCAATTAAAACTAGGAAACCCAGAGGAGCAAGCCGGGGTTTGAACCTGCACACCTGTTGGTCAAAGCGTTCATTCGACCACCTGGCTATCACTGCTTAAAATAATTTCCAGTGCTAGTTCTAACTATTAACTAGTAACAAAGGTTATTGCAATTTTTTAGGTGTGATCCTAAAATGGTTCTTTGACGGACACAACGGAACCTTAAACCTGTGGTAAGCCGTGTTTGTTAAGGAAAATTATTCATGATGAATTTATATTTTAAATAAGTCGATATGATATGGACATAAAAGTCCATACGCGAAGTGTGGCCGGTAAACGTTCTGGCCCTTAAAATACACAAGATCTGTGTATAAAGCTCCTGGCCGCGCCCTGCATCAGTTAATAGTGCTTCAGCAGCGAAGTGAGTTCCATTATTTTATTTATTCCCGTGTCGTATCAGATTTTTATTCAGGCGTTCAGTGTTATTTAGCTGCATTCCGTTTACTTGTTCATTTTACATCTTGCTATGGATATTGAAACCACATCTCGCTTCTCATGAAACTCACCGAGTGGTAGCAGGTTCGATTCCCGTCAAAGTTAATTTCAAAAAATGCCTTTTTTATTATTTTCACTGGTCTAGGTGTCACTGGGACCGCCCCCGTGCTGTGCCCGGCAGTTATTTTGCAAACATACAGTTGTTGTGTTAGTCTGGCGATATTTATTTATTTATTATGTATGTGCGAGCATACGCAATTCAATAGAATACCCATTCCAAGATAAAATAATCATAAAATTAAAAGAAGATAAAATAGAATCAGATAACCCCGTTGTTTCTGCTCGCTGCCAGAAAGAACTGTTACCCACATTAAATTCAGAGACGTCCAAAATGCGTACTTAGCACATATTTTAAGAAATATATTCAATGCAGAGAAACAAGTTAGTTACAGGTTGACGTGGTTGCGTTTCAGTTGCAGGATGAGGGCGTGTCTCGTGCTGTGCGTGGCGGCGGCGCTCGTCGGCGCTGCGCGCGCCGAGTGTGACGCCTGTCTAGACGGCGGCTGCTACCACAAGCACCGCTTGCTCGAGTCAGAGGAATTTGGATCGTTTGTAGACATTGACAGGAGCAGGAATATGTTGTATAGTTACATCGACTCTACAATAAAACAGTGTCAACTAGACACTGGTCTGTGCAACACCACGACACTCGACCCATGGTACATGTATGGGCTGACTGTGGACCAGCGCACTCGGGATTATTACGGTATCATTTTCATGGATGAACTTAACAAATTGGATCTTGTTAATAGAAATAACACATTACTGGTTCGTGGCGTGATTCGCATACTATTCAGAGATAAACTTTACTATACATCTTATGGCGGCGGTATCTTCTCGATTGAGGACGGAGAGTCACGAGTAGTTGGCGGAACAGACGGATATGATGTCACTTATTTCATTGTCGATAAAAATTACAACATTTATTTTAAAACCAAGACTGAATATAATATAATACGAAGGGTGAGTAAAGGAGTGGTTAACCGAACTATACATTCGGACAGCAGCAGTGTCTTGATGACAACGGACGCAGACGGCAATGCCGTGTTCATAAATCCGGAGTCCCACGCTGTGTATAGAGACACAGACGGCCAACTAGTCGAGTTCGGTGCGATTAATGATGAAATAGATTGGTATAAACCACCATTGTTTGATAGAGACAACAATTTAATTTATAACACTAACTCGCATAATTATTTCCATTTGAAGCGAGAGGAAAACATTCATTGTAAGTATTCTGTTTCGCAAAATACAGTTATTATTACTGAGACCGTTGTAAGCACGACTACATACAATATTGAGATGACCTCGAGTGTTACACCTGGCGGGGATACTGAGGACATGTCTCATAGTACACCTGCCGCTGAGTCCACAACCAGTACACCTGATGAGAGCGGTGCCAGCCCCTCCGGAACACCTCACCAGCGAGCCAATGATACAGGACATGAACAGCAGAGCAGGTGCAGCTGTCCGTGTCCCAAGTTGCCAAATATCACGATCAAAGTGGAGTTTAATTAAACATAATGTTAATGAAACAAGTAGATTAACAATGTACCGATGTATTTAGAGAGTTTATCAAAATATAAACATTAAACGATTTGTAATTACCAACTTTATCACTCACTGTTTACCATATAAGTACTGTAATAAGTTGTTTACCTACCTATTTAACTGATTGTGTTTTGAATTAAATGCTGTTAATTATGCACCTTATATTGAGTGTTACTTTAACGTCATACCCCTCTCCTGCGGGGGGGGGGGGGGGTGTGGAGCAGTCAATCCATGTTTCTGAGTTTGAAGAAACTCGCGAGGTATGTCGCACACCTGGGCCCTAACCACGTAAGCTACTCAAATCGTAATAGAAAGGCAAAAGCTAGCGATTACGTTTCAGACGCTCCGCTTTTGAAGTTTTGCTGACACCATACCATATCAATGTCAGTAGAAATCGTGAAGCTCGTGTCAGCAAAACGTTAAAAGCGGAGCGTTTGAAACGTAATCGCGAGCGTTTGCTTTTCTATTACGATATGAGGAGCTAGCGTGGTTAGGGCCCTGCTCTGGGCCAACTTCCTTATAAAGATACAAATATATATAAATGTTAACCAGATGCTCAGAGGGGACAGACTTATTTTTATATTATTTTTATATGACAATAATGTTGTCATATAAAAATAATATAATAACTATACAAATAAATAAAATTGGAGTGTATGTTTGTAATATCAAAATAACACCTTTTCACTAAACTAAATGCATATGAAAGTACATACGACACCTATAACAAAAACGCGATTTTTTTTTGTCTGTCTGTCTATCTGTCTGTCTGTGTGTTTGTTCCGGGTAATCTCCGAAACGGCTGGACCGATTTTGACGGGACTTTCATTGGTACTTTAATTTTAGAAAAACAATTAGGGTTCCGCGTAAAAAAATAAAAACACATGAAATCAAAGAGTATCTCCGAAACCGCTGGACCGATTTTAACGGGACTTTCACTGGTAGATAGCTGTTGTTATAAGCAGTAATTTAGGCTACTTTTTTTTTTAAACAAAATTAGAAAATGGGTCCTGTCGCGCGGGCTTAGAACGCGGGAGGGGGCTTTTTTGTTAAGTTAAATTCCACGCGGACGAAGTCGCGGGTTCAGCTAGTTGAATAATAATATTGTTGCAAGCAACAGTGATAGCCGATTGGTTAAAGCGCGCGTCTTGCGTCTTGGGTTCAAACCCCGGTTCGCACCCCTGGATTTTTCGAAAGCTATGTGCGAATAATAATTTCTATATGATTGTCACTTGCTTACGGTGAAGGAAAACATCATGAGGAAACCTGCAAGTCTTAGAAGATGTAACCAATTTTTGAAAGACGTGTGAATTCCGCCAACCCACACAGGGCCAGCGTGGTGGATTACGGCCCTAATCTCCCTTATGTTGAGGCAAGGCCCGTTCCCAGGAGTGGGATGTCAAAATGGCTAAATTATTATAATGTTAAGCAGTTCCCACAGCCTATAGATGCTTGCAATACCGAAGGTATTGCTCGCACGTTATCACCTAAAGGGGAGTAGGACAGAGAGAGAGGAAGAGATGGGGGGGTCTGCTTCAGGCTCTATCACTCATCGTACAAAACGCAGCTGTAACAGACACTGTACGCCGATCTCCTGTGAGAGGGTGGTGCTACCCCAGCCCCGCCAGCCCGTATATGAGCTGCAGTCAATTGGCTACTACCTAAAAAGCTTATCCCTTAAAATATTAAGTTATTATTTGAATTTATAATAATTATAACACAAGCCTACCCGCAGTCCCTTCCTCGCAGGGGCAATGGGACAGGCCGCTCTGCAAATTGGTACGGGAGCAACTTTTAAATTCGGCCAACAGTTGTGCAGAGCGAGCCCGCCTTCTTGCCGTTGGTGAGTGGGAATCGGGATTGTGGTTGCAGGCTCTACCTTCTTCCAACATTGGGACGCTGATGGATTCCACCTCTTTCAGATTGGCAATCTGTCTTCGGCTAGGATCCACATGCTTTGTGCCACATCGCTGTCGTTGCGGGGAAACCGTCGACCAGCGCGGGCACCATGGTCTCTCATGTCTACGAAGCGCGGGCAGAATATCTCGGCACTCAAGCCTTAATGATATCATCCATCGGGCTCTTGCCACCGCTAACGTAGCGGCTGTTTTAGAGCCTAATGGCCTCTCGCGTAGCGATGGTAGGAGACCCGACGGTATGACGCTGATCCCCTGGAGGATGGGACGGCCCTTGGTATGGGACGCAACATGCGTCGATACCTTGGCACCGTCCCACCTTCGGGAGTCCAGCATTAGGGCTGGTGGTGCCGCCGCCTACGCGGAATCCCTCAAACGGCGCAAATATAGCAATCTTGATCCAGGTTATATGTTTGAGCCGTTTGGGGTAGAGACTCTGGGACCGTGGGGCCCGGGCGCCCATCGCATTTTTTGCGATTTGGGAAAGCGTCTGGTCGAAGCAACTGGTGACCAGAGGGCTGGCACATATCTCGCACAGAGAATTAGCATTGCCATTCAACGTGGCAATGCTGCCAGTCTTCTGGGTACTTTGCCAAGCGACGGCGGTCTGGCACAAGTATATTTTTTGTAAAATTGTAAATTAATAGACCTAAGCTTTTTTATATCTGTACATAGTGTATATATTTTTGTTAGTTATTACTTCTTTAAATAAATAAAACAGTTATAAAAACAAAAAATATGAATTTAATATCATAATTATTCATTTTTTTTCTAAAAAACTTGATATATTTAAAAACGACTAACATTACATTTCCAATGAACTATTAAAATATGTATTCAATAATACCTTTATTAATTATTATTTATCACTTTTATAAATATATAATTTAGGCCGTTTGACGTACCACTCCTGGGCACGGGCTTCCTCTCAACACAAGGGTTTTTACTAGAATACTTTAACCCCCATTAAATATATTAATATTAAAATTACTTTTTTATTTATTCTATATTATAAATTTTCCCCATCAAATTATTTATTTAAATTAATAACTTTACAATGTAAATCAAATGCTTAAATATCCAATCTCTAATTTGTTCTTTCTAGAAACAAAAAGTATACCCAATTTTTTACACATTACACACCAGAGGGACACCAGAGGGACGTACAATTATTATGTATAATTATAAAACAAACCTTTAATCAGAATGGGAACAAAATAATAAGTAATTTTAAATAATAATATTCTAATCTTATTACAACAAAAGAATTGTGTAATTTGGGAATAACCCCGCACGAAGAATGCGTGATGAATCAGCTGTTGATACAATATTATGTATAACTCATTTTTAACTTTACGCCGTGTGCATAGAGTCTAAAACCGAAATGTGCATCTGGGTCGGTTTTGTAGTTAAGGCCTATATAAATATCCCTGGGCGACGTCGCTCTGCTCCAGTTAATAGTGCTTCAGTCACAAGGTGAGTTCCAGTATCTCATACATTCTCGTGTTGCTCTTCAAGTGATGTTGGCTTACTTGCGAACAAAAACTGTAAATAGTTACTAGGCTGTCGTTGTCACAGTCAGCACGAGTGCGACCGAGAGAGCGTAACCCAACTTTATCTGTAATACTTTTGAAGCGAAGCTGCTATACGGTATCTACAATCACATACGATAGGTATTTGTACTATACATTTTCAATTTGATTTTCTTTTTTAGTTGCCCCACAAATACTTTTATTTTACATTAGTGAGTACCGTTGTTGTGATAATGGCGGCCTATTTTATTTATAATATTTGTTGGTCATATTTTTTACATTATTTATATATAAATAACACATAAAATCAACGAAATAAAACACGTAAACGCGGAAAAAACAGTCGCAAAACCGAAATACGCGAAATTCTTTTCGCGTATTTCGCTTTGGAGAAATCTTGAAAAACAAAAGGTATTATAGGGATACAGCTGTTGACAGATTTCATAAGACTACAAAACCTTTAGTACTTCAACTGTCCCACAAAGCCGATAGTTTTAGATTTACAAAGAAAAGTTGCAAAAACAATAGTTTCTGTTTCACCTAGTATATATTTCAATGAAGACCACCAATATTTATGTTTCAGAATCGCGGTGCAGATCGGGGTTCTAGAATCCATCGCAGCTTTATATCATTACCACGTAAGTACCAGGCACACGAATATTCATATATATTGTCAATGGGTATTATTTTAGTACCAGCTGTGCCCGCGAATCTTTAAAGTGAGATTAATAGAAGTCCAAACACAAATGACAAATATACTTTGGTTCAATGCACAGAAACAGCTCAGTTACAGCTTGACATTATGCGTTTCAGTTGCAGGATGAGGGCGTGTCTCGTGCTGTGCGTGGCGGCGGCGCTCGTCGGCGCTGCGCGCTCTGAGTGTGACGCCTGTCTAGACGGGAGCTGCTACAGGAAACATAGCTTGCTCGAGTCAGAGAAATTTGGATTATTTTTAGACATTGACAGGAGCAGGAACATATTGTATAGTAGCAACGGGTCTACATTAAAACAGTGTCAACTAGACACTGGTCTGTGCAATACCACAACACTGTGGAACATGCGTGGGTTGACTATGAATCAGCGCACTGGTGATTATTACGGTATACTATTCGATGGTTATTACAGTCTTTATAAATTGGATGTTGTTAATATAGATAAGACACTACTGGTTCGCGGTGGAGTGTATCGCATATTATTCAAAGATAAACTTTACTATACACATTATGGCGACGGTATCTTCACCTTTGAGGACGGAGAGAAACGAGTAGTTGCCGGGACTGAGGATTATAATTTAAATAACTTTATTGTTGATAAAAATTACAATATTTATTTTAATACGCCGACTAACGAGAATATAATACGAAGGGTGAGTAAAGGAGCGGTTGACCGAACTATACATTCGGACAGCATTAGTGTCTTGATGACAACGGACGCGGACGGCAATGCCGTGTTCTTTAATCCGGAGTCCCACGCTGTGTATAGAGACACAGACGGTCAACTAGACGAGTTCGGTGCGATTAATGATAAAATAGATTGGTATAACCCACCTTTGTTTGATAGATACAACAATGTAATTTACAACAATAACTCGAAGAATTATTTTTATTTGAAGCGAGATGAAATAATTAATTGCACATATTCTATTTCGCAAAATGCAGTTATTATTACTGAGGTCATTGTAAGCACGCCAACATACAATATTGAGATGACCACGAGTGCTAAACCCGCTAGACATACTGAGGACTATGACGACATGTCTCCCAGTACACCTGCTGCTGAGTCCACAGCCAGTACACCTCACGAGAGCGGTGCCAGCCCCTCCGGAACAACTCACCAGCGACCCAATTATTTTACTTTTATATTTATTTTTATATTTATTTGTTTATTTATTTGTTTATTAATTTATTTATTTATTAAGACACGGCTCTGCCATCATACACAGATGACATCCAAGGAGATGTCGGTACAGATGATACTGCAGGAGATGAAGCACATGAGAGCAGGTGCAGCTGTCCACGTCCCAAGTTGCCAAATATCACAGTCAAAGTGGAGTTTAATTAAACATTAAGTTTATTAAACAAGTAGATTAATTAACTATGTATTTAGAGAGTTAGAGTAGTCGATAAAAATGACGATATTTATTTTAAAACCTATTTGGATACTGGCTTTGGAATAACAAGGTTAAGTAGAGGTGTTGTGAGTGACAATACACTTTATAGAATTCACTTTTTGACAGTAGACAAGAACAGCAATGCCGTGTTGATCCGAAGTCACGCACTGTATACAGAGCAACTGACGGTCGCCTCACTGAGATAGGCACCATCAAGGATGCGATTAATAAAAAGAATCATTATAATGAATATAGGACATTAAACGACGTGCCCTTGTTTGACAGAGACAACAATATAATTTATAGAAATGACTCCGACGTTTTTATTTATTTGAAACGTGGAAGTAAAATAACATTGAGACGACCACGAGCAGTACACCTGCTGGAAATACGGACGACAGTGTTGACGTGTCTCTAAATACACCTGAATCTGCGTCCGGTACACCTGATGAGAGTGGTGCTAGCCCTTCCGGAGCACCCGGACAACAAGCCCCTCACACAGGAGATGAACAGCAAAGCAGATGCAGCTGTTCGTGTCCCAAGTTACCGAATATCACGATCCAAGTGGAATTGAATTGATATCTTTTGTCTCTCATATATTATTATGTCTAAACCTATATATTTCAGTTTATCCTCTAGTTTATAGTATACAAATGTGGTGTTGTACATTTATAATATTTGTTTTTGGAATGTCATCTTTATATTTTCTCTTATATTATTTTTAAATAATAGTTCTTTTGAATACCTACCACCCTTTAAATTAATAAAGTTTCATTTTACTTTGCTTCATATAATTATTATTTTTGTTTGAAATTAAATGTGGTCGGTAAAAGAAAATGGTGTGTGTTCATTCAAGCGTTTCACTGTTTCGTCGAGGTGGGTAGCTCCGTTATTCAGTGTGTCTTGGCGTCGAGTGACGTCATTAGGTGACATTGTCCTTCCCCCCTCCCTTGGTGCCCCCCACAACACAACTAGTGGGACTGGAACTGGACTAGGCGGGGAACCTAGAGTTACATCAGATTAATTCATTTCGCGACAGGAAGGCTCGCGATGCCCGCGCATTACCAAGATACTAGGCATTGGAATTGGTGTGGATGATCCCACCCAGCATCGATAGGGATATTGGCGAACACTGTATTGAGACCTAAATGCATCCGTGAAGCAGTGCACCCAGTCTGCTGATCCATTCTGGGAATGCGGGCGCGATAGTATTTTTGTTTATGTTATTATCAGCAGTCTGCCCGGCCTCGCTCGGGGTTATCGAGCGGGGGAATTTTAATTGGCTCGTCTATATTGATACATTAGCACCTGGACGCCTAGGACTTGCCTCGGCTTCGCTTGGGGAGCGATGATTCTATCTACAACAACTCATTATAAGTCAACCCATTTGACGAGGGATTAAAAATATTAAATCATCAGCGACCGACTCCACAATCCTTATACAAGCGGCCGTTCGTAGGATCAGCTCTTTAAAGAACTGGACAGAGTAATAAAATATTTCACTATCCCGGGTACAACAATTTCAAACGAACCAGTTACCCATAAGACTAATGTAAATCATCAATCAATATCAATAAATACAGCAATCTTATAGATCACAATAAATTTCAGTTACAATTGAATTAAGTACGTATATCGAAACCAAAATACTTCAATTTACGCGAACAGGACGACAGACAGACGCACGAATAATGCTTGATCATGTTGGAGATATCAGTTGTTGATGCAATATTATGTGTAACTCAATTTGCACTTTACGCCGTGTGCATAGAGTCTAAAAGCTAAATGTGTATCTAGGTTGGTTTTGTAGATAATGCCTATATAAATAGCCCTGAGCAACGGCTCCAGTTAATAGTGCTTCAGTCACAAGGTGAGTTCCAGTGTCTCATACATTCTCGTGTTGCTCTTCAAGTGATGTGGGTCTTGTTTGCGAGCAAACACTGTAATTCGTTTTTACGAGCAAACTTTTCCCTTAGCAATGACCGCCCAAATTTATTTGAATATATTGACGAGAGAGCTGGCTCTTTCCTCGTTAAAAAAATCAGCCCATCGATTCAATGAGGAAATGCAGCCAGCATTTTTGGCACTATCCCACGCTGGCAAGGTTTATTTTAATGTATTTTTATTCTATAGAGTGTTGCTGTTCTTACTTTCAAGCTTTTAGAGTCGTTTATTGTTTCCATGTAATCACAATAAGTAGATACTTGTTTCGAAAACAGATTAGGAATTTTAAAGTTAACGATATTCATATATGTTATGTTATGTCATATATATTGCAATGAAGACCACCAATATTTCCATTTCACAATCGCCATGCACATCGGCCCTCAACAATCCATTTCGGCTTTGTATCATTACCAAGTAATTACGAGGCACACGAATATTCATATATTGTTAATGGGTATTATTATTATATCAGCTGATTATACCAGCAGTGCCTGAGAATCGTTACAGTCAGTGAGATCAATTGAAGTCCAAATACAAATAAACATGAGGTTTATTAAACAAGTAGATTATTAAAGTATGTATGAAGAGAGTTTAACAAATTAAAAACATTAAAATTTTGTCTAGTTTAAAACCTTATCACTAACTGTGTACCATTAATATACTTAATTGATTCTGTTTTGAATTAAATGTTATTAACTAAGCACCTGAAGAGCACCTAAGCAGTGAAAGCCGATTGGTTAAGCACGCGACTTGCGGGAACCGAGTCCTGGGTTCAAACCCCGGCTCACACCGCTGGGTTTTTCTAAATCAATCATAAATTCTATATGATTATCACTCGTTACGGTGAAGAAAAACCTCGTCAGGAAACCTGCATGTTTTAGAAAATCTAACCAATTTTCGAAAGACTTTAGAAATCCGCCAACCCGCACTAGGCCATCGTGCCCTGGAGTGGGATGTCACAAAGGCTAAATTATTAGATATTATTAAGCTATTGCATAGCTTCTATCGCGGGCCTTGAGCGTGGAGACCGATTCCAGAAATGCCGTAACGAAAATAGCCTAACATCCCCCACTCCGACCGGCACAGCGGTGATACTTTTTGTTTTGCCACATATCGATGAATAGCAGAACTTTTAATGACTTTTTGAAATATCACGCTTGTCTCTTTAATTCAGCAACTCGCCTCTAGGTGGCATTGGTTGTATTGGCGT
This sequence comes from Notodonta dromedarius, assembly GCA_905147325.1. Lineage (NCBI taxonomy): Eukaryota > Metazoa > Arthropoda > Insecta > Lepidoptera > Notodontidae > Notodonta > Notodonta dromedarius. The sequence continues at coordinate 3,509,664 of LR990187.1, forward strand.
TTTTAATGTTAATAAGAATAATGATAAACAAAAATCCATAACAAAATATGGGACCACCATTGACGCGGTATTTTCCAGATATTTAGAAGATATCAAGTCTCAGACTTATGTTTCTTATTTCAGTTACCATAAACCTATAGTTTCAATGATAAATATTCCTGAATAACCTACACGTATTGTAAGATAATACAAATATTTTGAACAATATTAACTTCTCATTTATAAATAAAATAAAAAAAATGTTATCTTATCGGTCACCACGTTCAAAAAGTGTAACTTGAATTAATATCCAAAAAAAAACAAAGGAAAAAAATACTGCATAAATAAAATAAATAAATAATTATAATTGCATAACTTGATAAAAAATGCTATGCAATAGCTTTACCGCGGCAGTCTCCGAGTGCCACACGTCTTTTTTTAGGGGGGATGTTAGGCTATTTTCGTTACGGAATTTCTGGATTCGGTCTCCACGCTCAAGGCCCGCGATAGAAGCTATGCAATAGCTTTACCGCGGCAGCCACACGTCTTTTTTTTATTATTATATAAGCATCTAATGTTATGGTGTTCCTTCAAAGTCGTGCCCCTCTCCTGCCGAGGTGGCAGGTTCGATCCATTTGTCTGAGTTTGAGGAAACTCGCGAGTAATGAAGGTATGCGTCATGTTGTCGCGGACTGTTTCATACCTAGAACGTGTGAGCAGGACATAATCTAGCTGTCTCGATGCTTACCTGAAACCAAAACAGAACAGTTCGTATTCCATGTCTGAAATTCATTACTGATAAAATGATTTGGTATAAATCATACAATCTTCTAGCTATCAATAATAAAGGATTTTTTTAAATGCAGCCTCTATGAGGGTGTGGTAGGGGAAATCTATTTGAAACGTGGAAGTACATACAATATTGATACGACCTTGATCAGTAGACCTGCTCCTTAGTCCTGAGTTTTGACAAATCTTCCATAGGAAAACCGTCAAAACTGACGTATTCAGATACGCGATACGTCAGTTTTGACGTATTGCGAGTCGACCGAAATGCCAGCGGTTAACAGAGTACTACTACACTTAGCCACGTGGTCTTTTTCTTCTTTGGTTTTAATCCCAATATCGCGACTTTTCTTCACTATCGATACTTGCTTAAAGTGAAAATAACATAATTTGGTTATAGCATTGACAAATGTATTAAGCAGAGCATTAACGACAGCTATTTCAAAGTCAACAATAACTGTATGAGGGTTCCATCCAGCACGTGTTGTTTTATTAAGTTAAGCATAACTTCATATGTGTGTTGCAATTTGTTGGCTAGAAGTATGAATATACCGGGGTATGTTGTTAAGCAAACAATATAAGTTACTTTGAGAAAAATAACAGCAATAGGTTCGTTTATTGTTTTAAGTCGTTTATCCCAACTCTAACTAGCACTACAAGGAACGGTTAGAGGTGCTTAAATGCATTATTTGAACAACTGCAACCAAAATTAATGATGTAAATCGTTTAACGAAATATAATTACGGGTATATTTGACCTCTGAGACATTTTATGATGTTTTACTTATATACCTTCAAGGGGATACACAATTGTTAATTAATTATAAAAAAAAAACCTTTAATCAGAACGATATTGTTACAGTGCTTAAGACATTTGTGAATGATTGTAAAGAAACATTTCACAGGTAATTATTTAGATGGAGCAGGTTAATAATTGATAACGAATAATCAGTGGAGTACTTTGGGAACAATTACTGATATCTATGAAGCAGTAAAGGAACAAAACAACTTTGAGTAACTTGGGAATTCTTATCTTTTTAGAACAAAAGAGTGGAGTACTTTGGGAATAAGCCCGCATTAAGAATGCGCGATGAATCAGCTAATGATGCATTATTATGTATAAGTTAATTTGCACTTTACGCCGTGTGCATAGAGTCTAAAAGCGAAATGTGTATCTGGGTCGGTTTTGTAGATAAGGCCTATATAAATATCCCTGGGCGACGCCGCTCTGCTACAGTTAATAGTGCTTCAGTCACAAAGTGAGTTCCAGTATCTCATACATTCTCGTGTTGTTCTTCAAGTGATGTGGACCTTGTTTGCGACAAAAACTGTAAATATTTACTGGGCTGTCATTGTCACAGTCAGCACGAGTGCAACAGAGAGAGCGTTACCGAATTTATCTGTAAGACTTGCTTTGAATAAACTCTCGTAGCAAATATAATCAAAACTAGCAGTTTCCCTCGGCTCCACTCGCGCGTTACTTAGATAAAATAAAAGTATCCACATATCATCAGTAAAAGTCTTGTCAAAATTCGGTTCCATTGTTTCAAAGATTAGCCGGAAAAAATAGATTTCTTTATTTATTTTTTTACCGTATACGAGTATTCTTACAGGTGATTTTTTATAAAGCTATTATTTTGAAATTACTAACAGACACTTCAGGTTCATTTATTTGTAAAGATGGATCGATTCATACATGTGATTAAAATTTCTTATTTATTACAATGAAGACTACCAATATTTCTGTTTCAGAATCGCGACGCAGATCAGCGGTCTACAATCGATCGCAGTTTTGTTTCATTAGCAAGTAAGTACGAGACACACCAATATTTATATTTTATCAATAGGTAATTATACCAGCTGTGCTCGTAACTCGTTTCAGTGGGCGAGTATATCTTCAAACCCTTTTTCTGTATTAAATTAAGTAAGATCTACTTTCGGCTCGTGCCTCTAAGATTTTACAATTTCATGTGCTTATCTTATTTCTAACCTCGCATAACTTGCTAAAGCGTGAAGGTAAATATCGTGAGGAAAACGCACTGCCTGGCCTGTCTTTTGAAATAAGAGTGAAGTTTCCCGATCAGCGCTGGGCCAGGGTGGTGAAATGTCTCTCAAATCCTCCTCGCATTGCGAGGGAGTATGCTGGTATAATTAACAGTGAAACCAGAACATAAAAAATAATTGCATTGGATTCATAAACATCAAAATATTAAAGCCTTTCATTTAAAACACGTTCGATACTCATAAATTGCTCAGTTACAGTTAGACGTGTTTGCGTTTCAGTTGCAACATGAGGACGTGTCTCGTGCTGTGCGTGGCGGCGGCGCTTGTCGGCGCTGCGCGCGCTGAGTGTGACGCCTGCCTAGAGGGTAACTGCTACCAGAAGCACAGCTTGCTCGAGTCAGAGAGATTTGGAATTTTTTTTGGCATTGATAGGAGCAAGAACGTATTCTATAGAAAAATCGGATCTAAATTAAAACGGTGTCAACTAGACACTGGTCTGTGCAACACCACAGCACTCGAAAATTGGAGCATAAATTGGTTGACTATGGACCAGCGCACTGGTGATTATTACGGTATACTAAGCGATGGTTATTATAGTCTTTACAAATTGGATTTTGTCAATAAACTTAAGACATTACTGGTTCGTCGAGTGTATCGCGTACAATTCAAAGATAAACTTTACTATGCGCCTTATGACGAAGGCATCTTTACATTTGAGAACGGAGAGTCACGAGTAGTTGGCGGAACAGAGGGATATGATGACTTGTATTTCATTGTTGATAAAAATGACAATATCTATTTTCAAACCGTGGCTGATAAGAATATAATACGAAGAGTGAGTAAAGGAGTGGTTGACCGGACTATACATTTGGACAGCGGGAGTGTCTTGATGACAACGGACGCAGACGACAATGCCGTCTTCATTAATCCGGGGTCCCACGCTGTGTATAGAGACACAGACGGTCAACTAGTTGAGTTCGGTGCCATTAATGCTGAGATATATCATGATGATTGCTACATTTGGTTTGACAGAGACAACAATATTATGTATCAAGATAAGTCTTATAATCTTTTCCATTTGAAGCGAGTTGGAGACGTGAAGTGCACTTATTCCATTTTACCAAATACAACGATTATTATTGAGACCGTTGTAAGCTCAACTACGTACAATATTGAGACGACCACTAGTGTTACACCTGGTGGGGATACTGAGGACAATGATCGCAAGTCTCATAGTACACCTGCTGCTGAGTCCACAGCCAGTCCACCTGATGAGAGCGGTGCCAGCCCCTCCGGAACACCTCACCAGTGAGCCAATGATACAGGACATGAACAGCAGAGCAGATGCAGCTGTTCGTGTCCCAAGTTGCCAAATATCACGAACGAGGAGTTTATTTAAACATTACTCATATGTTAATTAAAAAAGTAGATTAATAATGTATGTATTTAGAGAGTGTAACAAAATGTAAACATAAAACTTTTGTGTAATTAAAAACCTTATAGTTCACTGTGTAACCTGTTTTTCTGATCTTCACACCAACCTTCACAGTTACACACCAACAGCTCAGTCAGTAGTTCACATGTGATCAGAGAATGTACTTGGGGTACTACAAAAGAAACGACAGGATTCCCGAGTCCAAGCCATATAGCTTCCGTTAGTGCGGCCACATCATCATGATTACATGTACCTACACTGTCTTACACAACCTTCAGGGCATCTTCGCAAGCACAACTTCTTCAGCTGCACATAATGGCTATCATAAACGCGGTGGTATGTCCTGTTTGGTTAACTACCTGTCTGATTTGCTTCACATGGTATTATGATGTTAAATTATAGGAACTCGGGATTTTACAATATATATTTTGATTATTGATTAAGTTGATAGGTTTTATAAGTCTTTCAAACGACCCCTGTTAACAAATAAGTAATTTTCATTAGAGACCGCGTGGATTTTTTACGTGAGAATATTTGCTCGTTTTTATTTAATTTGTATTTATTTTGAAATAAAACTATTTTTCGGATTTTATCGCGTTTATTAACTTTATGTTCCCGACGTTTCGGTTGCTTTACGTAACAACAACCGAAACGTCGGGAACATAAAGTTAATAAACGCGATAAAATCCGAAAAATAGTTTTATTTCAATTGTATTTATTTATTTATATGTTATTTATTTATTGTTCTATTTACTCTCGTACTGCAGCGACAACGTTCGAAATAAACGGCACCTTCTATGTTCGTTTAAAAGAACCTAAGCATGCGTGGTTTTTAGTGATTACATGATTTTATCTTTTGTAGCCATGATTCAGCCAAGTTCATTGTTCGATGACGTTGTCCTTCGCAATTACATCCTACTAATATTATAAATGCGTAAGTTTGTGAGTGTGGATGTATGTATGTATGTATGTATGTATGTATGTTTGTTACTCCTTCACGCAAAAACTACTGAACGGATTTGGATGAAATTTGGAACACAGATAGATTATAACCGGGATTAACATATAGGATACTTTTTAACCCAATAATACAATCCTACGCGGATGAAGTCGCGGGGCACAGCTAGTAAATTATATATTGAAAAAGACGCTTTTACCAGCCAAGTGGATACAACATAAAGATTAAATTTTGTAACATTTTCAGTATTGGGGGCTCCTTCCTTCCATTATGGCTAACCAACCATTGTTTCAAGTTTAATTACTGCTTTACTATTCTTGTATATATTTTTTCATTACTCATACCCTGAAAGTAGGTCTGAAGTTGCCTGAGGAGCGGGTTGAAAGTAATACTTTTCCGGCCCGGGAGAATTGCTTTCAACTGACAGCTGTCAAATTATAAATAAAAAACTAGATCCATTTTCACATTTCTATGGAACCATGTTCAAACTTTTTCTACAGTCACTCAATTACAGCACGATGTAAAATTGAAATAACATAAAGTTAAGTATTAATTAAAGAATAATATATTTTTAAATGACTTAATTATAATTTAGTTTCAACAATTTCTTTAAAATAACATAGATTTGGGCAAAATATTTAAAGATGAAAATGAAAAATAATGGCTAAATAATGAAGTTGGCCGGCCAACGAAAAAAAAAACAACATAGGCGGCAATCCGATCTTTTTTTTTGTTTCGATTTGTAGAGTATTGTTCATACTTCCTTGTATTATTTCTTTAGCCAATTCCTGTTTTTATTTTTACTTTCCTTGTATTCGTAATGAAAAGCACAGTGTTTACCTCGGGTGAAAGACTTATTTTGTCCCTCGAACTATTAGCGCCCTCGCTACGCTCGGGCGCCAACCCCGTCTCGGGACTAAATAAGTCACTTTCACCACTCGTGTAAAAATGTACTATTAATTATTCTTTTGTATTTCGCGCATCGTTACAGTGAGTTTAATAGACGTCCAAACACAAATGAAAAGAAATACCTTTGTTCAATGCACAGAAACAGTTTAGTTACAGCTTGACATTTGGCGTTTCAGTTGCAGGATGAGGGCGTGTCTCGTGCTGTGCGTGGCGGCGGCGCTCGTCGGCGCTGCGCGCGCCGAGTGTGACGCCTGCCTAGAGGGTAGCTGCTACCGGAAGCACAGCTTGCTCGAGTCAGAGAAATTTGGATTATTTGTAAACATTGACAGGAGCAGGAACATATTGTATAGTAGCAACGGATCTACATTAAAACAGTGTCAACTAGACACTGGTATGTGTTACACCACAACACTTCACAATGGGAGCATATATTGGTTGACTATGGACCAGCGCACTGGTGATTATTACGCTATACTATTGGATGGTTATTATTACATATATAGTCTTTACAAATTGGATCTTGTTAATAAAGATAAGACATTACTGTCGGTTCATGAAGTGTTTCGCATACAATTCAAAGATAAACTTTATTATGTGCCTTATAACGCCGGTATCTACACATTTGAGAACGGAGAGTCGCGAGTAGTTGGGGGAACAGAGGGATATGATGTCTATTATTTCATTGTTGATAAAAATGACAATATCTATTTTGAAACCCTGACTGAAATGAATATATTACGAAGGGTGAGTAAAGGAGCGGTTGACCGGACTATACATTCGGACAGCGGGAGGGTCTTGATGACAACGGAGGCGGGCGGCAATGCCGTGTTCATTAATCCGGAGTCCCACGCTGTGTATAGAGACACAGACGGCCAACTAGTGGAGTTCGGTGCCATAAACGCTGAGATATATGATAATAATTGGAATATAAACACTTTGATTGACAGAGACAACAATATTATTTATCAAGATAACTCTAAGAATCTTTTCCATTTGAAGCGAGATGGAGACGTCAGTTGCACGTATTCTATTTCGCAAAATACAGTTATTATTACTGAAACCGTTACAAGCACGAGTACATATAATATTGAGATGACCACGAGTGTTACACCTGGCGAGGATACTGAGGATAATGATGACAAGTCTCGTAGTACACCCGCTGCTGAGTCCATGTTAATTAAACAAGTAGATTTATAATGTATGTATTTAGAGAGTGTAACAAAATGTAATTATAAAACGTTTGTCTAGTTAAAAACCTTATTGTTCACTGTGTAACGTGTTTTTCTGATCTACACACAGTTACACACCAACAGCTCAGTTAGTAGTTCACATGTGATCAGAGAATGTACTTGGGGTACTACAAAAGAAACGACAGGATTCCCGAGTCCAAGTGTATATTATGTTAGTGGTCATATAGCTTCCGTTAGTGCGGCCACATCATCATGATTACATGTACCTACACTGTCTTACACAACCTTCAGGGCATCTTCGCAAGCACAACTTCTTCAGCTGCACATAATGGCTATCATAAACGCTGTGGTATGTCCTGTATGGTTAAGTACCTGTCTGATTTGCTTCACATGGTATTATGGTGTTAAATGATAGGAACTCGGGATTTTACATTATATATTTTGATTATTGATTAGGTTGTTGGTTTTATAAGTCTTTCAAACGACCCCTGTTAACAAATGAATAATTTTAATTAGAGACCGCGTGGATGTTTTACGTGAGAACACTTGCTCGTTTTTATTTAATTTGTAATTTTCAGATCCCTGTTTATTTATTGTTCTATTTACTCTTGGACAGCAGCGACAACGTTCAAAATAAACGGTTTCTTCTTTATTCGTTTGTAAGAACCTAATAAAGCGTGGTTTTTAGTAATTACATGATTTTTTCTTTTGTAGCCATGATTCAGCCAAGTTCATTGTTCGATGACGTCGTCCTTCTTAATTACATAAATATATTGATAAAGACGCTTTGTCCAGCCAAGTGGATACAACATAAAGATTAAATTTTGTTACATTTTCTGTATTGGGGGCTCCTTCCTTCCATTATGGCTAACCAACCATCTTCTACAATATCAATTGGATGATGAGCTAAAGAATTTCACTTAGCCACGTGGTATTTTTCTTCTTTGGTTTTAATCCCAATATCGCGAGTTTTCTTCGTTATAGCTTGTTTAAAGTAAAAATTATTATAATATTATTAACGACCGCTATTGCAAAGTCAACAAAACTGTATGAGGGTTCCATCCAGGCACGTGTTGTTTTTATTAAGTTCAGCATAACTTTGTAATACGTTGGGTATGTTGTTAAAGTTAACAATATCAGAAACTTTTAGAAAAATAATTTCGATAGGTTAGGTTATTGTTTTAAGTCGATTATCACAACTCTAATTGGCACTGCAAGGAAGGGTTAGAAGTGCGAATCTGCATTTTAATTTTAAAAGAATCTGAAATTAGTTGATAAATCGTTTAACGTAATATAAATAAGGATATTGTTGACATTTTAGACATTTTTTGGTGTTTATTTTTACTGATTTACCATCAGGGGGATGCACAATTGTTATTTAATTATAAAAAAAAACTTTGTGAATGATGGTAGGTAGTGAAAATTTCACAGGTAATTATTTAGATGGAGCAGGTTAAGAATCGATAAAGAATAATCAGTGGAGTACTTTGAAAACAATTACTGATATCTATGGAGCAGAATAGGAACAAAACAATAAGTATTACAAATAACAAAAAATCCTTTCAGTTACTTGGGAATTCTTTTCTTTTTAGAACAAAAGAATGGAGTACTTTTGTAGATAAGGGTTATATAAATATCCCTGGGCAACGGCGCTCTGCTCCAGTTACAATAGTGCTTCAGTCACAAGGTGAGTTCCAGTATCTCATACATTCTCGTGTTGCTCTTCAAGTGATGTGGGTCTTGTTTGCGAGCAAAAACTGTGAATAGTTACTGGGCTATCATTGCCACAGTCAGCACGAGTGCGACAGAGAGAGCGTTACCAGACTTTATCTGTAATACTTTCTTTGAAAAAACTCTTGTAGTAAATATATTTTAAACTAGCCTTTTTCATCGGCTCCGCTCGCGCGTTACTTCGAGAATATTAAAGTAGTCTAAGTTACTCCTCATGTCATCAGCTATCAGTCAGTGAAAGTCCCTCCAAACTTGGTACAGTTGTTTCGAAAACTAGCCGAAACAGGTAGAAAGACTTTTATTTTTTATTTGCCGTATATTCCTTAAGATGCATTTTCTATAAAGCTATTATCTATACAAATAAATAAAATTGGAGTTTCTGTTTGTAATATCAAAATAACACCTTTTCACTAAATGCATATGAAAGTACATACGACACCTATAGCAAAACGCGATTAAAAAATTTTTTGTCTGGCTGTCTGTCTGTCTGTCTGTGTGCTTGTTCCGGGTAATCTCCGAAACGGCTGGAACGATTTTGACGGGACTTTCACTGGCAGATAGCTGATGTAATAGGGAGTAACTTAGGCTACTTAAATTTAAAAAAAAAAATTAAGAATGAAAAAATGGGTTCTGTCGTGCGGTCTCAGAACGCGGGAGCGGGCTTTCTTGTTAAGTTAAATTTCACGCGGACGAAGTCGCGGGCTCAGCTTGTTTTTACTATATAAACAGATTCTTTAGTTTTATTTATTTGCATAGATGCAAAGATTCATATAATCTTATATATTTAAATGAAGACCACCAATATTTTTGTTTCAGAATTGCAATACAGATCAGCGGACTACAATCTATTGCGGCTTCGTATCATGACCAAGTAAGTACGAGGCATACGAATATTCACATTATTTGTCAATAGGTATTATTATTGTACCAGCTGTGTCCGCGAATCGTTACAGGGAGATGAAGTGAAGTCCAAACAAATGAAAAAAAAATAACTGTGCTATCTAGGGACGCCCAAAAGAAGCGAAGCTAGAAGACACCTTTATAGTAGATCATTTTTTAATTATTTTTTATCAAGCAGTATATAGTTTTCTTATAATACGAAAGATAGTGCTTTTCATGAAACAAGTGTTATTTTATTTCGACATTTTCTAAAACAATATTCTAAGCAACAATAAGTAGGTAACTTTGTGCCGGTAAGATTTATTTAATAAAACAGTGACATCTCTGCAGTGTTATAAGAACTCTTTAAAACAGTTCGGAATGAGCTAAAAAAAATTTAAAAATCTATTGTAAAAGTTCACTTTAAATATCCTAGAGCGCGCTGTTTCAAAATTACCATATTAAAATAAATTCGTTCATACTTTTCCCACTAGATGGCAGAACTGTAGCTACATATTCTTAATAATCTAACAAAAATCTATTATTTTAGTTAGTTTTTATATATTTTTTCTTTAAATATTACCATTAATTCGGTTAAGTTACGAAATTACATAAAAACGGTATTATTATTTTTTTATGAAAACATGTAAGCTTGGCCCCTGCGCAAGGATGACACCCAAAATCGTGAAGCGTTCGATATAAAAAAAATACTCATCAACGTTAGAACGTTAAAAGGTTCTAACCTTCAGGCCAAATTAATAGTAGAGCGCCACAGCTCTGACGTCATCATGTAACGATACGTCATCTGGCGATTTGCACGGATAGAGTGGCCGCGCGGCGAGCGCCCCGAACGTCCGTATAGAAGCTTCGCTTCAAAAACGTATGTTCAATGCACAGAACAACTCAGTTACAGCTTGACGTGGTTGTGTTTCAGTTGCCGGATGAGGGCGTGTCTCGTGCTGTGCGTGGCGGCGGCGCTCGTCGGCGCTGCGCGCGCCAAGTGTGACGCCTGCCTAGAGGGGATCTGTTACAGGAAGCACAGCTTGCTCGAGTCAGAGGAATTTGGAGTGTTTTTAGACATTGACAGGAGCAGGAACATAGTGTATAGTACAATCGCATTTACATTACGGCAGTGTCAACTAGACACCGGTCTGTGCAATACCACAAAACTCGACAAATCGATTTATCGGTTGACTGTGGACCAGCGTACTGGTGATTATTACGGTGTTCTACGCGATGGTCCTTATAATCTTTACAAATTGGATCTTGTTAATAGAAACAAGACATTACTGGTTCGTAACGTGAATCAAATAACATTAAATAATAAACTATACTATACATCTGATCGCTACGATATCTTCACCTTTGAGGACGGAGAGACACGAGAAGTTGCCGGGACGGAGGAATATGATGTCGATTACTTCATTGTTGATAAAAATGACAATATTTATTTTAAAACCGTTTTGGAAATGAATATAATACGAAGGGTGAGTAAAGGAGCGGTTGACCGGACTATACATTTGGACAACAGCAGGGTCTTGATGACAACGGACGCGGACGGCAATGCCGTGTTCATTGATGCGCAGTCCCACGCTGTGTATAGAGACACAGACGGCCAACTGGTCGGGTTCGGTGCCATCAACGATGAGTTAAATGATGAATGGCGTGCCCCATTTTTGTTTGACAGAGACAACAATATTATTTATCAACATGCCTCTTCGAATCTTTTCCATTTGAAGCGAGATGAAAACATTAATTGCTCGTATTCTATTTCGCAAAATACAGTTAATATTACTCAGACCGTTGTAAGCACGACTACATACAATATTGAGGAGACCACGAGTGCTACACCTGGCGGGGATACTGACGACATGTATCCCAGTACACCTGCTGCTGAGTTCACAGCCAGTACACCTGATGAGAGCGATGCCAGCCACTCCGGAACACCTCAACATCGAGCCAATTATTTTATTTATTTACTTATTTATGTCCTTAGACATAGTTATGATATCATAGACAGATAACATCAAAAGCGATGATGATGCGGGAGATGAACAGCAGAGCAGGTGCAGCTGTCCGTGTTCCAAGTTGCCAAATATCACTGTCAAAGTAGAGTTTAATAAATAAGTTTAACAAAACAGATACAATTTGCTTTTGTGAAATTAAAATCGTTGTCACACTCTTTTCACTGTTAATATACCTACTATACATTTTGTATAAGGTCTACTTTTTTGAATGTGTTTTTAATGAAATGTTGTTATAAACGTTGTGCCTAAATGTTGTGTGTTTCATAAACGTCCAACCCCTCTCCTGCCGAGGAGGCAGGTTCGATCCATTGTTCTGAGTTTGGGGATACTCGAGAGGAATGTCGCACACCTGCTCTGGGCCAGCTTCCTTATACAGTTACAAGCTGTGCCCCCTATTTTATCCGCGTGATATACAAGTGTGAATGAAAGCAACCGTGAGCAAACTCGCAATCCCCGAAAATGACGGATGTATTTTTAATGTGTCCGCCATCATTGATTTAAAATTAGTCCAACATTTATAATCCGCATGACTATCTCGCATGTATGAATACGTGCAATATACATAACATACTGAAATAATATGTAATTTGTAAATGCCTAAAACAGTATTCCTATTGTTGAGGGGATGTCTTCATAGCGGCTGTTGTCGATAAATAATGTTTAGATATGATTAATCAATTTTTAAGAATTAAAATACAGACAGAAGCGTTACACCTAATTCGTAGATTTTGTTAAAAGCGGGAAGATGGCGCCGGTGTTGCAGTCGTCGCGCCCTCTAGGTCTTAGTTAGTTTTTTATTAACACCAATGCTTTGAATAATTTGTCCACGGTAGTAAGTAAAAAAACATGAAAGATAATATGAAATACATGAAAATTTATATGAAGGCAACAATTAACTGAGGCTATGATATTATTGCATTTAGGAATAACTATTTAAAATATGTATTTCAGTGTATTTGAATATTCAGAAGTGCCACGGGCAAATAAGAAGGAATCACATACGGTAGATAGGTATATTTATAGTACACTAGTGTCAGCCCGCGACTTCGTCCGCGTTGACTTAAGTAAAGTATTCTATGTGTTAATCCAGGTTATAAACTATCTGTGTTCCAAATTTCATCCAAATCCGTTCAGTAGTTTTTGCGTGAAGGAGTAACAAACATGAATCTACACTCACAAACTTTCGCATATATAATACTAGCTGTGCCCCGCGACTTCATCCGCGTAGTATTGGATTATTGGGTTAAAAGGTATCCTATATGTTAATCCTGGTTATAATCTATCTGTCTTCCAAATTTCATCCATATCCGTTCAGTAGTTTTTGCGTGAAGGAGTAACAAACATACATACATACATACATACATCCACACTCACAAACTTTCGCATTTATAATATACTAGCTGTGCCCCGCGACTTCATCCGCGTAGTAATGGATTATTGGGTTAAAAAGTATCCTATATGTTAATCCCGGTTATAATCTATCTGTGTTCCAAATTTCATCCAAATCCGTTCAGTAGTTTTTGCGTGAAGGAGTAACAAACATACATACATACATACATACATACATACATACATACATACATCCACACTCACAAACTTTCGCATTTATAATATTAGTAGGAAGTAGGATTAGTGGGATTACTGCCGTGGTCTGTTGAGTCCGAAATACTTTTGGCGAATCGAAGGCGTAGTGCTGTGACTTTGAACCCGACAGTTGGGCGCCTTGAGAAATCCTCGAGGCTACCTCGGTCGAGTGTGAGTACAACTCATGGGGCATCGTCTTCGAACATAAATCCTTATCGGTTAAACATTCTCAGTTGTGCTGAATTTTTGCCGTCGGATAATTTAATTAACAATATTGATAAGGGCATATAATAGGATAAACTACTCGTTACAAGGTTAAATGTGTTCCGAATTCTGAAGGTCTGTATGTTACTGTGGGAGTGCGAATAAAGGCTAAAGGTATAGACTTGAGAGAACATTGCTTCTCTCATGGACAGTCTTATGTTGCTTGCTCACGAGTAAGTTCACCCAATAGCTTGATAGTTTTAGCGCCTAATGACAGATTAGTTAAGAATATTGTGTACAAAGAAGTTTTGTAGGCCCTAATTTTTTATACACGCTAAACAAAAGTACATCCGCAAAACTATACCTAATTAATAATAATACTTCTTAACGCGAGCGAAGCCGCGGGCAAGAGCTAGTTATTTTATAACAGTATATCGCTTAAGATTCAGGGATCATTAATAAATACGCAGCTTTCTCTTAATACGTGGACGTGCCCCCCGACATAACTAGTGGGACTGCCGGGAACCCAGAGTTAGATCAGAATCATTCATTTCGCGGCAGGAAGGCTCGCGATGCCCGCACATTACCAAGATACTAGGCATTGGAATTGGTGTGGATGATCCCTCCCAGCATCGATAAGGATATTGGCGAATACTGCGTTGAGACCTAAATGCATCCGTGAAGCAGTGCACCCTGTCTGCTGATCCTTTCTGGGAATGCGGGCGCGATAGTATTTTTGTTTGTGCTATTATCAGCAGTCTGCCCCGGCCTCACTCGGGATTATCGAGCTGGGGAATTTTAAGTGGCTCATCCATTATTGGTATATAAAGTTTACGTTCCATACAGTTCGTCAACCTTTTAAACACTGACTTTAGCACCAGAGACTTGCCCCAGCTTCGCTCGGGGAGCGAAGATTCTATCGACAAAATCTCATCATGAGTCAACCCATTTGCCGAGAGATTAAAAATAATTAAATAATCAGCGACCGACTCCCCAATCCTTATACAAGCGGCCGTTCGCAGGATCAGCCCTTTACAGAATTGGCCAGAGGTATAAAACGTTTCACTTATCGGGTTAAAACGATTTCAAACGAATCAGTTCACCATAAGACTAATGTAAATCATCCATCAATATCAATAAATACAACAATCTTATAGATCACAATAAATTTCAGTTACAAGTGAATGTTGTACGTATATCAAAACCAAAGTACTTCAATTTACGCGAACAGGAGAACGGACAGACGCACGAATAATGCGTGATCATGTTGGAGGTATCAGTTGTATTATGTGTACTATATTATGTGCACAACTCAATTTACACTTAACGCCGTGTGCATAGAGTCTAAAAGCGAAATGTGTATCTGGCTTGGTTCTGTAGATAATGCCTATATAAATATCCCTGGGCAACGGCGCTCTGCTCCAGTTAATATTGGTACAGTCACAAGGTGAGTTCCAGTATCACATACATTCTCGTGTTGCTCTTCAAGTGATGTGGGTCTTGTTTGCGAGCAACAACTGTAAATAGTTTTTACGAGCAAACTTTGCCTTTAGCAATGACAGCCCAAATTTCTTTGTATAGATGGATAGATTCATTTATATGTGAATATATCTCATATTATTATATTTCAATAAAGACCCCGAATATTTCCATTTTAGAATAGTGACGCAGATCGGCGGTCTACAATCCATTGCGGCTTTGCATCATTACCAAGTAATTACGAGGCACACGAATATTCATATTTTATTTTATTATTTTATTATTATACCAGCCGAGTATACCAGCATTGCCTGAGAGTCGTTACAGTGAGATCAATACAGGACTTCTATTGATCTTCTACTTCTACTTCTATAATACAAATAACAAAAAATGTTCAATGCACTGAAACAGGTCAGTCACAGCTTGAAAATTTGCGTGTCAGTTGCAGGATGAGGGCGTGTCTCGTGCTGTGCGTGGCGGCGGCGCTCGTCGGCGCTGCGAGCGCCGAGTGTGACGTCTGTCTAGAGGGGAGTTGCTACCGGAAGTACAGGTTGTTCGAGTTAGATATATTGGGATCGTTTGAAGGCGTTGACATGAACAGAAACATATTGTATGGTTACATCGGATCTACATTAAAACAGTGTCAACTAGACACTGGTATGTGCAACACCACGACAGTCGACAATTGGGACATATATAGCTTGACTAGGGACCAGGGTACTGGTGATTATTACGGTATACTCGATGGTGAACTTAACAAATTGGATCTTGTTAATAGAAATTACACATTATTGGTGAGAAGCGTGAGTCGCATACAATTCAAAGATAAACTTTACTATACACCTTATGGCGACGGTATTTTCACGTTTGAGGACGAGGAGTCACGAGCAGTTGCCGGGACGGAGGCATATAATGTCTATGATTTCATTGTCGATAAAAATGACAATATTTATTTTCAACTCGTTAATGAAAATAATATAATACTAAGGGTGAATAAAGGAACGGTTGACCGGACTATACATTCGGACAGCAGCAGTGTGTTCATGACAACGGACGCGGACGGCAATGCCGTGTTCATTAATCCGGTGTCCCACGCTGTGTATAGAGACACAGACGGCCAACTAGCCGAATTCGGCGCCATCAACGCTGAGATATATCCTAATTTGTGGTATAAACCACTTTTGTTTGACAGAGACAACAATATTATTTATCGAAATAACTCTATGAAATATTTCCATTCGAAGCGAGATGGAGACGTTAAGTGCACGTTTTCCAATTTATCAAATACAACTATTATTATTGAGACCGTTGTAAGCACGAATACATACAATATTGAGACGACCACGAGTGTTAGACCTGGCGGGGATACTGAGGCCAATGATGACATGTCTCATAGTACACCTGCTCCTGAGTCCACAGCCAGTACGCCTGATGAGAGTGGTGCCGGACAACAAGCCCCTCACACAGGAGAAGAACAGCAGAGCAGGTGCAGCTGTCAGTGTCCCAATGTGCCAAATATCACGATCAAAGTGAAGTTTAATTGAATATAATAATTTGTTTGTTACTCTCTCAATTATATTTTTTCTAAACTTAATGTATGTGCATTTCTAATGATTATATTTGGGATGTAATCTTTTAATGTACCAATTGTACCAAACTATTTTAGTAAACAGAGTGGTATACTGGAATGTATACTTTTTTTGGTTATTACAGTTTTTATTGCATTCTCATGTGTTTCACATGCTGATGTGTTGACAGACGACAACTTATCCTATCAATTTCCATAAACTCACTTACATATATTATTTAAACTATCCAGATGGGAACCAGACATGCAACCACCCGGTGCAGTGAGACGAACGGCCTGGGCTCGAACCGACACGCCGAGTGGCGTCAAGTTATAAATATTTCATCACACTAGTTCCATGTGAAAGGTCTGAAGCGAATCGGTGAACGAATGAATGAATGATTTGTGTGATTACATAACTGGTTGCAGACTGAGGACAATGTTACCCAATGATATTTCAAAAAAAATATCGCAGACAAAAGTTATATATTAGAAAGTAATAATATATCACTGATGTAACCACACCGCGACGCTTAGTATTGTGAAAGCATGCAGCTCTGTCGGGCCATCCCCATTCTTATTCGAATGGATCTAGTGTTGCCAACTTTGTAGAAAATCCATTGAAACTTTTTCTAAGTTCTAAACCACGTTTATTAATAAAGGGGTTATAGGTTTAGCTCACTTCAGTTAGTGGTAAGACGAGACACACAACTGCTAAACGATTTTGTAAATAATTGTTTTTTTCCATGTCTACGCAATGCTTTAATAATTTCAATGTACAGTAGGGGTATGAAAACCTTAACCAGTATTCAAATTGATTGATTTATCGTATTGCGAGCACATACATATTACTCGTACGTTTAAAAAACTAAGTCATAGAAGAGACAGTTGCATAGAAAATGATGTTCTAACTGTTCGACAACAAAGTTTAAATTTACTCAGAATAAAGTTGTTTGTTTTTTAACTTGTCTAATGGTTTGACCTGCCATTAATATTTTTGGTATACGTAGTAATTATATCCTCTTTGGTTTTTATATAAATTAAAACTATTGTTATTCCCAGTGCCTGTTAATGTCACATACTACACACGTAACATGGTGACAATCATAAGTTGACAATGTTATTAAAATGTTGACAGCACTTCTTGCACTGGAATGTTGGCATTACTGTATCTTGCACTTGTGCAAGCAAAAATCGACTCTAAGGTGGTTAACCTTTTAATTACCCAACTGCACAATCAACTCAGGTGGTGGTGAGTCACGGTGCTGACCAAAAATGTATCTAGAATCTATAATATCAGCATGGGTGTGGACACACAAGTTTCGAAAATGTTTGAATCGGCTCACAAAAAGAGCTATGTGGGCTGTATATAAGAGATCGTGCGACAAGCGCCATATGCATTACTTAACGGCTACTCGCTAGACATCAGAACCAAAAGTAAGTGTCGGTTTTTTATACCTAAAGTCTGATTTGTCTCCCGGGCCTCCCTCATCCCTTCCTCCCATCACTACAAACAAATAGCTAACATGTAAACTTGGTTACGATTTGCTATTCGTTACTCGTTAGGCAACGGCAACTGCTTAACATCAGGCGGGTTGTCCGCTCGTCTACTGTCTTTATTATTATTTTTAATATTACTAACAATATGAGTTTATCACATTACTAGTATTCCCGTTAGCCCCTCCAGCTACGCTAATGCTTGTGTTAGGGGTGAGCTTACATCAATAGTTTAACGCCCAGGATGGGGATCGAACCCGGAACCTCTCAGCTACGAGGGCGGCCCTGCTAACCACTATTGTTAAACCCGCTTAACACTATATATGTTATATAATATAAAGAAATATGAAATTACCATATTATCCGAGTTTTTGCAACATTAATCCCCACCATCATTCCCCACGCATTGAGAGGGTGTGTCCGGTGCGATGGCGACGGCCTCGCCCCTACTATATCGCGGCTTAAATTCTATCGCGGTATCGGCGAACTGAGAGTGCGAATGCAAGCGCGATATAATAACACTCATTCTATAAAGTGTTATTTTAATAATGTACATTATTCTGCATTGTGCCAGTAAATGATTAAGATCATCGGTTCATACCACAAAAATAATCTGATGGGTTTATTCCTTTGATAAAACCACTCGCTACCAACAATCGGAATATATTAATAACATTATTATTTGTTGTGGTATGTTCAACATCTTTATCATTAGCTAAGTCGCCATGCAAGATGGCGTGCGTTATTAAATAAAATCTTATTCTTCACATGGTTGCGTTTCAGTTGCAGGATGAGGGCGTGTCTCGTGCTGTGCGTGGCGGCGGCGCTCGTCGGCGCTGCGCGCACCGAGTGCGGCGCCTGCATCGACAGGCGGTGTTACCGGAAGCACCGCCTGCGCGTGTCCGCGGACTTCAGTTGGCCACTGGACATCGACAGGGACACGAATATATTGCATGTTTCAGACGGAGACACCTTCATACAGTGTCAACTTGACACAAGGCGGTGCGTCGCCATGAGCCACACATGGGGCGTACGGCGGCTGACCGTGGACCAACACACTGGCGATACCTACGGTATAATTGTCGATGATACGGGAAGTTTTAATCTCTACAAATTAGATCTTATTCATCCCGAAAGAGAACTGCTGGTTCGAGGCGGAGTGTATCACATAGCATTCAAAGATAAACTTTACTATGTTGATTATGGCGACGGTATCCACACGTTTGAGGACGGAGTGTCGCGAGCAGTCGCTGGAACGGAGGGATATGATGCCCACAGTTTTATTGTTGATAAAAATGACGACATATATTTTGAATCTATATGGAACAGTAGTTATGTTATAAGAAGGTTGAGTGAAGGCGTGATTGACTGGACTGTGTATTCGGACAGCAGGTGCTTGATGACAACTGACAGAGACGACAATGCCGTGCTCATTGATAAGAAGACGAGCGCTGTGTTTAGAGCGACAGATGGGCAATTGGCCGAGGTCGGAGCGATCAGGGATTTGACATATTACACACATGTGTTTGACAAGATATTGTTTGACAGAGACAACAATATAATTTATAAAAATTACCCCAACTATTATTTTTATTTGAAGCGAGATAGAGACACTAATTGCACGATTTCTATCTCACGAGATAATAATATAAGGATTATTACTGAGACTATTAGAAGTACAGAGAAATTCAATGCAAATTATTTTACTTCAACTACACCTACTTACTTTAATATTGGGACGACTATGAGCAGTTTACTTGATGGAAATACTGAGGGCAATGATGCCATGACCTCAGGTATACCTGCTCCTCAGTCCTCAACGAGCAGTTCACCTGATGGAAATACTGAGAGCAATGATGCCATGTCCTCAGATACACCTGCTCCTCAGTCCTCAACGAGCAGTTCACCTGATGGAAATACTGAGGGCAATGATGCCATGTCCTCAGATACACCTGCTCCTCAGTCCTCAACGAGCAGTACACCCGATGGAAATACTGAGAGCAATAATGCCATGTCCTCAGATATACCTGCTCCTCAGTCCTCAACGAGCAGTTCACCTGATGGAAATACTGAGAGCAATGATGCCATGTCCTCAGATACACCTGCTCCTCAGTCCTCAACGAGCAGTTCACCTTATGGAAATACTGAGGGCAATGGTGCCATGTCCTCAGATACACCTGCTCCTCGGTCCTTAATGAGCAGTACACCTGATGAAAATACTGAGGGCAATGATGCTATGTCCTCAGGTACACCTGCTCCTCAGTCCCCAACGAGCAGAACACCTGATGGAAATACTGAGAGCAATGATGCAATGTCCTCAGATACACCTGCTCCTCAGTCCTCAACGAGCAGTACACCTGATGGAAATACTGGGAGCAATGATGCCATGTCCTCAGGTACACCTGCTCTTCAGTCCCCAACGAGCAGTACACCTGATGGAAATACTGAGGGTAATGATGCTATGTCCTCAGGTACACCTGCTCCTCAGTCCTCATCGAGCAGAACTCCTGATGGAAATACTGAGAGCAATGATGCAATGTCCTCAGATACACCTGCTCCTCAGTCCTCAACGAGCAGTACACCTGATGGAAATACTGGGAGCAATGATGCCATGTCCTCAGGTACACCTGCTCCTCAGTCCCCAACGAGCAGTACACCTGATGGAGATACTGAGGGCAATGATGCCATGTCCTCAGGTACACCTGCTCTTCAATCCTCAGTCTGAGGAATGTAACGATATGTCTCCAAGTACACCTGCGGCTGAGTCCGCGGCCGGTACACCTGACGAGAGTGGTGCCAACCCCTACGGAGTACCCGAAACAACAAGTCCCTCACACAGGAGATGAACAGCAGAGCAGACGAAAGTTACAGCGTGTGTCTACAATTGCCAAAAATGGTTAAAACCGTCTTATGCCTGAGACGCAGTGGTTTAGTTCCGCGAATCGCTGTATCAATTACTTGAGCACCTTTCTCAGCAAATGCCTACCTGAACAATCGTATATCTGTCTGAATTATTATTTCGGGTAAATTATTTTTCTGCAAAGAAACTGTGTTATTGTAACAATTTCTTTGGTATTTAGTTTTAGTTAGTAAATGAGTTATTTGTTGTTTTTTAGTTGGTACAGTGTATAAGCTTTTAAGGAAATAAATGTTTGTATTTTTTTAAATTGAAGTCTAAAGTATTTAATACTAGCCTGTGCCTGCGACGTCATCCGCATAGGATTTAACTTAACAAAAATTTCGGGATTATCGGGATAAAAAGTATCCTATGTGTTAATCCCGGTTATAAATTATCTGTTTTCCAAATTTCATCCACATCCGTTCAGTAGTTTTTGCCTAAAAGAGTTACAAACATCCACACTCACAAACTTTCGCAATTAAATTCCACGCGGACGAAGTCGTGGGCACAGCTAGCATAAATCCGTCGGATTAGATAAATCTTTGATGTAGTTCCAAATTTTTAATATTGTTATATTGATATATATTGTTTTCTTATATTTACGCGAATACTACACATTGAAACAAAACTATTTTACGGATTTTATCGCGTTTGTTAAATTTGTTATGTTCCCGACGTTTAGGCCGCTTTACAGCATATAACAAACTTAATAAACGCGATAAAATCCGTAAAATAGTTTTATTACAAATATATAATTATGATATGCTGTCGAGTATTTTCCTCAGTGTATGAAACTGAATTTTTGAATCGTACTAACACATGAAAATAATAATTCTGTATGTTTTCCTTCCCGGTTAAGTTAGGTATATGTCGAAGTGCCATACCTTTTTGGTAAAATTTATTACATTGAGAATAGAAATAGGAAAATCGGATATTTTGGCAATTATTTAGAAAGACATCTGATCACAACACACTAGATGGCTTAAGGATTCTCAAAAACGGTATAGTCATCTGTCTCGCTTTAACGCGCGTACGCAGTATACTTTTTCTCTTTCTTTACAAATAAATAATAAATATCGCCTGACGAACACACCAACTGTATGGTCCCAAACTAAGCAACGCTTGTATCATGGGTACCGAATAATGGACTGGGGGTGATTCCAGTGAAACAAAGACCTGGTCAAATCACGAAAAGGCCATTTCCGAAATTTGCCCCCGCGGGAATCGAACCTGCAACCACCATGTGCAGCCGAGCGGCCTACGCTCGAACAACTGCGCCAAGCGGTCGTCAACCGTCGTTTCTACGCCCGATCTCTCTTGGTCGTAGCCGACTGCTGTCGGATATAGTTTCATTCCTAGAACATTTGAAGGACAATCGTGCTGTCTCGCTGCTTACCTGAAACAGAGACAGAGCCCAAGTTAATGCGATGCCTACTTGAGATACCAGAGATTTTGATTCGCCAGGAATAAAACATTCGAAAAACTTCTACTTAACTATTAAAATAATAAATAATAATAATCAATACTCATGTATAGTATATTCTTGACTTGTTAAACACCTATGCAGAAGTTCGGTTGCTAATTTGAGTATTATTTTTGAGTACAAATCTCTAATAGACAACTTTTGCTTATAATTATAGCAGTTATTTGTTTAATTTCAGCATTGTCGGAGAACAAGCGTGCGATCCGCCTGGTGTTAAGCAGTTACTGTAGCCTATAGATGCTTGAAATGCCAAAGATATTTCTCGCACTTTGCTAAACTGAAGAGATGTAGGACAGAAGGATGGGATAGGCCACCAGGGGGGGGGTGGACTACCGGCTCTCATAGTACAAAAAGCTTCTATAATGGCTATATAACGCCAATCTGTGAGAGGGTACTAGCAAGCCGGCTCGTATATAAATATTAATATTTACTTGTGAATGATTGTCGTTATTCTGGTTTTACAGAAACATTATGATCTCACTAATCCATCGCGTGTGAGTCAGCTAGCCATCGAAGTGAAATCAACTAATTTGTCCTGTGTACGCTGTTGATTGGGAATCCTAACCACTGAATTGGAGTAAAACAGGAAATGGCTATCGTAGGGAAAGCTGTTTTATATTTAAGTAATTAATAAACGGCCAGGCTCGAGGGACTCGCACAATGCAGGGTTCCGTAGTATTGCACTGTGGCATCAGTCAGTGCCACTATTTTTATACTACGATAGGACCACTTATTAGGTATCTACCTCTACTTACTTGAATTGGCACCGATTCCGATTGAAATAAATTATTTTAAGCCTTTAAAAGCACCCAAGTTTATTTAATTCGGTTTCCTTAAAATATATTTCCTCACAGAATTGTGCCTGCATCGCTTACGAAGTGAAAAGGTTTAGTGGGAATGAGATTTGCAATTAAAACTAGGAAACCCAGAGGAGCAATCCGGGGTTTGAACCTGCACACTTGTTGTACAAAGTGTGCGTTTGACCACGTGGCTAACACTGCTTAAAATAATTTCCACTGCTAGTTCTCACTACTAACTAGTAACAAAGGTTATTGGTAATTTTTAGGTGTGATCTTAAAAGGGTTCTTTGACAGACACAACGGAACCTTAAACCTGTGGTAAGCCGTGTTTGTTAAGGAAAATTATTCATGATGAATTTCTATTTTAAATAAGCCGATATGAAATGAACATAAAGTCCAAACGCGTAGTGTGCCCGGTAAACGTTCTGGCCCTTAAAATTGCTAAGATCTGAGTATAAAGCTCCTGGCCGCGCTCTGCATCAGTTAATAGTGCTTCAGCAGCGAGGTGAGTTCCAACATTATATTTATTCCCGTGTGCCTTAAGATACTTTTTTATTCAGCAGTTCAGTTTTATTTAACTTTATTCCGTTAAGTTGTCCGTTTTATATCTTGATTATGAATATTTAAACCACAGCTCGGTTCTCATGAAACTCACCGAGTGGTAGCAGGTTCGATTCGCGTCAAAATGTATTATTGTAATTGAAAAGTATATCAGAGGTGTATACGTCTCGCGATATTTATTTATTTATTAAATGCTAGCGGCCGGCCCCGGCTTCGCACGGGTACATTGCGGTTACATTATTCGAGTTATAGTAAGGATCCCTAATTTTTTTGAAAATATATTATAGTCTATGTCACCCGGGAATAGTGTAGCTACCCAACAGTGAAATAATTTTTCAAATCGGTTCAGTAGTTTCGGAGCCTATTCATTACAATCAAATAAACAAAGTTTTCCTCTTTATAATATTAGTATGATATATAAGTATGATGTGCGAGCATACGCGATTCAGTAGAATACCCATTCCAAGATAAAATAATCCACTAGAAGATAGTATAGTAAAGAAGATAATAAAAGAATTAGATTACCCAGTTGTTTCTGCTCGCTGCCAGAAATAACTGTTACCCACAATCAATTCAGAAACGTCCAAAAGGCGTACTTAGCACATATTTTAAGAAATATATTCAATGCACAAAAACAGCTCAGTTACAGCTTGACGTGGTTGCGTTTCAGTTGCAGGATGAGGGCGTGTCTCGTGCTGTGCGTGGCGGCGGCGCTCGTCGGCGCTGCGCGCGCCGAGGTGTGTTGCCTGCCTAGAGGGGAGCTGCTACCACAAGCACAGCTTGCTCGAGTCAGAGGAATTTGGATCGTTTGTAGACATTGACAGGAGCAGGAATATGTTGTATAGTTACATTTACTCCACAATAAAACAGTGTCAACTAGACACTGGTCTGTGCAACACCACGACACTCGACCAATGTTACATGTATGGGCTGACTGTGGACCAGCGGACTCGGGATTATTACGGTATAATTTTCATGGATGAACTGAACAAATTGGATCTTGTTAATAGAAATAACACATTACTGGTTCGTGGCGTGATTCGCATACTATTCAGAGATAAACTTTACTATACATCTTATGGCGGCGGTATCTTCTCGATTGAGGACGGAGAGTCACGAGTAGTTGGCGGAACAGACGGATATGATGTCACTTATTTCATTGTCGATAAAAATTACAACATTTATTTTAAAACCAAGACTGAATATAATATAATACGAAGGGTGAGTAAAGGAGTGGTTGACCGGACTATACATTCGGACAGCAGCAGTGTCTTGATGACAACGGACGCAGACGGCAATGCCGTGTTCATAAATCCGGAGTCCCACGCTGTGTATAGAGACACAGACGGCCAACTAGTCGAGTTCGGTGCGATTAATGATGAAATAGATTGGTATAAACCACCATTGTTTGATAGAGACAACAATGTAATTTATAACACTAACTCGAAGAATTATTTCCATTTGAAGCGAGATGAAATAATTAATTGCACATATTCTATTTCGCAAAATGCAGTTATTATTACTGAGGTCATTGTAAGCACGCCATCATACAATATTGAGATGACCACGAGTGCTAAACCCGCCGGACATACTGAGGACTATGACGACATGTCTCCCAGTACCCCTGCTGCTGCGTCCACAGCCAGTACTCCTGACGAGAGCGGTGCCAGCCCCTCCGGAACACCTCACCAGCGACCCAATTATTTTACTTTTATATTTATTTATTTGTTTATTAATGTGTTTATTAATTTATGTATTTATTAAGAAACAGCTCTGCCATCATACACAGATGACATCCAAGAAGATGTCGGTACAGATGATACTGCAGGAGATGAAGCAGATGAGAGCAGGTGCAGCTGTCCACGTCCCAAGTTGCCAAATATCACAGTCAAAGTGGAGTTTAATTAAACATTAAGTTTATTAAACAAGTAGATTAATTAAGTATGTATTTAGAGAGTTAGAGTAGTCGATAAAAATGACGATATTTATTTTAAAACCTATTTGGATACTGGCTTTGGAATAACAAGGTTAAGTAGAGGAGTTGTTGACATTACTGAACAGTGCGACAGAATTCACTTTTTGACAGTAGACAGGGACGGCAATGCCGTGCTCATTGATCCGAAGTCACGCACTGTATACAGAGCAACTGGCAGTCGCCTCACTGAGATAGGTACCATCAAGGATTCGATTAATAAAAAGAATCATTAAAATGAATATACATTAAACGACGTGCCCTTGTTTGACAGAGACAACAATATAATTTATAGAAATGACTCCGACGTTTTTATTTATTTGAAACGTGGAAGTAAAATTAACATTGAGACGACCACGAGCAGCACACCTTCTGGAAATACGGACGACAGTGTTGACGTGTCTCTAAATACACCTGAATCTGCGTCCGGTACACCTGATGAGAGTGGTGCTAGCCCTTCCGGAGCACCCGGACAACAAGCCCTCACACTGGAGATGAACAGCAAAGCAGATGCAGCTGTTCGTGTCCCAAGTTACCGAATATCACGATCAAAGTGGAATTGAATTGATATTTTTTGTCTCTCATATATTATTATGTCTAAACCTATATATTTCAGTTTATCCTCTAGTTTATAGTATACAAATGTGGTGTTGTACATTTATAATATTTGTTTTTGGAATGTCATCTTTATATTTTCTCTTATATTATTTTTAAATAATATTATTCTTTTCAATACCTACACCCTTTAAATTAATAACGTTTAATTTTACTTTGCTTTATATAATTATTATATTTGTTTGAAATTAAATGTGGTCGGTTAAGTAAATGGTGTGTGTTCATTCAAGCGGTTTCCTGTTGCGTCGTGGTGGGTAGCTCCGTTATTCAGTGTGTCTTGGCGTCGACTGACGTCATCAGGTGACATTGTCCTTACCCCCTCCCTTGGTGCCCCCCACAACACAACTAGTTGGACTGGAACTGGACTAGACGGGGAACCTAGAGTTACATCAGATTAATTCATTTCGCGACAGGAAGGCTCGCAATGCCCGCACATTACCAAGATACTAGGTATTGGAATTGGTGTGGATGATCCCTCCCAGCATCGATAAGGATATTGGCGAATACTGCGTTGAGACCTAAATGCATCCGTGAAGCAGTGCACCCTGTCTGCTGATCCTTTCTGGGAATGCGGGCGCGATAGTATTTTTGTTTGTGCTATTATCAGCAGTCTGCCCCGGCCTCACTCGGGATTATCGAGCTGGGGAATTTTAAGTGGCTCATCCATTATTGGTATATAAAGTTTACGTTCCATACAGTTCGTCAACCTTTTAAACACTGACTTTAGCACCAGGGACTCGTCCCAGCTTCGCTCGGGGAGCGAAGATTCCATCGACGAAATCTCATCATGAGTCAACCCATTTGCCGAGAGATTAAAAATAATTAAATAATCTGCGACCGACTCCCCAATCCTTATACAAGCGGCCGTTCGCAGGATCAGCCCTTTATATAAATGGCCAGAGGTATAAAACGTTTCACTTATCGGGTTAAAACAAATTCAAACGAACCAGTTACCCATAAAACTAATTAAAGTTAATCATCGATCAATATCAATAAATATAGCAATCTTATAGATCACAATACATTTCACAAATACTTCAATTTACGCGAACAGTAACACGGACAGACGCACGAATAATGCGTGATCATGTTGGAGGTACTCGTAGCAGTTGAAGATGTAATATTATGTACTTATAACTCAATTTGCACTTTACACCGTGTGCATAGAGTCTAAAAGCGAAATGTTTATCTGGGTCGGTATTGTAGATAAGGCCTATATAAATATCCCTGGGTAACGGCGCTCTGCTCCAGTTAATAGTGCTTCAGTCACAAGGTGAGTTCCAGTATCTCATACATTCTCGTGTTGCTCTTCAAGCGATGCGGGTCTTGTTTGCGAGCAAAAACTGTAAATAGTTACTGGGCTGTCATTGCCACAGTCAGCACGAGTGCGAGCGTTACTCGAATTTATCTGTAAAACTTGCTTTGAATAAACTGCAGTAGTAAATTGTATTATTCAACCGACAAAAAAAAAAGGAGGAGTTTTGTTACCTCAGAACTCCGTCATATATAAACTGATTTGAAAAATTGCGTAATTTGCTTTCCTGTGACTTTTTTGTGGTGTTTGCGGTGACTAGAATAGTCTCAATAAACTGCCTACCTTCCGACTTCATCATTAGATGATGATGAAACCGAAAGGCAGGCGCCGGAACTCCGTAATAAAACAGTATAACCTAGTCGTGTTTGGGCTTAGTGGAATTGTTATGAGATGCATTCTGGCTACAAGTGGCTATATTGGTATAAGTCTTATCTACTTATAGTATGTGTGGCCATGATTGTCAGAAGACAGAAGTATACATATAATATATTATGTATTTTTAAAATTTGATTTTTGTAGTTGTTTGAAAAGGTATACGCTGATGGCCTCATATAAATTTCATAAAAATAGTTCAGTAGTTTGAAAGATATATGGACTAAGTATTTATGTTTACCAGAAATTCAGTACGAAGTCGAACAATAAAAATCGAGAAAAAAAAACAACTTCTTTAGATTTCAATAAACCTAGGTGCACTAAAAAGCTAGAAATAACTAGGGACCTTATAAGTTATTTCATTTGGACTCGAAATTTTTTAATATAGCCGTTTCCTTCTGCCCCGCTCGCGCGGTACTTAAATAAAATTAAAGTAGCCTAAATTACTCTTCATATCTATCTGCCAGAAAAAGTCCCATCAAAATTGTTTAAGATATTTCGAAGATTAGCCGGAACAAATAGACAGAGTTAAATTTTGTATCTACCGTATATTGTTTACAGATGCATTTTCTATAAAGATAATATTATTTTGATATTACAAACAGACCTTCAGTTTTATTTATTTGTGTAGATGGATGGATTCATATAGTATAATAATATTATTATGTGATTATCTATACAAATAAATAAAATTGGAGTGTCTGTTTGTAATATCAAAATAACACCTTTTCACTAAATGCATATGAAAGTACATACGACACCTATAACAAAAAGGCGATTAAAAAAAAAATGACTGTCTGTCTGTCTGTCTGTGTGTTTGTTCCGGGTAATCTCCGAAACGGCTGGACCGATTTTGACGGGCCTTTCACTGGCAGATAGCTGATGTTTTAAGGAGTAACTTAGGCTACTTTAATTTTAGAAAAACAAAATTTAAAAATATGGGTCGTGTCGCGCGAGCTCAGAGCGCGGGAGCGGGCTTTTTTGTTAAGTTAAATTCCACGCGGACGAAGTCGCGGGCTCAGCTAGTATCTTATATATTTTAATGAAGACCACCAATATTTCTGTTTCAGAATCACGACGCAGATCGGCGGTCTACAATCCATCGCGGCTTTATATCATGACCAAGTAAGTACGAGGCACACGAATCCTACTTCCAACTAATACTCGTATTATAAATGCGAAAGTTTGGGAGTGTGGATGTATGTTTGTTACTCTTTCACGCAAAAACTACTTAACGGATTTGGATGAAATTTGGAACACAGATAGTTTATAACCTAGATTAACACATAGAATACTTTACTTAATTCTACGCGGGTGAAGTCGCGGGCAGAAACTAGTATTCATATATTTTGTCAATGGGTATTATTCTTGTACCAGCTGCGCCTGCGAATCGTTTTATTTATTTATTTAAGCTTTTCTTTTACACAAACTTACTTATCTAAGGTTACACTTATTATTATATTTATATTTCATCCCACTGCTGCGCGAAGGCCTCCCCCTGCCTCTTCCACTCTTTCTTGTTATAGGCGGTGCGGGTCCACAGTGCTCCTTCATAAGCCTCAATCTCGTCTCTCCATCTTGTCTGTGGTCTTCCTTTTTTGTCTCATGGAAACCAGTTGGTTATTATATTGTTCCACTTCTCATTACTGTCCCTTGCAATATGTCCCGCCCAATTCCATTTCCCTGTTTTTGCTATATTCATTATATCTTTTAATTTACTTCTTTGTCTTAGTTCTTTCTTCGTTGTTTTATCTATTATTCTTGATTTCAGTAGGTTCCTCTCCATGTTTCTCTGTGTGACTTTGAGTTTCTTAACTTGGTTTTTGTTAAGTGCCCATGTTTGGCATCCGTATGTGAGTGCTGGAACAATGCAGCTATTGAATGTTTTAGATTTGAAACTATTGGGTATATCCTTGTTTTTTAAAATGTGTTTTAGGGCCTGGGCCCTAAAAATTTGCAAGATATGTCAAGATATATCTTGCCAATTTTTATGTGCTACTGTTTGACCAAGGTATATAAATATTTTTCGACTACTTCTAATGTATTGTTTCCTGTGGGATTTCTAACTGTTCATTACTGTTTGTTATAAGTTTTGTTTAGACATGTTTATTGATAAGCGCACTTTTTCGCTTTCTTGTTGTTGATCTTGTATCATTATTTTTAATTCATGCGGCGTTTTCGAGAAAAGTACGATGTCATCTGCGAATCTTAAGTTTGTTAAATTTTGATCATTTATGTTAGTTCCTAGATTTTCCCATTTATCTTTAAGTTTTAGAAAAATATTCTGTAGTACTGAATTAAAAAGTTCAGGGGACATGGAACCTCCCTGTTTTACGCCTCTTCCAATTTTGAATTCTGTTCCCTTTGTTTCAAGTTTAACTACTGCTTTACTATTCTTGTATATATTTTTTCATTACTCATACCCTGAAAGTAGGTCTGAAGTTGCCTGAGGAGCGGGTTGAAAGTAATACTTTTCCGGCCCGGGAGAATTGCTTTCAACTGACAGCTGTCAAATTATAAATAAAAAACTAGATCCATTTTCACATTTCTATGGAACCATGTTCAAACTTTTTCTACAGTCACTCAATTACAGCACGATGTAAAATTGAAATAACATAAAGTTAAGTATTAATTAAAGAATAATATATTTTTAAATGACTTAATTATAATTTAGTTTCAACAATTTCTTTAAAATAACATAGATTTGGGCAAAATATTTAAAGATGAAAATGAAAAATAATGGCTAAATAATGAAGTTGGCCGGCCAACGAAAAAAAAAACAACATAGGCGCCAATCCGATCTTTTTTTTTTATTTGTAGAGTATTGTTCATACTTCCTTGTATTATTTCTTTAGCCAATTCTGTTTTTATTTTTACTTTCCTTGTATTCGTAATGAAAAGCACAGTGTATACCTCGGGTGAAAGACTTATTTTGTCCCTCGAACTATTAGCGCCCTCGCTACGCTCGGGCGCCAACCCCGTCTCGGGACTAAATAAGTCACTTTCACCACTCGTGTAACAATGTACTATTAATTATTCTTATGTATTTCGCGCATCGTTACAGTGAGTTTAATAGACGTCCAAACACAAATGAAAAGAAATACCTTTGTTCAATGCACAGAAACAGTTTAGTTACAGCTTGACATTTGGCGTTTCAGTTGCAGGATGAGGGCGTGTCTCGTGCTGTGCGTGGCGGCGGCGCTCGTCGGCGCTGCGCGCGCCGAGTGTGACGCCTGCCTAGAGGGTAGCTGCTACCGGAAGCACAGCTTGCTCGAGTCAGAGAAATTTGGATTATTTGTAGACATTGACAGGAGCAGGAACATATTGTATAGTAGCAACGGATTTACATTAAAACAGTGTCAACTAGACACTAGTATGTGTTACACCACAACACTTCACAATGGGAGCGTATATTGGTTGACTATGGACCAGCGCACTGGTGATTATTACGGTATACTATTGGATGGTTATTATAGTCTTTACAAATTGGATCTTGTTAATAAAGATAAGACATTACTGGTTCATGAAGTGTTTCGCATACAATTCAAAGATAAACTTTATTATGTGCCTTATAACGACGGTATCTACACATTTGAGAACGGAGAGTCGCGAGTAGTTGGCGGAACAGAGGGATATGATGTCTATTATTTCATTGTTGATAAAAACGACAATATCTATTTTCAAACCGTGACTGAAATGAATATATTACGAAGGGTGAGTAAAGGAGCGGTTGACCGGACTATACATTCGGACAGCGGGAGGGTCTTGATGACAACGGAGGCGGGCGGCAATGCCGTGTTCATTAATCCGGAGTCCCACGCTGTGTATAGAGACACGGACGGCCAACTAGTGGAGTTCGGTGCCATCAACGCTGAGATATGTCATAATGATTGGTATATAAACACTTGGTTTCAAAGAGACGACAATATTATTTATCAAGATAACTCTTTGAATCTTTTCCATTTGAAGCAAGATGGAGACGTTAGTTGCACGTTTTCTATTTCGCAAAATACAGTTATTATTACTGAGACCGTTGTAAGCCCGACTACATATAATATTGAGACGACCACGAGTGTTACACCTGGCGGGGATACTGAGGACATGTCTTCTAGTACACCTGCTGCTGAGTCCACAGCCAGTACACCTGATGAGAGCGGTGCCAGCCCCTCCGGAACACCTCACCAGCGAACCAATGATACAGGACATGAACAGCAGAGCAGGTGCAGCTGTCCGTGTCCCAAGTTGCCAAATATCACGATCAAAGTGGAGTTTAACTAAACATTATGTTCATTAAACAACTAGATTAATAAAGGATGTATTTACAGAGTTTAACAAAATATAAACTTATTTTTTTTTTGTAATTAATAACCTTATGACTCACGGTTTACCTACAATATACCATTTATATGTTGTTTACGTACTGTTGTCTAATTGATTCAAATTAAATATTTTTATTTCAAATAGGCCAGATTAACTGGCACTTTTAAAAAGTCAAGAGTTAGGTGCATGTTCCAAAACTAAATCCTATGGAGAAGAACATGCAAGAAACTCCATGGATACATTTTTTCTTTGCTCTTTTAAAATTATGTTTGCGTTTACAGTAGGTAATAATTAGAGGTGTGAGGACAATGTAGGCTAATGCATAAGGCATCACAAATAATGAAGTAATAGGCCTAGAATATTTCCAGAACAGAAGAGCTGACCAGTCCTGACAAACTCGCACTGATTGACAAAGGGCTCAATGTCATCAACTTATTTCTACTGGGCAGCTATGCTATATTAATGCATCAGTGCTTACATGGTGCTCACATTTTAACATTTTGTCATTATTGTTACAATATTGTTTTGATGTTCATAATTTGATGAGGTACCTACTTTTAATTTATACAATTCGAGTATACCACAATTAAAAATGATTTGATTTGGAATAACATTTGCTAGATATAAATTGTGTGTGTCGCCTTATTGTGTGTGTTACTTAAACGTCGTACCTTACACAACTTTCAGAGCATCTTCAGTCGTAAATAGGTAACATGATGTATTAGGAAAACATTAGCAGCAGCTGTACATAATGGCTATCCCAAATGAAACCTCAACAAAACGCCACGGCCGCCATTTTCTTGTCTTGGTATTGAGGACTGACGCAAGAAATTTACTTTAGGTTTTCTATTATTTTCCTATACCTAGTTTTTATGTAACAGGTAATTCACATAAGTTTTTTTTTACATACAGCTAGTGATTTAAGATAAACAACTATGTCTCAAAGAGAGCAGTTGCTACCAGAAGCACAGCTTGCTCGAATGAGAGGAATTTGGATCGTTTGTAGACATTGACGTGAACAGGAACATAGTGTATGGTTACATCGGATCTACATTTAAACAGTGTCAACTAGACACCGGTATGTGCAACACCACGACACTCGACAATTGGGTCTTAAATTGGTTGACTGTGGACCAACGCATTGGTGATTATTACGGTATATTAATCGAAAATCTTCATAGTCTTTACAAATTGGATCTTATTAAAAAATATAAGACATTACTGGTTCGTGATGGGGTGTTTCGCGTACTATTCAAAGATAAACTTTACTATGCGCCTTTTGGCGTCGGTATATTCACCTTTGAGGACGGAGAGTCACGAGTACTTGCCGGGACCGAGGGATATAAAGTCGATAACTTTATTGTTGATAAAATCGACAACATTTATTTTAAAGCCGTATCTGAAAATTATATAATACGAAGAGTGAGTAAAGGAGCGGTTGACCGGACTATACATTCGGACAGCAGGAGGCTCTTGATGACAACGGACGCGGACGGCAATGCCGTGTTCATTAATCCGGAGTCCCACGCTGTGTATAGAGACACAGACGGCCAACTAGTGGAGTTCGGTGCCATCAACCATAAGTTATATTATTATTATAGTCCACCCTTGTTTGACAGAGACAACGATATTATTTATTATAATAACTCTTTGAATCTTTTCCATTTGAAGCGAGATGGAGAGATTAGTTGCAAGTATTCTATTTCGCAAAATACATTTATTATTACCGAGACCGTTGTAAGCACGACTACATACAAAATTGAGACGACCACGAGTGTTACACCTGGCGGGGATACTGAGGACATGTCTTCCAGTACACCTGCTCCTGACGTCACAACGAGACGTGCCCCCGCTGGAAATACTGAGGACTATGACGACATGTTTCATAGTACACCTGCTGCTGGGACCACAGCCAGTACACCTGGTGAGAGCGGTGCCAGCCCCTCCGGAACACCTCACCAGCGAGCCACTGATACAAGGCATGAATAGCAAAGAAGATGCAGCTTTCCGTGTTCCAAGTTGCCAAATATCACGATTAACAAAGGAGAGTTTAAATAAACATTATGTTAATTAAACAAGTAGATTAACAAAGTATGTATTTAGCGAGTTTATCAAAATCTAAACATTAAACGTTTTTGCAATTAGTAACCTTATCACTGACTGTTTACCTTTAATATACTATTAATATGTTGTTTGAGTACCTACTTAACTGATTGTGTTTTGAATTAAATGCAGTTAACTATGCAGCTAATATTGTGTGTTACTTAAAAGTCGTACCCCTCTCCTGCCGAGGGGTAGGTTCGACCCGCTCACCTGCTCTGGGTCAACTAAAAAAACCTTGAAAACAATGATATCTGGCAATTTAGTCTAACATAAAACATAATCGGAATTATAATCATTTGAAAATTTACATAAAATGAACTAAAACTCAAAATTGTTTTTATTCACGTAAGCCAACAAAGCATTAATGAATAGTCAGAATCGACCACCGGTTCGGAATGCTCGAAAACTAAATACTAATAAATCTAAAAATCACCGTCATTTTTATAAATACATATTTTGAATCCTACTAAAAGATATTAAATTAAGTTACAAAGTGGGATAAATGTGTGGTACTATTTCAAATATGTAGAATCAGACTTAAAACTATTTTGAGACATGTGCAGTCAACTTTTATATAATTTGTTGTAATGCTTGTAGCAATATATTTTTTCCATTCTTAACTGCTTTACAATCAGAGACGGTTTCAGATCCCTGTTTATATATTGTCGACTTCTATCTACTCTGGACCTGCAACGATAACATTCGAAATAAACAGCTTCTTCTTTAATAGTTTGTAAGAACGTCGTTTATTGTTCCAAGACGTTGTCCTTCGCAATTACATAAATATATTGAAAAAGACGCTTTGTCCAGCCAAGTGGATACTAAATAAAGATTAAATGTTGTAACATTTTCAGTATTGGGGGCTCCTTCCTTCCATTATTGCTAACCAACCATCTTCTACGATAACAATTGGCTGATTACTTAGCCACGTGGTCTTTTTCATCTTTAGTTTTAATCCCAATATCGCAACTTCTCTTCGATAAAGCTTGCTTAAAGTGAAAACTACATCCTTTGGTTATAGCATTGACAAATGTATTAAGCAGAGCATTAACAACTGCTATTTCAAAGTCAACAATAACTGTATGAGGGTTCCATCCAGTACTTGTTGTTTTATTAAGGTCAGCATAACTTCGTATGTGTGTTGCAATTTGTTGGCTAGAAGAATGAACACATCGTGGTACGTTGTTAAAGTTAACAATTAAGTCACTTTTTGAAAAAAAATCAGCCATAGGTTAGTTTATTGTTTTAAGTTGTTTATCACAACTCTAACTAGCTCTGCAAGGAAGGGTTAGAGGTGCGAAACTGCATTCCTTGAACAATTCTTGAACTCCCGTAATTCGGTGCCCGGTCACGGCTGCGTTTATTTTTCTATTAGTATTTTTGTTTAGATTGAATTCAATAAGTAATCTACAGGTATGGAAATAGTCTCAAATAAGAAATGATTTATTTGGATAAGGATTAATACTAAAGTATAGATATCATGGTCCGACAAGGTCCGAAGGGAACAAAATAATAAGTAGTTTTGAATAGTAAAAAATCCTTGGAGTAACATGGGAATACTTATCTTTTTAGAACAAAAGAATTGAGGACTTTGGAATAACCCCGCAGGAAGAATGCGCGAAGAATTAGTTGTTGATACAATATTATGTATAACTCAATTTGCACTTTACGCCGTGTACATAGAGTCTAAAATCAAAATGTGTATCTGGGTCGGTTTTGTAGATAAGGCCTAATAAATATCCCTGGGCACGGCGCTCAGCTCCAGTTAATAGTGCTTCAGTCACAAGGTGAGTTCCAGTATCTCATACATTCTCGTGTTGCTCTTCAAGTGATGTGGGTCTTGTTTGCGAGCAAAAACTGTAAATAATTACTGTTCTGTTACAGTCAGCGCGAGTGCGACACAGAGAGCGTTTCCCAAATTTCTCTATAATACTTGCTTTGAATATACTCTCGTAGCAATTATATTTTAAAATAGCCTATTCCCTTGGCTCTGCGGTACTTCGATAAACCTAAGTTACTCCCCATATCAGCAGCTATCTGCCAGTGAAAGTCTCATCAAAATAGGTTCAGTTGTTTCGAAGATAAGCCGAGATATCGTATGTACCTTCATATTATGCATTTTCTATAAAGCTATTATTTTGATAATACTAACAGACTCTTCAGTTTTATTTATTTGTATAGATGCATGGATTCATATAATGTGACTGACGACCACCAATATTTCTGTTTCAGAATCGCGACACAGAGCAGCGGTCTACAATCCGTCGCGGCTTCACGCAGAGCAGCGGTCTACAATCCGTCGCGGCTTCACACAGAGCAGCGGTCTACAATCCGTCGCGGCTTCACACAGAGCAGCGGTCTACAATCCGTCGCGGCTTCACACAGAGCAGCGGTCTACAATCCGTCGCGGCTTCACACAGAGCAGCGGTCTACAATCCGTCGCGGCTTCACACAGAGCAGCGGTCTATAATCCGTCGCGGCTTCACACAGAGCAGCGGTCTTCAATCCGTCGCGGCTTCACACAGAGCAGCGGTCTACAATCCGTCGCGGCTTCGTATCATGACCAAGTAAGTACGAGGCACAAGAATATTTATAAATATAAAAATAATACAAAAATATTCATAATAATACCTATTGACAAATTATTTTTTAATTTATCAGTAGGAATTATTATGCCCGCGAATCGTTACAGTTAGATACATTGAAGTAGAAAGAAATGAAAAAAAAAATAACAGTGCCATCTAGGGTCGCCCGAAAGAAGCGAAGTTTTATAGTAGACATTTTTTTAATTATTTTTTATTAATCAGTTTTAGTTAAAATACTATTGTAAAAGTTCACCTTAAATATCCTAGAGGGCGCTGTTTTAAAATCACCATTTATTAAAATAAAATACGTTCATACTTTTTCCACTAGATGGCAGAACTGGTAGCTACATATTCGTAATAATTTAACAAAAATCTATTATTTTAGCCAGTTTTTATATTTTTCATACTTTATAACAAAACATTAACGATATTTAGGTTAAGTTGCGAAATTACATAAAAAACGGTTTTTTTTATGAAAACATGTTAGCATGGCCCCTGCGCATGAATGACACGCAAAATCGTGAAGAAAAAAATAAATTACTAAAAAATAAAAATGTTGAGGATAGGTGTCTTAGCAAATAAGCAAAATTAGGTAAACTTCGGTTTTATCAATCTAAAATTATAGTAAATTTAAACTTTGACAGCCTGTCCTGTAAAGTTGACTTTTTGCATTTTGGCCCATATACATAGGACCCATCGAAACCTAGTCTAACAATAAATCAAGTTTTACTACATTTATCTATGTAAAATACTTTTGTTTGTCTTTTCAAAATATTTTTTAATTCAACAATATATTTTAATACAAACAAGAAAAAGTTAAAATACAATAGAACAAATTTAAAAATCCATTTTACAAAACCATCAGTTGAGCGTTTACCGTTACTATAAAAAGTGATGGTAGGTGAATTACGGTAATGACGCTTCCGATTAGGACGTTTTGGGATATTTTGATTAAGGATGACGTTTATATTTATCAACCAAGACATAAATATAATATTGGTAAAAGTAGGTCTACGTTTAGAGAGCTTAGGTCTAAAACCAATACTACAGAGGTGGAATTAAAACATAAAACCATTAACTTACTTAAGATTTTGCGATCACCGTGAAGACCAAAACCTCGTACCAAACGTGATTTTCGAGTCGAATATCGAAAATATTTCGTTAGCTAAAGTGCGGGGCTTTCCTGCTTAAGATCTCTGGGTCGACTGAACAATGCGGAAGCATGCAGCGTGAGGGGTATGCGAGTAGGGTTTACGCTTTAAGAAATATTTGCATTACCAACTCTGCTTACGGTGATGACCTGATTTCGGTGACAAAGAAAATTATATTTTTAAAATTAAATGATTTGTCTTGTATGTGTAAATATGTAAGTAATTAGTCCTAATAATGTGTGTAATACAATAAATAAATTAGATGTACATCAGACCACGACATTTATGAAACTTCAAAGGATTTTCTTTGGTACAAATCTTAAAGACACCGATAGTAGTAATATTTTAGTATAAACATTGTAAATATTTTTACTGTTTTTTAAATTATGTGCTTGTAATTTAGTGCACAGCTATCTTAATGTATGACATGAATCTCCCAAAATATAAGTACCTTTTGCATACCGGGCATGCCTTTGGCGCGCAATCAGAGAAATAGCCACCCAGTTGTTTCTACATTGGATTCAGAGACGTCCAAAAATCGTGGCACTTATATTAAAAACATGTTCAATGCACCAAATCAGCTCAGTTACAGCTTGACGTGGTTGCGTTACAGTTGCAGGATGAGGGCGTGTCTCGTGCTGTGCGTGGCGGCGGCGCTCGTCGGTGCTGCGCGCGCCGAATGTGA
Organism: Notodonta dromedarius; assembly: GCA_905147325.1. Taxonomy (NCBI): domain Eukaryota; kingdom Metazoa; phylum Arthropoda; class Insecta; order Lepidoptera; family Notodontidae; genus Notodonta; species Notodonta dromedarius. The sequence goes on from LR990187.1 coordinate 3,548,753, forward strand.
CGCCTGCCTAGAGGGTAGCTGTTACAGAAAGCACAGTTTTTTCGAGTCAGAGGAATATTATTGGGATTTAGAAATTGACAGGAACAGGAACATATTGTATAGTAGCTTCAACTCTACATTAAAGCAGTGTCAACTAGACACTGGTCTGTGCAACACCACAACACTCGACGAATGGATCATGTATTGTTTGACTGTGGACCAGCGTACTGGTGATTATTACGGTTTACTACTATACAATGACGATTTAAGTCTTTACAAATTGGATTTTGTTAATAAACATAAGACATCACTGGTTCGTCGAGTGTATCGCGTACAATTTAAAGATAAACTTTACTATGCGCCTCATGGCTACGGCATCTTCACGTTTGAGGACGGAGAGTCACGAGTAGTTGGCGGATCAGAGGGATATGATGTCGATTATTTCATTGTCGATAAAAATGATAATATTTATTTTCAAACCACGACTGAAAATAATATAATACGAAGGGTGAGTAAAGGAGCGGTTGACCGGACTATACATTCGGACAGCGGGAGGGTCTGGATGACAACGGACGCGGACGACAATGCCGTGTTCATTAATCCGAAGTCCCACGCTGTGTATAGAGACACAGACGGCCAACTTGTGGAGTTCGGTGCCATCAACGCTGAGATATATCATGATTCGTGGTATAAACCACTTTTGTTTGACAGAGACAACGATATTATTTATCATGAAGCCCGTTATCATCTTACCCGTTTGAAGCGAGATGGAGACGTTAGTTGCACGTATTCTATTTGGCAAAATACAGTTATTATTACTGAGACCGTTGTAAGCACGACTACATATAAAATTGAGACGACCACGAGTGTTACACCTGGCGAGGATACTGAGGATAATGATGACAAGTCTCGTAGTACCCCCGCTGGACATACTGATGACTAGGACGACATGTCTTCCAGTACACCTGCTGCTGAGTCCACAGCCAGTACACCTGATGAGCGTGGTGCCAGCCCCTCCGGAACACCCCACCAGCGAGCCAATGATACAGGACATGAACAGCAGAGCAGGTGCAGCTGTTCGTGTCCTAAGTTGCCAAACATCACGATCAAAGTGGAGTTTAATTAAACTTATGCTAATTAAACAAGTACATTATTAAAGCACGTATTTAGATATTTTATCGAAATAAAGACATTTTTTTGTAATTAATAACATTATCACTCACTGTTTACCTATAATACACCATTTATATGTAGTTTAAGTACCTACTCAATTGATTGTGTTTTGAATTAAATGTTGTTAACTATGCACCTAACTGTGTGTGTTACTTAAACGTCGTTCCTTACACAGCTTTCAGGGCATCTTTAATGCAAAGGTATGTCCTGCTTGTATAAGTACCTGTCTGATTACCTTCACATGGTATACTGGTAGCACGATATTGGACTCGGGATTTTACATATGTCTATTCATTTGGATTTATAATGTAAAGTCCTCCAACGACCCCTGTTGACAGACTTTTTTTAGGTATTCATTAAATTAAATTTAGTGTCAATTACACTCTGAACGGTGCAACTCCACTTCTATATCGCGCCACCGACACGTAGAGTGGTACGCATGTAGAGTGGACCGGGGTACTGGCGATGTAAACGCTGAAATGTATGAGCATAGGGGCTGTAGTCTCTACAAATTTGATCTTGTTAAAAACGAAAAGATATGATTGGTCCGAGGTGGAGTCGAGAATGTCACATTCAAGGGTACACTTTATTATTCGGTTTCTGGCAACGGTATCTACACGTTAGAAGACGGAGAGTCAATATACCGTTAATATGCTATTAATATTATATTTTTAATTACTTACTTCATTGATTGTGTTTCGAATTAAATGATGTTAACTATGCACCTATTTTTGTGTGTTACTTAAACGTCATACCCCTCTCCCGCCGAGGGGGCAGGTTCGATCTATTTTTGTGAGCTTGAGGAAAATCGCGAGGATTGCCGCACAGCTGCTCTGGGCCAACTTCCTCATAAAAATACAATGTTATATAAATGATAACCAGATGCTCAGAAAGGACAGAGTTATTTTTATATGACTATGATGTTAAGCAGTTCCCATAGCCTATAGATGCTTGCAATACCGAAGGCATTGCTCGTACGTTGCCGGCCTAAAGGGGAGTAGGACAGAGGGGAGGAAGAGATGGGGGTCGGCTTCAGGCTTTATCACTCATTGTACAACACGCAGCTGTAACAGTCACTGTGCGCCGCTCTCCTGTGAGAGGGTGGTGCTACCCCAGCCCCGCCAGCCCGTATATGAGCTGCACTCAGTTGGCTACTACCTACAAATGATAGACACGGACATACTCTACTTATTATTGTGTATTTGTCCTAATAATAACTCTCCCTCCATTACCTATCACAGTACTCGCTGTTAACATTGTTTTATCAGTCCATATTTCTTATTGTGTTGTAATCATTAATTAATACCCAGCTTTCTTTTAATACGTGGAGGTACTCCCCACTACACAACTAGTGGGACTGCCGGGAACCGAGAGTTAGGTCAGAATCATTCATTTCGCGGCAGGAAGTCTCGCGATGCCCGCACATTACCAAGATACTAGGCATTGGAATTGGTGTGGATGATCCCTCCCAGCATCGATAGGGATATTGGCGAATACTGTATTGAGACCTAAATGCATCCGTGAAGCAGTGCACCCTGTCTGCTGATGCAGGTGATGAACAGCGGAGCAGGTGCAGCTGTCCGTGTCGCAAGTTGCCAAATAACACGATCAAACCGGAGTTTAATTAGACATTAAGTTTATTAAACAAGTAGATTAATAAAGTATGTGTTTAGAGAGTTTAACAACATATAAACATTAAGCTATTGTGTGTTTAAGAACCTTATAACTCACTGTTTACCGTTAATATACTATTAATAAATGTTGTTTAAATACCTCCTTAATTGATTCTGTTAAGAATTGAATGTTATTAACTAACTACCTAAATGTTATGTGTTCCTTCAAACTCGTAACCCCCCCCCCCTCCTGCAGGGGGGGCAGGTTCGATCCATTTGTTTGAAATTAAAGAACTCGCCAGTAATGAATTTCGTGTCATGATGTTGCAGACTGTTTAATACCTAGAACCTGTGAGCAGGACATAATCGTGCTGTCTCGCTGCTTACCTGAAACAAAAACAGAACACACGTTAGTATTCCATACGCGAAATTCATTACTAATAAATTTATATTGTATAAATCATACAATTTTCTAGCAATCAATAAGAAAGGATCTTCAAAATGCAGCCTCTAATAGGGTAAAGTAGGGGATATCCATTTGAAACTTGGAAGTACATATATAATAATACTAGCTGAGCCCGCGACTTCGTCCGCGTGGAATTTAACTTAACAAAAAAGCCCGCACCCGCGTTCTGAGCCCGCGCGACAGGACTCCTTTTTTTAAATTTTGTTTTTCTAAAATAAAATTAGCCTAAGTTACTGCTTATAACATCAGCTATCTACCAGGGAAAGTCCCGTCAAAATCGGTCCACCCGTTTCGGAGATACTCTTTGATTTCATGTGTTTTTATTTTTTTACGCGGAACCCTAATTGTTTTTCCAAAATTAAAGTAGCCTAAGTTACTCCTTTTGTCATCAGCTATCTGCCAGTGAAAGTCCCGTCAAAATCGGTCCAGCCGTTTCGGAGATTACCCGGAACAAACACACAGACAGACAGACAGACAGACAAAAAAAAATTAAATCGCGTTTTTGCTATAGGTGTCGTATGTACTTTGATATGCACTTAGTGAAAAGGTGTTATTTTGATATTACAAACAGACACTCCAATTTTATTTATTTGTATAGATTGAGATGACCACGAGCAATAGACCCTGCTCCAGAGTCCTGAGTTTTGACAGATCTTCCATAGGAAAATTGACATCTGACGTATACGTCGGTTTCGACTTGGTTTCGACGTATTGCGAGTCGATCGAGATGCCAGCGCTTAACAGAGTACTACTACACTTAGCCACGTGGTATTATTCTTCTTTGGTTTTAATCCCAATATCGCGACTTTTCACATGAAAATAACATCCTTTGGTCATATCATTGACAAATGTATTGCGCAGAGTATTAACGACTGCTATTTCAAAGTCAACAATAACTGTACGAGGGTTCCATCCAGGCACGTGTTGTTTTATTAAGTTCAGCATAACTTCGTATGTGTGTTGCAATTAGTTCGCTAGAAGAACTAATACATCGGGGTATGTTGATAAAGTTGATATAGTTAACTTGAGTCACTTTTAGAAAAAAACAAACTATGGGTTCGTTTATTGTTTATCACAACTCTAACTAGCACTGCAAGGAAGGGTTAGAGGTGCGAAACTGCATTCCTTGACAACTGCAACTGAAATTAGTGATGTAAATCGTTCAACGAAATATAATTACGGATATAGTTGACATCTGAGAAATTTCAAGTGTTTTTTATATATGTATTTACCACCATGGGGATGCACAATTATTACATAACTAGCTGAGCCCGCGACTTCGTCCGCGTGGATTTTAACTTAACAAAAACGCCCGCTCCCGCGTTCTTTGCCCGCGCGACAGACCCATTTTTTATATTTCTAAAATAAATGTAGCCTTAGTTAGTGCTTATAACATCAGCTATCTACCAGTGAAAGTCCCGTCAAAATCGGTCCAGCCGTTTCGGAGATTACCCGGAACAAACATACAGACAGATTTTTTTTTTTTTTGTAATCGCGTTTATGCTATAGGTGTCGTATGTACTTTCAGATGCATTCAGTGAAAAGGTGTAATTTTGATATTACAAACAGACACTCCAATTTTATTTATTTGTATAGATTATACAAAAAATCCTTTAACCAGAACGATATTTTTACAGAGTTTTTAAGAAATTTGGTGAATGATTGTAATGAAACATTTTATAGGTAATTATTAAGATGAAGCAGGTTAAGAATTGATAACGAATAATCAGTTGGTACTCCACTTGAGAACAATTACTGATATATATGGAGCAGAAAGGGAACAAAATATTAAGTATTTTTAAATAATACAACTTCCTTGGTATATCTTAGGAATTATTATGTTTTTAGAACAAAAGAATTAAGTACTTTGGGAATAAGCCCGCATGAAGAATGCGCGATGAATCAGCTAATGATGCATTATTATGTATAACTCAATTTGCACTTTACGCCGTGTGCATAGAGTCTAAAAGCGAAATGTATATCTGGGTCGGTTTTGTGGATAAGGCACTATATAAATATCCCTGGGCAACGGCGCTCTGCTCCAGTCAATAGTGCTTCAGTCACAAGGTGAGTTCCAGTATCTCATAATTTCTCGTGTTGCTCTTCAGGTGATGTGGGTCTTGTTGGCGAGCATAAACTGTAAATACTTAGTTACTGGGCTGTCATTGCCACTGTCAGCACAAGTGCGGCAGAGAGAGCGTTACCCGACTTTATCTGTAATACTTGCTTTGAACAAACTCTAGTAGTAAATATATTTTAAAATAGTCGTTTCCCTCGGATCCGCTTGCGCGGTACTTCGATAAAATTAAAGTAGCCTAAAGAAGTCTTCATTATCTATCTACCAGTGGAAGTCCCGTCAAAATTGTTTAAGTTGTTTCGAAGATTAGCCGGAACAATTAGATAGTTTTTTTTGCTGTTTAAGATGCATTTTCTATAAAGCAATTTTTTTTATATAACAAACAGACATTTCAGTTTTATTTATTTGTAAAGATTGACATATCTAATTATCTATACAAATAAATAAAATTGGAGTGTCTGTTTGTAATATCAAAATAACACGTTTTCACTAAATGCATATGAAAGTACATACGACAAATATAAGAAAAACGCGATTTAAAAAAATTTTGTCTGTCTGTCTGTCTGTCTGTCTGTCTGTGTGTTTGTTCCTGGACTTTCACTGGCAGATAGCTGATGTTTTAAGGAGTAACTTAGGCTACTTTAATTTTAGAAAAACAATTAGGGTTCCGCGTAAAAAAAATATAAGCACATGAAATCAAAGAGTATCTCGGAAACGGCTGGACCGATTTTGACGGGACTTTCACTGGTAGATAGCTGTTGTTATAAGCAGTAACTTATGCTACTTTTATTTTAGAAAAACTGAATTAAAAAAATGGGTCCTGTCGCGCGGGCTCAGAACGCGGGAGCGGGCTTTTTTGTTGAGTTAAATTCCACGCGGACGAAGTCGCGGGCTCAGCTAGTATCTTATATATTTCAATGAAGACCACCAATATTTCTGTTTCAGAATCGCGACGCAGATCGTCGGTTTACAATCCATCGCGGCTTAATATCGTTACCAAGTAGGTACGAGCCACACGAATATTTATATATTTTGTCAATGGGTATTATTATTGTACCAGCTGTGCACGCGCATCGTTATAGTGACATTAATAGACGTCCAACCACAAATGACAAAGATACTTTTGTTCAATGCACAGAAATAGCTCAGTTACAGCTTGACATTTTGTGTTTCAGTTGCAGGATGAGGGCGTGTCTCGTGCTGTGCGTGGCGGCGGCGCTCGTCGGCGCTGCGCGCTCTGAGTGTGACGCCTGTCTAGAGGGGAGCTGCTACAGAAAGCACAGCTTGCTCGAGTCAGAGGAATTTGGATCGGTTGTAAACATTGACAGGAGCAGGAACATATTGTATAGCAGCAACGGGACTACATTAAAACAGTGTCAACTAGACACTGGACTGTGCAACACCACAACACTCGACATTAGGGACATATATTGGTTGACTGTGGACCAGCGCACTGGTGATTATTACGGTATACTAAAAATCGATGGTTATTATAGTCTTTACAAATTGGATCTAGTTAATATAGATGAGAGATTACTGGTTCGCGATGGAGTGTTTCGCATATTTTTCAAAGATAAACTTTACTATACACATTATCGCGACGGTATCTTCACCTTTGAGGATGGAGAGAAACGAGTAGTTGCCGGGACGGAGCATTATAAGTTATATAACTTTATTGTTGATAAGAATGACAATATTTATTTTAATATGCCGACTAACGAGAATATAATACGAAGGGTGAGTAAAGGAGCGGTTGACCGGACTATACATTTGGACAACAGCAGTGTCTTGTTGACAACGGACGCGGACGGCAATGCAGTGTTCTTTAATCGGGCGTCCCACGCTGTGTATAGAGACACAGACGGTCAACTAGCGGAGATCGGTGCGATTCATGATCAAATAGATTGGTTTAACCCACCTTTGTTTGATAGATACAACAATGTAATTTACAACAATAATTCGAAGAATTATTTTCATTTGAAGCGAGATGATATAATTAATTGCACGTATTCTATTTCGCAAAATGCAGTTATTATTACTGAGGTAATTGTAAGCACGCCTACATATAATATTGAGATGACCACGAGTGCTAAACCTGCTGGAGATACTGAGGACTATGGCGACATGTCTTCCAGTACAGCTGCTGTTGAGTCCACAGCCAGTACTGATGAGAGCGGTGCCAGCCCCTCCGCAACATCTCACCAGCGAGCCAATTATACAGGACATGAACAGCAGAGCAGGTGCAGCTGTCCGTGTCCCAAGTAGCCAAATATCACTATCAAAGTGGAGTTTAATTAAACATTAAGTTTAAGTAAAAACAAGTAGATTAATTAAGTAATAATTTAGGGAGTTTATCAAAAAATATAAACATCTAACTTTTTTGTAATTAAGAGCCTTATCATTCAGTGTTTACCGTTAATATGCTATAAATATTATATTGTTTAAGTACCTAATTCATTGATTGTGTTTTGAATTACATGCTATTAACTATGCACCTAATTTACATCATTTATATAATTACTAGCTGTCCCGGCAAACTTTGTTTCGCCATTGAGGTTATAAATGTGCTGATTTAAAAAATGATTAATTAAATATTCATTTTAAAATACAAATATAAAGATTATTTATTGGCCATCTAATGTATTCAAATAAAACTATTATACAGATTTTATCTCGTTTATTTCCTTTTTTATTTTCCCGAAGTTTCGGTGGCTTTACAGCAGCCATGGTCACGGGGGACCGAGGTGTTAGACTTCCTGATGTCAAAGTTATTAACTTGGTACCCTCATATTTAGTTGTTGGTTGCGGTCCTATCCACGCAGAAATTGCTCACAGTGTCTGACAACTATTTGCTTGACATGATGTATTTCGTCAGCCAGGTGTTGCTGATCTCAGATCCCTTGTGCTCTCTGAAACAAAGATATACCCACTGTAGCTAACTGTGTTGGATGGTGGTTAGATTTACCGTTTATGTATATTCAGCATATTCCTCTGGCATGTTGTTCTCCTCTAGCTTCTTTGATACTATACTACTAGTCTGCTACAGGTAGACAGGTAAACAAAGACTGAACATCAAAACTGACCATGGTTTAATTGTTAGCATGATGTATATGTTTAATCTCACTTACAAAATGTTATAAATCCTTTGTATGTGCTCTTGTGTGTCCTCTTAGTAGTGAGAGCACCTTCGCTACGTGCTGGGCCAGACTGTATGTTGGTTTGTCAATCTGGCTTACAATGGGACGCAGCGGGTCCTCGGGTTTGTGTATTTTAGGTAACAATATCTTTGCCATGTATTTTGGTGCTTCGTTTGCACTCTTCATTGAAGCACCTTGTGATAGACTACATTTTTCGTTTTATTATCTGGCGCAAGAACAAATAACGCTGATGGTCTTCCGACCCGTGAACATGCCACAATCAGTACTTGATAAATTTCTTCTTGTGCGTCGTTAGTTACCTACTTCTTGATCTCTGAGGTTTGCTCGACGATTCCTCATTGCCAACCGAGCCGTTTCACGGGCTACCTCTCTTTGCTCTTGTGATTGAGGAGCACGAATTCGAGCCATACTACCGCGGCGCTCTTCACTTCCAATTTCTTGTTCTTCAGTTCTTTCATTCGCAATGTTTCGAATCCTAGTTGCATTACGGCTTTGTCGCGAAAGATCAGATTGTCTTGGACGCGGCATCGTATTGCTAATGATAATATCCGCACAATAAGCTAATAGAAATTCGAAACTGACAGATCAACTGTCAACTTCAAAATTTCAAATTATCAAATATTCAACCATATTTAACTATAGACGACATTTTAGCTGTTGGTTCTCTTTTTTTATACTATTTGTAAATAATCAATGGCTAGACTTTTTTTTCATTCATGTTTTTTTTTGCTGTCATTTGCATTAATAACACGTTTTCACGTTTTATGTCAAGTTCCACTGGAAAGGGATAAAAAGTATCCTATAACCTTCTCCTGGTTCTAAGCTACCGCCCCACCAATTTTCAGCCAAATCCGTTCAGCCGTTCTCGAGTTATAAATAGTGTAACTAACACGACTTTCTTTTATATATATAGATATCCTTTGGTTAAATCCCCTCGTGTTGAGGGGAGGCCCGTGCCTAGGAGTGGGACGTCAAAAGGGCTAAATTATTATTATTATTATTGGTTAAAGCATTGACAAATGTATTGCGCAGAGCATTAACGACTGCTATTTCAGAGTCAATAATAACTGTATGAGGGTTCCATCCAGCCACGTGTTGTTTTATTAAGTTCGGCATAATTTCGAATGTGTGTTGCAATTTGTTGGCTAGAAGAATGAATACAACGGGGTATGTTGATAAGCTAACAATATAAGTCACTTTTAGAAAAAATAACAGCTATAAGTTCGAAACTGCATTCCTTGAACGATTTACATCACTAATTTCAGTTGCAGTTGGTAACTGAAATTAGTGGGAATCGTTTAACGAAATATAATTACGGATATATTTGATATCTGAGACATTTAATGATTGTTTTACATATTTACCGTCAGGGGATGCACAATTATTATACTTCGAGCCTCGTCCTCAAGATTAGCAACCATTAGTATTACAGAACACATTGTAGTAACGCCTTGTGACTACCATTTCCAGCGTTTAGAATTTTTGATATTCTTTTCCTACCCACATTTTTTGTGGTTCTACATTGCTCTTAATTATATATTTATGAAAAATGCCTTTATTCAGAACAATATTGTTACAGTGTATGAGAAATGTTATGAATGATTGTACTATTTATAGGTAACTGGTTAGATGGAGCGGACTATGAATTGATAACGAATAATTAGTGGAGTACATTGAAAACAATTGCTGATCTGAGCAGAATGGGAACAAAATAATAAGTATGTAGTTTTAAATAATACAAATTCCTTGGAGTTACCTGGAAATGCTTATCTTTTTAGAACAAAAGAATGGTGTACTTTGGGAATAATCCCTCACGAAGAATGCGTGCTTAATCAGCTGAAGATGCAATATTATGTATAACTCAATTTGCACTTTACACCCTGTGCAGAGAGTCCAAAAGAGAAAAGTGTATCTGGGTCAGTTTTGTAGATAAGGCCTATATAAATATCTCTGAGCAACGGCGCTCTGCTCCAGTTAATAGTGCGTCAGTCACAAGGTGAGTTCCAGTACTCTCTCAAACATTCTCGTGTTGCTCTTCTACTGATGTGTGTCTTGTTTGCGAGCAAAAACTGTAAATAGTTACTGGGCTGTCATTGCCACAGTCAACATGAGTGCGACAGAGAGAGCGTTACCCGAAGTTCTCTGTAATATTGAAATATAACTATTTTACGAATTCTATCGCGTTTATTTACTTTTTTATGTTTCCTTACTTATTGTTACTTTTTTATGTTCTCTGTAATACTTGCTTTGAATAAACTCTAGTAGTAAATATATTCCCTCGGCTCCGCTCGCGCGGTACTTCGATAAAATTTAAGTAGCCTAAATTACTCTTCATATCTGACTGTAAAAGTCCCATCAAAATTGGTTAAGTAGTTTCGAAAATTAGGCGGAAGAAATGGACCGAGTTCAATTTTTTATTTACCGTATATTAATTATGCATTTTATGTAAAACTAATATTTTGATATTACAAACAGACCCTTCACTTTTATTAATTGGTATAGATGGATAGATTCATATAATTTGGTTATATCTTATGTATATATAATGAATATATTTGGTTATATCTTATATAATGAAGCCCACCAATATTTCTGTTTCAGAATTGCGACACAGATCAGCGGTCTACAATCTATTGCGGCTTCGTATCATGACCAAGTAAGTACGAGACATACGAATATTCATAGTTTGTCGACGAAAAAAACGAAAAAAAACTTATGCTCATCGCACAGAAACTGCTTAGTTACAGCTTGACATTTTGCGTTTCAGTTGCAGGATGAGGGAGTGTCTCGTGCTGTGCGTGGCGGCGGTGCTCGTCAGCGCTACGCGCGCCGAGTGTGTTGCCTGCCTAGAGGGGAGCTGCTACAAGAAGCACAGCTTGCTTGATTCAGAGGAATTTGGATTCTTGTTAAACATTGACAAGAGCAGGAACATAGTGTATGGTAAAATCGGATCTTCATTAAAACAGTGTCAACTAGACACTGGTCTGTGCAACACCACAACACTCGACAATTGGATCATATACCGGTTTACTATGGACCAGGGCACTGGTGATTATTACGGTACACTAATCGAAAATCCTCATAGTCTTTACAAATTGGATCTTATTAATAAAGATAAGACATTACTGGTTCATGATGGAGTGTATCGCATACTATTCAAAGATAAACTTTACTATGCGCCTTATGGCAACGGTATCTTCACGTTTGAGGACGGAGAGTCACGAGTAGTTGCCGGGACCGAGGGATATAAAGTCGATAACTTTATTGTTGATAAAAATGACATTATTTATTTTAAAGACATATCTGAAAATAATAAAATACGAAGAGTGAGTAAAGGAGCGGTTGACCGGACTATACATTCGGACAGCGGGAGGGTCTTGATGACAACAGACGCGGACGGCAATGCCGTTTTCATTAATCCGGAGTCCCACGCTGTGTATAGAGACACAGACGGCCAACTAGTCCAGTTCGGTGCCATCAACCATAAGTTATATTATTATTATTGGTATAGTCCACCCTTGTTTGACAGAGACAACAATATTATTTATTATGATGCCTCAAAGAATCTTTTCCGTTTGAAACGAGATGGAGAGGTTAGTTGCACGTATTATATTACGAAAAATAAAGTTATTATTACTGAGACCGTTGTAAGCACGACTACATACAATACTGAGACGACCACGACTGTTACACCTGGCGGGGATACTGAGGACATGTCTACCAGTACACCTGCTGGTGACTCCATAGCCGGTACATTTAATGAGAATGGAGCGAGCCCCTCCGGATCACATGATTAGCAAGCCAATTATTTTGTTTATTTGTGTCTCTCTTTATTAAAACTCTGTTATGACATCATAAACAGATAACATCCAAGGCGATGTTGATACAGATGATGATGCAGGAGATGAACAGCGGAGCAGGTGCAGCTGTCTGTGTCGCAAGTTGCTAAATATTACGATCAAAGCGGAGTAAACAAGTAGATTAATAAAGTATGTGTTTAGAGAGTTTAACAAAATAGAAACATTAAGCTTTTGTGAGTATAAGAACCTTATCACTCACTGTTTACCGTTAATATACTATTAATAAATGTTGTTTAAACACCTCCTTAATTGATTCTGTTGAGAATTGAATGTTATTAACTAAGTACCTAAATGTTAGGTTTTCCTTCCAAGTCATACCCCTCTCCTGCAGGGGGGCAGGTTCGATCTATTTGTCTGAGTTTGAGGAAACTTGCGAGTAATGAAGGTATGCGTCGTGTTGTCGCGGACTTTTTCATACCTAAAACATGTGAGCAGGACATAATCGTGCTGTCTCGCTGCTTACCTGAAACAAAAACAGAAAAGTTCGTATTCCATGTGCGAAATTAATTACTAATAAATTTATTTGGTATAAATCATAGAATTGACTAGCAATCAATAAGAAAGGATTTTTAAAATGCAACCTCTAAGAGGCTAAAGTAGGGGAACCTATTTGAAACTTGGAAGTAAATCCTTAATAATATTGAGACGACCACGAGCATCATAGACCCTGCTCGAGCATCCTGAGTTTTGACAAATCTTCCATAGGAAAACTGTCAAAGCTGACGTATTCAGATACGTGACACGTCCGTTTTGACGTATTGCGAGTCGATCGAGATGCTAGCGGTTAACAGAGTACTACTACACTTAGCCACGTGGTCTTTTTCTTCTTTGGTTTTAATCCCAATATCGCGACTTTTCAAATGAAAATAACATCCTTTGGTTATAGCATTGAGAAATGCATTGCGCAGAGTTTTAACGACTGCTATTTCAAAGTCAACAATAACTGTATGAGGGTTCCATCCAGCACGTGTTGTTTTATTAAGTTAAGCATAACTTCGTATGTTTGTTGCAGTTGTTCGCTAGAAGAACGAATACATCGGGGTATGTTGATAAAGTTAACAATATACTTAAGTAACTTTTAGAAAATAAATAATTGCAGTGCTAGTTAGAGTTGTATTAAACTTAAAACAATATACGAACCTATCATAAGGTTCGTATATTGTTTTAAGTTTAATACAACTCTAACTAGCACTGCAAGGAAGGGTTAGAGGTGCGAAACTGCATTCCTTGAACAACTGCTATTAAAATTAGTGATGTAAATCGTTTAACGAGATAGAATCAGTGGAGTACTTTAAGAACATTACTTACTGATATCTATGGAGCAGAAAGGGCACAAAATATCAAGTATTTTTAAATAATACAAATTCCTTGGTATATCTTAGGAATCCTTATCTTTTAAGAACAAAAGAATGGTGTACTTTGGAAATAAGCCCGCATGAAGTATGCGTGATCAGCTAATGATGCATTATTATGTATAACACAATTTGCACTTTACGCCGTGTGCATAGAGTCTAAAAGCGAAATCTGCATCTGTTTTAGTTTTGTAGATAAGGCCTATATAAATATCCCTGGATCACGGCGCTCTGCTCCAGTTAATAGTGGGTCAGTCACAAGGTGAGTTCCAGTGTCTCATACATTCTCGTTTTGCTCTTCAAGTGATGCGGGTCTTCTTTGCGAGCAAAAACGTAAATAGTTACTGGGCTGTCATTGCCACAGTCAGCACGAGTGCGAAAGAGAGAGCGTTACCTGAATGTCTCTGTAAGACTTGCTTTGAATAAATTCTAGTAGAAAATATATTTTAAAGTAGCAGTTTCCTTTGGCTCTGCACGCGCGGTGCTTCGATAAAATAAAAGTATCCTCATATTATCAGCTATGTGCCAGTAAAAGTCTCGTCAATATCGGTTCCGTTGTTCCGAAGAGTAGCCGGAACAAATAGATTTCTTTATTTTTTATTTAACGTATATTCTTTCAGATGCATCAAGTTATTATTTTCTATAAAGCTATTATTTTTAAATTACTAATAGACACTTCAGTTTCATTTATTTGTAAAGATGGATAGATTCATATATGTGATTATAATTTCTTATATATTTCAAAGAAGACTACCAATATTTCTGTTTCAGAATCGCGACGCAGATCAGCGGTCTACAATCCATCGCAGCTTGGTTTCATCAGCAAGTAAGTACGAGACACACAAGTATTTATATTTTATCAACTAGCTGAGCCCGCGACTTTGTCCGCGTGGAATTTTGATCCTTTCTTAGGGGATGTCTACGTCATAGTAGCTTTATGCATGCAAAGTCTCAGCCCGATCAGTTTAAAATTGTCAAAGTTTCATACAAACTTTCATCCCCTATTTTATCCCCTTGGGGGTAGAATGAATCAAAATCCTTTCTTAGCGGATGCCTTCGTCATAACATCTACCTGCATGCCCAATTTCAGCCCGATCCGTTTAGTGGTTTGGGCTGTGCGTTGATAGATCATTATGTCAGTCAGTCACCTTTGAGTTATATATATATAGAGGATAGGTATTATAATTATACCAGCTGTGCTGGTGCCCGCAACTTGTTTCGGTGGGCAAGCATATCCTCAACCTTTTTTTTCTGTATGAAATTCAGGATTTACTTTCGGCTCGTACCTCGAAGATTTAACAATTTCATGTGCTTATCGTATTTCCAACCTCATATAACTTGCTTAAGCGTGAAGGTAAATATCGTGAGGAAACCCGCACTGCCTGGCCTGTCTTTTGAAATAAGAGTGAAGTTCCCCGATCAGTGCTGGGCCAGCGTGCTGAACTTTCTCTCATATCCTCCTCGCATTGCGGGGAGTGTGCTGGTATAATTAACAATAAAAACCGGAACATAAAAATAATTGCTCAGTTACAGTTAGACGTGTTTGCACTTCAGTTGCAGGATGAGGGCGTGTCTCGTGCTGTGCGTGGCGGCGGCGCTCGTCGGCGCCGCGTGCGCTGAGTGTGACGCCTGCCTAGACGGCGGCTGCTACCACAAGCACCGCTTGCTCAAGTCAGAGAAATTTGGATTGTTTGTAGACATTGACAGGAGCAGGAACATATTGTATAGTAACATTGGACCTACTTTGAAGCAGTGTCAACTAGACACTGGTCTGTGTGACAGCACAACACTCGACAATTGGGAAATATATCGGTTGACTGTGGACCAGCGTACTGGTGATTATTACGGTTTACTATTCGATGATGATAGTCATCTTTACAAATTGGATCTTGTTAATATAAATAAGACATTACTGGTTCGTGGTAAAGTGTCTCGCGTACTATTCAAAGATAAACTTTACTATAAGCCTTATGGTGGCGGTATCTTTACCTTTGAGGATGGAGAGTCACGAGTAGTTTCTGGGACGGAGGAATATGCTGTATTTTATTTCATTGTCGATAAAAATGACAATATTTATTTTAATACCATAAATGAAAGGAACATAATACGAAGAGTGAGCAAAGGAGCGGTTGACCGGACTGTACATTTGGACAGCAGCGGTTCCTTGATGACAACGGACGCGGACGGCAATGCCGTGTTCATTAATCCGGAGACCCACGCTGTGTATAGAGACACAGACGGCCACCTAGTGGAGTTCGGCTTTATCAACGATCAGACAATTCATGTTTGGAATAGACCACCTTTGTTTGACAGAGACAACAATGTTATTTATCGAGATAAGTCTTATAATCTTTTCAATTTGAAGCGAGTTCGAGACGTTAAGTGCACGTATTCCATTTTACCAAATATAACAATTATTACTGAGACCGTTGTAGGCACGACTACATACAACATTGAGACGACCACGAGTGTTACACCTGGCGGGGATACTGAGGAAAATGATGGCAAGGCTCATAGTACACCTGCTACTGATTCCACAGCCAGTACACCTGATGAGAGCGGTGCCAGCCCCTCCGGAGCACCTCACCAGCGAAGCAATGATACAGGACATGAACAGCAGAGGAGATGCAGCAGTCCGTGTCCCAAGTAGCCAAATATCCCGATCAAAAAGGAGTTTTATTAAACATTATGTTAATTAAAAAAGTAGATTAATAATGTATGTATTTAGAGAGTGTAACAAAATGTAAACATAAAACTTTTGTGTAATTAAAAATCTTATTGTTCACTATGTAACGTGTTTTTCTGATCTACACACAGTTACACACCAACAGCTCAGTCAGTAGTTCACATGTGATCAGAGAATGTACTTGGGGTACAACATAACTCTAAATTGAAAATTTAAAAACCCCCGATGCGACTACCTTTTCATCAAATGTATGCAATAATCAACAGAAAATCTGTGTAAAAGTATGAGACATTATTTTGTTATGACATTATAATAATTGACATTAGAATAGACAACGAATCTTAATATTGATGCCACGGAGGTTTAATTCCTAGTAAAATATTATCAATTATGATTCAATTTGATGTAATAACTCTGGTTGAGGTGGACGGGAGCAGCCCAGGGGAAGGATTATTTTAAAATAGATTTGTACTTTTATATTTTTTCGCAATGGCGGAACAGCGCCCTCTAGAATTATTATAGCGTAATATTCCATGACCATTAACAAAATTTTACGCATGCGCGTATCCATCATTTACTTATGGAACGTCTTTAGTTCATACACAAATCTCATTATAAAAATTGACAAAATATACTTTTTTTCCAGAATCAGGGAATCTTTTCAAATTTATAATATTGTAAAAAGCCAGATCAGACTATTACGATCATTTAAAAATATAAATCTAAATCCAATCATCTCAAATTTTGAATGGATTCGAGCCCTGGAAGTTGGTTTTGGCCGAGAATGTGGCTTTTTTACCTACAAAAGAGCTGATGATCTTCAAACGGCTGAACCGATTTTCATGAAACATAGCTAAGAACACTCTCGATCAGAATACCTATCTAACAAAAGAAACAAAATTGAAATCGGTTCATCAGCTTGGGCGCTACGTTGCCACAGACAGACACACAGATACACAGATACACAGATACACAGATACACAGACACACAGATACACATGTTAAACTTATAACACCCCTCGTTTTTCGTCGGGGGTTAAAAAGAAACGACAGGATTTCCGAGTCCAAGTGTATATTATGTTAGTGGTCATATAGCTTCCGTTAGTGCGGCCACATCATCATGATTACATGTAGGTACTGTCTTACACAACCTTCAGGGCATCTTCGCAAGCATTAGCATCAGCTGCACATAATGGCTATCATAAACGCTGTAGTATGTCCTGTTTGGTTAAGTACCTGTCATTTGCTTCACATGGTATTATGGTGTTAAATGATAGGAACTCGGGATTTTACATTATATATTTTTATTATTGATTAGGTTGTTGGTTTTATAAGTCTTTCAAACGACCCCTGTTAACAAATGAATAATTTTAATTAGAGACCGCGTGGATGTTTTACGTGAGAACACTTGCTCGTTTTTATTTAATTTGTAATTTTCAGATCCCTGTTTATTTATTGTTCTATTTACTCTTGGACAGCAGCGACAACGTTCAAAATAAACGGTTTCTTCTTTATTCGTTTGTAAGAACCTAATCAAGCGTGGTTTTTAGTAATTACATGATTTTTTCTTTTGTAGCCATGATTCAGCCAAGTTCATTGTTCGATGACGTCGTCCTTCTTAATTACATAAATATATTGAAAAAGACGCTTTGTCCAGCCAAGTGGATACAACATAAAGATTAAATTTTGTTACATTTTCTGTATTGGGGGCTCGTTCCTTCCATTGTGGCTAACCAACCATCTTCTACAATATCAATTGGATGATGAGCTATAGCATTTCACTTAGCCACGTGGTATTTTTCTTCTTTGGTTTTAATCCCAATATCGTGACTTTTCTTCGTTATAGCTTGTTTAAAGTAAAAATTATTATAATATTATTAACGACCGCTATTTCAAAGTCAACAACAACTGTATGAGGGTTCCATCCAGGCACGTGTTGTTTTCATTAAGTTCAGCATAACTTTGTAATACAATGGGGTATGTTGTTAAAGTTAACAATATCAGTCACTTTTAGAAAAAAATCTGCGATAGGTTAGGTTATTGTTTTAAGTCGATTATCACAACTCTAATTAGCACTGCAAGGAGGGTTAGAGGTGCGAATCTGCATTCCTTGAACAACTGCAACGAAAGTTTGTGATTTAAATCGTTTAACGAAATAGAATCCTACTAATATTATAAATGCGAAAGTTTGTGAGTGTGGATTTGTTACTCTTTCAGGCAAAAACTACTGAACGGATTTGGATGAAATTTGGAACACAGATAGATTATAACCGGGATTAACATATAGGATACTTTTTAACCCAATAATCCAATACTACGCGGATGAAGTCGCGGGGCACAGCTAGTTACGGATATAATTGACATTTTAGACATTTTATGATGTTTATTTTTACTTATATACCGTCAAGGGGATGCACTATTATTATATAATTATTAAAAAAAACCTTTAATTAGAACGATATTTTTACAGTGCTTAAAACTTTTGTGAATGATTGTAATGAAGCATGTTATAGGTAATTATTTAGATGGAGCTGGTTAAGAATTGATAACGAATAATCAATGGAGTACTTTGAGAACAATTACTGATATCTATGGAGCAGAAAGTAACAAAACAATAAGTATTTTAAATATCAAAAAAATCCTTTCAGTTACCTGGAATTCTTTTCTTTTTAGAACAAAAGAATGGAGTACTTTTGTAGATAAGGCCTATATAAATATCCCTGGGCAACGGTGCTCTACTCCAGTTACAATAGTGCTTCAGTCACAAGGTGAGTTCCAGTATCTCATATATTCTCGTGTACATTCATAGTTACTGGGCTGTCATTGCCACAGTCAGCACGAGTGCGTTACCCGAGAGAGAGAGCGTTACCCGACTTTATCTGTAATACTTTCTTTGAAAAAACTCTAGTAGTCAATATATTTTAAACTAGCCTTTTCCATCGATTTTGCTCGCGCGTTACTTCGATAAAATTAAAGTAGTCTAAGTTACTCCTCATGTCATCAGCTATCTGCTAGTGAAAGTCCCTCCAAACTTGGTACAGTTGTTTCGAAGACAAGCCGAAACAGGTAGAAAGACTTTTATTTTTTATTTGCCGTATATTCCTTAAGATGCATTTTCTATAAAGCTATTATTTTTACTATACAAACAGACTCTTTAATTTTATTTATTGGTATGGATGTAAAGATACATATATAATCTTATATATTTAAATGAAGACCACCAATATTTCTGTTTCAGAATTGCAATACAGATCAGCGGTCAACAATCTATTGCGGCTTCGTATCAGGACCAAGTAAGTACGAGGCATACGAATATTCACATTATTTGTCAATAGGTATTATTATTGTACCAGCTGTGCCCGCGAATCGTTACAGGGAGTTATCGTCGTTACAAAATAACTGTGCTATCTAGGGCGCCCAAAAGAAGCGAAGCTAGAAGACACCTTTATAGTAGATCATTTTTTAATTATTTTTTATGAAGCAGTATATAGTTTTCTTATAATACGAAAGATAGTGCTTTTCATGAAACAAGTGTTATTTTATTTCGACATTTTCTAAAACAATATTCTAAGCAACAATAAGTAGGTAACTTTGTGCCGGTAAGATTTATTTAATAAAACAGTGACATCTCTGCAGTATTATAAGAACACGTTAAAACAGTTCGGAATGAGCTAAAAAAATTTAAAAAGCTATTGTAAAAGTTCACTTAAAATATCCTAGAGCGCGCTGTTTTAAAATTACCATATTAAAATAAATTCGTTCATACTTTTTCCACTAGATGGCAGAACTGTTGCTACATATTCTTAATAATCTAACAAAAATCTATTATTTTAGTTAGTTTTTATATATTTTTTCTTTAAATATTACAATAAATTCGGTTAAGTTACGAAATTACATAAAAACGGTATTATTATTTTTTTATGAAAACATGTAAGCATGGCCCCTGCGCAAGGATGACACGCAAAATCGTGAAGCTCGACATTTTTAGAAAATAATAAATTACTCATCTACGTTAGAATGTTAAAAAGGTTAGAACCTTCAGGCCAAATTATTAGTAGGGCGCCACAGCTCTGACGTCATCCTGTAACGATACGTCATATAGCGATTTGCACGGATAGAGTGGCCGCGCGGCGAGCGCCCCGAACGTCCGTATAGATGCTTCGCTTCAAAAACGTATGTTCAATGCACAGAACAACTCAGTTACAGCTTGACGTGGTTGTGTTTCAGTTGCAGGATGAGGGCGTGTCTCGTGCTGTGCGTGGCAGCGGCGGTCGTCGGCGCTGCGTGCGCCAAGTGTGACGCCTGCCTAGAGGGGATCTGTTACAGGAAGCACAGCTTGCTTGAGTCAGAGGAATTTGGTGTGTTTATAGACATTGACAGGAGCAGGAATATAGTGTATAGTACAATCGCATTTACATTACGGCAGTGTCAACTAGACACCGGTCTGTGCAACACCACAAGATTCGACAAATCGATTTATCGGTTGACTGTGGACCAGCGTACTGGTGATTATTACGGTGTACTACGCGATGGTCCTTATAATCTTTACAAATTGGATCTTGTTAATAGAAACATGACATTACTGGTTCGTAACGTGAATCAAATAACATTCAATAATAAACTTTACTATACATCTGATCGCTACGATATCTTCACCTTTGAGGACGGAGAGACACGAGAAGTTGCCGGGACGGAGGAATATGATGTCGATTACTTCATTGTTGATAAAAATGACTTAATTTATTTTAAAACCATATTGGAAATGAATATAATACGAAGGGTGAGTAAAGGAGCGGTTGACCGGACTATACATTTGGACAACAGCAGGGTCTTGATGACAACGGACGCGGACGGGAATGCCGTGTTCATTGATCCCAAGTCCCACGCTGTGTATAGAGACACAGACGGCCAACTGGTCGGGTTCGGTGCCATCAACGATGAGTTAAATGATGAATGGTGTGCCCCATTTTTGTTTGACAGAGACGACAATATTATTTATCAACATGCCTCTTCGAACCTTTTCCATTTGAAGCGAGATAAAAACATTAATTGCACGTATTCTATTTCGCAAAATACAGTTAATATTACTGAGACCGTTGTAAGCACGACTACATACAATATTGAGGAGACCACGAGTGCTACACCTGGCGGGGATACTGACGACATGTATCCCAGTACACCTGCTGCTGAGTTCACAGCCAGTACACCTGCTGCTGAGTTCACAGCCAGTACACCTGATGAGAGCGATGCCAGCCACTCCGGAACACCTCAACATCGAGCCAATTATTTTATTTATTTACTTATTTATGTCCTTAGACATAGTTATGATATCATAGACAGATAACATCAAAAGCGATGATGATGCGGGAGATGAACAGCAGAGCAGGTGCAGCTGTCCGTGTTCCAAGTTGCCAAATATCACTGTCAAAGTAGAGTTTAATAAATAAGTTTAACAAAACAGATACAATTTGCTTTTGTGAAATTAAAATCGTTGTCACACTCTTTTCACTGTTAATATACCTACTATACATTTTGTATAAGGTCTACTTTTTTGAATGTGTTTTTAATGAAATGTTGTTATAAACGTTGTGCCTAAATGTTGTGTGTTTCATAAACGTCCAACCCCTCTCCTGCCGAGGAGGCAGGTTCGATCCATTGTTCTGAGTTTGGGGATACTCGAGAGGAATGTCGCACACCTGCTCTGGGCCAGCTTCCTTATACAGTTACAAGCTGTGCCCCCTATTTTATCCGCGTGATATACAAGTGTGAATGAAAGCAACCGTGAGCAAACTCGCAATCCCCGAAAATGACGGATGTATTTTTAATGTGTCCGCCATCATTGATTTAAAATTAGTCCAACATTTATAATCCGCATGACTATCTCGCATGTATGAATACGTGCAATATACATAACATACTGAAATAATATGTAATTTGTAAATGCCTAAAACAGTATTCCTATTGTTGAGGGGATGTCTTCATAGCGGCTGTTGTCGATAAATAATGTTTAGATATGATTAATCAATTTTTAAGAATTAAAATACAGACAGAAGCGTTACACCTAATTCGTAGATTTTGTTAAAAGCGGGAAGATGGCGCCGGTGTTGCAGTCGTCGCGCCCTCTAGGTCTTAGTTAGTTTTTTATTAACACCAATGCTTTGAATAATTTGTCCACGGTAGTAAGTAAAAAAACATGAAAGATAATATGAAATACATGAAAATTTATATGAAGGCAACAATTAACTGAGGCTATGATATTATTGCATTTAGGAATAACTATTTAAAATATGTATTTCAGTGTATTTGAATATTCAGAAGTGCCACGGGCAAATAAGAAGGAATCACATACGGTAGATAGGTATATTTATAGTACACTAGTGTCAGCCCGCGACTTCGTCCGCGTTGACTTAAGTAAAGTATTCTATGTGTTAATCCAGGTTATAAACTATCTGTGTTCCAAATTTCATCCAAATCCGTTCAGTAGTTTTTGCGTGAAGGAGTAACAAACATGAATCTACACTCACAAACTTTCGCATATATAATACTAGCTGTGCCCCGCGACTTCATCCGCGTAGTATTGGATTATTGGGTTAAAAGGTATCCTATATGTTAATCCTGGTTATAATCTATCTGTCTTCCAAATTTCATCCATATCCGTTCAGTAGTTTTTGCGTGAAGGAGTAACAAACATACATACATACATACATACATCCACACTCACAAACTTTCGCATTTATAATATACTAGCTGTGCCCCGCGACTTCATCCGCGTAGTAATGGATTATTGGGTTAAAAAGTATCCTATATGTTAATCCCGGTTATAATCTATCTGTGTTCCAAATTTCATCCAAATCCGTTCAGTAGTTTTTGCGTGAAGGAGTAACAAACATACATACATACATACATACATACATACATACATACATCCACACTCACAAACTTTCGCATTTATAATATTAGTAGGAAGTAGGATTAGTGGGATTACTGCCGTGGTCTGTTGAGTCCGAAATACTTTTGGCGAATCGAAGGCGTAGTGCTGTGACTTTGAACCCGACAGTTGGGCGCCTTGAGAAATCCTCGAGGCTACCTCGGTCGAGTGTGAGTACAACTCATGGGGCATCGTCTTCGAACATAAATCCTTATCGGTTAAACATTCTCAGTTGTGCTGAATTTTTGCCGTCGGATAATTTAATTAACAATATTGATAAGGGCATATAATAGGATAAACTACTCGTTACAAGGTTAAATGTGTTCCGAATTCTGAAGGTCTGTATGTTACTGTGGGAGTGCGAATAAAGGCTAAAGGTATAGACTTGAGAGAACATTGCTTCTCTCATGGACAGTCTTATGTTGCTTGCTCACGAGTAAGTTCACCCAATAGCTTGATAGTTTTAGCGCCTAATGACAGATTAGTTAAGAATATTGTGTACAAAGAAGTTTTGTAGGCCCTAATTTTTTATACACGCTAAACAAAAGTACATCCGCAAAACTATACCTAATTAATAATAATACTTCTTAACGCGAGCGAAGCCGCGGGCAAGAGCTAGTTATTTTATAACAGTATATCGCTTAAGATTCAGGGATCATTAATAAATACGCAGCTTTCTCTTAATACGTGGACGTGCCCCCCGACATAACTAGTGGGACTGCCGGGAACCCAGAGTTAGATCAGAATCATTCATTTCGCGGCAGGAAGGCTCGCGATGCCCGCACATTACCAAGATACTAGGCATTGGAATTGGTGTGGATGATCCCTCCCAGCATCGATAAGGATATTGGCGAATACTGCGTTGAGACCTAAATGCATCCGTGAAGCAGTGCACCCTGTCTGCTGATCCTTTCTGGGAATGCGGGCGCGATAGTATTTTTGTTTGTGCTATTATCAGCAGTCTGCCCCGGCCTCGCTCGGGATTATCGAGCTGGGGAATTTTAAGTGGCTCATCCATTATTGGTATATAAAGTTTACGTTCCATACAGTTCGTCAACCTTTTAAACACTGACTTTAGCACCAGAGACTTGCCCCAGCTTCGCTCGGGGAGCGAAGATTCTATCGACAAAATCTCATCATGAGTCAACCCATTTGCCGAGAGATTAAAAATAATTAAATAATCAGCGACCGACTCCCCAATCCTTATACAAGCGGCCGTTCGCAGGATCAGCCCTTTACAGAATTGGCCAGAGGTATAAAACGTTTCACTTATCGGGTTAAAACGATTTCAAACGAATCAGTTCACCATAAGACTAATGTAAATCATCCATCAATATCAATAAATACAACAATCTTATAGATCACAATAAATTTCAGTTACAAGTGAATGTTGTACGTATATCAAAACCAAAGTACTTCAATTTACGCGAACAGGAGAACGGACAGACGCACGAATAATGCGTGATCATGTTGGAGGTATCAGTTGTATTATGTGTACTATATTATGTGCACAACTCAATTTACACTTAACGCCGTGTGCATAGAGTCTAAAAGCGAAATGTGTATCTGGCTTGGTTCTGTAGATAATGCATATATAAATATCCCTGGGCAACGGCGCTCTGCTCCAGTTAATATTGGTACAGTCACAAGGTGAGTTCCAGTATCACATACATTCTCGTGTTGCTCTTCAAGTGATGTGGGTCTTGTTTGCGAGCAACAACTGTAAATAGTTTTTACGAGCAAACTTTGCCTTTAGCAATGACAGCCCAAATTTCTTTGTATAGATGGATAGATTCATTTATATGTGAATATATCTCATATTATTATATTTCAATAAAGACCCCGAATATTTCCATTTTAGAATAGTGACGCAGATCGGCGGTCTACAATCCATTGCGGCTTTGCATCATTACCAAGTAATTACGAGGCACACGAATATTCATATTTTATTTTATTATTTTATTATTATACCAGCCGAGTATACCAGCATTGCCTGAGAGTCGTTACAGTGAGATCAATACAGGACTTCTATTGATCTTCTACTTCTACTTCTATAATACAAATAACAAAAAATGTTCAATGCACTGAAACAGGTCAGTCACAGCTTGAAAATTTGCGTGTCAGTTGCAGGATGAGGGCGTGTCTCGTGCTGTGCGTGGCGGCGGCGCTCGTCGGCGCTGCGAGCGCCGAGTGTGACGTCTGTCTAGAGGGGAGTTGCTACCGGAAGTACAGGTTGTTCGAGTTAGATATATTGGGATCGTTTGAAGGCGTTGACATGAACAGAAACATATTGTATGGTTACATCGGATCTACATTAAAACAGTGTCAACTAGACACTGGTATGTGCAACACCACGACAGTCGACAATTGGGACATATATAGCTTGACTAGGGACCAGGGTACTGGTGATTATTACGGTATACTCGATGGTGAACTTAACAAATTGGATCTTGTTAATAGAAATTACACATTATTGGTGAGAAGCGTGAGTCGCATACAATTCAAAGATAAACTTTACTATACACCTTATGGCGACGGTATTTTCACGTTTGAGGACGAGGAGTCACGAGCAGTTGCCGGGACGGAGGCATATAATGTCTATGATTTCATTGTCGATAAAAATGACAATATTTATTTTCAACTCGTTAATGAAAATAATATAATACTAAGGGTGAATAAAGGAACGGTTGACCGGACTATACATTCGGACAGCAGCAGTGTGTTCATGACAACGGACGCGGACGGCAATGCCGTGTTCATTAATCCGGTGTCCCACGCTGTGTATAGAGACACAGACGGCCAACTAGCCGAATTCGGCGCCATCAACGCTGAGATATATCCTAATTTGTGGTATAAACCACTTTTGTTTGACAGAGACAACAATATTATTTATCGAAATAACTCTATGAAATATTTCCATTCGAAGCGAGATGGAGACGTTAAGTGCACGTTTTCCAATTTATCAAATACAACTATTATTATTGAGACCGTTGTAAGCACGAATACATACAATATTGAGACGACCACGAGTGTTAGACCTGGCGGGGATACTGAGGCCAATGATGACATGTCTCATAGTACACCTGCTCCTGAGTCCACAGCCAGTACGCCTGATGAGAGTGGTGCCGGACAACAAGCCCCTCACACAGGAGAAGAACAGCAGAGCAGGTGCAGCTGTCAGTGTCCCAATGTGCCAAATATCACGATCAAAGTGAAGTTTAATTGAATATAATAATTTGTTTGTTACTCTCTCAATTATATTTTTTCTAAACTTAATGTATGTGCATTTCTAATGATTATATTTGGGATGTAATCTTTTAATGTACCAATTGTACCAAACTATTTTAGTAAACAGAGTGGTATACTGGAATGTATACTTTTTTTGGTTATTACAGTTTTTATTGCATTCTCATGTGTTTCACATGCTGATGTGTTGACAGACGACAACTTATCCTATCAATTTCCATAAACTCACTTACATATATTATTTAAACTATCCAGATGGGAACCAGACCTGCAACCACCCGGTGCAGTGAGACGAACGGCCTGGGCTCGAACCGCCACGCCGAGTGGCGTCAAGTTATAAATATTTCATCACACTAGTTCCATGTGAAAGGTCTAAAGCGAATCGGTGAACGAATGAATGAATGATTTGTGTGATTACATAACTGGTTGCGGACTGAGGACAATGTTGCCCAATGATATTTCAAAAAAATTATCGCAGACAAAAGTTATATATTAGAAAGTAATAATATATCACTGATGTAACCGCACCGCGACGCTTAGTATTGTGAAAGCATGCAGCTCTGTCGAGACATCCCCATTCTTATTCAAATGCAGCCAGTGTTGCCAACTTTGTAGAAAATGCTTTAAAACTTTTTCTAAGTCCTCAACCACGTTTATTAATAAGGAGTTATAGGTTTAGCTCACTTCAGTTAGTGGTAAGACGAGACACACAACTGCTAAACGATTTTCTAACTAATAGTTTTTTTCCATGTCTACGCAATGCTTTAATAATTTCAATGTACAGTAGGGGCATGAAAACCTTAAGGTGAAGGCGCCTGTCTAGCCCGCGAAGTACAAATTTTTTGAGTTCTTTTAGAATATTTTCAAAATCTGACAATAATAAAAGACAGATTTTGTAATTCGCGAAAAAGACCGTGTGCAGTGCATTTATTAATACATTTATTTTACTCTAAATATTATCACGGTGGATATGATACTAGTAAATCACTAAATATACAAAAATTGCCAGATTATCTGGATAGCTGTCGTTCTTGAAATGTTTTAGAGTAAGTTGGATATATTAATAAATGCACTGCACACGGTCTTTTTCGCGAATTACAAAATTAGTCTTTTATTATTGTCAGATTTTGAAAATTTTCTTAAAGAACTCAAAAAATTTGAACTTCACGGGCTACATGGGCGCTTTAGCCTTAAGGTGATGCAGTCAAGATGCAGTCAAGTTAACGCGCGGACGCAGTATACTTTTCTCTTTCTGCAACCGATCTCTTTTGGTCGTAGCCGACAGCTGACGGATAAAGTTTCATACCTAGAACGTTGAAGGACTATCGTGCTGTCTCGCTGCTTACCTGGAACAGAGACAGAACCCAAGTTAATGCGATGCCTACTTGAGATATCAAAGCTTTTGATTTGACAGGAATAAAACATTGGAAAAGCTACTACTGAACTATTCAAATAATATGAGTATTTATTATTATTATTTAAATAATAATAATTAATGTTAATGCGCACGTATAGTAGGTACTTACATAAGTATATTCTGTACATGTGAAACACCTATACAGAGGATGGGTTGCTTGTTTGAGTACTAATGTCTACTCAAATAAACAACTCTTGCTGATCATTGTCAGTCTTTTTTTTTTAGTTTTGGCCTAGTCGGCTATCAAGCGTACAATCCACCTCGTGTTAAGCAGTTCCTGTGGCCTATAGATGCTTGTAATACCAAAGATATTGCTCGCACTTTGCTGAACTGAAGAGATGTAGAACAGTAGGATGGGAAAGGCCGGTAGGCCAACGCCCCCAGGTTGGACTACCGGCTCTCATTCATAGCACGAAAAGCTTCTATAATAGCTATTTAACGCCAACCTTCTGTGAGGGGGCGGTACTAGGTGTAGAAAACTTAACATTTACCGGTAAATAATTGTCGTTTTACGGGTTTTACAGAAACATTATGATCTCACTAATCCATCATGTGTGAGTCAGCTAGCCATCGAAGTGAAATCAACAAAATTGTCCTGTGTACGTGGCTGGCATCACTGTTAATTGAGAATCCTTACCACAGAATTTGAGTAAAACACGAAATGGCTATCGTAGGGAAATATGTTTTATATTTCAGTAATTAATAAACGGCCAGGCTCGAGGGACTCGCACAATGCAGGGTTCCGTAGTGTTGCACTGTGCCATCAGTCAGTGCCGCTATTTTTATACTACGATAGGACAATTTCTTAGGTATGTACCCCTACTTACTTGAATTGGCACCGATTCCAAACGAAATAAATTATAAGGTCTGCAGTTATTTCTAGCTTTTAAGAGCAACCAGATTTTTTGAAGTCGTTTTCATTTAAATATATTTACTCACGGAATTGTACCTGCATTACTTACCAAGTGAAAAGGTTTAATGGGAATGAGATTTGCAATTAAAACTAGGAAACCCAGAGGAGCAAGCCGGGGTTTGAACCTGCACACCTGTTGGTCAAAGCGTTCATTCGACCACCTGGCTATCACTGCTTAAAATAATTTCCAGTGCTAGTTCTAACTATTAACTAGTAACAAAGGTTATTGCAATTTTTTAGGTGTGATCCTAAAATGGTTCTTTGACGGACACAACGGAACCTTAAACCTGTGGTAAGCCGTGTTTGTTAAGGAAAATTATTCATGATGAATTTATATTTTAAATAAGTCGATATGATATGGACATAAAAGTCCATACGCGAAGTGTGGCCGGTAAACGTTCTGGCCCTTAAAATACACAAGATCTGTGTATAAAGCTCCTGGCCGCGCCCTGCATCAGTTAATAGTGCTTCAGCAGCGAAGTGAGTTCCATTATTTTATTTATTCCCGTGTCGTATCAGATTTTTATTCAGGCGTTCAGTGTTATTTAGCTGCATTCCGTTTACTTGTTCATTTTACATCTTGCTATGGATATTGAAACCACATCTCGCTTCTCATGAAACTCACCGAGTGGTAGCAGGTTCGATTCCCGTCAAAGTTAATTTCAAAAAATGCCTTTTTTATTATTTTCACTGGTCTAGGTGTCACTGGGACCGCCCCCGTGCTGTGCCCGGCAGTTATTTTGCAAACATACAGTTGTTGTGTTAGTCTGGCGATATTTATTTATTTATTATGTATGTGCGAGCATACGCAATTCAATAGAATACCCATTCCAAGATAAAATAATCATAAAATTAAAAGAAGATAAAATAGAATCAGATAACCCCGTTGTTTCTGCTCGCTGCCAGAAAGAACTGTTACCCACATTAAATTCAGAGACGTCCAAAATGCGTACTTAGCACATATTTTAAGAAATATATTCAATGCAGAGAAACAAGTTAGTTACAGGTTGACGTGGTTGCGTTTCAGTTGCAGGATGAGGGCGTGTCTCGTGCTGTGCGTGGCGGCGGCGCTCGTCGGCGCTGCGCGCGCCGAGTGTGACGCCTGTCTAGACGGCGGCTGCTACCACAAGCACCGCTTGCTCGAGTCAGAGGAATTTGGATCGTTTGTAGACATTGACAGGAGCAGGAATATGTTGTATAGTTACATCGACTCTACAATAAAACAGTGTCAACTAGACACTGGTCTGTGCAACACCACGACACTCGACCCATGGTACATGTATGGGCTGACTGTGGACCAGCGCACTCGGGATTATTACGGTATCATTTTCATGGATGAACTTAACAAATTGGATCTTGTTAATAGAAATAACACATTACTGGTTCGTGGCGTGATTCGCATACTATTCAGAGATAAACTTTACTATACATCTTATGGCGGCGGTATCTTCTCGATTGAGGACGGAGAGTCACGAGTAGTTGGCGGAACAGACGGATATGATGTCACTTATTTCATTGTCGATAAAAATTACAACATTTATTTTAAAACCAAGACTGAATATAATATAATACGAAGGGTGAGTAAAGGAGTGGTTAACCGAACTATACATTCGGACAGCAGCAGTGTCTTGATGACAACGGACGCAGACGGCAATGCCGTGTTCATAAATCCGGAGTCCCACGCTGTGTATAGAGACACAGACGGCCAACTAGTCGAGTTCGGTGCGATTAATGATGAAATAGATTGGTATAAACCACCATTGTTTGATAGAGACAACAATTTAATTTATAACACTAACTCGCATAATTATTTCCATTTGAAGCGAGAGGAAAACATTCATTGTAAGTATTCTGTTTCGCAAAATACAGTTATTATTACTGAGACCGTTGTAAGCACGACTACATACAATATTGAGATGACCTCGAGTGTTACACCTGGCGGGGATACTGAGGACATGTCTCATAGTACACCTGCCGCTGAGTCCACAACCAGTACACCTGATGAGAGCGGTGCCAGCCCCTCCGGAACACCTCACCAGCGAGCCAATGATACAGGACATGAACAGCAGAGCAGGTGCAGCTGTCCGTGTCCCAAGTTGCCAAATATCACGATCAAAGTGGAGTTTAATTAAACATAATGTTAATGAAACAAGTAGATTAACAATGTACCGATGTATTTAGAGAGTTTATCAAAATATAAACATTAAACGATTTGTAATTACCAACTTTATCACTCACTGTTTACCATATAAGTACTGTAATAAGTTGTTTACCTACCTATTTAACTGATTGTGTTTTGAATTAAATGCTGTTAATTATGCACCTTATATTGAGTGTTACTTTAACGTCATACCCCTCTCCTGCGGGGGGGGGGGGGGGGGGGTGTGGAGCAGTCAATCCATGTTTCTGAGTTTGAAGAAACTCGCGAGGTATGTCGCACACCTGGGCCCTAACCACGTAAGCTACTCAAATCGTAATAGAAAGGCAAAAGCTAGCGATTACGTTTCAGACGCTCCGCTTTTGAAGTTTTGCTGACACCATACCATATCAATGTCAGTAGAAATCGTGAAGCTCGTGTCAGCAAAACGTTAAAAGCGGAGCGTTTGAAACGTAATCGCGAGCGTTTGCTTTTCTATTACGATATGAGGAGCTAGCGTGGTTAGGGCCCTGCTCTGGGCCAACTTCCTTATAAAGATACAAATATATATAAATGTTAACCAGATGCTCAGAGGGGACAGACTTATTTTTATATTATTTTTATATGACAATAATGTTGTCATATAAAAATAATATAATAACTATACAAATAAATAAAATTGGAGTGTATGTTTGTAATATCAAAATAACACCTTTTCACTAAACTAAATGCATATGAAAGTACATACGACACCTATAACAAAAACGCGATTTTTTTTTGTCTGTCTGTCTATCTGTCTGTCTGTGTGTTTGTTCCGGGTAATCTCCGAAACGGCTGGACCGATTTTGACGGGACTTTCACTGGTACTTTAATTTTAGAAAAACAATTAGGGTTCCGCGTAAAAAAATAAAAACACATGAAATCAAAGAGTATCTCCGAAACCGCTGGACCGATTTTAACGGGACTTTCACTGGTAGATAGCTGTTGTTATAAGCAGTAATTTAGGCTACTTTTTTTTTTAAACAAAATTAGAAAATGGGTCCTGTCGCGCGGGCTTAGAACGCGGGAGGGGGCTTTTTTGTTAAGTTAAATTCCACGCGGACGAAGTCGCGGGTTCAGCTAGTTGAATAATAATATTGTTGCAAGCAACAGTGATAGCCGATTGGTTAAAGCGCGCGTCTTGCGTCTTGGGTTCAAACCCCGGTTCGCACCCCTGGATTTTTCGAAAGCTATGTGCGAATAATAATTTCTATATGATTGTCACTTGCTTACGGTGAAGGAAAACATCATGAGGAAACCTGCAAGTCTTAGAAGATGTAACCAATTTTTGAAAGACGTGTGAATTCCGCCAACCCACACAGGGCCAGCGTGGTGGATTACGGCCCTAATCTCCCTTATGTTGAGGCAAGGCCCGTTCCCAGGAGTGGGATGTCAAAATGGCTAAATTATTATAATGTTAAGCAGTTCCCACAGCCTATAGATGCTTGCAATACCGAAGGTATTGCTCGCACGTTATCACCTAAAGGGGAGTAGGACAGAGAGAGAGGAAGAGATGGGGGGGTCTGCTTCAGGCTCTATCACTCATCGTACAAAACGCAGCTGTAACAGACACTGTACGCCGATCTCCTGTGAGAGGGTGGTGCTACCCCAGCCCCGCCAGCCCGTATATGAGCTGCAGTCAATTGGCTACTACCTAAAAAGCTTATCCCTTAAAATATTAAGTTATTATTTGAATTTATAATAATTATAACACAAGCCTACCCGCAGTCCCTTCCTCGCAGGGGCAATGGGACAGGCCGCTCTGCAAATTGGTACGGGAGCAACTTTTAAATTCGGCCAACAGTTGTGCAGAGCGAGCCCGCCTTCTTGCCGTTGGTGAGTGGGAATCGGGATTGTGGTTGCAGGCTCTACCTTCTTCCAACATTGGGACGCTGATGGATTCCACCTCTTTCAGATTGGCAATCTGTCTTCGGCTAGGATCCACATGCTTTGTGCCACATCGCTGTCGTTGCGGGGAAACCGTCGACCAGCGCGGGCACCATGGTCTCTCATGTCTACGAAGCGCGGGCAGAATATCTCGGCACTCAAGCCTTAATGATATCATCCATCGGGCTCTTGCCACCGCTAACGTAGCGGCTGTTTTAGAGCCTAATGGCCTCTCGCGTAGCGATGGTAGGAGACCCGACGGTATGACGCTGATCCCCTGGAGGATGGGACGGCCCTTGGTATGGGACGCAACATGCGTCGATGCCTTGGCACCGTCCCACCTTCGGGAGTCCAGCATTAGGGCTGGTGGTGCCGCCGCCTACGCGGAATCCCTCAAACGGCGCAAATATAGCAATCTTGATCCAGGTTATATGTTTGAGCCGTTTGGGGTAGAGACTCTGGGACCGTGGGGCCCGGGCGCCCATCGCATTTTTTGCGATTTGGGAAAGCGTCTGGTCGAAGCAACTGGTGACCAGAGGGCTGGCACATATCTCGCACAGAGAATTAGCATTGCCATTCAACGTGGCAATGCTGCCAGTCTTCTGGGTACTTTGCCAAGCGACGGCGGTCTGGCACAAGTATATTTTTTGTAAAATTGTAAATTAATAGACCTAAGCTTTTTTATATCTGTACATAGTGTATATATTTTTGTTAGTTATTACTTCTTTAAATAAATAAAACAGTTATAAAAACAAAAAATATGAATTTAATATCATAATTATTCATTTTTTTTCTAAAAAACTTGATATATTTAAAAACGACTAACATTACATTTCCAATGAACTATTAAAATATGTATTCAATAATACCTTTATTAATTATTATTTATCACTTTTATAAATATATAATTTAGGCCGTTTGACGTACCACTCCTGGGCACGGGCTTCCTCTCAACACAAGGGTTTTTACTAGAATACTTTAACCCCCATTAAATATATTAATATTAAAATTACTTTTTTATTTATTCTATATTATAAATTTTCCCCATCAAATTATTTATTTAAATTAATAACTTTACAATGTAAATCAAATGCTTAAATATCCAATCTCTAATTTGTTCTTTCTAGAAACAAAAAGTATACCCAATTTTTTACACATTACACACCAGAGGGACACCAGAGGGACGTACAATTATTATGTATAATTATAAAACAAACCTTTAATCAGAATGGGAACAAAATAATAAGTAATTTTAAATAATAATATTCTAATCTTATTACAACAAAAGAATTGTGTAATTTGGGAATAACCCCGCACGAAGAATGCGTGATGAATCAGCTGTTGATACAATATTATGTATAACTCATTTTTAACTTTACGCCGTGTGCATAGAGTCTAAAACCGAAATGTGCATCTGGGTCGGTTTTGTAGTTAAGGCCTATATAAATATCCCTGGGCGACGTCGCTCTGCTCCAGTTAATAGTGCTTCAGTCACAAGGTGAGTTCCAGTATCTCATACATTCTCGTGTTGCTCTTCAAGTGATGTTGGCTTACTTGCGAACAAAAACTGTAAATAGTTACTGGGCTGTCGTTGTCACAGTCAGCACGAGTGCGACCGAGAGAGCGTAACCCAACTTTATCTGTAATACTTTTGAAGCGAAGCTGCTATACGGTATCTACAATCACATACGATAGGTATTTGTACTATACATTTTCAATTTGATTTTCTTTTTTAGTTGCCCCACAAATACTTTTATTTTACATTAGTGAGTACCGTTGTTGTGATAATGGCGGCCTATTTTATTTATAATATTTGTTGGTCATATTTTTTACATTATTTATATATAAATAACACATAAAATCAACGAAATAAAACACGTAAACGCGGAAAAAACAGTCGCAAAACCGAAATACGCGAAATTCTTTTCGCGTATTTCGCTTTGGAGAAATCTTGAAAAACAAAAGGTATTATAGGGATACAGCTGTTGACAGATTTCATAAGACTACAAAACCTTTAGTACTTCAACTGTCCCACAAAGCCGATAGTTTTAGATTTACAAAGAAAAGTTGCAAAAACAATAGTTTCTGTTTCACCTAGTATATATTTCAATGAAGACCACCAATATTTATGTTTCAGAATCGCGGTGCAGATCGGGGTTCTAGAATCCATCGCAGCTTTATATCATTACCACGTAAGTACCAGGCACACGAATATTCATATATATTGTCAATGGGTATTATTTTAGTACCAGCTGTGCCCGCGAATCTTTAAAGTGAGATTAATAGAAGTCCAAACACAAATGACAAATATACTTTGGTTCAATGCACAGAAACAGCTCAGTTACAGCTTGACATTATGCGTTTCAGTTGCAGGATGAGGGCGTGTCTCGTGCTGTGCGTGGCGGCGGCGCTCGTCGGCGCTGCGCGCTCTGAGTGTGACGCCTGTCTAGACGGGAGCTGCTACAGGAAACATAGCTTGCTCGAGTCAGAGAAATTTGGATTATTTTTAGACATTGACAGGAGCAGGAACATATTGTATAGTAGCAACGGGTCTACATTAAAACAGTGTCAACTAGACACTGGTCTGTGCAATACCACAACACTGTGGAACATGCGTGGGTTGACTATGAATCAGCGCACTGGTGATTATTACGGTATACTATTCGATGGTTATTACAGTCTTTATAAATTGGATGTTGTTAATATAGATAAGACACTACTGGTTCGCGGTGGAGTGTATCGCATATTATTCAAAGATAAACTTTACTATACACATTATGGCGACGGTATCTTCACCTTTGAGGACGGAGAGAAACGAGTAGTTGCCGGGACTGAGGATTATAATTTAAATAACTTTATTGTTGATAAAAATTACAATATTTATTTTAATACGCCGACTAACGAGAATATAATACGAAGGGTGAGTAAAGGAGCGGTTGACCGAACTATACATTCGGACAGCATTAGTGTCTTGATGACAACGGACGCGGACGGCAATGCCGTGTTCTTTAATCCGGAGTCCCACGCTGTGTATAGAGACACAGACGGTCAACTAGACGAGTTCGGTGCGATTAATGATAAAATAGATTGGTATAACCCACATTTGTTTGATAGATACAACAATGTAATTTACAACAATAACTCGAAGAATTATTTTTATTTGAAGCGAGATGAAATAATTAATTGCACATATTCTATTTCGCAAAATGCAGTTATTATTACTGAGGTCATTGTAAGCACGCCAACATACAATATTGAGATGACCACGAGTGCTAAACCCGCTAGACATACTGAGGACTATGACGACATGTCTCCCAGTACACCTGCTGCTGAGTCCACAGCCAGTACACCTCACGAGAGCGGTGCCAGCCCCTCCGGAACAACTCACCAGCGACCCAATTATTTTACTTTTATATTTATTTTTATATTTATTTGTTTATTTATTTGTTTATTAATTTATTTATTTATTAAGACACGGCTCTGCCATCATACACAGATGACATCCAAGGAGATGTCGGTACAGATGATACTGCAGGAGATGAAGCACATGAGAGCAGGTGCAGCTGTCCACGTCCCAAGTTGCCAAATATCACAGTCAAAGTGGAGTTTAATTAAACATTAAGTTTATTAAACAAGTAGATTAATTAACTATGTATTTAGAGAGTTAGAGTAGTCGATAAAAATGACGATATTTATTTTAAAACCTATTTGGATACTGGCTTTGGAATAACAAGGTTAAGTAGAGGTGTTGTGAGTGACAATACACTTTATAGAATTCACTTTTTGACAGTAGACAAGAACAGCAATGCCGTGTTGATCCGAAGTCACGCACTGTATACAGAGCAACTGACGGTCGCCTCACTGAGATAGGCACCATCAAGGATGCGATTAATAAAAAGAATCATTATAATGAATATAGGACATTAAACGACGTGCCCTTGTTTGACAGAGACAACAATATAATTTATAGAAATGACTCCGACGTTTTTATTTATTTGAAACGTGGAAGTAAAATAACATTGAGACGACCACGAGCAGTACACCTGCTGGAAATACGGACGACAGTGTTGACGTGTCTCTAAATACACCTGAATCTGCGTCCGGTACACCTGATGAGAGTGGTGCTAGCCCTTCCGGAGCACCCGGACAACAAGCCCCTCACACAGGAGATGAACAGCAAAGCAGATGCAGCTGTTCGTGTCCCAAGTTACCGAATATCACGATCCAAGTGGAATTGAATTGATATCTTTTGTCTCTCATATATTATTATGTCTAAACCTATATATTTCAGTTTATCCTCTAGTTTATAGTATACAAATGTGGTGTTGTACATTTATAATATTTGTTTTTGGAATGTCATCTTTATATTTTCTCTTATATTATTTTTAAATAATAGTTCTTTTGAATACCTACCACCCTTTAAATTAATAAAGTTTCATTTTACTTTGCTTCATATAATTATTATTTTTGTTTGAAATTAAATGTGGTCGGTAAAAGAAAATGGTGTGTGTTCATTCAAGCGTTTCACTGTTTCGTCGAGGTGGGTAGCTCCGTTATTCAGTGTGTCTTGGCGTCGAGTGACGTCATTAGGTGACATTGTCCTTCCCCCCTCCCTTGGTGCCCCCCACAACACAACTAGTGGGACTGGAACTGGACTAGGCGGGGAACCTAGAGTTACATCAGATTAATTCATTTCGCGACAGGAAGGCTCGCGATGCCCGCGCATTACCAAGATACTAGGCATTGGAATTGGTGTGGATGATCCCACCCAGCATCGATAGGGATATTGGCGAACACTGTATTGAGACCTAAATGCATCCGTGAAGCAGTGCACCCAGTCTGCTGATCCATTCTGGGAATGCGGGCGCGATAGTATTTTTGTTTATGTTATTATCAGCAGTCTGCCCGGCCTCGCTCGGGGTTATCGAGCGGGGGAATTTTAATTGGCTCGTCTATATTGATACATTAGCACCTGGACGCCTAGGACTTGCCTCGGCTTCGCTTGGGGAGCGATGATTCTATCTACAACAACTCATTATAAGTCAACCCATTTGACGAGGGATTAAAAATATTAAATCATCAGCGACCGACTCCACAATCCTTATACAAGCGGCCGTTCGTAGGATCAGCTCTTTAAAGAACTGGACAGAGTAATAAAATATTTCACTATCCCGGGTACAACAATTTCAAACGAACCAGTTACCCATAAGACTAATGTAAATCATCAATCAATATCAATAAATTCAGCATTCTTATAGATCACAATACATTTCAGTTACAAATGAATTAAGTACGTATATCGAAACCAAAATACTTCAATTTACGCGAACAGGACGACAGACAGACGCACGAATAATGCTTGATCATGTTGGAGATATCAGTTGTTGATGAATATTATGTGTAACTCAATTTGCTCTTTACGCCGTGTGCATAGAGTCTAAAAGCGAAATGTGTATCTGGGTCGGTTTTGTAGATAAGGCCTATATAAATAGCCCTGAGCAACGGCGCTCTGCTCCCGTTAATAGTGCTTCAGTCACAAGGTGAGTTCCAGTATCTCACACATTCTCGTGTTGCTCTTCAAGTGATGTGGGTCTTGTTTGCGAGCAAAAGCTGTAAATAATTATTGGGCTGTCATTTGCACAGTCAGCACGAAAGCGGTACAGAGAGCGTTACCCGACTTTATCTGTCATACTTGCTTTGAATAAACTCTAGTAGTAAATATATTTTATAATAGCCGTTTCCCTCGGCTCATCTCGCTCGGTAATCCGATAAAGTTAAAGTAGCCTTAATTAAAAGTGAAAGTCCCTTCAAAATCGGTTCCGTTGTTTCCAAGATAAGCCGGAACAAATAGATAGAGTTTTATTTTTCTTTTAGCGTATATTCTTTTAGATGCATTTTCTATAAGCTATTATTTTGATATTACAAACAGATACT
The DNA here is from genome assembly GCA_905147325.1 of Notodonta dromedarius. Classification (NCBI taxonomy): domain Eukaryota; kingdom Metazoa; phylum Arthropoda; class Insecta; order Lepidoptera; family Notodontidae; genus Notodonta; species Notodonta dromedarius. The sequence continues at coordinate 3,587,618 of LR990187.1, forward strand.
TCAGTTTCATTTATTTGTATAGATGGATATATTCATGTATGTTCGCATTGGGTCTAGCCTGTAAAGATATTTGTATGTATTGAGAAAATAAATAAATAAATAAATAAATATATAAATAATAAATGTTATTATAATATCTTATATATTTCATTGAAGACTACCAATATTTCTGTTTCAGAATCGCGACGCAGATCAGCGGTCTACAATCCATCGCAGCTTGGTTTCATCAGCAAGTAGGAAGCAAGTTTTGTCAAAAGGTATTATTATTACACCAGCTGTGCCCGCAATTCTGAATGAAATTCAGTCAGTCGAATTTTCGACTTTGAATCAGCAAGGTGTAGGTTTGACTTCCAGCTCGTAACTCTTAGACAATTTAGAAATTTCATGTGCCAATCTTATTTTTTCGAAAAAGCGTTCGATCGGTTGAAATGGTCTAGTATCTGGCGAATTCTTAAGAGAAGAGGTATACCGGGCAAGGTTATAGAAATTATCAAGTGCCTTTATGAGGGTTCCTCTTGCCGTGTGTTGCACTAGGGCCTGCTAACTGATCCGATAACAGTCACCGCCGGAGTCAAACAGGGCTGCTTGTTGTCGCCGCTGCTGTTTCTGATTGTCTTGGATGATGTGATGCGCAGAGTAACCAGGAAAGAAGAGAAAGGTCTGCCATGGTTACAAGGTAAGTCCCTCGAGGACATAGACTTCGCAGATGATCTCTGTCTGCTCGCCACATCCCGTGACCACCTACAGGCTAAGACCGACGACCTCACAAGCGAAGCTGCTAAAGAAGGGCTGCGCATCAACTGCAGCAAGACCAAAGACATGCGCCTACACACCCCTGACGCAGCGCCCATATATGTCAATGGCGAGGTTGTCGAGCAAGTGCTGCGCTTTACCTACCTGGGGAGCGTCGTGGACCCACTGGGGGGAGCAGAAGCGGATGTAGAGGCGCGCATCAACCAAGCTAGAGCCGCGTATGCGTAGTTAAAACCTGTTTGGACGTCTTCCGTAGTCATTTGTCGTACAAAGATCAGAATATTCAACTCCAATGTCAAGTCAGTCCTCCTATACGGATGCGAGACATGGCTCGTCAAAAATTAAGTAACCAGCAAGCTACAGGTCTTCGTGAACAAATGTTTAGGGCGCATACTGGGGATTTGCTGGCCACGTACGATCTCAAATACAAGGCTGTGGGAGAGGACTGACCAAAAACCCATCGACAAGTAGATCCTAATGAGAAAATGGCGCTGGATTGGACATGCGTTGAGAAGACCAGATAATCACCTATACAAACAAGTGTTAACGTGGCAAGCGTATGGGCAAAGAAAGCCGGGCCGCTCCCGTATCCCCTGGAGGCGCTCAGTTGAAAAAGAGGTTGCATCAACTGGACTCGGCTGGAAGGATCTCGAAGCTACCGCGCAAGATCGAGAAAAGTGGAAATCTCTTCTTCGAGCCCTATGTCCCTGTTGAGGGATTACAGGATTACATCATCATCATCAATATTATATTTAACCTCATATTACTTGCTTAAGGGTAAAAGGTAACTATCGTGAGGAAAGCCGTATGCCTGGCCTGTCTTTTGAAATAAGAGTGAAGTTCCCCTAACAGCGCTGGGCCAGCATAGTAAACTTGGCCTCAAACTCCGCGCATTGAGGGGGGATGTGCTGGCTTGTAAAATAGGAACTTGCAAAAATAAATGCATTGGATTCAAAGACATCAAAATATTCATTAAATCATAACCTTAAAGCATTTCATAAAAAAATACGTTCAATACACATAAATTGCTCAGTTAAAGTTTGACGTGGTTGCGTTTTAGTTTGCGGGATGAGGGCGTGTCTTGTGCTGTGCGTGGCGGCGGCGCTCGTCGGCGCTGCGCGCGCCGAGTGTGACGCCTGCTTAGAGAGGAGCTGCTGCAGAAAGCACCGCTTGCTCGAGTCAGAGGAATTTGGATCGTTTGTAGATATTGACCGGAACAGGAATATATTGTATAGTTACATCGGATCTACATTAAAGCAGTGTCAACTAGACACCAGTCTGTGCAACACCACAACACTCGACAGTTGGAACATGCGTGGGTTGACTGTGGACCAGCGCACTGGTGATTATTACGGTATACTACCCAATGGTTATTCTAGTATTTACAAACTGGATCTGGTTACTAAAAATATTACATCACTGTCCCCTAATTTAGTGTATCGCATACTATTCAAAGACAAACTTTACTTTGCGCCTTATGGCAGAGGTATCTTCACCTTTGAGGGCGGAGAGGAACGAGTAGTTGCTGGAACAGAGGATTATTGTGTCTATGATTTCATTATTGATAGAAATAACAATATTTATTTTAAAACCATGTTTGATAAGAATATAATACGAAGAGTGAGTAAAGGAGCAGTTGATCAGACTATTTATTTGGACAGCAGCAGTGTCTTCATAACAACGGACGCGGACGGCAATGCCGTGTTCATTAATCCGGAGTCCCGCGCTATGTATAGAGACACAGACGGCCAACTAGTTGAGTTTGGTGCCATCAACGATGCGATATATCATGATTTTCTGTATATACACACTTGGTTTGACAGAGAGAATAATATTATTTATCAAGATAAGTCTAAGAATCTTTTCCATTTGAAGCGAGACAAAGACGTTAGTTGCACGTATTCTATTTCGCAAAATAATAAAGTTATTATTACTGAGACCGTTGTAAGCACGAGTACATAAATATAAATATAAACATTTTTTTTTTGTCATTAATAACATTATCACTCACTGTGTACCTATAATATACCATTTATATGTTGTTTAAGTAGCTACTCAATTGATTGTGTTTTGAATTAAATGCTGTTAACTATGCACCTAACTGTGTGTTTTACTTAAACGTCGTTCCTAACACAACTTTCAGGGCATCTTCAGTCGTAAACAGGTAACATGGTATTAGGAAAACATTAGCGGCAGCTGTACATAATGGATATCCCAAATGCATAGGTTGCCCAAATGCTTGGATAAATACCTGTCTGATTTCCTTCACATGGTATACTGGTAGCAGGATATGCGACTCGGTATTTTACATGTTTCTATTAATTTGGATTTACATGTAAAGTCCTTCAAACGACCCCTGTTGACAGATATTTTCTGTTTTCATTAGGAACCGCGCGGGTGTTTCACTTGAGAATATATTATGCTTATTTTTATTTTTATTTGTAATACTCACATTCTAGATAGGTCGGGAGGCTGTACACGCTTCATATTACTTTATGCTTTAATTAAATAATTATTTATTTCTAGAATTAAGATGTGCACGTCCTATCTCCACGTCACACATTCCAAAGAAAAAGAAAGTAAATTAGAGATCACAGCCTAGACATGTAAATTACGTTCAGAAACCACTGCTTAGTGACGATGTACACCTAGCATTTTATTTAATACGTTTTCATCTCAGATTAACGCAGATGGAGTAAACGCAACAAACGATGTGAAGCACAGATTAGAGATATGTAGCAAGCTACAGATGGGACAGCTCTTTTTCGACATAGTTCCATTAGTTCCGTTTTGGCGCGGCGGTCGCCGAAGTGCTCTGTGATGCAAAGTGCTCTGTGGTCGCCGGGTTTGACAGATAGGTGTATCACAAGGTACTCTGTGGGTGTATCTGTAGGTCATCATCATCACCTTGCCCTTATCCCACACTAGGTGGGGTCGGTGCAGCACGTTCTCTTCTTCCATCCAAGCCTATCATCCGTCATCTCTGCACTCACTCCCTTTTCGGTCATACCCTCTTCCACGCAGTTCATCCACGTCTTTTTAGGACGTCCCCTACCCCGACTACCGCTCACTCTCATACTCATCGTCCTTTTGACCACATGATCATCCTCTCTTCGCATAACATGTCCATACCACGCTAACCTTCCGCTCTTTATTTTCTCTGTCACCGGTGCTACTTTCAGGCTTCCCCTTATATACTCATTTCTAATTTTATCCATCCTTGTTACACCACACATCCATCTCAACATTCGCATCTCTGCTACATGCACTCTTCTTTCATCCACCGCTTTTGTAGCCCAGCACTGGGTGTATCTGTAGGTATAGTTATGAATATAATAGTGATGTGGAGGAAAAAATCTGAATATCGATAGTGCTGTTCTTATTTTGTCGATAAATGTGTAGGTACTTGGGTAGATATTTTCGTTTTCTTTTGAGGCAAATAACAAAATTGATGTGATTTTAATATTTTATTCAGTTATAATTAGTTTTCTTACATTGTCCTACAAATATATCCGGCAGTGAATCCCGACCGCTGGACTTAATCTTTTTTCCATCACTATCTGATCCACTAGCAACTCTTCTCTTGGGCATTCCAGTGAAAAGGATGTTCACTGGGGCATTCCAGTGAAAAGGATGGGAGAGATGAATTATTGATGTTTTGGTTTTCTTTATTATTTTATTTTTCTGCATTATCATTTAGTTCGCCACTTCATCATTACAATAGAACGCAGTTTCTGTAAAAATAAACATCACAATACATGTAAACTTAATTATATCCCCCTTCGGGCCCCAGACGTTTAATTCGCGCAAATCCTTCAAGTCCCGCGGCCATATCCCCCCTTATCGCGGCTTACCCTTAAATTACAAGTGTCGTAAAAAACCCTCTCATTCAAATTCTATTGGCACTATCGCCTTTCTGATGACTGTTTTAGTTTCTTGAATAAAGGGGCCGTATGTTACAAAGTAAACAATCATATTATAAACACTCATGAATTATAAATAATCTGTTGACGTCTGAGTACAGGCTAAAATCGCCTTTGATGTAGTATTATGTAGATTTCTAAAATAAAAATTGAACGAATTGACACGAAACTTTAGATTTTTCATTATGAATATACAATAATTCAAACAACTGCCCTTTTTTACAAGTCTTATAGAAGATTTTTATAATAATCGAACTAATAATACATAGTGCGCGCGACCGCGCTTATGCAATTGCGCAGTTCAACGCATGAATGTTTATATCGTGATCATAAAACTGACGCATATTTACTAATAGAAAATATTATGATAACACTCCATAAACGTTTATTATGTACCTAACAAACATACTAATTTGTTGCAAAATACTAAAAAATCATAACAAATCATCAGAACGTGGAAGATTTGCTGCCGAACTCGTACTACAACAGAATGATTGGAGCAAAAAACACGTTTTATGGCATTATTTTATTATTATTATTATCTGAATAGTTGAAATAAACACTTATAATAAAAATAAAGCCAATTACCGCAATAAATTCACAGGTAAACACAAAAAAATCACTAACAAGTCGGGAGGCCGTGCGTCCACTCACCAACGCGTTAGTGACTGATGAATGAAGTATGATTTCTTTATGGTACAAGCCAATTTTATTATCTTATTGCTCTCTACGTACGTAGAATATAATGCAGAATGAGAATAACATTACTTCAAGCAAAAATATACCATAGCTCTTTAGAAAAACGGTTTCAATTAACCTGCGTCCTGCAAACGTGCCACCTTAATGTGCCACCGGGCCTTGGCGGTATTAGTTAATAAAGGAAGCATTAATGTGCCACCGGGAATCAAAGTGTTTACTCATAGTTTTGTTTGGGAGGCTGGTTTATTTAGGGAGAATGTAGCATCCTCATAGTGAAATAATTTTATGAATCAGATCATTAGTTCTAAGGATTACCAACTAGCTAACAAACAACTTTTCGTCTTTATTAAATGTATCATTATAGATGTTAATAAGACCTAGTAATCAAAATATTGCAGCGTAACAAAATTCATACAAACCCCCAATCACTACCGTTGATGTCTGTGATATCTTCCACAATTTCCTTGCTACTGCTTGCTACTTGTTTTTTTATCATGACTGCTTGCTTTTGTAATAATTATGTTTATATTCAATGTGCTTCAGATTTGGTGTAACTATGTTCACCTGTAGGAGACATATCTGAAATAAAATGAGCTATGTATTAGGTTAGTTTTGTAGGTTAGATTTTGTTTGATAATCATAGTATGAATAAGTTACTTAAGGCAATATATATATCTTAATATAATTATCTTACCTGATGAAGCAAGATGTCCACCGTGAGCATCCGTGAGCTACTTCATCAGAATTAAACAAGCACGGATAGGAGTACCGAAGCCATCATGGTCAAACTGTATATTATAAACACGTTCTTTAACACTTGCACTTGAAAGAGATTATTAAGATGGGAATTAGAAGGCAAATTCTTAAGTTATTCGGGATATAAAACAATGTTTGATGGTAAATTCTTTGTTGTTGAGAGACAAGTCCAAAGAGAATGTAAATCTTGACCACAGATTAGAGAGATGTAGGGCGCGTTCCACTAAGAGCCCACAACGAACAAAATGCTCCTTTAGCCGTTCCCAAGAATTTTATACATAACACTGGATGTTTTAATACGAACAATGTTTTCAAGCAAAGAAATATGACCTTGAATGACGTCACATGTGTTTGTTGCTTCCACATCTGATCACATCGGATCTCAAGTTTAGGTTTACGGTTTCGGGCCCATATTAATAAATCGATCTCAAGTCGCAGAGAGCGATCTTAGAAATATCATTCTTATGTCATGCCAGTACAAAATGACATCTCAAAAGCGTACTCAAGATCGTTCCAAGACTTATTTGTTAACAATGTGCACTGCTTATTAGATGCTACGCATATGTTTAAGCTTGCTAGAAATGTCTTCTCAGATTATACATTAACAACGCAGGATGGAAATGTCATTTAAATTTATTAAAGAACTTCACAGAAGATCTTTAATAATTTAGTTCAAGAGAAAGCAGGGTTAAAATTGTCCAAAAGTTACAGGTGGACATGTCAACTATCACAGTATAAAATTAATGTAGACACTCAGTTCCTCTGTCGCGGATAATATTGATTTCTTGTGCAACAGTAGTGATCCCAATTTCAGTTCAAGCGAAGCCACCACAAAATTAATTAGAATAGTAGACAGATTGTTTGATAATATGAATAGTCATGTCATAATTACTTTTTAAATCTAAATCACATCACACTAGTTTTTTTTGTATTATATTGTTATTAAATGTGTTTATTACTCGACACTGGCGAAAGAGCTATTAAACTAAGTGGGACATATTTTTAAAGAAAAATGGGGCAATTTTTTTTAAATCTTCTAAGTCACCGCAATCAAAAGATACGGCCATTTAAGTCACATGTTAATACCCGTTACAAATTCATTCATCAAAAACAAAGAAAAAAAGACAGTGAAACAATTTCCATAATACTTATGTGTCCTTCCTTACTCAGAAAATCTGAAATACAATGAGATGATGGTCACCCTTCTTAGGTAAATTGAATGACAACAAAAACTATTGGTTATTCAGATGTATGGCACCTTTTATTTTAATCATGAATAGTGATAATATTATCACAAAGTAGTTTTATAATAATATCTTCTTAATTTAATAACTGGTAAGTAAAACCTAAAGTTTGTCTAAAATATTTTTGTATGGAACAACTCCAGCTCCCCCCTCATTCCCTTAGAAGTTAAGTACCAATGCTGCCTAAGTGCTTATTGTGAGAGGACGTGCGCAACTTGCCTCCGAAAAATACGAAGGTATTTCATATCGGTTTCATGGGACAAATTTCTTTTCATTTCCGTTTATAGGTATAACTTGTACTTCGGTTGATTCGGCGGCCTAAACGGTCTATGGAAATTTTAAAAATTTAGGACGTTATGATTGTTGGTTATATTGCTGGAAGTGTCATACGGTACGTATAACGTGCGACGAGGCGTTGTCGTGGTGAAGGAGGATCCTACAGCGAGGTCGTTTCTTCCGAACTTTTCCAAGACAAGTGGCAGACAATTGGGAATTCGGAAAAAAAAAATATGTTTTTTTGTTATGTATTTTGAAACTTTATTAATAATAATATTGATATTTAAAGCAAAAAACAAAAAAAAAATTTTTTTCAATCAATTATATTCAATTTAAAACTGATAGAATATAAAAAAAGATCACGTGACTATAAACGCGCCATGCTTGGTAGTTGTGACGTCATAATGTTATAGCTATTTAATAACAGTACAGCGTTTACGGCTATTACACGTAACTAGTCAATAATATTGAAATTTATTGCTAAAAAACGAGTTGTTAGTTGGTTACGATTGGCTCTGGCCTCTGTGTGATAAAGGATTTATTAAGGCAAAGTCTGATAATATTCAGTATACGTGACACTGACAATTTCCCCGAAATGGTATGACAAACAACTAGTCCAGTTCGGTGCCATCAACCATAAGTTATATCATTATATATTGGTAGTACAAGGCATGCCTTTTAAGTTCTGTCGTTTCCATAATTCCCGGCAATTTTGAATTTGGAACTGTTCTATATTCGAATGTGTTTAAATTTCGAATCTCAAAACAGTTGAATGTATTAGGATTAATGTTATTGTTTAGTCACAGCGTCGATTAGAATCTGTCAGGTTACGTACGAAAATGAATCTTTCTAAGGAAAATGTTCCTGCAATAATTTTCTACAACTTTAGAAGAGGCCTGACACGGCTTCAGTGTTTTGAAGAGCTAATATCTGTGTTCAGGGATGAAGCCCCATGTCTGCGGACTGTCGAACGCTGGTATTTAGAATTCCAGCGTGGACATACTAGTGTTAGTGACAAATCTCGCGAAGGTCGCCCAAAATCTGCATTCACTGAAGATAACATCATTGGAGTGAGACAACTAATTCTCGAAGATCGTCATGTGACGTATCGAGAGATAGAGGCTCTATTAGGCATCTCAGGGACAACCATTCAGAAGATCTTGCATGAAGCGCTTGGTGTAAGAAAGCTAGTTTGCCGTTGGATACCGCATCTGCTTTCCGACGATCACAAGGCGGCCCGCGTCAGATGGTGTAAGAAAACTCTGCAAAGGTTCAACCGAGGAGAGTCAAATCACGTCTACGACATCATCAGTGGTGACGAATCTTGGATCTATGCCTACGATCCTGATTCCAAACAACAATCTACAATCTGGGTCTTTCAAGACGAGCCAAAGCCGACTAAAGTTGTTCGTTCTCGAAGCACTTCAAAGAAGATGGTGGCCACGTTCGTTAGAAAAACCGGCCATGTTGCGACTATTGCACTTGATGATCGTAGAACGGATAACGCAGAGTGGTATACCACAGTTTGTTTACCACAAGTCATCGCCGAACTTCGAAAATCTAACTCAAAGCGACGCATCATCCTGCACCACGACAATGCAAGTTCACACAGCGCTCGTCAAACGATTGAGTATTTGAAGCAGGAAAAAGTAGAAATTCTTGACCATCCTCCATACAGTCCTGACCTAAGCCCTAACGATTTTTTTACATTTCCTAAAATTAAGAAAAGTCTTCGTGGTCAAAGGTTCCAGTCCGGGGAAGAAGCAGTCGACGCTTTCAAGTCAGCCATTTTGAACACCCCCACTTTAGAGTGGAATAAATGTTATAATAACTGGTTTGAGCGAATGGAAAAGTGTATTAAGCTACGTGGTGAATACTTTGAAAAACAATAAAAAGTACTATAAGGTTCTAGTTGTGTTTTTTTCTTCAAACGACAAAACTTAAAAGGCATCCCTCGTATAGTCCACCCTTGTTTGACAGAGACAACAATATTATTTATTATGATGCCTCAAAGAATCTTTTCGGTTTGAAACGAGATGGAGAGGTTAGTTGCACGTATTATATTACGAAAAAAAAAGTTATTATTACTGAGACCGTTGTAAGCACGACTACATACAATACTGAGACGACCACGAGTGTTACACCTGGCGGGGATACGGAGGACATGTCTACCAGTACACCTGCTGGTGACTCCATAGCCAGTACATTTGATGAGAATGGAGCGAGCCCCTCCGGATCACATGATTAGGAAGCCAATTATTTAGTTTATTTGTGTCTCTCTTTATTAAAACTCTGTTATGACATCATAAACAGATAACATCCAAGGCGATGTTGATACAGATGATGATGCAGGAGATGAACAGCGGAGCAGGTGCAGCTGTCTGTGTCGCAAGTTGCTAAATATTACGATCAAAGCGGAGTAAACAAGTAGATTAATAAAGTATGTGTTTAGAGAGTTTAACAAAATAGAAACATTAAGCTTTTGTGTGTTTAAGAACCTTATCACTCACTGTTTACCGTTAATATACTATTAATAAATGTTGTTTAAACACCTCCTTAATTGATTCTGTTGAGAATTGAATGTTATTAACTAAGTACCTAAATGTTATGTTTTCCTTCCAAGTCATACCCCTCTCCTGCAGGGGGGGCAGGTTCGATCAATTTGTCTGAGTTTGAGGAAACTTGCGAGTAATGAAGGTATGCGTCGTGTTGTCGAGCCTGTTTCATACCTAATACATGTGAGCAGGACATAATCGTGATGTATCGATGCTTACCTGAAACAAAAACAGACAAGTTCGTATTCCATGTGCGAATTTCATTACTAATAAATTTATTTGGTATAAATCTTAGAATTGTCTAGCAATCCATAAGAAAGGATTTTTAAAATGAAACCTCTAAGAGGGTAAAGTAGGGGAAACCTATTTGAAACGTGGTAGTACATATAATATTGATATGAGTACGTGGAGTAGACCTGCTCCTGAGTCCTGAGTTTTGACAGATCTTCCATAGGAAAATTGTCAAAACTGACGTATTCAGATACGCGATACGTCAGTTTTGTCGTATTGCAAGTCGATCGAGATGCCAGCGGTTAACAGAGTACTACTACACTTAGCCACGTGGTCTTTTTCTTCTTTGGTTTTAATCCCAATATCGCGACTTTTCAACGATAAAGCTTGTTATAGCATTGAGAAATGTATTGCGCAGAGCATTAACGACTGCTATTTCAATGTCAACAACAACTGTATGAGGGTTCCATCCGGGCACGTGTTGTTTTATTAAGTTAAGCCTAACTTCGTATGTGTGTTGCAATTTGGTGCCTAGAAGAATGAATACAACGGAGTATGTTGGTACAGTTAACGATATACTCAAGTGACTTTTAGAAAAAAAACAACGATAGGTTCGTTTATTGTTTTAAGTCGTTTATCACAACTCTAACTAGAACTGCAATTCCTTAACCCTTCCGGGTTAGAGGAGCGAAACTGCATTCCTTGAACAACTGCTACTAAAATTAGTGAAGTAAATCGTTTTTATATAATACGGGGATGCTCAGAGAGGACAGACTTTTTTATGACAATGTTGGCAAACAAGATTCCAACCCGCCTGAAGTTAAGCAGTTCCCGTAGCCTATAATAATAATAATAATAATAATAATAGCCTTTATTCAGACACAAAAGGATAGTTTTAAATAACAGTATTAAGTTTACGGCTCTGCTGAGTCGATGACATCAACAACTTCGTCTGTTTGCCCAACTTTGGCAAAGGCCTCCTCCATTTCTTTCCACTCTGCTCGGTTTAGAGCTTTCCTTGTCCAGAGATTTCCTGCTATCGCTTTTATCTCGTCTTCCCACCTTCGAATTTGTCTGCCTCGTTTCCTTTTTCTATTTCTAGGGTACCAAAACACTATGCTTCTGTTCCACTTTTCGGTGCCTCTTATTGCATGTCCCGTCCATTGCCATTTAAGTTTCCGTATTCTAGTTGTAACGTTTTGAATTTTTGTGCGATTTCTGATTGTTTTGTTTCGTACTCGGTCTAATTTTCTTAAATTCAGCATGCTTCTCTCCATTGCTGTCTGGCAAGTTTCTAATTTTTTGTTTTGTGCTTTGGTGAGGGCCCAGGTTTGGCAGCCATAAGTTAGAACTGGTAGCACGCAGGTGTTGTACAGTTTTGATTTGACAGACATCTTGATTTCTTTGTTCTTCATAATTTCTTTTAGCCGCCAGTAGCACTTCCATGCATTCCCAATTCTGGTGTCTATTTCCTTTGACATTATATCGGTCGTCGAAATTTGTTGGCCTAAGTATGTGTACTCCCGTAGCCTATAGATGCCTGTAATACCGGAGGAATTTTAGAGAATTTTTCTTTTCCGTCTAATTCCTGGTTCCATAGCCCCCCTAACTGGGAACATAACCTAATCACAAATCCGTATTCTGGTTTGGGTTACTTTTTTTTTTGTTGTCGAGGAGGAAATCTTCAAAAGATCCCCAGGTCTCTTGTGGGAGAGGCCTGGGGTATGTGGGATTTTTACCCACTAAAACCTCCCCGGTGGCCGCCTTCAGCACGTCAGAGGTGCACCGGGTTCTCCTTGCGGAACTTCGCCGATGCCCCTCGTATGCCTTGCTCCTTAGTGGAAGCTCGTCCCGGGGGGAGCAGATCTTCGCTCTCCCCTGCACCGTCTCAGTGCACGGCGGCGGGGAGCCACACCCGCCACCGTCCTCCTCAGGGTCGTCGTCGTCATGGAACGCCCGGGGCCCACACCCTGGACGTTCTCGACCCCGTGGGTCTGGTTTTGGTTACTGTTCTAACCTAACCCAACCTAAACCTAACCTAAGTCATAGCGCCCCGAAGACTACACGACCGAAACGAACACACTGACCGAATTTTTGCTTGCCTAAAGTGTGGTTAAACTAATTTGTCCTTATTTCTAGTATTATAACAATGGCTATCACCTAGCTTTTTAAAGAGATGTAAGTTTTGTCTGGTATACAGTATGTTCTCATAGATATATTGACATGGGACAGTCATAACATTGATTTATTTAAACAGTTTCCTCAGGGAATTGCGACAAAATTCCTTTTGTAAAATATAAACCGATTCGATGTCAGCCGCTCTGCCCCACAATAGTATACCATACGACATGACACTATAAAAATAACTGAAATAAACTATTCTCGCAGTTTCCACATCGGATAGCTGTCTGATTTTTCTGACAGCGTAGGCGGTGGAGCTCAGCCGCTTAACTAGAGCTGTTATACTCGTATGTGGGCTGTTATATACTGTTAATATACTAATGATATTATGTATGAAGTACCTACTTAATTGAATGTGTTTTGGATTAAATGTAAACTAAACACCGCAATGTTATTATTAATTACTACTTGAACGTTGTATGTAGGTTTAAATAAAAAAAGGAAAATAATATGAAGTTCATAAAAATAGTATATACTTACCTACCTAGAGTATACAATAAATGGATCCTTGAAATAATAATAAAAATATTCGAATATGTTTGTTTGTATAACAGCTAGCGGCGGCCTCGCTCAGGGTTATTAAATTGGTTTATTGTCATTGTTCAATTTAGTATGTCGACAAATTAACTCGCTAAATTTATATGGCTCTAGTGACCCGCCCTGGCTTCGCTCGGGCGCGCGCATTCCTTCTAAAACATCTCATCACAACATGACCCTTTCACACAGTGATTTCAAGTAATCAATAAATCAGCTCTGATTGACAGCATTGATTACTGTCAATAGTTTTAGTAAATCTATAATTACGTTTAATGCGGTAGTTTGTAGAATAATGCAGATCGGGGTGATACAATTGTTTGACGCTTTCCAGGGTAAATTAATAAAAACAAAATTAAGTTGTATAATGACATTACAGCAATCTAGATCGCGCGTGGATTACTTTTATTTTTGATCAGTACTAAATGTTGTTGGCCAGAGCGGCCATAACAACTTCACCCGGACAGAGGGCGAGAGCAAGTGCGCAACGTGGATAACGAGTTTACGATGTATGTATTATGAATGAAGTGGATTGAATGACGACGGACAGACGCACGAATAATGTGTGACGATGAGCAGTAGGCGCCGTGAGGAATCAGTTGATGATACATTGTTATGTATAACACGATTGCGTAAATGAGGCCCGATATAATTTCACAGGGCCACGGCGCTCAGCGCCAGTTAATAGTGTTTCGGTAGCGAGGGGAGTCGGACACATTCTCGTGTTGTTCACCAAGTTTATTGGAGTGCGTCTGCATGCCAGCTGATCGATGCAAGGCTGAGCAATGTTTAAACAGTTACTGGACTGTCATTGCCGTAAGTTAGCGTGAGTGCGACAGTGATATAGCGTTACCCGACTATCTCTCTACTACTTCATTTGTTTAAACTCTAGTTTTTTTATTATTTTTTTAAATATATTTAATGTTAGTTTATCACATTACTAGTACTCCCGTTAGCCCCTCCAGCTAAGCTAATGCTTGTGTTAGGAGTGGGCCCACGTCGATAGCTTAATGGCCAGGATGGGGATCGAGTCCAAAAACTCTCGGCTAAGAGGACGGCCCATCTACCCACTGGACTATTGACGCTATTATTTAGTTGCAAATATATTTGAAATTGAAGTTCGTGATGAATTTGTTTATTATATCTGTATCAGAATCGCGACGCAGTTTGGGGGTTTAAAATTAATTACAGCTTGATTCATTGTATCTAGGTATAATTATTATACCAGCGGCGGCCGCGATTCTTTATCGTGAGATTAAGACACGTCCAAATAGTCCGAATTTACTGGTAGAGAGCGAAGCAGGAGGCTCACTTGGGATTGGTCCAACTCCTCAGGGTCGTGGGGCCTGCATGGTCCGTCTCTCGTTGGATGTTGAAGCTATTGATGTTTTCCACACGATAGGGTATTGTATTGTTAGTTGCAAGTTCTGAACGTGACCACACATAGATAAATATTTATTTTCAGGTGTTGGTAATGTTGACTGACTCAGTTTGGCCAACCTTGGGTAAAGATCTTGGATCATGATTGGTCGATTTAATCTATGCGCGGGATGCGCCCGCGTATGACACAAAGACGCGACCTAATTAGTCGGGGAGTCTTCTGCAATACGTCATTGAGGCTGGTCCTGTGTTTCGCACAATGACGTGGGTTAGGTGACGCCTTACGGACTCGCTCCCGGATGAACGGCTAGCCGTCGCGTGTGCGAGGATTGTACAGAACGTTAAGGTTGGCCAAACTGAGTCAGTCAATAGTACTGTAAGGAGGTCCATGTCGGCGCACTGGCCACTGGCGATAAGCGTTCCTGGCCGACAAGAATATTTATTTAAATTTATGAAAGAGATTATTTTTGAAATTGAAAGCTCTGCGGTGCGCTGGCAGTGACAATTGGGGACTATTGTGATAGGACGTGTTTTTATGTAGAGTAACAATATAATAATAATAAATATTATAAAATACTACGAGTTATTAATTGAAACCCCATTGTCACACTGTCATTCAATCCTAATACATTTAAACCTAAAGCTCGATCTGTTATCGAACTTTGTTCTCTACCGAACAAAATATTATATGGAGAACATTTTGGGGAGGCCTGTACACTCGTATTATATGCATGTACAACTAGAGGTAAAATCGAACACCAATCTCGCTGACTATTATCCAGATATTTAGATAAAATGGCTACCAAAGTCCTATTAAATCTCTCGACTAAGCCATTTGTTTGCGGGTGTAGCGAACGGGTGTGACAATGGGGTTTCAATTAATAACTCGTAGTATTTTATAATATTTATTATTATTATATTGTTACTCTACATAAAAACACGTCCTATCACAATAGTCCTATCACAATTGTCACTGCCAGCGCACCGCAGAGCTTTCAATTTCAAAAATAATCCCTTTCATAAATTTAAATAAATATTCTTGTCGGCCAGGAACGCTTATCGCCAGTGGCCAGTGCGCCGACATGGACCTCCTTCCATTACCAACACCCGAAAATAAATATTTATCTATGTGTGGTCATTACCAAGAACAAATAAATGTAGAATATAAAAAAGAGATGAGAATTGTTTCACCACAAGAAAGTCCGAACACAAATTAAATAAAAAAACTATGTTCAATGCACAGAAACAACTCAGTAAAAGCTTGACGTGGTTGTGTTTCAGTTGCAGGATGAGGGCGTGTCTCGTGCTGTGCGTGGCGGCGGCGCTCGTCGGCGCTGCGCGCGCCGAGTGTGACGCTTACATCGATGGGGAGTGTTATCACAAGCAATGTCTGCCCGCTGCCAGGCCTCTAGACATCGACAGGAATAGGAACCTACTGTATGTTAACGATGGAAATAGATTAAGGGTGTGTCAGCTAGACACTCAGCTGTGCAACACCACGAGCTACGCATGGGACGTGCTGCAGTTGTCTGTGGACCAACGCACTGGCGATATTTACGGTATGATAGACGATGCTATCTACAAATTAGATCTTGTTAAGAACAAAAAAATAATACTGGTTCATGGCGGAGTGGAACACATCAAATTCAAAGATAAACTTTACTATACGGCTCATGGTAATATTATGTATAGTATTGAGAATGGGAAGTCAGAAAGAGTTGCTGGATCTGGACCATATTTAATCTATGGTTTCGTTGTCGATAAAAATGACGATATTTATTTTAGAGTCGACTATATTGGCTTGATTATAACAAGGCTGAGTAAAGGAGTTGTTGACAAGTGGACTGTACGATGGGACCAAAGTAACTTTTTGACAGTAGACAGAGACGGTAATGCCGTGCTCATTGATCCGAAGTCAGGCACTGTATACAGAGCAACTGATGGTAACCTCACTGAGATAGGCTTCATCAACGAAACGATACATGAAAATGATCATTACAATGAATATACATTGAATAACGTACCTTTGTTTGACAGAGACAACAATATAATTTATAGAAATAACTCTGATGTTTATATCTATTTGAAACGTGAGAGTACAATTAACAATATGGAGACCTTCACTTGCAGTACACCTGCTCCTGAGTCCGCAGCCAGTACACCTCGCGAGAGTGGTGTCCTCTTATTATTATCTTGTCTCAACTTGATTTACTTCAGTTTACCTCTATCGTCTAGTTCATAGTATACAAATGTGGTTTTGTACTTTTCTAAATATTTTTTGTCTACTACCTAGTTATATTAGTATTAGTTACAATAGTATTGTCATATCACCTACAATATTGTACATTTAATGGTATAGTTGAATTGACACTTTGTTTTGTATCATTATTATATTTGTTTTGGAATAAATGTAGTCGGTAAGTAAATGGTGTGTGTTCATTCAACGCTGCCCTGTTCCGGCAAGGGGGGGGGGCTCCGTTGTCCGGGTATGCCGCGGGCTGGTGACGTCATTAGGCGCGACACGGCTTCGGTTCCCGGCTCGTGCACAGTCTGATAAGAATGTTCTGTTGGAAGTTTAGCCTGGGCAGTGCGCGACAAAATTTGCCCTTATTGAGACTTATATCCATACGCAGAGAGGTTATATTCTCTCGCGAATGTAGATGCGTGACGGTATTTTTGTTTATTTAATTATTACCATAATCCAGTCCTCATTGGTAATTATTTACAATAAACTTTATCAGAAATATTTACGCTGTTTACCCTTTAACCTTTTAATCGGTCACTATGTCACTTGCAACCTATTCTGGCTTCGCTCGGGGCGCGAGGATTCCTTCTCAAACATCTTATCCAGATTTACTGACCGATGCAATGCTTAATTTAAAAAAAAATTGCCAGACCGACACACCAACTGTATGGTCCCAAACTAAGCCACGCTAGTACTATGGGTACCGTACAATGGAATGGGGCGATCCCAGTGACACCTAGACTAAAGCAAAATACGAAAAGGCGATTTCCAATTTTTTTCCCAGTGGGAATCGAACCCGCAACCACCATGTAAAGTGAGCCGAGCGGCCTACGTTCGAACCACTGCGCCAAGCAGTCGTCAAAAGTAGTTATATTAATGGTAACAATATTTTATACAAAAAATAATTCGTTAAGATTAATGTTAAAGAATGTCATTGGTGTGTAGTGTATGGCGGCCTTAGGTTGCGTAAAGTCCTTAAGTCGTCTGCCAACTGTTTGACAGCCCGCCGTTTTTATGTTGTTACTGGTTGGCTTGCTTGCCGAATAAAATTACTCCTAATTGTGCTTTATATTTTTTTGAATGACTAAATGTTATTGGCCAGAATGGCCATAACAACTTCACCCGGACAGAGGGCGAACGCAAAGTGCGCCCCAGCTATAGGGGCAGGGGGTAGCTAGCTCAAGGGCGCCACTAGGGGCACGTCTTCAGCTTGGGTTGCTGCCAAGAGAGACGGCGGTCGGCGGGGGTAAAACTACCACCGGATCGGAACGCGACCTCAACTGAGAGGATCCGGCAAGAAACAAAAATTAATAAATAAATGTAATGTAATGTAAAATAAAAAAGTGTGAAATAGTGCTCCTTGTAAGTGCAAAATAGTCCTCCCGGTCAAAGTGCGAAATAGTCATCCCGGTCTGTCAAAGCGCGAAATGCACCTTATAAGTGCGAAATAGTGCACCTTATACGTGCGAAATAGTGCTACCAGTCAAAGTGCGAAATAGTGCACCTTATACGTGCGAAATAGTGCTCCCGGTCAAAGTGTGAAGTAGTCATCCCGGTCGGTCAAACTGCGTAATAGTCCTCCCAGTTATAGTGCGAAATAATGCTCCTTGTAAGTCCGTAATAGTGCTCCTGGCTAAAGTATAAAATGGTGCTCCATGTAAGAGCAAAATAGTACTGCCAGTCAACGTGCGAAAGAGTACACCTTATACGTGCGAAAGAGTGCACCTTATAATTGCGAAATACTCACCCCGGTCGGTCAAAATGCGAAATAGTGCACCTTATGATTGCGAAATAGTGCTCCCGGTCAAAGTGTGTAATAGTGCTCCTTGTAAGTGCACTATTTGGTACTTATAAGGTGCACTCTTTCACACCTTGACTGGGATAATGAATTTGTTCTTACATGGAGCACTATTTCGTACTTTGGTCAGGAGCACCATTACGCACTTACAAGGAGCACTATTTCGCACTTATAAGGTGCACTATATCGCACATAGACTGTTTGCACTATTTCGCACGTAGAAGGTGCACTATTTCGCACGATGACCAGGAGCACCATTACGCACTTTGACCGGGAGTATTATTTCGCACTTTGACCGGAAGCTCTATTTCGCACTTATAAGATGCACTATTTCACACTTTGACCAGGAGCACCATTACGCACTTACAAGGAGCACTAGTTCACACTTTTACCAGCAGTTACCAACAATTCAATACGTAAATTATAAATTAAAATCATGAAAAAAATAATAATAATAAAATAAACCGACTACAAAAAGACCTGTGGGCACTAAAATGCTAGAAATAACTAGAGACCTCATAATTAATTATCTCATTTGGAGTCGGTGCCAATTCAAGCAAGCAGTGGTAGGTAGATACCTAAGAACTAAGAAGTTATCCTAACGTAGTGTAAATATAGAGGCACCTTACACCTTATCACTCACTGTTTACCTTTAATAAGTATACTAACAATATTGAAGTGCCTGCTTAATTGAATGTGTTTTGAATTAAATGTTGTTAACTAAGTACCTCAATGCCATGTGTTATTTGTTACTTAAACGTCGTTCCCCTCTCCTGCCGAGGGGGCAGGTTTGGCTTCAGCAAAGCCAAAGGGAAGGCTTCTGTTCACAGCTTTCATTTAAACCAAGTAAACAAAACTGAATGCTGTGATTTCCTATAATTGACAGGGCACTTAGCTTATAACCTATGCATGTTAAGTACCTTGTTATTTCACACGGTGTACTTTTTGTTGGAATTCCTAAATAAATAAAAATAAAATAAATATAAAGCCTTTAAGTTTGAATAAGGGGAGTAGGATCTGTCCTACTCCCCTTATTCAAACTTAAAGACTAAGCGATAAGAGGGGGTTTCAGTAGAACAAAACGAATCTATAACAGGTACTTTACGTCGATCTTCTGTGAAAGGGTAGTTAGTGGTACTGCCCCAATAAAGCTAGACCATTTATAAATGAGCTGCAGTCAAACTCAAACTAAAAATTTATTTTATTAATGTAAACCAACAAAGCACTTATGAACAGTGAAAATCCACCACCGGCTCTGAATGCCGCTTCCACTGAGAAGATCCAGCAAGATACTCTATGGTTACTCTT